>CM068724.1:12910068-14206170 GCA_035079005.1 Fraxinus americana
CACCCAAAACAACTTTGGTAACCCAATATGTAATCTAATACTTCTAGCACGCTCATTTAAAGTCTTATTCATACTCTCAGCCACACCATTTTGTTAAAATGTTCCTTGGATTATCTTCTTCATTTTGATTACATTATCGATACAAAAATTTTTGGAATCATCCACATACTCTCCCCCATTATCTGACTGCAAACACTTCCATCTTCAAATATGTCTCATTTTCAACCATTGCTTTCCATCTCTTGAAGGTATGAAAACATCAAATTTATTTTTTAGAAAATAAACATTTACCTTCGTGCTTAAGTCATCAATAAATGTCATATAAAAATTAGAACCTCCAAAAGAAGTAATAGTTAAAGATCCCTACACATCCATCTGAAACTCCATTTTTTTAACTTTTCGCTCCCTTCCGATTTTGTAGAAACTAATCTCTTTTTGCTTGTCGAAACTTCAGCATTCACAAAACTGTGTTCAACATATTTCAATCCCAGTAGCTTCCCTTTAGACTCAAGCACTTTCGTTCATTTTCACTCGTTTGTCCTAGCCTACAATCCCACAAATCAGAACTAACAGCTAAATCAACTACTACAACCATGTCTCTACTATTGGAAGTGATGTAAAATGTTTCAAATATCATGGTTCCCTTAGTGACTTTTAGTGACTTTCCAATCACCAACATAGAAAGTCACATTATGACCTTCATCACCCAACTGAGATCAAATTATGCATAACTTAGGTACATGCTTCACTTTATGAATTTTTCATATGGACCCATTTCACTTGCTTCTACCATTCATCTACTTCCCACCGTTTCCTTTATTGGAATTTTTCTCGAAACTCCGACCACTATTCTTGACATTTAGAGCAAAATTCGATGTTAATATCTCTACGGAATCTCTTCTATAGACGTCGTCGGCAAGAATAGTATCAGAAACATCACTGATTTTAGATATCTTCCTTCTTCACCATTGTTCTCAATCAAAATCAAAAGCTCTGATACCAATTATTGAGAATTAGAAACCTCAATTATATTTTACCGAGAACGATTAATAAAGAATAAAAAATGCACATAATTTATAGAGGTTCGACTCAATGTTAGACTATGTCCTCTTCCGAAGCTGCAATAACTCACTATGATAAAAAGAAGTTTCTAAAAGAAAATTGCATGCCTATCCTCTCTAACCTCTATTTCTCTCCATTTTTTATGGTGATTAAAAAATATAATTATGGCTCTCCATTTACAAGACAAATTAGAGCAAAATCAAAATAAGGACTAAAATTTCTAAACTGTGGAGCGGTAATAATTAGACTTCACAACTTAGTATCACGATCAACTGCACTGACGACTTAATTCCAAATGACATAACTAACATATGGACCCATATTGAGAATATAAAGAGGTGCTAAAAGTGTGCTATTGTTTAAACCTTGAATTCTTTTAAAATAATAAGGCCGAAACATAGTAGTTATCCATATAACAATTTCCTTTATTTGAAATTAGCACGCTAAAGAAAAATCTTAAAATTTTTAATATGAATGAAAGAAAGACATTGGAAATTAGCACGCTAAAGAAAAATCTTAAAATTTTTAATATGAATGAAAGAAAGACATTGGAGTGTGTTTAAGCTACATTATTTTGGAAGAATGTGTGGTTGAAAAAGAAGAAAAAGTTATTGATGTGATGGAAAATATTATTTTATTAAAAAATGTGTGATTGAAAACAAGTAGAAGAGTGAGAATGAAAATTTTAATATGTACCAAATAGGGGCTTAGTTAATTTTAACGGTGAAGATTTCAAAAATTATATTTTCTCCTTTTTGTAACTCACACGAAACGCCCTCTCCTTTTATAAATAGTAAAGATAAATCATGTGTCAAACATGAAGCAGGCAGACCATGTAATTAGCTTCACATATGCCATAAATTAACTTTTAAAGCTAATAATATTGGAGAGGAATCCTCGGAGCCAAGCACAAGTGATTTCGTAGGGCTTGTAAGTGTTTGCTTAGATCATGGTAAACCAGAAACATATACTATAAGATAACGTTTGCAATACATGTAACTATGCACTTGTGATTTTCTAACAAAAAAATATGAAAAAATATTTACATTTATTGAGGACTTTTTAATAGTTTGGACCTATAAGTGTTTTGATATCTTCTATGTAGAACTGCATGATTTTGCACAAGCCTTCATTGTCATTAGATTCAAAAACTAGTTTAAAGGCCTCGAACATAAGATTGGAATGTGTTTAGGACGTGATGATGTATAAGAAATACTTAGGCATAGGCACACACATCATTCTAACGGGAAATCCAAAAGAGCAAACCCCAGGAAAGTGAACGATAAACTTTATATCTATATATCGATGAAGTGGCTATACCATCCTCGAAGTTCATGCATATCCTGTTGTCCATCTTTAACATCACACTCCCAACATAATGACATTTAGTATTTAATTCATGCCAAAAGCATCTCAGTTATACGACAGACATGTTTCTTCTCTATCAAGTAGACCTACTCACTACATTATCTCCATCTTATACTTGGTTTAGAGAGACATGATGATATGACTCAACATTGTTAAAGAAGATTGGAAAAATCATATGGACAACAAGGGTGAGCCTCTGCTCCTTTCTTGAAAATTAAAGGAAAGGTCACTACGCTGGAGAAGGCTATAGAAAGAGAACCAAGAAGTACGCAGAAGCCAGCATCATATTTGCTGTTAACAAAGGTGGCCATTAAAGTCCAGGGGAGAGCTCCCAAAAGTCCTGATAGAACCAAGTATGACCGTTTTCAGTAGCCAAAAAAGTGGGAAGGAATCACTAAAATATAAAAAATACCGTGTAAAAGAATTAACTGAAAAAAATTTGGATGGGAAAGATAATTATGCAATACAAGTTGATCCCCACCAGATGAATCTGTACAGGGGCTTAACAAGCCATGGTAATGATGAGACACCAGATATGATAGCTGTCTAGTCAACCATGTAGAACATATCAGTCCTGATGTATTAATCATGAAATCACTAGATCAAAGGAGAAGGTTCAATGTCTCAACCCAAAAACATATCTTCATCGGGATAAAACAAAGGAGAAGGTTCAATGTCTCAACCCAAAAACATATCTTCATCGGGATAAAAGAACACAAAACCAATACGAAAAACTTTCTCTAGTTATAAATCATTGAATTATAATGCTTTCATGAAGTAGTGTATGAATGATGCACGATCAACTAGCCAACATAGTAGTACAATAAATCAAGAGCTAATATGGTTCACAAGAAAAAGTTTTGTGAATCATATGACTAGCATTTGAATCACACATCCTGGGCTAATCCTGAACTACACTAATTTTTGGAAAGAGCCCGCAGGGCCTCTATTTGTAGGAAATTGAACAACCCTGTTGATTCCACAGCCTTTATCTAAATGTAATGTGATGAAGTGGATCCTTTAAATATTAGGAAGTAAAAAGGAACGAAAAAGAAACCAAACAATGAAAGAAGCACAGGTACATGTTCTTGATCACATTAGTAGTAAGAAATCAACTTAACCAGAATATAGAATTCAACTGTATCTCATTTTCAAAGATTTTGTTTCCTGACATTTTCATGGGATTGCACGTGCACATTTTGGAAGCTATCTAATCACAGTATGAATTTGAATTCAACAAAAATGATTACCTGTGCAGGGTCTAGATGCAAGTCATCTTTCAAGTAAGATTGACTGCAAGCCATGAGAGGCCCAAAACACCTTGGACGAAATAAACCATAGCAACTGCAAAGTTATCAACTCCACCCCAAAGCAACTGATGGAACTAATAGAATATCTATTCTTGCGTGTAGTAGTTTTACAGGATGAGTCAGTCTCTTCATCTACATTGCTTGTCAGCACTTACCCTTTCCCTGATGCTTGATCAGCAACATGAATGAGAGAAATAGAGATCTTACCTAGAGATTTGGCTCAGGAAGGGTACAAATTTTCTGCAAATTCTTTGCAAAATGAAATTCCATGGTTCAACATATATGCAGAGCCAACAATGGAGTTTTTTAGCATCAGTTCAAAGAAAGGTTTTACATAGAATATCTTAAAAATTCTTCAAGATAAACTCACATCGAGAAATTCAAAAAATAGTATTAACAACTTGCAGATAAGGAAGTTTAGGAGTTAACTATTTGTGAATTTTGTTAGATGTACATTCTTGTGTACTTCTAGCATTACATTCCCCTATATGTGGAGGGTGGCAGTGTATTGATATAATTTTAAGGTTCTAAATTAATGGTGTAGATGATGTCACATGGTATAATGTAAAGAATGATGTAAAAGGTAATGTACATGTAGCATAACTCATTATTTTGTATAACCATGAAAAACTATTAATTTTGATGAATGTTGTGTGACACTTTTATTGATTCAAGAGATTTTTTGTATGACCACTTTGTCACACGTTTTTGTTGTAATGATCAAGGTGTTAGACTTAGCCATATGACAAGCTGATATGTCCTTTGAAAAGCTGATGTAGTAGTTCAATTGTGTAGTGGTAGTAGTTGATAGAAAGTGTATTAAATATTATATTTTGTATCTTGTTCAACCTTAAGTGGTTGGTGCCGTGTGTATGATTAATTAATCAGTTTTTGTTCCTCCTCTTTGTCTTTCAATTTCTTACAGTGGTATCAGAGCCTTTAAGGATCTTTTGAAGGATCAAAAGGTGTATGAAAGAACTAAAGAGAGTGTGATTTCATTAGCTAGAATCCTATCTTAAAACATAGTGATTTTTTCTGAGATTGTGATATGACTTCAAGTGGATTTTCAGCACCATTACCTTCAGCATTCACAGGAGATAACTATGATTTCTGGTCTACAAAACTGAAGGCATACTTGAAGGCATATTACTTGTGGGAGATAACTGAAACAGGTGTTGAACCACCTCCTTTAAGAGCCAATCCAACCATTGCCCAACTCAAGCAACATAGCGAGGAGGTTGCCAAGAAATTCAAGGCTCTTTCTTGCATACAAGCAGCTGTCTCGGACGCCATTTTCACAAGGATAATCACTTGTGAAACCGCTAAGGAAGCTTGGGACAGGCTGAAGGAAGAATTCAGGGGTAATGAAAGGACAAGGCAGATGCAGGTATTTAATCTGAGAAGAGAGTTTGAATCGTTGAAAATAAAGGAATCAGAAATTGTGAAAGAATTTTCTGATAGACTGATGAAGGTTGCTAACCAAATCAGGTTACTTGGGGATGATCTTCCTGACAAGAGAGTAGTGGAGAAAGTCCTGATTAGTCTTCCAGAAAAATTTGAATCTAAGATATCCTCACTTGAGGATTCTAGAGACTTGTCAAGCATTTCATTGGCCGAGTTGGTGAATGCTCTCCATGCCACCGAACAGAGAAGGCTGTTCAGGCAAGAGGAGCAAGTTGAAGGAGCTTTGTTTGCAAAAGGGAAGCAAAGGACTCAAGCAAACTTGAGTGAAAAAAAGCCTCAAGTTGAAAGGAAGGAAACAGCAAAATGGACAGGAAAGGCTACTAATTATCCTCCCTGTCCACATTGCAAAAGAAAGGGTCATTCTCCTAAGTTTTGTTGGCTAAAGACAGGAGTTCAATGCAGGGGTTGTAAGTAGTTTGGACACATTGAAAATTTCTGCAAAAATTGAAAAGAAAAAAGTGAAACTGAGCAAGCAAAGGTTGCTGAAGGGTCATCTGAAGAACACTTGTTTTCAGCTTTGAACCAATCAGTCTGCAGCAAGAATCGAGTGTGGTTACTTGATAGTGGCTGCACTCATCACATGTCTTCCAATCCTGATATTTTTGTTGAGTTGAACAACAACTATAGATCAAAAGTGAGAGTTGGAAATGGAGAATACGTAGCAGTCCAAGGCATTGGCAAAGTTGTCCAAACTCCATCAGGTAAGAAGTTTATTCCTGATGTTTTATATGTTCCACACATTGACCAAAACTTGGTAAGTGTTGGACAATTTATTGAGAATAATTATACCTTAATGTTTAAGGATAATTGTTGTACAATTTTAGATGAAAATAATGTGGAACTCATGACTGTTGAAATGAGAAACAGAAGTTTTCCTTTGAATTGGGAAAGTGTGAAACTGCAAGCTTATGCTAGTATTGAAGTTGAGTTTGAACTGTGGCATAGACGGTTTGGACATGTAAATTTTACTTCACTTAAGCAGCTAAGTGAACATGAACTTGTAAAGAATTTACCAAAGATGGGAGATGCCCTGTGTGTTTGTGAAATCTGTCAAAAGGGAAAACAAACCAGACTCTCTTTCCCTAAAAATCAAGCTAAGAGAGCTCACACTAAACTTCAGCTTGTGCATTCTGATGTCTGTGGTCCCATGAAAATTTCAACCTGGAATGATAGTAGATACTTCATTTTGTTTATTGATGATTTTATAAGAATGTGTTGGGTTTATTTTCTTAAATCAAAATTTGAAGTTCCAGTAGTTTTTCAAAAGTTTAAGAGACTTGTTGAGAATAATTGCAATTGTAAAATCAGTGCAATAAGGACAGATAATGGGACAGAATATACAAGCAATCAGTTTAACAATTTCTGTGAGGAAGTAGGAATCAAGCATCAACTTACGATTCCTTACTCTCCACAACGGAATGGAGTCTGCGAAAGAAGAAAAAGAACAGTCATGGAGATGGCTAGATGTTTATTGCTGGAGAAAGATATTCCTAAAATCTTCTGGGCAGAAACTGTAAATACATCAGTGTATTTACTGAACAGGCTTCCTACCAAAGCCTTAGAAAGATTAACCCCTTATGAAACTTGGTATGGGTTTAAGCCTAATATATCCCACCTGAGGATATTTGGAAGTGTATGTTATATACATATTCCCGACGTTAAACGAGACAAGCTCAGTCAGAAGGCTTTGAATTTTGGTTGGATATTGTGATAATGCAAAGGGGTACAGAATTTATAATCCACAAACCAACAAAATTGTTTCTTGTAGAGATGTGAAGTTTGATGAAAAGTCCTTATGGAACTGGGAATCAAACATCGTGGATAGAACTGAAGCTCCTAGGCTGATTGCTCAAAATGAAATTACTGAAAATGATGTAAATGAAGATGCTGGTAATGATGAAGATGAAATTCAAATTGATGCTGAATCTGATGGTGAAGCTGATTCAGAAAATGAAGTAGTCAAAACCAGATCTCTTCAAGACATCTATGCTACTTGTAACTCTGCTGTTCTGGAACCAGTAGGATACATTGAAGCTGCACAATGCAAAGGTTGGATGGAAGCTATGAAGGATGAATTGGTAGCAATTGAAAAGAACAACACCTGGTTACTTGTTGACAAACCAAGTAACAAGAATGTTATTGGAGTCAGATGGGTGTTTAGAACCAACTTAAATGCTGATGGTTCGATCAATAAGCTAAAGGCTAGGCTGGTAGTTAAAGGATATTCTCAGAAATTTGGAATTGATTTTACAGACACCTTTGCACCAGTTGCAAGACTTGAAACAATTAGAGTATTGTTTGCATTAACGGCACATTCAAACTGGAAGATTCATCAACTGCATGTAAAATCTGCCTTTCTGAATGGAGAGTTAACTGAAGAGATATTCATTGATCAACCAGAAGGCTTTGTCAAAATGGTGAAGAAGACAAGGTGTATCTGCTCAAGAAAGCTTTATATGGCTTGAAGCAAGCACCTAGAAGCTGGTATAGCAAGATTGACAGCCATTTGTGTAAACTTAGATTCAACAAAAGTGTAAATGAGCAAACTTTATATATCAAATCGGTGGGGGAGGATCTGATTGTCATTTCACTGTATGTTGATGACTTATTGATCACTGGAAGCAATGATGGTTTGATCAAAAATCTGATGAATGAATTGAAGAAAGACTTTGAAATGACTGACTCAGGGATGATGAAATACTTTCTTGGTATGGAAGTGGATCAGTCAGACAAAGGAATCTTTGTATGCCAACAGAGATATGCTAGAGAAATATTGAAGAAGTTTCATATG
Source organism: Fraxinus americana (assembly GCA_035079005.1). Lineage (NCBI taxonomy): Eukaryota > Viridiplantae > Streptophyta > Magnoliopsida > Lamiales > Oleaceae > Fraxinus > Fraxinus americana. The sequence goes on from CM068724.1 coordinate 12,918,064, forward strand.
GAAAATTGCAAGCCAGTTAATACTCCTTTGGTCCAGAATTTGAAGTTGTTGATGGATGATGGTGTAACTAAAATCGATGGAAAGGTGTATAGAAGTCTGATTGGATGTCTATTGTATCTTTCAACTACAGGGCCTGACATTATGTATGCTGTTAATTTATTGTCCAGATTTAGGAAGGAGCCCAGCCAAATCCATTTTCAGGCTGCCAAAAGAATTCTGAGGTATATAAAAGGTACTGAAAACCATGGAATCGGTTTCAAGAAATCTGAGAAACTGGTTTTAACAGGGTTCACGGACAGTGATTGGGCTAGTTCTATGGATGATATGCGGAGTACTTCTGGTTATGTTTTCTATGCTGGATCAAATCTCATATGTTGGAACTCCATCAAGCAGAAAACGGTTGCTCAATCTACAGCTGAGGCAGAGTATGTAGCTGCAACTGAGGCAACAAACCAGGCTATGTGGCTGAGGAAAATCATGAATGATCTGAAGCACAGTCAACCAAAAGCAACTACAATTTTCTGTGATAATCAAGTTGTAGTTGCCATTGTGAAAAATCCTGTTTTTCACGGTAGAACTAAGCATATTAACATCAAATACCATTTCATAAGAGAAGCTCAAGAAAAGGGAGAAGTGAAGCTGTTGCATTGCTGCTCTGAAGATCAGGTGGCTGACATATTTACTAAAGGACTGTCTAAACAAAGGTTTGAAACACTAAGAAATTGTCTTGGTGTTTCCAATAAAAGTGTCAAGGAGGAGTGATGAATGTTGTGTGACACTTTTATTGATTCAAGAGATTGTTTGTATGACCACTTTGTCACACGTTTTTGTTGTAATGATCAAGGTGTTAGACTTAGCCATATGACAGGCTGTTCTGTCCTTTGAAAAGCTGATGTAGTAGTTCAATTGTGTAGTGGTAGTAGTTGATAGAAAGTGTATTAAATATTATATTTTGTATTTTGTTCAACCTTAAGTGGTTGGTGCCATATGTATGCTAATTAATCAGTTTTTGTTCCTCCTCTTTGTCTTTCAATTTCTTACAAATTTCATCATGCTGATAACATACGGATTTCATTTACTGGTTCAAATAAGTATAATTACCATGAGATGGCATCCAAAATTAAAACCCCCAGAAAATGAAAATCGTCTATATAATACTAGAACCTACTGTTATAAAATTAGTAAATATGATTTCTATCTTATTCAATTCTATTTAGCAAATCATCTTCATTCCACCTCCTTGGACACTATAATACATGTTTTGACATTTTTTTTTTTCTAAAGCTTGAGTCTTTAAAAGAAGGTGCAAGGTGAACCTTCCATTTTAACTCTTAGAAATCCTAATTGGATCTTCATCCAACAATGTCTACTTCATCATAATGAAGTTACCATCCTCAGTCTTTTTTATCCTTACCTATCTTACTGTTGAAATGCATGTCAATTTGAGTTCATTGTTTAACTATTTTCTGATAATCTAATATTAGGTGTAATAAGCTATACCTTATGCTCAAAAGCACAAGCTTTTTCCTAAGATCGGTCACACATCAAAATCGCATTTAAACCCGTATAAAAACATGAAAGAACATACAGACTTACTTCATTACCATCAACAAATTGTAAGGAACTAATTATCCCTTGCTAAGCTAAGGCTTAACTTGTAGGTTTATAACTCTATATAACAACTTGGGCACCCTCCCGTGCTAAGTGTTAGTTCGACCGGTTGTCACACCAATCACTATCAAAATTCGATCTTCAATTACACCTGTTTACCAAACAATCATAAAAATCCAAATTTACACATTTTTGGCACCTATGTCTGTAGACTAACTTACGAAATCTAGAATCCAATAACGGATCAGGATTGTAGTCACGTCGAAGAGAGGTGGAAAAAATGGAGATGGAGACAGGCATGCCTGAATCAGGTGGTGGTTTTTTGCTCGCTCTATGACGGGCAGCAGCGGCAGCAGCCCGTTCTCGGCGGACTCGACAAAGGAAAGGGGAGAGGAAGAAAAGAAGGAAATACATGAATATGACCATATTTCCAAAATGGCCTTTCACCATGTTTAGAAAAAAAAATTCACATTTGCCCTCATTTCCCAACAAACAAGACAAAGGAGGACAAAAGTCGAAATTGGTGGAAAGTATGACTAAACGGTCGGATCCAGTCGAAGTTATCAACATCACGATCTACCAAATGTTGACAACCACAGAGAACTCGGTATTTATTTTGAAAAATATTAGTTTTTTGTTGATTTAAGAATGATTTTACAAACGGTCACTGAACTTACGCAAAAATTATAAAACGGTCACTGAAATTCAAAACTTGCAGAAACGGTCACTGAAATTTCATGTGCTTTCACAAACAGTCACTGGAGAACCGTTATGCCTTTAATTCAAACATAAAGGATCAAAGTGAGTACAACCGGATTTTGGACAACTTGGAGGTGCCAACTTTGGACCACCATAATTCCGTCCTCAGACCACCTTTTTCCACAAATCAATATACCATATTGAAGCCCTCAATTCCCTCTGAACAACCCACCTAACAACTGGTCGTAATCCCGTCGAAATTGGCCGAAAAATCGCGCCTAGGTGAGCTACCTGGATTTTGGACAGCTTGGAGATGCCAACTTTGGACCACCATAACTCCGTCCTCCAGCCACTTTTTCTATGTGCCAATATACTATATTGAAGCCCTCAATGCCCTCTTCAAACCCCACCCAACCATCGGCCGTAATCCCGTCGAAGTTGCCCTGAAAAAGGAGACAAAGTAGGCTACCCACGTACAGTCGGATTAAGAATTTAAGAATAGAGAATGAGTTTGACTTTTCAAATTTGAAGAGTCCCTCTCTATTTTAAAAATTAAATAGAGAGTTTTCTGGAGCCTGTTTTAAAATATTAACTCTCTAAAATAGAAAGTATTTCGTATTTATAAAGTTTTTTTGAAGATACTCTTACAATTATAAAACTTGAGCTTATTCTTTGTTCACTTGAACTAAATTTTTCATTTTTCCTCTTTTCGAATAGTAAGAATTTGTCAGAGCATCAAGAATAATATAAATATAAATGTTTCAAAATGAGAAAAAGAAATATTTTTGAATGATAATAGTCTTAATAATATTTTATAATTCCCAATTTGTTATATTATTTTGCTGTGGCAATTTGATAAATAATATTGTATACAAAATCCTTCAGTTTATATTATTTTACAATTTAGTGTTGGTGAATTGTTTGTCATATCCAAAAACTTATTTTTTTAAAATTAATTTTCAATCACATTCTTTCAATAAAATAATTTGCACGTAAACTCAACTTTTGTCTTTTTTCTTTTTAATATACATTCTCAAAAAATTTACTATTACTGTAGCGCCCCAACCCGCATGGATCGAAATATCACTAGATTAACTTTACTTTACCCGTAGACCGTAGACTTATTTAAATAATTAACTATACTTTTAGCTGAAAGCACAAAAAATTAACTTAATAATTTATTCAATTCTAAATAACATCATTTCGTATTAAGGGATTATCTAATAATTTCTTAGAAATAAAGTCACATTATTGACATGAAATTCTAGGAAGAAAATGAAAAATAAATGTTGTCGTTTTTGTTTTTTATCTCAACGGCAATTTCAAAAATAAATGCATTTGCATAGCTATCGACCCCAAAATTTCATGAAATTTTATAGTAAAGTAGGAAATACTTTATATTATAACATATCCAAAAATTGGGTTCCATCGGCAACATAGGAGGTATTAAAATATTTTTCAAAACCCTACAGCGACTCGATTTAGAAGGTAACCCAGCGCAGTTTACTCAAAAATGACATATAAAATTTTACACAAATGATTTCAATTTCATTCAGTAGCTAACCCATGAGACTATCAAACACCATAGGTTTCATCCAAAAATTTCAAGAAACGATTGAGTTATGAATTTTTGAAGCAAAGAGCAGAAGCTGAAAACAGCAACACTACCGAGTACGGTTTACTTTAAGGGAAATATAAAATTTTACACACATCGATTCGACATTACTCCAAGTTTATTCAATAGCTAACCTATGATGCTATCAAACGCCACTGGTTTTGTTGAAAAATTCTAAGTAATGATTAAGTTATGAATTTTTTTTAATTTCAGGGCAGAAGTTGAAAATTTAGAAAAACAGCAACACTAAATTGCTAACACTTTCTTTTTGTGATAAATGGTGACTTGTAAGTTGATTTCTATAGAACATAACTACTGTTAAACATAACTTATTCATAAAAATGTTCTTAAAATAATTCCACTCATAACGTTCATAGAAATCTATTTGGCTTATTAGCACAAAACGTCCCTACGTTTGATAGTTAGTGTGCAAAACGTCCCAACGTTTCATTTTTTTTACATTTTTGCCCCTATTTCAACGTTTCAGTGTGGAAAACATCCTTTTCACTATTTTTCAGTGTAAAATGACCATTATATCCTCAAATTTAAATAAAACAAATAAAATGAAAAGAAATATAAAAAATAAATTGTAATTATACTCCCAAACTTTTTAAAAAGTGCAAGTAAGTCAAAAAACCTTATTAAAAGGGTTAAGCACAAAACGTCCCTACGTTTGACACTTAATGCGAAAAACGTCCCTATGTTTCAAACTTGTTTATATTTGCTCAATAACACAAACAGTCCCTACGTTTGACACTTATTGCGTAAAACGTCCTTACGTTTCATTTTTTTTTACATTTTCGTCCTTATTTCAACGTTTCATTGCGGAAAACGTCATTTTCACTATTTTTCAATGTAAAATGACAAATATACCATCATATTTAAATAAAACAAAAAAGGAAAATAAAAATAAAAATAAATTACAATTGTACTCCCAAACTTTTCAAAAATTGCAAATGAGTTCAAAAATCTTATTAAAACATTCAAACTACCAGTCATTTCCTCCTCTCTCAACCTTATCCTCCCTCCACCACCTAAACCAGGATTGTAGATGGAGGTGTGATGGTTTGAAAGGTGGTGGGGTCTGATGGTTTAGGTGGTGGAGGGAGGATAAGGTTGAGGGAGGAGGGAAGGACTGGTAGTTTGAATGTTTTAATAAGATTTTTGAACTCATTTGCACTTTTTGAAAAGTTTGGGAGCACAATTGTAATTAATTTTTTTTATTTTCCTTTTTTGTTTTATTTAAATATGATGGTATATTTGTCATTTTACATTGAAAAATAGTGAAAATGACGTTTTCCGCAATGAAACGTTGAAATAAGGACGAAAATGTAAAAAAAAATGAAACGTAAGGACGTTTTACGCAATAAGTGTCAAACGTAGGGACGTTTTGTGTTATTGAGTAAATATAAACATGTTTGAAACATAGGGACATTTTCCGCATTAAGTGTCAAACGTAGGGACGTTTTGTGCTTAACCCTTTTAATAAGGCTTTTGGACTTACTTGCACTTTTTAAAAAGTTTGGGAGTATAATTACAATTTATTTTTTATATTTCTTTCATTTTATTTGTTTTATTTAAATTTGAGGGTATAATGGTCATTTTACACTGAAAAATAGTGAAAATGATGTTTTCCACACTGAAACGTTGAAATAGGGGCAAAAATGCAAAAAAAATGAAACGTTGGGACGTTTTGCACACTAACTATCAAACGTAGGGACGTTTTGTGCTAATAAGCCAAATCTATTTATATAAAACAATAGTAAACGTTTCGTAACCAAAGTAAAGCATTATGTCACCGGCTTCTCCACATCATGTCGTATCATCCTCTACTATCATCCATGCTCCAAGCAAATCAAATCAACATGTAGGAAGGGAATTAACCCATGCGTTTGAAACTCAATAGATATAATCGGTGCATTTCGTTATCGAATTAGAAATTTCGAACTGTGGATTCTTATAGTCGCACGTAGAGGGAGTTCCGGCAAAATCCAATTTCTATAGCAATATTATGACACGTAGAGCCGAAGAATGATCATTCAAATTATAGTAGTGCCGAAGCACCGTACCCAAGGGTACCAATTCATTCAAACTTTTAACGAAAAATCATAATTTGAAAATGAAATAAACACTTGCTCCTTTACTTACCTTCTTTTAAAAGCTTTTGAATGTATAGATTTGGACGATGGTTGTTGCTTCCCGATGGCACTGGAACTTTTAACATTTTGCTTCTCTCTTATTTCTTTCTTTTGAATTTTTTTGTTTTCTTTTCTTGTTTCAAAATGTGAACCTTCATATGTGTAAGTTATACAAATATATATATATATATATATATATATATATATATATATATATATATATATATTGTAGTACGAAATATGAATTATTTGGTAAATGAAAGGTAAGAAAAACGGTTGCATTCATCACTCCCCCTAATAAGTGCATTTGTACACTTATTTAGGTCATATTATTTGGGTTTTATGTCATTAAATTATTAATTTTTATTTAACTTGTATTAATTTTCTTTTTTTTTTTAGTTATGGATCCTATTTGAAGAAATTGGATAAGAAAGAACGGTAAATTGGCCATTGGATAGAAAAGTTTAGGATCAAATTCCACAATGTGAAGAATTGAAGCCTTCGGTGTAAATAATGCATTGGAATTGGAATTGGGCCTTGGGTGCACTTGGACTCCTTGTTGGACAAAACTTGACGGCTTATGGGATTTGTAAAAGAAAAAAAAAACAAAGGAAGCTGCCGGCTAGAAGAAAGGAAAAGAATTGGAGTCCATTTTGGTATTTTAGGGAAGTTGGTTGCTTGGGGGATTAAAAAGGTAGAATAATATATATATATATATATATATATATATATATATATATATATATATATATATATGGTGAAAAGAAAGAGAAACAAAAAGGAAAAGGGCAAAAAAAGTGGCACCAGAGAGATACAGACACGCAGAAAAGAAATAGAAGAACGAAGTGGCGGCAGCGGCTTAAATTTTAGCCAAAATTAATCCCATTTCGTCAATTTTTGATGATGTCGTTCCACTTTTATTTGTTTAATTTCAGTATTATGTTAGGCTAAATTATTTTGTGCTAGGATTTATGATGAAACTTGTATTATGAATTTTTGACTGGTGATTTTATATTTTACATTCAAAGCACATTTTTAATTATTGAATGATTGACATGGATTTAATTTTTCCTACAATTACTTTATCAATAATTGTATGAATATTGTGGCTTATTTTACCCTCGAGAGATGGAAAATAAGTTAGACATCGTGTCAATTGTCGTAAAGTCCGATAGGGAATAGAAATATACTGCTATACTTTATGTGATCTTTAAGTATTCAAAAATTCAATAAAGCATTTTTATATGTTCGCATCCATCATAAAAATATAGTTGAGAGAGATTGTTAAACAAATTAGGAAGATTCATCTTCATAATTAAATCGTGTCGTCAAATTTAAAAGTTCAAGTTAAAGATGATTAATATAAGGGGATTCGGAATCCTAGTACTTTTTTGTCATCATATTTTTACAACACTTGCATTTAATTTTAATTAATTTAGGTCATGTTTTTATACGTAGATTATTTAATTTATAGAAAAAATCATAAATTTCAATTGTTTCGTTTAAGGCTAGGTTAACTTGAATTAAACTAAATCAATCTCTGTGAGAACGATATTTAGACTCAAAATTCATTTTGTTATTTGTTAACAAATCGTACACTTGCGATGGTTTTAAAACGAACAAATATTTTCGTGAACACCTCCAATTGAAGAGAATTTAAAAGGGGTTTGTAGGTCTCATTCCTAATTTTAAGCACTTTGAAAACATGCCATACGTGTATGTGTATTTTTGAAATGTAGGTTTCATTCCAATTAATGTAATACGTGTATGTGTTTTTTGACTTGAAGGAAATGAACCAAATTCTAAAAAAACGTTTGCAGCCATCAATTCAAGGAATTTAAAATGGTTTATGTTACATTTTTTCTTTGTTGCATTTTTTTTTTTTTTGTGCTATTTAATTCAATAATTCATCCATTAAAGCAATGTTTATGTGAAATGTGTGTGTGTGTGTGTATAATGCATTATATATCCTACCAATTAATGCCTTGACTGTTCAACAAAATTGTGAAAGTTCTAGCCTTATTTTATTTCTCATTTTTAAAACTTATGGTTCAATCCTTTTAAAAATAATGTGTACGCAAATCAAATCCTAAAAAAAATATTTACTATGCTAAGAATAAATTTTTTCACCGTCGGGTCAAATATTTGGGAAACATTCGATTCCCTCAAACATTATTTAAAAATTATACTTTTATAAAAAATATGCATGATTGCTTTTGAACTTCCATGACATCAAAATTATTTAAGACATATCAAAATAGTACTGGGCTTTCATTTCTTATGTGAGTCGAGTATTAGGTTTGTCTATGGGTTAGGCTCGTGGTGCTAGATTATCACATGAACAAAAATATGAGCCTAATTTCATTTTATTTTTCGGGCTTCTACATCTCTTACACCTTAAACAAAATTTTGTCCTCGAAATTTACCTTATGATTTGGCAAAGAGTGTCGGATATTTGTGTTTAACTTCTTCTCTTTCCCAAGTAACTTTTTCTACTCCATGATTACTCCATTGTTTGACCAAATGAATCTCCTTGTTTCGTAATTTATATACCTTTCGGTCCAGTGTTTTAATATGTAATTCCTCATATGATAAATCTTTATGTACTTCCAAGGAGTGATAATTGACCACGTTCTCAGGATCATGCATATACTTTTTGGTCATCGATATATGAAACACGTTGTGAACTGTCGATAGTTCGGGTGACAAAGCTAATCGATAATCCACATTTCCAACCTTATCAAGTATTTCGAATAGTCCAATATAACGAGGTTGCAGTTTGCCTTTCTTGCGAACCTGATAAGAGTGCAAAATAGCATGATTTTCTCTTATTATCTGTTGTATTTATGTGATTATTTGCTACCTGAATGCATTAAGTACCCTTATATTTTGATTTAGGTTGCAAATGGATGAAAACAGTGGAGATTTGAGGAAATAAGTGAAAAATGATCAAAGTGAAAGAAAATGAAAGTTTGAGTACCAAATTGCAAATACCCAATAATTGATTCGGATCACAAGAAGATACTTTGAAGATTTCTAGGAGACAATTGGATGTAATTAGAACTCAAAAAGGAATGGAATATGATCAAAATATTATCAAAATCAATTTTCAATTCGCACAAGATATATTACAGATTTTTAGCCGACTATTGAGACCCATTTTGGCATAGTAAAAGTCAGAATTGGAAGAAATATATATAAAAGTTGTATCTTTTTGAGTTATCTTTTCAAATCACTTTAAAGCTCCTAAATCGGATATCGGGAGAGAAAGTTATGACCAAAATACTGAATCCTGTGTAGAGACAAAAAATTCTCGCGCGAATGCAACTTTCCTTATTCGATTGGAACTCATTTGAAAACCAATTTGAACGTGATTTTCATCCAATTTTCGACTCCTAAAAATACTTAACGGTAGAATACATATTGGGAACGCCTCCATACACTTTTATCTCATTTTTTGGCTTAAGAACTCCATGAAGAACTAAACAATTTGGTGAAGCAAGGGATGAACTCATTGGATTTTGTGATTTTACATCTTTTATTTATGTAATTTGTTATATTTTTTGTTCAACAATTCTAGGTTTAGATTTTCTCTTCATAAATTTATTTTGAAATTGGTTTAACTCTTATTAGATTTTTCATAGACATTAGTCATGCTTTTTCTATCGAACGATTGAAATACTTGTTGAATTTCAATTTCATTTATTTTATTGGTGTGATTATTTACTGCCTTATGATTAATGTATATATTCGATTTATAATCTGATTTCTATAAATAATTATGGAAATTGTTAGAGAAAATCTAGATTCTAGGTTACTTTGAATTAAATTGATTTTTAACGATAAATCTTCCGATTAGAGTGTCGGGATGAAAACTTCTAATTGAGTTATATTGTATGAATGGGGTGTGATTCATACAATATACTAACCTGTGTAGGAATACAATTGATACTTGACCTAAACATCCAAATTCATCCACACTTTTTTTGTGTTAATAAAATGAAAGTATCTCCAAAAGTATATCCGAAGCCAAAGTCATAAAACCATAGTCCAACATATTTATTCTGAGGTTGTAAAAGTATTTACATGCCATTTCAAAAGTCATACAGGATCTCCTAAATATAATACAATTGGAGTCCACCAAAATAACCCTACAGGTCGTCATCCATGTACATCAAACTTTGAAATCCTGTAAGAGTTTCACAGCCAGCCATGTCTCCTAGGAAGTTCCACGCTCACCTACAATGCAAGAACTATATAAGCTAATGCTCAGTAAGTAAGAATCATGAAGGTCATGAGTATGAGTGATAATAGTATATGACACCATGTCATTTACTTTAAACATTATGCTAAAGATGTATCATGCTCATATTTTCGTCAAAGTCGACTCGAAATAATCTCATTTGAAATCTTTCATTGGGCCTTTGACCCACCTATTATACACTGTATATAGAGCTCTGCACAATATCAATATCAATAATCAATAATCAAATGGCCAATCTGACATTGACATCGGCGAGTGGACCATCCTCTTATGATAACTAGAGGCTCATCCCCTAACTGCCCCTATGGCTATAATCACCCAAGAAGTATCCCAACCGGCAGCGCCAATAATCAAAGTATTACAAAGGTACAGTCGAGTGGTCTACCTTCATGTGATTACCAAAGGCCCATCCCCTATCCACCTTTGAAATCAACCAGGAAATATCATCCACGGTGCCAAAACATATCACATAAGCATGTCTCACATACCTCGGTGCCCTAGCAGTGGTCAATAAAATATTTTATGAGGAAATCTCAATTTTACAATCATGTTGTGTATGCTAAATTTTCAACCATGGACGTATGTCGTGCCTGCACATGAAACTGCTCGTGAGTAACACACTCAATGATCATAACCATCAAATGATACACAATGAGCTCCTTATCAGAGTTATGTAAATATCTCGACACTACTATATCACAAACACTATGTTCTTGCATTATAATTGCAAATGTATTTTCACTTACCTTTTTACCCTTGTGTGTGCGTGTTCCTAGGAGTGTAGATTAATTTCTGTTTTCACTTGAAGTTGAAAAACCACATGTAACACCATTTAATATTAAACAAAATCCTCAATATGATAACTTTAACAAATACACACAATCTCGTATTACGCCCATTTATGCTAAAATAATTTAGATGACATTATTACTTCAAGTTACCGATTGCATTACAAACTAGTCCCACAAATATCACTATTTCTGTAGTTCAATTATGAACGTCAACGTTATCTAATTGTTGTTTAACAACTTATCACTCCTTAAAATGTATTTTCCATGCCTAAGAGATAATTAATGGATATGTAAATGTTGAAACTATGCAACTACCAAATTGGACATAAGCTGTTTTTTTGCATTTTAGTCGCTGCCATGTCCCGTTTCATCCATCTTTTCGCACCCTTAATCATTCAATCATTCCCAAAATTTAAACACGTTTATATAACATATATATAAAGATAACCATGTCATGAATTCACCATAAGTACAGGATTTTCAGCCTCAAGTTGAATCCTTTTTATAGCACGATGAACTAGGCAGTTTCCGGTGATGGTCTTAGGTTTCCATTACTTATTATGCCACCAATAAGTTTCTAAACTATTAAGGATCATTTCTATATCTTACAACTCTTATATCCAAACATTTAAAGTGATAAATATGTGTTCCATTCAAAATATTATATAACACCAAAGGCGAAACAAGTAAAATCCAGCAACTATGTAGTTTATGTCCTTAGTTGTTTCACTCCATATATCTCCAACAATTTTCTTTCTTTTTACCATAATAACATCCCCAATACCAACCCCAACATAATATCAAGTAATTTCAAAGGTTCACAAGATTGTAACACCTTAAGAAAACAATGAAAGAAACCTTCAAAACCAAGAGCTAAGCTCACCTATCCCTAATCCCAATTCACAGCTCCTTGTTTCTGCTTCCCTCCATTTCTTTTCTTTCTCCTTCACTCGGGGATCACTTTAAGGGATAAAATATCTTAGTATGGGGTATTTATAGAGTCTTAAAGGGGTTGGGGCCATGAATCTTGCTTAAGGATTAAGAAAATACTTCATGCAGCCATGTTGACATGTGTTAAACAAGAGGTGGCTTCATGCAACAGTATTTACCTTTTTTCCTCATCATATTTGGATCCATATATGACTTATAAGATATATATTTATCCTATATGAAGTATCAAGGGGAGTGGAAGATGTGGTGGAAGCCTTAATGTTGAAGGAATTTGATGGTAAAATGACAAATCTCCTAAGCATGAGATGTTCAAGCATGAGGTGGCTTCTTGTGGTTAAATTCTGATTTTGTACCTATCTTTGGATGATTTGTATGAAACTTATGGATAATATACTGAATATATGAAGCCTTAAGAGAGTTGTAATCGTGACTAATGCTTAATGGTGAAGGAATTGACCATTACAAGGACAAATCGACAAGCATTAGGTGTATTAAGCACGATGTGTCCCTTGTAGTAGAAATCTGATTTCACCTCTATTCTTCCAGGTACAAATCAAGTGTCCTTAGCTTATTTTAATATCTTTACAAGAACCTGCCCTAGGATCCTAAGATATTTTATAGTGTTAATTCCTTAACCGTTCATTTAATTACCTACCCGATTGACACCCGATTTTCGACCGATTTCAACAATTCACACCTCAATATTTATAACATCATATAAAACCCATATTATTGCATAGTGATCATGTCACTTCATGCCTCATGCCCTAAATATGTTAATACCTATCTAGGATTTACGGTGACCTTGATCAACCGAATGGAAAGCTAGAACCTTTATTGATACTAATTCTAGCCTTTTCAAGATTTTAATTGCTTAACAAGTCAATCTCCAACATCTAGATTAACCTAATTTCTCTATCATAGCTCAATGTAGAATTCGTCACCTATGTCGAAGAGTCGAATGCTAACACCATATAAAGATCTTAAGCTCTCAATAATTGAATTTACCATTTTAAAAGAAAGCAATTAGGAAAATTGGTGCAAATGACATTGTAAATAGCATGCATGAATCATATTGACCAAATGTGTAATGTGAAGTTCAGGGTATTACATAGAGAGGACTAGGGACATGGTGATGGTCTGAGATGGAGAGGTGGTAGCAGTACAGATGTTGCAACTTCTCTGTGACTTCTAGGTGGATTATCAGTGGAAGATGTCAAACCAATGGCCCTAAGCGAGGTCTTTTTCTTGCACACATGATTTAATTCCAGATTGAGGTCATTGAGTGTGACTCCCTCCGGATTTATCAAAGTCTCCAATAAGAGTTTACCTATGCCTCATTATAGTGTTATTGCTTGACATTGTTGTTAAATTAGGGTCTCTAAGCTATGGTTCTTGTTATATTTTCCATAAGGAGAAAATGTTAAAACTTTATAAAACTTTAAAACCTAATTACTTTATTACTAAGATCTTCCATGTCAAATCATCAAGAAAATTAATAATGCGGAACATACCTTAATTCTTTGGGGATAATTCTTTAATACTGGATCTTGAATATTAATTATTGGTTCTTTTGGTTCTTGAGTTCTTGATCTTGATTTTAGTTTTTTGCTCCATAATCTTGATTGTCTTGTCTTCGATTTAATTGTTCCAATCTTTCTTCTTGATTCTTTCTTTTAATCATTGTTCTTGATTGTAGGTTTTTGATCTTCCTCTTCAATATGTTTTCTCTTATATTCTTGTGTTGATGAGATGACATAAAGAATAAGAAGTTGCATAAGAATTAGAGATCATAATCTTAGTTTTCATATGTATTTGGTCCATCGTCAAATACAACCATAATGGATCCGGTCTCTATACATATATTCCGACCCACACTTTATTTAGATGCCCTAAGCCCGACAATTTAACTATTTATTAGATCACTTTGATTGGACTCAACTTTAAGATAGTTTTATACACAATTAATTACATATGTAGGCTCATATAACAAATTAATAAACCCAATAATCTCCCACTTGGGCCACATATGTTACATTATAAATATGTACAACCTTATGACGTCAAAACTTTTGATATAATAACCAAAAGTATCCCGAACAATTTCGTCAATTGATTATATCAATATAGGATCAAAGCGGTCTTCGTTACAAATATCATAACTAAATCCATCAATGGTCACGTATATTAACACAATCAAATGACATAGATCAAGTGTGGATGTGTAGCATGAAAATTATATGTCATGTGATCCAAACATACCTATTTCCAACTGGTCCTACCTGATTCTTTAATGAGATCTACCATAAACTTTAATTAGAGTGAAATGAACTGAATACTTTATTTCTAAAATAAATCGAATATTCATGGATAAAATTGTGTCTAAAATAGACAACATTCGAATACAAACTCCCACTAAATTAGCATATCATCAAAAGATACAACACCCATGTGAGTACTATGCTCATGAAAAACCTTGGGTGATAGCCATTTAGTAAATGGATCAATGATTATGAAGTTTGTCCTAATATGCTTTATAGAATCCTAACCACACTGAATTCTTTCATTGACAACTAGGAACTTAATGTCTATAAACTTTGATGTCATCAAGCTCCTGTTGGAATATAAGACTGCTATTACCATAGAATAAATAAAGTGGTCTTTCAAATTCTTACAAAATATGCAACCTAGTGACAATCTTTTGCAGTCATATTTCATGATCAGAATATCCAATTATCTCCAATTAATCTGATTTTCTTGAATGTGATCATGTAATCCGTAATTCTCTATGGAGGTAATAACCTAATGATTGCTTTCCAAATTTCCATCCCAAAGTTACTTAAATATCTATCCAAGATTCTAACAATGAATTCTATATTGGATGTATGCAAACTTAAGTATACATTAAATTTCTAACTGCTGAAGCACGAAGATTTTTCTGTATTTTTCTTTATTTAAATTTATCCTTGGAGCATTAATTGAGACTAAACTTGTCTCCCTTAGCAATGGGGGTATCACCTGATTTACATATCTACATCCCGAATCTTTTAAGAACCTTATCGATATAACTATTTTGTGATAATAAAAAAAAAAACAACGAGAACGATCCATGTGTATCTATATCTTTAATACAAAAGAAGTGTCACCAAAATTCTTCATTTCTAAATTCCATAACAGAAATCTCTTGGTTTCGTGTAATAAGCTTATATCATTGCAGGCCAGTAATATGTCATCAACATACAATACCAAAAAATATGCTTACTTCCACTGAACTTGTGATATAAACAATCATCAACTGAATTTATCTCAAAATCAAATGAGATAATTATTTGATGAAATTTGTAATATCATTACGGAAAATCAGCTTAAGCCCATAGATAGATTTTTTAAATTTGTAAACCATCTGACGTAGCTTAAAATCAAAATGTGTCACAAATGTCATAATAATCCTAAAATAGTTTTTCATATAAATCAGAGAAAAATTTCTTTAATATCAATGCCTTCCTTTAGAGTAAAATCATTTGCAACAAGACAAGTCTCTCTCCACATACCCTTCAAATCACTCTTGTTTTTAAATATTCAGTTACAAACAATGAGTTTCGCACCTCCCGGCAATGAGATGAGTTCCCAAATATCATTATTACTCATGAACTTTATCGTTTTATGCATGGAATCAATTCACTCTTTAGAATTATTCATTTACATTGCTTGATGAAAGTTGATTGATCAGTTCTTTTTTTATCAATCTATGTCATCCTTATTTTCTTACAGAAACACTATAAAGTGATCCGAAATTATCTTTCTCCTCTAGTGGATTTCCTTAATGGCATTTGTTCTTGAAGTTGTTAAGTTTATTCTCCTAGAACAATCTCTTGATTGTGTATAGGGAATTTTGTAATATTGTCTTGATCCAAAATTACTTCTTAAATAAGATCTAAGCAAGAATTTATCCTCGGTCCTGATCATTGTCAATTGTAACAGAAGAATTCTTCCTCCAAGACAAAATCATTAACCTTATAACCTTATCTCCCCCCAACGCAAACTCTACATCCTCAAGTAATCGGACATTTCCTGTTTCGAAAATTAACTTAATAGAGGGATCTTTTTAAAAAAAATTGTAACTCCTTAACAATTGCTTTATTTGAAATTTTGTTGAAAATTTAAGGTGCAATCTTTAGTGCTTTTACCTAGAGAGATTCTGATGTAATGTGTGACGATTCCACATTCCTATAAGAAATTAGCAAAAGGTTCCTAACATTGTTCTCCTGATCTGTTATATCATCATAGTATTCACCATTATGGTAAGATCTGACTTGTTAAATTCTTTTACAGAATTGTTTTTCAACTTCAGCCTTGTATGCCTTGAACATGTCTAGTGTTTGGAATTTCTCATAAAGGAGATATAGGTAGCCATAGTGAGAAAAATTCGTCTATGAACATAATATATTATTATTGACCATTCCAAGAAGTCGACTTCAATGGCTCACAGATATCCGTATGAATTAGTTCTAAGACGTCCGAAGTAGGGCTTATGTTTGTTTGTTTTCCCTTAATGTAATTAACATAAACACTTAAATCTGAAAAATTAAGGAAATCAAATATTCCTTCTACTACAAGATTTTCCATTCTCCTTTGAGATATGTTACTTAATTGCTCGTGCTATAATGAAGCGAAATTCTCATTAGTTAATTTATGTTTAATACCATGTGAATTCACATGCAAATTTTCTTTATAAGAAGCAACCGTATTAAGCAGATATAAGTAATCGTAACCGAATAAATAATTGGTATTCACAATATTTGAACTAAGAAAAAAATCAAACCGACTATTTTCAATTGAAGAAGAGTAATCGAATTTGTCCAATATAGAAATAGAAACCAAATTCCGTCTAAAAGACGGTACCGCAAATATTTCTTTCATATTCAAATATAACTAGACTGCAATAATAACCTAAAAGTCCCTATAGCCTCAAGTTTATCTAATTTGTCATTGCCCCAAACTTTTGGTTGTTCAGGCAATCTCGCATAGATGCACTTATGTGTGTGGTGGCACCAATATTTTATCCACTAAGTGCGTCTAGGTATTGAAACTAAATTAACCTCAAAACAAACCAAAGTGAGAAGTGTACTTTTCTTTACACGTCAAGCTAGTATTTAGTACAGTTTCTCTGTATGTATCCCAAACTTTCACAAAAGTAACAGCCAGATTTATCATTTTCAAGCTTTCACTGTTTATTTTGAACCGAATCGGATGTAACTTTCTAATTCTTTATAACTTGTCCTTAGAGGTACTTGTCAAGTGAGTAATATCAGTTTTATCTGGCTTTAACCTTTCTTTTTCTTATACACAATATGTAATGAGCTCATTAAGACTCCAATTTCCCTTTTAACAGTTGTAATTGAACTTAAATTAGCCGATTGTGTAAGAATAGAAATCAAAACTAAATGCATGAGCAAGTAATTAGATAGCTCAACCTTTAATGCTTTTAGTTTTGAAGTAAGATTAGACATCTCCATGATGTACTCCCTTATGTTTTCTTTACCCATATACTTTAGTGAAATTAAGTTTGCAAAAAGCGTGCTAGTTCCAGCTTTATTTCCTTTTACAAAGCTTTTTTTTTTTTCAATTTCATCAAGAAACTCCTTGCCAGTAGTTACATTATTGGACACAATGTCCCTGAATGCTGCTGGAATTTCACGTTTCATGATCATAAGACTTATGCAGTTTGAATAATCCCACTTATCCAAATCCTATTTTTATTAGCAGCACTTTTACCCATAAGAGTAGTGGGTTGTTCACTCCTAAATGAAAGGTCAAGATTCATGCCGCCAAGAACGATATAAACGTTTTCTTTCCAGCCCTTAAACTTTGGTTTTAACACATGAATTAAATTGATGTTCACTACAACAAAAATAGTCATTAGCAACATTTAAAAGGCAACATTTATCAATAAATGTTGCCAAAATGGTCTTTTAGCAACATTTTCGTAAGTGAATGTTGCCATAGGTTAATATAAATAAGTTTTAGCAACGTTTTTTTTAAAAAATGTTGCGGTAGACCACTTTTCGCAACGTTTAAGGAGTGTTGCGGAATGTGTTACCTTTCGCAACGTTTACCAAACGTTGCGAAAGGTATTTTAATCCAGTAGCCCACTTATCCTAGCCTATTTATCCTAGCCCACTTATCCTAGCTCAATTTAGAAGCCCAGGGTCAACCCAATTCCCACCCAACCCAACCCAACCCAACCCAAACCAAACCAAACCAAACCCTCCAATTTAGAAGCCATGGGGACAAGTTCTAACACAGGCTAAGACCCCCTTCTCTCTCTCTCTCTGTGAAAACACTTCCTCCGCCTCCTCTCCAATCCACTCCTCAGCCCTGCCTCAATCGATTCCAAACCAACCTCCAGTAGTCCGGTTCCAGTTCCTTCTCGCGACCTCCACCACTGACTCGTCATCCGCTGGCCGCAGCTTCCGCTCCGCCGCCTGGGACGGACCCGGACAGTTCTACTTCGAGCCTTAAGAGTCCTAGACCGGTTGGGTTATCCACTTGTCGACACAGCTTCCGTGCTTCGCCTCCCGGCTTCGTGACACCAGCATTTGCTTCTTCTTCGAATCTTCTTCATCCTTCAATAATCGGCGGCAACGGTAACCTTAACCTACGCCAAGTATTCCAATAGCTTGGGTCTTTTTTATTATTAGTTAATTCTTTGGATTTGCACTGTTTGGTGTGTGGGGTTTTGATTCCTTCATCGATTTTATACATGATTTTGGATTTTGGTGTATGAGAATAATTGAATATATTCATATTTGTGATTTGATTGTTAATTTGTTATGAGTTGCACTTGCTCACGGAGAATATATACATATTACGCCTTTGTTTGAATAGATACATATTCTTCACGATTGTGTATAACACTATAACAAAGTCGGTAGAAACTAAAAATCCATTGCAATTGAGATTATTGCTTAGGCTGGTTATTGGTTAATCTCAGGACTCCAGTGCTGCAATTGCGGCTACTGGATTGAATTGTGTAGAAGTAGAACACTAGATTGAATTGAATTTTGTAGTACGCTCTAGCTGTGTTTTTGAATTTGCTTTTTAGCGAGGCATGGAGAAATATGTTAAACGAAGATCTCGTATGTTCGAGTGTGAGGGAAAATCAAAATATTGTTGAAAAGAGTGTTGAAAAAGAAAATGATGGTCGGGAAGAATCGAGAATCGGGAGAGAAAGAGATCTTGAGGATAAAATTGATTTAGCACAACTGACGTATTGACGTATTTTCGTTAATAATATGTAGTTTTAAATATTTTTGAATTCTCATTTTTGACCCCAAAAGACAAATTGTCTGGGTCCGCCCCTGCAACCACCGACACCTGCTCGGCCCTTCAGTCAGCACTACTAAGCGTCTCCCCCATCTTTTTTCAATTTGTGTTCAACTATTCGGCCATGAACTGTTAATTTTTTTATTTGCTTGTAAATTTTTTGAAGTCGACTATGGTTTCTTTTCTTGGTTTGTTTTTTCTTGCAAATTCAATTTTCTAATCTCCTTAATATATAGGGATGAAGCGGCTCGGGTGCAAGACTCTGAAATCACGCCCAAAATCACTTTTACTTGTTAAAATTGGCCTTGTATAATTGTATTTTTGTGATGTATTGCTATTTATCTGAGATGTGTTCCTGTTATTTTACGAGGTCGTGACGGCTGCTGACGAGATCACGAGGGATGTGGTGGGAGTGGCAGAGAAGGCGATTGGCTATGGTTTTGTGATTCCTGATTCTCAATTTGCGTTGTGTCGCTCACAATATAAGTTTTAAAGGGAAGATTAGTAGCCGGATCCACGATGAAGATTATAATGTAACAAAGCGGAGAATGAATTGGAGCTTAAAAATGGTACATCACTATGCATACCCTTCTGCACAATTAAGCTGGGATTGATAATCATTTAGCTTTTTTATTGTTTGAATTACTTGCCCATTTATAAAGAGCTTAACCCTGATTGATTGTGGTGTTTGCTTTAACTATTGCTCATTTTTTTGAAGGGAAATATTTATTATTAAGATTTGTGAATGCTTGTTGGTTGATGTTTATCTCAAGTGTTGGGAGCATTTGCTAGAAGAATTGTATTGATTAAGTTTTCATCTTTCCCGTTTTGTGACTATTACAATTGGTTGCCTTATATAGAGCTTACAGGAGAATATTCAATGGAATAAAATATTGTTACAAAGGAAATGTTCACAGCAGGAGGTGGAGGATGATGAAGCTTTGTCATGTAACTTTCATCTTTCTTGTTCCTTTTTCAATTGTTCATTGTCAAATTATATGGAAGGAAGTTGATTCTACTAGTAGTTGTGGTTTACTTAGTTACATCATTCATATATATATTTTTTATACAATTAATCATTTGAAGATTGAATTGTACATGGGCATATTTTTGTTTTACAAGCTTGGAATGTTTTTGGTGTCCTCAATTTTTCTGAGACACTTAAGGAGAAATCTACAATAATTCAAATTCTAAAGCGGAGAATGAAGGCCTTGTACGGTTTGCTACGAGATGAAGATTCTACTAGTAGTGGTGAAAGTAATGTCTTGAAGTCTTGGGCTATTTTAGCATGATAGGGTTGCTTAGAGTAAATTTGTTTGTTGGGTGATTATCACACTGGATGGAAGTGCTTACTATCAATTGATGTATTACCATTTTGAAACTCACTCTTATTTAGGTGTTTTTGTATCACATTCTAATATTCAAGTGTATGGATTCAAAAATTTGTAATAAAATTATCATTTTTTATGCAATTCCAAAATTTGTTCATAAGGATTCATTTTCAATTTTGTCAATCAATTTGAGTAAATTGCTGTAAAAAAAAAAAAAATCCCTACGGCAACGTTTAAAAAAACGTTGCCGTAGACCCTCTACGGCAACGTTTAAAAAACGTTGCCGTATGGGTCCTACTCTACGGCAACACCTTGATTTGCAACACACGTCCAAACATTGCAAAAGGTCTACGGCAACGTTTTTTGAACGTTGCCGTAGGCTATTTTTGTTGTAGTGGTTGGCAGATAATGAAGAAGTTGATGGATTAACTAAAAAGAGAACTTAAACTTAATTAACGTGTTCACATAGGAATCCGTATTGGACAATTAATAATTTCAAATAATGGTGAACCCCATTACAAAGACCGAACACAATATTGATATTTAGCATTTGGACTGAAATACCAACTTGTAAGTGGCACTCTTGGTGTAGTAATCAAATCTTGACAATAAATCGATCAAACACCAAGTCTATCTTTGGATCGACTCAATAATCACATAGTAGAAAAATTTACAATTGTCACATATTTATCACCACAGGTGTAAATAGTTCGGCCAAATATTAACCTTCCTTTGAACCGATCAATACCCGCATGAATTACATACAAAAAACATTCCTAACATTCCAAATAAATTAATTTAAACGAGAGATGTTACTTTGGTAACATGTTGTTTCAACTAATCTGTTTTAGAAAATTAGTAATCTGAAATAAATATTAAGTACCAAGATTTGAAATTGATTCCCTTAATCCTTATCTTTTATTTTTATTTATTTATTTTGTTTTGACAAAAAAAAAAAACTTTAACGGGGACACGGCGCTGCAACAATAGAAACCTAGAGCCCTTTGGACTTTAACGGTTTCCTGAAAAATGGGATTGGATGGACAATTAGGCTAATTTTAACTTTTATCCATTAATCAATATCAATTCATAATATTCCAACAATTAGGTCACACCCACCCAGCGGACAAAGGCTTCTGTTTTGACACATAATGAATGCATTGAAGTCTTCAAAACAAATCTCAACCGTTCGATTAAAATCATCCAATTTTCCAAAAAATAAAAACAAATCTGAAATTAAAAAAAAAAAAATCCTAAAATCTAAAATCTTGAAATTTAGGGCTAAATCTCACATCCCAAAATTGAGAAAGCTAAAGTATGAATTTTAACCCTAAAATTCGTGATTCTTAAAGGTTTGACATGAAGTTGTCTCTGATACCACTTGTTAAAACTTTATAAAACTTTAAATTTTAAAACTTGAAAATCTAATTATTTTATTGCCAAGATCTTCCATATCAAATCATCAAGAAAATTAATAATGCGGAACATACATTAATTTTTTGGGAATAATTCTTTAATAATGGATCTTGAATCTTAATTATTGGTTCTTTAGTTTTTGAATTCTTGATCTTGATTTTGGTTTCTTGCTCCATAATCTTGATTGTTTTGTTCTTCGATTTAATTGCTCAAATCTTTCTTTTTGATTTTTTTAATCCTTGTTTTTGATTGTGAGTTTTGGATATTTATCTTCAATACGTTTTCTCTTGTATTCTTCTGTTGATGAGATGACATAAAGAATGAGAAGTTGCATATGAATTGAAGACCATAACCCTATTTATAATTTTCATATGTTTTTGGCACATCGTTCAGTACAATCCTAACGGATCCGGTCTCTACATATATAATCCAGTACACACTTTATTTACATGCCCTAAGTCTAACAATTTAATTCTTTATTAAATCACTTTAATTATGCTCAACTTTAAGATAAACTTATACACAATTAATTACATATGTAGGCTCACTTGACAAATTAATAAACACAACAATTTCTAAATAGCTCACAACAACCCGATTTAATAAACTTCGGTGGTCTGCACTTAAATAAAAAAGATAATAAGATAAAACAGTATTAAAAGTTACTTTTAATTACATCTGGATAATCTGTGGCCAATGGTCCCAACTTGCTTTTCCTTAAACTTCTTCAATTCCTAATGGTTGAAGGCTTTTATTGTGAATATGGTCCCCTCAATGTCTTTCTCCCCATTTCCCACAATTTCTCGAATCAGATAGCTGAGCAATTCCATCTCTACGAGAAAAAAGGAAAAATACAAGACTGAATCACGTTGATTTCAATAGAATATCAATAATCTATCCATCAAGACTCGTTCATTCAACCCAATAACGAAAATAGGGTTGAAATCAGAAGCCAGGACCTCTTTCACTTAAAGCAAATACTAAGATTTCATTCAAGATTTCATATAAATCTTTGTTCCAAGTAATTGAACTACAGCTAGATCAGTTCTTGCTCTCGCTTTCAGTTATTCCATAGTATCTTGAGCCACTTGATTCATAATGTTACTGTAGGAGACAGTTTACGTAAATCCTCTTTGCTTAGGTACAGTTTAACATAGTGAAACAGTAGGCAAAGGGAGATAAGTTCAGGTCCTGAAGTTACCATTCATTATTGAAAATTGTACACGTAATTGAGGGTGCGTGTTGATTAACTATAAGGTGATTCAACAGTTATTTTGCACAATTTGACTACTCTAGATAATCGTGCAGTTGAACGAGACAATACATGAACATCTCATTTCCGCCGTATTAGCGTGACAATCATTATAAAAGAGAAATTGAAGAAAAATAATATTTTGAATAATGATTTTTTTTGTAGAATGTATGATTAAAAAGTAGGAAATTTTTTTTTGCTTTGTATGTAAAATCTTTTATTGTGTGATTGTGTGAAATAAAGAGTTTCGTTTTAATGAGAGTTAAATATGGTCATTTAACTCCCAAAAAATAAATGAAGCATTAAATACTTCGTCTAACCAACATTCACAACCCCAAAATCAATTTTCCTTCCCATTATTTCATGGATTATACAAATTAGTTACACCTAACTTGTCATAAGCTATATATTATCCCACCCGTCCTCAATAATTATGATCATCTTCATCAATTTTCTGTGCCAACTTCAAAATCTCAGATTTTAAGTTCATCTACAAAGACTAAATTAAACACCAAAACAGATTCAATCTTCGAACATTATACAATATTGATTCGACTTATAAAGTCCATTGAAAATCTATGAAAAAAAAGATTGGTGTTATTGAAAATTGATGACACGAGCATTGGCCTAGTGAAGTTGGTGATAGAGTTGTTCTGAAGGAGTACCAAAAACATTCTCCCATTCTGAAGTTTCAGTTCCCTCCTCCAGCATCATCTCCTTGTAACGGCATTCGCTGCTGCAAAATGCTTTCTCACCTCTGAAGAAAGATCAAACAAATGTGTAATAACAGTAAGCGATAAGAAACAATTAAAAGCATCATGAACTTAAAGCAAAATACAAAACCAGGAGATCCCAGAGTCGCTTTTCTGTGAAGTATGTCCAAAAATTTTGCTTTTAAGCACAGCCAAACATGCAAGGCTCCTATCAATTGAAACTTTTTGACATATGAAAGATTTAACAATTTTTGAATCCAATATAAACAATTAGTAATTGACATGAATCAATCTAAGCTAACCTGTACATGTAAATGTCTTTCCCTTGTCCAATATTCTTCTTGCAACTGTAGCAAAAGCTGAGGAAATTCTCAAAGGGATAACTCATTGATCGATTTGAGAAAAATCCAGTTTCTTTTCTCGATTCGGAGAGCTTTACGATTCCACAGCAGCTCTCAACAATACAATCATCAAAAATATGAGTAGTCTTCGGATTAGGACCATGTGATATCACACACGTATAGTCCTCCGAAAGTTCAATTTCACTAGCAGAAAGGCTACTAAAAACACCAGAATTCAAAGAACCAAATGGAGATTTCTTCACGGGAGATGGTGATAAGCTACACGAGAATGTGTTGTAAACTTTACATGCATAGAATAAATTTTCCAGAATTGCTTAAAAACAGATTGACAATTGCAGAATAGTAAGAAAAAAATACATAAACACGAGCAGAATTTGGAATAGGGATGATCGAGGTGAGAACTAGGCTCTCTGTTTTTAAGACGTTTTTACCCTGTCACACGGTGCTTACGGTATGTGGTAAAGCGTCTCCCAAGATACAACGATCAGACACTTGCAGAAGTAGCACTTCGACTGCAAGACAACGAATTAGAACCGAAAGTACTCTCTGTAGACTAATGCAGAAAGGAAGAGAATGTATGCAGAATGAATTCGTGAATTTTCTGTGTGTTTTCGATGAAAGCCTGAGGACCATTTAAATAGATGAGAGAGTTGACGGTTGAGCAGTTTCCATACAACTCACCACTCACGCCCACTTAACGCACAGTTTTTGTAAACTGTCTCCACTCATGCCCACTTAACGCACGATTTTTGCAAACTGATGGGGTAGTTAAAGAGAGGGAATTAATTGAATTCGAATAAAAAAAATTTAAATAAATTTTATCCAAAAAATTAATATTGACACAGGCCGAGCCCAAACCCACGGCCCATGACCCAAGCCCGAGCCTGCCGGTCGGACGGAAGGCGGCGGCACGCGCGCGCTTTTGGCCTTGGATTAGTCTAGACTTTGTCTAAGACTACCCCCTTTCAAAGACTACCGGTACCCCCTTGGGGCCCAAACCCATTTCCAAACTTGAGGTTTATTAAGTGGTTCCAGGTTGTGTTTGCAATCTATGTGGGATTAGAACATTTTTCCAATTCTTTCCCATTTATTCCTCTTATTTATTGTCCAACTTTCAACCATAATTTCTCATTCATATTGAAATGGTTTTTCACAATTAAATATTCTACATTCATCTATTCGGAACGCAGAATTTAATTGAACATTAATTTCGATAAATCGAACATTGGGTCCCACTTAAAATTGTGGTCAAAGTTGACCCAATTGACCTACCATTTCCAACATTCCCCCACATGAATGGAAATTATCATGACTATGCAATGCAGACACGAATAGAGAGTACTGGAGAAAGACTTATTGCATCAGGGGAGGTAGTTTTTGGCTTTGAACCTGCCTTAGTGGAATACTATCGAGTTTACTTAGCTAATCAGTGAATTGATGTCTTGAACTGTTCAGTCGTTGGTGTAAACCAAGGCAACAGTATCCACACAATAACCTTTCTATTTAATTCTTAAGTTCTCAGAGTTATGTTCATTTTGGCACTGAACAATTCTTTGGATTCATAAGTGCTTTAGAGAATTTTAAGCCCCCAAATTCTCATAGAAGCGGCCCCACTTCACATTTATATAGGTGATATCCTATTAAGAGTATTCTGCTATACTCGACTTGGTTTATCTAAGCTATAGAAATCATTAAAAGTTACAACTTAACCTTTTACATTTTGCAGACAGTACTTTTATAAAGGGATGGTTATGTGCTTAATTGAGTCCTAATAACTTAGTTGTCCTATTGAACCAAGATCTTGGGATCTCCAGTCAACAAGGTTGGGTTACCATCATTAAGATTCATGCATGTTCGGCTTTAGTCTCATTCCTTTTGATAGATAATATACTTGATCTCTTGGTAGACCTTTCGTAAGCGGATCCACGAGATTTTCCTTTGATTTCATATAATCAATGGAGATAATACCATTTGAGATCAACTGCTTTATGGTATTGTGTCTACGACATATATGTCTAGACTTACCATTATACATACAATTTTGTGCCCTTGCAATAGCCGACTGATTGTCACAGTGAATACTAATTGCAGGCACCAACTTAGGCCAACACGGAATATCCTTTAAGAAGTTACGAAGCCATTCTACTTCTTCTCCAGCTTTATCTAATGCTATAAACTCTGATTCCATTGTTGATCGAGCATGCAAGTTTGCTTTGAGGATTTCCAGGACACATCCGCACCACCAAGTGTAAAAATATAACCACTTGTGGATTTAGAATCTTTTATATCAGATTCCAATTTGCATCACAATATCCTTCTAATACTGCTGGATATCTCAAATAATGTAATCCAAATTTTAAGGTATGTTTTAAATATCGAAATACCCTATTCAATGCCTTCCAGTGATCATTGCTTGGATTACGTGTGAACCTACTCAATTTATTAACTGCGAACGCAATAGCAGGACGTGTGTAGTTCATTAAATACATCAAACTTCTAATAACCTGAGAGTATCTTAATTGATGTACAGGTTCACCTCTATTTTTTGCTAAGTGTAGACTCGTGTCTATCGGAGTTTTGACTGGACTTTCATCAAAGACTCCAAATCTCTTTAGCACAAACTCAACATAATGAGATTGTGAAAGAATGAGGCCATCTGGTGTTTTAGAAATTTTAATTCCAAGAATTACATCTGCTACACCCATGTCCTTCATGTCAAAATGTTTTGTTAGCATTTTCTTAGTAGACACAATGATATTATGATTTCTACCTAGAATTGGCATATCATCCACATATAAACATACTAAGACATATGCTTTCGGTTTACTCTTATTATACACACATTTATTACACTCGTTAATTTTAAAACCATTTGACAATATTGTTTTGTCAAACTTTTGGTGCCACTGCTTTGGCGCCTGTTTTAATCCATATAAAGATTTAACAAGTCTGCAAACCTTTTTCTCTTGTCCATGAGCGACAAATCCTTCAGATTACTCCATGTATATTTCTTCTTCCAACTCACCATTTAGAAAAGCTGTTTTAACATCCATTTGATGAATTTCGAGATTATATATCGCAGAAATTGCAATAAGGATTCTTATCGAAGTAATCCTCGTTACTGGTGAATAAGTATCAAAGAAATCAAGACCTTCCTTTTGTCTATATCCTTTTGCTACCAAACGAGCCTTGTATTTATCAATATATCCATCTGATTTTAATTTTTTCTTGAAAATCCACTTGCAACTTAGAGGTTTATTTCCAAGTGGGAGATCAACCAACTCCCAAGTATGATTTTTCATTATCGATTCAATTTCACTATTGATAGCTTCTTTTCAAAAAGGAGCCTCTAGTGTTGATATTGCTTCACTGAATGTCTTTGGTTCATTTTCGATCATGTACGTTAGAAATTCTTAACCGAAGGACGTAGACTTTCTAGCCCTTTTACTGTGTTTGAGTTCCTCTTCATTTTCATTATCATTTGCAGTATCGTAAGTTCATTTTGTTGAACTTACATCACTTTTGTCTTTATCCGAAAGACATCTTCGAAGAAACTTACATTCCTTGATTCAATTATTATATCTTCATGTATATCTTGAATCTTGAATTTATGCACAAGAAAGCAATATGCACTACTGTTATGAGCATATCCAATAAATATGCAATCTACAGTTTTTAGTCCTATTTTTATTTGTTTAGGTTTTGGCACTTCTACCTTTGCCAAACACCCCCACACTTTCAAGTATTTATATGAAAGTTTATGACCTTTCCATAACTCGTAAGGTGTTTGATCCTTTACTTTGTGTGTAATTTTGTTAAGAATGTGGTTTGCCGAGAGGATAGCTTCCCCCCACAAATTTTGTGGTAGACCAGAACTAATCAACATAGCATTCATCACTTCTTTAAGCGTGCGATTCTTCCTTTCCACTATACCATTAGATTAAGGTGAGTAAGGAGCCGCTGTTTGATGAATTATGCCTTGTTGATAAGAAAATTCTTCAAACGGCGCTCTATATTCTCCATCTCTATCACTTCGAACAATTTTTATTGTTTTGCTAAGTTGATTTTCAACCTCATTCTAATAATGTTTAAACATTTCCAAATCCTCATCTTTGCTTCTTAATAAATAAACATAACAGTACCGAGTGCAATCGTCAATGAAAGTAATGAAATACTTTTTCCCACCTTTAGTTTATACGAATTTCAAGCCACATGTATCTATCAACGGAAGGAAATGGTCTTTTGGCTAACTTACCCTCAACACAAGTTTCACATTTGTGATTATGATCAAAACTTAAAGAAGGTAGCAAATTTAAGTTCATTAATTTGCACACAGATTTAAAGTTTGCATGTACTAATTTTTTATGCCATACACGAGAAGATTCAACAATATACGCAGAAGTATAAGCTTCATTAATCTTGTTCAATTTAGATACAATAGTAAGGACGTTCATCTTGAACATCCCATCTGTCATGTAACCCTTTCCAACGTACATCCCATTTTTAGTTAGTAAAAATTTTTCAGATACAAATACTAACTTAAACCCATTCTTGCTAAGAAGAGAACTAGAAACGAAATTTTTCCGAATGCCCGGCACATGCAGCACATTGTTGAGGACGAGTTCCTTGCCATATGTCATCTTCAAGGTCACCTTTCCTTGTCCTTCAACCTTTGAACTTGAGGAATTTCTCATGAACAGTTGTTCTCCATCGATAGTTTTGTAATCAGAGAACACATTCTTTTCAGCACAAATGTGGGGAGTAGCACCAGTATCCACCCACCATTCCCTGGGATTTCCCACACTATTACATTCAGATACTACAGCAGATAAATGCATTTCTTGAACACCTTCAGTCAGATTTTCAGTTTCAACAATATATGCACGGTCATTTTGCTTTTTTGGCTTTCGATAGTCAATTGCACGATGTCCAGGGTTGCCACAATTGAAGCAGTCCCCTTTGAACTTCTTGTTCTTCTGGTTGTTTTCATATTTCTTTGAAGCAAAGTTTGGGTGCTTCCTTTTCTTGTTCTTCTTTGAACTTGATTCAGTCATGTTTGCCTTAGCTTCTATGCTTGGTTCCCCATTCCTCCTTTCAGATTTCCTAGTATCTTCTTCGATCCTCAAACGCACAATCAACTCCTCTATGTTCGTTTTCTTACGTTTGTCTTTGAGGTATTTTTTGAAATCTCTCGATGAAGGCGGGAGTTTTTCAATTACTGTTGCTACTTGGAATGACTCACTTACAGTCATTTTTTCAGCATGTAAATCATGGAGGAGTACCTGCAAATCTTGAACTTGGGAAATAACAGATTTAGAGTCAATCATTTTATATTCCAAAAATTTACCGACAAGAAATTTTTTAGATCCAACATCTTCAATTTTATATTTTTTCTCTAAAGATTCCCATAATTCTTTTTCAATTTTCATTATGCTATATACACCATATAGCGAATCATTCAGACCATTCAGTACATAATTTTTGCATAAGAAATCAGAATGTTTCCATGCGTCCAAGGCAATAATCGAAGCTCGATTATTTTCTCCTTGTTGAACAGAAGGATGATCTTCCATGAAAAACTTTGCCAGGTTCAGAGTAGTGAGATAGAATAGCATTTTCTGCTGCCATCTCTTAAAATCAACTCCATTAAATTTTTCAGGTATCTCTCCGTGAGGAATATGAGTTGAAGCAGAAGGACCAGCCATATTTGGCGTCACAATAGGGGTCACATCCACAGTATGGAGAATTGCATTAGTCCCTACAGTGTTAGCCATTTCTATTTTTAAAACAGAAGATCAACAAGTCAGAATTTACAAATATAAATTCTATAGAATAGTTTTATCGTACAAGAATCTGCAATGTTAGAAATAAGCAAGTTCAATTTTGAAAAACTGTATGAAAACGTCCTAAGATTGTTGTAAACGTTACGTGCATAAAATAAATTTTCCAGAATTGCTTAAAAACAAATTGACAATTGCAGAATAGTAAGAAAAAAAATGCATAAACATGAGCAGAATTGGGAATAGGGATGATCGAGGCGAGAACTAAGCTAGAGGTCCTTAAGACGTTTTTACCTCGTCACACGGTGGTTAAGTGGTAAAGCGTCTCCCAAGATACAATGATCAGACACTTGCAGAAGCAACACTTCGACTGCAAGACAACGAACCAGAACCGGAAGTACTCTCTATAGACTAATGCAGAAAGGAAGAGAATGTATGCAGAATGAATTCGTGAATTATCTATGTTTTTGATGAAAGCCTGAGGACCATTTAAATAGATAAGAGAGTTGACGGTTGAGCAGTTTCCATACAACTCACCACTCACACCCACTTAACGCACAGCTTTTGTAAACTGTCTCCACTCACTCCCACTTAACACACTGTTTTTGCAAACTGATGGGACAGTCAAAGAGAGGGAATTAATTGAATTCGGATACAAAAAAAAATTTAAATAAATTTTATCCAAAAAATTAATATTGACACAGACCAGGCCCAAGCCCACGGCCCGAGCTCATGTCGTGCCGGCCGGAAGGACGGGGGCGTCGCGCGTGCACGTGTGGCCTTGGATTAGTCTAGACTTTGTCTAAAACTCCCCCTTTCAAAAACTATTGGTACCCCTTGGGGTCCAAATCCATTTCCAAACTCGAGGTTTATTAAGTGGTTCCAGGTTGCGTTTGCAACCTATGTAGGATTGGAACATTTTTCCAATTCTTTCCCATTTATTCCTCTTATTTATTGTCCAACTTTCAACCATAATTTCTCATTCATATTGAAATGGTTTTTCACAATTAAATATTCTACACTCATCTACTTGGAACGTAGAATTTAATTGAACATTAATTTCGATAAATCGAACATCAGGTCCCACTTAAAATTGTGGTCAAAGTTGACCCAATTGACCCACCATTTCCAACAGAATGAACCTAATTGAGAATTCTTAGTCTTGATGCCAAAATCACTAGGTGACCTCAGCGAATCAGTTGGAGAAAAAACAGAGGGAGGCAAGGGAGGGACTTGAATCTTCAACTGTGAACCAAAGAGCACCATTCTGCTTTTGGGTTTTGATAAATTCAAATCTAATTTCTCATCTATGAGCGCAGCTATTAAGCCAAGACCAAGCCCTCTTGAATTTAATTTCTTCCAATTATGTACCCTAGTTTCAATGTTAGCAGTTTTTGGAGTATTTAAAATAGACCCAAAAGTGTTTCTCTCAGTAGGATATGGTTTGTAATCAAGAATTGAAGTAAGACTAATCATAGATTCAGAGTCAGCAAAAATCCCGTTTGAGACTAAACCACTGAACAACCTAGGAGAACTCAAAAATGAGGATCCGGGGTTTCTACAATTTTCCCTACTTCCAAGATTTTCCTCATTAATGATCTCTCTATAAAAAAAAAAAAAAAAAAAAAAAAAAAAAAAAAAAAAAATCAACTTTCCACTTCATACATAAAAATCATCCCTTAAACATATAAACACAGAATATATATGTGTGTGTGTAAATGGAGAGAGAAAGAGAGAGAGAGAGTCCACACCATAAATTGTCTAATGGAGAAACTGACAGCAAATCCCAGTTTGAAGGTCCAAAACTCGGGGAAAAACATTGACATTTTGGTGAAAGATCAGGGACGAACTATTTAATTCTAAGAAAGATTCGTTCTTTTATTTAAAAAAAAACACTTATAAGTATCCAAACCAACTTATAATTGCAAAAAAATTAAGAAGCCATGAAAGGAAGATGGTTTTAACTTTCTTCCCCGAATTTCACGTAATTATTCTCTAATTTTTACAGCAAGAATCCTTTACCCTCTTACAACTGACAAACAATTTTCCCTCAATTGTCATAATCGGTGACTGACAATAACACATACAAACAAAGAAGATTACACAGCCTATAATTTTTTCTCTCTTTTTTCCCTCTTTTTGTTTGTTTACTTCTCAGTATTATTTCAGCAAAAACGTACAGTTTTTCATCATAAAGATTCAAGGTCTCACATGCAGACAAGGTCTATAAATCAAGAGTACCTGAAGAAAAAAAAATCATTGTTTACTGCTTTCCTTTTCTCTCTCCTTTAGTAGGCGTTCTTTTTCTTGGCCTCCCACTAGTTTTTGTTTTGCTCATGTTTGAGCTCTGTGAAATGAATTTCACACCCATAGAGTTGCAGAAAAATGTAGTGTGAAAAAAAAAGCACGTGCATTATATGTTTCATAGAGAGAGAGACGGGTTAGTGAAATTCAGTAGATTGGATGAATTTGAATCTACAACCCTCTCCCATACTCCATAAATGGCAGTTTTCTCATCATTGGTTTTTTGCCTCAGGAAACTTCCCAATTTCTTGATTGACGCCTTGCACTCTCTCTCTCTCTCTCTCTCTCTCAATGTGCGTGGGAGTGTGTGGGAATATAAGAAAAAACACCATCCCTTCCCAAACCCTCATCTATAGGCTACTAGCTGACGACATACTAGTGTCCTTGATTTGTTGACACTCGGGGCCACTGAGCTACGGCCACGGCCACAGCCACAGCCACAGTCACAGTCACAATTATTAACCATGATTAGCTTTATAGTAATATAAATTGATTCGGGCAAAGCGAAGCTATCGGATTAGCTCCCATCGACTATTTGGCCCTCTCATTTGTTTAGATATTTGGGAAAATTGCAGCCACTTATCAAATATTTTATTTAATACCAATCTTTACTCAAAGTTTTTATTTGTGCCACTACGAGTATCAAACCTTCAAAAAAATTAAAACTTAAGTCCAAAATAATGATTTCCGTCAATTTGACTACAAAATCGTCCATTGACTACAAAATAAAAAACTTAGTTATTTTCCTCAAATAAGGCAAAGGCATTTTGGATAAACAACATTTCTCATATTAAATCAAAAATTAAAAAACAAAAGGACTCTAAATAACAAGAGTAAGCAAAATCAGGTAACTAAATGGAGTTACGAATATACTAAGGATATCGAGGAGGGGGAGCAGAAACATGATCAACAATCTCAGGCAGTGCTTGGGAGACCATAGAGAGAGGAAGGATATCATAAGTCGGTGCATGTGTCCCTATAGAAAATGAAGGATCAACAGTATATGGGGTGCGGAAAGGTGAGCTATCACTATCAACGGAGAATGGATCAATACGAATAAGGTCAGACTTAGTCAAGTCATGAATATTTCAGAAATAGAAAAGAATGAGATATATTCAAGAAACACAACATGGTGAGAAACATACAATTTTTTTTAATTGGATCAAAACAGTGATAACCCTTTTAGCCTTGTCCATAACCTACGAAAACACAAATAGTAGAACATGATGTCAACTTACTACGTTCTACTTCAGGACGAAGGATGAAACAAGTACAGCCAAAGACTCGCAATGAAGAATAATCAGGCAAATGCCCAAACAACGTTTCAAATGGTGATAAATCTTAAATGTTGGAAGATGAAATCTTATTAATTAAGGAAATAATAGTGAGAACTGCTTCTTCCCAAAATTTACTAGGAATTTTGGAAGACAAGAGCACAGAACAAGCAATTTCTATAATGTGCCTATACTTTTGTTCAACAACACCATTTTGTTGTGGGGTGTTGAACACGAGATTGGATGAGTTGTGTCATCAGAAGCAAGCAATTATAGGAAATTAGAAGAAGTATACTCTTCACCCAAGTCACATCTAAAGCACTTAATGATAGTAGAGTGTTGAGTTTTAGTAAGTATTCTAAAAGAACGATAAATAGAAAGAAAGTAAAAATATCGTTTCATAAGATAAACCCAACAATAACAAATATAATCATCAATAAAAGACACATAATATCGAGACTCTCCTTTTGTATCAATGGGAACAGGTCCCCACACATTAGAGTGAACAAGATCAAATGGTACAATAGAACAAAAAATACTTCGAGGAAAAGGTAAAACATAAAATTTTGCTAGTTTACAATGGTGTGTGCTGTCGTAAGCACCCAAAAGTAATACTTTATCCTCTAAAACTAATATAGCAATGGAAGTAAGAGTCAATCTCACGAAGAGTGTGTAATTCAATATTTTATGCTTCGTACAATGATTAGGACGGGTTTTGTATGCAAACAATTGTAAATAACGCAATCAATAACAATGAAAATTAAATTAACGAAAACAATTAAAAGACTAACCTTGGTTTAAGTCCATATCCACCGTCGAAAATCCACAATTGATCATAGATGCAAGGATAATTCAATTCATATTTCGAATATTCACCGTTGGAATTAATTCATATTTCTCCTTAATTTTAGTTAGTTAGAAACCAGCATTCTAACTAACCCTAATTATTAAATAACCCCAGACCAGCGCTCAAGATTCAATTTAATAACAAATTTACACAATAGAAAAATCAATGAACTAGATAACACAAACACTAGCGGTTGCATTCAATCTATTTAAACATTCTTCTTAAAATTGAATAACCTCTATCACAGAAAATCACCAAATTCTAGTGCTTCACAAGTTAAAGGAATCAAACAATTACGGATTTGATATTTAACTTAGCGATAGATTGTAATGAATAATAGGCCCCCTAGCAATTAAACATAACAATCATGAAAATAAGTGTAGAAGAATATTCAATACGCAAAATAAAAATTAAATATCAAGAAAAACTAGTTAGATCTCACAATATGTGGTTCCGATGCTTCACTTTCCTTCGACCAAGTGTAAAAGTTTAGTTACAATTCATGAATTTGAGAGAGAGATAATGAAAAATGGAGTTGGGAGGCGTTCTCCCTTAGTTTTGGATGAGTTTCGTCCAAATACCCTACCATAAGAGATTGGTTCGAATAAGGAAACTAGAAAATTCGCACCCATAATGAACCATGTGACTGCATGGTATAAACCCATGCGACAACATGGTTATAAAAATTTTGCACCGTTCATCTCCTGTTGATGCTTGGGTGACTACATGAACTTTCTACCATACGACTACATGGTATAAATTATTTTCCACTTGGTTACTTTAATCCCCAAAATTTATTTCATTTACCTTTTGACCTTACTTCATTCTCCTTCTTCTTCTAACATTCCATGATATCACAGTAACATCTTCTGAATAATTGTATTTTGGTCCCCGAAGTTTCATTTTCTTTCAAATTACGTCATATTCATAGAATTGCCACCTAAATCAAAATATTAACGTAATGAGTACATTTTGGCACAAAATAAACATACGAGCGCATAAAATAAGGAGGGAAAAATATACATTTTACATTCCTATCATACAACCACTACAATCAGAAATGTCATGAATTTGCAAATCTCCCAATTGATAGAACCAACACCTACTAAGGGCAATGGGATGCCATCAGCAGTCATAATAGACATAGACGAGTTAGACGAGCGCAAGTTATTAAAGAATCTTGAATTAGATGATATATGTTTAGAAGTACCAAAGTCAAAATCCATGAGGAAGAAATACCTGAGGAGCTCTGGGATGGCAAAACTATACGAGTAGAGGCTGACATAGTATGTGGATATGTGGCTAAGAACTTCTGAAATTGCTATGCTAAATCAGTTAACATGGGACTGAAGGAAGGTTGTACTCCAAGCATAGATAAGTCACCAGGTGGAACGGTGTTCGCGAGAAACCCGCAAGCGTATATGATTGTTGTACAACTGATAAGATTTGTGAGTTAAGAGTATCATTCTCATGAGAAATAATGTCTAATTTGTAGTTCAATAACTACTATTAAATTCGAAGTGTGGTAATATAAAAAAGAGATGATTTGTATGTAAATTTATTAATCCTAAACTAACAAAACAAATGAAGTATTTATTTATTGTGTAAATATTTGTATTGGAATCGTGAATCCCCCTATTGTCATTTAATTCAATTCGCAATCTAGTAAATTCA
This sequence comes from Fraxinus americana, assembly GCA_035079005.1. Taxonomy (NCBI): domain Eukaryota; kingdom Viridiplantae; phylum Streptophyta; class Magnoliopsida; order Lamiales; family Oleaceae; genus Fraxinus; species Fraxinus americana. The sequence goes on from CM068724.1 coordinate 12,954,412, forward strand.
GGAATTCAATACAATCGATAATCCACTGTTATTCAATATTCTTTTTCAAGATGTATTAAACCTACGTTTAACACGACCCGATCATATTCCTAGTTCGAATTCATATGAAAAACATTCATTGATTCACAGGATTTATCACACTTGATTGCACATGCCATAGATATTATTCTTAATACCTATTGTCCATGTGTTGATGTTGCCGCATTCTAAACTTATTGTGAGTATTCCTACACTACAACAAGCAACTTACTATCTAATTGGTGATCAAGCAATCAAATAGTTCAATGGGAATGCAAAACCAATCAAGAAAAATCAAGAAATACTAAATTAATTGTCTCAAATTAAAACAAATAAGCAATAGGGTTCATCATTCATCCAATATAATGAAAAACTAGCCTAACATTCTTATAATTAAATTACACAAGAATAATTGGAAAAACATCACCCGAAAATAAGAAAGATGGAAGAAATAGGAAAAATCCACGTTGTTGATGTGAATCTTGAATCCAGATGAAGAATTTTCAATATCTTATGCAATTCGCCTTGATTCCACGTTGTTAGCCATGTTCTTCGCCTCCAAAATATGTATAATATAGAGATTTTTAGGTCTAGAGAGGTTTTCCATATGTATTCTGCTGTTCTCTATTTGTAGGATTCGAAAATTGGTTGAAAATCACTTTCAAATTGGTTTCCAAAAGAAATCTAATCGAATAAGGAAAGTTGCATTAGCGTGCGGATTTTTTTGTCTCTGCATAGCAGTCCGTAATTTAGTCATAACTTTGTCTCCTGATATCCGATTGATACGATTCAAAGTGCGTTGGAAAGAAAAATCAAAGGGATACAACTGTACTAGAAATAGAGTTTTCTAATTCGAACGTTTACTATACCAAACAGGGGTCTCAATCTTCTGCTAAAAAATTGGAATATATTTTGTGCGATTGGAAATTGACTTCTTTAATATTTTGATCATATTCCATTCATTTTTAAATTCTAATTCCATCCAATTATATCCTAACAATTTTCAAAGTATTTTCTTGAGGTCCTAATCAACCATGAGTATTTGCAATTTAATCCTCAAACTTTGGATTTCTCCATTTTTCGTTACATTTTGCTTCTTTTCTCCAAGTAATCATTAATATCGAGTTTTACCTACAAGATGCAATGTGACACAATTTAGGTCATATTTTGTCAAAAGAACAATAAAATTCTATAGTTTCAAGCCCCGAATAAGTGTAGAAAATACACTTATCAAACCCCCAAACTTGAATCTTTGTTTGTCCTCAAACAAAATTAAAACTTAACAAACACGCAAAGCTAAGTACCTAATTGGTGGTCAGTCAATCAAGAAAAGCAAAAAAAAAAAAAATTAGCTAGTTAACCAAACTTTTTATCTCAGGATTGAAATCATAATATCAAATATATGCACAACTTCAAAATTACAATACAGAAATTAAAATCTACTTTTCCAATGTAAAATTGACATGTGAGTGTGAAGAATTAAGTATAACATTATGAATTCATAAGTTGTTTCAATTCCCAACCCTCAATAGTCAAATATGTTCTTTCATCACTCGTAAGATTCACACACCCCAAAACTCTTTTTTTTTTCCTCTTTCTAAGTGTGTGAACTAATGTTGAATTTTTATACTATTCTCACCTCTATAGTTTAGGTAAATCTTACTAATTGCAAGTCAATATGTCAATAAACAAGAATTCTCCATTAAGTTGATTGCTTCAATCTCTAGGACTTAATTGAGCTAATAATCCCTTATCAAAAATTAAATTTCCCTAAATAAGTGTTTGAGACATAATCAAGGCATTTATTGCGTCTTCTGTTTCATGCACCCGTTTCTTTATGATTTTTCAATTTTATTTTTATTTTTTATTTCAACAAATTTTTTTATTTATTTGAAACATTATCTCCCTTAAACTTTCTAAATGATCCATATAACAAGCTTTCGGCCGATGAGTCCCAAGTCAGATGATTATAGGGCATCAGGTTTTAAAAACTCTTGCATGATTAATTGCTCAAGTCATAAAGGATACGAAAAGAAGTTTTTAAATAATTTTTTTCCCTTGATTAGTGCAATGTCCCTCATTAAACACCTATTCAAGTAAAATGACCTCTAACTTGAGATTTTCATTCAATTGCATCCTATTAACCTTAGACAATACATACAAGATTTTTTATTTCACACATAAAATCCATATTTATCTCAATATCTTCATACAACATGAAATCTCTCAAACTATTCTAAATTTGGTGTAATGATGTAAAATTTAGTAATTTTGGGTTAAGCATCTATGGTTTACTGTTTCAACATATCTAATTATGAAATCAACTTATCATATACAATGCTTAACTTAATTCACGTGCTCAATATATATCAAATTTCACATGGAAAAATAAAAATTAATCTAAGCATGCATTTTATTCACCATTCATAAATCAATTTACGATTCAATACATTTCTCATTACCAGCCAGGTCAAACAACCCACACAAGCACACAAAAAGAAAATACTTTTGAATTTTTTGAAAATTTCCAATTTTTTTCTAAAACAATAAAAGCACACAAAACAATAAAAGCACAAAAACACATAAAACATAAAAAAAAAAACTCATATTTTTCACCCCCAAACGTAAACTAGACATTGTCCTGAAATTTCTTAAATCCAAAATCTACAAATAAAGGGGTGGGGAAGAAAATGAAGAAAAGACTCCCCTGAAATGGCTTGTAATCCAATTGCTAGCTTTTATATTCCTCGCGTTGGCTCCTTGGTTAATATTGGTTTAAATGTTCTACAACGTCATGTTCCTGCACAATACAATCAAATAAATCATTAAGGCTAAAAAATTTGGAACAAATGTTATTTAGTTCTAACATCTTAAACCAACTAACACATCGAAGATTTAAGGGAAAACGTGGTATGGATGATGAGTCCCTAAAATTGAATAATAATAATAATAATAAAAAAAAAAATCTAATCTATCATATTACTAGAAAGTATAATAAATAAAAGGGAAGAAAAATTGGGTTTCCTCCCAATAAGCGCTTTGTTTAAAGTCCTTAATTTGACTTTGTTGTTTTGACATCATGGAATTTTGAAGAAAGATTTTGATGCCTTGCTCAATTTGCCTCTTCTGACTTTACTCCACTCTTCATTGCTTTTACAAATTTTAACACTACCCTTTCCAATGTGATATGATATGCCTATCTCCTCTTATTTGAATTCAACTGCGTAGACTTCTTCCTTCTCTTCGGGTTTAATTACAAATTCAATGATAGGGCAATCAATGAAGTCGACAAAATGTGGGTAAACGTTTTCTTCATTAATTGGCTCATCTTCGTCTTGTTCCTTTGTAATTGATCTTTCATGGTCTTTGTACTCGTCTTCCATAATTGATATCTCATCGTGTTGAATGGCCGATTCACAATTTAAATCCACAGACAATGTAAAGTCTTTCTTTCAAACTTTTCGAGCGGATTGTATCCCCACCTTTTAAATTCATACCAGAATACGCCATCTCCAATACACAGTTTGTTTCATTTAACTTGGCAAGATCAGTGTAGTATTTTGCAATTGCATCTTTTGTTCAACATGGAAGGACCAAATTCCACAAATGTGTCGGAAGAGATACACTCGCCCACAGGCATGTAGGCTTCAAAAGATGTGTCAATTGCCAGTTTTCGACATCTTAAATATTGCTTAAACCGCAAGAGCATGAGCTGAAAAGGTTCAGTGCATGTATTCACGCAGTAGCCAGTATAATGCACCCCATAACATAATTCGCGATATATATCTTCTTCCTCGTCGTCCATTTCACAGTTATTCGTTGCAAAAATATTTTTACCATGCCGTCTTATAATCTTAAATGCATTGCTAAATGATACATGGATAGAATATCAAGTACGAGAAATCAAGGTGGGTAGCCAAAATCAATAAAAAAAATATATAAAAAGAATAAAACAAAAATCGAATTTAATACAAACTACTAAACTAAAATTAAATCCGTTATTCCCCGACAACGGCGCCAAAAACTTGTTCGCGTGAAACACGCAAGCGTACGAGATCGTTGTACAAGTAATAAGATTTGTGAGTTAAGAGTATCGTTCCCACGAGGAATAATGTCTAATTTGTAGTTCAATAGCTACTATTAAATTCGAAGTGTGGTAATATCAAAAAGAGATGATTTGTATGTAATTTATATTAATCCTAAACTAACAAAACAAATGAAGTATTTATTTATTATGTAAAATTTGTATTGGAATCACGAATCCCCCTATTGTCATTTAATTCAATTTTTAATTCGTAATCTAGTAAAGGAATTCAATACAATCGATAATTCACTGTTATTCAATATTCTTTTTCAAGATATATTAAACCTATGTTTAACACGACCCGATCATATTCCTAGTCCGAATTCAAATGAAAAAACATGCATTAATTCACATGATTTGTCACACTTGATTGCACATGCCATACATATTATTCATAATACCTATTGTCCATGTGTTGATTTTGCCGCATTCTAAACTTATTGTGAGTATTCCTACACTACAACAAGCAACTTACTGTCTAATTGGTGATCAAGCAATCAAATAGTTCAATGGGAATGCAAAACCAATCAAGAAAAATCAAGAAGTACCAAATTAATTGTCTCAAATTAAAACAAATAAGTAATAGGGTTCATCATTCATCCAATACAATGAAAAACTAGTATAACATTCTTATAATTAAATTACATAAGAATAATTGAAAAGATATCACCCGAAAATAAGAAAGATGGAAGAAATAGGAAAAATCCACGTTGTTGATGTGAATCTTGAATTCGGATGAAGAATTTTCAATATCCTATGCAATTCGTCTTGATTCCACGTTGTTAGCCATGTTATTCACTTCCAAAATTTGTATAATATAGAGATTTTTAGGCCTAGAGAGGTTCTCCATATGTATTCTACTGTTCTTTATTTGTAGGAGTCGAAAATTGGTTGAAAATCACATCCAAATTGGTTTCTAAAAGAGTTATATATCAAATAAGGAAAGTTACCTTCGCGCGCGGAATTTTTGTCTCTGCACAGCAGTCCGTATTTTTGTCATAACTTTTTCTCCTAATATCCGATTGAAACGATTCAAAGTGCGTTGGAAAGAAAAACTTAAAGGGATACAACTGTGCTAAAATTAGAGTTTTTACAATTTGGACATTTACTTTGCCAAACAGAGGTATCTTTTTGAGGTCTGAATCAACCATTGAGTATTTGCAATTTAATCCTCAAACTTTGGATTTTGCCATTTTATGTTACATTTTGCTTCTTTTCTCCAAGTAATCATTAATATCGAGTTTTACCTACAAGATGCAATGTGACACAGTTTAGGTCATATTTTGCCAAAAGAACAATAAAATTCTATAGTTTCAAGCCCCGAATAAGTGTAGAAAATACACTTATCACATGGTGGTAGCTATGTTAGCATTGGGACGATAAGATCGTTGTTGCGACTGCTGCTTCTTCAATAGCTTAGGACATTGAGACTTCCAATGTCCATTTTGTTTGCAAAAATTACACTCATCACTAGCAACTCGCACATAACCTTTGTTCTAATTATGTGTGGACAATTGAGAGGGTACAGCCAAACTGAGGTGCTGGATGGAAGAAAAGACACTTTTCCTACAAGAGATTTCAAATGTGTTTCCTTAATCACAAGTTCATTAACCATTGAATCAACTGAGAGAAGTGGAGTGCGATGCAAGATATAGCCAACTCATTCCAAATTGAATTCATAGCAGTGTAAAAAGTCCAGAATACCATATTCTTCTGTTGTAAGGCCTGTATATTAATCTCATAGTGATATCACTTTGCAAAGCTAGACTTAGTGTATAGTTTCTGAAAGTGAGCCCAAACTTCCTTTGGTGTTTCAAATTTCACCAACTGTGTACCAATGGATTGCTCAACAAAATTATGAATCCAAGTAAGAATTTTCGCATTGACTCCAAATTATCTAACTTTGTCTCATAATTAACTGTAGTGTTCTTGGATTTTACAACAGTTCCCACAATTGTTTTCCCTTAAGAAAATTCCTCATCTCGATAGTCCAATATGAGTAGTTTTTACCATTTAATCTGAGACTAATGTATTGAAGCGAATCATCCTTTTCATTTGCCATTTGAAGTCAACAAGGAAGAAATAATTGAATCACAAAGAACTAAAATCACACAACAATCAATGCACAATCACAAGCTACCACAAAATAAACCACATAGTGTACGTAGAACCAAACTAATACCACCAGACAATAAAAAAATTACCTAAGAACACACTGTGCCATTAAAGCTCCACTAGAAATCGACCAATGTGCCCTCACACACCTCTTGTGTGTCAATGCGTGGTGGTTCAATCACTGCTGGAGTGTTGCACGTGGTACTACATTCGTCATTCACGAAGATTTGTCTCATCACTATGAACCCAAATATGGTCACCAATCTCCGAATTGAGGTTGCTTTGAAGAGTTACATTGAAAAACGGTGACAGTTTGATGAGAAAACATGGGTAGGGTTAGGTTTTTCAGTTGTAAATTTAAGTTTTTCAATTGCACAAATGGTGTGAGAATGAATGGAAGAAAAATTCACTTTAATACACAAATTTAGACTTTGATACCATGATAACATATAATTCAACATGAAGAATAAAAAAATGGAGGAGAAGAACGAAAGATGATGAAGAAGAAAATAATCGAACCACCAAAATTAGGGCAAATTATGGGAACATAATGAATTTATATACTACAATGAAATAAAGCAAAACTACAAAACTACCCTTAACTAATAATATTAATAATAAGCCAACATCTCATTTTTGATATTTTGGAATTGATGTAAAAATTGGTGAAATTTGACAAAATTTATCATAATTTTTAGACAAAATCAAATAGGACTGGGATCGAAATGTTCGATGTAGTTTTGCTTGAGTTCTAATCGATTATGGGTATTAAAATTTAGACTTGATCGATTTCGATCTATTTATCGAATCGTAATACCAAGGACCAAAATCGATCAACCGAAATTTTTACTTTTTATTTTTAACGATGTTAATATAAACTTTTTCTTATGAATTTCACCATAGTACATCAACCTCATAGTTAATTTAATATGGAGTTATTTATAAATTCAAACAAAGGATCTAGAGATATCGAAAAATTGATTATTGGGTCTAGGGCTGTCCATGGGTCGGTTTGGTTCGATTCTGAAGATACCCGAACCGACCCAAAACTTTCGGGTATTTAATAAATGGACCCGTCGGGTCCAAATATAATTATGGAACCGTTCGGGTTCGGTTCCGTTCGGTTCGGTTCGGGTCGGTTCGGTTCCGTACCATAATTAAATTTTTTAATATTTTCAGCAACACTACATAAATACAATTAATAACATTTCATTCGTAACTTTTACAAATTAACGTAGCCCAATTCAAAAAAATATACAAAACTAGCCGTCCAATAAGATTAATTCAATGCATACAAATACCAAAAAGTAGATATTAATATTACAGCAAAACTACATAAAGTATATTCATTTGCTTCAAATTAAAATGGGCTAATGGATTTTAAAATGATTTGGGCTTAAAAATTAAAATTATGAAATAATCTAATTTATTCAATTAATTTGCTAATTTGTATAGAAAAAAATAAAATAATTTAATTAATTCAATATAAAAAATAAAAAAATTATTTAGTTTCGGTTCTTGTTCGGTTCTTCGGTTCTTGGTCTAGACCCGAGACCCGACCCAAACCCATCGGTTCTCGATTCGGGTACCCGTTCGGGTATTTAATTTATGAAGAACCGCTCGGTTCGGTTCGGTTCGGGTTCGGTTCGGTCCGGTTCGGTTCGGGACTTTTGGACACCCCTAATTGGGTCATTTTGGTTCGGTTCATTATTAAAAAAATTAACCGACACACCTCGCTAATAATTTTTTGAGTTTCGCTATTTATACACAGGGTGAACACCCCCCTCACAACAGAAGGGGTCCACATCCAATAAAAAATTCGTGGGCGTTGACACCTTGGTATATATATATAGAAAAACCCTATTTTTTTAATTTTGAAATTCATGATTTTAAACTTAAAAATAAAATAATAAAAAACGTAAATATAATTCTTTCTCAAATAATTTATTTACTGTATGTGCTTCTTCTACAAAAACTCCAAATTCCAAAAGAAAAGGAAAGCAAGAAGAAGAATTATTTGTTGTAAACTCCAAATTTTAATTGTAGCCTTGTTCTTTTCATTTTGCGTTTGATTGCGAGCATGGAAAGAAAGCTTTTCTTGTTTTTAAGGAAAATATGGTCACATGACAACAAGTTAGAAAATATTTTCCATAAAAAAAAAATTGCCAATCAAACACCCTAAAAATAGGATTTGGGTGAAAAATGACATTTTTGATGAAAAATAAAGGAAATCAAAACACTCGTAGTGCAGTTATTTGTTGGTAATTATCGGATATATATGATGATATGGATAGACATGTACAGAATCCCATACCTATTGGACAAATTGTCGAAAACTCCATACCTTTTGAAAATAGCACAATACGTTCCTCTTTGAAACCTTTATTGTGGAATACCCCTCATCGTCCATTTTGTCAATGAAAACTATCAAATGACGAGTATACCATCACATTTAAATAACACAAAAAAAAGTGGAAGAAAAATAAAAAAACTAATTGCAACTATAGTTCTAAATATTTTTAAAAGTACAGATGAATCTGAATAAATTATTGAAAATTAAAAATAAAAATAAAAAAATTCCCTTCCTTTCGTTCTTCACCACCTCTTCCGACCACCTCCGTCGCAGCCACCTTCATTGCCAAATTCGGACCCTCACCACTTCCTCCTTTAACGTCGAAAAAAATCCCAGCTTTTTCTCCATCTGAGTTTGCAAAATTAGAATCATTTGAAGTTTAAAAATTCTTGGTATTGGTTTGCAGAATCATTTCTCCAACTGTTGTTTAATTGCAAAATTTGAATAATTTTCTTTTGTATTTTAATAAATGTATTCAAGAAATGCTTTTGAATTAGTTCTTAATTTTCTTTTGTTGCCAGGTTGAGGCGATTTTATGGGGTTTTGGAATAAAATGCTTATTTCTTTGAAGGACAATTCTACTTGTACATAGGGGGTGTCATAAGGGTTCACATAATGGCCAAATGGCACCCTCCTATTGGCCAAATGTATCCAAGTGGTAGAAAGGATCTACAAATCAATGTTACTTATATTTTAATCTGCTATTGTTAGATCCTTTTCTTTAGTGAAAAACAACTCAATGGTAGAGTGTTTTCTCCTCACCGTGGTTATCATAGACGTTTTGTATCCATTGCTTCCTGCACCTCCCATTCGATTTATTAAATAGAAAGTCTTGGTGCATTTTCTATAGTCCGCACCCCTAAATCAAATTCAAATTTTGATAGATTTGTTCACACTGCCCAACTAAATGACTCATCTAGTAATTCAGAAATCTAGTCAGATGATAATGCAACCACGAATGAGTTCCTGTACAGATTCGTTTCGAGAGGTGAAAGCTGTCTAAAGCATATGCCGACTGCAAATGATGATTCAAAATTCGCAAACTCGGAGAAAAAACAGGGGTTTTTCTCGGCGTTATAGGAGGAGGAGGTGGTGAGGGTCTGGATCTAGCAGTGGAGGTGGCGGCGGCGGATGTGATAGAGGAGGGGGAGGGGGGGAGTTAGGGAATTTTTTTTAGTTTTGATTTTTAATAATTTATTCGGGCCGTTTGTACTTTTTAGAAATATTTAGGGCTATATTTGCAATTAATTTTTTATTTTTTTCTTCTTTTCTTTTTATTTTATTTTGTTTATGATCTACATTTCATTCTATTACGTTGTTATCGAAATCCTTGACCAAGGTAAGTAAGTAAGTCGAAAATAGTTTTGATAATTATTGACTTAAGAGTGAGATGAAAGATATAATCGATATCGAGATTGAAACAATTCATTTCTCGTAATTGATCGAATTATATTCATGAATGAATTATAATTTCACCGTAAACGAAGAAGTTTGATTTTGTCACACCACATAACATTTTTCATCATATGTATTGCCCTGACACATTGTTAGATGTCAATTTGGGATGACGAATTTGAATTAATTGATTTAGGTAAATTAATGATAAATAAACAAGGAATTTTAATTTATCTTATTTTGATTAAATCAAAATAAAATTCACATTGTCCGACATCGTGATTAGAACCTAATTGGTCATACACAAAAGGGAAAACAAAAAAAATAATATTATGATTTAATTAATTGACAAGTGTTGAACATTTGTATAATTAATTAAATTATTTATTAATGGGCTTAAGTTAATAGATTGGATTAATTAACTTATGGACCAAGTTTAATTAATAAGATTAAATATCGGGCCAACTTATGCTTGATATGTGAGTCAAGCTTACTTAAATATCTATTAAGAAGCTGTCAAGGTTTGAGTTTTTCGTAAATTGTCACAGTGCCAACTTAGATTTCAATTACAACTTAACATGTCTCACAATATCATAATCTTGCTAGCACAAGAAGGAGAAACCGTAGTTTTTCATTCTTGTTCTCTTGTGTAAATTGTCATTGGAGGTTGGATAATTAGACAGCCGTTGTATGAAAAGATCGTGATTCACTAAGGGTAGTAAAGATCGTGCTTGTTCGTGATCAAAATTCTCAAGGGAGTTTAATGAATTTTAAAGGTATAATTTTAATCACGATTTTTATATAAACACAAAGATGATCCTTGAAGGGAATTGAAATTATTTTTTAAATTCTGCTATACATGTATAAGTAAAATCCCAACAAATTTTGTATCATGAAATACTAATTAAATATAGGTCATTCATCTTGAAAGAATGATAAAAAAAAAAGACTAGTATTTATTGATCAAAGCCCTAGTGTTATTGTCTCTTCTTTTTTCCATAAGAAATTCCCTTGACTATTTAAAAATAACTCGTATTTCATACCAAGAAGTTGTTGCGCCACTGGATGGTATTGTAAACAAGTAATAAAGTGGATATGAATCCAAGTATCTCACAAGGAATAAATATTTAATCTAATTCTAATAAACCTAAATTTAATTGAATATCAAGATGTAATGAATACTCAGTTAACGAACAAAAACTAGGACTTCGAATCCTACAATATTCACCCATTTCAATCTCAATTTCATTATTTGACAAAGTTCATTTGAGTATGAAGATCAATGTTCCTAATTTGTTCAATAATCTTTTTCGAGTAAATTTAAACTTTTTATCATATATGACTTTGTTATATCTCTATGAAAGATGCAAACTTGTAAAGATGCGTTAAATTATAAGAACATTTCAAATGTTATGCAAAGCATAGCGGCATATGGCCCTGTTGGACATTACAATGATTATTACTATGTAATATATTCATATTCATTCTCTTAAATGTTAATAGAAATCACAAAACAATTCAACTAGTGATCAATTAATTAAAAATGCACTAAACACTAACAATCATTCAAAAACAAATAAACATTCAATGTCAAAATCAATCTGAAAACATGGGTTCAAAGCTGTCCTAACATCCATACAATTAGCAAAGCATCATAAAATTACAAAAATACAAATTAAAATAATAAAGCATCACCTGAAATTAAAGCTTAGAAAGGAGACGGAATTTTTTTGGGTTATATTGAATCTTTTAATGACTTATTGATCAATCTTGTGATTATTCTTTCAATCTAAGGAATAGATGTTTGAAAGTATGTATAATATGTATTTATAACAAAAGCTTCTATAAACTTGAAAAATGTGTCTTCTTTAATCTAAAGCTTTTCCTAGGCTTCTCCTTTAACGCTAGGCCTTTTATCTTCCTTTACTCTTCTTTGCTCGTTTTGCTAAATAATTCTACCATACCTGAAAAGAGATAGGAAAACAAATTACCACTACAAATATACAAGATTTAAAGCTAGTTCTATGTTGATTTGGAGTATGGGGACGGTATAACATTATTTTTTATGACAAGATTGTGATACTAAGAATACTACCATAATAATGAAATAATGAAATGTATAAGCTAGACGATAAAATGTTCCTAAGTACTAAATGCAATCCTAACCCACTACATGTAATATAGTTTATAAAAGCAAGAAAATAAAAGGATTAAAAATTGGATTGTCTTTCAATAAGCGGACATTTATAGTCGTAGTCCAACTTTTTACACAAATGCTTCACGGCATTTTGAATGTGGCTTTGAAGGTCTTAATTAGTTTTTATAACTTGACTTAGCACCAAACTTTGTATTTCCTCTGAAATTTTATTTTGCCCTTTTCACATAATTAATTTGGCTACTCCATCCTTCTCATGGCAAAGAAATCTCCCATAGTCATGCTATTTAGATCATTCGAACTTATTTGATCTCCCATCATTTGCATGGAGAAGAAATCTTCCATATTCATATTATTTGGATCATACAAACTTATTTGAGCTCCTTTGCATGGCCCAAAAAAAAAAATCCTCCATAGTCATGTTGTATACATCAATTTTTCTCATATAGTTTAATATGTACCTTGGTGCCAAGTAATTACCATATTACTCTCAAGGGCAAGTTAATTTCATCAACTTCATTCACACCCTACACTTGGAAGCCTAATAATCTCCATAATAATCCTAAGAAGATGTCATGCTCATCAACTTTTTCAAGTACTTTATATCTCATCATATTAAAAGTGGTGAAGCGCAAATAGTGTTTGAAAATAGTTAAAATAAAGTTGATTTTTATCAAACTTTGACCAAATATTTGGACGGGTTTCGCTACTCGAATTTTGCAAAAAATGGATCGAAGACATTCTATTCATCGAGAAGATGAATTTGATATATTTGGGTGTCGAAAGCTAAGTGAATAAGAAATTATTGGATGAAATTCGGTTGAAAATTATGAAATTTTGAATAAATGAAAAATTCATTGGATAAAACTGCCACTTGAGCGACAGCTTCGTACCAAGCGAGCGGTGGTGTCTCTATTCTCAGCGCTCAAGAGGCCAAGTCAGAGGCCATCAAGTGCCGGTGTACCTGTGCGACTTTTTGAGAATAGGTTGATTATTGGGTTATGTCACTTCGTGTCTACATCCTCAACCTTTATATATTGGACCCTTATGTGTTGGTTTCTACACTTCAATCATATGCATTAGCATATCATAAAACATCATTTCTTAGCCAAAATTTTGCATAAAAAAGCCTTTGTTTTTCATTCTAAAAAGGAGTTCATAACTTCGTTCGGTTAGCTACTTCTTGTGTTTTGAAGTGCTGTAAACACAAGAATTTTGAAGCACCCAATTATTGCATGTTCCATCAGTCCCATGGCCATCGAACGGAAAATTGTTGGGACGTCTCAAGATACTCCATGTAATACCCAAACCAGGAAAGTTTAAAAGATTTGATAGGTACTACTCATACTAACAAAGTGCACCTTATTTTCCAGAAGTTCATTGTTAGAAACTTTATAGTTAAGCGTGCTTGGCTTGGAGCAATTCTATGATGGGTGACCCACTGAGAAGTTTTTTTGGGGAGCGTGCGAGTGAGAATAAAGCATGCTGAAAAGATCCATATTAGTACAGTGGGGACAGTACGTTGTCGATTTAACGGCCGGGATAGCCCATTAAGTGGGACCTGGGTCGTTACAAATGGTATCAGAGCCCGGTTGCCAGCCGAAAATCGGGAACTAAGTGCTATGCGGGACAAAGTGTTACGCCATAGGGCGGGAGCCACCTCTTGAACCCGTAAGAGCCACCTCTAGAATCTCAACGCCTAAAACAGATCCTAAGATGGATCAAGCGCGATGAGGGCGTCGCGAGTCTAACGGTGGTGATTGTAATACCCAGACCAGGAAAGCTTAAAAGATTTGATAGGTACTACTCATACCAACAATGTGCACCTTCTTTTCTGGAAGTCCATTGTTAGAAACTCTACAGTTAAGCGTGCTGGCTTGGAGCAATTCTATGATGGGTGACCCCCTGGGAAGTTTTCTTAGAGAGCGGGCGAGTGAGGATAAAGCATGCTGAAAAGATCCAGGTGGTACGTGGGGACAGTACATAGTCGATCTAACGGTCGGGATAGCCCGTTAAGTGGGACCCGGGTCGTTATACTCCCGAAACCAGAATCAAGAAGAGGAAGACGCCTTCAAAGAAATGCTCCATACAGGCAAAATTAGCAGCATAGGAACGATGAACAACGTCGGCCAAACTAGAATGACCCTCCAAGAGGGAGGGAAAATGACACTGAAAGGCCTCTAGAGGCTCAAAGGCAAAGACAAAGTCCCCCACCTAACAACAAGCAAGTGCCCATCAGAGAAATCGATACAAACATAGAAAGACCGCACGTTGGGGGAGAATCCAGGAATTCGCAAAGGAATTATGCTAGGGAGGCAAGCGATCATTCCATGACGAGCTACATAGTTAACCATTATTCAACTGGGAAAATAATTCCACCAATTACGTTCACTCAGGAGGATATGGTGGGGATGCATTATCCACATTGTGATGCCCTAGTAGTGAGGGCTGTCGTGGCTGCAACAACCTGAAAATAATGTTAGTGGATAATAGGAGCTCGGTCAACATTATCTTTGGAACTATTTTTGACAAAATTAAAGTTGATCACGAGCTGACCCCAATGAGTTCCCCTTTATATGGCTTTACGGGAGATAGCATCATCCCAAGAGGCAAAATTACTCTAGGACCGAACCTTTAATTGCTCATCGCTTCATGGAGTTCCTGGTGGTCGATAATCGATCTGCTTATCAAGGATTACTTGGGAGACCCGCTCTGAAGGAGCTATGGGCATCACCTCCATTCATCATCTATGCATGAGATTCCCTACTGAAAATGACATTGCCACAATCGGAGGTGACCAACGAAGAGCTAGAGAATGCTACTCAAATTCCCTAAGGAAAGTGGAGCCAAGAACTGTCAATACCATTGTCACCGACGTTGTCATGAGCGACCTCCCTGAATATGGGATTGTCCCTGAACAAGGGGAAGACGTCGTCATGACTGAGGTTCCCGACGAAAGAGACCTCCTTGGCAGTATACAAGACCCTGAAGAAGGGATGACTACTGAAGTAGCAGTTTGCTTGGAGGAGTTTGACCCTCGCATCATTGATTGCGAGCCTCAGACAGCAAGTGGAAAGTGACTTACCACTGGAAATGAAGGAGGAATTGAAAAACTTCTTACTCAAAAACCTTGATTTTTTGCTTGGAGGCACGACGACAAGGTAGGCATCGACCTTAAGGTCAGTTGCCACCACTTGAACATAGATCCAAAGGCCACAGTTGTAATACTCCGAAATTTTATGCTTGTTTAATTTGCTCATTTAATTTTTTTAGGATAGTATTTTAACTTTTCAAATTTTATATGGCCAAGCTATTAGTGACTACCACGTTTTCATTGTTGGTTAATTAAAAGTTTACCAAGATTAGTTAATTAGGGGTTTGGAATAAATGTTAATTGTTTAATATTCAAGCATGAGGTGTTAAGCAAACATGAGGTGTTTAGTGTTTAATATTCAAGCATGATGTGTTTATCTTTGTAGTAACAAGCAAGCATGTGGTGTCAACTAGTTGCAAGCTATCTTTATAGTGAAGTAACAAGCAAGCATGAGGTGGCTAAGGCAAGTATGAAGTGTTTAACTTAAGCATGAGGTGTTTAGTTAAATTTATGAAGTGAGCCATGCAACTCACGTGTATGCACAAACTTGAATTTGGTAAATAGTCACCCTTTACACCTTACTTTGTCATAGGTTTTCCTTGCATTTAAATACTTAAGAAACATTCCTACAAATGTTTTTGAAACCAGAAAATTTCTTGCAAACAAAAGAAAGATAGGATACGTGAAAAGGAAAACAAAGCCTAGCACTTTCAAGTACACTTTTCAACCCCAAGTTTTAAGGTAAGATACTTTCTATGTTCAAATGGTAGGATTTCATGATAATATTTATGCTTAAGATATGCATGAGAACCATAATATGAAAGTTGTGGACAGGTCCACGAGTTAGATATCTATTTATGCCTTAGGACAAGTCTGAAGGGCACCGGCAAGCCGGAATGTGCAAGTATGTGTTTGAATGTTTTCTTTTGTGTAGTATTAACATGTTAAATCCAAGCATGGTATCTTACTGAGTATTCTTTACACTCATAGTATTTACACTAAATTTTCAGATTCATGATCGTTGAGTTGAGTTGGTGGAAGTTAGTTGGCCTACTCGATGATGGGACAAAGTTATTTTGTATCAAAACTTCCTTTCCGTATGTTTTGTTCAAAGACTGTTTTCCTTATTATTTTTTTTTTTTGTGGTATTAATTATAAGCATGTATAAGGCATGATATAATATGGTACTGGAAGTATATTTTGTAATCATATCTTTCATGTTACACTAAGAGGCATAGACTTTTTTTCTTACGACGGTAAAAGAGGTAGAAACTGGACAGTTTATTTGGGTCAGTTCAAAATGCTATTACTAACTCTATAAATATTTATTTGAGATTCTAAAAATGCTCCCATGTTCCTCTTTGAGTTTTCTTAATATGAGCATAAGAATCATTCAATTTGGATGTCTGTGGCCGGAGATATAAATTTTTAAGTGTCGAAAGGTTAATCTGAAATTTCTGTGCAGTACCTTACTATTTTTAATAAAACGTCCATATTATATGATCTTGGAAACTCTCCATATTCTAAACTGGGAATCTACTTGGAAATATCCTTAAAATGCCACAAATTTCATAGAAAACACATTTGGGATGAATTTTATAAAAATGTTTGAATTGGCTGCCCAAACTAGCCGTGACAGCACCGATTCTTAGAGATATTTATAGTACTAGTATTATCACAAAACATGGTAATAGAGTCTTGATCAATACCATAGTCACTAAGCATCCGCTTCATCTAGCGTAGCTATATATAGTAACTACCGACAACAATATACTCAACTTCTGCGGTAGATTTCTTCTTAGCCAAAATATAAGATTATTATCTATACAGAAACAACATCCAGGTATTCTTTTCTTATCATCTATGTTTTTTACTCAGTCAACATCTATATATCATATAAGATGAAAATTCGAATCTTTAGTATACCATAAACCAAAGTTGGAGGTGCTATTAACATATTTATTCGTTTCACGACTGCTAAGTGGGATTCTTTTGGTTTGGCATGATGTCTTGCACAGACTCCAACGCTAAAAGATATATTATGACGACTTGCAGTTAAATACAGTAGGCTGCCTATCATGCTCCTTTATAATTTGGGGTCTATGTCCTTGCCCTAGTCATCTATGTAGATCATTAAGGATGTAACAAAGAGAGTACTCACTGCCTTGGTAATTTCCAAACCAAATTTCTTCACCAGATTCTTCACATACTTAGCAAGCTTGTGAGATTAAGATTTCTATGTCAACTTGTTTAACCTACAAACTAGAAAAATAGTTTAACATACAAACCATGATCATTATAAACTTTTTTTTCCATAAAAGTAACAAATTCCTTGGATTTTAGTTCAGATGTAGAATCAAACACTATGTCATCAACGTATATTTGCGCTACTATTAATCAAGATTTGAGCCCGATGAAAAACGTTTTGTGAGCTCCCCTCTCTTGCATCCCTTCTCAAGTAAAAACATAGCCAATCTTTTGTAACAAGCACGAAGTGCTTGTTTCAATCCATACAGTACCTTTTTAAGTTTGAATACATGGCTAATAAGAAATGGATCACTGAATCCTTTTGATTGCTCTACTAGGCTTCTTCATTTAAGATTCCATTTATGATGGCACTCTTGACACCCATCTAATGAATTTTAAATCCCTTATGACATGCAATAGACAACATAAGTCAAATTGATTCAAGTCTGGCCATAAGTGCAAATGTTTAATCAAAATCAACTCCTTCAACTTGGGTATAACCTTGTGCCTTGTTGCCATGTTCATTTGATTAGCTTTTGAAAATCCATTTTGTTCCAATCACATTTGTATTAGTTGGGCAAGGTACTAACTCCAGAGCATTATTTCTCCAAATTGAGCCAATTATTACTCATTGCTAATACCCGATATTCATCATCAAGTGGCTCAATCACATTTTTGGGCTCAATATATGAGATTAGCACACATTCCCAAGTGCCAAGATACCTTCTGGTCACCACACCATCTCCAAGGTCTGAAAGTATATTATCCAGTGAATGAGCTTTTTCTAAAAAGCCGCCTTTCATTCTGCAGTTCATCATCTTCTTCTAGTAGGTCAATGTCTCTAGTAACTTGTGCAGGATCAACAGAATCGACCATGGTAGTTTTTTCGGGCTATCACTACATGAATTTGCAATACGATTTTCCTAAATATTCTGATTTTTAAATCTGTTCTTCCAAATTCTGGATTTCATGTTGCTATAAATAAGAAGTGAAGTCATCAGTATCATCAATTTTAGCATTAATATGCTCAATAATGGTTTGAGTTTGCATGTTATAGATCCTATAAGCTCGACTATTTTTAGAATAGCCAACGACTTCTTCATCAATACTTTTAGGATTAAATTTGCCCAAGTGTTCCTTGTCATTCAATACATAGAAATTGCTACCAAACATGTGGAAATATTTAAGATTTGGTTTTCTTCATTTCTAGATTTCATAAGGGGTTTGTGTGGTACATTTTCTCTAAGACATGATTTAGGATATAGCAAGCAGTATTTATAGCTTCAACCCACAATTTAACGTGTAATTTCTTATTGTTAAACATCACCCTAGCCATCTCTTGTAAAGACCTATTTTTCATTTCTATTACACCATTTTGCACAGGATTTTTGGGGGCTAAGAACTCATAGAAAATATTATACTCTTCACAGAATTTAGAAAAACTAACATTTTTAAATTTCTTTCCATGATCACTCCTAATGTATACGATTTTAATCCACTCAATATGTTTTCAGTGTTCAATTTTTGATATAAAAATGTGAATCTTAATCAAAATTTTCTCTTAATAAATCTATCTAAGTGTACCTAGAAAAATCATCTACACACATAAATGTACCTTTACCACCGAGGCTCTCAATTTGTATAGGTCCTATAAAGTCGATATGTAGTAGTTCAAGATTGTGAGAGGTAATGAGATGATGACCTTGTTTGGGTGTAGTTCCATTTTGTTACATTTTTAACATGCATGGCACACCTTCATGTTTTTCAATAAGCATAGGTACTCATCTGACTGCATTGAACTTGGTAAGTATAACCAGGTCTCCATAGTTTATGTGTTCGAATCATTTGTGCCATAAGTCTGTAAAGTCAGTGATAGACCTTGTACAGAAACCCGTAGGTTTTAACAACATTGCTATGCTAAAAATATACCACGCAATGCTCTCTCCCTGACGAGGTACAAAAACTGTAGACAAAAAAGATAAAAAGCACAGTATTCACTTCAAAATCGTGAACTATCCAGCATAACAAGACTGTCAATACAGAGTACATGGAAAAATAAATAAAATGTAATTCTTAACTGAAATCAGTTATCAAATTACGAATAAGGGGCGGCCATCTGGTATAATTCAAAATTACCAAACTATCTCGACACCTGAAGGAAAATCTATAAATACCCCATCCCATTTGAAGAATATATGCCATTCAAATATCTCCCTCTCAAATAGCTATTTCTTTTCTTGTTCTTGTTTATGCATCTAGACTATCAAATTTAGAAGATGAAACTCATAGTTAGGTGAGAGGATTTTTTTGATAGTATTTACATTGATATTTAATGTAATTGTTTATCAATAAAATCATAAAATTCAATTTTTACCGGCAACACATTGGCACCACTTGTGTGAATCTAGAGCCAAGTAAACCACAAAATTCCATTACGACACAAAAACTTAGGATATGGAATAAATGAATCTTGTAGAAAAAAATCAAGAAGAAAGTCATCACCAAAAGCTATAATCAGGGGATATAGTAGTAACGAGCTCCTAAACAGTGATGCTAACCCAAAACGACAGTAGGAAAAAACACCGTCAAACTGTTGACCAGTATTTCTCCGGCTCAACGCTGTTGTTTGAAAAAGAAGGCCTCTATTGCCAAAATAATCTAAAAAATGACAAAGAGCTTAAAGATGTTAGTAGTAGAATGTGCACAAAAGCTAAAAATCCAGCAAACGAGTGGCAAAAAAATTGGGAGCAAACTAAGAAAAACACGTAGCTAGTCATTTTCTTAAGAAGATCCTAGTCTCTAGTTCTCAAAAACCAATGACAATCTGAAGAAGAAAAGAAAATAGCATTATGAAGGTAAACACACAATAGGAAAATCTACGGATAAATTATGTTCCTACGAAAGAAAATCAACCCAGAACAATCACCAAGGAGAGCGGAAAGCTAGGAACTATGACGATTCATCATACAATACACTTTTCGCTAAGAATTATGAAGATCTTTCAACCAGAATGTATGAAATGGATGAAGACGATGAGTATGTGCCATTCTTCTGGGAGATCAAAGAGGTGCCCATCCTGAATAATTTCATTCGCCCAGTAATGGACAAAAGCAACGGAAAAGTGATCTCATGTATCCCTTGTCCAAATACATGATGAAAATGAAGCTGGGAAAAAAAAAAAGCAAGACCCGCACTGAAGTGCCAATGATTCCATTTAACCTTGGATGGATTGGTCAAAACATGGTATAGCAAATTACCAGTACGATCTATCAAAAGTTGGCCCCAATTGAAACAAGTTTTCCTAGGGACATTTTCTAGAAATATATTGGAACAAGCTCTGCCATGCAATTAAATGATATGCAACAGGAAAAAGACTCTAAAAAGCTATTTTGCACAATTCAGTGCCCAATTGATAGCAAGCGAAACCATTTCAGACAAGAAGGCTAGAGATGCATTATGGAATGTATGAAGAATCCATTCTTGTGTATGTCCTTAACCAAAATCCTCTTCTTACTACTAGTTGGTGAATCTAATCTGAAATGAAATTAAGATAAGAAGACACTATCGCCAATTGGAACAAAATAGATCACGTGCGAACCGAGAAAATTAAAGGTTAGACCTCCACACATACTTTAAAATTGCCAAAACAATAGTGTTCGCATTTCTTGGAATCTAGGGGTAGGGTCCACATATATCAACACTCTCACATCTATCACGAATGAGAATCATACCCTCCCAAGAACTAGAGAGTAAAAGTTTTACTAAATACATTGATACAGGGATCATAATACGGATGAGTGTTATGAATTATAAAAAATGATCAAACTATGAAGTTAGCATGGAGGTTCCCAAAGAATTCCTGAAGGGAAAAAAACCACCTAACCTATTGAGAGAGCAAGGCCGAAAAAGCACAACATGGTAAGGCGAACAAAAAGCCAATGCTCCTAGTCTGCTCCCTCAGATCAAAGAAATTCATACTATAATTAGAGGCTCTCATATCGTTGGAGATATATCAAGTGAGTAAAAGAGATACACCAACATCACTAGAACATCTATGCATGAGTTATATTGAATTTGAAGTAACCCTGAACCTATTTCTCTCTCAACTACCTTTAATAGTCGTGATGAACACGGAGACATATATCCTAATTGTAATGCTTTAGTAGTTAGAGCTGTAATAGGACGTAACAGTTGAGTAGGATGATGGTAGATAATGGCAGTTCCGTCAATATTCTATTTGGAAGTGTTCTTGACCAAATGAAAGTTAATCACCTTGTTTGCCAATGACTGAACCTATATATGGTTTTATTGGGGGGCCAATTTTATCACATGTGTACAAATCACATTAGCGGTTGAGCTCGATGAGTAGCCCGTTGCATTTCAAGGAAATATTGATTTCTTAATCATGGACAGTAAGGGTCCGTTTGATCGCAAGGTGGAAAATGGGTTGAAAGAAAATGTTTTACAGGGAATTGAATTACCTAGAAATTGTTTTACTGAGAATTGTAATTAATTGTATTTGATTGTTATAAATTTTCACTTGAAAAATGTTGAAAGTTTGGTGTTCGTTTGGCTTCTTTTTTATGTAAATTGTCAATTAAAGTGATAATTTTTTCTACCATTGGGTCTAGAATTTGTTCCAATTGCAAAAAAAAAAAATTTACCATACCGAATACTATTCGTTTGACTTTGTTTTGCATGGAAATTGTCCATAAAAGTGAAATTTTTTTTACCATTGTGTCTAGAATTCTTTCCAATTGTCAAAAAAAAAAAAAATTCCCATAAATCAAGGAAAGTGGCACGTGAGAGCCACAATCAAGAAAAAAAAATTGTCTTGAAAAAAAAAGGCTATCAATCACTCGAAAAGTGGAGGTTGGAATTTTTTTTCCATTTTCCATGGAAAATAATAGTAAATCAAACATAGCCTAAATTTACTTACAAATGGATCTTAGGAAGACCCGTTTTAAAGCAATTGAAAGCTGGGACTTCAGTTCACCACTTCTGCCTTGAATTTGAAACTCCCCGATGTATAGCCTGCATAAGAGGAAACCAAGTTGCTACTCGAGAATGTTATTTCAAAGCTTTACAGAAAGCATCAATGAAACCCTTGAAGGATAATGCCATATTCATGGTAGGATGAAACAAAGATGTACTTGAAAATTCTTTTCTAGGAAAGCAAGTACTTAAGACTGAGGGTGACGGGTCAAAACATATGCCCACCAGTAAAGATAACTTTGCAAGTACTAAAAGAAGCATCGGTCTCAATACACAAAGCAATACATAATTTCATGAAAGGTCTGCATAGATATGAAAATTGAAACAATCATCAGTTCGCCAAAAAAATTTCAATCGAAAGCGAATCTATCCCGCTAAAGAAATTTCAACTAACAAATTTCTACCGAAAGGATATTGTTAAAGGACAAAGCCACATCTGGACAAATTTAAAATGTTAGGACATGTTGCAGTACGCAAAATAAATTATGATAAGGGAAATGATTGTAATGTACGTTGTAATGATGATATAGTAAAATTTTGTATATGGAAAATTGTGTTATTACTATGAATGCACTTACACAAAGTATAATAATGATCCTAAACTACATACAGTGTTTCACAAAAAACGTAATGAAATCAGCAAGACAACATGATCCTAAAAGAGATGGCAAAAATAAATCAATTCGTACAACACAAACAATGATATTTCTATAATGAATTTTATCATAATGGTATTCTCATACAAATTAGAATGGAATATCAAAAAATGCAGTAAAAGTGAGAAAAAAGGAGTATAAAAAATGAGCTATCCCTCTAGATTCATAAAAGGGTGAAGATTTCCAAAAGCGGAATCATCTTGGCCAAGCGAAGGGTTGCCATCAAAAGGCACACCTGCTTCAGGGAAGAAGTTACGCTAATAGATCCGTTGACTAGCTTATGCATAGTAGCAGCTTTGTTGGAAGGAATAGAGGCATGTTTAGTAGAAGTGGCTGGATTCCTAGAAGCTTGGACGGCTAACAAAGTGTCTTCACCAACAGAGGTGTCCTGGGGTGCCCCTTCGCTATCCTTTAAAAAACTCAAGTCCCACTCGGGATGAAAATTCCTAATAATATCAAGAACCCTGCTACCTCCATCTTGCATGGACTCTTCCACGAGCCTCTGGTCATTATCATTCGCTTCAGCGAGACCAGACTCTGCAAGATCTAGCTTCATCTTGATATTCTCCAGTTGATTAAAAGTAAGCCCTTTTCACCTTTCGCATGATCCAGGTCTTTATAGAGAGCGAACTGCTCATTCTTAACGAAGTAAAGCTCTTTACTGAAACTAAAAAGCTCAGCATTGGATCTGGCAATATAAGTAGTATGATTTTCTAAAGTTTTCTCCAAATCCTTAGTGAGCATAGTAACGTTAGCCACTAAAAGAGTCTCCTTGGTAGCCAAAGCCTCAGAACCTTTCATCAACTCCTTTTAATTTTTCACATCTGTCTTAACTTCTTCCAATTTTCGTTGAAAAGCTGCGCGTTTCTTCTCTAGGGAGTTCGCCTTTTCTCCGCTTGTCAGTTTGCAGCATGCAAACCTCATACTCCCACCTGCTAGTTATGATGAAGGATAGCACCCCACGAGAGATGAGCATCAATCAGGTTCCCTCTCTATTTGGAAGTCACATTCTCAGTGAATCTCCCAATTGGAGTTAAAGTACAAAAGGTAAATGTAGCTGCTCTAGCAACGAAGGCTGAAACTGAAGACAAAATGCTAGGGATCTAGCTCTCCTTCATGGCGAATATCAATTAAAGTCGTAGAATTAGGAACATGTTTAGATCCCACCCGTACTTTTCTCTTCATATATTAAAATTGGGAAATATAAATCAGCTGGAAGAACTAAATCAACAGCTGGAGGAAACAAATCAGCTCTAACATTGTCACACGTACAATCATCAAGAAGAAGGCCAGGAGGGACCACAGCTGACGAGGCAACAATAGAAGAATTATCTAGAAGGAAAATAGTTAGGATTGCTTTCTTCATTTTCTATTTTAAACCACAGGTTTGTTAGGGATATTATTCTTTTTCTATATATATATATATATGTAGGATTGCCATTGTAATTAAGCAACAAAGGAATATACGGTCCAACAGAGTTCAATTTGAATTCTTCTCAAATCTTCAATATAGCATTTTCCTTGTTCTTCCAAATCTAACATGGTATCAGAGCATGATATTGAAGAATCCAATTTAGCAAATATGAATCCCCAAACAGACGCAAGCAACAATCGAAACCAACATCCAACATATGTAATGAATTCCAATATCTCCTTCCACGATCCAACCCATCCCAATAGTCCATATTATATCGGCAGCAATGATGGAGGTGCTATTGTGCTGGTTAGCCATGTCTTGGAATCCAATAACTATTATTCGTAGGCTCATTCAATGAGAAGAGCATTAAGAATAAAAAGCAAGTTGGGTTTTACAGACGGCTCTCTATGTGAACCAACGGATCCCAATGATCCACTAATGAAACATTGGCTGAGATGTAATGACATTGTCATAACGTGGATGCAGAATGCTATGGCAATCGACATCAAGAGTAGCACCATTTATGCAGAAACTGCTCACCTACTCTGGCTTGATCTTGAGTCGCATTTTTCACAACAAAATGCCCCACGAATTTTTGAGGTAAAGAAGGATATCACAACATTGATGCAAGGCCAGGACCCTGTAAATGTTTACTTCTCCAAGCTTAAGATTTTTTTAGATGAGCTACTAAATTATGAGAACATTCCTAATTGCACATGTGGAGGCATGAAGACTGTAATTGAAAAACAACAAAGGGATTGGATTACGAAGTTCTTAATAGGGCTAAATGAATCCTACAAAGAAATCAAGGCTCAGATTCTGCTAATTAAGCCGTTTCCTAGTCTAAATGAAGTATATTCACTGGTTCAATAAGAAGAAAAAAGGTGTGAAATATCTAGTCCAAGTTTTGGTAATTCTGATCCTATGGCTTTTCTGAGCAGCAGAAATTTCAGAGAAGGAGGAAGCTAAAACTTTCCATTACAGAAAAAGGACAAGTATTATTGCACTCATTGCAAAATCACTGGGCATTCCCTTGACAAATTTTCAAGGCAAATCCAAACAGGCCAGTGTGCGCTTACTGTCAAATACCAGGACATGCAGCAGATAAGTGTTACAAGCTTAATGGATATCCACCAGGGCACAGGCTTAATGATAGAGGGAAGGCTGCTGTTAACATGGTTTCTATAGGGACAGCAGCAAATCAACAGGTGGTGAAGGACAAAAGCTAAGTATCCTTAAGTCAAGAGCAATATTCTCAACTCATGGCACTCCCCAGACCAACAACAAGCTCTCAGCACTCCAATCCTTCATCAAACAATGAGCAAACACCTGCTAATTCCTCTTCACCTGATGATTTCACTTATACAATGTCTGGTATACCCTTAAGCTTAACTGTTTTTCATCATAAACATGGAAGTATTTCTAAGATCCCATGGATCCTCAACACAGGAGCCACAGATCACATGATCTGCTCCACTTCATTCTTTACTTCTATTTAAGCTAAAGTCTCTTACTCTGTGACTTTACCAAATGGAGAAAATGCACCAGTCACACACATAGAGATTGTCAAAATTTCAGAAACCACCACTCTACATAATGTCCTTTGCATTCCCAGTTTTACTTTTAATTTAATCTCAGCAAAAAGACTTACTCGATTTTGAATTGTTGCCTTATTTTCTTCTCTAACTACTGTTATATTCAGGAGCTTTTGACTTGGAGAACGACTGGAATGGGTGAGGTGAAAGATGGCCTATATCATATGATGCAAAAGCAAGTTCCTCCTTCAGCCTTATCAGAAGCTTTTAAACAATTCAAGTGTCTAACTTCATATTCTGCTTTTTCAGTTAATGATCGAAAAGAATTTGATTTATGGCATTACAGATTGGGCCATTCATCATACTCAAATTTCAGTCCTAATAGGAACAACCATACATCTTCATCCTCTAGCATTAATCGTTGTTCTATTTGCCCTCTAGCAAAACAACACAGATTACCCTTTAGAATTAGCCATCATAGCACAGAAAGATGTTTTGAGTTAATCCATTATATGGGGACCTTGTAACGAATTGAGTAGAGATGGCTCCAAGTATTTTTTTATCTATTGTCGATGATTTTAGTAGAAGTACATGGATTTATATGTTAAGACTAAAATCTGATGCTACTACTGCCCTACAGGATTTTTGCACCATGATTGAGACTCAATTTGAAGCTAGAATTAAAACCATCAGGTTTGATAATGGGGGAGAATTCAACATGACTGAATTTTATCTAAGAAAGGGAATCATACATCAAAGAACATGCGTGGAAACACCAGAACAAAATGCGGTTGTAGAGAGAAAGCATCAACACATTCTAAATGTTGCAAGAGCCTTGAAATTTTAGAGTGGAGTCCCTTTGAAATATTGGAATGATTTTGTGTTAACAGCTGTATACCTGATAAACAGAACACCAATCCCTATTTTAAACCACAAAAGCCCCTTTGAAGTATTGTTTCAAACCAAGCCTAGCTATGATCATTTAAGAGCTTTTGGATGTCTTGTTTTTGCCACCACTCTTGCTAGTGGTAGACATAAGTTTGATCCAAGGTCTAGGAAGTGTGTCTTCATTGGTTACCCTTTTGGAATCAAAGGATATAGATTACTGGATCTAGAAAGTAAGAAAGTTTCGTCTCAAGGAATATTGCTTTCCATGAGAACATATTTCCTTTCAAAAACCTTAAACATAATACCAACATCCCTTTAATCGTTTTTGATCATCTGAGCTTCACACAAAATCTTAGTACCTCTGATGAATCTACTATTCCCTCAATTTACCATATACAGAATTCCCCAACTATGAAGAAAACATTAACAATGATATGCTACAATTTTCTAGTGATAAATTGGAACCAAACCAACCTTTTGATAACTTGGAACCAAGCCAAAATCCTAATAACTAGCAACCATATCAACCAACTATTACTCATCTACCTCGCAGATCTATCAGAAATCAAAAAGTCCCTATTCACTTGCAAGACTTCATATGTCAACAGGTGTCTTCAACTCACCCATCTCAGAAGCTCATCACCAACAAAAGGGAGGTGAATATTGCGGTAGTATATTTCCTCTCAGTGATAGCATTTCTTATGACAAACTATCCACATCTCATCGTAGTTTTGTAGCTTCAATAACAAACCATCTTGAATCAAAAATCATCAAGATGCCATAACTTTCCCTCAATGGTGTGCTGCCATGAGAGCTGAGATTGAGACTATAGAACTTAATGACACTTGGGTTTTAACCAACCTACCATTTGGTAAAGAAGCTATAGGATGCAAATGGGTGTACAAAGTCAAATATAATGCAAATGGAAGTGTTGAAAGGTTGAAATCACGATTGGTAGCAAAAGGATACACTCAATAGGAGGGGCTTGATTACCATGAAACCTTCTCCCGTGTGGCTAAGCTAAACACCATTAGGACTTTGTTGGCAGTATCATCGATCAAAGGGTGGAGCTTGTACCAATTCGATGTGAATAATGCCTTCCTCCATGGTGACCTAAATGAAGATGTCTACATGGAACTGCCACCTGGTTACTCCAATGATAGGGCAAATAAAGTTTGCAAATTACACAAGAGTCTATATGGATTGAAGCAGGCTTCGCGTCAATGGTATTCCAAGCTTTCCAACTTTGTCATTGAGCAAAGATACATTCAACCAAAGGCAGACTACAGTCTATTTACTAAATCATCTGGTAACTCCTTCACTGCCATTCTAGTATATGTAGATGACATAATTATGGTTGGAAATTGTGTTGATGCAATCAACAAGCTTAAAGCCTCTCTAAACGACAAGTTCAAAATCAAAGACCTAGGAATGTTGAAATATTTCCTAGGCATTGAAGTTGCAAGGTCTGAACAGGGAATTTACATATGCCAGAGGAAATATGCCATAGATATCTTGGCAGATTCAGGCACCATTGGATTAGGACCTGCTAGAATCCCACTTGACCAGAATGTAAGACTATTTGCAAGTATTTATTGGTTCACAGCAATACTACAAAGGGTACCCGGAAGTCTTTGTATCTCGAAAATTATTTCCATATATTCATCTGTCAATAACAAGCTCATATTCTAAGGCAATTTGTAAGATATAGCCTACTTGACAAATTCTTTTTCAAGTCTGGTCAGCATATAAATATATGACTAAGATTGGGGGGACTATTTGTTATCCCTATTAATTGCGTGATATATACGTGGCGGAAGGACCTTGCATTGGACGAGTTGGCATCGATTAAATAAGCTAATTAAATTAGGTCAATTGAATAAAGAAATCTCATCTTGGCTTGGGCTCGGCCCATTTCCCTCCTCTATATATGCACGCTCATTTGAGTTCAAGGTAAGTTTTGACTTCCTCTAGTTAAATCCTCCCCTCGTATTTCTCTTGCACTCCAACAATTGATTTGGCCGTCGGAGTGCAAATAATCACCAAACCTTTTTATTGGTGGGTGACCTTTGCATCTAATGGCGTGTTCATTGTGTAGGTAGAGCTTAGGTGAACGGGGAGGTGGCCAGAGTCTAGTTGATCATATGATCGATTGACTTTTATGTCAACAGTACCTTCAACGCCAATGATATAGTCCAGTTTTGGTCTATTGGAAGAGATCAAAACTATTGGGTTCACCAAAAAAACCCTAGAGGTTTGAAATAAATTAGGTTGATTTCTTGGGAAATCACTCTGAATATCTTCCATTTTGTTCGGGAAAGAGGATTTGTCCAGGTATGACATTTGGTATAGTAAATATTGAGTTTCTTTTAGCTCAACTTCTTTACCATTTTGAATGGAATCGTCTCTAAATCTAATGGCATAGATATGACTGGAGTTGAAGGAATAGGTTGTATCAAGAAAAAATAACCTTCACTTGATTGCCACACCATATGATCCTTCATTCGGCAATACATTTCAAGATTAGGATACGAGTATGTTGCAAATTATCTTCAGTACCTAATGATTATATAAATTGAGCGTGATAATATGAAATAATCACCCTCAAGGCATGAAATTTGAGATAAATTGATTATTCAATAAACTTATATCTATCTTAATACGTGTGCATCAACTATTTGTTATTCCAATGGAGCAGCCCTCAAGAAAACATTATTATATCTTATATCCTTTGACCAAATCCATTCTTCAAGTTCTTAAAGAACTCCAACTTGCATGTTAAGACGCGGTTTGGTTTTGACCAAAAATCAAAATTTTTGTCTTTTGATAAAAGGTAATGTTAAAAGCTAATAAAAAGTTATGTATCTCATAAAACATGTGTTTCAAAATGAATTTCAAAAAGATAAATTTTTAAAAAATGGGGACCAAACAATGACCAATCTCTTTCAATTTGCAATTCTCATTTGAGGATGACCAAATCATTTCAATTATATAGAGAGCTTCATCTTCCATTTTTTTCATTAGAATGCTTGTAATTTTTCTTGGAAACTGCTGCTACTTAAAATAATTTCATCAAACTGTCTTATTAGCAAAAGTAGATTTTTCTTCCAAAGACTTTTCAATCTCTTCATTAGTTTCGAGCACTACTTGGATGTTAGTGCTCGACACCCAACTGCAGCCAATTATTTTACAAGAAAGTTAACAAAATGGCAGAAAACTTTGATAAATCGGAAGGAGAAAGAAGGGTTCAAGAATCCATGGAGATCACATTGAGGCCAATAGAATTATCGGATGCAGATGATTTCATGGTGTGGGCAGCAGATGATAAGGTAACAAGATTTTGCCTTTGGGACACTTACACTTCCAAAGAACAAGCACTTAACTATATCAAGAATTGTGCTATTCCACATCCATGGTTAAAGGTCATCTGCATCGGCAATCGTGCAATCGGGACAATTTCAGTGACTCCAGGTTCCGGTTTCGACCGGTGTAGAGCTGAGCTTGGCTATGTACTGTCCTACAAGTATTGGTGCAAAGGGATTGTCACTAGGGCTGTAAAAATGGTGGCTTCAACAATATTTAACGAGTGGCCTTATTTGGAGAGACTACAGGCCATAGTGGCTACGGATAATGAAGGGTCACAAAGGGTGTTGGAAAAGGCAGGATTCCAAAGGGAGGGTGTCCTTACGAAGTATAGGGTTATCAAGGGCAAAACTAAAGATGAGGTTATGTTTAGCCTTTTGTCAACTGATTCTTTTGTCTAAATTTTATTGTCTACTTTGAATCTATGTTCCAGAAATCTACGTGTTGACGGGTTCTCGACTCATTCTGATAGTTACGATCAAGTTGTTTTTTAAGGATTTAGTTTGATTGAAGCTTTAACTAGATGTTATACCGAACATAATGGCAAAAGAGAATTCATTTAACCTAAGCTCCAATTTATGTGAATAAAACTTAGTTTTTTATTATACTTTCGCTGATACCATCTCGTCTAAATTCCAGTTCTATTTTGAGTTTATTAAGGATTTATGAATGAACTCTTGAAGTAGGGACAAAGCTGAAATATACTCCACGAACCTCGTCCAATACTGATGAAGTAAAAGCTACATGCGAAGGAAATTAAAAGGCTCACGCCAAGTAGGCGAACCCATCCCCACCTGAGCCAGGAAAGAACTATTATCAAAATGCCGTGAATAAAGGGCTAACACATGACATACACATTAATGAAAATAACGTGATAACGGAATCAATTATGAATTAGTCAATGAAAAGCCATTTTTCCTACATAAACAAATTACCCCCAAATATTTGGGGAGAAATCTATAAATACCCACTCCTTCAAAGAGAAGGCCTGCAATTCAAATATTTCACTCTCACATAGCTATTTTTTCTCTTGCTCCGAATTTGAGCATCGAAACCAGATCGTTTAGGAGGAGAAAATCATAAGTAGGTGAGACAATTTGTTTATTTACATTTTACCATCAAGAAATTGATGCCATGTGGAAAACTAAGCCAAGCGAACCACGGAATTCTACGCTTCGGTCGAGAAATACTTGAGATCTAAAGAAATGAGCCAAGCAAAAGTAAGCCTAGCTTTAGCTGAAATCTAGGACAATGAAAATCAGAAGATTAGAGGTGTTCTAATCAATGTAGAGGCAACCTTAGTAGCGGGAGCTATTCGGAGGATGACTAAGGATCTCAGAGCACTGATGGCATAACACAGTACTCTCTGTGCAAAAATACAATGCTTGAAAAATAAGTATGCTGGAAAAGGTAAGCGCAAAACTAATCTGCAATCATTGACTTCTATAATTAAATCTATAGAGCCTAGAATTAAAATTTTAGGAATCGATGATGAAGTGGTCATGATCCAACAATAATAGTGGGAAATGTTTTCACCGCATACTTCTAGACAATGAAAGCACAGAAAACGTGTTGTATGATAAGGCATTTAATCGAATACATAAATATAACCCTCGGATGCTTGTGTCGGATCCTCATCACTTCCCCGGTCCTTTGAAATCATGCCACTCTATTGGTAAAGATAGGCATACCATAGATATATGAATTTCGAAATCATTAAGGATAAATCAGCATACAACAAAATCTTCGGAAGGTTTGCCATGAAAAGGGCAAATATAATCATCTACCTCCGTCAATCGTATGTTAGATATTCTACGAATAAAGTCAAAGTAACCATAATGTATAGACATGTAGTCTTCTACAGGAACCATGAAATTTTTTAAAAAAAAGGAGACATGAGAGCTCCAAAAATAAAATCGCCACAGTTGAAATGAGCAATCCCAAGGATAAACTGGAGATTGATAACTCTATTGACCCCCGCATAACTGATTGCACGTTAGAAGCGGCTACGATGGAAGAGTTAGAAGGTTATTATGTTAGCTTAGAAGATAAGTGCAAAGCTCTGGAAATTGGCAGGAAATTGAGCAAGCCTATGAAAGGATTGCTAAAAAACTTCCTACCCACAACGTGGATGTGTTCACCTAGAAGCACATTGATATGGTGGGAATAGATCCCAAAGTCGCCTACACACTCTAAAAATTGATCCAAAGATCAAGCCCAAGATGCAAAAGTATCGGCCTATGAGCACAGAAAAATATGAAGCATTGAAAAGCATTTTGGATAAGCGATAGGAGAATGTTTCTATCCACAAAGCTCAATACCTCATGTGGTTGTGTAATTCGGTCCTTATACCAAAAAATAATGGAAAATGGTGAACGGCCAAGATTTCACGGACCTGAATAAATCTAGCTCTATAGACAGCTTCTCATTTCCCAAAATTCATTAGCTAGTGGATGTAACCACGGGGCATGAGCTGCTAAGATTCATGGATACGTATTCGAGGTATAATCAAAATCCCCTTTATGGACCTGATGAGGAACATACCGCGTTCGTAATGGATTTGGGATTATTATTGAAGATTGATTGAAGATAATATCAAATCAATATTATCTTGATTTGATATTACTATTGATTTGATATTACCTTAATCACTTTGATTTAATTTGATTCACAATGTATTTACCTTTTCTATCAATGTAATTTCCCTATAAATAGGGACATATGCTTTGTATTCCATATCAATTCAATCAATAAAGATGTAGCCATTATTGAATCTCTCGCTCTCTTTCTCTTCTCAATCTTCTTTCTACATTGTATTTCGTTTTCTATCATGGTATCAGAGCAATCCCCTTCCTGCGACCTCCTCCGACTTCATTGAGTTCTGGAACATTGAACAGACTACCAGCAATTTCTCTTCTCAAGCAGAATTTTTGTTCCAGCAACATGCATTTCCAGCAGCATCAGTTTCTGATTACTGCAACATCAACCCTTCTGCCAGGCTTCAGCCAACTTCTGCAAAATTAATCCTTCTTCCAACCTCATTTCTGATGCAAAATTAATCCTTCTTCCAACCTCATTTCTGACTTCAGCAAGCCTAATTATTCTTAAACCTTCTTCATCATTTGTCACTGGTGAATCTGGTGACTCCAATAATAGAAGTAATTCTGAGTTGTCCATCTCCAACAGGCATTCCTGTTATCTTTGCAGCAAGATCAGGCTTCTGTTGACGTGCTTGTTGCTGAAGCTTAAGGCATTTTTGGAGACAGAATTGTGATGCTTCCATATCCTTCCTTGTTTTCTTCATCAGCTCTGCAATTGATCTTCATCGATGACCTCATTTTGCAGCAATTGACAGAAGCTAATTTGTTCATTTCTTCCTCTGAATTCTATCAGTACATGATGACCTCAGCAGTCCGTTCTCATTGAATTTATTCCAATTCTATTTTCTGTATCTTTCTTTCTCCTTATACAGATGTTAATTCATGGCTCGAATGAAACTTCTGTCTCAGATCCAGACTTGTTCTGGAATTGGCTTCAGATGCCAATGGCTTTCCATATCACAACCTCTTCTCGTGGTAATTTAACTCTCTCTCCTGGTTATGCTCCATGCGCATGGCACTTATCTCTGGCCTCCATATCTCTATTGAATCCTCTCTCTCAGGCAGTCTGCAACATTCTCCAACAATGAAGGCTACTATCAAATTTCAAACTCACGCTTCCGAAGTTCTCCACCTTGAGTTTGAGGGGGAGTATTGAAGATTGATTGAAGATAATATCAAATCAATATTATCTTGATTTGATATTACTATTGATTTGATATTACCTTAATCACTTTGATTTAATTTGATTCACAATGTATTTACCTTTTCTATCAATGTAATTTCCCTATAAATAGGGACATATGCTTTGTATTCCATATCAATTCAATCAATAAAGATGTAGCCATTATTGAATCTCTCGCTCTCTTTCTCTTCTCAATCTTCTTTCTACATTGTATTTCGTTTTCTATCAATTATACTGCTATAAGGTAATGCGGTTTGGGCTAAAAAATGTGAGGACTACATACTCAGGGCTAGTGAACAAAATGTTCGCCAACTAGATAGGAAAAATGATAGAAGTATACATCGATGACATGCTTGTGAAAGCCTTCAGGCTGAAGACCATTTGAAACATCCGGAAGAGGCTTTCAACATATTGTGAAAATACTGGATGAAACCCAATCCGCTTAAATGTGCTTTCGGAGTTAAATTCAAAATGTTTCTCGACTACATGATCAATCAGCGAGGTATTGAAGTGAAACCTGACAAGATTTAGACCCTCGTAAAAATGGGATCCTCATGTAAACCAATAAAAAGCCTAATAGGATGGGCATTCGCCCTAAATAGGTTAATACCATGAGGAACGAACAAATGTTCCCATTTCTTCTAAGTTTTGAAATGAGGAAAAAAGTTTGAATAGAGCAACGAATGTGAGCAACCATTTCAAGCTTTAAAAGATCATTTAAGGAAATCTCCCATTAGCTAAACCCGAAAACGGGGAGAAACTGTTACTATATTTGGCAGTTTCTAAAGTGACAGTTAGCTCAATGCTGGAAAGAGATGATGGGCAACAATAGCTACCAGTCTGCTATGTAAGTAAAGTCATGCAAGGATCAGAGGCGAGATATTCGAACATGGAAAAGCTAGCCCTTGCCTTAGTTATATTGTTGTGAAATTTACGATCCTATTTCCAGAGCCTTAGCATTGAAGTGTTTACTAATTTCCCACTCAAGTGAGTACTACAAAAGCTTGATTCATCAAGGAGGCTAATGAAATGGATAGTAGAGCTGATGCAATTCGAAATAAGCTACAAAAGGACAATCTACAATCAATGCACAAGCAATGGCTGAACAGAGAACGTGGAAATTAATCGTAGACGGATCGTTCGAAGAAACTGATTTTAGAGTAGGTGACAAGCCTAGAAGTCTAAATTGAATTGTGTATTGAGGTTCGTTTTTAAAGAAACAAACAATGTGACTGAATATGAAGCTCTACTGGCGAGCCTACGATTGGCAAGAGAAATGCAAGCTCAACATATTAAAGTAAAAAGTGATTCAGAGCTGATGGTAAATTTGGTGAACAGAAAATTCATAGTCAAGGATAAAACAATGGCTGCTTATCTTACAAAAGCCTTATGGTCACTTCAGTGCTTTAACAAATTTGAACTCGCCCAAATCCCAAGCATGAAGACGCCTTATCAAAATTGGCAAGTTCAAAGGAATTGGAACTATATAAAATAGTACCCATAGTATTGCAGTCACAACCGTTAGTTGGCTAGAAAGAGAGGTCACCTTAAGATAAGACCTCATGGACGTAAGACATCATTTCTTATCTTAAAATTGGAAAGACAAAAAGCAGCGTATAAGGGCTGCAAGATACATACTACAAGGTGGCATCTTATTTAAGCGAGGATATACACTCCCTTTACTTGTTGACTTTGATCAAGACGAGGAGATTTAAAGCCTCACGCAAAGTAGGCGAATCAATTCCCGGCCGGGCTAGTAAAGATCTATCATCAGATCGCAAGGGAAATGCTTAACAAGTGAATTAGGGGCAAATAACATGAGTTAATGAATGGAACGTGATAATGAAATCAATTATCAATTAGTCAGTAAAAAGGTTGCCATCTGTCATTTTTCCTAAATGACCGCAAAAGGTTGGAGAAAAATCTATAAATACCCCTCATTCAAAGAAAAAAGCATGCATTTCAAATATTTTCCTCTCAAATTGATATTTTCCTTCTTACTCCAAGTTTGAGTATCGAAACCACAGAGTTTTGGAGGAGAAAAATCATAGAGAGGTGAAAGAATTTGTTGATTCAATTTTTACCATATAATTCGATCTCAAATTTATTAAAAATAAACTGGTCTTTTGTTCGCCTATTATCAATTGACTGGAACTTCCTCTGCATCGGTGAAAAAATTTAGAAAAGTCATAGTTTTCTTCATTTGCTGGAACCCGCCTGTCAAAATAATGCCTTGCTCACCGCTCCAATAATATATAAATCAAGACAAAATATCATAGTACATATATTTTCGAAAGAAGTATGAATCTTATTTATTAATAGTACATAATTCCGTTCAATACTAATTAATGTCAATCTAAAGTAGTAAGCACTTTCAACTATATTTTCGAAAGAAAAAAGGATCAAGAGCTAGTAGTATATTTATTTCATCTTTATTTGTTGTACGATTTACTCTTAACATGATCCGCAATGGTTCCTTTCTACTCACCAGTCATGGAATTCAAGCATGAATTCTAATGCTTGCTGAATTTGCTAGGTTTTGATAACATGTTAAAATTTGAAATTTTATTTTGAAAGGTCGGCATTAATAATAAAAGTAAGATAAATCTTTTATATGTTGAATATTATTATATTTAACCTATAAAAGATTTATCCTTAATACGCCTTAGTCAAGATATTAGCTTGTTTGAGTTTAATGTATTCTAAAGCAATATTAAGACTTTGATATCATCACAAAATGTCAAACATTTTTAAGAGAAATTGTCTAAACATTTATATATTATATATTTGTTAATTCCAAATTGTATTGGCAAAATTTTGTGTCCAAAATATCGTTTTGTCGAGTTGTAATTAGAGTTAAGTTGTAGAGGGATCCAAATATCTTGGGAAGGAATCAAAGCCAGCTTAAGAAGATCAAGACGAGGCAAAAACTGCCCCTCTGGCCTACAGGTGAATTGCTCAAGTGGATTTAGAAGAGATTGACTGCCCATTGCCGCCTAGAGGGTGCTCGAGCAGTCGTGATATCTGGTCAAACCTTAGTTCGGATTCTCAGCCTTTTTAAAGTCAATCTAAAGTAGTAAGCATTTTCAACTATATTTTTGAAAGAAAAAAAAAGGATCAAGAGCTAGGAGCATATTTATTTCATCTTTATTTGTTGTAAGATTTACTCTTAACATGATCCACAAGGGTTCATTGTCATGGAATTCAAGCATTAACTCAAATGCTTGTTGAATTTGTTGGGCTATGATACCATATTAAAAATTGAAATTATATTTCAAAGGGTCAACATTATTGATAAAAATAGCAAAAATCTTTATATGTTGATTAATATTTTTATATATAACCTATAGGAGATTTATCCTTAATATGCCTTCATTAAATGTTAGCTATTTGAGTTTAATGGATTCTAATGTCATATTAAGACTTTGAGATCATCACAAAATGTCAATTTTTTAATAGAACTTGTCCAAAAATTTATATATTATTTATTTGTTAGGTTCAAATTGCATTGACAAAGTTTCATGTCCAAAATGTTGTTTTATCGAGTTGTAATTAGGGTTAAATTGTCGAGGGATGGGAGTGTCTTAAGGATGTAATCAAAGTCAACTCAAGAAGATCAAGACGAGCCAAAAACTGCCAAGGGTAAAAACTATCAGGGATATCAAGAGGAAGTCTCAATTTGTTAGGTATCATGTGTTTAGACATATTAGAGCTGAGTGTCCAATTTATGAGAAAGTTGAGGACATAGAGCGTTCTGACTCTTCACAGGAATAATCAGAAGAAAAAGGTGATATCCAAGAGGTATATTACCAACTGTTTGGGAGAGTCTTAAATTAAAAAAAGGTAACTGGGTCTGCTTTTAAGAAATTGCATGATCTTGAGTTAGAAAATGAGAGACTAGAGGTCAAACTTGAGGAGTCAACTAAAAGTGCAAATGAGTTGAAGATTGTGAAAGAGTCTCTAGAAAATAAGGTTAAGACTCTGGTGAGTGATCTTGAGAAATATAATACACAACTTTCTCTTTTTCTTGAAGATCTAAGAAGTTTGATAATATCTTAGAATTGAATAAATCAGTTGGTAGAAGGGGGGGGGGGGGGTGGTGGTTAGGCTTTAATAAAATAAGTTATTACACTGCTACTCTTTTAAAACCACATTTATTGATGTCTCTATCAAAACTAAGAGTTTAGGAATTACTAAACCCAAGAAAAAGGATTTCCTAGGATAGAGATGTATAACATAGGGTTACTCAATCTCGAGTCCTAAACTTGAAACCTAGTGTTGCCCATGGGTTCACTCTTACATGTCCCAACTGTAGTGAGTTATGTCACACAAGACCTAGGTGTAGCAAACTCTTGGTTAGGAACAACAAACATGACATCACTACTTAGGTCAGGTTCTTAACTGATCAAGTATGTCACTTGACTAAAATGATGACCTACTTGACTAAGATTACCACTTTTTCTAAGAAGATTTGGGTTACAAAAACGAACTCATAGGTTAAAATGATTCATTGAATTGCAGTGTTACTCACGTTGCTCTTAAAACTAACAGTTTCGATATATCTCTTTGAGGAGGTCTTTAGGTGCATATATTTGCAAGTTCATGGTATCGACATATTTATGTATGCACTCTAGTTTTTTTTATCTTATTTTTAATAAACAAAAAGGAATTTTTGATACTATAACACTTTAAAGTGATTGAACATGCTATTTTGTAACTGAGTACCGGTAAAGTGAATGAACGATAATTAAAGTTTCTATTGACTTAGTTTAAAACTTGTTTGGAGTACTTAGTATAGGTTACTTCATGTATCATCTGCACTGCACACACAAAGGTCTTGTGAATGAGTCTTGATCGCATGTGAGATTTGGGATGGCGATCATCAATGTGTTGGGATGACCTTGAATATGAATTGACCTTTAACTAGATGACCTAAGCTAGTATATTGTCCATGAAGAAACAAAAATGAGTTTCAAAAGATTTGAATCATATGTCAATAAAGAAAGTGATACATCTTAGACATCTCTTCACAACCTTCATGACTCAAGTGATTAAGCTTGCTAGGGTATTTAAAACCTAATGTCATATAGTCATTTGACTTGGGATTCTTCAACCTAAATCTCGTTACAAGGGTCATTTAGAAAGTTTATAGAAGAAAAGTATGTACATAAGATGTGAGAAAGAAAAAAAGGTACTCATAGATGGGGGAGAAAAAGTTATGCGAAAAAATTAATGAGCAATATTTGTTTAATAGATCCTAGTAGCACTGAGTTTGATTTTCATTATTTAATAAAAATATTCATCCACCGGTAATTTTTTGTTTTTTTTTGCAAGTCACTTATCATAAAATTAAGGTTTTGAGTTTTGCTCACAGGGCATTAGTAGCATATTTCACACATGGTTCCCTTATACATCGTACTCTATATAAGTTGAAAAGGAATTATGTGAGAAGATTTCATTGTTCATAAATTATATTGGTATAAGTAATCAAATGCATGTCCTTGTTATCACGTGTTTTGGGCTATTCATGACAAGATGTTGCATTTAAAAAAAATACCACCCGACCTAGATTTTATTTCTCCATCTTCAAAAACTCAAATGAATCACATCACTTTGGCATGTTCACGACATAGATTAAGTGGAGGATCATTACAAACAATCACAACACATTCACGACATACAATAAGTGGGGGATCACTACTAACAATCATATTGAAAATCAAAGATAATTTTTCCACTTTTCCTAAAAAAATAATTTTAAAAAAAAATGTTATGATTTTGGTGAAATCTTCATCCATTAGTTAAAAATTTGTGCACTAATAGGAATGGGTTTAAGGTGTTTGAGCTCATGTGATTAGGTTAGGTTTGAAGTGGTTGATGAGTTCATGCATCATTTATTTCAAGTGGGTTTTATGGCTCGGAGGAGGCCACCGAGGGAGATTTTGATTATGCTGCTCTTTACCACTTTGTTATTGATGACAAAAAGGGGGAGTAGTATTTGATTTAGGAGGAGGATGTGTATTTTCTGTATTTTGATATTCAGCTTTACATAGTTGATTTTGATATTTTGTAGTATGTTGATATTATATTTGGTATTTTGTATAATATTGATATTATATTTTTATGTTGCTAGTTCGGCTATGTTATTGATATAATATTTTGATGGATTCTATCTCAATTTTTGCATGTTATTGTTTATCAAATTTCATGTACATTCACAATTGGTATTGTTTGAGTTGATGTGTTTCAGGAAACAAGGATGACAAAGAAATTGAGATGAAGGGGTAGTTTTTTGAGTAATTGGGTTGATATAAGTTAGAGTTTGCTTATCGAGTATTTGTAATTAATGATTTTGTCATAGAATGCCAAATGAAGAGTTTATTAGATCCAAATTATATTCCCAAAGTTATGTGTCCAAAATGTTGTTTTATTTATTTGTAATTAATGTTAAATGTTAAGGGGTTGGGAGTATCTTGTGAAAGAATCAAAGTCAGCTCAAGAAGATCAAGACAAGGCAAAAATCGCCCTCAGCCAATAGGTGAACTGCTCGAGCAGTTTTAGCAGAGATCGATTGCCCGCGACTACCTAGAGGATGCTCAAGCGGTCGTGATATCCGGCCAAACACTAGTTCACGATTTTCAACCTTTTTACAATTCCAAACAACCCATAACTCTTCATATTATAAATAACCAATCCAAAAGTCGTCCCTAGTGTGTGTTGAGCATCTATTCATTCAAGGAAAGACGTTGTTGAAGATCTATTACACAACCTATAATTCTCTTGCCTCAACCACAAGATCAAAACATCCCAAAAAGATCATGACATAAAATAAACCACTTAACAAATATCTTTCAGAATTCTGAAGATCCAATAGATAATCAGAGTTTCGGTAGGAGAAAAGAAGTCCAGTGGCATTTGAGATGGTGTTGGAGCGCACAACTGATTAGTTATTTGGTAGTTACAGATTAAGATCAGAGTCTACTAAGGTTTAGTTGTGTATGGACCAATCCTGTAAGTTTAATCTTTTCTAGTGAATTATTTACTAGCAAGTGTGCCCGAGGGTTTTTTTTCTCTTGAAGAGTTCTTCAAAGGTTTTTTCCTTTGTAATCAAATCTTGGAGTTCTTTACTTTCTCGCTTTGATAGCATTTCTTAATTGAATACTAACTAGCATCTATCAAGAGGATGGAAAAACAGATTAGTCAGATAACTTAACAACTTGCAAGATGTCCACCAGGATCATTGCCAAGCAATACAGTAACAAATCCTAAGGAGCAAGTGATGGCAATAAAAGTAGTAGAAAGTGATCCACCAAAGGTACCGGTAAAAGTTAAAAGCCAATGTACCACCATCCATTCCCCCAAAGACTTCGAAAGAAGTCAAAGGAGGAAAATATTTATGCTACAACTACAAGGAGTGGGGTACAATTACTAGAGATTACTATAAAATGACTTTAAAAAGATGAGCATGAAGAAGTTGATAAAGCTAAAACGAAAGAAAAATATGTACCAACCTCAATTGCGAAGGGAGAAAGTAAAGAAACACCCATGATTAGAGCACCAACTCCAGTCAAGGCTTATGTGCCCCTATTCAATTTCCTTAGAGGCTCCAAAAGAACAAGCAAGATAAAAAGTTCGACAAATTTTTGAATATTCTTAAGAAGCTCCACATCAATATCTCATTCATTGACACAAGCTATTCAATGTTTTTGAAAGATATGCTAACCAAAAAAAAAGAATGCTTTCGGAGTTTGAAATTGTGGCTCTAACAGAGGAAAGTAGTGCAAAACTACAAGATAAATTACCTCACAAGTTGAAAG
This sequence comes from Fraxinus americana, assembly GCA_035079005.1. Lineage (NCBI taxonomy): Eukaryota > Viridiplantae > Streptophyta > Magnoliopsida > Lamiales > Oleaceae > Fraxinus > Fraxinus americana. Next base: position 12,996,327 of record CM068724.1, read on the forward strand.
ATCCAATGAGTATTATTTTACCAATTTCAATTTCAAATTCTTGTCATATTAATACTTTGTGTGACACGTGTACTAATGTAATTCTAATACCATATTCTATTTACATGAAATCAAGATTAAGTCAAATCAACATGCATAGCACTACAGTTTGCTAATAGAAAAATTTCATAACCACAAGGCAAAGTTGAGGATGTGAACATAAAAGAAATTTAATATTTTAGGTGAATTTTGTTATGTTGGACATAGAAAGAGTTTAAGATATTCCAGTTATATTGGGCCGACCATTTTTAGCAAAGAGACGAACTTCAATTGACATGGAGAATGGTGAGTTGATATTGAGAGTAGATGACAAGCAAAAGATATTCAACATTTACACCACGTTTGAGTAACCACCTAGCATCAAATATTGCTATAAAATTGCAAAGAAGAGTCACTTAATTAACGAAGTAGTAAGAATAGAACATCAATTTGATGAACATCTTGATAAAGATAAAAATGGAGATTATAGAATTTTGAGATCAAAGAAAAAGTGCACCAGAAAAAAATTTGTTTAAGCCACCATAATCAATCATGGACCAAAGTCGAGCCGAAGACTATAAATTTAGCACTAATGGGAGATAACCTAATTTTATAACCTTAGTTTTTTTCTTGTTGTTGCATTGCATGTGCACATTTTTTAAGATATTTTTTAAGAGAGTAATAGCTAAAATCTTCCATAGTCTCTATTTTTCCTATGAACACGAGCACACACAATGGAACCATAGACAATCAAGTGAAATCCAATCCATAAAATAATTTGATCTATGGACAACATCATTGTGGCAAAGGTTGTAATGTAAGAGGAATCATGACCACAAGAAATAGAGGGGGAGGTCATAAGTGTCTATACTGTAAAATTGATTTTCAACAGAATGAAAAAGACATATATGGTAGAATTGTAACCATAGAATACAACCCTAATCGAAATGCATACATTTGTCTTATATACTATGGGGATGGTGAGAAGAGATATATTTTACATCCCAGAGGATTATAATTGGAGATACCATTGTTTTTGGTACAAACGTTCCTATAAGAATTAGAAATGCCCTACCTTTGAGTGGGACTATTATCCCTCCACAATCACCACATAAATTTGAGAAGTCCACATAATACACACAATTATTCTCATCTATATATGTAAAATAGTATGAAACATATAGATTTCCTTATGCATATTGACTATTTAGATGCAATATAAAGTTGTGTTTGTGTTTTATAGGATATTTTTGTCCCACAATGCCATCAATAGTCACCACCACCTCTGGGAGATCAATGAAGTGGCATGCATATTGCACTTACACTCCAAGGAGAGGCCAATACAATCATTCATCTTACTTTTATTTCTCACATTAGGAAATAATGTGTAGTTTTAAGTAAGGGGTGTGATTTGTACTTTTGTGATGGTTATATATATAGGTTGAAATATACTTATTTTCATCTAACAAAAGAAATTGAAAAAAAAATATATAAAAAAATATGTGTGTTTGTGTAAATGGATAACATTGTTAGCACATACATTGCTAGCACATGATGATGTTATTTGAAATTGTTGGTGCTTTATGAATTATGACTAAGTTGACATTTGTCCATGTTAAATTGATATATCTTGGGTATAATAGTCATGAAAATCACATATTATTTGAGTTGGATCAATGGATATAATATGTTGATATGTGATCATAAGGTGTTAAAACCCAAACGAAAATAGATATCACAACCACTAAACCAATGGAAAGAATAGTTTGGAGGCGATTGCATTGTTGTAGAAAAATATTGATATGAATGGGGATTTCATGTAAGTAAAAGTTGGAGAACTAAATTAAAAAAAAAAAAGATAATTAGGCCACAAGTGGTCCTCGATTTGCAAACCATCGGCCCACCCACTGCTCTTGATTTTTCCTGCATGCCACCCACCCGCAGCCAATCCGATTAGGTAATTTTTTTCTTTTTAAAATTTTTGTCTTATATTTTCTTTTTATATTTTTTAGTTCGTTTTGAATGAGAACTCTTCTAAAAAGAGTAATACTATATAAACACTTGAATTAGAGGAGAAAAGTGTTCCACAACTTGAGAATTAGAGACAAGCATATTGAAGAAAAGCAAAAAATTCAAGGATTGAAACATTGATTTAGGGCAAGAAGAGTATCTTGGCGCAAGATTCATCGGCTTCTTTATATCTTAATTCAAAAATAGATAAATGTACTCAATTATTATTTGTTATTTATCTTCATCCATTATGTGTAGCTAAACTTTTTTGTTAGGACAAATAATGTAGTTTATTGAGACCTTTTAATTCAATTTTCAAGATTCTATTTCTCAAATTCAAGTGTGTTGATTTTATTTATAGTGTTTAGCACATGAATTACTTGGCCAATAATTCATTAATCTTGTGAATTTATTACGAGCCGAGATGTGAGTTTTAGGTTTAGATCACGTAGTAAAATTCGTGAACTAATATAAAAGCGTAGAGATATATTTTTTAGTTAATGCGATTTTTACATAGATGCTTAGAAATTTAAGGCATTTAATTAAGGTGTATCATGATTCGTATAGAAATATGTAATTGTTTTAGTTAATTTGAACTCAAGAGAAGTAAATTGAATATGTTACAAGAATTTGACTAAACGCTACATTATGTTATGAATCTTGATTAGAGAATTAAATGTGATCAATAAATAGAATTATGTGCCCTAATATCTCCTTCATATTTAAAACCTAATTCAATTTTGTGCGCATCCATTAACATTCAAGTAGTTAGAATAGTTTAATCAACAAACTACAACTGTTTTCGTCAAATAGAAGTAGAAATAGAAAACTAGGAATAAATAATAGTCTATGTGGGAATGATTGTCCGGACTCAAATGTCCATTACTTGTGCGATAGAAAAAATGCAACAATTATGTACCAAATATTTGAAGTACTCATTGTCAGCATGTAAAATCGACAATATTAAACCTCTGATGCTCGGACTCTTCTAAATAATCGGAGTATCCGTGTCGGACACGATACTGCATGGGTATGAGTATGGGTATGAGATATATGTTCCATTATCCAAGTTTCAAACGGACATTTCGTCATTCTTACTTCTTCTTCTTTCTTTTTCTTTTCCTTTTCTTTCCATTTTCTTCTTTCCCATTTCCGCACCTAGAATCGTTGTCGAGATGGTGGAGAAATGCGGCGACGCTAGATTTTCCCTTCTTTTTCTTTTTCTTCTTCTTTCTTTTTCATTCCATTTTCTTCTTTTTGTTCTCTCTCTCTCTCTCTCTCTCTGTTTCGATGGTTTAGAGTTTTGTTTGTATAAATGAAAATAGGTTCCATATAGCGCTCCACTTCTTATAATTGAAAACTAAATCCAAAAATTATATTTTATTCGTCTTAACCCCTTATTCAATACTCATTTCTTTCTTTGTGAATAATTGATTTTGGTTTATTCAAAATCACATATTGGATTAGTAAAAAAATTAAAATTTGAAAGATGTATCCATGTACCCATATCCGATATTTGGACTATTTTTAGTCATATCCTCGTATCCCACATTTTAGAAAATAAAACGAACACTTAGTTACGTACTCATACCCGATACACATACCCGAGTCCGAGTATCATAGGATTGAACTACTAAAAGACATTCAACAACTAAAAAAAACCAAATTTCAATTCATAGAACTTGATTAGATTTCTTACAGAAAACCAGTGACACGGTTATTACAATCACCTCTTGAGAAAATAATTTCAGTGAGAATAAGCAGCTTCCGACTTATTCTATAATCTTATCTGTTAATAAGAAACTATAGATAAACATATCTCTAATTTCGCCTTTGTTGAACCCATATTTTCTCAGGAAACCTTCTTTCTTGAACCCAACCTTTTCAAGAACCCTTTGCGACCCTATATTTTCTTCTTCAACCAAAGCTTCCAGCCTCACTAAATAAGGGAACTTTTCGAAAACACGAGGGATTGCCATTTTCATGGCTTTAGTGACTATTCCTTGTCCCCAATAGTTACTGCCAACGGCATATCCTAAGTGGGCCCGGTGTCGATCGCTGCCGGATTCTGGCCGGACTGAAATGTATCCAATGGAGTGATCGTCAAGACAAATGGATTGCCTCCAAGGGTGTGGTATGGCAACTTCTTGTATGTATTTTAAGGCTTCTTCTTTAGATTGGATTGAGTTCCATCTTAGATAATGTGTTACCTTTTCATCACTTGCCCATTTAAAAAAGTCATCAGCATCAGAAAGTTTGAAGGGTCTGAGAGAAATTAGTGAGTTCATAATTAATGAATTCAAAAGGTGTATGAAATAGATAAAGATTGATTGAATACGTGCATGAATTATTTGACATTGATTTATTCGCCAGCAGCCTCTCTCGACTGGTGGGACAATTCAACCTTGAGCAAGACCCGAGAATGACGAGTGAACGCGTGTAGTACAATGACAGCAACCAAAAATAGGCATTGCTCTTAACAGAGTACGAGACCAGTTAATATAAATTTTTTTTTCTTATTAAGCTTATGTTTGGTCCGGATTAAAATCTGATTTTAATACAAGTCAAAGTAAAAAAAATCAATATTATCCACATTTTTTATGGGTCCCACGACTTTTCAACCACACATTTCAAAAATTTCTATCACAATTTACTAAAAATCTAATTTTAATATCTATCAAACACCCTCTAATTCATTGTTAGATCTATCAAAAAAACTTGTGCCTAAATCCTAAAAATGTCGTATTAGTTTTGTCTACTCAATTCATTTCATAACGAGTTTGTACCATTCTAGCTAATAGAGCGACTTTAAATCTACTCAACACGTAGCAATAGGTGGGATAACCCAAAAGTGCTAGACAACAGGTGTTATTGAATAAATATTAATTTTAAACAAGTATAGCATTTATATTTTTAAAATTTAGCATGCGATGAATTGGTTTCGATAGTTCCGTGAAAATATTAATTTGAGTGCTCACATAGAGAAGCATAGACAAACACAACTAACGTTTCAATTGAGAATTATTTACAAGAATACAAACTCCAATGAATTTTAAAAATTGGCCCAACTTCACTCACTCACAGAAAGTTAATAAGAACTTGAGTTAAAGTCAACAAGTAATATGGCATGTTTGGGCCGGATTAAAATCTGATTTTAATTTAAATTAAAGTCAAACAATTAATATTAACTACATCTTTTATGGGTCCCACACCTTTTCAACCACATATTTCAAAAACTTATATCACAATCCACTAAAAATGTAATTTTAATCTCCACCAAACACCCTCTTAATAATGCATTTCATCAACTTTTATCAATAAACTAAAAATATAATTTTAACATAATCAAACAGGGGCAGAGTTAATGTGAGGGTTGAATTATTTTCAAACCATCGGTAAAAAACGAATAAATAAAAGTAATATTTAAGGTGAATCAACCAGTTTGGTTGCAAGTCGGCAGCTTAAAACCGATTATTAGATAAATTTAACGAATTCTAAAGTCTAATTTTGGACCTGTAATCCAATCAAATTTATGAACTAATTCTCGATCATGCTTCATATAAAATATCATGGTACTTGTTTTTTCTTATTTTCCATTGGATTTATATTAATAAAAATTTGAAACATATGACCCCACAATTATTGAAGAACTTGCATTGTAATTTTGTTCGAAAAGTGGCTTATTTTCCATTCCTTTGTGACCAAGGAAATCCCACAATTATTAAGAACGTTGAAATTTCGTTCGGAAATGGACTGCTGACTTATTTTCCATTACTTTGTGACCAAGAAAAAGGAAATCCTGGCATTCAGTTGCATTATAAAAAGGAAGGAAAAAAAAACTCACTTCCACATCTAAAATTGCCCCCAAGTTAATACAGTAGAAAATAGTCTTGATTCTGAAATTTCACTACTACCTACCATAACTTTTGAAGCTAAGCCTAGGATACAGAAATGATCTAATGAGCACCGGTGCTCATCTTATCCTAAGCACCGATGAGTTGGCACATTAATTCATTGGTGGATTGGAACTCACAAAATTTTTATCCACCAATGAATTAATGTGCCAACTCATCTATTGCAGTGATAAGCATTTAACACCTACTTTCGATTAGATCATTTCTGAGCCTAGGATATTTATAATTTATAACACATCCTGGGCTAGAAAGACTACCACAAGAAAAGCTTCAATGGAAAACGATTACTCCGACATCAGTTTTCGGCTACTGGATCTCTCTGACGCCGATGATTTCATGGAATGGTACTCCGACGAAAAGGTGAGCAAATTCTGCTCATGGGATGCTTTCACTTCCAAACAGGCTGCAATTCAGCATGTCGCCGATACAGTAATACCCCATCCATGGCACAAAGCTATCTGCCTCAAAAGCAAGCCAATTGGTTCGATTTCGGTCACCCCATTTTTCGGCAACGATAGTTGCCGGGCGGAGCTCGGTTATGTGTTGGGATCCAAATACTGGGGCAAGGGAATTGCCACTACGGCTGTGAAAATGGTGGCCAGCACCATTTTTGTGGAGTGGTCGCATTTGGAGAGGCTTGAGGCAGTGGTGGATGTTGAAAATTTGGGCTCCCAAAGGGTTTTGGAAAAGGCAGGTTTCACAAGGGAAGGTATATTAAGGAAGTACTATCTTCTCAAAGGGAAACCTAGAGATTCTGTGATTTTCAGTCTTGTGTCTACTGATGCCCATGTAAACTACTTTATGTAGGACTAAATTTCAGGACTTAAGGATTGGAATTCGGTCGGATAAGAGTAATGATGACATTACTCTTTTCTTTTTTTTATTAGATCTATTCATATGAAGCCCTTAACAAGGACTCTCGTCTTGGTCGCTATGTTACTATCTTTTTAAGTAGAAACAGTGGGTAACTGACAAAATCCTCAATTAAAATCTTGTAAAATAATGAATTTACTATTCTCTTTAAATAAAAAAAAAATGTTCAAAAAGTGTAATGGAGTCCAATTAAAACAAGTAAAGAAAAAATAAGGTCAAAAAAATTACCTCTACTCCAACCAAACTCAACTATCCCTATCCAAATCTCTTTCCACCACCACCAACCCCTCTCCTTCCACGCATCAACCCACCACCTTTCGCTGACCAACACGATTTTAATCCAAGGTGATTCATCATCATTAGACCGGAATTATCAATTTATGCGGGCAATTTTGTTGGGGGAAAAGATCAGGTGGATCAAGCACTCTTATGCCAATTTGACAGAGGATGGGTCCAAGATCACCATCCCAAGTATTGAAATGGTAGTGATAAAGCTAAAGATTTATTGATTTCGTGCCGAAAATGCGCTTCCATATAAAGGGGGGTTTTCTTCGTCTAGAGATAAAATAAATGAAGGATCATGCTATATGTACCGAATTTTTTTTATCAAATTTTTCACACTCCACTCACAATAGGAGGTGAGGGCCATGGGTCGGCATTATTTAATACATGTGGGGGCCGTGCCTCATGTGAGAGGAGGGACACCATTCGGTAGTCCCCCATCGGTACAAAAGGATTAATCCATAAATGAATTAGAAATTATTAGGAAAAGAGGGATTTTGAAGGTACTGAAATTGGATTCGATGCCATTGCATTTGTCTGACCCCATGGATGTTCTGAACTTGATGCGGTTGCTTTTAAGTTTTAAAATTCCTCCTGTGTTTACTCTAGGGCTCCGGTTTGGACATGTGCTTAAAATTGTCTGATTTTTCCTTTTATTTATTTATTTATTTTTAATTATTTTGATTAAAAAATTTAGAACTATTATTTGAATTATTTCTTGTTGTTTATGTAAAGGGGGTGTAAATCCATTATTTTACAAAATTTTAATGAAAGAAATGGACGATGGATAAAATCGTTTAGAACAATGTTTACTTGACCTGAGAGCGTATTGCTCCAACAATAAATGATATAGTTGATTTGCGCAAAATATATAAAGGATATGCATGCTTAGTGACAATTACCCATTAAATTAATTTATAAATTATCGTTGTTACTAAATTAATAATCCATCCGTCCATTTATATACAATGGCTTTTCTTATTTTTTTGTTCCAATTATAAAGTTATGTTTCTTTATTAAAAATATTTTGTTTTGTTTGTTTATTAATATAGTCTTATTTAATTTGTCTATTTATAATTTATTACTACTAGTTGTTGATAAGTAAATAAGGGTAAATTAGAAAAGTTTTTAATAAAAAAATTTTAAACTCCCTGTGAAAAACAAAATCAACATATATAAATGAGAAGAATGGAGTAACAATTTAATTGGATTATTGAATTTTATTATTCTTTTGAAGAAAGTCACTTCCTCTATTTGTCTACCATTATTCAATGAAAATAAGTTTTGGAATATCGAATTTTTTAAGAATGTGTGGTTAAAAAATAGAAATTTTTTTAATTTATGTGTAAAATATTTTATTTTATAAATGCATTGTTGAAAATGAGTTTGAGAAAAAAATTATGAAATAATGGTGGTCGATAAATAGTGGATAACTTCTACAATATTGACCGTTACATTAGCATATTGTAAGAAAATGTCATTTGTAAACTTCAAAGTGTATATCATGTTTGACACTTGTCTTATTGTTAAAAATGATTGGAAGAAAAATTGTTTATTTTTTAAAACTGTCAAACTTAGCATGATTGATTTTTAGATGTAAATGATCCATTTGGACACCACTTATAATTTTACCCACAAAATGCCAATAAATTACAAATTTAGTGATCAAAAGTCAATTGAGATTTTTGAGTGAGAACGAATTTGTATTTTGTACAACGGATTGGTTAAAATTGGTTAAACTTCATTTATAATAAATGAGTTCACAATTTTTATAATTTTCTCTCAACACATTTAACGTGAGACGCAATTTTTCATATAATATTGTTTGCCTCCTACAAAAAATTTTTTAGTTGAATTATTTTAAAGTTTCTGAGACATGTTGATATCAGTTTCTTAATCAAGGATTGCCGATAAAGCTCTTCACTAAATAAAATCCTATAGACAACGTGACTAGGGGAGGCAAACTTGCCAATTTGGGCTATAAATTGGATTCATTGGCCTCCTTCATGAACCACACAATCTCATACTTTCCACTTTTGCACTTTTACACTTTCCAAACAAAATCGATAACATAAGTCTTTTCTATTCCAGTTAATCACTCCGCTCAAAATCATCAATAAATTGATAAAAAGTGGTCATGTCAATTTTGAACTTCAACAAGACATTTTTTTTTTATCTTTATTAAATTTTCTTAATTTATTTTTAATGCCAAAATAATGGTTTGCATAAATGCATTCCGTGAAATCTATATGGTTGAGTGTTGATCGAAAAAAGTCAATAAATGGGTATATTCTGACACTCGCAAGTGAACTAGGCCAACTCGACCATAATCTCTATTTCCTAGTTTTTTCTTTATTATTCTCATTGTGTAAACATAACTTTATTGTAAAAAACAATATTTTATTTACATATTAAAATTTTCTAATATTTTTGTAATTTTATTTGGCATCGTACTATCTTTGTGATTTTATTTGGAAATAAGACAATGAAATGAGAAAATTAATTAATTCCCTATATTTCTGCTTTCAAGTTCAAAAATCATGTCATAATAATTTTTTATGAAAAATAAGGTATATTTAATCAATCTAGCTATAGGTACAGGAAGAGTTTCACATGGTTTTCACAGGATGACATTGATTTAAAATGGTCCAAAAAACAAAAGACCCAAAACCTTGAAACAGGAAAGCCCAAAATTCTTATCTTCCTCAATTTCGCAACACAGGCGCACTCATCTTCCCCTCCGGTCGGTGCCACAAGACCGGGGCACTCGTCTCCTACTTCGACTGGTGCTGAACGAGTGGAGAACAACCCGATCTTGTATCACCCAAACATTATCATCAATATTGAAGAGCAGTGAACCGTGACTTTCCCCGCCCTGTGAAACCGTCGTCTCCACACTGCTTCTATTCATTTGGTCGGCGCCAAACCTCTAATATGCAGCTGACCAGGGGCGGAGCCCAGTAAGGCCCAGGGTGGGCCTGGGCACAAGCCCACCCTGAACTTCTGGACTCACTATTTTTTTTAGGAAAAATTCACTTTCCCTACTTTATCTTTACCCTATTTCAAAAATAACAAAACAACTTTTACATTTCAAAAATCAGAAATTTTGACCTATACATAAACATATATATAAATATTTATTTATACATATAAATATATAAATAAATATAAATAAATAAATAAATAAATATATATGTATGAAATTAACCCACCCCCACCCCCACCCCCACCCCCACCACCCACCACGCCGGCGACCGCTCCGGCGACATCTCCGATTCCAACGACTATTCCGATGACATCAATTTTTTGTACGGTCACAGCCCAAGTCACAGCCCAGGTCACAAGTCACAGTCCAGGTCACAGCCTAGGTCACATGTCACAACACATGTTTTTTGTTTATAATAATTGATAACACAATAAGGCTCACGTCTCACATTTTTATTAATAGTCACAGATTATTTTCAAATGGTCACAGCATCGGACACAGTACATATATTGCACATGGCTCAGGTCACAGTTTTGTTAATAGTCCCATTTTATTTTCAAATGACTCAGATTCTTATTGATAGTCACAAGTTTATTTCAAATGGCCACAGCACAGGTCACAGAATATTTTTTTGGGCATGGCTCACGTTTTTATTGATAGTCACAGCATCGGTCACAGTATATGACTCAGGTCATAGCATCAGTCGCTTCTGTGACCACCATTGTTACCACCACCGACTTCCGTGACCACCATTGTGACCATCCTCACCCGCTAACCGCCGCCACCATAACAACAGCACCACCACCAACAAATAGCCACGTCGCCGAAACCACCACCACCACCTCTCGGCAATAAACCATCATCTAAAAATATCGACATCACCACGACCACCACTACACACCAACAATACCCACTCCCCATCCCGCCACTAAGCACCAACCACCGCCAACCACAACCAGTAACCACCATCGCGACGAGCATCGTACCGCCAACAGAGAAACTCAAACAACAAAAACCACTTCACTTCAAACCACAAAACTCAGATCTGCCACCGTCAACCACAACCTCGAATTTTTTGGTGAGCCAAAGGGATTGTCAGCCCCGAATTTCTGTGCAGAGTCCACAGCCTCTGCCTGTCGTGCCACTGCCTCGAATTTTGCAAAGCCTATCGCGACCACAGCAGCGTCGCGCGACGCTGCTGTGGGTGTAGCAAGCCAGCCGCCGACGCCCGTTACCGTTCACGTGCACGAGCCGTCGCGGCTCAGGGGAGGGAGGGGGAGAATGGGGGAGAAGAGAGGAGAGGAGGAGGAGGGGGAGCATTTTGCAGAGCCCATCGCGACCATAGCAGCATCGCGCTACGCTACTGTGAACGGCGTCGCGCGACGCTGCTGTGAGTGTAGCAGCAGCTACCGACGCTGCTGCTGTTCACAGGCAGCAGCGTCGCGGCCTAGGGAGGGAGGGGGAGAAGAAGGGAGGAGAGGAGGAGGAGGGGGAGGGAGAGGGAGAGGAGAAGGGTGGAGGAGGAGGAGGCGGCGCCGGCGCCGGCGATGGTGGAGAGAGGTGGAGGTGACGGCGGCAACGGGGATGGGGAAGAGAGGAGAGAAATGAATTGGATTAGGTTAGGGTTTGGATAGATTTAGGTTTTATATTAATTTGGTGGGGGTAGGTAGTAGGGTGGGTACAAATGTTAATTTAATTTTATAATATTATTATTAATATTTAATTAAATATAAAAATATGTATCTATCTATAAAAAATCTGATTTTTGAACATTAAAACTTAAAATGTTATTTTTGAACTTGATCTTGAAAAGTAGGCCTCTATGTAATTTCCACATTTTTTTTTAAGTTAAAGGCTAACCAGCCCAAGAGAGAAAGCCCAAACATTTAAACCTGACTTCCGTTTCCATTTTCATTAAACGACTTCATCCTCTGCTCGATTGACTGCTACCCTACTCTCAGCCTCCACTTCGCAGCCTGAACCTGAAGCAGCAGCCTCCGGTACTTCGCAGCCTCCGCCTCCAGACTCGTTCCTCTCAGGCTCAACAACTCCATCCTCCACAGTCTGCCTCAAAGAGTCATAGTCGCCTCATCTGCTCTCCTCCTCCACCAGACCACCTCCAGCGGCCAGCCTCCGCCTCTATTGACTTCTAGGTATTTTCTTTAGGCTTTAGCAATTGGATTTTTGGATTATTGGCATTTGGCGATAGCTTGAGTCTTGAGACTGAAAATCTGAAATTGTTCTTTTTTTTAATATTATATTGGCGAAGGTGGCGGGGAGGTGGCAGTCCAAAACTTTATTGATATCTTCAACAAGACTGCCATCGATGATGACTTTTCCAATTTTTAGGCTTCGTGGAGCTCCAAAGGCATAATAAATCGCCTGAGGGAGATCCATCCTGATGTAGACATCACCTCGATTGTTGATGAGTTTGGAGGACCTACTAGGGCTCGACCCGAAATGGAATAGCTTGAATATGTTCTTCCTCTAATTGGCACCTCCTGCTACCAAGGCAAACCCAGAGAATGATGATGAAATCGGTCCAAGGGTCATAGTGATAGTTAATCCTTAGAAGTGTTGGAACGTTTCGTACTTCTTACATAATGGCCTCGGCCTTGCCTTTTGCAACTTCATTAATAAGAATGAAGCTTTACTTTCATCGAGTATAGACATTTTTTGTTTTACTTTATGCATTTACTTTGATGCTTCAGATCTTAATAAATTATCAAACAATCAACCCTCATTCCATTACAAATGAACTAACACGAAATAGAGACCTCAATTTAAAATACAACTTGCGTATTTATCCAAGTGTTGACACCTCACACAACATAGCATTTCACCCTCATTAGGCATAGAAATATCACCTTGGATAGGTATCGACATATCACCTCGATTAGGTGCAATCTAGACCGAACTTTTAACAAAGTGTTGACGCTTCGATTTACTTTTATGAGAATATTAATATTTTTTTATGCTTTACAGAGTTTTAGGTAGGCCCCTTCCAGGGCTGGCCCTGAGGCGAGGCGAATGAGGCCGCCGCCTCAGGCCCAAACGTGGAGGGGGCCTCAGATTTTGGCCCAAATTTTTTTCTTTTTTTTTTTAATTTCAGATTAGGCCCAACCCAACTGGAGGCCCAATTCTAACCTAAACCAACACCATCACGTCCACAAATCACTCTCTTCCCGCTCTGAGCTCTCAATCTCTCGAACTCCAAAGTCTCCAATAATCCTCACCGTTCTTCTCACCGACGCCGGAGCCGGAGTGGTGTTTTCCAGAGGCAAGGGCAGTCTCCCACTCTTCTTCTTCCCTACTTCAACTATTTTTCGTTTGAAGCCTTTCGCCCTTTCCCTAAATAAAGTTCCGGCTGCGGTTTTACTGCTTTTCGTTTGAAGCCTTTCGCCCTTTCCCTAAGTATTGGGCATTAGATATTTGAACATACGTCATGCCTCCTAAATATGAGTCCTGAGCTATGAAGAGAAAAAGGAAACGAAATGAACAGTTGTTGACTCAAAGTCAAGCAGGCGCTATGGACAAGTACTTTAAAAGTAGCAATGTGAATGAGTTGAATGTGGATGAGGATAAAGAAGTGACAAAGCCTTCTTGTGTTAATGAAGTAGAAGAGAAGGAAGAAGATGACTCATTTTCTTTGAATGTGAATGAAGTGGATGATAAGGAAGAAGAGAGAAGATTTTCTTTGAATTTGGATGATCCTGGGAATTGGAAAAACATTGATCAGAGAACGATAGATTATTTAGTTGAAATGAGTCCGAAAAGAGTTGATGGCATCGTGTTTCCCAAAGATAGTGCAAACAGACATTTTGATTCTTCACAGTACATGCGATTACTACCGAATGGGCAAACAATTGATAGAAGATGGCTAGTGTATTCAGTATCTATGGACAAGATCTTTTGCTTTTGTTGCAAGTTGTTTAAAACACTAAATAATGCCATCAGAATCGGCCAACTGGTGAAGGATTCAGAGATTGGCATAATTTGCATCGTTCTATTAAAAGTCATGAAGGGAATGAGGAGCATTTACGTTGCATGACGAGGTGGATTGAATTGGAGAATAGGCTTCGGTCGAAAACTACAATAGACAAAAGTGTTCAATTGGTGATAGACGAAGAAAGAGAACATTGGAGAAATGTATTAACCAGGATCATCGCTATCGTCAAAAGACTCGCAAAAAATAGCTTGCCATTTCGAGGAGATAATGAGAGGCTAGATGTTGAGAACAATGGCCTATTTTTACAAATGGTGGAAATGGTTAGTGAGTTTGATCCAATAATGCAAGAGCACGTTCGGCGGGCTAAAGCACGCGAGATTCAGTATACATATCTTGGCAAAACAATTCAAAATGAGTTGATACAGTTGTTGGCAAATGAGGTGAAAAGTTTAATTGTCAAGAAAGTTCAGCATGCAAAATATTTCGCGGTTATACTTGATTGTACTCCAGATGCTAGTAACGATGAACAAATGTCTTTAGTAATACGATGTGTTGACGATACGACAAACTTACCTACAGTCGAAGAATATTGGCTTGAATTTTTGAAGGTAGATGACACAACAGGGCTTGGACTTGCAACTGAGCTTCAACAGGTTTTGACCAAACTTAATCTTGATGTTGATGATATTAGAGGGCAAGGGTATGTCAACGGATCTAACATGAGCGGGAAGCACAAAGGTGTGCAAAGAAGAGTCCTTGAGGTGAATCCCCGAGCTTTCTATACTCCATGTGGCACTCATAGTCTGAATCTAGCATTGTGCGATATGGTGTATTGTTGTTCTAACGGTGTTCCGTTTTTGGAGTGATACAACGCATCTACACATTGTTCTCCGCTTCTACCAAACGGTGGAAACTTTTCAAAGATAATGTACAAGGCTTGACGTGAAGCCATTGTCACAAACAAGTTGGGAAAGTCATGTTGACAGTGTGAAGCCTGTAATGGAGCAAACTGCACAAATAAGAGATGCGTTACTTGAATTGGAAGTAAGTAACGAAGAGGCTAAAATAAGGAGTGAAGCAGGGTCGTTAGCAAAGAATGAGCTGTCTAGTTTTGAGTTCTTGCTTGCATTGATTATCTGGTACAGGTTGTTGCGTGCAGTCAATATTGTGAGTAAATTTCTTCAAACTGAAAATATGGACATTGATCATGCTATCGACCTCTTGCAAGGGCTTGTTTCATTTCTTGAAGAATATAGAGAAACTGGATTAGCTATTGCCATAGATGAAGCGACAAAGAAGGCAAACAAAATGGGAATCGAAGCCATATTTCGAGAAAAAACGTATAATTCGAAAAAAAACAATTTGACGAAAACGGAAGTAATGAAATAAAGCAATCCGCTGAAGAATCTTTTAGCGTTGAATACTTTGTTTTTATAATAGATCAAGCTCTATCTTCTAAAAGGACTCGATTTGAACAATTCAAACAATGTGATAACACTTTTGGGTTTTTGTTCAATTTGAAGAGGTTAAGGGGTGAAACTCATTCAATTTTGATGAAATCTTGTATGAATCTTGAGAAACGATTAGAACACAACGGGCGTTCGGACAATAGTGGAGATGATTTATTTTCGGAGATACTAGTCTTGCGATGCTATATACCAAATGCAGCAACGAGAGCAATTGAAGTGCTACGGTATTTGAAGACATTGGGTGCTTGTTTCCCAAATGCTTATATTGCTTATAAAATCTTGTTAACCATACCGTTACGCTTGCATCTATGAAATAAGTTTCTCCAAATTAAAGTTGATCAAGACTTACCTCCGATCAACTATGTCACAAGAAAGATTGAATGGATTGGCTATGCTATCAATAGAGAAAGATATGGTTGCACAATTAAATTATTCAGATTTGATTAATGTTTTTGCCTCTAAAACAGCGAGACGAATAGTATTTAACTGATTTTTTGAACTCTTGTCGGTTATGTTACTTTATAATATATATAAATCTTTTGTTCTTTATATTTGTTTGTTGTTATACACGTCAGTGTTAAGTTTGCAATACGTTGCATAATGCGCGGTTGGATTTTGAGTTTACGTTGATCTCCGGGGACCCAATTTTAGGACTTCGCCTCAGGCCCCGCCGATCACAGGACCGGCCCTGGCCCCTTCCAAAGGTAGATTCATCTCTCTCCTATCGAGACACTGTTAACACTTCTCTGCATGGGAGTGGTATATCCATAGCAAGGTGGAAGGCATCATCTTCGTAGGGGTCTGAGGTAGAGGTATGTTAATAAATCGGTTGGTTGAGGCATCGACCACCTCTTCTTATAAAGTGGACATTCTTGCATAGGAGGTACGCATCCATGATAAGGGCATCTCCCAGGTAGATGGTGTAGCCATCAGAGGCATCATCTTCGTAAGGGTTTCGAGGTGGAGGAACCAGTTGGCTGAGGTGCTTCTCACATCTCCTTATGAAGTGCACATTCTTGCATGGGGTGCACATCCAAAGCAAGGACTTCTCCCATGTGGATTATGCAGTTGTGGAAGGCATCATCTTCGTAGGGAGTTCGAGGTGGAGGCCTCTGGTTCAGGAACCAGTTGGTTGAGGCATCTCTTACCTATTCTTACGAAGTGGACATTTTTTACATGGGAGTGCGCATCCATGGCAAAGGCTTCTCTCAGGTAGATGGTACAACCGTAGGAGGCATCATCTTCGTACGGGGTCCAATGTGGAGGCCTCTGGTCGAGGAGTCAGTTGGCTGAAATGCCACTTACCTTTCCAAGTGGATATCCTCAGTAAAAAAGTGTGAAAACTTGGTGATAAAAAAACATTTTATTGAACATAACAAGCTTACAAGAGCTAGGAAAAGTTGTTCAGCTAAATGGTGAAACTTGCTCACTTATAGTATTTCCTTAAATGCTTAATGTTCCATGGATGAAGTTTCACCTTTCCATCCAAGTCTTAAATCTTGTAAGTACCAGGTCATAGTTCATCTACAATGCGGTAGAGACCTTCCCATTTGGGGCCTAAGTGTCTCGCCTAACTCCTTTGAGGATAGGAAGACGTTCTGTAATACGAGGTCACCTATATGGAATGACCTTCTTTTAATTTTGGCATTATAATAGCTGGTCATCTTTTTCTAGTAGGAGGCACATTGAGATAAACTAAAAAAAGGACACTCATTGATCTTAAGCAAGAATCATGTTGAAAAAAAAAACACAATTATACATTGACCCCACATGACCCTATGTGGGTCCGCCCATGGATATCATCAATAATCAACACCCCACACTTAAATTATACATTGACCTCAATGAATAATATTATAAAGCACAAGTCAACAATAACAATAGTGGGATGTAGATACTTTTCGGGGTATGTTTGATGTCAAAGGCAAGTTTTAGAATCATTTCGTTCCATTCTCTATTGCTTAGATTACTTCTCATTAAATTCTCGTTGTACCTTCATTTGATATTAAACATGTAAACGTTTGAAGTGTACAAAAGATATAAATCAACTGCATACCATTAAGTAACAACTATACTTTGACTGAGGTATATATGAATGGAGAAAAATGGATATAAGAGTCAAAACATGGATTCTACTATTTTTTTAAAACTACATGTGGTCAAAATGTCATGAATATGTGGAGCAAATGAAACAATGATCATGCAAGATCGTAATGTGGTGTTTATGGGTCAAATTTGGTGGAAGAAATATGAAATATTTAGAAAAAATGCCCCTCGATACTGTTGCAATAGTTTTTTAACCGGTGTTTGGTAAATCTATACGATAGCATAGGATGGTAAGTCATGTAATTAAAAATTCTGGTAGTAGCAAGTTTTTTAACCGGTACGTGCCACATGTTTCTTTTTTTTTTTATTCAAATACATTTCTTTTTCTTTTCCTAGGCTTAAAATCGACATGATGCCCGTTTTATACAAAATTTTACTAAAGCATGCCTAACACCTAAATGCAAGCCTATCCAACTATATTTGCAAACACTTGAAGCATTATAAATAACAGGATAAAAATAGGGCTACCTCTTAGTAAGCACTTAATTTCAAGTCATTACCTAGGCTTGATAAAGAGGTTGACTGTAATTGTTCAAAACAGATTTTACCAACATTTCATTGAACACAATGTTAGGCATTGCCAATTAATTCCCTTCTCAATTCTCCAAACTGGGAAACCACCTTTTCATCTTTGAGATTTCCTACCATTTCCCCTATTCCTCTCTTACGTGGACACTTTATATGATTCAAGTTTTCTTCTTTCAACTTGTCAGCTTTCTTCAATATGAAATGGTTTCTCAACCGTGGTATAAAGATAGAATTTCTTTTGCTCAGAATCCACCCTCAAGGTTAACTTACATGCCTCGTTGACAAAAATGATTACCCCAAGATTAGTGGTACATTCCAATATTTCTCTATGTCTGAGATAACGAAATGTACTGAAAATATGAACTTTTCTACTTTAATGAACACTCCTCAGGACTACTTGATTGATCGATATGCCAGAGAGATTGTTGTTTCTTTTAATTCGTCTAAACCTAATTTTCTATGGGAAAAAAATGCATTAGATTGGTACTTGCTCTGGATTCATACAAAGCATGAAAAATAGTATTGTTTCCTATTGATCAAAGTGCTTTGAGACTCCTTGGGTCCTTTAGGTTAGGAATTATCTCGTTGTGCAAGATAACACTGCACTCTTCATTCAACGCAATGGTCTTAAATTCATTCAATCTTCTTTTCTTCACAACATTTCCTTCAAGAACCTTGCATAACATGGAATTTGAGATACGAGTTCAAGTAACGGGATACTAACATGAAACTGTTTAAACATATCCAAGAATTTAGAAAACTGTTTCTTCGAGCTTCTTCTTTTGCAACCTTTGAGAAAATGGGACATGAGACACATGTATTTTAACAAGAACGATTGCCTTGACCTATGGAGGAATGTCTAACTTCTGATTTGAGATTATGTTTGTTAATTGATCAAACTGAAACATGTGCTCCTCTTCGGTGGTAAGTGCTTGTTTATTCATTGTCATACGTCTCTTCCTTTTAACTTTTCGAATGTTGAACCCTACTCCGTATAGTAATTACTTGAACCATTTTTCCTTTCGACCTTTTTTGAAGCCTTTGAAGTAATTGAATAGGAAGGACGTATACACAAACCAAAGTTGGCGCTTTTAGAGGTGGATCCTGAATTATTTTATCCTCCAAAATAATTATAGCTGACACCTGATGCTTGGGATTGATTTTAGTATTACCTGGCAAGGTAACTGGTAGTCTTTCTGGGAGTGCCTTTAATATTTGTTCAATCTATTTTTTCAAAAAATTTGTTGCAATCCCTTGATTTTGAAGGATTATCTTAGTCATTTGAGGGATTTGAAAGTCCTTTGCATAAACTGAGTTAAAACTTCTACCATTTTGCCAAATTCATT
This sequence comes from Fraxinus americana, assembly GCA_035079005.1. Lineage (NCBI taxonomy): Eukaryota > Viridiplantae > Streptophyta > Magnoliopsida > Lamiales > Oleaceae > Fraxinus > Fraxinus americana. Next base: position 13,015,808 of record CM068724.1, read on the forward strand.
TTCTATGGAAGTTTCTTTTCTAATTGCTAAAACCTTGGGGCTTATTCTTTTGTTGTTCATTTTGAGAACACTATGCACGACCCCATAAGAAGTTTGGATAATTTCTCAAACCCGAATTGTATGTCTTGGAGTAAGGATCATATTGTTGCTTCTGATAGTTCTGCAAATAGTGTACCTCGTTAACTAGTTTAGCAAATGGAGTTCCCATGTTACAATCCTCACTTTCATGATTTTCCATGTAATGATTACATTTTGGCCTAAGTATTAGAACTGCATTAACTAAAGGACTAACCGCAATGCTTTCCACTTTCTTAGCAAGTGCTGCAAGCTAAGTTAACATTTCAGTCAGTACGTCGACCTCAAAAATCCCAGCAACTCTTTTTTCAGATGGCCATAATGCGCTACTAGTTTCCAAATCTTTCATAATTTCATATTTTGTTGTCCTTCTGTTGATTGACCCATCACAGGGAGAGTATTTGATAAGTGTATCTTATACACTTATTCAGAGTCTAAAATAGCGATATTTGATAGTTCTTTTGACAAAATTTATCCTAAATTGTTGTATTTTATGTTATATAGGTAAAACTCAATGGTTGGATGAGAAATTGAAATAAAGAAACGAAAATTGATGAAAATTGCAAAATCCAAAGTTTGGGGATCAAATTTCAAATATTCAATAGTTGATTCGGAGCAAAAGATGAGTTGGAAGATTTTTAGGAGACAATTGGATGAAATTTGAATTCAAAAAGGAATGGAATATGATCAAAATATTATCACAATCAATGTCCAATCGCACAAGTTATATTCTAGATTTTTAGTCGAATATTGAGACCCATTTTTGACATAGTAAACGTTCGAATTGGAAAAAATATATTTCAAGAACATTTGTATCCCTTCGAATTATCTTTCCAAAAAATTTTGAATCGCTTTAATCGGAAATCAGACGAAAACGTTACGACCAAAATACTGACTGCTGTGTATAGACAAAATCTGCGTGCGAAGATAACTTTCCTTATTCGATTGGAACTCATTGGAAGTCAATTTGGACGTGATTTTCAACCAATTTTTGACTCCTACAAATGCCTGACAGCAGAACACATATGGAGACCTCTCATGTATATATTATACTTAATATTCATCAATTATTATCATCAAAGGAGAATAATTCATAATTTTTGTGAGGGAATTGAAGGGGAGTTGCAAGAATTCAATCAAGTGAAAATTCAAACATAATTTTTGGGCAAAGAAGAGAAGGCGTAAGTAGAGATTCATCAAGAAACCATTGAAGAGATTCAAGATTTCAAGATTCATCTTCATCTTTATCTTCTCAATTAATCAAAAATCTGGGTTATATCTTTTCACTTAAATATGATTTCTTCTAATTTCAATATGTTGGGCTAATTTTATACTTTGCTAGGATGCGATGAACCCTTGTTATGATATTTTTAATTTTTAATTAATTATTTTGACTTTAATTTGATTTGATTTGTGGATGTTTATTATTGTTTTATCGTTCTTTTCAATTACATGATCACTAATTGAATTGTTAGTGAATTTTATTGTTATCGAGAGAGACAATAGAGTTTAAACACATTATAATAAACATTGTAAAGTTCGATAGATGATAGAGATATATATCTATGCTTTATATGGATTCAATATGTGTTCTATTACTTTTTAATACATTTATCATGTTTGCATCTTTCATCGAGAGATAGAAAGGTCACATGAGGGGAATAAATTTGATCGCTATCGAGAGAGACTTTCAATTAAATTAGGAACATTAACCAACATAAATGATTTCGAAATTTCACTTTAATTGTTACACTAAAAATGGAATAATAAGGGGGATTCGATATCTTAGCAATGCATCTCACATATTTGAAAAACACATTTACTTACTTTCTAGTTTAATTGATAATTTAGATATTAGTATAGAAAACTCAAAATCTATTTGCTATTCAATTAAAGTGACAATTAATTTTAACTCGATCAAATACGTAGTCCTCGTGGGATCGACACTCTATTCACTACTTTATTACTTGTTCACGATCTCGTTCACTTGTGGAAAATCAAACGATCAAGTTTTTAGCGCTGTTGCCGGGGATTATTGTATTTAATTAGTTTTAATTTGAATTATTATTACTTATTTATTTTTAATTTGATTACTACTTTAATTAATTTTAGTTTTACCAAAAATTTTTTACTTACTTTGCTTTTTATATCGTTTAACTATCCCCTACAGTTTTAATCTATCTTGTATTGGTATTATCTAGGGATGGCAAAAAACCCCATTAAACCCGATACTCGCGGGGCACCGCCCCGAACGGGGTGGGGATTCCCCGCTTAATCGGGTTTCGGGGCCGGGGCGGGGATCTTGAACCCGGGGTGGGGCGGGGACCTTGAACCCAGGGCGGGGGCGGGTAACAAGGTCCCCGCCCCGCCCCGCCCCATTTAATTTAATTTTAATTTGAAGTGAATTAGTGAAATGACTAAATTTATCTGGCCCAGCCCAAATTTGTAACAGCCAAGGGCCCAAGGCCTAATCCAATTCCCAGACTCCCAGTCCCCTTTCCCATTAACCCAGCCCCATACTCCCGTCCGTTTCCCCATTTCCTCCTCTTCCTACAACAGAAGCCAGAATCCCTAATCGGCTCCCATTTACCATATCCCAATTTGAAATTTCCATCCAATTTCACGCGAGGTGAGGCGGCGCCGCGACGAGGAAGGTTATAGTAGCAGATTATTTTCCATTTCCACAAAAAAAAACTCTGCATTCCGTCTGTACTCTGTAGCTGCTGTTCGTGGTACAAACTTTTTTTTTTTTTTTTTACTTTCTACTTTCTGTAAGGTATTTTTTGTCAATCTGTTCGTGCTGTATAGCCATCTTCATATATTCATAAATAAATTATCTGATAGACCGTGGACTTGTAGAGTTGGTTGATTTTTGAAATTGATGGGTTTGGATTTATCTGGTGAGAGTTTGACTTTAAAGATTAAAAACTCAGAATCTTGAAGGTTTCTTTTCAAGATAAGAGGTCTGAATTTTCAGGTATTTGTGTGCTAGTTTTGAAAATTTCTTTGGCAGAACCGCCTCTTTCTTGGACTGTTGAATTTTCTGTGGTTTCGATAAGTTATGTGATTTCATTGCTTTGAATTATGAACAGATTTTTGTGGGGGCAGCGATTGTGATCAGGTGTTGAATTTCGTTCTTTGCAGCTGTTCCCTGTTGACAATTTTATGAGATTATCGTGAATAAGTTTATTTTTCCAAGTGTGTTTTTTGCTATTCTCAACATCATTGTATGTGCTTTATTTTCAAGTCTTCGAAGTGCTCAAATTGAAATGTTTTGCCTTGAAATCATATAGTGAGAATCAGAAGGCAATTTCTTCAACTTACATATTCAGTTACTTGATGGAATGCGTCCGAAGCATGGGAGATCTGACCACTTCACCTCAAGCTATTCATTTTCTATGATCTCCGATCCAAAATCCTAGAGTTTGATCCATGAGCTGTGGATGCAAGATCTAAATTTTACATAACACTTCTTTTTCACGTTCATTTTAGCCAAGTTGAATCACCCTATTTAAAAGTTTAAAACTATTAAAGAACAAATACATTTGTATCAACACGTCTCGAGGCTGTGATGAAAATATTGGACCTTTTGATTTTGCTAAACAATAATTGAAGTTAGGATATGAGTTTGGTAAAAGATGCTCCAATAATTGTAATTAGAAGGGAAAAATTGTGATGATTCATCTTCGTGCTAACCAATTTTCAAATGGGATCGAGGCATCTACTTCATTAAGCAACAAAGATCGATTGGTGCAATTTGATTTATTTGTGTCTAATACCACTAGTACTGATAGTACGAAGTCAGAGCTTGATATTTTTTTGGAGGAGCCTCTATTACCTAGATCTAATGATTTTGACATATTAGCATGGTGGAATGCAAATTCAACAAAATATTCTACTTTGCAAAAGGTTGCAAGAGATATTTTAGCTATTCCAGTATCCACAGTGGCATCAGAGTCTGCATTCAGTACTAGTTGTAGATTTGTTAGTCCACACAGAAATAGGCTTCATCCAAACACTTTGAAGGCTCTGATGTGTGCTAGAGATTGGTTATGGGCCGACATTCATGGTACAAGAAATATAAATTCCTTTTATTTTCATAATTGTGTTTTTTATTATTTCTTTACTGCTAACTAGTTTTACTTATTGTTAGAACATTCACCACCTTCATCATACTTTGGATGTTCTAGTACGCAGTTGAGTGACACTGATATTGAAGATGAGGTAAATTGATTTTTCTTTAAATGGATTTGTATACAAATAGTTAATGTATCATTTGTCTAACTAATAATCACTTTTGACAGTCATCAATTTTTAAGGAGCCTGATATTGACATTCTAGACGATGGCAGCACTTGAAGAATGAAGATCTACAACATGAAATGTTGTATTATGTGATGCTTGCCCGCTATCTTGTAATCTTCAAATTAAATCTTGTATGGGTATTGTAATCATATAACATGATCAAGTACTTTGGATTTAACCTTTATTTCATTTTTAAGGGTTTTATATTTGTTGTATTATAGAAATGTCGTAATCAAATACCTATATAATATTAGAAGCTAAAAAAAAAACGGGTAATAAACGGGGCCGTGCCCGTCCCGCCCCGCCCCGCCTTAAACGGGGGACGGGACGGGGCGGGGGCGGAGGAGGCTCCACCGCCCCCGCCCCATTGTCATCCCTAGTATTATCTCTTTGTATCTTTTAGATATTTATGCATGAGTGTGACATTGGTAAAGTAACAAAATTGTTGCAATGACAAATCTCTACATGGATTGTCAAGATATGCTTGGAGGATATCCAAGTTGTGAAAATTGTTACACTGTGCATTATACTGGGAAATGCTTGTTTTCTTACTTACACTAGTTTACACACGCCGAAACCTCTGAGATTTCGAAAATATTTGATGTATAGAAAACAAACAATTAAAATATCTGATGAAGATTACATGTTCGTGGAAGATTTTGTACCTGATGATTGGGCTAAGGACATCAAACTTGTGGGAGATGGTCCTCTCCTATTGAACGAGAAGATACTTGCAAAGTACTTTAAAGAACTTGTCAAGTTTGATGAAAACGATATACTTATGGGATATTGCATGTACTGGGAAGGACTTCAACAATGGGGGTACAATCCATTCGAAGGAGTCAACGGGATCGACTTCTCATTGTCTGTGGATCTAGATTGTAGACCGGTCATTCAAGCCGAAAATATGTCGACTATGGACGAAGGGATTAAAGATAATGATAAGTTGATCACAACGAAATCAAATGAGGATGTGGCAATCAATGAGAATGAAATCAACTCACATTTTTCCGACTTTATTGATTGTCCGAAAATTGATTTTGTGATTAAACCAGATAGAGGAGTGGAAGTCTACATAGTTGAAATTGAATCGGATGAAATAGAAAAGTCATATTACATCGAAAATGGCAAGGTAGAAGTTTGGAAACTAAATGAAAAGTGGATCAAAACCAAACAAAGGAAAATGAGCAAGGCATCCAAAGCCTTCTTTAGGTGCCTGTGATTCAATTTATTCATACAGTCTAGATAAAAACTATAAATTAAGCATTTATTGGGAGGCAACCAAATTTCCTAACCCTTTTAGTTATTCTGCTTTCTTTATCGCATTGCACATAGATTTAGTTTGATTATTAATTTGCATTAGATTTAGACACGTTTCAATTTATTGGGTATCACCATCTTATCATGTTTTCCCTTAGGCCATTGAATTTATTATTGGTTGTTTCGATTATTTGGGCTAAGTAACACACGTTTTAGGTTATTTGATCGTTATTGTTTGATTTGACAACTATGTGCAGGAACATGACATCGCAGAATACTCAAACCAACATAGACCAAGGGAAAAGAATGATGAAGAAGATTGTATAGCAGTCACACATAATGTCTCGCACCTTCAACAGAAAAATTCGAGGAGTACCTTCTTCCTTTTCTTCCATGTCCCATCATATTCTTATTTATGCTTTATAACATTGAGGACAATATCGGTTTTAAGTTTGGGGGTGGGAAAAACTTTGAGTTTTTATTTTTCGTGTGTTTTTTAGTATTTGTTCTATGTTATTGTTTTAATATATAATAAAAAAAATAAAAAAAATTTCAACAAAAAAAAATATTTTCTTATTTTAGGCTGTGTGCTTGTGTGAGTTAGATAATTTGGCCGACAATGATGATTAAATTTGAGATTTGGCATTCATTTATGGATTGTGGATAAGATGCATGCTAGAATGATTGAGATTTAACCTTATAAAACTTGATATTATACGTGCACTAAAATTAAACTGGACAGGGTGATGTTATGAGTTGATTCATATAATTGATAGGTTGATATAGTTGAGCATAGATGATATACCCAAAACTATCATATATTTATGATCATTAGACAAAATTTAGCATAATTTGAAGATATTTTATGGTTGTAGGAAGATACAGATGTAAATTGGGATTCATCGTGTAAAAACTTATGTGTGGATTGTTTTAAATTAATATGATAAAATTGGGTAAAAATCTTAAGTTAGAGGTCGGTTTGATTAGATAAGTGTTTAATGATGGGCATTGCACTAATCATGGTAGAAGAATATAAAAAAAAAAATCTCTTCGTAGCCTTTATGACTCGAGTTATTAAACCTGCTAGGGTATTTACAACCTGCTGCCCTAAAATCATCCGATTTGGGAGTATCGGCCAAAAGCTCGTTACATGGGTCATATACAAAGCTTAATGGAGAAAGTGTGAAAAAAAATTTTGAAAAAAAATAGGTGCATGAAACAGAAGACGCACTAAATACTTTGGTTAAGCCCCAAACACTTATTTGAGAAGACTTGACTTTTGATGAGAGATTATTAGCCAGTCTAGTTCTAGAGGTCGAAACAATCAAAGAATTAGAGAATACTTGTTTATTAATGTGTTGACTTACAATTAGTAGAGTCTACTTGAACTAAAGAGGGTGAGGATATTAATCAAAAATTCAACATTAGATTACACACTGAGAAAAGAGTTAAAAAGAATAATTTTGGGGATGTGTGAATCATACGAGATGTGAAAGGATATATTTAAACACAAAGGGTCGGAAATTGAAGCAACTTGTAAATTCATGATTGTCTACTTAATTATTCACACACACGTTAGTTTTGCATTGGAAGAGTGGATATTAGTTTAGTATTGTGACTTTGAAACAGTTTGTAGATTTAGTACTATAATTTCAAATACTAAGATAAAAAGCTAGATTATCTAAATAGATTTGCATGTTTGTGTGTTTGTTATTATTTAAGTTATAATTTTGTTTGAGGATAAACAAATGTTTAAGTTTGAGGGTATTTAATAAATGTATTTTATACACTTATTCGGGGTCTAAAATAACGATATTTAATAGTTCTTTTGACAAGATATATCCTAAATTATTGTATTTTATGTTATATAGGTAAAACTCAATGGTTGGACGAAGAATTGAAAGAAAGAAACGAAAATTGGTGAAAATTGCAAAATCCAAAGTTTGGGAATCAAATTTCAAATATTCAATAGTTGATTCGGAGCAAAAGATGAGTTGGAAGATTTTTAGGAGACAATTGGATGGAATTTGAATTCAAAAATGAATGGAATATGATCAAAATATTACCACAATCAATGTCCGATCGCACAAGTTATATTCCAGATTTTTAGTCGAATATTGAGACTCATTTTTGACATAGTAAACATTCGAATTGGGAAAATATATTTCAAGAACATTTGTATCCCTTCAAGTTATCTTTGCGAATCTTGAATCACTTCAATCGGATATCAGACGAAAACATTATGGCCAAAACAATGACTGCTGTGTAGAGACAAAATCCGCGCGCGAAGATAACTTTCCTTATTCAATTAGAACTCTTTTGAAAGTCAATTTGGACGTGATTTTCAACCAATTTTCGACTCCTACAAATATCTAACAGTAGAACACATATGAAGACTTCTCATGTACATATTATACTCTAATATTCATCAATTATTATTATCAAATGAGAAGAATTCATAATTTTTGTGAGAGAATTTAAGGGGAGTTGCAAGAATTCAAGTGAACATTCAAACCTAATTTTTGGGCAAAGAAGATAAAGCGCAAGTGAATATTCATCAAGTAATCATTGAAGAGATTCAGGATTTCAAGATTCATTTTCATCTTTTCAATTAATGAAAAATTCGGGTTATATCTTTTCACATAAATATAATTTCTTGTAATTTCAATATGCATGTTGAGCTAATTTTATACATTGCTAGGATGAGATGAACCATTGTTATGATATTTTTAGTTTTTAATTAATTATTTTGACTTTAAATTGATTTGATTTGTGGATGTTTATTATTGTTTTATCGTTTTTTTCAATTGCTTGATCACCAATTGAATTGTTAGTGAATTTTTTTATTATCGAAAGAGACAATAGAGTTTAAGCACATTATAATAAACATTGTAATGTTCGATAGAGGATAGAGATATACATCTATGCTTTATATGGATTCAATATGCGTTCTAGTATTTGTAATGCATTTATCATGTTTGCAACTTTCATCGAGAGATAGAAATGTCACATGATGGGAATATATTTGATTGCTATCGAGATATGCTTTCAATTAAATTAGGAACATTAACCAACATAAATGATTTCAAATTTTCACTTTAATTGTTATACTAAAAATGGAATAATAAGGAGGATTCGATATCTTAACAATGTATCTCACATATTTGAAAAACACATTTACTTATTTTCTTGTTTAATAGATAATTTAGATATTAGTATAGAAAATTCAAAATCTATTTGTTATTCAATTAAAGTCACAATTAATTTTAACCCGATCAAATAGAGGTGTCAATCCGGGTGGGTCGGGTCGGGTCGGACAACCAACATATGAGCCCGGTAACGGTCCACGTGAAAAAAAGCCCGCCCACTACGGGTTCCGGGCCGGCTACAAATTTTGGACTACAACCCAGTAGGGCTAGGCAAAATGTCCGAACCGAACCGAACCGAACCGGAACCGAACCGAGCGGGTTTTTTAAAATGAAATACCCGAACGGGTATCCGAATCGAGAACCGAATGGTTTGGTTCGGTTCTCGGTTCTCGACGAAGAACCGAAGAACCGAATAAAAACCGAACTTTTTTTTTTTTTTATATTGGATAAATCAATTTCTTTTATTTTTTCTAAACAAATTAATAATTTTTTTCTTATTAAATCTTATTAGTTGAACAATTTAGAGTTTATTTATGTTTGTTAGTTGTTTTTTTTCAATTTTTTCTTGTATAGTTTCTTAGTAGTTAGTATGGAAAGTCAACCAACTGATGATTACATTAAATAGTTGGTAAGTATTATCAATACTTTAAAATATTTTATCTTTGTGACTTCTAATTTATATTTCACTTTTATGTAGACTTGAAGGTTTGAAACAAATGAATTATTGATATGAATATCGAAGTTTTATTAGTAATATTTACTTTTTGGTATTTGTATTTGACAACTTATTATTTATATGTTATTAAATTAGATTACGTTAATTTGTAAAAGTTAAGATTGAACTTGGTATTTGTATCTACTTTTTGTTATTAATATTGGTATCCACTTTCAGGTGTATTTATGTAGTATTATTTTAAATGTTAAAAAATTTAATTATAGTACGGAACCGAAAGGAACCGAACCGAACCGAACCGAACCGAAACCGAACGGTTCCAAAATTATATTTGGAACCGACGGTTCCATTTACTAAATACCTGAAAATTTCTGGAACCGAAAAAAACCGAACCGAACCGAACCGACCCGCGCCCACCCCTACAACCCAGACCCACCCGCTGACCCATCCGGGTCTAGCCCATACAGGTCGCGATTCGCCGGTCGAGGGTCACGGGTCAGGGTTGTTCCAAGAATTTTTTATATTAATAGAAATTTTTTTTTTTTTTTGGTTAAATGTAAACTAAGAATTGAACAAAATGATAAATTCATATTTATACCAAGAAATGTTTACATAGAATTCAAATTTAATAATTGAAATTTAACAACTAAATGCATTTCTAATTACGTGAAGGTATATATTTATAGCAAAGTACATCCCAACTAGGTTGTCACCTACTTAATCTTAACTATTAACTATAATTTAGTTGTTGAAAAATTATATATTTGTTTTTCAATCAATTTTCATGAACTGTAAGATTTTTGAGATTTTCAGCAACATCATCATTAATTTTATCTTCCATCCTTCGATCCGCGAATATCCAATCTTTCACGCATATGAGAGCTTCCAAAATATATTCTTTAAGTCTAGATCTTTGTTCGTCCAATACCCTGTTACCTGCACTAAAAGCAGACTCGGATGCCACTGTTGAGACTGGAACTGTTAGTATATCTCATGCCATTTTAGATAATACAGGGTATGACCGCTTATTTAATTTTCACCATCGTAAAATATCTAACTTATCCGCTTCATCTTCAGGTATTAAATTATAATGATCAAATTGATAATATCTTTCTAATTCAGCAGGTGTGGTATGTGGATTTGCAGTTGAAGTTGAAGTAGTAGATGAAAAACCAAGAACATTACGTTTCTTAGCCATTATGGAGAAAAAAGAAGATTTGCCTTTAGAAGTTGTACTAGAGATTGGAGAAGAAGACATATTTTCATTGTTACCATATTTAATAAAATAGTTATTATACATTTCATTAATAAAAATTTTCAATTGTCGATTTGTAATATTTATGTTAAAAGCCAATGTTTCATAAAGTGATTCTAAAGTACAATGAACTCCAAACAACTTAATGCGAGGATCCATTACAACTGCCATTGGAAAAATTAGTGGCATATTTTCATAATATTTTTTAAACTTTTCCTCCATTGAGTAAATAATTTCAAAGAAAAATAGATCGTCTCTAAATAATGAAAACTGTCTAGCAATTTCTACTAATTGTAAAAGTACAAGATTACTAGTTGGATAATAAACTCCAAAACTAACTTTTGTTACCTTATAGAAATGTTTCAAAAATTTCATAACTTTAAATGCTTTTTCCCAATCCGAATCAGTTATATAAAATTGATTTTCCTTTGAATTAACAAATGCATTAATACCATTAGTATAACCAATACACGATTTTAACATTAAAAAAGTTGAATTTCATTTATTAGGAACATCATCAACAAATTTTCTTCTTCTCAATCCAAGAGTTTTACAAATTTTTGCAAATTCTTGTTCTCTAGAATCTGAACAAGAAATATAATTAATAGATTCTCTAATTATACTTATTTGTGGTGTTATTAATTTCAAATCATTTTGCACAACTAAATTATATATATGACAAACACAACGCATGTGAAATAATTTAGAATCATATGGAGGTGTAACCGTTCTAATTAAAAGCTCAATGCATGCAGTATTAGCACTTGCATTGTCAAAGGTAACACTAAATACTTTATTTAACACACCAAATTCATTAAAAACTTGCGGGAAATTTTCACACAAATTTACACTATTATGTGGATATTCAAGTAAACGAAAAACAATAATTCTCTTATGCAATAACCAATTATTATCAATGAAATGTGCTGTAACACAAGCATAACCATTATGATTTCGTCCAGACCAACAATCAGACGTGAAACACATAATTCCATCAATTTTTTTAAAATCATTTTTTAAATTCTCAACCATTGTATGAAATAATTTTATAGAATCAGAACGAGCAGTATTTCTACTTACGCTCATGTAAAAATGTTGAATGTATTTTTGCAGGAACTCTTCAAAATACTGATCTTCTGCAAATGTGAAGGACATCTCACGAGCTGCTAAAAATTCTGACATCCCAACTCGCATTCGTTCCTGCGAATAGACAAAATTAGTAAAAGTAACTGATCCACTAGCATTAGTAAAACCAGTAATCTGGGTTTGTTTATGATCCAAATGTCCCGTTTCATTTAGATGTTTCTCTTTATGTCTCCGTAGTGTGTCGGTGCCTTGACCATATCTCCAGACATAATCTTTTTTGCAGATATTACATACTGCTTTTCCATCCTTTTCATTTACTGTAAACATTTGCCACACATCTGATGTTTGCTTTTTTTCCTTGAATTTTGAGATGATCCAACTACTACAACATTATCATCTTCTAAATTTATTGGAGAGCAACTATCATTGAAAATATGATTTTGAGAAGAAGAATCGCGAGAATCCATAATATAGTAGGATTGAAAAGTTTAGTAGTGACTAGTGAGAATTGAGAAGAAAAAAATATAATCAAGATGATGATGATATTTGCAATTGAATAATTGTAATTGTAGTAAGGTAGTAACAAGTATGAACTATGAAGTATAAATATATAATAACTAATGAGAGGGTATTGTAAAAATAATTGTAACAATAAATTAGAATTTATAGATGAAGAGGATGATATTACCGTTAGAAAAGTTATATTACCGTTATTAAAATTAAAAATTAATATTTTTTTACCAGCCTGCATGGCTTGCTGCGACGTAGCCTGCTATTGCCTGTTGGGGGAGAGAGCCAAACCACCCCCCCCCCTTTTAAAATTTTTGTTTTATTTATTATTTATTTTTACGGGCCGTGGGTTAACAACGGCCCGTGGGGGTGCAACACGTGAAGCTCGCGGGTTACACCTCATTGGCTCGTGAACAGCTCGCATGGGTCACGGGTCGGTTTTCACGGGTCGGCCGGCCCGTCCGTCTTGACACCTCTACGATCAAATATCTAGTCCTCATGGATTCGACACTCTATTTACTATTTTATTACTTGTTCACGATCTCGTTCACTTGCGGGAAATCAAACGATCAGTCAACATTAGATTTGTTGATTGGATTTAGTACAATGTAGAAATATTTGACTTGGAGTGGCATTTTTGCAAACCATTCTGTAGGCATTGATGGAGCAATCCTTTGTATCTTTTTTATACTCCATAACAGCATTCGAATCAAATTGAGAGAATATAATGATTTCATCTCTCAACCAGGCAATCCTTTTTAGCGAAAATAATTTATTCAAGAATGCTTGGCATCTACTTTTTCATATGGTGATGCTGTAAAGTTGGAATATATCCAATCACTCTGCAGCTGAGTCCCTCGATGTGTATGGAAATAGTTTCAATCGTATTCAATTGCTTGAAACACCTGAATATTCAATAGTACCGCATATATCCAGAAACCTTGATGTGAGTATTTGGATTGTCCTTTGATCTTCCAAAGAACTGCAAGGTGTTTTAAAATATATTAATTACATATGTTCTTAGGTGGAAACTTGCTTGCTCGAACGTCAGATAAATTTGCTCGATTGCTTCTCAACCACTAGCAACACCATGTATTCATTCGTAAATCTCTCATTCTTATTATTAACCTCATTAGTCGAATTTGTTGAATTTTCATTGACTACCACGATGTTTGAATGAGATATTCTGTCATTTATTTTTCTTGCTATTTCTGGTGTGATGCTGTCTGTTCTTTTTGCTTTACTTGAAAGTTTGTTCAATTCTCTAATAAATTGGAGTAATATCATCGTGTCTCAAACTTTGTATACAAAATTCTGAAAAGGAAGAAGAAAACACTCTAATTTTTTATAAAATAGATTAAAAACTAAAGAAATCAATAAAAATTCATAACTAATTAAAACTAACTAAATATTATAGTCTTCGTCAACTGCACAAAAACATGTTTAACAAAATCCTAAAAGTATACGGTACCGTAGATAAGTAATAAAGTATCGTTTCACGGAGACTATGTATATAATCTTGTTCTAATTAATATTAACTCTAATTGAGTAGCCAAGTTGTGATTTGCGATTTTATAACGAATTATCTAACAAAACAAATGAGCAATTAGGAAAGCATTTGTAAAATCAGTTGAAAACACGACTAATACTTCAATGAATATGCAAATATGAATGCATTGCAAACAATAGAACATACATTGAAAAAACGCAAGGCATAACGGTATATCTATATCTCCTATAGTCCCTTATAACAGTTGTTAAAACATGACATATTCCTTATTATTTCTCTCGATTGTAATACAAATCACATATTAATCTAATTAGTGATCAATTAACTAAAGGACATTAAGTATTATATATATGAAAAATTCATAACAAAGGGTTGATCTATGTCCTAGTAAATAAAAGTTTAGCAAAGTATTACAAAGTTACAAGAAATCATGATAGAGTAATAAGATATCACTTGGATTTGAGATATATAAAGAAAAAGAGAAAAGTCACAAAATCTTTTATGCCTCCCTGATCAATTTCAATTGTAATTTCTTTTTTGTCCAAAAATCTATAAATAATCTTCAAATGATTGATTTCTTGTAACTTGCCTCTTGGTTCAAGAAAAGAATGATATTTTGCCTCTCTTGATTGCAAGAATTTGTGTATTGTATCGTATGAGATGTGTCCCTAATTGATTGATGAAGGTAGGTATTTATTGATCCCAAAACTAGATCAAAATTCGTGTTGCAATTGATTTCGGTAAAGGGTTTGACATGTAAAAGAAAACAGCTCTGTCTACCCAGTTTTTGTGTTGTGCGATCGCATAGTTGTATGAGCTATGAGCGCACGGTTCAATGATATTACATTTTGTTGGTAAGCATCAAGTGTTGTGATAGAGGTGTCAAGACGGACGGGCCGGCCATGACCCGAGAAAATCGGCCCGTGAAAATCGGGACCGCGGGCCGACCCGTGACCCGTGCGGGCTGTTCACGGGCCAAGGAGGTGTAACCCGTTGGCTTCGCGGGTTGCACCCCCACCGCGGCCCGTAAAAAAAAAATTGAAAAAATAAAAATAAAAAAAATTCAATTTTTTTTTTTAATTTTTAACTAATGGTAATATAAATTTTCTAACGGTAATATCATCCCCTTCATCTATAAATTTCAATTTATTCTTACAATTATTTTTACAATACCATCTCTGCCTCTCATTAGTTATTATACATTTATACTTCATAGTTCATACTTGTTACTACCTTACTACAATTACAATTATTCAATTGTAAATATCATCATCATCTTGATTATATTTCTTTCTTCTCGGTATTGGACGAAAGAAGATCTAGACTTAAAAGAAGATATTTTGGAAGCTCTCATATGCGTGAAAGATTGGATATTCGCGGATCGAAGGATACAAGATAAAATTATTGATGATATTGTTGAAGACTTCAAAAATCTTGCAATTCCTGAAAATTGATTGGAAAACAAAATATAATTTTTGAACAACTAAATTATAGTTAAGTAGGTGTCAACCTAGTTGAGATATACTTAAACTATAAATTATAGTAAAAGTAAGTGCCAACCTAGTTGGGATGTACTTATGCTATAAATATTTGATAATAATAATTAGACATGCATTTTGATGTAGTTGTTATTTGTTTAAATTAAATTTAAGTTTGTAAAGTTATAAATAATTCATGTAATATTAAGAGTCTGTTTGTTTCCAATTAAAATCCAATTAAAATTGAAAATATAGCTGTTATTGGGTCCCACCCGTCTAATAAAAGTCAACAATAACGG
Organism: Fraxinus americana; assembly: GCA_035079005.1. Classification (NCBI taxonomy): domain Eukaryota; kingdom Viridiplantae; phylum Streptophyta; class Magnoliopsida; order Lamiales; family Oleaceae; genus Fraxinus; species Fraxinus americana. Next base: position 13,031,407 of record CM068724.1, read on the forward strand.
TTAATTTTTCAATTTTAATCTGATTTTAATCTCTACCGAACACGCCCTAAATTTGAATTCTATGTAAAAATTTCTTGATATAATTATGAATTTAGCATTTTGTTCAATTCTTAGTTTACATTTAACAAAAAAAAAATATTTTTTGCTATAAATATGAAAAATTCTATATTTTTATAATTTTATTTATACAATCATACGGGCCAAACCGAAACGAACTGCGACCCGCGCGACCCGTGACCCGCATGGGCTCGACCCGGATGGGTCAGCGGGCGGGCTTTGGTTGTAGTCCAAAATTGTGGGTCGACCCGTAACCGGCCGGAACCCGCAGCGGGCGGGCTTTTTTTCACGAGGGTTGTTACCGGGCTCACATGTTGGCGGGCCGACCCGGCCCGGACCACCCGGATTGACATCTCTATGTTGTGATCACACGCCTCTCTCTTTTTTTTTTTTTTTTTTCGTTTTCCATTTTAGTCCTCTTCATTTTGCTTGAATCCTTTTGTTGTGCAATTTTAGTCCTCTATCTCATACTTTTACTCAATTGATCCCTCTGATCTTCAATCATAATTCTATTATTCGAATCAAATTTTGAATATTTTTAATTTAGTTTCCGAACTTTGAAATTCTTCCCTTTTCACCCTTCTTTGACCGATTATCACTTATGTTCATCAAAAGTCATCCATACTTGAGTTTATCGTACAAAACTTGTTATTTAACCAAATTACAATCAATTTTATCAAATTAACGACTTAATATTCACCATTGACAACCCGAATAGATATAGAAATTGCACCTATCAAAGTTTTTTTTTAAAAACAAAATTATTTGGCGCAGTCTTTAATTCGAATCTCCTTTGGTTCAAGTAATTTATTTTTACTATATTAAATTGGGTATTACGCCCTTATGGAGAATCTTTTCTAGGTCACTATATTTAGATCGATAGCAAAGCTAATGGTTTCAGTTAAAAATTGATAATTGAAGGTTGTCACTAAATTTAAAAAAAAAAATTGGGTTATTTGACTATATTTTTATTTCGATTAAGCAACTCAACTTCTATTTTTAATGACGGTGAACTTTTGCTTTAGTTTTGCTATGGATTTAAGAAGAAACAACTAATGTTTAAACAAATTATTGGATTTGAGACAAAAATGTCTAGCGATCCAAATGAAATTTAATGGCATCAACAACAAATTTTATCCATGCGTTTGGTATATTGAACTAAATATAATTGAACAAGATTAATGAAGAAATTAGTAAGTACTCTCTCTTAGTAAAAGTTAATCAGCTCAAGATGAAATTTAGTCAACCGTGAGCTTCATTGATAGAGATTATTCTTTATATAATACAAGGCTATTGATACAAAGAAGGATCTAGAATAAATCACAGCTGTTAGATTGTTCCTTAAATCAAGGATCATGTTGGAATCTTTAAATAACAAAATGTGGTCCAGCAACAGCAAGGCAGAAACGGCTGGACAGCAAGGCTAATGGTTTGTTAAATTGGATTGCTGATGTGGAAAGGGTATGAGCTGATATTAATTCTCAACACCCTCCTTCAAGCTGGATGGTGCACAGGTGACGCCAAGCTTGTCCTTCAAGAATAGAAATCTGGAATGGCTCAGTCCTTTTGTCAACAAATCTGCAATTTGATCTGAAGTGGGTATATATTTAACTTCAAGTTTTCTCGTCAACACCTTATCTCTGATGAAGTGGATGTCTAGTTCAATGTGTTTTGTCCTGGCGTGGTAGACTGGATTGGCAGCAAGTGCCCCTGCACTCATGTTGTCACACCACAGGATTGGAATTCCTGCCAGGGAAATTTCAAGTTCTTGAAATAGCGATTGAATCCATGAGACTTCAGAAGCTGTGGAAGCAAGTGCTTTATATTCCGACTCGGTGCTTGAGCGAGCAACTACATGCTGCTTTTTGGAAGACCAGGATATCAGATTGTCGCCTAAGTAGATACAATATCCTGTTGTGGATCTTCTATCATCAGGGTAAGAAGCCCAGTCAGCATCTGAGTAGCCAATTAGATTTAATTGGTCACTTCTTTGGATCCACAGGCCATGATTTATAGTTCCTTTAAGGTACCTTAGTACTCTCTTCAGAGCCTGCCAGTGAGTAGAGGTTGGCGTTTGCAGGAATTGGCTTAGCTTGTTCACAGTGAAGGTAATATTTGGTCTTGTATGGGAGAGGTACTGTAAAGCCCCAACTGCTTTTCTGTAAGTTGATGGTTCTGCCAGTGCTTCACCATCAGTCTTGGAAAGAGTTCTTCCAGCAGGGATAGGTGTAGGACAAGGCTTCACGTTTTCAAGCTCAAATCTTTTGAGTAAATCAGTGATTTATCTAGATTGAGTAAGGTGAATGCCAGATTCGTGCCATACAACTTCAACTCCAAGGAAATGATGCAATCTTCCCATGTTTTTTAGGGCAAATTCTTTGTTGAGTGAATTTATAAGGCTTTGTATCAGATTTTTGTCATTGCCAGTTATGACAATGTCATCTACGTAAATAAGAACAAAAATCCCACCAATATTTCAGAGGTAGCTGAGCTTGAGCCAACAAGGTTAGACCAGTCTCAGTTATGTACCTGTGTTTCCTCTCTATTCGGCCATTTTGTGCTGATGTATAAGGGCATGGATGCCTAAACTCTATTCCCTCTTGTGCTAGAAAGTTTGTGAAGACTCTGAATTCTCCTCCCTAATCAGCCTGTAAGGCCTTTATTTTGTGATTCAATTTGTTCTCAACAAGTTTTTTGAACTGGCAAAAGACCTTCAGTACTTCAGATTTTAATTTTAGGGGGTAGATCCAGGTGAATATACTATAATCATCTAGAAAGGTTATGTAATATTTGAATCCAGAAGTTAATAGTACTGGAGCAGGTCCCCATATGTCAGTGAAAACCAATTCTAAGGGTGTTTTAGCATGTGATAAAGACAGAGGAAAAGGCAGCAAGTGAGATTTTCCAAGTTGGCATGCATTGCAAAACGATTTGATGGTATTCTCTTCAACTTTCAGGTTACAGATTTTGAAGACCTGTCTCATTACTGGACTGGACGGATGACCAAGTCTTTTGTGCCATACATCAACACTAGGAGACTCTAGACTCGAATAGACAACAGAATTATAAAAAGATTTTTGACTGGTAGATGAAATGTTGCAGTAGTGTTTATTTGGGAAGCTTGATTTATGGTGCATTTGCTTGATGCTTTGATGAGGGAACTCCAGTCGATACAGCCCATCTTTAAGCCTCCCTTCCAGCATCACCTCCTTCGTTGACAAATCCTTAACAAAACAACAAGAGGGGTGAAATTCCATGAAGGCATTATTATCAGAAGTAAGTTGTGATACACTGATTAGATTCTTTTTAATCTCAGGTACGTGTAGCAATTTATTTAGCACCAATGTTTTATCATTCAAGGTAGGAATATGTGTTGAACCAAAATGTGAAATGCTTAACTTACTTCCATTTCCCACTACAACTTTCTTCTCACCAGTGTATTCGCTTGCAGTGGCAATGTTTCCTTTTTCTGATGTAATGTGGTTGCTGGCACCCGTATCTGTGAACCAGGCTGGGTCACCAACTGTGTTAGGAGAGGCTATGAATGCTGCAGATGGTGGATTGATCCTTTGATTTGGTGAGGTTCCAGAGTACCTTTCATCATACTTGAAATGGCAGATGTTTGCCTTGTGACCTATTTTTCCACAGACTTGGCAAATAGGTCTATCTCTTCCAAAGGAGTTTGCTCCTCTTCCTCTACCTCTTCTTCCACTTCTGTAGTGGTTAAAATTGGCGAATCTTCCTCCTGAACTTGGCCTATTGGACCTGAAGTTGTTATGACCAAAACTAGATCTCTAAGAGAGATTAGCTGAAGTTTGATCAATATTTAATCCTGTCATCTCGTTTCTGATTGAATTGAGATGCTCCAGCCTACTTTCGTAGGTCATTAATGTGGATTGAAGCTCTCCCCAAGACATGTTATCTCTGCTATTTAGTTGGACAACGATTGGTGTATATTCTTCATCCAGTCCAGCCAATACTTGGGTGATCAGTTCTGTGAGAGTGGTAGCTTTTCCAGCAATCTCTAAATTATCAGACAGTTGTTTCACCTTGTTGAGGTATTGATCTATGCTCATACTTCCTTTTCTGCATTTTTGAAGTTCACCAGTGAGGAATATTATTCTTGATCGATTTTGAACTCCATAGCTTTCTTCAATAGCAGTCCACAGTTCTCTTGAGTTGGCTGCACTCATCACTCTCATTGCTATGTCTGAAGTTATTGAGGAATAAAGCCATCCCATCAACAGCTGATCTGTTGACATCCATTGGCAGAACTCAGGATTTTTTACCATTTCAATGCTGGTGCCTGTTTCGCCAGTGACCTGAATGCCTGTGAATTCTTGAGGACACCTCTTTGTCCCAAGGATATAACCTTCGAGGTTGTGTTCTCTGATGATTGGTAGAATCATATTCTTCCATAGTAGGTAGTTGTTCTTATCCAACTTTACAGACATGGTTTGAGTCAGATTGACACCAAATGGTGAGAGCTGATTACTTCCGGCCAATGGTGCGGTTTGTCTTTGCTGGAGAGGAAGCGAGGAGGGCTGGGTTGGCATTTTGAGGTGTAGAACTGGCGTCTGCCATTTCACTCTGATACCAAGTAAAAGTTACTCAGCTCAAGATGAAATTTACTCAATCGTGAGCTTCATTGATAGAGATTAATCTTTATATAATACAAGGCTATTGATACAAAGAAGGATCTAGAATAAATCACAGCTCTTAGATTGTTCCTTAAATCAAGGATCATGTTGGAATCTTTAAATAACAAAATGTGGTCCAGCAACAGCAAGGCAGAAACGGCTTGACAGCAAGGCTAATGGTTTGTTAAATTGGATTGCTGATGTGGAAAGGGTATGAGCTGATATTAATTCTTAACACTCTTTCAAACTTATTTTGCCTGCTTACCAAATGCTTAAAATAGTCAATAACATTTGCATTTAGGCTATGTTTGATATGCTTAGTTTTCTAGGGAAGATTTCATTTTCCAACTTTATGGTTGTTTGGTATGCTTAGTTTTCTAGGGAATTTGTTTTCCAAGTGACCACTTCACGCGCCTCTTTACTTGCTTTTTAAGGAATATGTTTTCCTTTGGTTTTGGTGAGAATATGTTTTCCATTTTTTTTAAATATTTTTTTTTTTGCTTTTTTTTTTTTTTTGGCAATAGGAAATTCTTCTAGACATAATGGTAAAAATATTTCTCACTTTTATTGACAATTTTCATGTAAAACAAAGCCAAACGAATTGTATTCGGTATGGTAAAAAAAAAATTTCAAATTTTTTTTTTTTTTTTTTGGCAATTGGATCAAATTCTAGACCCAATAGTAGAAAAAATTATCACTTTAATGGACACTTTCCATGAAAAACGAAGTCAAACGGACACCAAACTTTCAACATTTTTCAGGTAGAAAATTATACCAATCAAACACAATTAATTATAATTTCCAGTAAAACAATTTCTAAATAATTCGATTCCCTGTAAAACATTTTCTTTCCACTCATTTTCCATCTTTACAATCAAACGGACCCTTAGATTTCAAATTGGTACTCCAATTTATTAAGGGATAGAATCTCACATCGAATAAAGATGTAAATATAAACCAACTTATAAAGGATTGAGTTACTCCTCTTAATAAGGTTGATCTTTTAAGATGGAACTTCAATTCTTAATATGGTATCAGAGCTCATTAAGCTCTAACGAGCAATTTGATCCGATTAAAACTCCAAAAAGTGAGCATACAGATTTCAAGATTGGTGTGCTCAAACGAGCCACCATTTTGCGGAGACATGTTAATGGATAGAATCCCACATCGAATAAAGATGTAAACATAAACCAACTTATAAAGGATTGAGTTACTCCTCTTAATAAGGTTGACCTTTTAAGGTGGAACCCCAATTCTTAACACAATTTAACCTAGAAATTGGGGTACCAATTTGAAATCTCTATGTTCAAGACGAAACTAAAATTTTTTAAATTGTATGTTCAACTCTATTAGTGGTGTCAGGTGTGTATCAAATACTTTAGTACAATATCTACAATTAAAAAAAAAAAAGGTGGAAACTCTGTAGTTTATTATAAAGATAGAGACAAGAAGCAAAATTGAATAAACACGATGGGTCAACAAACATCCCAATTAATATCAACCTAATACTCCACCAACCCAATATTTCAATCAAATTTCTATACATTATTTGTATGTATTAAGACATACTGAAAAACTGGCTGACTTTTTGTAGAAATCAGGACATGTTTAAGGTTGAAACAAACGATGCAACAAACAGAAGAAAAAACATCAGTGGAGCAGCCAAGTTGGAGGAAGTTGCTTCTGAAGAATTATTTCCTGTTGATGGCACATTTTTTGATCCACCATCTGCAGCATTATACAAGCAATAAAAATGAATATTTAAATATTTAAATTAATATAATTATAAAATAATTATTAGACACTAAATCATGTACCAGAAGGATTAGTGTTGGGAGAATTTGGTGTACTGGGAGATCCTGATGGCGAACCAGCTGCATAAATGAGAGAATTATTGTTAAGAATTAAGCCATTATCCCTTCTTATGAAGGCAATAACAAATATAACGAAAATAAAAAAACCAACATAGATTTATAGTGATTTTACAAACTTGGAAAGATTGTGTCGAGGGATAAGTATAGAGCATGGTTAGGCTCCACACAGATCAATTTATAACATAAATGGAATAAGAAACTTTTGATGAGGAATATTACCATTGCATTGGCTCAAGGGGGGAGTTTGGACATTACAGGCTTTAGGCAGTGCTAGAGCCTGTGTCTGGTTTATCTCAAGGCCGAGGGAGGAGCCACCACCATTAAGTACTTGACACAAGCATTCAGGTTGCGATCGGACTATGGTCCCAAGCTGTGTGCAGCATCCAGGCGACGGACTCGATGAGTTCCCGGTGACGTAATTTAGGCATGGAGACATACTTATAATCGAATTCGTGCAGTCCCTTGACTGTGCATCGATGCCACCCCAAAACGTGGCGACAAGAATCAAGACTATGCCCATTGCAACTTTTTGAGGGGCCATTGGATACTCTATGGAATTAATTGTTGTAGGAAATAGTGAATACAGAAAAGTAGGTGCTTAATGGAGAGACCTATTGTGCGTTGCTTTATAAAGGGGGCATGATGGAGGAGTGCGAGTAGGTAGGGGTGTGGGGTGTGTGGTTTTCCAAATTCTTCTCTCTTAAGTCTTGAGTTAGTTTATTGGATTTTTTTAAAGGTTGTCCGACATAAGCTTTGGATTTTAAGACAAGTGGAAAAGGTTAGTTATGCTGATGTCCAACTTTATATGTATAACTTAAATGGTTTGTGGTAAGTCGCAACCTAATCTTGAGGTTGTTAAAAGAGGAAGATTTTTCAAGATTTTTTCACTTTATTCTAAAGAATAAGTGTATTACTTGCCCACGCCTCCACCTTTTAAATGGGGCATTCTTATTGTTTTTTTCCTTTTCTTAAAATTGGTCAAAGTTGCAGGTTCTTTTAGTTCCATCGTACCATTAAGCCAAGTGGCTTTCTTTCCTAATGACTTTGTTTACTTTTCTCTAGCTTTCAACTAATGGTTTGCTTCATCCACATGTTTTTGTAAGCGATGTTTGTTGGTGGTGAGAATTTGCGACCTCTTTTTTAGAAAATTTGTATCCCATTTAAAGGTCTCAGTCTTGAATCATAATTATTGAAATTGTTGAAATGTGACCCAAATTCTATTGATTACTTGTGTTTTGGTTGAAAAAGACTTTAAAAAGTCAAATTATAGACCAGGGAGAAAATCTCGAAGCATTTACACTCGTTGATTGCCTAATTTCTGCTCGAGTGCTCAAAGCAAGGAAGTTGGCGCTCGTTTAGCGTTGCCTGCCGCTCGAGCGACGGAGTAGCCACCTGCTTGGCACATGCCTGGTGCTAGAGTGGCAGCTCGTCTGGTCCAGACCCGTTTCACATTTTAATGCATTTTTAGCACTCTATTCCTTATATAACTCTATGTTTAGGGTTTATATACAGCAACCAAGACTTGTAAACAAAATAAAACATTGATATAACCTTGATCATTGAGATTTTGTATAAACAACATTCGTTATTGATTATAGTGAAATACTCATCATCTGCCCATGGTTTTTCCTTTCTTGGGTTTCCACATAAAATTTGTTTGTTCTTGTCTTGTTTGTTTTATTTCATCTTGCAAATTATCTTCTGCTTATTTCACTACAAATTGGTACCAGAGCATGATTGATATTCTACATGGCAACATGAAACATAATATCCCGTTATTGGATCGCAATACGAGATTTTCTCTATGGCACGTGAAGATGAATGATGTTCTTGCACAGATTAATTTAGATGATATCTTGTTAGATTTTGATAAAATGCCTTCAACTGGACTCATGATGAGAAGCCGCTTAGAGACCAGAAAGCCATGTTACAAATCCATCTCCATCAATCAACTCACACATATATTTTTAAAAAAATAGCCGATTTAGAAACATTGTAAGTTAAGTATGATTAGGAGGATCTTGCGTTGATGTTGTTGATGTCGCTTTCATATTCGATGTTTAGAGATAATATTCTTACAATCCTGATACTCTCATTATAGATGAGGTCTATGATGGTTTATTGTCAAAGAAGAAGATAAAGCATCTTGTAGTTGGATCTGGCAGTCAGACTAAGGACCTGGTTGTTCATGGGAGGAACCAAGATAGGAATTGGGGTGGAAATATGATGGGCAGATAGAAGTCTGGACATTTAGAGAAGGTATGTCACTTTTGTAAAAAGAGGAGACACATTAGATCTGGTTGCTACAAATTGAAAAATAGAAATATAATGGCTGTTGCTACTACATATAATGGAAAGCAAGGAGAATTCATTGTTGTGGAAATAGGCAAAGTAAAGGAGAACTTCTTGTGATTTCTAACAATGATTCCATACCTTGTGAGGATTTGGTTGTTGACTCAGTTTGTACGTTTCATATATGCCCAGAAAGGGTTGGTTTACAACATTTGAAGGAGTTTAGCAAGGTTCTGTGCTTATGGAAAACAATGCACCTTGTATAATAGTTGGAATTGTCACAGTTAGAATCAGAATTTTTGATGGAGCTATCAGAACTCTTACTGATATAAGACACGTTCTAGAACTAAAGAGTAATCTCATATCTTTCAGTACCCTTAATTCGAAGGGGTATAGATACACTGATAAATGTGGAGTTTTGAAGGTGAGCAGATGTGCTCTTATTGTCATGAAGGAACATAAAAGCTTCGTGCAGTTGTATATTTTGTAGGGTTCCACATTTATAGGGGATACATCGATCGCTACTTCTCCCTTGGCATATTTAGAAGTTACAAAACTTTGGCATATGCGGTTTAGGCATATAAGTGAAAATATTATGGCATAATTGAGCAGAAAAGGACTTCATAATGGGCAGAAGACCAGTAAATTGAAGTTCTGTAAGTAATGTATCTTTGCGAAACAAAAAAGGGTCAGATTCATTAAATAGAGACACAACACGAAGGGAATACCTGAGTATATCTATTCAAATATTTGGGGACTGGGAAATGTGTCTTTTTAATGAGGTGTTTATTACTTGTTGATAGTAATTAATGATTTCTCCAAAAGAGTGATGTGTTTTCAATCTTTAAAGAGTGAAAAACGATGATTTAGAAGTAGACTAGAAAGTATGTTGGAGTTTTGTTAAGATGATTTCAATAGTTTTTGCGAGTCAAAATGGATCTTGAGACACTTTAATATGCCTGAAACTCCGAATCAAAATAGTATGACAAAATGGATGAATAGAACCTTAATGGGAAAGGATCATTATATGCTTTCAAATGCTAGTTTGCTTAAGACTTTTTTGGCTGAAGTTATCACTACAATTTGTTTTCTCCTTAATTGTTCACCCTCAATTACCATTGAAAAAAAAAAAACATAAGAAGAGTTATGGTCTGATAATCCTTCTAGTTATTTCGATTTAAAAATATTTGGATGCGTCCCTTAGGCTCATGTGAATAATGGAAAGTTGAAGCCAATGTCTAGAAAGTGAATATTTCTTAGTTATAAATTAGGTGTAAAGGGATATAAATTGTAGTGTCCAAAAATAGGAAATGTGGTGGTTAGTAGAAATGTAGTGTTTCATGAACTTGCAATGGTTCAAAATTTGCCTCGTGGAAATTCAGATAAAACTGAACGACAGAATCAAAATACTCAGGTGGAGTTGGAAATTAGTTCAAAAGAGAAATCACAAGATTCAGATCAATCTAGTTCAGAGCTGGAAGAGAACACTTTTCTTGCTTTGGCTCCACCACCACTAGCACCACAGTATTCGATAGCAAACGATAGACTTCACGGAAGTATGGAGAGGTAGACTTGGTAATTTATGCATTGGTTGTGGCTGACAATATTGATTATATAGAAGAGCCTGTTATATATACAGAAGTAGTCAGTTACAGTGATTTTAAAAGATGGTTGATTGCTATGCAAAAAGAGATGGAGTCACATAATAAAAATAGCATGGAGGTCTTGATGAAATTATGTAAAGAAAAGAAGGTTGTTCGTTGCAAGTGGGTGTTCAAAAGAAATAAAGGTACATTAGGAGTTGAAGATGCCAGATATAATGCCAGATTGGGAGCTAAAGGTTACGGTCAAATTTCAGATGTTGACTTTACAAATGCGTTCTCACCAGTTATAAAGCATAGCTCAATTCAAGTTTTGTTTGGGGTTGTAGCTAAAGATGACATGGAACTTGAGCAGATGGATGTCAAGACAATATTCTTGCATGGAGAACTTGAGTAGAACATTTTAATGCAACAACGGAGGGTTTCATAGTTATTGGAAAAGATAACTATGTGTGCTTGTTGAAAAGTCTTTGTATGGACTGAAGTAGTTACCAAGATAGTGGTATAAGATGTTTGATTCATTCATGACTATTTATAATTTCATCAGAAGAAGTTATAATAGTTGTGTATTTCACAAAGTATGATAATGGGTCAGTTATATACATAATATTATATGTTGATAACATCCCGATAGCTGTTAAAGATAGAGTATAGGTCAGAGAGGTGAAAGTTTGGCTCATTAAAAAGTTTGAGATTAAAAATTTGGGTGCAGTTGGGAAGACTCTTGGTATGGGAATCTTGAGGGATAGATAGAGGATTGTATTTGAGTCAGAAGGGGTACATTGAGAAGGTTCTCTTCATGTTGAATATGCAGAATGCAAAAGTCTATCATTACTCATTTTACTACCCACTTTAAATTATTATCTGATTTGTGTCCACAGTCAGATGAAGATATTGATTACATGTCTCGAGTTGTTTATTCAAGTGCAATGGAATTGTTTATGTATGCTATGGTTTGCACACGCCCAGATCTAGCATATGCAGTTAGTAGATACATAGTAAATCCTAACAAGGAACATTTGAAAGTAGTAAAATGGATATTCAAATACTAGAGTGGTTCTACAAATGCTTATTTACATTCGGGTAAGAATACAAATAGAATCATTAGATATGTGGATTCAGATTATGCATGTGATCTTGATAAGATGTGATCACTCATAGGATATGTGTTTACCTTTGGAGGCTACATTATTAGTTGGAAAGCTACTTTGCAGGATACAATGCCATTGTCTACAACATGGCCGAGTACATGGTTATTACAGAGGCATGTAAAAAGGTTGTGTGGTTGAAGGGTTTGGTTGGTGAAATTAGTAAAGATTTGCATATTTCAACAATTTGTTTTAATAGTCAGAGTGCTATCTTTCTGACAAAAGATCAGATGTTCCACCAGAGGATAAAGCACATTATGTGAGGTATTACTTTGTGTATCAAGTAATTGCTTGTGATGATATGGTAGTGAGTAAAGTTGATACCAAGAAGAATTCCGCTAATATAATGACAAAATCACTTCCCATTGCTAAGTTTGAGCATTGCTTGAACTTGTTGGTATTTGTTATTGATTTTAGCACGTTGGGGCTTGTGTGGAAGATGTGGAGTAGTTATTTGGTGATTTGCTGAATGGCATGGTTTAATTCCTTACATTGAAATTTGGTTCAAGGTAGAGAATTGTTGAAATATGACCAAAATTCTATTGGGTATGGTGTTTTGGTTGAAGAGGACATGAAGAGCTCAAATTAAGGACTAGGGAGAAAATCTCGACGCATTTCCACTCGCTGAGCACCTGATTCTCTCTTGAGCACTCAAAGCAGAGAACCTGGAGCTTGCTAGCGCCAGCCTACCACTTGAGCAGTGGAGTTGCTGCCCACTAGGTACCTTCCTGGCACTCGAGAGGTAGTGTCATGTAACCGAGGCCCTATCATGTTTTAACGCATTTTCAGCACGTCAATCCTTCTATAACTCTGTGTTTTCTATATAGCAACCACAACTTGCAAACAAAGTACAACATTGATAAAGCCTTGAGAGAGCTTTAGATCTTGATGGAGAGCATTGACATCTTATGTAAACAATATTCATTATTGACTATAGTGAAATACTCCTTCTCTGCCCGCGGGTTTTTTTCGTCATGAATTTTCACATAAAATCTTGGTGTTCTTATCTTGATTGTTTTATTTCATTTTGATAATTATCTTGCGCTTATTTCATAAGAATTTAATTTTTGTTAGAGTCATACAAGTTGTACATAGCATTTTGCCCTATATAAGTATAGGGGGGACAACTGTCCACTCTCTCCCTCCAATGGCACAACGATAATGAATCATCCATTTTGTTGGGCGATTCTGATCAACAACACGAATAATCAATTCGTAAAAAGTGACATAGGTCACTAAGTTGTCAATCAGAAATTGGGAGTTAGCTAAGTTGTCAATCAATTTCTAATATAAATTTGTAGGGTATTTATACATTTTCCAAGCCCATTCGCATTTTGTTATTCGTGAGCACTAGATGGTTCTATAAAACGTATTTGCTGACCATTGAATTGATTATTACTTTAACAAGATTTCTAAATCACCTTTCTAACATGCTCTTCTAACTACTTGTGCCACATGACATGCTGTTCTTGCTTCCACGAAGTTTAGATATTTGCACATCTTTCTTTTAGGAGACAGGACAATTACTTGCTTCTAGTGGTCTTGATTTTTTGGTTTATTTGAGATTCGATTCGCTCCAACTTTTTAGGTTCTATTATAAAACTTTGCTTGACCAGCTTTGACAACCTCGGTTCTTTTCCTTTGAACCCAAACGTTGGCTGGTTTAGATGGATCTTAAGGAAGAGTGATACTAGAGCTTTACTTACACTAATCGACTAAGGCAAAGGTTATTCTATGCCATTTTGACTGTCAATGTGTGCCAGTTGTGCCCTTTTAGGATCATTTATGTCATGTAGTCACAAAGTAACAATAGTAACCTAAGTTTGAACCTAATTATCTATATTAGGTTATGGACTTAAAAGTGTTTTTATGTAGCTGTACCTACAAATAGAGGTGTCAATCCAGGTGGGCCGGACCGGGTCGGCCCGTCAACATATGAGCTCGGTAACGATTCGCGTGAAAAAAAGTCCGCCCGCTACGGGTTCCGGGCCGGTTCCAGGTCAGCCCACAAATTTTGGACTACAACCCAGGCCCGCCCGCTAACCCATCCGGGTCGAGCCCATACGGGTGACGGTTCACTGGTCACGGGTCGCGGGTCGCTGGTTGTTTCAAGAATTTTTTATATTGATAGCAAATTTATTTATTTATTTATTTATTTTTTGTTAAATGTAAATTAAGAATTAAAGTATTGAACAAAATGATAAATTTATATTTATACCAAGAAATGTTTACATAGAATTCAAATGTAATAATTGAAATTTAACAACTAAACGCATTTCTAATTACGTAAAGGTATATATTTATATCAAAGTATATCCCAACAAGGTTGGCACCTACTTTTACTATAATTTAAATTTTAAGTACATCCCAACTAGTTTGTCACCTACTTAAGTCTTAACTATTAACTATAATTTAGTTGTTGAAAAATTATATATTTGTTTCTCAATCAATCTTCATGAACTGTAAGATTTTTGAAATTTTCAGCAACATCATCATTAATTTTATCTCGCATCATTCAATCCGCGAATATCCAATCTTTCGCGCATATGAGAGCTTCTAAAATATCTTCTTTAAGTCTAGATCTTCGTTCGTCCAATACCATGTTACCTGCACTAAAAGCAGATTCGGATGCCACTGTTGAGACTAGAACTGTTAGTATATCTCGTGCCATTTTGTATAATACAGGGTATGACCGCTCATTTAATTTCCACCATTGTAAAATATCTAACTTATCCACTTCATCTTCAGGTATTAAACTATAATGATCAAATTGATAATATCTTTCTAATTCAGCAGGTGTGGTATGTGGATTTGCAGTTGAAGTTGAAGTAGTAGATGAAGATGGCTACAAGCATTAAGCCCCTGTTTGACAACTATTAAAATGAGTTTTTGGAGAATATAGAGTTGAGAATTAGATATATTTTCATTGAAGCATGATTAATAAAATAGGTTATACATTTCATTAATAAAAATTTCCAATTGTCGATTTGTAATATTTTATTGTGAGAATGTGTGATTCAAAATGAGTTTGAGAAAAAAAATTATTTTAATGGTTGTCAAACAGGGGATAAATGATGAATAATTTCAAAGAAAAATGGAGCATCTCTAAATGATGAAAAGAATTTCTACTAATTGTAAAAGTACAAGATTACTAGTTGGATAATAAACCTCGAACTAACTTTTGTTGCCTTATAGAAAGGTTTCAAAAATTTCATAACTTTAAATACTTTTTCCCGGTCGAATTAGTGATATATTATTAGGCAGATGACTTTCGAATTCAGAGCATATTTTTCGCCTTAGTAGGCAACGAGTCAACATCTTATGGGTTCATCAAGTGCATAAACTTGCATATTTGCTGAAATGGTATACTATTGGACTCGTTCAACCATCGTATATATACAACTTAATGCGTTCCTTGTGCAATAGAAAACTTGACATATTCATGTTTTAAGTTTCCAACCTAGCAATTAATAAATGTACTAGCTTGAAAAAGTAATTCATCATATATAACCACGTTATTTAGCATGATGTAAAGTTTTTGGTATTGACAAGATGAATTTGGAAGTCTAGAGAATAAAGAAGATATTTTGCATTCATTGAGAGAGAGAGAGAGAGAGAGAGAGAGAGAGAGAGAGAGAGAGAGAGAGAGAGAGAGAGAGAGAGAGAGTATGAGAGACAATAACAAGCTTCAGTCCTCCGTAAGATCAGCACAAAGAAAAAAAAAAGCTAAGTGTACAAGTACATCTTCGGCTCGAAGAGGATCAACAGCTTGGACTTCAGCTACAGAATTATAAATAGTCTAGCACTGGATCGAAAGAGCGATAGCCTCGGTGACATGTCGTCCCAAACTTTCAAAGGGCTCGAGGAAGTTGAGGCTAAAAAATCAGTCCTCTCCTTGTCACCCACTCCTTGATTAGAGAAGAATTCAATATTAACCTCCGTGTGGGACTTTTCCGTCTTGATCCCCTCATCCTGGAAGTACACATCCAATTATAGTACGAAGTATAATTGAATCCCTCTATATTCTAGTCTACAGCTGGCCTCGACCTCCTCAGCCTTGAGCCTGCTACATAAAATTCTAATTGGTTATATTTCTCGTAGCATACCTCCAGCTCGATTATATGGATAGTAGCCATATTGGACAATAGCAAGATTTGGTCCTCCTGACCCTTCAGCTGATGCTTTATCCTTCATCCAGATGGCTTCTGCATTTATCATCCCAACTCTTTTATCACCTCAGCCTTCTTCTTGAAGGAATTAATAGATGCAATTGTTGACCCAGTTTTTCGTAACACTAACATGGACAATAGATGTACGGCCCACTCGCGTCAACCCAAGAAAGTTCTTGAGCGTTTTGAACAGAGAATCTGATGGAAAAGGGGAGCACGTGAACGTGGGAGATGCTATGTTTGAGTACCAGCGATAGTTACTACGACGATTGCACTAACAAACAATCGTCAACAAAGTGTTAATAACTTAAGATCAAACTAACAAATCTAGAACAAGAAAGATGGTACATTGAGAGTATTTTTCTTGAGTGTATTCTTGTATATTGGAATCAATATCCAAAAAGCCATCATTTACAATTTACAAAGACTATCTATTTATAGAGTTCTAGCTGACGTGGTAATTGTTGGATCAGGACAACATGGCCTCATCTCCTTGACTAAAGTTTCACATCACTAAGTCTATCATACATAAAATACATTGACAACGGGCAACCGTCCTATACCTTAGGCTGACAAACTTTAAATTCTTTATTACAAATGTTATATCAATCATTCCTAAATATTGCTTACAAAGTGTAAATATTTATATTATAGTTAGAATTTGAAAGTAGTTGATTTGCATGCATTACATATTAATTTTGTCTAAAGCTGTGTACCTTGTGACTTTGAATTTCTGGAATAAATTGGAGGAGCGTCAGCAGGATGAATTTTGTCTGGGGCTGTTCTCTTCGAAGTGGCTTGGTATATCTGGTAACGTACCCAAAGCAACAAACACGGTGACCTGGTTCGAGCCATTAGGGTTGGTTAAAGTGCTTTACCTGTAAGGGAGGGCAGGAGAAATGATGGGCTGGCTTGGAGGGTAACCAAAATTCCTTCAACTGTAAACGCATCCTACCTAGAAAACTTAAGGGAAAAATATTGTATCCCATATGACATCGAACTTCTATCCGGCTCTCCTAACGAGCTGCCTACTTTTCGAGGTAAGGGTGTGACGCCATCAGTGAGTTCTTCCTTAAAGCAGGTCTTCGTCTACCTTTCCACCCCTTCTTTGGAGCCATTCTTAGGTTGTACGAGATGGCTCTCACCCAGCACATCTCTAATGTTGGGTCCAATTAGTGGGAACCTACTTTCTGTGGAAGGAGACCTTCCTTGGAGAGGACATGCCCCTCCACGTTTCCAGACCATCTTCCAACCTCGAGTTTTGGGAAAAGGGGATTCCAAGGGTTGGTAATCATTATGTCCATGGGGGTCACATTTCCTTTTCGCAATTCCTTTTCCTTCAAAAAATGGAATGAGACGTGGTTTTGGGTGAGACGGAAATGACAAGAGTGTGAGTGTGACACGGTTCCCCACGTGATAGTTTTGACCTCTTACTCAGAAGCTCGTAAGCGTTATACTTACATTTGATTTTAATTAATGATAATTCCGATCTTAACCTTTTTTCTAATGTTTTACAAGGTCGGTAGAACGCTTTGAGCTCAGTCGAAGTGAACTGGAGATTGTTGAGGACATTTACCAACATCCTTCATGTTCACGAGAGTTTGACCGTTTTATCAACTCCAAACGATTCTTCGAGGAATTTTGCTTAATGGCCTAAAGAGGTAATGCTAACTTTGAACATATTTTTTTCCATTTTTTTTGCTATTTTATATACAATGTTGCTGGCCTTGTTTCTTTTTTTGTTGAAAACTTCGAGAAGATGAGGCATCCTAGCCCGACCACGATCCATGTTGCCACCTCCACTGCTCGGAGAAAAGGACTGAAGCCCTCATCTGTTGCAATAAAATAGGTGAGGGACCAAGTTGAGAAGATTAGTCTGGTGGCGGTAGCCAAGAGGGAGAAGAGTGGCCCCACATGAAAGAGAAAGGCAAAAGATAGTGAATGAGGTCCCCAAGAAAAAAACATCACTTCTTCGCCATCGAAGATGGTGGGTCATGGCCACCCTAGCCATCGCTCTTAGAGATGGCAATTTTCCCCGCCCCGCCCCGTCCCCGCGGGGCCCCGCCCCGAATGGGGCAAAAAAATCCGTCCCGAACGGGTTGGCGGGGCGGGGCGGGGCGAGGTTCGCCGCCCCGTCACGGGTCGTGGGGTGGGGCGGGGTGGAGATGCCCCGCCCCGAACCCGCCCCGTGAAGAATTAAAAAAGAAAAAAAATTTGTTTTGGACATTATTTGTTTTGGACATTTTTTGTTTCAAGTGTTTGCTTTGAATATTGATATAATTAGTTTGAACATTATTTACTTTGGATTTTAAAATTTAAAATTTGTATTTTAAATAAAAAAAAAAAACAAATGGGGCAAGAAACGGGGCAAGTCCTCGCCCCGTACCCGCCCCGAGCCCCGCCCCGCCCCATCTAAGGCGGGGTGGGGCGCGGGGCAGGGAGGGGGAGTGGCAGGGCGGGGTGGGGTGAGGGTGCCCCGCCCCGAACCCGCCCCATTGCCATCACTAATTGCTCTGAAGTCCCCACTAGGGAAAAACTGATGGCAGTTTCCATAGCTGCGACGAAGGGGGGGCCAGAAGAGGCCAACTGTTGTGGAGCTTTCAGGGCAGCGGTTATCGAAGAGGGCTAAAACTTCTAGTGGGTCGCCGGCTTGTGACTCTACATGCTACAAACTTGCAGTCTCCCAAAAGAGCGACAAATTGGCTTCTGAGGTTCTGACCATGCTTCCTTCAGAGATTCAAACTGCCACATCTACATTCCACAATTTCTGGACGGATAGGTGGCAGAACTTCGTGGAGACCAGCATTGCGGTGGACCTATTCGCCACCATGGTAAGCCACATAATGAGGGCCTTTGGAGTGGCCATAGAGGCTTAAGCTCTTTTAAAAAACCTTTAAAATAAAAATAGAGAGTTTTTGAACAAAGCCTCTCAGGCCAAGGAGGCAGCCAGCAAGGATGAGGCTGAGGCTGAGTTAATAAAGAAGCAGTGGGCTGAGGAGTCTGTGAAGCTCGCTTCGACATTGGCAGAGATTGAAATCTGAAGAATGAAGTCCACTTGTCCCAAAGCGAAGTGGCTTCCGTAACAAAGTGAGTGGAGACTTCTAACACCCATCAGAGGCTGGTTACTGAGGCCTTGGAGAAGGTAAATAAGGAGGATGTTGCCTTGAAGCAACATGTGGGAGAGCTGAACATTAAAGTTTCTAGCTTGACAAATGAGGTTGAGGCGGCGAGGCAAGAAGCTCAATCTACTGGTGATGATGTTGTCAAGAAGTATATTGCCAACTTCTACCTGACAGAGGCATGTTAAAGCTTCGCAAAATACTGGCGAAGGTATGCTTACACCGAGATGGTAGAATGGATTGAAGCTAACTTTCAAACCATTAATACCTCTGAGTTGATGTCAAAATTTTTGGATGTGGGAGAACAAGAGCCTCAAACTCCGGTAGAGAGTAGCCACATAATCGAGATTGAAGACAATGCTGCTGAATAAATTTCTAAAGTTGTGGGTCCCAATACTATAATTCCCTTTGTAGCTCTCATTTCCCCACTTGTTTAGCTAATAGGTTTTTCTTTTTTGTATTTTCCATGTCAATGGCTTCGACCCACAATTATAACTATTTATTCAATAAATAAAATTTTCTTTCGTCTATATACTTGTGTTTTATTTATTTTATTTATTTTCTGCTTATTTTACTACTTTTCCATGCTCTTCAACCTATTTTGTTTGTAATTTGTTATTCAAATTTGTAATTTTGTACAAGTGTTAGAAGGTCATTTTACCTTTCTAACTTGACATCTGAACTTGCTGCATTTGTATATAATCCTTCACTTTATTGCACTTCGGCTTTTTTTTAGACTTGTTTATTTGCAATTTGTGCAAATGCTAGTATTTCGCGTGTCTTTTACTTATTCTCCTGAGCATGGTGTAGAGCAGTTCGCCTATATTAAGGCTTTCTTAACAACTTTTGTTGTTCTTTTGTTGTTAAGTACAAGTACTGTCCACTTCATGAGTAGGGAGGTGGTCCCTCTTGGGGTCCAGGTCTTCGTCGAAGTGCCCACTCTTCTCTGTATAGGGGCGATTCATCTATGTAGAGGCCTCTCCCTTGATTTTTGTCAATAAGAGATACTTTTTTGTTTTATTTTTTGCAAACTAGACTTAATAATATGAAGAACAAATTTAACTTAATAAAATTAGTAATTTTCCAAAGCACGAGGTTGAGCGGTTCATCCATACTAAGGCTTCCTTAACAACTTCTATTGTTAAGAGTGCTTTCCACTTCATGAGTAATGAGGTATATCTTTTTGGGATCTAACTCCTCGTTGAAGTCTCACGCTTCTTTGCATAGGGACGGTTCATCTATGCAGAGGCTTCTCCCAGGACTTTTGTTGCTGTGACGTTTTATTCTTTACAAACACTTTAATAAAATTCAATTTCATTGAAGCAAGAACGGTACAAACTGTATATTTACATTTTTACTGGTAGTATTTTCATAGATGTTCAGCGTTCCATGGATGAGGCTGTGCCTTTCCATCCATATTTTCGATTTTATAAGTTCTAAGTCAAACATTTTCTTTGATGTGGTAAGGACCTTCCCAATTGGGACCAAGGGTTTTTGCCTCCGTGCTCTTTAGAAGATAAGAATACCCTTCAAAATACTAGTTTATTCAAGTGAAATGACTTCTTCTTAACTTTAAAATTGTAGTATCTTGTCATTTTTTGTTGGTAGATAGCCAATTTTGCTTGAGAATCATCCATCATTTCTTCAAGGAGGTCTACTTCGTACCTTCTCAACTCGTCATTAGATATTTCATTAAAATGAATGCGACGAGGAGATGACAGACCTATTTTAACCGGGCTCTTGGCCTCAGCTCCATAAGCCATAGAGAAAGGAGTTTCTCCTATAGTTGTTCTGTTCGTAGTTCGGATAGCCCATAAGACTTGAGGCAGTTCGTCGAGCCGAGCCCCCTTAGAAGCATCTAACTTTCTTTTCAACCTGTATTTGATAGTCTTATTGATAGCTTTCACCTGCCATTAGCCTGAGGGTGATGTGGGAAGGAGAAATGCTTCCTAATGCCCAGCTCTTCACACAAGTTCCTGACCTTCATTTTGCTGAATTGTCGCCCATTATCCATGATAATTGAATGGAGAATCCGAACCTGCAAATGATGTTTTTCCATAGGAATTTGGAAGTATTTACTTCAGTGATTCTGGAAGGGGGTTCGACTTCTGCCCATTTAGTAAAGTAATCAATGCTAACAGTCGTAAAGCTGAAATTGCCCCTCCCTTTAGGTAGGGGACCTATAAGATCAATCCCCCATTTGGCAAATGGCCAGCGACTATAAATGATGCTTGGTTCACGAGAATGCTACATTTGAATTATTGTGAAGTGTTGATACTTATCACATCTCTTTGCAAATTGCTGTGCACCTTTTTTTTATGTGGGTCAACAATATCCTTATCTTAACACCTTTTGTGTTAAGGACCATCCTCCCAAGTGGTTGCTGCATACCCCTTCATGAATTTCTCGGAGCACATAGGTTGCTTGTTCTCCTTCTATGCATCGAAGTAATGGATAGGAGAAACTTTGTTTGTATAGCACATCGTCTTGGGAAACGAAGTGAGTGGCTCATCTTCTGAGCTTCTGTGCCTTTTTCTTTTTAGATAATAATGTTTGGTCTTTGAGAAACCTTATTAATGGCTTCATTCACAATGGAGAATCTTCGACCCACATTACTTCTTCGCCTGTAGTAGTAGAGGGTCTAGAAAGGTGCTTATGGGCACCGCTATGAGCAGTTCGAAATCTTTACTACTTACCAATTTCGAAAGAGCGTCGGCGTGAGCATTCTCTAAGCGTGGGATTTGTACTAACTCAAATTTTTCAAAAGCTGGAATGAACTCCATGACCAATTTCTGATAAGTGGCCACAGACTTATCTATAGCTAAGAAATTATCATCAACCTAGTTAACTACCAGATGTGAGTCGCTGTTGATTACCAGTCTCTTTACCTGTATTTCCCTGGAAAATCTGAGGCCAGCTAGGAGAGCCTCGTATTCTACTGCAGTGTTGGTGGCCTTGAAGTCGAACCTTACAGACAATTGAGCTTATGTCCTTCTAGACTAACTAGGACCCCTTCTGCTCCAAATCTAGTATCCATTGAGAGGCCATCAACAACAAGGTTCCATGTAGAAGGTTCGATAGGTTCCATCTCCTCTTTCATTTCTGGAATAAGCATGAACTCTGCTACAAAATCTGCTAAGGCTTGTCCTTTAACAACAGCTCTTTGTTTGCACACAATATCAAACTTGCTAATTTCTACTGCTTACTTTATTAATCATCCCGAAGCATCAGGCTTCTGCAATAGTTGCTTTAGAGGGAAGTTAGTTAGCTCGTGTATGGTATGGGTCTGGAAATATGGCCTCAATTTTCAGGAAGTTGTCACCAAGGAGAGTGCTAGCTTCTCCATGTTTGGATAGCGACTCTTTGCTGCAAAAAATGCTTTGCTTACATAATAAACTAGCAATTAGAGACCACCTTCCTCTCTTATAAGAACTGAACTGATTGCATCGAGGGTTACCGCTAGTTATAGCTACAGTTGTTCGTTAGCATTGGGTTTGAAAAGATGGGTGCTTGTCCCAAGTGCTTCTTCAGCTCTTCCAGGGCTATCTTGCATTCCTTTGTCCATTGGTACTTATTTTCTCCCTTCAAAATCTTGAAGAAGGGTAGGCAATTGTCTGTTGCCTTTGAGACGAATCGGTTCAAAGCAACTACACATCTAGTGAGGCTCTGTACCTCTTTAGGTTTCCGAGGCGACCTCATTTCAATCAAGACTTTGATCTTCTTTGGGCTTTAATGCCTCTTTGATTGACCATGTAGCCCAGAACCTTTCTAGAGGCAACTCCGAAGGCTCGTTTTAAGGGGGTTGAGCCTCATTACGTCGACAATGTTTGGAAATTTTCGCCCAGTTGCTTGACATGATCATCTGCCTTCAAGCTTTTCACTAACATGTCGTCTACATATACCTCCATTGTCTTTCCAATGAGGTCAGCGAACATCTTATTGACAAGTCTTTGATTAGTGACCCCTACGTTTTTCAACCCAAAAGGCATGACCTTATAGCAATAAAAACATTTTTCATTATGAAGGACATGATCTTCGTCAACCGGGAACATTGGGATCTGATTGTAGTCGGAGTAGGCATCCATAAAACTAAGAAATTTATGTCCGGCTGTCGAGTCCACTAGTTATCTATCCGAAGGAGTGGAAAGCTATCCTCAGGGTAAGCTTGAGAAATCTACACAAACTCTCCACTTCCCATTGTGTTTTTGACCAGGACGGCTAGAGATCCACTTCGGATACATCGATTCCCGAATAAAGTGATTGTTGATTAACTTCTTTACTTCGTCGTTTAAGGCTTCGTATCTCTCTTGATTGAGGGCTCTCCTCTTCTGTCTATGAGTTGTAGCCTTATGATCGATTTTCAAGTGGTGACAATTGACTTTTGGATTAATGCCAACTATGTCTCCATGCTTCCAAGCGAAGACGCCCAAGTTTTTTCGCAAAAAGCTTTTCAGTTTTTCTTTGGCCTCTAGTGGCAGTTTTTTTCCAACCTCCAACCATTTGGAGGGTTCCTGGGGATTTACTTGAAAACTCTCCAATTGTTCTACTGTGGCTCTTCGAGGCTCGCAATCGAGATGCGAGGGTCCAGTTCCTCCAAATTAGCTGCTTTTTCAGCAATTCTCCCTTCTTCAGGAGATATAGCCTCTTCTTCATATGCGGCCATCATTTTGACATCTTTCCCATATTCAAGGACGTTATCCATGTCAATGTTTGTTAGGATTAAATTGACACTTCTAGTTTCCGCTTTCCTAAGGGGTTTGAATAGCATTCCCTTACACTATTTTGGTCACCTCTAACCGTAGCGATGTCAATTTCTGTTGGGAACTTCATACATAAACGGTGAATGGATGTAACGGCCCATAATTTATTTTTGTGCCAGCCTCCCAAGCACTCCGTGGTTGGCGGATCGGTTTTCCACCACCAAAAATTCCATAAAATGATGAGCAGTTAAGGGTGTTCCCATTACCATTGCTAGAGTAATTTTACCCCTTGGAATGATGCTATCGCTAGTGAAGCCATATAAGGGAGAATTCATTAGGGTCAGCTCATGGTCAACTTCCACTTTATCAAAGGTAGCTCCAAAGGTGATGTTGACAGAGCTTCCATTATCTACTAACATCCTTTTTAGGCCATTACAAGCTACAACGGCCCTCACCACTAGGGCATCACAATGTGGAGAATGTACACTAACTATGAAGCTCACCATTAATAGGTTGAACCCTTCTCTCGGTGGAGGGTTAGTTGTTGGTAACTATGAAGCTCGCCATTGAGAAGTCTTTAGCTTTCCTTGCATAGTTTCTTTGAGAGTTTCTAGACTCTCTCCCAACATATGGACCTCCAAAAATCGTATAAATTTCTCTGATGGGTTCATGGCTAGCATTAGCTAGGGGCTTCTTCTCTGTCTTTGACCATCCGTAGGTCTTTTCCCACCACTATCTCTCCTTTGAGGGATGTAGTCTCTATTGGGGCTCCTCGACTAAACATTCCAGGGTTGTTGACTCTTTCTAGGAGGAGCGTATATTCGGAGGTGCCTATTTCTCCATCGATTTTTATTTTGAGGGTACATTGCAATATCTCTACAGTCAACAATGTTGTGGCTAGAGGAGTGGTGGTATGTACAATAGATGGTGTACTATCGTAAGCACCCAAAAATAAAATCTTTACCTCTAAAAAAGACAAATGTAGCAGTGAAAGTAAGGATCGATCCCACGAAGAGTGATTAGTCTAATTTTATGTTATGTAAACAATGATTAGGGGGTTTTGATTATGCGCAAACTATTTTAAAGAAATTAACTAATAAACAACTCAAATTAAAATATCGAAGGCAATCAAAAGAACAATCCTTGATCTAAATCCACATCCACCATCTGAATTTTACAATTGATCATAGATGCAAATATATATTAATTCACACTTTGAATATTCACCGTTGGAATTATTTTCTTATCTCTCCGTAATTGTAGTTAATTAGGAAACAAGTGATCCAATTAACTTTAATTACTAAACACCCATGACAAGCGCTATAGATTTAACTTAGTAACAGTCTTAATAATTAGAGAGATCGATGAAGTTAAATAATACCAGCAGAAGCGGTTGTATTTAATCTAGTCAAACGTTCTTCCCAAGATTTAATAATTTCTGACGTAGCAAATCATTAAACCTCAGTTGCTTCATAAATTAAAAGGGATCAAACAATTACGGATTTGATATTTAATTTAGCTATTGATTGCAACAAATAATAAACTAGTACGCCTCCAAGCAATTAAACGCAACAATCATGAAAATAAGTGCAGAAAAGCATTCAATACTCAAAACATGAATTAAACAATAAAAATAATGTAGATCTCACAGTTGGATTGGTTCTAAGGTTTCAGTTTCCTTCGAAAATTAAACAATAAAAATAATTTAGATTTGTTTCCATAAGTGTTTAAGTCAAATTCGAAAATCAGATTTCCGGCACCAGGAGTGTACTATGCGGTTCCGGCACCAGGAGTGTACTATGCAACCGATAGTACAAATACATGCGGTCGCATAGTTCATTTAAAACTCGGCCTTCATTTCTCTGAAACTATGTATGTGACCGCATAGCATTGATATATATATATATATATATATATATATATATATATATATATATATATATATATATATATATATATACAGAAATGATCTAATGAGCACCGGTGCTCATCTTATCCTAAGCACCAATGAGTTGGCACATTAATTCATTGGTGGATTGGAACTCATAAAATCTTTATCCACCAACGAATTAATGTGCCAACTCATCGGTGCTAGGATAAGATGAGCACCGATGCTCATTAGATCATTTCTGTATATATATATATATATATATATATATATATATATATATATATATATATATATATATATGTGCAATTCTTCATGTTTTCTATTAATTGGTCTTTAAATCTTTCACATCTTCGTTTTGCCTTTTGAGTCATGTTTTGAATATTTGCAGCTTGGTCCCTGAGCATTTATTTTCTTTCACTTTAATACTTTTTTCGTTTATTTCTTCTATATTCCACCATATTCATCCAATTGCAACCTAAATCAAAATATAAGAGTAATGAGTACATTTAGGCATCAATTAATCATAAAAGCATAAGATAAGTGGACGAAAAATATAACATTTTACATTCTCATCAAATTTCCACACACTTAGCTTTTGTTCATTCTCGGGCAAAACTCAATTTTTACTTTCCCAAAAAATATCAAGGTTGTAACGCCATAAACATAGAACAATCAAACTCCTTAAAACGCCTAGCACATCATGAACAAACATTCTCACACAACTTAGAATCAATTAGCAAGTATTTTCATATGAAGATGGAATAAACCAAGCACGTAGACCCTCATGGACATAAGCACTCGTCTCTCATGTGTTTGAAGCGTATGTGTTTCACTTAAATTCATTCCAATAGAGATTATCTAACATATGCTTGCATATCTTCTTATTCTCCACCAATTAGACTACATGCATAACACAAATCATAAGGACTTTTCGAAGGTTGTAACGGGGGCTTAGGGTCAAGGTGGAAAATATTTGGGAATGTGCTCAAAAGCCATCGAAATTAGTGAATCAAATATGAATCAACTCAAGCTCAAATATATAAGACATGAAAAGCCCATCACTCCACTCAGCAATTCCTCCAATTTGCATCTATCCCACATAAATAAATCCGTTTCTTGAAATTTCAGGAGGAATTATGAACGTGGATAGTTTGTTATAGTAAAAATCATTTCCTCCATCATTTTTTTTTTTTTTTTTTGTAGAAAGTATTACACCAACAATGGAACTCGTGAATTGAGACGGAAAACATGTTCCATTTCATTAGTCATAGCCCTACCATAAATTCAGACACACCCACACTTTTTTCTTGTGCACCCATACATATCATAATGATGAACATATACTCTACTAGTTTTATGGCTTGTGTAAAGACATTATCTTTTTTTGGGGGTTAAAGCTCGTAACGTAGGTTTACAAAAATGAAAAGGCAATTAAGTTCAAAGGGGTTCAACAAAAGGGAAATTAATTACAAGGTAGGCTATTTGTCTTAGGTAGCTAACTTATATAACAAAGATAACTTTAATCATGTTCATGCATACATGTAGCAATATGACCTTGAAGAGAATCAATGCAAGCTCTAGAGAAACAAATCCATAGAAAAATATCACTCGTGAAAGAAAATAATGAGATTGATATGGATGTGTCAGTTTAAAGGCTCAAAATCTCACCGACTTTTATCTACAAAATTCAGCTACTACCATCCTCAAAGAAAATAACTAGACAAATAAACTATAAGTTTGGATTGACTGTCTTTTAAAGGATGGACTTGATCTCTCGATTTGACACTTTCGCTTGCTCACTAGTATGAGAATGATAGGCAGTCGACACCTTGTGAGTCACATGGTACTTTCATAGCAAAGTATCTACAGTTCGAATACAAAAATGAGTGCCTCGATCACTTATTAGAGCTATTGGAATTCCAAACCTGGAGAATATGTTAGACTTGATAAAATCTGTAACGACTTTAGAATCATCAGTTCTGGTAGCCTTAGCTTCTACCCATTTTGAAACATAATCAACATCAAGCAAAATGTAAACATAACCGAAAGATACAGGGAACAGTCCCATGAAATCGATGCCCTAAATAAAAAAAAATTTCACAAAATAGTATGGACGTTTGTGGCACCTCATTCCTTTAGGTTATATTACCTGTCTTTTGACAATGTTAGCATGACTTACAAAAAGAATATGAATCTCGAAATAAAGTCGGCCAATAGAAACCACATTCTAGCACTTTTCTCGCTGTCCTCTTAGTTCCAAAGTGACCTCCACAATCATGAGAATGACAAAAGGTGAGAATAGAAATAATCTCATTTTCAGGAACACATCTTCTTATAACTTGATTTGCACAATGCTTCCATAAGTATGGGTCATCCCACACATAGTATTTAGCATCACCCTTTACCTTATCTCCTTGAGCTCTAGACAAACCAGGAGATAACATATTAGTAACCAAATAATTTACAATATTCACATTCCAAGGTAATGTCACACTCGCAGAGAGCAATTGCTTGTCGGGGAATGTTTCCTGCAAATGAAGTTCATCCTCCACATGAACTAAACGACTCAAATGATTTGATACGCAATTTTCTGTCCCTATTTTGTCTTTGATCTTCAAATCAAATTCACTCAAGAGAAGTATCCATCATATTAATCTTGGTTTTGCCTCTTTCTTTGTCATCAAATAACGAAGAGCTGCATGATCAGAGTAAACAATAACCTTAGTACCAAGCAAATAAGATCGAAACTTTTCTAAAGCAAAAACAACATCTAAAAGTTCTTTTTCAGTTGTAGAATAATTTCTCTGGGCATCATTCAAAATTCTGGAAGCATAATAAATGACATGTGACGTAATCCTTTGACCCAAAACCGCAGCCAATGCATAATCACTTGCATCGTACATTATCCGAAATAGGATAAATATCTCCAACTTCAAGAAGTTTGAGGATTTCCTTCTTCACTTAATCCATCATGGAAAATCTTCTTTACAGTTGACGGGAATGTTTTACTTCCTCTTCGAGTAAGATACGATGCATGCATGTAGAGTACTAATTCCTTTAATATCCGTAATTATCCAACCAATAGCCGTCTTATGCTCCGTAAGGACTTGCACAAGCTTTTCTTCTTATCTTATGGTGCACTAAGTTTACTGGAGATGATCACCGGTAACCTTTCTCCGTCTTCAAGGAACATGTACTTGAGATGGCTAGGGAGAGGCTTTAAATTTGGAGTGAAAGTCTTCAAAATAGAGGGTACGTGTCTCTCGTGAAAAACTGGTAAGGTAATCTAAAGAACGTTACCTAACTGCTATAACTGAGGAAAATCATTCAACACTGCAACCGTTTCCCACAAAATGAGTGCTTAAGGTTAAATCCTCATTCTCTTTCTCAAGATAATTACTGATGGCAGCTTCTAATCCATCTTTTCCACCAAGTTCAAAAACTTCATGTGCTAAATAATCAATCACATCAATAGAATAAACTTGATATTATCTTCAGGATATTTCATGGCATCATAAATATTAAATTTAATAATTTCACCATCAAATTCCATAGTAAGTGTGCCACTATGAACATCTATCTTACTTTTGGATGTTTTTAAGAATAGTCTTCCTAACAAAATAGGGATAGTTTGATCACTTTTTTCCATACCAAGCACGTAGAAATCAGTGGGAAAAACCAAACCATTAACTTACACAAGGACATCTTCAATTACACCCTTATGATATGTATTAGATCTATCAGCAAACTGAATCACAACACCAGTTTTATTCAAAGGTCCCAAGTTTCAACTAAGCATATATCGAATATGGCATGACATTAATAGAAGCTCATAAATCTAACATGACCTTCTCAAATTTAGTGTCACCTATCGTATAAGGAATAGTAAACATGATTGGATCTTTGCACTTTGCAGGGAGTTTTCATTGAATAACTGTAGAGACATTATCCCCAACTCTTACCTTCTCACACCATTTTAAGTTTCTGTTTCATCTTAATTGTGCACAATTCTTTCAAAAATTTAGGATAACGATGTATTTGTTTAATAGCATCTAACAATGGAATATTTACCTCGCATCTACGAAACGTTTCATATAGATCTTGATTTTGTTCATATTTCCTAGATTTTGCTAAGGATTGAGGAAAATGGGGTATTGGTTTATAATAAAAAAGAGGTGGAAACTTACACTTTAGTACGTTATTGTCATTAGGAACATTCATTTGTGCAACGAAATTTTCCCTTTTTCTTACTCCGATGATGTAGGGGCTGCCTTTACTGAAATCTCAACCTCTTTACCACTTTTCAAGATGATTGCGCTTGTATTTTCTCTTGGATTCACTATTTTTGAGAGAGAAATTTCCTTGAACTTTGTACCTCTAGCTGACTAATTACGGTTTCCATCTGGCCCATCTGATTGTCCATACCTTGAACACTAGCCATGGGCTCTCGTTGGAATTTTTTTGTCTCCTGTTGGAATTGCAAAGTGTTAGTGGCAAGGGACTTAACAATATCTTCTAAAGACTGAATTGGAAGTTTGGCTAGGTTGTTGTCTAGGAGGGTATGGCTGCTTATGTTGTTGGAAATTTGGGCGATCTTGAGTTGTAGGTTGATTTACTTGTGGATTCTCATAGTTAAGATTAGGATGATCCCTCCATCCCTAGTTATATGTTTTCGAATAGGGATCATAATTCTTTTGCGGTTGTCCAAGAAAGCCACATGCTACATTAACTTGTTCAATGGGTTCCTCTTGAAGTGTTGAACACATGTCGGTTGGATATCCCACTACTGAACAAATTCCACAAGCCTTTGCTGCATATTACCTACAATCATTTGACGAACAAGAGAAGTTAGACTCGTAATTTTTTGTTCAATGGATGAGATATTTAGCTCATTAACATGTTTAGAAGAAAGGTCGAGTCTAGTCCCAAATTGTTGAGAGTTGGCTGCCATTTTTGCAATTAAGTTCTTTGCGCCCTCGGGAGTTTTATCTACCAAAGTTCCTCCACTAATAGTATCAATAATACTCCTATCAGTAGGTAGAAGGGCTTCATTGAAATATTGGATGAGAAGTTGCTCACTAATTTGATGATGGGGACAACTTGCACATAACTTCTTGAAAACCTCTCAGTATGCATGTAGGGATTCTTTGCTGTCATGTCTTACACCATAGATTTCTTTTCCAACGTTGGCTGCCCTTGAAGTCCCGTAAGAATTTCATAGCTATCTATATCTTCTATGAAGTTCTATACTCACCTACAATGCAAGAATTACATAAGCTAATGCTCACTAAGTAAAAATCATTCATGCAAGAATTACATTATGATAAAAATGCCTCAAACAAATATTCATCAAAATCAGCTTGAAATAATTTCATTTGAAATCTTTTCGTTTCGTTGGGCCTTTGACCCACCACCTATGCATCGGATAGAGCTCTTCACAATATCAATATCAATAATCAAATGGCCAACATGATATCGATACAATCGAGTAGACCATCCACTTGTGACCACTAGAGGCACATCCCCTAATTGCCTTTATGATCACCCAAAATGTATCTCATTCGCCCCAATAATCATGATATCACAAGGGCATAGTCAAGTGGTCCACCTTCCCGTGACCACCAAAGGCACATCCCCTATCTACCTTTGCGATTACTCAAAAAGTCTCACCCACGATGGCAAAACATATTACATAAATATGCATCACATTCCTCAGTGTCGTAGTAGTGGTCGATAAATTTTTTTTATAAAGTAAACTCATTTTTCCAATCAAATCGTGCGTGCTAGATTTTTAATGTTGGACATATGTTGTGCATGCATGTGCAAATGCTCATGAATGTCATACTCAATCAATATATTTTGAAGCTACATGCTCATTCATTGTAACCACCATATGATACACAGAGAACTCCTTATCAAGGTTAAATAAATGTTACGACGATATTCTATAGAATTGCACAAATATTGTGTTCTTGCATTGTAGTTGTAAATGTATTTTTACTTACCTCTTTGCCTTGTGTGTGATCTTTTTACAGGGTGTAGGTCAAGTCTCTTTTTTACCTACATTCGGAAAACGACTTGTATTACCATGTAATATTAAACACAATCCCCAATTTGATAATCTTAACTTATGCATAATTCCATACGAAGACCTTAGATGCCAACATATTCTAGATTTTTTGGATGAATGGGGAATTACGTCGCTCTTTGATCTGCAGAATAAGGCCTAGGAGCTCTCTCTTTTATGCCAGAGATCTTCCACTGCATAAGAGCCATCTCTGAATGACCGAAGAAGTCAATTCTCTGAGCTGAAAGTAAAGCATCAAAGTCTGGCCGGTTAATCCAGCACCTTTCTAAACATCCATTGAAATTTCAGTCGCTAGCCTCCTAGTGTAGTTCCAGTTGATTCGGAAGTTTCAAGTCCAAAACACGAACTTGGATATAAAAAGAACCATGTTTACACTAAATCACATCATTAAAGACCCATGACTCATCTCATTCTGGACCTTTTTCTGCGGAAAAGGATCCAATGAATTCGAAAGAATTGAACGAGGAGCCGTATGAGGTGAAAATCTCATGTACGGTTCTGTAGAGTGGCAGTAAGGGTGACTTAGCTCTCTATTCAAAAGCCTTCCGTTCGTTGAGCTCTTCGCCCCTGGCGGCTCGACTGGGTTGGTTACATGTGTCGTCTACTTTGTTTTAGTTGCGTTAACTAGGCAGCTTCTCACCTTGCCTGGTCAAAGCGCGGTTAGACTGCGACGATGTCCAATATCTATAGACAGCATTAAGGGCTAACACTACAAGTAACCCGCTATATAACTCTTGTTATTTTCAAGTTCATTGTTATAAACATCATTTATTTGGATCATTAACGTCCTAAGACTCATTCAAATCAATTTTTCCAAGCTTTAGAGGTGATTAGTGATTATGTAAAGGCTGAAGTATATGAAATATAAAGATGGTAACAACCAGTTTTTCAATTTCTATTGCTGCCCGGTTCACTTTCCGATCTCTTTTTTGTACCCTTAATCACATCAATCAACTCCCAAACTTTTACCACACTTATATAACATATATGTTCAGGTAAATCTGTTATTAATTCACCACAAGTTATCGATTTAAAGCCTGAAAATCAATCCCTTTTATCGAACACCGAATCAAAAATTTCATTATGGCTGTTTTAAGTTTCACTTGGATTAACATACCACAACTCAGGTTCTAACCTATTAAAGATCATTTATATACTTCAAAATCATATATAAAAACAGTCATATTAATAAATACAATTTATACTCAAGATATTACCCAAAATCAAAGGTTGAATAAGCAGAATCCAACAACTATGCAATTTTTGTCCTCAGTTGTTTCACTCAATATATTTCCACCAATTATCCCTCTTTTTGCCTTAATAACAACCCCAACATAATATCAAGCAATTTCAGAGTCTCAAGAGATTGTAACACCTTCAAAAAAAATGAAAACAACCTTCAAAACCTTGAGCTAAACTCACATATCCAGAAATTCAGTTTCCAGCTTCTTGTTTCTGCTTCTCTCTATTTCCTTTGCTTTCTCTTTCACTTGGGGGTAACTTGAAGGGCTAAATATCTTAGTAGGAGGTATATAAAGTGTCTTCAAGGGTTGGGGTTGTGAACCTTACTTAAGGATTTAAGAAAATGTTGCGTGCAGCCAAGTTAATAAGCAGGATGTGACTTTATGCAGCAAAATTTGACATGATGGAGGCCTTGAGGTTGAAGGAATTGGATGTTAAAATGACAAGTCACCAAGGATTAAGTAGGATGTGTCTTCTTTTAATTAAAACCTGATTTTTGTGCCTATCCTTGGAGGAGTTATATATAATTTAGGAGATAAGTACTACATGTATGAGGTCTTCAAAGAGTTTTAGGCTGAGTAATGCTTAGGAATGAAAGAATTGACCATTATAAAGACAAATTAGCAAACCTGAGGTGTTCTCTTATTGTAAAAATTTGATTTTTCATCTATCTTTGTAGGTATAAATCAAGTGTCCTTGACCTATTTTAATGTGTTCACAACCTATTTTACTTGCCCTAAGAACCCAATATGTTTTATCGAGTACCTTCATTGACTGTTTATTCGATTACTTACCCGATTGATACCCGATCTTCGATCAATTTCAACAATTTGCATCTTAATATTTATAATGTCACTTGAACCTTATATTATTGTGTTGTGATCGTGTCACGTCATTCCTCATGTCCCAAATATGTTAAAGACTTAATTAGGGTTTAGGGTAACCATATCGAAAGCATATAACCTGATAATATTCTGAACGCTTTCAATATTACAATTGTTTAACAAATCAAATATCCAACATTTCGACTAATCTAATTTTCCACCATAACTCAATATACAATTCACCACCTAGTCAAGGAGGTCGAAGACTAATACCATATAAAAATCTTAAGACCTCAATGATCGAATTTACATTATATGAGAGAGCAATTACGAAACATTGATGCAAATGTGGATGGCAATGTAAATAGTGTGAAATGCATGAATCATATTGTCCAAGTGTGTAATATGATGTTCGGGGTATTACACTATTACTTTTGTCAGGTTCCCTAAATCATATTTCATATATGCTCCTATAAATGCTTGTGCCATGGCCCACTTTTTTTGTGCCAACAAGTCGTTAATAAGATATTTTCACTTCTTCCTTTGAAGAGATAGGATACTTGATTCATGTGGCCTCAACTATTTTAGGTTCATTGCAGATCCAATTTGTTCCAAGCATTTTAGTTCGATTATAATACTTCAATTGTCCTGCTAGACGACCTTGGATCTTTTCCTTTGAACCCAAAGGTTTGTGATTATATATTGATAGAACTCAGTGAGGAGTAATATTAGAGCTTTGCTCACATGAAGCAATTATGGGGAAGCTTATTTTTCTTTTATTATGTAGTGATGTCCCTTTGATTGACGAAGGGAGATCAATCACAAAATAGGCCATGAGTGAAGAAGTAGTTGGCCTTTCACCTCTTTCTAGTGACTCGGACTGAGCAAAGCGAAATACAGTTTTTAAATAAAGAAATAGGAGGGGTGGGGTAGCTAGTAAGGAATTCTGAAACCCGACAGCGAGCAAAAAGAAGCTAGGCCAAGATGCCTCCTAAAAATTGTTGAGGATGATGCACGGTTCTAAAACCCCTCGTGTGTGTGTCCTAGATGTGTGTCCTTGTAGGATCATTTTATGCAAGTAGATTCATGAAGAACAATTAATTAACATGTAATTTTAAATGAGACTTGTATTCTATATTTTTGGCCTCCTTTTGAAAGAATTTTAAATAATTTAATTTATAAATAAATAGAAATGAGTGGTGGACAGGTGGATAGTGTTGGAAAATAGTTGAAAATTTTGATTTTTATCAATCTTTGACTAAATATTTGGATAGGTCCTACTACTCAAATTTTTCGAGGAATTGGGTCGAACATATTCTACTTGTAAAGTAGATGAGTTTTGTATATTTGGAAGTCAAAAAATACATCTGTATGAATGAGAAGTTAATGAATGAAGATAGGTTGGAAATCATGATTTTTTTAAATTAAAACTAGGAAATTCAAAAATCAAATCCCCACTAGAGTTGCCGTCTTGTGCTTTGCGAGCGACAATGTCCCTATTGTGGGCATTCGAGCGGCCTCGTGGGTGGTTAGCGAATGGCCACTGTGCAACTTTTCGAGAACAGATTCAAGATTGGTTTGTATTACCTTGTGTACAACTCTTCAACCTTTATAAAGTGGACCTCTATGTCATGGTTCGTTTATTTCCATTTTATGCAATCAAAGTATATCACATAACATCATTATCTTGTCAAAGTTTTGCATCAAAATCTTATGCTTTTTTAAATAAAAAGGAGTACGAAACTTCGTTTGGTTCGTCGTTTCTTGTAATTCAAAGTGATGTCATAACAAGAAGTTGAGGTTGTATCTTAAAAGACAATTGTCAAACCACCATTAATACTAGTGGGGTGGGGGGGGTTCAAATTTGTCTTAAGGACAAAGAATTCAACTCTTACCTCGATATTCTTGTATTCATTTTTTAAATTGTGTGTTTTCAGAGTTGGTACCTTATTTACCGGGTTTTAAACTTAGATTCTATTAGTGCTAAGGTTGGGTAAGTTCATCTCTCATTTATTATTATAAAGAAATCACTTTATCACTTATTATAATCTACAATTTAAGACAAATTGTTTTTGTAAAGTGATGTCTTTATTTAAATTCTTTTTTTCTCGGTTAAACGGAAATTTGTTTTCGATTTAACTTTCTCTACTTTCTCTTGATCTTAAATTTGGTTTGGCTTATCTTCTATTTGTGTAACATAAATGACTACTGTCAATGATAATATGGATGTTACTTTAGTCATTGTACCTCCGATTCTTTCGGTAATTACTCCTCCAGTTGCTTCGATTGTGATTACGCTAAAAGAATAACGCAGTAATTGTAGCACAGATTTGGGATGTCGATTTCACAGGGAGATGAAAAAATACTCAAGGATTCAACAAATTAGAGTTTTTCGTGAATGGTTTGAAACTAATTTGTTTTTCGAAATAAAATTTAAATATCAATGGATCAAATAATGAAATTAAAATCAATGAGTTAAAACAGTGAAGCGTCGGAATTCGCTCAATTGCATTGAATCATTCAATGTCAATTATTCATTTTTTATAACTCAATTAGAGGCTTTCATCCCGACACTCTAATTGGAAGATTTATCGTTAAAACTCAATTTAATTAAAATGTAACTCTAGAAACTAGATTTTCTCTAACAATTTCCCACAATTATGTATTAAAATCAGATTATAAATCGACCATATACATCAAGCATAAGTCAGTAAATAATCACACCAATAAAATAAATGAAATTGAAATTCAACAAGTATTTCGATCGTTCGATAGAAAAAGCATAAAAGTTTCTTTTCAATTTCCTATTAATATATGATAGAAATTTGGTGGCGGATCACCTAACAGTTTGACTTGGTATGATGTTGCTGTATTTTTTAAAATCAACCTTTGTTATCAAGATCATGTCTTATGAAAAGAATATATCTGATTAGGTATTAGTTGGTGTCCTAATTATCTCACACGGACTATTGGCCAAGCGAAAGGCTCTCAAGGGTCACGTACCTGGAGACTTGTGCCCAGCATGACCTGCTTCTCTAAACAGACCAACCCATGTCGCATGCAGCTGTGGGGCACATATGGTCGGGTTTGGACCACATTTAAACCTCTAATTCTATTTACAAAAAGGGTATTCAACTCTTATATGTAACATTAATAACTTGTTTGAACTATATAGTAATCAACAATATTAAGAAACAAAAGATTTGCCTGTCAAATATGTTCTAAAATGGGAAAATAAGGATATTGAAACTTTTGGAAACGACCACAAATTTTACCTTATTTTCTAATAAATTCCAGTCACTATATGAATCATTTTTGCTTGTCAGTGAGCTCGCGAAGTGAGAGGCAATACATGAAGCCACAACAAGAAGTATACTGATTTACAATTGCATTTATTGATATACATATAAAGCTTGTTTTGGAGAGATTTTTTTCAAAGTGAAAAATGATTTTTTGTATAATAAGTGGTTGTAAAGCATGAAAAAGTTAAGCTTTACATTAAACTTGTGATTAAAACTAACTTTTTAGGAAAATTGATTTTATTCCCAAACAAGCTCATAATAAAACTAGGTTCTTCGTGCAAACCCATGATATGATATTTATGCATATGTGTTATTCAGTACTTGTATGACAATTTTACTGCTCAATCATTGAATATTTCATCATAACATGAAGATGGCCAAAAATTCACCAATAATCATACGTGGAAACCTAATATTACGAAACAATCAATCGAAGAGATGTGGGAACTCAAAGGAAAATTAGCAAAGAACCAATATGCCAAAAACAAGAAACATTTCAACTTGATTACAAATAAATCAAAAGAGGAGTTTGTTAAAGTAGTTGAGCCACAAAATCCACTTGAAAACAATCCATTATTCTTCCCTCCATCTATAAATTCACAACAAATTCTTGATGCACATCATCTCCAACTTTACTTGAGACAACACAACCCTCAACTTCTCCAAAACTTAAAAATTTACAAATACGTCCTTCCATGGCTACCCAATTCTTGTTTCTGACTTTAGCAATCTCCCTAATGGTCCTAACTTTGCCTATTCATGCCCAAATCACTACACCATGCACCCCTTCAATGATTTCTACCTTCACACCATGCATGAATTTTCTTACCAATAGTAGCCTTAATGGGACTTCTCCCTCTGCAGATTGCTGCAATTCACTCAAAACTTTAATGAGCAGTGGCAAGGACTGTCTCTGCCTTATCGCGACTGGTAGTGTTCCATTTAACATGCCTATCAACCGGACCTTAGCCATTTCTCTCCCCCGCGCCTGTAACATGCCCAGTGTGCCCCTCCAGTGCAAAGGTGAGTTGTTATTTGGTCGGGCAGTTTAGAATTTTTTTTTTTTTTACCTGAATTTATTGAGAATGAGACTTAGTTTTTTCTAGTTGTTTTTCTTGACGAAGTTTAGATTTTCCTAATCCAGTGTTTGTGTTCATCCTGTAGCGTCTGGTGCTCCTGTTCCAGCCCCAGCTCCAGGCCCAACAGCATTTGGACCAACAATGTCACCAAAATCTGCTCCTTCTCCTACTTCTCAAGGTTAGTATACCAGGACACATTTGTAAGAATGGTGTACTTTGACAGGCATGTGATGAAGTAAATTAAGTTCGGCATGTCAAAAACTAAAAATAAATAAATAAACGTGTCTCTCACGTTAATAGCTCTGACTTTTATTGGAAAATGTTTCAACACTTTGAAGGTCCGCTTGACTTCCCTTATTTGATCTGGGATTTAATATATTCATTTTTTTTCCCGGCTAAATTAAGTTCAATCGGTACATAAAGGACGTGTAAAAAATTAAATTTAAATAAATAAATGTGTTTCTCACTCCAATAGCTCTTTTCTAGGAAAATGTTTCGACATTTGGAGGGTTCGCTTTTTTATTATCTTTGTTTTGCAGCTCCGACCTCGACAGAGCCCCTGTCTCCGCCACTTTCTCCAGAAGCCGATGCAACTCCAACTCCACCATCTGCAACCACCGGCACGGGAGCCCCAACCAGCGATACAGGGAACAGAGCAGGAGTGACCCCATCGGCGGCCCACCCTTCGCTCAGTGCTTCGCCATTGCTTCTTCTTGCTGTGCTCGTAGTTTTTGCTTTGAAATACTATTAATTTGATGCTTCATATATGTATCTGTCATTGTTGCTGAGATTATAGAGTATTCTTTAGTGGTGGGGGATTTGTTTTGTTCAGGGAGTAATATTGTTTTTATTTGTAATACTGATATTGTGAAATAATATATTCAATTGGGATCTCATTTATGTTTACTCCCAAGTCCCAACCTTGGAATCTTGGAATGGAAAAAAAAAATTGACCTGTGAAAGGCCTGGTGGCTGGAGTTCAGTGTGAAGCAGACCGTGTCGAAGTACACTTGAACAAAAAATAATATATAATTATAATAAAAAATTAACACAATCATAAATTCAGTCACATTAAGCCATTGTTTAACCCCTTTTTTTTTTGTGTGATTAAAAATAAGAAATTTTTTTGTGTTTACGTATAAAATTATTTTATAAAAGAATGTATGATTGAAAATAAGTTTTAAAAAAAATGGAGGCCAAACGAGGCAAATGGTCGTGTTTATAAATTATTTAAATTATAAATAAATATAAATGAAGGAATAATAGCTATGAATTTTTAGTAATATGTATATAAAACGTTATCACTTTTCATAAATAGTTTACAAACATAGTCAAACAAAAGTTAAGATATAAGTCACCAATATAATGGCATCCAATGAATAACCACCTAGTTCATTAGAAATGAGAAAATTTATTTTCTTTCCTCCTATAACTTCATCGAATGAATAACCACCTAGCTCATTAGAAACTGATGATCACGAAATTGATGGAACCCGAGCACGATGCCCGAGAAATATTGTTCCAAACTGGTCAAAGTCTCCTCGGTCCTACCTACTCGGGCATACTCCTCGGCCACTAGTTCTTCCTCGTGAATCATGACTAAACCTCGTACCCTCGACTCACTAGATCATGACGAATCTTAGCCAAACATAAGAGATATAGGGTCCAGATGCTAATATGTTGCCTCGTCCTAAAAGAACTCAACATCAGAGTCATATCCTTATCCAAACACAGGGATGATACAAAACCAATTAAGTTACAACTTCCAATTACATTAGAACTCCTAGAGGTTTCAACATTTTAATCCTATTAAGAATGCATTACCTACTTCTATAAATATATCATTCCAATTCATTATTAAGGTACGTTTTTTATACAATTTTCAGCATATATTTTTACAAATTCTCTCTCTAACTTAAACATCGAATGGGCGACGAGGACACATATGCCTTTGTTTCAGGTACTGGAAGACCTCATTCGTACTCATTCTCAGTCGTCAAGCTCAGAAGTCGACGGTACGATTTTTGGTAGCATCATTGGCGCCGTCTGTGGGAAACGCTACCAAAAGCTATGGTCAACACACATTCAGGTCTTCCTCCAGCAAGCTCATCCGCACCAAACCCACCACCTGTTGCGGAGCCCTCAGCTCATCAAGAAGAATCATCTACAGTACCAGCTGCCCAACCACATGTGGTTGATGAGGGTGCTTTCGAAGAACTTCGTCAACAAGTGGCAACGCTGACTCAATTACTAAGCCAAAGGGATTCTCATCCGACGTCGGAACAACTGTCGGCACAGACAGTAGGACAACTAGGAGGGTTCATGCTCGAGCTCGGGATACTCGAGAAGTTCATGATAACGGTGGATCTGGGGCCTCGGGTGTGCCCCATGGCCTCGGCCTCGAGATTGGTCACCATGGACTCGGCGAGCTAGCCAAGATCATACAAGATGGAATCACTGCTGAACTACAAAAGAGCACCCAAGGTATGACGGGATTTACCCCTAACACTCTCTTCACGCCGTAAGTGTTCTCATATTAGCTCCCTGACAGGTTTAAACTCCCCTGCATGAAGGAGTATGATAGAACAACTAACCCCATCTCAACATGTATACGAACGTCATGAATCTACAGGTGGCACTAGATCCCGTAATATGTAAAACTTTTCCACAAACACTCACAAACGCTGCCAGGGATTGGTTTTCTACCTTAGAGCCAAATTACATTGCTTCATTCCCCTTACTTGGCCAACAAGTTCTCCGCTTTCTTTGCCAGTAGTAAGCGCATCAAGAAGACGGTCGCATCCCTCATGCTGCTCAGGCAAGGGCCGAATGAATTACTACGTAACTTCATGACTAGATTAAACAAAGAAAGACAACGGATACCCGACCTTCACATAACAGCAGCAATCTCTACCCTCACATATGCTATAAGAGGCGATGCCTTCAAGATATCCCTCTAAAGAAACCAGTTGTAATCTAGCTACTTACCCGAGCAGAAAAATACATTAATATGGAGGAAACATTGAACCCATGAGTAATTCTCACCCGACCTAGGAGAAACCCGAACACAAAAGACACCGTGATTTTAATTCTCGACCAGAAGCTAGCAAGAACAAACCGAGGTAGGAGACACAGCTGATGTCATCAACTCAATTGAACACTTCCAAGTCTAACATTTTAATAGAGATCAAGGATATGAAGGAATTTAAAAGGCCATCGAGGATGCAGTCCCCTTCTAATACCGGAGACAGGAACAAGTATTGTGATTATCATCGGGACCATGGGCATACAACAGAGAGCTGCAAAGCCCTCCAGCGAGAGATTGAGGCTCTGAAAAAAAGGAGATATTTAAGTTCATACATCAGTCAAGATAAGCGCCTGAGGAATGATCGAGACAGTGGGAAGGGTCCCGAGAGAGGAGGAAATGACAAGCTTATAGCAGGAACTATTAACATTATTGTCGGGAGAATAACATCAAGATGAGACACAAATAATAGACGTAAGCAGTATGCCAGGCAGTATAGCCCGAGCTTGAGGATGATACCTGA
Source organism: Fraxinus americana (assembly GCA_035079005.1). Classification (NCBI taxonomy): domain Eukaryota; kingdom Viridiplantae; phylum Streptophyta; class Magnoliopsida; order Lamiales; family Oleaceae; genus Fraxinus; species Fraxinus americana. The sequence goes on from CM068724.1 coordinate 13,072,981, forward strand.
TGACATGGAAGAAATCACATTCAAGTCACAAGACATGGAAGGCTTGTCACATCCACATAATGATACAATGGTCATATTAGCGATCATAAAATTTTGAGGTAAAGATGATACTTGTTGACAATGGAAGCGCGACCCTCATGAGGCATACTCTAGGATGGGGATTTCGGCCGAACAACTGAAAATTGTTAAAACCCTGCTTCAAGGATTTGGAGGTGGTACAATCATTCCGGAGGGAATTGTCAATCTTCCACTCACGCTGGGGGCGAATAAAAAATAGGTAATAGAAATCACATCATTCCAGGTGGTCCGTGCTTCAATTGCCTACAATGCCATTCGAAGAAGGCCATTACTCAACAAGATTAGAGCTATTGTTTCTACTTTCCATCTTGCTATGAAATTCCCTACCAATAATGGTATTGGGGTAGTGCGCAGAGACCACTCAGCTGCTAGACAATGCTACATGACCAGTATTCAGTGAATGAGTTCCAAAGTCATGCAAATCTTGTCATCCAAACCCGAGCCTGACCTTAGAAGTCGACTTGCTTCATTGGAAGAATTGGTAGAGGTCGAGCTCGAGCCTGAAAAGAATGTGACGATTGGTCGAGAACTTGACGTCAATCTCATGGCATTGCTCATAAGTTGCCTATCCTGCAATGTTGATGTGTTCACCTAGAGTGTAGAGGATATGCCCGGGATAGACCCCAGCATTGCAGTCCATAAGCTCAACATCAATCCAGAAACAAGCCCGATCAAACAAAAGAAGAGACAGTTCGCACCAGAACAGCGTGAGGTCATTCGAGAGGAGATTGATAAGTTAATCAATGCTCAATTTATTCGAGAAGTTCAATACCCTGACTGGCTCACCAACATCGTGCTCATAAGGAGGCCAACGGCAAATGGAGAGTTTGTATCGACTTTACAAATCTTAACGAGGCGTGCCCAAAGAATAGTTATTCCCTACCTCGGATTGACAACCTCGTGGACAGCACGTCGGCCCATAAATTGTACAACTTCTTCGATGCATTTTCTGGATATCATCAGATCCTCGTGGCTGAGGAAGATCAGGAGAAAACATCGGTCATGGCTGATTCCGTAAATTTTCTTCTTTGAATATATTAAAATAAGTTACTTTTTCTTGTATATGTAATTAAAAAAAAGTAAAAGTTACTTGTTGATAGTATGTCCTTGTTCGATTGCCATTATTCACAAAATATATTTTTCTCTTATTTTTAATCACATTTTTCAATAAAATAATTGTCAAGAATATAGAATAAGATTACAGAGATCGTCAAAGATTGCGATTATAATATTTACTTTCCTTAGTAGTAGATTACGTAATATTTCCTTTTATGTTTATTTCCTTTTACAGTTATTTCTAACCCTATAAATAGGGTCTTCTAGTTTGTAATATTATCAAGTTTATTATATACAATTTATAATATTCTTCACATGGTATCAGAGCCTTAGTACATTAACCTTGAATTCCGTTCCCGGCGAGCGGCCTTGAGCCGCTCGTCCGGCTAGCAATTTTTTTTCCTTCTTTAAAAAAAAAAAAAAAAAAAAAAAATCCGGTTACTGTTCATCCGCGGTACTGTTCATACCGCGCGCGGGTACTGTTCATCCGGTTACTGTTCACCGCCGACACTGTTCATCCGCGGGTACTGTTCATCCGGTTACTGTTCACCGCCGACACTGTTCATCCGCGGGTACTGTTCATCCGTTCGTACTGTTCATCCGGTTGGTTTTTGGTCAGTGTTCAATCTGCTAATTTCAGATCTGCTTCTGGTTATTGGTTATTGTTCGTATGACAGTACTACAAATGTTCGTAAGTCTGGTTATGACTCTCACGTTCTTCGTTTAAACCCTACAGTTGTTTGTATTGTTGGTCCAGGTTATCTGGAATTTGGTTCCGTTAAATTTGGTTCAGTTTATCTGATATTTGGTCCAGTTTATCTGGAATTTGGTTTAGTGTTGGTTCGGAGTATCCGAAATTTGAGTTTCTCATCTCGTAGTTTTTTGGCCGGTATTTTGGCGTGTGTCGGTGCACGTCGTGAATTTCTTTTGGAAATTCTTCTTGGGGAGTATGCGTTCTCGTCGTCTTCTCGTAGTTTCTCGTGGTTTCTCGTCGTTTCTTTGGAGTGTTCTTGACGTCGTTTTGGAGTAGTTATATGTTGTTCTTGGTCTCTCGTCGCGTAATTTTAGTCGTTGGTTGCTTTGATTTGGATTTCTTCTTCGTGGACAAGTATCGTCTGCTGCCGTCGCTCATGATTGCAAATTGATACTTTTACCAGCATCAATTTGAGGGGGGATGTCAAGAATATAGAATAAGATTACAGAGATCGTCAAAGATTGCGATTATAATATTTACTTTCCTTAGTAGTAGATTACGTAATATTTCCTTTTATGTTTATTTCCTTTTACAGTTATTTCTAACCCTATAAATAGGGTCTTCTAGTTTGTAATATTATCAAGTTTATTATATACAATTTATAATATTCTTCACAATAATATTACACGCAAATTCAAAACTTTTCTTTACTTTTAACCACACATTTTCCATCAAATCACTGTTATAAAATGCATTTTTAGCAAAAAGAAAAAAAAAATGAAACTCAAACTGGCTTTAAATAAGAAACACTTTAACTATAATCCTCGATCTTGATTCTGCATATTTACATTGTCAATATTGGTCCAGAGAAAACACCTACTGGCTCGGAAGTCCGGTACAATCAACATTTTCTTGATGGTCTGGCCAGGAAATGTTATGAAGCAATTGTTTATTTTCTTCCTTTTTTAGACATGGCTAAACACTCTTTAAGAACACTAATATCTCGAAATTCGGCGAGACACTTTGTTAACGAATCTCGACCACTTTTTCATTCACATAGGCATTCCCACTGGAACACACCTTTAGTGTACAAATGTCACCAGCCGAGATAAAAAATTGACGATGATTTACACTGCAATGATCAAGTCAGCAGCAAGAATACAAGAGAGATGGGAGAGGAAAATTTGGCTAGAATGGAGTTACTCATATGTAGGGAGAGGAAAAAGGATCAAGTACATTAATGGATCGAGCCCAATTCTAAGAATAGGTTAATTGATTTAATCATTCCATTCCAATTAACATCATGAATGTCTAATCAATTGATGTCACGCAATTTATAAATATAACAATCTCATCATTGATCCTGCAAGCTTGACACGTAGGAAGATCATCGGGAAACTATTTCCGAAAAGATCTTGATTAGTTTACTATTAATTTTTTTTTTTATTAAAAAAGATAAAAATACTTAGCCTAAATCAACCGCAACCTTGGATGGGTATCCCTTGCCCGTGTTGTGCTAGGCTATGTAAAATTCGAGCCTAGCTTGCATCACACCTCTACTTCTATGTTTGCGCATGTGCTCATGTGATGTAAACTTTTCTACAACATGATTTTGAACACATTCATCACATAACTGCAGAGATTTTTTCTTCATAGGGGGATGTCAATCATATTATCAAGGACAATTTACATATAGCTTAATTGACTTTTCCATCTATAACATGGCACAAGATTATATATAATTGTTCCTACTGATTTTGTACTTTTAATAATAACCTTCTTCTCAATATTATGAAATACATACTTTTCAATATACATGCCCAAAATTAGAGTTAAAAAATAAGATTGTCCAACACAACGTAGATTATTGAAACTAGTATGAGTTTAATCATTAGTTTAATTAGATAAAATTCCCTTTCTCAAATTATTAGATTAAATGAAGTTAGATTTTTAATTTTGGTACTTTTCGTAACTAAGAACGATACTTTATTTATCATTATATTACTTGTGACGATGTGGACACTTGCAAAATCAACAAACAATATCTCTTATAATTTGTAGTTAAAATTAGAAAATGTTCCAATTAATTATTGGCCACCCAAGTCAAGGCTGATAAGTAAAGAATATACGCTTCTAGAGATTTTATTAAATACCATTTTTTTTCTTTATTTCATTCCCTGTTACACAGTCAAAGGTTGTACAATAGGCAAAATTAGAAAGGTCACCTAAATCTCCTCATTACAAAATTTTAGTTAGGGTAGTTGAGCCCCAAAACCCACCCCCAGTCCACATGTTTTTCTCTCCTTTTCAAGAAGTATGTATATAAATCCCCTCGTAATTATCTCCATATATAGCCAATTTCACATTCTTAAAAAATCATTGAAACTTCTCTCCAAGCCTCGTATTCTCAAATTTATGGACCGTTCCACAACTTTTCCATGTCTCGTCCCTTTTTTGATATTCGCTTGTATTGTTCTAGCCATGCCCGTCGTTGGGCAGACGAGCAGAGCCTGCACCGGAGCAATGTTGAGTAGCTTTGGCAATTGTATCGGTTTTCTTACCAGCCGTTCTAATGCATCTTCACCAACTTCAGAGTGTTGTAGTTCACTCAAAAGCCTAATGAGCAATGGACAAGATTGTTTGTGCCTTATTGTTACGGGTGGTGTTCCTTTTCAAGTACCTATAAATCGAACACTAGCAATTTCTCTCCCGCGTTCCTGTAGGATGTCTGGCGTTCCTGTTGAATGTAAAGGTGATACGACATGAACTATATTCGTGTTTCTCGTTTTCCAAATTTTATCGAGTTTCAAAATATTAATTTTTATTTTTTTTTAATGCAGCCACCAGCACTCCGATTCCAGCTCCAGGTATCATCCTTTAAAATTTTGATACAACTTTACATTTGAGTTTCATGCTTCACCAGAATAAGAAGCCGAGGTTTCTAAGAATACACGACGAAGGTTGTGGAAATCAACTGCTTATTATTATTTCAAATTTGTGGTCATCTTAAAAAGTTAATTTTATTATTTATTTGACTTGGGATATCTCCTTTAACACTTATGGTTTGATTTAACAGGTCCAATCAATCGAGGAGAGCGTGGATCAAACATGTCACCAAGATCATCTCCTAGTAGGCCTACAGGTTTTAAATTTAACAAGAATTCAAATTCTTAAGGTATTATTACACCATAACATCAGTAAAACATTGATATATTGTTCTAACTATTTTGCAGCTCCAACTTTTCCAATGCCATTTACACCACCTCAGCCCCCGGCCGGCGAGATAACACCACCACTACCACCGGGAGGAGACATGACGCCACCAGCACCAGAAGGAGATATTGTTCCGACGCTGACACCGCCTGGAATGCGACCGACTTTGACTCCATCAGCAGCCCAGCCAGCTAACAGTCTTTCACCATCTCTTCTTGTAGCTGTTTTGGGAGTCATTTTCTTCGAGTACTATTAATGCGCTATAGACCTTTTCTTGTCATAATGTTTGGGCAAATTATTTTTTCAATAATTAGGGGACATTTGTTTTTTGATTGTTTGGATAAATTGGTTAGCCTTTTGTCTCATTTTGTGTGCAAAATGGTGATTGTAAGAAAATAATTGTTTTAAACATTACTCATTTTTATAATTGTGTAGTTGATTTAAATTTATTAAGAATAAGATTTAATCTGTGTTGTATGAACATTGAATCGATATTTTGTACTATAAATATGAATTCTTAAAGCATTTTCTAATTAATATTTTTATATAAATACTCGTCTATGTGGGAATGACGGTCACATACAAGGGTGCCTAACATCAATATAGTTAAATAGCATTAATTATGAGTAAAATTGAACATATTTCATATACATACCAGTACCACCATCAACACCGACCGATTTAGAAAATTAATAGAAAAAAGGGAAGAAAAATTCAAAGTTTGATGCTAGAAATGTACACTGTTGGAACAGTTTACCAACTTTCTTATACTTGACGTTTGATTTTTCTCAAACTACATTTCATTTCAAATTTGTTATTCTTCAAGAGTAATGCTATGTAGCATCATTAGTGTTCAACACGTGATACATAAGTATTATTAAGTGATAAATGTTGACCCCAAAAAATGATCCTATGACGTGGCCAATAGAAAATTAAAAACTCAAGTCTTTGTAGATCGAATCGCAATATGTTCGTGTCCAACTACTAGCTATATTGATGAATCAATACAGGGAATGGTTTACAACACTTTGTAGGTTGTTATTTTTGGTTGTGTAATGAATCAAAAGGGGGTCGGCCTTCGGGTGTTGTAGGGAGAATCAAGGTTCACTTTGAATGTGTAAATTTGCCTTGTCCCTCTAACGTATGGCGAGTAGGCTTTTTATATCTCATGTTGAGTCAGCGGGGCCCGTTCAATGGTAAAAGATCCAATGATCCTTATTATAGTCAATCAATCAATCAAGCCATTAATGCATAGATCCCCTTATCTTTTCCCCTGACATAGAATTTGATTGCGTAGGCGTGTAAAGACGGCACTGATAGGGTATTGTCTTGTCAATCATTTCATTAAGTCTGCCGTTGACACCTCTGCCAACGGGGATCGAACGAGCAGTGTTCGGATTGGGATGTCTTCGACATATATAGGGTCGCCCATTACTACGCCACTTGTGGGCTCGTCCGCTTGTCACGTAGCATTTATTTTTACGATTATTTATATGAGTAGCAATAAGTTCAGTTAAATAAAAAAAAATATGGGACCTATTTAATTTAATCTATTATTTACTGGCAATGATATTTTAACACTGGTACACTTGCTATACACTACAACAAAAATAGTCATTAACAACATTTAAAAGGCAACATCTGTTGATAAATGTTGCCAAAATGGTCTTTCGGCAACATTTTCGTAAGTGAATGTTGCCATAGGCTAATATAAATGAGTTTTAGCAACGTTTTTTTAAAAAATGTTGCGGTAGACCACTTTTCGCAACGTTTATTGAGTGTTGCGGAATGTGTTACCTTTAGCAACGTTTGCCAAACGTTGCGAAAGGTTTTGGCAAACGTTGCGAAAGGTATTTTAACCCAGTAGCCATGGACGGAGATAGGGCCCAACCCCAGGTCCAATAAAAAAAAAAAATTTTTTATTAAGGCCCAAATTTTCAACTTTCCAGCCCAATAGCCCACCTTCCAATTCCAACCCAGCCCAATTCCAACAAAAAACTAAACCTAGCTACCCAATTCACACCCAATTAAACTCAATTCCCGACCTCATTCACGTGAAATCCCCAATTGAATCAGAGACGACGACTCAAGGTCTCCGTCGTCGCCATTGACGATTTCTTCCCGTTCGACGTTCGCCCCGTTCGACATTCACCCGTTCGCGGTTCGCCACTTCCACCGTAGCCACCGACGATTTGTTTCGCCGGCGCCATTAATGATTTATTTCTCGCGTAAGCTTCGGCATTTGAGGTGAACCTTGAATCGTTTTCATCTTTTTTTGTTTCTTTTGCGCTTTTACTACCCGTCTACCGATTTATTGTTCGTTAAGTCCTTGTGCTTGTGCTTCGTTTTTGTTGTTGTTGCCATTGACAAATGCCGCATTTTCCAAATGGAGCCCAAACAAGGGCATAATGATTTGTTTGGAGATAGATTCACCTTGCATAGTTAACTTGGAGCAATGCTTACTTGAGTTTTCAGTGGTTGTTCGGTAATTGTTTTAAGCTTTTATATGGCCTGTCATGGACTTGGCTCCTCCAGGCACACGTGTACACTTAACCCCTTCCAAAACTAACATTATTGGCGAGTTTTGGTCATGCCCTGGGTGACCATTGCCGAATCCCCTCTTTTCAATTTTGAGTGAAAATTTCTTACAGTTGTTATATGCTGAAACAGGTGGAGTTGTCTCACCCAAATGCAGAACTTAGATTGCTTGAAGTTTTCTACCACAAGATTTATAAGGTGATGATCATCTTGGTGAAGCTTTTTCTGTATTGGTAGGTTGTCACATGCCTAGATTTGTTGAGTGGGATCCTGATTTAGCCTTTATATTTTATTAGCTTCTGTGTTTACTTCTTTGAGAATGGATCTTTGCATGGTTTTTCGATTCCTATTAGAGGTCACGTTGCTTCGGAATTTAACTAAAATTTCATTGAATTGCAGGTTTGTATGAGAGTTTGAAATAATTATATTTTTTGTGCGATTCGAAAATCTTTTGCAGCTTAGGTATAATGTAATGAGGTGGTTTTCCGCTAGAAGTTGGCATCACGAAGAGGCATCATCGGTTTCCAGACCTTAAAGGTATGTTAAGGTCTGAACAAGACATATACATTTGTTTTGAATCCAAACAAATTGAACATGCAGTAGAAGAGTACTGCCCCATGGTATTCCTAGTAAATTTAAGATTAAAAAGATTTATTATCAATTCGCTAAGTTTATAGTTACCTTTTTCTGGGGGAGTGGAGATCTTTGATTCCTCCTTGCATGTTATCATTATCTGTTAAATTTATAACCGGCAAAGATGGTTTTAATGCTAGTTAAGGAGAAAGATTGCATCAAACATAAGCTTAAAAATCAAACATAAGCTTAAAAAGTTCGTAACAATGGTTTGAACCATTTGATCTAAAAGCTTAAGTGGTTAGATATGGCCAAATGTAATCAATTAAATATTTTCTTCAGATGTTCATAACATTTCCCCATAGGGGGTGGAAGCGATTCATAAGCCAGTACATTCTCCTGATACTCTAGATTATGGCTTAGTATAGTGGCTATAAAGGCACCAGCTTTATGCAATTTCATCCAATTTTTCTTTGCTATACTCTGATGTCGATCAATGGTCACTGTGGTTTCAGGTGAAGAGCACTGGAAAAGAATCTCTACAATGGGGTAAGGCTCAAATCGCCTCTCTCATTTAGGGTTCAGCTTTTATTATATCGCTTCATCCTTTTCTGAATTATTAAATATCATTTCTGTTTTATTTAGAGGTTGTAGCATCTTGTTTGGTGAAGTGATGGTTTAGTACTTCTTTCTTCCTCTTTTTTTTTGCAGGCACTTAAGGAGAAATCTACAATAATTCAAATTCTAAAGCAGGAGGATGAAGGCCTTGTACATTTATCGCTGCGTATGAAGATTCTACTAGTAGTGGTGGAAGTAATATTTTGAAGTCTTGGGCTATTTTAGCATGATAGGGTTGCTTAGAGTACATTTGTTTGTTGGGTGATTATCACACTGGATGAAAGTGCTTACTATCAGTTGATGTATTACCATTTTGAAACTCATTTTTATTTAGGTGTTTTTGTATCACATTCTAATATTCAAATTGTATGGATTCAAAAATTTGTAATAAAATTATCAATTTTTATGCAATTTCAAAATTTGTTCATAAGGATTCATTTTCAATTTTGTCAATCAATTTTAGTAAATTGCTGTATATAAAAAAAAAAAAAAAAAAAATCCTTACGGCAACGTTTTTTAAACGTTGTCGTAGGGGTCCTACTCTACGGCAACACCGTAATTTGCAACACACGTCCAAACGTTGCAAAAGGTCTACGGCAACATTTTTTGAACGTTGCCGTAGGCTATTTTTGTTGTAGTGTATATAGTATTGCTTTCTTCAAATATCAAAGAAGTGTATTCATCTATTGTTTATATCTCATTAGAAGGAAAACCTATTTCCTTTCAAAATAAATTTACTAATTATTTAAGATTAATTAAAGCCATATATGTAATATCCCGAATTAGTATTGGAGCTTAACTGAATAGCTTGTGAAATTTGTGACCAAATCAAACTCTATTAAAACTTTAGGGACCAAAGTAAAAATTTTGGATTGTTGGGACTCATTTGGGTCCTAAAATGCTTAAATTAAGCATACTAGCCATATAGCAGTTAGTAATGATAGCCCAAGAATAACAAGCCAAGAGAGGTGAATTGGTTTTTAAATGTTTTCAAAGAATTAATCTAAATTCAAACAAGTAAAGACTAAATAGATTAATTCAAATAATAAGTACAAATATAAAAGCAAAAAGTAAAAGTGAGAGATGATGCAAACGATGTAATTGTAGAGGTTCGATCCAAAGCCATGATCTACGTCCTCTGTTACCAAGCTTTCTGGCACGAGCAAAGCCTTTTCACTATGTTGATTGATTTATGGTGCAATCCAACCGTTTAACCGATCCTTATACAATGTTGAGTTTTAAGGGATCTCAATACAACCCACAATTGAGTTTTAGCGGGATCTCAATGTGACCCACACAGTTACTTACAACAAGGAGCACCGATCGTTATACAATGTTGATCTTTAAGGGATTTCAACATGATCAACACTTTATCAAAGTGATTTTACAATGGAATATCCCTCTTAATAAATAATACAAACGAGTTAATTACTAAAACAGGCTAACATGTCAATGAATAGTAATTCAATGATAGCTCAAATGTTAGATGAAAATTTTTGATAAATATGATAGTCAAAATTAAGATTCAATCACTCAAAGTGTTTCAATGAGAAGATGAAGAAATAAATACAATGTAAGTTCAAAATTCTTTTCAAGAAATATCTCTTTTCTAATGGATGATTGTAATAAATTAAGTATTAAGAGTGAAACGAGAAATTTTGATAAATATGATGATTTTACAAGTTTAGTTAAACCAATCAAAGTTTTAATATGAAGAAAAATAAAAGTTTATACAATGTAAGTGCAAAAATCTTTTTCAAAAATATATCCATCTTTCAATAAATAATTTGTGATAAATTAAATACTAAGAGAGAAATTAAAAACTTCGATGAATATGATGATTTTTCAAGTTTGATTAAATCAATCAAAGTTTTAAATATAAAGAAGTAGAAGTGGTCATACAAAATAAGTGTAAAGATCTTCTTCAAAAATATATCTCTCTTTTAAAATTGATATAAGTAAATTAAGCACAAAAGATGGATGAAAAACTTTGATGAGATAAATGATTCAAGAAGTTTGATTTGACAATCAAAGTTTCTGGTACGAAGAAATAAAGGAAATAAATGTATAAATGTAAGCTCAAAGAGGATTTTTCAAATATACTTATCCAGAAAGCATTCTTCTAGTTGTTTATGAATACATAATGAAGTGGTATTTAGAACAGTCAAAAAGCACAAAGTTTCTGCCCAACCGAACGTTCCTATCGGACTTCCGCTAATGAAACGGACGACCAACTAGTCGTTGTGGTCAGAATGGTAAAAAAAAACTCACCGTTGGCGAACCAGACGTCCGCCTGGTCAACCAGACGTCTGATTGACTTTGACTTTTTTTTTTTTTAGAGATATGATCTAAGTTGGAGTATCACTTTGAAAGATCAATCTTTCTTTTGATCAAAAATATTTTATACAAATAATATGAAATTAACTCTTTGTGCACAAAATGATTTTTGGACTATTGTCATTCATTACTAAAAATCAAATTGTTATACTTTTACATATGATCTCTAAAACCTAATCTTTGATCTTGCTTCGAAGTTTCTTTCTTGTCCGGCTCTTAAACTCTTGTCTCTGTCTTTCTTGAAGTTTGGATTTAATGCTTGACTTCGATCTTGACCTTCTTCATGAGCCCTATTTGATAGTCTTGACTTTGATCTTTTAAACTCTCGTCTCAAATGATTTGACTTAAATACTTAACTTTCATTTTGATCTTCATTTCGAGTTCGATTTATGATGTGTTGATTTTAACAATACTTGATTGATTTTAACATTGAACTATCATCACTCAAAATCTATTGTTGTTAGAAATAATATTAATCTTGTTTGTTATGATCAAAACATTAAGGATGAAATGAACCATAGATCAACAAGTACAAACCCAAGATGTCCAATTTAATCTTGTGGAAATTACAAACCAACCTATTTATAAATATGACAATTTAAAATTAAGATGTAAGGTTTACTTAACCATGAACCAGGTGTTTAATCAAAATTAAAATTACTCTCTATATCATCTCTCATTCTCTTTCTCGTCTCTCACTCTACTCTCCGATGCCTACCCCCAAACTCATTTTTTTCTTTTTCACAGAGTTCACAACGGCAACGTTGTCGTCGGTGTGAGTGCCATACAGGTCACCGTTGTGCTCAGAGCTCAGCGCGACAATGACATTCTTAGTGTCGTGAAGTTCGTCGATTTCAAATCGTCGCTTGGCGACGATCAGTTCATCGCTGAGTGGCACTGTACGAGACGTCGATGGTGAAATGAGCCCATAGAATGCCGTACATAGAAGTACTCTTAGCTGTTGCTGCAAGGGTGAACCTCAGCCGCTACAGCTCATTTTGAATTGGGATCGCCTATCTGAACTAGGCTGTCAAAAATTGAGTAGACAGTGTTGGGGGTACGTTTTCTATTGTCGATTTTGTGGTTTCTTTGTGGTGGTTGTTGCTGGTTTGCACATTGTGGTGCTTCGCACGACTATAGCCAAGTTAAGAAGGACCATTTGGTATGTAGAGGGGTATGCTTTGTGTTGTTGATTTTGTGGTTTTGTTGTGGTGAGTTGGTGGTAGAGGTGGTTGTTGGTGGTTTGCACATTGTGGTGCAGGTGCAGGTGAGACTATGGTGGTGCGATGAGGTTGTGATGATTTACAATTTGTTCACAAGTCATATGTCATTGTGCATATATCACAATAGGTCACATATCACTGTACGTAGGTGACAAATAAATTAAAATTGATCACGGGGCACTAATTTATGTTCACATGTTACACTTCATTGACCATAGGTCATCACAAATCAATATCAACAAGTCACATGTCTTTGTGTATCGACAATATGTCACATATTCAAATTCACAAGTCACGGTTCATATTTAGGTCATATGTAATAGTTCACAAGTCATTTTGCATTAAGTTACGGATCCAAGAGAATTGGTTACATGCCATTGGATTAATATCACATGTAACATATCAATTTCGAGAGGTTACAGATCCAAGAGAATTGGTTACAGGCCATTGGATCAACATCATAGGTAACAATTTACATGTACTTTAAATCACACCACAAAAAATTCGTCAATTGAAGTTCAATTAGCTAATCCGTCAATTCTCGTCGATGTTTTGTTAAATAAAAAATCTAAACAAGCCGCTACCCTTGAGATGCTGTAATCATGGATCTCAAATCAGGTGAATGCCCATGACTGTGGCTGGGACTGTAGAGAGATTGGAGTGCGTCGAGAATTATTTCATATATAATATTTATTAATTACCCTTGAGATGCTGTAATCTTGTGAATGTGGGACTTTGATATTTAGTAATATACATAGAAGTCCATTGATTTTTCTTTTTTCTTTTATAACATATTATCCCCATGAAGTTCTAGCAAATTGAGATAGCAAAAGTTATTCATTATTCATTTTTTCACGTGGTTTCCTGTGAAAGGATTCTTTATTTGTATTTTTAATATGAGTAACGACTACATAATAATATGTGTGCAGTTGTACGTGAACTGGAAGTCAATTGTTTTTTTCTTCCTTCAGGCATGTTTTAATTTTTTTATAGCTACACAATTGTTCTTGTATTATTGATGTAACGACTTGAGCCTTGTGTACAGGCCGAACGTTCTATCACACACCGTCCATTTAGGGAGAAGATTACATATAAACATTGCCCAAATAGAGTCCGGGACTGTTTGTGGACTAGGGTTTGATTAAAACCATTCAACAAAAAAGCGCATGTATTTTTCTGCCTGCTTTTTGCTTGCGTTGAGGCAAGGCGTTTTCTTCAAGCACTGAGTTTAGAACGATGTCAGTTTTAGTAGATTTTGTGCAAGCACCAAGAAGAAGGAAGATTGAAATTTTATATACAGTGAAATTTCATCTAAGAAAAAAGTTGGGCTAAAATTTCATCTTCAGAACTGGAAACCGAACTTTAAAATTAAATCTCTGAACTTCAATTTGAACCACTGACATGTAATTAATTTAAAATTCACAACTCTGTCATTTGTTGTTTCCCAAAATAATGAAAATTGCTTAATCGACAACCACACCAGAAAGAATCTTCCACATAACAGTTGCTCGACATGCCAAATTTACCATTACGCTATGCCATAAGTGTTAAAATAATACAGATTAGTGGTTCAATCTAATGATATAGTCATAATTCTCGTTGTATCGATTTCATTACATGAAAGATCAATTATGATATGACTATAAACTAAGTAATTTATGTCAATTTGATAAACAACATGTGATGAAATGAAATTTAATTTTCACTAAAACTTAAGAGAATTTACCCAAATATTAAGTAAAAATAAATTTTATTTCAGAATAAGTTTTTCTCCAATTATAATCAATAAAAAGATGTTCTTAATTTTGAACCCTACTTATAAGTAATAAAACAGTCTTTCCCGCCATTCACACTCAACAACAGAATAACCACCTCTCTCTCTCTCTCTCTCCCTTTGCCATGAACGAAACTTCAACACTGATTATCTATATCATCCTCGTCACTATCCACATCTTCCTACTCCGTCGCGGTTCTGCCGTTTCCACGCCACCACTTCCGTCTCCCCCAGCCACCTGCTCCGACGAGCTGGTCTCCTTCTCGCCATGTCTTCCCTACATCGCCGCTTTCCCCAATAACATTTCGGAAATCCCTCCGCCTCAATGCTGTGACGATGTCTCCATTACCTTCACTTCCGGATCGGCAGTCTGCCTCTGCTATTTGGTTCGCCGGCCTGGAATTCTCGGATTTCCGCTTAACTATACGAAGCTCGTGTCTCTCACTTCTGTCTGTCCGGAGAAGCGTCATGGATCCAAAGCCAATTTCTCTCTCGAATCTCTCTGCTCAGGTTCGAGAGTACATTGATATATATATATTTCCTTGGGAGTCAGTCAAATATTTGAGTAGTAGAATATATTTATTTTTTTATTATGATTTAATTCTGAGCTGTTTAGCTATATCTATTATTTGATCAATTGATAGAAATTTCGATTTATATATTTGTGATTTTGATTTAATTATAATATGTTTACCTATATGTATTATTTGGTTATTTGATAGAAATTTTGATTTATCTTTGCTTAAATACAAAAATTGAAGATGAATAAGTATACAATCTGTCTGGGTTATTGAGTTTTCAGTTGTGTGTAATTTTGCTGTTACGGATGAACATATACATTCAAGTGAAACAATCTGATATATCGATCAGAGTTTGCCAAATTTCGTTCATTTATTTGATTTAATTTGAATTTGCAATTAATTTACATGAATTTTAGAAAAGCCAAATTTCTACTATAGGACTTCATTTAAGTATGAAATGAAAATTGATTTTTCTTTTCCCCAAACTAATTGTGATCTTTGCTTCAAATATTCCAAAGTTGAAGATTGAGCGGTTTCATGTCAGGTGCTCAACTTGTTTTCTCTCCATCTCTTGTAATCGAATGGGAGAAACGAATTCAATAGCAGTGCCCTATCAATGTATATTAGTGTATTTTTTGTTGTTTTGCAGTGTTTTGCATACACGGTCATTCATTGCTTTGACGAGATAGCTACTCAACCTTCTTATAACTTAGACTCAATCTTCATAGCATAAACCTTGGCCTTCTTGTGGCCTGGGGTCAATCCTTTCTTGCCTCAAACTCCTCTTAAACTCAGCTTTCTTATAGCTTGATCAACTTGTTGACTTTGGTAGCGGTCTCCTGTCTACACATAACCAGTTGATCTCACGATGCTACGTTATTTTGTGTATTACACTTCAAATTTGAAAGTCTTACATGTGAATGTTCACCAAACCTGTTTTGAAGTTAAATAAGGAATGAGCAATCAGTCCCTTAATTTATCTCATCTCATTTACTAAATCCTAAGTTGAATTTTTTAGTATTTTGCTACTTGTACATAATGAATTACATAATATGACGTGGAGAAAAAAAATTAGATGAAAAAGTTGATTGTGTTTTAAACTAGCAAATTGTAAAATGTCATGTGACATTATATAATCCATTTCTTTATGCTTATACTTTGAGGTATGTTAATCAACAGTTTTGATTTTCGTGAAGCAGAATCAGCTGCCCTGCCACCTCTCAACAGCATAACAGGTCATGAACCTATTTATTTGGCTCAGTCTTAGCTTCATCGTTTTTCCTCTTCCTTTTCCATGATGTAATGAGGATGATTGTTGTGCTTAAATATATCTCAAGTTTACTTTTAAGTTACTATTTTTAATTAGTAAAATTTACTTTTAAGCATAGTTCAAGAGGCTTGTAGTTATTTATTGATCATATTGCAGTTTTATGTTGCAGATCCACACCATTCCAAGCCAAACAACTCTGGTAAAAAATCTGCAATGTAGCAATCTTCTTGAATATTTATAATCACGCTATAGTAGTTATACACTTATACTTCCTTTTCATGAGGTTATAGTATAATTTCTCTAGGATAATATTTGTAGGAAACTTGTGATATGGAAAACATAGCACAAGTTATCGAAGGATTAGCATAAAATCTCGAATTGGAATTTTATTGTTGAGATTAAATGGAGTTACTAAAAAAAATTCTATTGTAGTCCATCCCAATTTTTTTTTGAAAAGAGAACTTAGTTTAATGTTATTGTTATTGCATTTGGGTTGAAAACAATTCTAGTCGCTAAAATTTCTTAAGATTTCATGTTGATTACTAAACTACATTTTATTTCTAGTCATTAAATTAAACTATATTACTAATATAGTCAAGGAATTTAACTGTGGGTGACCATACGTGTTTGTTAGTTTGATGCCATGTCACATTCTGTGCACTCGAACTGAGTCTTGAAACAAAATGAAAATTTTGTTAGTTTATTGCCATGTCACATATTCAGTGCACTTGAATGGAGTCTTGAAACAAAATGAAATTTAGTAATCAATATCAAATTTCGCTCTCAATTTTCATTGCTACTTGTAGGTGCTGGTAGTCCTGCACCCTCTTTGATGGGCTCAGCTCAAGACTCCAATGATGCTTCAGTCGCACCAAAGCCTTCTAATGAGTTACCCACTTGGCGTAGGAATTCAACCATACCTACAAGAATTTCATCTTCTACTGAAAGGATTCATAGTCAAACTTTCCCTGTAATCACAGCATTCCTTGTTTACGTTTTACACTTGACTGTGCTAACACCCTATGATTCATCAATAGGCAGCATATTCTAGTCTCTATAGAATGGCCTCACCAAAAATATTGCCTGAACTCCATAACAGAGTAAATCAAACAAGTGATTTGAACTCAGGTCATATCAGTTTGGACAACATCTTGCTTTGAACATTGAAGTTGCTAAGAGTAAAAATCGGTCCAATTGTTGTTTTTATTTATGTATTCCTAATTTATCCTCTAGATTAGTCTGGTTGGTTCTTTGGACCTAGTTTTGGTGTACGGGAAAAAGGGGCGATTGTATGGGAAATACTTCAACTAAATTCATAAATAATGTCATCAAACTGATTAGTGAAGAAGAGAGTAAGTCTACTGATACTGAGACGCTTAGAAACGACGAAATAACTTATTTCGTTAAAAAATTTCAGAAGGTGATGAGGAATAGGAGAAAGTCTCAAGAACGAAAAAATGAAATCCCTAATAGATTCTCGAAAGATAGACGTGAGAAAAATAACTCAAGCACTTCCATTAAGAAAACTCAATCTGTTAGATGCCATGAGTGTTAGGGTTACGGTCACTATATGAAGAATGTCCTAACTTGAAAAGGAGCTCAAATAAAGAAAGACGTAAGGTTTTAGCAGTGACCTTGAGTGATGATAAATCATATTCGAGTGCTCAGAGTGATACATTTGGTGGTGAAGATGAACAAAATTTCATGGCATTCACATCAATAGCTATGATTGAATCTGATAAGGAGATTGAAAAGGTTAAAAGTGATGAAGAGAGTGAGAAATTTGAGGAAGAATCTGAGGGTGAATCTGATATTCACGAATCTTATCATGAACTATTTGAGGAGAGTCTTAAAATTAAAAAGGTTAACAAAGCGGTACTGAAAAAGGTAAATGATCTTGAAAGATAAAGAGAAAAACTCATAGGTGACTTTCAGGACTCTACCAAAAATTTGAGTGAGTTGAAACTTGTTAACGAAAACTTGGAAGCCAAAGTTAAATCTTTAACAAGTGATCTTGAAAAATCTAATACTCAACTCCAATCATTCACGAGTGGTTCGCAGAAACTTGATAATCTTCTAGGGATGAACAAGCCTGTTGGAAATAGGCTTGGTTTGTGTTATGTTCAAAATGGTAATACTACTGATAGTACATCCAACACCACGTTCATCCCAGCTACTAACAACGCTCGAAATGTTGTTAATCCTTAACCCAAAGGCACAAATATCTTTGGATCAAGACCTACTAGACAACGTTGGGTCAATCGTCCTAGTTGTCGGTAACAACCGCTGAGCAGGTTTGAATCTAGGTTTATTCCCACCTGTCACAATTGTAGCGTACTGGGACACACAAGACCTAAGTGTCGTAAACTTGTGACTAGAAGTAAAAGTTAGGATGTCTCGAGCACGGTTAACTTCCTCGGGTGGGTTAGCCACTTAACCGAGATGATGACTCGGTTAACTAAAATCACCTCTACTTCTAAGAAGGTTTGGGTAAAAAAAGGTGACCTGAAAGGTCTTGAGATTGATCATGCTCTTAATGATAAGAGCATCCATGGTTCTCCTTGATCAGTTCCTTATATGCATGCATATGCAGTTCATTGAGTCCATTCATTCTTGCTTGCATCTCACTTATTCGTGTTTTGTTTTTATTTTCGTTGTGTGTTTTTATCTTATTTGGGTATTGATTTATTTTATATATCTAATAAAAAAAGTTGATTTTGGGCTCAAAACATTTCATGGTGTCTTTATACATAGCATTTGTGACCAAGTATGCATTCATCTATTCTATACTATCATTTCCATTGCTTGGTTCCGTTTAATGTGGAGTATTGAGTATAGGTTTCTACATGTACCATCTGCACAACACACATTGTGATCTTGTGAGTGAGTCTGGACCGCAGGTGTGAGATTTGGGATGGCAATCATCTGTTGGTAAGTGACCTCGAACGTGAATTGGTATATATTTAGATGACCCGAGCTCATGATGCTTTTGCTGTATTATGCTAAAATAAAAAAAATTCATAGTTTGGTTCATCTTATACTTTTGTTCGAAGTCTATTTGACTAGAGTAATTACGCCCAAGGGGTTCTCACAACCTGGTGCATATGGTCAACTGACTTGGGTTAACCGACCTAAAGCTCGTTACATGGGTCAATTTATTCGCTTGATGGACAAGAGAGCTCGCTTTTTTAGGTCCTAAAAATTGTATGGGTTTGGCTTTCATCAGTTAGAAAAATCCTTATTTAACAAGTGATGTTCGCATATCTCTTCTCACAAATTTAAGGTTTGGAGTCATGTTCATGAGAAAATGGTGGCACTTTACACGTGTGAGTCTCCTATACACTTTACTTTGTTTTGACCTTGATTGAGTACGTGGAAACGTTTTATTGATAATGTTTTACTTGTGAGCACATGCATTTTTGAGTTCATCTGATTGTCAAGCGTTTACCTTAATTTCAAAAAAAAAGTGCTATTTTTCTTAATTTTAAAAAATTCTGTGCTATTTTTGTTAATAAGTTTTTCGCTAGCTTCTCGCTAAGCAACGCTCGAGCAATAGAAGTAGAAGCTCCCTCGTTCGCTTCTTACTCGACCCTCGCTCAAGTGACATGCCGTATTTTTGAATTTTAACGTTATTTTTAAGGGTTTTACGCATTTTTTCCATTTTTTTCTCTTGATTTCTCTCAAGTTTCAATAACGCACTTAAAATTTCTGCCTTCCCAACACTTTAAGCTTCCCGAACATCTACTTTGAGGTGTAGTTTCATTGAATCCACAAATTTTCAAAGGTAAATCTCTTAAACCCTTTTTTCTTTCCTTTTTTTTTTTGCAATTATTTTGGGATTTTTTTTTTTTTGCCGTTCTTGCTTCAATTTTTGACATTTACACTTCATGTTTGATTGATTCATATACAATGTCATCACTTATTACATCATTTTGATCCGACCATTAGATTTTAGGCTATTGTGGTGCCTTTTTTTTTTCATTTTTGTTCTTCACTCCATTTGTTCGTTTTTTCTTCAGTTTGTTGATGGAGATTGCATTGGCATTTGTATGTAATTTGTGGTTGATGCTTTGGCCACTTGTGGGGTGAGTTTTGGATTTGAAGTTGGTAGAAGAGTTGAGGTTGGAGTGTTTTGGTTCAATTTCTTGGGTGTTTTGTTGATTCCGGATTCATGGGTGATGGAGATTGGATTAGGTGTTGTTATTGGGCCGTAGTTGTGTGGTTGTGGAGATGTGTGTGCTCTCTTTGAAATGTTAGGAGTGTGCTTTGCGTTTTTGGACCAATTTTCATTGTTTTTTTTTTCATTCCATTCTTCATTTCGATTGGTTGTTGATGAAGGTTGGAATGTGATTAGTTAGTGCTTTGTAGTTCTGAATGTGGTGGACTTCTCAAACAATTTTGGAGCAAGTTTTGGGTTTGGGATAGTCTTTGCAGTTGGATTGAGGTTGGTTGTTTTGAGAGTTGGATCTGTTGTTGAGGTGTGATTGGTATAGCTGTGTTGTTGTGTTTTACATTGTTTTGGTGTTGACACTGTGGTGTGAAGTCACAACACCGCTGCAAGATTTCACGGCACGGGTCATGTCTTTACGTCCCGTGTGTCTAGACTTCATAACATCATTATGTGCATTCATTCTAGGGCACATTGCATTTACCCTTCTTGCCTCATTTTGCGTGCATTCATACATCTCATGCATATGATGTTTTTCTTGTTTATCATTTCAAGGTCTTGATGTATTGATTCTACTCATTTCAGATGCCGCCTAAGAGAGCTTGTACTGCCGCTTATACACCGGTACATCTACTTCTTACAGTAGGTCTAGGTTTATTTCTGCTGTTGCCCAAGATACTTTTGGGTCACAGTTTTCATTGAGACCTGTTTTGCTTGAGCACAAGGTCATTATATCTGATTTGTCACCCGACCTCGCTGCCATTTTTACTTCCCAGAGTTGGGAACCTTTATTGGTAGAGTTAACCCCTCCTTCTAGTTTTCTTGTTCAGGAATTCTACGTAACATTCATGATGTTAACGGTTCGATTTTTAAGGTTTTCCTTCGGGGTAGAGCGGTTAAGATCACTCTCGACGTCATATCAAGTCTTGTTCATATTCTTAGAGTTGTTCACTCGTTATTTCCTTATATGTCTATTGATACACTTTCGTCGGACTCTCTAGTCCATTCCACGGTATTTAACACACCGTCGGAGGGTGGTCCAGGTACGATGCGCACTGGATCTCTACCCACTGATCGATAGATTTTGTTGCGCATTGTGTGCTCAAATCTGTGGCCAGTGTCGCATTCTTCTTCTTTACCTATGGAGAGGGCTCGGTTTTTGTACGCCCTATTGCACGGCGACTCTATTGACTTGTCTACTTTCATATGTCAACAGATTTTGCGTGCCTTTCGTGTCCCGGGGACTCGGGTGGGACTTTCTTATAACTGTCTTATTTATCGTCTTGTGACATCACTTGGCATTAACTTTCCTGAGGGAGTTCCTCAGAGGGTTTCTCGACCAATGGGCCACACTACTTTTGCTCAAAGTAGGTTGCATGCTTCTTCTAAGCCAGCTGAGCCGGTTGATCCTTTTGATGATCTTATCTCTATTGATCCATCTGATTTCCCTCCTACTTCCTCTACTTCTCCGTCCACTGATATTCCCTCGACATTCATGTCTGCTCCTCTCCCTACTGAGTCTGTTCCACCTTTGCGTCTGTTTCTCTTATGGGGCAGATGACCATACTGATCAAGCATTAGACTCTAATGATGGTAGAGCTTACACAGCTACGGGCTACAGTTGATCAACACACTACCGAGTTTGCTACGCTTTGGGGTGCTGTTGGATATCTTCAGCATGGGTTTCGATGGATTCATTGCCATTGGGATGATGATGCAGCTTCAGAGGGGAGGACTGATTCTGATGATACTGTCGATGCTGATTAGTTTTGGATTATCTTCTGTCATTTTGTAACAAAAAGGGAGAGTAGATGTGTATAGATTAGATATTTTGAAGGAGTTCTTGCTTTAACCAGATGTATATATTTTTATCTACTTGACGTATCTAAAACGTTTGATTCTGATTATATGATATATTTTTAGTCTTTGCTAGATTAAGTTTTGATATTTTAGTAGCATCAATGTTTCATTTTAATATATTGGGTTGCATTGATATTACATCTTAATTTAGCATATGATATGAAATTGAAAAGTTGCATTATGAGTTATTAACTACTTAAATCACTTTTACATTGTGAACTGCTTGAACTATTTTTACACTTAATACTGTTTCATATATATTTTATACTGGGTATTTGAGTTGTCTATTTCAGGAAACAGGTATTGAAAAATAAAATGCAGAATTCGTTCAAGACAGTTGTTGGTTGTGTAAGTTGATTTGAGTATGTAATTTTAATTTACTACTGCCTTTACTTAGATTGTAGTTTTGTCACAAAATGCAAAAGGGGGAGCTTGTTAGGTATTTAATGTAATTGGCAATTCTGTAACAAAAAGGACTAAAATCAGCAATATCAATAGCGCAGCAGAATGATAAAAAACTTTTGACCTTGAAAACGTCGACTAAAAATTACGAAATTTTAACAGAGACTATGACAATCATATACGTACATCATATAAAAAATTGAGCTCGCGTCGATAACGTTTGAAGGACGAAATCATTTTTCAACTATACTGGATAGAAATTTTCGAACCTAACTCGTAGCAGTCTACTATAACAAACATAACTCCTTCTCTAAATAATATTTTAAGGTAATTCCAAAAGTCACTATTAGAAGACTCATAGATCTTTTAAATCCAACTGATTTCACTCAACAATATTCATTGTAGCCCAAGTTAAAGGATTTTTAAATAGGTAGACATAATCTGAGATTCAATACAGCAATAAATAAACTTCATATGTAGTCATTCAATCGTTTCTAAATTATAGTCGACATGCAATGAAACTAATTTAAGCAAAACAAAAAGCTAAACATATTAAAAGTGTCGTCTAAGTGTTCATAATAGATTTAAACAAATGAAAATTTTACTAGAAAGTTAAATGCATTCTAAGTCACCGAGCACTTGCCACCACTCCATGCCACTACCATGCCTTCAATTAACCTGTTAATTTTATAGGGATAAGTATCACAAGTAATACTCAGTAGGAAAATACTTAAGTAAATGGTAAAGAATATATATTTTCAGAAATGCGACTTTGGTTATTTGTGTCACCGTCAACTCTGCAAAGCGAACCGGTGATCAGTCGTCCGCTTATTCTTCGAGTTTTGATAATGCCATTCAAGTGTCATACATCATCTCTTGTTGAACTACCAAATGGTGCTTCCATCATAAGTAACACAATAACACTTTTAATGCAATCGAAAACAAAATAAATTTTTACTTTACTTACAAAAGTGTAGAAAACATCCCTACCTTGAATGATTGGAGTTTGATTATCCTTTTGTGTTGAATTTGTAACAAAGTGCAACAGAAAATGGATCCGGCAGTAACAAGAAATGGGAGCCAAAAGTGGAAGTGGGATAAGAAATCTTAAGTGGAGGTAATGCTTTCAATTTATAACAAATGGGGAACGTGATGGCAGTAACCGAAATGTTAGTGGAAGGGTTTTGTTTTCAAAAGAAATTAATAGCCATGATTTCAACAGTTAACAGAAATGGGAAGTTACAATTTGTAAATTGGAGAGTGGGGGAGTTGAAAAGTCAGGTTGAGGGATAATAAAATAAAAATAAATAAATAAATGGAGATGAATTAGTGGAGGAAAACCTTGAATGAGAAAAATTGTAATGAAATGAAGTAGGGATTGTTTGGCACAATATAATCCATTTATCTATTTTATTTTATAATTTTAAAGCACTTAACATATAAGCAACAATTAATATAAAGTGTGTCATCACAAATAACATGCATGTCATCACAAATAACATAACAAAATCAAAATAAAATAAGAAAATTGTCGTTAAAGAGAAATACGATACTATTACAAAAATTTTAAAAACAAGTGCGCGAAATTTTATTATCGTGACCAAAACTTTAATTTGAACTCTTAGGAAGAGTGGTAGCGACATAATATAACTCAAATTATTTTTGGTTTCTACAAAAAAAAATTCTTTTAAACGAAATACAAGATTTTTTTTCTCGGTCGCTACACTGTAAGTTATAAATCGTTTATAGTGGACTATTGATGGCAAAGTGCCAGGACTTTTTACCCAATTATGGTTTCTCCGTAATCATACCGTGCGTTTTTTATTGCTTTGTTTACTGTTTTTATATTCTGCGGTATTCAAACATAGGTTAATTGAACTGATTGTATAATCATCTAGAGATAATCAATTAGTGACTTGTTACTAATTTATTATAATTTATTAATTCCACATAATCACATATTGTTAGGGTCGAACTACATATTTTCAGAGTTGATGATGAAAATAAGTCCAATCTTACTTGTTTAGTCCACCTTCGGGGAAATGACATTGAAAAACTAATAGAGAAATACGAGAGATGATATGCTATATTGACAAACTTCGGGCTTGGTATTAAATGGGATAATGCACTTTGGTAGTTGAAGTGCATAATTTGATTCAAGTAGCATTGAGGAATTGAAGATGACTTACACACATACACACTCAAAAGCTGAACATACGATATATTAGTTTGTGAAGTAACCGTTCATTCTTTTATTTCATTAATTTTTTTGAACTTGAGATTTAGATATTCACTTTGAGGAAATATTGAATAACATATGTCGAGTTGAGTAAATGTGTCTAGTGTTTAGTTGATTCAATATTTCACTTTATTCAAGGGTAAACAAAGGTTCAGATTTGGAGATATTTGATGAGTACGATTTGACACTTATTCGGACCATAAAAAATAGGCATTTGATAATGATTTTATGGTGCATATAATTAATTTTGTCTATTTGTTGATTGTTTTTAGAGAAAACATGGTAGTGGATGTTGGAAGATGAAAATGAAAATGAACGAAAATCAAGCAATTAAGACAGAAGGAAAACAAATTTGGAAGTCGTGGACCAAATTTTCGAGTTTGAAAGTTGAAACGTGTAATGATCCGACCTCTGTGCTCTACTATTCTCTTACGTACTATCTACTCTAGGAGAGTCAAGCTCATTTTACTCCCTCAAATTTCTGTTGCGTCCCCAAAGATTCGAACACATGACCTCCGCTATGCCAAAAATGAGCATTCGCAACACATAAAAGGTAACATTCAGTAGTTAAGTGTTGATAAAGGGGTCTATCGCAACATTTTAATAAGTGAATATTGTTATTGGTTAATATAATTGAGCTTTAGCAACATTTTATAAATAAACGTTGCAAAAAGTGTCTTTCGCAACGTTTAATAAACGTTGCGAAAATTAAAGGGGTTAGGCGAATTGGGTTGGGCCAATTTTTTTAATTGTGGACCGGGTTAACCCGACCTGTCCGAAGTGTTAGGTTTACAAACGTTGGATACCCAATTCTTTTGTCTTTCCCCTCAACCTAGCTAGCCATCTTCAGACTCTTCTAGCCGTCTTCCTTCGTCGATTCTTCATACCTCATTCGAAATCTTCTGGCGGTCTTCTTTCATCGATTCTTCAGACCTCAGTCGAAATATTTAGATTTCGTTGTCAAGGGAGGAGATCGATGATGATGTTTAGGCTTTAGCTGGTTCGAATCCCGCTCGCAGACCCAAGAAGAGATCCAAAAACATTCAGAAACAACTCGATGTATGTCTGTTAAAACCAGTGTTTTATTTTCTTTTTCCTGTGTTTGGTGGAAAAAAATTCATTTGTGTTGTTTTGCAGGGTGTGTTTTCGGGATTGTATTTGGTGGGGCTTACCGCTGACTCATACAGGGTTCATGACGCTGTGGTGAGAAATTTTTTCATTTGTGTGCATGATTAATTAATTGTATATCCCGATTGTATGTTCAAACTTGGATTTCTGTATTAAATAATCAATTTCTTGTGGGTTGATTGCAAGATTTGACAATTTTGGATTTTATTTCTTGTAGAGGTACATGTAATAAGGTAGATGAAGCCAGATTCTTGATCCTGTGGCGTACGGTACCGATTCCCACCCTTCCCAATGTGTGCATGAGTTAGTGTCCAAGCAGTGTTCTTCTGCGCTTGCGTGCACCCGTACCAATCTGCCTGCACTTATGTTCGAGTTTCTCAAGTTTCGTTTTGAGTGGTCTATCTTTTACTGGATGTTATGTAACCTGGACCTGTTTGATAATCTGATGTAGATGTGGATTTAATGCCGGGATGGTGGCTGGAAGAATCTGGCGTGGTTCACCAACACCTCGATTGAGGTATAATAGTACTAAATTATGTAAACAATGCTTTAGATACTTTTGAAATAGGTAGATAGCCGCTAGAATATTACATTTTTTTCAGCTTATTTCAGAACATTAAGTAGAATTTAGGGGTTTAACATTTATTGTCTCTTATTGTTTGATTTGATGATGTAAGCAGTGAATGTCTGCACAAATGGATATACTTGGATTATCTTTTCTCACTATGCAATATCCTAGTCTTTTTTTTTTGTTACATTTACTGTAATTAATTATGTAGACGTAAATTTATATGATTCTTGTGCAATTTTCTTGAAATGGGAGAAAAAGAAAATGTGGGATTGATTTAGTTCCTGCTTCTTAAGTTGAGATTTGAGTACTCTAATGGATTATTGCCTTTATTCATGCATCCATTTTGAGGTATATTTATCTGCTTGTAGGTTCAATGAATTTGGTGTTGATGGTGGGCGAGCGGCAAAGTCTTCAAGGCCAAAAGTTCGACGTTTTCGCCAAGCATGTTACGAACCACACTGAATTTGAAGTACCACATGTAGAAGTAAGGAGCACAACCTTTAAGGAGGTGATTTAACATGTTATTCGAGCATGCAAAAGACACGAGTTCAATTGTTGCCACCACTTGTTTATGGAAATTGTTGCACGTTTTAGACCTTTGATAACAAAGTTATCCCATGTATATTTGGAGCAGAAAGATCAAATTTTATCAGCTATGCTCAGGAAATCCAAATGTTGTATTGATTCAATGTTGTATTGTATTACATTCTAATGTTGTATTGATTCAAAAATTTGTAATGAAATTATCAATTTTTATGCAATTTCAAAATTTGTTTACAAAGTGCAATTTTCAATTTTGTCGGTCAATTATAGGGGTGTCCAAAAGTCCCGAACGAACTGAATCGAGAGTTCTTCATAAATTAAATAACCGAACTGGTACCCGAATTGAGAACCGATGGGTTTGGGTCCGAGGTCTAGACCAAGAACCGAATAAGCGAATAAGAACCGAAACTAAATAATTTTTTTATTTTTTATATTGAATTAATTAAATTATTTTATTTTTTCTAAACAAATTAACAAATTAATTAAACTAGTGTGTCACCCGTGCGATGCACGGATATTGTACTAAAAAAATAAATTTATAAACGTTGAGATTAAATATTTCATTTGACTTAAAAATGATTATTGAAGTTGTTATAAAAGTATATGAAATAAGTATCATATATGCGTTACAGTTGTCATAAAAAAATTAAATCAATGTTCCAACTACTACAAATTTTGGAAAAGTTCCTTGAAAACACATTTGTCGTTGAATTGTCTTGTCCGTCATCCTTATCGCAAATCAAAATCTTCAACCCTTTGTGATTTGTAACTCTAGACATAGCAACGTATAACTGACCATGGCTAAAAATTGATTTTTTCAAATACAAACCAACATGAGATAGCGATTGACATTGACTTTTGTTGATTGTCATTGCGTATGATACAATAAGAGGAAATTATCTTCGTTGAAACTTGAATGGCACGCGGATTAGATTAAGTCAACGTCATTCTAGGGATAAAAACCTTATGACCTGCATTAGTTCCGATGAGAATCTTTGCTTTCGAACATGACTTAGAGCCTCGTAATAATCAATCTTGTGTCGTTGCATAAGCGTGGAATGGTCTATGTTATGTAAAAGCATAACGAAGTGCCGACCTTCAATTTCAATTCATGGTTGGGCACACTGACCGTCTAATTCCATTCAAAAACTCGGCGTATGAAGGTCACGTAACATGTCAACATTGGCATCGACTTGCAAGTTGAATCGTAACTTAAATAAGTATTTCCTTCGGCGCATTTAGCGAAATCATATAATCATTGGCCAGATTCAACAACATCAAGTGTCGATTTTGAGAATAGCTCTTCCTTGAGATAATTTGCCTTATTAACGTCACAAGTAAACAACGGATACATACTATCCACGATTGCTTTGACGGATTGTCGAATCCACGTAACAAAATATCATCAGAAATTTCAATTGTTGCATGGCCATCATTAGCGCTGACCAATTGTTACATCCCCCTATACTCGCAATCCAATCTAAAAATGCATTTAATTCAACGCACTTAGCATCGACTCGATATTTTGTAGTCTCATGTTTTTGGACAATCTCAAAACCTTATAATTTTTCCATAAATATGATGAATTGATAGTTGCAAGCACAATATCTGTCTACTTTCTTTTTGAATCACATGCAAGAATCTGTCGAAAATCTCTTCCAAAAACAACTGTTTTTCCTCCAAAAGAGTAGTTCCATACTCTTGTGGATTGTTAAATTTCAAAATGTCTTGCATGCTTCTATCCAAAACCTCAAAACAATATTTGTTCATCATAGGCGCTTCATCCCAATTATAAGCTTGCATCTAATAATCAATTCGCGAGAGGACTATCACAGCTTAATGTTGCATGTGGAATCTTCATTTGGATTAAGCGGTGCTCGCAAATCTTGAATGTGGAGTTCTACCACCGTCCAAAAGTAACAATGCTTTACCACTTGACGCCACATTCAACACAATTTATGCTTTGATCTTAAAACCGAGATAAAGTTTTCCATACAAAAGGTCTTCCACTGTACCTCCATAACCATTAACAAAAAAAACACCAACTTTATCTCGATTGAACTAAATTCAATCTTTGTGTCATAAACATGTCGTTGCTTTCGTGGAATTGTTGAATCTCAAAATGTTTTAGCATGCTTCTATCTAAAGCCTCAAAACAATATTTGTTCACCGTAGACGCTTCATCCCAAATTATAAGCTTGCATCTAACAATCAATTCCATGAGAGAACTACCACCAGCAATGTTGCACGTGGAATCTTCATTTGGATTTAGCGGTATCGCAAATCTTGAATGTGGAGTTCTACCACCGTCCAAAAGTAACGATACTTTACCCTTGACGCTACATTAAATACAATTTCTGCTTTTGATCTTAAAGTCACAGATAAAGTTATCCATACAAAGGTTTTCCCTGTACCTCCATAACCATAAACAAAAAAAAACACCACCTTTATCCGATTGAACTGAATTCAACACTGTGTCATAAACATGTCGTTGCTCAATTGTCAAATTAGAGACCATGTTCTTGTGTTCTTCCACCAATGCTTTCCGATCATATCTCATTTCATCTTGAAAAAAAATTATAGTGAAAAAATAATCACTTGATAATTTACAAAGTACTAATTTAATTTTTTATTCTTATTATTTTTTTTCCTTTAATGATATTCATCTTCAAATTTGAAACAAACATATAGACATTTTCTTCTATGGCTTATAGTAGCAAATTTATAATTTTCAGAAAATTATACCTCTTGACGAAAAGAATACAAATTTTTATTTTATGCCATATTTATAATTCTTTTCTCACTTTCATATCCTAAATTTCAATCTGCAATTAACATGTTGCATTATATATGTTAATACCAGATCCACATGTAAAGTTTGGAATGTGATAGAAAAACTTACTTCACTGTCATGCGAAATGAACTCCAAGCTATATGTTTCATTCGAATTTGTGATCTTTAGCAGCTCGTAAACACGGATAACACACACTTTTAGCGCCCAATTAGTTTTCGTGACGTTGATATCTCGCACAAGATCAAATATTGGTGCCATATGCACTTATCTATCTTCGACGTGGTAGAAAAAGTGAAAAAAAGTTAAAATCGTGAAACAAAAAAAAATGGTCATTAACAGATGTATTCGAAACAGAATTGTTAGAATGTCACCCGGACTGCGACTTGAACGATATACTCACAAAAATGTTACACCCGCAAAAATAATTCTCCCGAGACGAATAGAAAACGAAGTCTTCAAATTTCTTGTAAATGTGCTTGCATAAATCAATTTGAAGTCTTGTTTACACTGCTAAAATGATGAGCAATGAGGTAGAATGATGGACTTTGAAGTAAAATATTGACAAAATTGTAGTATTTCAAAATGGTTGTACGTCCCTACTCGGAAAACGAACAGTCATTCTGCCTATTTATGTGCAAATCAAATTTAAAGGAAAAATAGAAATAATTAATACAGAACAACTTTTGTAACATTGGTTTACCTCATTTTACTATTAATAATTATTAATTATTTGGGCATCTAAATATCTACTGGGTTTCATAACTCAGAATTTTAATCCATGATTTGAGCTAACCATGGCTAACGGCCTTTGTTCAGTAATTTATATTGACTTGCACCATATTAACGTGGTATTTAACATGACACACATTTCACGAATACTGTTATAATAATAATAATAATAATAATAATAATAATAATAATAATAATAATAATAATAATAATAATAATAATAATCAAACATTAATTAAGTTTCAAAACCATAATAATAATGTAATTAGCACACACAAAACAACTTAAACGTTTAAAATTATAATAATCCAAAGAAGTTTATATATAAAAAGCAAGTTATAGTGATTTTTCGGTTCTCAAACATTTTTTTTTTAAAAAAAAAGAATGATTTAATGAACACAAAACTCAACAAATGAAATTGTTACTATCAATAAAAGCATGTTGTAATGTTTGACTAATGGGTAGACGGAATTAATTAGAATTCCATAAGAGGAAAGTGCATTTTGGAGGGAAATTTTTTTTGACGGCACTTCTGTTTTTATATATATATAGATAAATCAGATTATTTTATAATTTTAATTTTAAAGCCCAAATCATTTTTAAAACCCATTAACCCATTTTGATTTGAAGTAAATGAATATACTTTATGTAGTTTTGCTGTAATATTAATATCTACTTTTTGGTATTTGTATGCATTGAATTAATCTTATTGGACGGCTAGTTATTTATATGTTTTTGAATTGGGTTACGTTAATTTGTAAAAGTTATGAATGAAATGTCAATAGTTGTATTTATGTAGTGTTGCTGTAAATATTAAAAAAATTAATTATGGTACGGAACCGAACCGACCCGACCTGAACCGAACTAAACGGAACCGAACCCGAACGGTTCCATAATTATATTTGGACCCGACGGGTCCATTTATTAAATATCCGAAAGTTTTGGGTCGGTTCGGGTCTCTTCAGAACCGAACCGAATCGACCCACGGACAGCCCTAGTCAATTACCATATATAACCTAAAAAAAAAAAAAAAAATCTATGGCAACGTTGGAAAAACGTTGCAAAGAAATCTACCGCAACGTTGAAAAAACGCTATAAAAGGGTCTACCGCAACATTTAAAAAACGCTGCAAAATGATTTTTCGCAACGGTGAATAAACACTGCAAAGGGGTTTACCACAACGTTTAAAAAACGCTGCAAAACGATTTTTCACAACGGTGAATAAACGTTGGAAAATGATTTTTCGCAATGGTGAATAAACACTGCAAAAGGGTCTACCCCAACGTTTTTTGGCATAAAATTCTAACAAAATAAGGAAATTCGGGTAAAATTATCTCGGCATGTTTCTATACGATCGCAAGTCCAAAAGTATTATAAGCTCACATAGCCTTATACATAACTTCGTGTCATTTCCAGAATATACTCATGGGCGAAAATCCGACAATCGAGCTGAAAGTTATGCCCGTTTTCATCCATGCTGCTCGTTTGTTTTCCAAATATCTTCCAAACCTTGAATCCAACTTGTTTCGGCTCCCGAGCCCTTCACGAAACTTGAACCTTGGCTTGTAAACTTCTTCAATTTGGACTCCAAAACTCGACCAAGTGGTTGCCTATCCCAGATCGTATCAGTTGGAGTGACGCATACCAAAACATTTATTAGTGACGTAAGACATAGATGGAACTTCACTTACTTATTATTAAAATCATGTGAAGGTTTTGAATATTTAATAACTGGATTTTATAACAATAGGCATATTAGAGACGAAGACGATACTTTTTTACTGAGTCCTATTGGAGTTTAGTTTTTAAAATTTTAAAAATTTTGACAAGTTCTTAAAATTCTACAAATATTTTGTTTGGTATTTATTATTCCACTAGTTTGGTCATCGAACGTCTTCATATAATTGTTAGGGCTTTTCATAGATTAAAAATGACCCCAATTTTAGTTCAGTTATATATTCCATGAAAGTAAAGTTCAGAAAATATTGGGAAGATTTGCCCATGTTATTTCTGTTAGCATGCGTCAGGACCCCCGATATAATTTATCGGGTACTAAATTTGTAATTGATCAAATTTTACAAGCTTTAACTTTTAATGTACCTATCACTTATAGAAATTTGGAACAAACTTTATGTGAAATGTATGATTTATATGCTCAACGAATGGGTATTCATATTAATCGGGTACCCTCCGACTCTACAACTACTCATCTCACTGATATAGCATATGACGACGCTGAAGTTTTAAATTTATTCGAAGGCAAGAATTCATATAGATATGATTTAAATGCATTTGCATGTGGTTCCCTAGTACTAGTAGTAGTTTGTTTTCCACTGCATGTACTCAAACATCGAATAGTAATCCAAATGCGTTGTCTGCTGAATTAATTGATTACTTTAATCATACTACGCTTAGTAACAAAACATTAGAAAAAGTTCAGAAAAAATAATTGAATTTTGGCGAAGGTATGAACGACGATGGCCAATAGTTTCTGCAATAGAAAACGATATACTAACACCTCCAGTTAACACTGTAGTTTCAGAGTTTGCTTTTAGTGCAGGTAAGAGGGTTCTCTCCGAGATCAGAAGCAGACTGAAAGAAGATATTTTGGAAGTATTAATGTGAGTGAAATATATATATATATATATATATATATATATATTTTATTTTATTTTTTTTTTTATTTATTTTTTTTTTTTTTTAGGTTTAGAAAATGTATAGTAAAAGGCCAAAAAAAAAAAAAAAAACGACAAGCCAACGAGCTAAAGCTCTGCTCGGGCCAAGCCGAGCGACAGCACAAGCCGAGCTTGTGCGAGTAAGGGTCGAGCCGGCTCGACTCGGCCCTTTGCCACCCCTAGTTAGGCATCCAAAATCCACCGCCCCTAACAAGGTACTGTAGAGTGCTCTAGAATCCGTGTATATACTTCGCATATGCTCGATTCGTTTTTGAAACGTCTCGTATATGGGTCATGCGTGTAATAATACGGTAAAAAATTGTGTCAAAATTAGCCTAACTTATCTTAACCCATTTTTATAACTTATAAAAAATAAAATAAAATAAAATTAGCCCAAATCACTCAAATCCATGAATTATATACAACAATGAAGGGTTTTGATGTTTAGAAAAATATTCCTCTAATTTTATTAGCGAGTGATGCTAGTAATTTACAATCTTGAATTGTTGATGGTTGTGATAATAGGGATATTGACAATAGTACTTTACAATTTACATGAAACAATAAAAAATTTTGAGTTAAAATAAGAGAGCCCGATGAAGATAGTTTTGCATCTAATGTCATTGCGGTAGTGCCTATCCATCATGGAGAGTGCAAAATACTTTACCACAAAATATGACTTGGAAGAAGAAGATGAGATTGAATTGGAATCCAATAGTCATACATGTAGGATTGTTTTATCTTTTATTTTTTTTTAAGTAGCTTTTTGTGTCTAATCTAATTATAAGAATTGATTACCAAATATTTTTTATTATTTATGATTTTGACCAATATGTTTTTATTGAAATTTGAAAAATATGTATAAAGTTTGTGTGTGTTATTTATTATTATTTTAATTTGAAGAATATTTATAAAGTTCAAAAAATGTATCATTTTTTTATTTATTAGTTTAAAATATTAAAAATAACTTTAAAAATTTGAAAATTCATAATTATGCATATACTTCGCATAAGCACGCATATGCTTATAATGCTTAATGCTCGATCGAAATGCATTGTAACGCATTTTAGAACCTTGGTACTCCCACATTACAATTAAAAAAAAAAAAAACAGCAATAAACAAACCTAGCTACATTTGGAATAAAGAAAAATAGAAATATATATTTTATATCAAGTAGTAAACACAAACACATAAAATTCTTCAGAAAGCAAGACTTCTGGCATATCATAAAGCAAACACAAAGAAATCCCAGTATTTAAAGATTTCAACAGTCATTTAACATTTAGAGTCGATCGACTAAGCAACAAAATCTATTAATACCCCTGAAAAGCCTCATGCTGCTGGAACGGGGGCGTCCTTAATAGATTCACGCCAAGCATATTCCCTTGCCCCGTCTTTGTCAACGATTTTGATTACAAAGTTTGGTGGGGCCACAACCAGCCTACTTCGTATTTCCATTATGATCTTGTCAACTAAATCAATGGCTTCTTCGACTGTCATGTCATTGCGGTAGTGCCTATCCATCATGGAGAGTGCAAAATACGATCCATAACCAAATGCTGCTTCATCAAGCTTGTGAAGAGAAGCAATATAGTCAATAAAGTAGAGGGACGGGCCTACGTCCTTGTCGTAGCCAGCCATGATGATATTCACCATATATGGATTCTGGTGGAAAAAAAATCAGTTACAAATTTACCAACACAAATTAGGGCCCAAATATGGAAACTTAAATTCGTCCTTTTATTTTCCTGATATCATCAAAGATTTTCAGTATGCAATATGCACCTTCTATCTAGTCTTCCAACTACCTCGGTCTAAGAGGGGGAAATGGATGATATAAATAAAAATAAGCCATGAATGCTCAATCAACCAAGACACACTCGGAGGACTCTTTGCGTGCATAAAAGAACACATGCAGCATTCAAAGATAGAGGTATGATACGTGAATTACTTGGTAAAGAAAAGTATGCTAGTGTTGTAAAGTTAGTGCAATTGGACCTCTTTTTTTCTACCGGAACATTTATTCACTAATTGCATGCCAAGTAATGAATAATCCTAGTGCATCTAGAACAAGGCTTCCCAATATGAAAGAAAATAAATTCCTGAAATACACCTACAGCCATGTTATTGATGAGTTAGTTTATGTTCACCGTAAAAGTTACTCACTAAGAAGCATGCTTTCTAGCTGGATCCCACTTTATTGTCTTTTTACAGGATGGAAATAAAACACGGCTTTTTGTGAAAAGAAAAAGTAGAAGAAAGTTTGGCCTCTGCTTTTCAAGATTAACTCTATCAATTTGAAGAAAGTAGATAGTTATTCATTCAGGTAGTTAATAAAACATTCTCAATTTTGAAAATTCAATTCCAAACAAGTGGGTCATCAAATATCTCATTCTCCACCTTGCTCTTAGATTTGTCCCTTTTGGATCTCTTTCCATTGATATCCTTTGTTTTAAAGTTTAGGGTAAAAAAATAAGTGTCAAGTGG
The DNA here is from genome assembly GCA_035079005.1 of Fraxinus americana. Lineage (NCBI taxonomy): Eukaryota > Viridiplantae > Streptophyta > Magnoliopsida > Lamiales > Oleaceae > Fraxinus > Fraxinus americana. The sequence goes on from CM068724.1 coordinate 13,108,473, forward strand.
CAGGCAAAACAGAATCACTTCTAGCAAGTAAAAAGTCACTCATAGAGGGCTAATAATGTATTGTTAAACAATGTATTCTGCAGAAAAATGTGAAGGAACAACATTCTAAAACTTCAAATAACAATCAAGGCTAAAGCCTTCAATCTGTTTCATGTATTATTCAAGATTCCCATTCAATAAAGTAGCTTTCACATTATCAACATATTTAACATAGTATCATTATCAATTGATTGGATAGTTTCACTCTCTCTGCGGCCAAAATATGAACTCACATTAAGTGCAAGTGATAAATGGATAAAAATGAAAGCCCAATAAGTGGTGTGTAGATAAAAAATGATTCGAGTGTTTATAAACAATTTATAAACATAAACCAAACATACTCTTAAGTGTAATTGTTTAACATGTGGATCAAATGGGAGAATGTCATATTTATGGCCAAATGTTTGAGTTGTATTCAAAATTTAAAAGGCGAGTTATTCAAATGCCTAAATAAATCCTCGATGCCTTAGTTGGGAAAAACTACTTCCTTTCTTGATGGAAGAAAGTGATGAAGTATAGAAATAACCAAAAGATCCCTAGCCTATCCAACTGTCTCCCGTTTCATCTAAAAGCATGTGTTTTGTTTCCAGAAAAAAGAAATCAAGTGGGAGGAAATAAGCTAGAACACTTGCAGTTAGAGGGAAGGAAATTTCTAAAACGTCAATTATCAATTATCTCTTGAATAACATGGTTGTATATGGATATTCACTCTTAGGAACAAGATCAACGTTTGCCTGCTGCTTCTTTTTTTTTACCTTTTTTATGTGGAAAGTAAAGATTCCAAGCTCCACTAGCAAAATAATATGGAGACAAGATAATGAAGTGTTGCAGTAAAGTTTCAATGAGACTGGAAAATTAGCAAGAGCAGTCGCCCACATTATCTACTAATATCACACTAGTGTTGACCAAAAGTATTGAATTTTACCAAGACACTAAAAAATTGTTCTGTACGTTTCATTGCAAGACTTTGATTTCTCTTTCTAATCAAACATTATAATTTTACCTTCTATCTTCCAAAGATAGAAAATTCTTCCATTACAATCACAAAATACAATAACTTGGAGGAAAGAAACTAGTGGTGGAGGGAGTACCTCACTGGCCACCACTAAAATCTGATATTTTTTATTTTTATTGTAGATATTGCTGTATTTTGTGTTTAAAAAATTTTCCCGTTATTAAATTAGGCCCCCACTGGTTTCAAGTCCTGGCTCCGCCACTTTGAGACAACAAAAAGCTTCAGAAATGCTCAAAAGTTCTAAAAACTCTTAGAACATACCAAAGCACCTAAAAGAATTTAGTAAATAAAATAATGTCAATTTGCCGAATATAGTCACTATTACAAATATAATAAAAATAATATAGTAGTGATACACTGAAAAATTTGGACAGATATCTTCATTCATTACACTAGTGTCAAACCCTAAGAATAAAAGACACAGTTCTTCACTTATTATTTATTAGACAGCTCATTATATTTTCTTGGGCATGGAACTAGACAACCAATACTAGCTTGATACATTCAAGCCCCAAGTTAGGAATTCCAATATTTCAATGCAAAAATACCAGAGAAGTATTATCATGTTGTACAAACAAGGTAAAAAAAACCTAATTTACCAATATAATAAATAAGTCACAGAGCAGTAACTCTAGAAAAACATAGTACCTTTCTCAAGGCCGTGGCAAGCTCGCCTCGGGTAAAGTTCGCAGCAGCTGCAGTCGTCAAAGGGATGCCATTTCGAAATTGGTACAGAGCCACATTCTTCTGTATGTACTCTGTAAACTGAGCCCTATTACATCATTCCACGAATAAGTTGAAGAATACCATCACATTTAAAATGAACATATAGGTCTTAAGCGCTTCAGCCTACGTATACACCATAAAACATCATGCATATGATTATTATAGTAATTTTTGGCCATAACAAATGCCAAAACATGAATGTCCATAAAGCGAAGCTCAACTAAGCAAAACCAATTCAGGATTACGCATAACATACGTGCAAGAACAAACTCTGCCATCACAAGTATATGCAATAGGAAAACCAGAAAAGAGATTCCCTTGCTATAAGGATACTAGCAAATTGTACCGTCACAACAGAATAATCCCTTGTTTTGAAATAGCATAAAAATCCTCTAGTAATTTTTGAAACCCAGCAAATTGCGATCATATGGCATCCAAGGACCACAACAATCATAGGAATTTGTTTTCTTCTCTCATTTCTTTAAAAAAAAAAAAAAGGAAATATTTCATTGCATCAACCAAACGCCAGAAAATGAATGCTACAAAGTCTAAAATAAGTATTTCCATATCAAGCATTTTCCTACAAGTAGAAATCATCCAGCATAAAACATTTTACTTGTCAAATGTTTTTTCTTTGTAACCATTTTAGACCCTGTTTGACGGTGATTAAAAACAGATTTTTTATGGATTTTGATAGAAGTTGATGAAATATGTGGTTGAAATTAATTTTTGACTTTGACTTAGATTAAAATCTATATTTTAATTCCTACCAAGCATGGACTTAATATAATAAATAAACTGAACTGAACCATATAAAATTATCGCCAAAACAGTTCAAAGTTACAGCCCCTGTTTACACAAATATAGCAAAACTTCACCCATCATAAGATAAGAAGATGAAAGTTCAAAAAGAAAACAATATTATCACGGATATATTTAGCCAAAATTGAAAGCATGCTTATGTACACATCATATACAAAAGTTTTCACAAAATATGAGCTACTAATGTCATAAAACTAATCCAGAATCACTTAAATTAAAGAAAACTCAATAAGTAAGATAAGTATAAACAAAATAATCCTGAATCCATAGCATATCAAAATCCACCAAACTTAGAAAAAACATTTACCTTCCAGTTCAATCAAAAAAAAATCAAGAGCCAGAAAGGCAAAAAGGACTTCAGTACAAAACACGAACAAATGAAATCCCACACTGAAATAATCAAATTTTAAAACACAAGCAGACAATCAAATATAAGTAGTACAACGCATTTTTTGACATATTTAAAATCCAATCCCAATGGCAAAAACTGTATAGAAAACTTAGGTAGAAAAAAAAGGTTCTTTTATTTAACACGAAAGGGAGAAAACGGTTTGGCTAAAAGAATCCCAATCCATCTGCATCTGCATCTCCACATAGACTCACCTCCCTACTATATGTGCATATACGCAAGCACTGATTGTACATTTCTACTCTACCAAAGATATACCCTACATACACATAGATAAACAAAAACCCAGAAAGTATAAAACAAAATACATCCCAATACGAAAATAAATCAATTAATCCTAAAAAAAAATTAAATTACACAAAATACTAATAAATAAAAAATATAGATAGATATAATGGGGTTTTACCGGTCACCAGTTTCGCCGGAGGCCCCCATGAGTTTATGGGAATCAAGGAGCATGATCTTATCCTCGTTGGTCTTGTGTACGAGGATGCTGTGCACCGCCGATGAGTCCGCCGCAACAATTGCAAAATCTTTGCCCACCAGTCCAAAGACAGATTCCATTTCTCTCTTCCTGTTTTTTCACTTTGATTTTTCTTTAGATCTGCTATTTGTGTTTTACTTTTCGTTAGATTTTTCAATTTCCGTGGGGTTTCGATTTTTTTGCTGTGCTCAGTACATTTGATTGACCTGAGTTAAGAGATGGCTTTGGGAAGCTGCTGTCTTGTAGAAGAGGAAAAGAAGCCTAAAGCCGTGACAAGAGGAGAAGGGGGAAAATAGGAGCGAGATTGACACTTATAGCGCTAGTGGGTCAAAACAGAGAATGTACCACCATCTTGTAATCTTTCATTTGTGGCACTTAAATTCCATTTTACCACACTTCCAAGAGAATTCCAATAGTGGTGAAAGGTTAGCCTGCTTGGGAGTTTTGGGCACCGGGTAAGTATCGATTTTGGACACTTACGAGGAGTTCAATTTTGAAATAATTTTTATGGCGATTTTTAAAATTTTTCAATTCATATTTGAGAGTTTATTATCAAACAATTTTGAAAGTTTTTGGAAAGAATAAAATTATATATATATCATTTGATAAAATTTTCAATTTATAATTTTTTTGGTATGAAATTTTGTTTATTCATAAGCAATTTTTTTATATATAATTTAATTTTAACTTAAAAAGAAAATTATTTACTTATCATTCAACTTTTAATTTATACGTAATTATTTACTTATAAGCAAATTTTACAGTTATAAGTTATTTTTGTACTTATAATTCTTTACATAAGCGAATTTCTTACTTATAAGTGACTTTTTAATATTTTATAAGTAATTTTTTATCTTATTAGTAGTATTTCTATTGAAAAAAAAAATTACACGAGTGAATTTTTATTTTATAAGTAATTTTTTAGTTATAAAGTAATATTTCGCATATAACTAATTTTTTTCAGTTACTTTATTTTTAATTACAAGTTTATTATAAGTAATTTTTTGTATTTTATAAGTATTTATAATTAAGTTTTTGTCTTATTAGTAGTATTTTTATTTAGATTTTTTTATACAAGTGAATCTTTGTTTTATAAGTAATTTTTTACTTATAAGTAATATTTGTAGTTATAAAATAATTTTTTAGTTATTGTATTTTTATTTGCAAGTTAGTTTTGAACAAAATATGCGAATTGGAAATAACTATTTTATAGAAAACAACAAATTTGGTGTGTCGAAAAATACTCCCCAAATTTTTGGATGGTTTAAAAATCACAAAAATCAATGTTCAGAAAAATTAATAAGCCGATTTTTCCAACCTTTCATAAATGATGTCACCAAAAAAGGGTAAAACTTAGTTGAAAAAAAAATCCCAAGTAGGCCATAAATTAATCCTTTCTTGTTTGCAAATTCTAATGGTTATCAAGTCCATTTATACTAGATCTAAATTGCTTTTGAAATGTCACTTCTGTTGACCCTCATCTCCCGTGTAAACAACTTTATTTGCAAGATGATGAGAAATTAGATACTAAAAAGTCAAGTTATCTGATACTGAAAAAATCAAATTATTGTTTATTAAAACAAACTCATAAGTTGTCATCTAAAAGCAAAAAAAATTGTAAACTTGTCTAAACAGAATTCAACTTTCATTACTCTTCGTTCACAACATCTACCAACATATTTGAAGCTATATTGGTTCTCCATTCATTTGCATGCTCTCTTTGTTGTTCTTGAGTTTCAATAATATTTTCATCCTCTTCAATTACTGGTAATGATAATGTAGACGAATCTTCACTATCTGATTCAACAGAAAATTCATCAAAATGACACTCTCTACGAAGAAAATTATGCAATAAGTCAATTTCTTCTTACTAACGCATCATTTGGTAGTTTGGAATCCTGAGCTGAACCTTCCCATCCACTAAGGATATAAATGAATTCCGAATCAAAATTGTAAGCTGCTAATACATTATGTGATATTGTTCAATGACGATTACAATAGTTGTTCATATCACGCCCTAATATCATAGCCGGTATGTGTGTGCCATCGATACCTCCAATACAATCCTAAAATAGACATAATATTTTAATGATTTATTTTATTATTATAATAATAAAATTTATGAATAATATATTATAATTTACCTTAAAATAAGGATAAAATATTGTACTTTCTCTTATTTTGCTTGGCACTATAGATCCAGGCTTGACCATCATATTAGGTAATTGTGTTCAAAGCCTTTAAAATTTTGTTGAAATTTCTGCTAGATGTGGAATGTGCTCAACCAAAGATCTTTCGAGTGAGACAATATCGAGAGTTCTGACCAACTGTAAGTAAGAATGTTGCAAGCATTTCTTCAACACATATATATCGTGTATCCCGTAGATGTGTTTTTTCTCTTATGATATTGCAAAGCTTTAAAAACACATTTGGATACATCCTATGTATCTGTCTGAAGATTTTAGGATCTTCTTTCATTACCTTATGAATATAATCATATCCAACTGTAGTGATTGATCGCCGAAGTGGATGTTCTATGTATTCACCATTCATGATAATCATCAACTCATTTAATACTTGAAGTATTGCTTGAAGGGCCATTAAAACAAACTTGATATTTTCATCAAATCTTTCCTCAGTTTCTTGTCGTGTTCGTTCTTCCATTTCTTCTTCCATCTAGAATACATGGTTCTTACAATTTAGAAATTCACACTACATAATATATACATACATAACTGATTATAATAAAAAAAATAAAAATTTTAATTCTACAAACATTTAACATCAACTATGTTATTTGTATATACCAAACCTGTTCGGAGTGAAATTAAAATTTAACAAAATAACTCAAATCAAAGTTTAAGCAAAGTTACCAACCCAATCAAAGTTTCAACAAAGTACTCAAAAACCACATTATCCTAATAAATTCAAAGCATTAAACATTGACTCAAATAAAAACTTATTCCACATTATATTTTATCCATTCCCAATGCTCTTCATGTGACATTTTCAAAAAGCCATCTTTCATTCCAAACTTATGAATGAAAGCGAGTGCTTTGTAGCGAGTGTAATTATCCAAATTAGGAGTCTCTTTAATAGCATCTCATATATTGTTCTTGTGCTCCATTTCCTTTTTCTCTCTATCTCTTTCCCTTTTCTCCAGCAACTTAAACATTTCTCGAATGTCAGTTGCAATTCCAGTAATAGAATCCATGCCATGAGAAATCTTTTCTTGAACATCAGCTCGGGTCATGGTATCAAATGAGCTAGAATTCTCATGTTGAGTTCTAGTTCGCTTTCTACAGCCGTCATTTTCTGTAGGAAATTCGTTGTTAGTTTCCGTAGTAGGTGGGAAAGACATAGATGATGGAGCATTGGTTGACTCATCCTGTTGAGTTTGTATGTATGCCTCTTGACTCTCATCGAGCACATAGTCATCTATTGTAACATGCCTATTTTCTTCAACACCATATATTCTTGCATCTGATTCATCACCCGAACTAATTGAGTTTCTCCCTGTAGCAGTAGCATTGCCAACTGCTATTCTTAAGTCTTCATAGTCAGGAAAGGTGTCGATACGAAGGTGCCTCTGTTTTGGATGGGACTGTCAAAGAACAAATATAGGATCTATCTATAGAGTGAAAATAGGATCTACTTGAGACTTGTTAATAGTGTTTTATTAATTTAGAGAGTAGGCATCTTCACCTCCTCCCCCTACTCATCTTCCTGTTATGGCATCCCAAAATCTCTTACTTTGAAGTGTTTTAAAGCAAGATATTCATACTTTGGAATATGAGTTGCAACATTTATTATATCGACTTTTAAATTTTAGCCCGTGCACGAAAAATTCCTATTTCTAAATGACTACAGTATTGCTCATTTACTACATTTAGTTATTATATTTAATGCATTGAGATGAAAAAAAAAAATAATAATAATAATAATTATAATTAATTGATTTATTAATTTAACTAGAGGACAATGTTTGGAAGGTTTTTTCTTCTAGGAAGAAGCGTGGAATTCAGCGATGATGTTGAGTTGCGCAATGGTTCTATTTGCACCAAGAATTGGAGCCTATTTCGTTTTTGGAAAAATACTGATATTGCAATCTATTACTGATCTTTAGAAAAATTACTCAACTGTCTTTGTTTGTTTGGTTTATGATCGGAAGAAGATCTATCAATAGACTCTCAAATTGATTCTTGTTTAGCACCCGAAATAGATATCTTCACAAATACCATGTGAGAATGGGGTAGATACCTGTGTATGTGTAGGAAATTACAACCCTAAATTGCTACATCCCGTACTATCTGAAACATTTGTTACCATGTTGTCGACGTAGGAGCCCAACCCTTTGAAAAATGATATCCTTGACACCCGGTATGAGTGCTAAACATTAATATGTAAACACAACCTATCACGTAATAAATAGATGTTAAAACCAGGTTGAATACTATGTGTTTTTGGTCCAGTAACCAAATATATTGTGGAAAGGGCTATACAAATCTTTCTCATGTTAACTTTTCATCATTCTCTCTTAAACATGCATTGTCCGGCTAATTATAATGTTACACTATGTAAAACATCTTTGAAGTTTCATAATATTAGCTTAATGTTGTCCAAAGTAAAGACACCTATTTGATCAACGAATTTATTCTCGTATGTTTACCTTTAGATCCATAATTGTACCTAGCACCTATCCTGGTGTCCAAGCATCAAAGAAAATGTCTACTGTCACACATCTTCAACATGATTACAGTATCTCTTGCTGATATCTACCACATGTTGCAAAATTTTCCAACATAGCCCAACCTCTCCATGAAGTTTTAACCATCCATGTGTCGCCACTTGCATATACTTTCTAAACAAAACCAGTGACTTGTTTTGATATATCACTAAGTCCATGTACCTTTACATTATTTTCTAGACACTAAGAACTCACCTTGAACGCCTCTACTTAGAGTACATTAACCTAGCGTAAGGCAATACTTGACCCCGACCTCTGGCACCCAAAATTCTTCGTAATAACATGTAGTGGTCAAGATCGAGTCTGCTGCTCATCATAACTCGAGCTACTTGGCCTATTATCGGCCTCGTAACACGTCTCGGGCTCATTACAAAACGTCACTCAAGTTACTTGGCCAACTTACCAAGTTACACGTCTCGAAGTGATTACAAAACATGACTTGAGCTACTTAGCAAAAAAATCAGCCAAGTAACACGCCTCGAGCTCATTACAAAACATCACTCGAGCTACTTGGCAAAAAATCAGCTAAGTAACACGCATCGAGCTCATTACAAAACATCACTCGAGTTACTTGGCCAACAAGCTAAGTTACACGTCTCGAAGTGATTACAAAACATGACTCGAGCTACTTGACAAAAAATTAGCCAAGTAACATACCTCGAGCTCATTACAAAACACCATTCAAGCTACTTGGCCAACATGCCAAGTTACGCGTCTCGAAGTGATTACAAAACATGACTCGAACTACTTGGCAAAAAATCAGCCAAGTAACATACCTCGAGCTCATTACAAAACACCACTCGAGCTACTTAGCCAACATGCCAAGTTACGCGTCTCGAAGTGATCACAAAACATGTCTCGAACTACTTGGTAAAAATCAGCGAAGTAACATGTCTCGAGCTCATTACAAAACATCACTCGAGCTACTTGGCAAAAAATCAGCCAAGTAACACGCCTCGAGCTCATTACAAAACGTCACTCGAACTATTTGGTAAAAAATTAGTCAAGTAACACGCCTCGAGCTCATTACAAAACATCACTCGAGCTACTTGGCAAAAAATCAGCCAAGTAACACACCTCGAGCTCATTACAAAACATCACTCGAGCTACTAGGTCAAAATCGGCCAAGTAACACTACTCGAAGTGATAACAAAACATCACTCGAGCTACTAGGCCAAAACTTGCCAAGTAACACTCTCGAATCGGCTCTTAAACAATACTTTAGCTACTTGGCCTAAAAATGGCAAAGTAATACGACTCGAGCTATCTCTTGCAACAAACTTGGCCAAAACGTCCAAGTAACACGCTCAAACTCATTATTGAGCTTATTGGCCAAAAATTGGCCAAGTAACAAGCTCGAACTACTTATTTAATGCAAAACTCGAGCTTATTGGCTAAAAATTGGTTAAGACTTATTGGCTAAAAATTGCAAATCGAACAAAGACTTAAACTTGTCGCGCCTCTTTGTATCTCACCTCGCAGCTTAAACACGTAACTTCTAGTTGCGACCTGGATGCACGAGGGCATGTGATACAGAAAAATATCGAACGGGCTACTTGACCCGAACTCGGGCTACCAGGCCCGATCTTGGCCCATTCCAACTGGGCCGATTTCAAGGTCGGGTCCATTATAAGGTCAGACCTAGGAATGCTAGTCCCACTTAAATACAAACTTCTAGTTCATTACAAATTTTACCCTAACACAAATTGTGCACTTCTAACACAATACAAATACCTCAAATAACTAGGACTATAGGAAGTTAAGTCCTTCCAGGACTCCCACTCCAACATCTATAAATACATAACATAGCCTCATTATTCAGGTATGTTTTTATAACATTCCAGCATATTTCTTCTTGCACACTTGTTTGACTTAAGCATCGGAGGGGTGACGAGGACACACATCGACGCCTTTGTTTTAGGTATTCGAGACCGGATCACGCGGAGCTCATTCATCCAGTACGGATCTACCCAAGTACGATTTTTGGCATCATCAGGTATAATTCAGGCTACATCTGATGAGTTTTTCTTTAATCACTAGAATGTAGTATATATATCTACACATGATGAGTTTTTCTTTCGGCACCATTCTCATTAAATGGCTGATACATTTCCTTCAAATATACAAACAACTTAAGAGAAGAACAAGACCATATGTCAACTGAAATTGGAGAGAAGGATGCCTACATTTAACCACCAATTTTAACAAACAAGTGATTCCATAATAAGAGTTAAGAGTCCATCAAAACCCCTTCTCAAACACCACTTCTAATGTTGATTGTCCACGTACAGATTATAAACCTCACTTATAGCTTATTAATCTAATATCCACTTAATAATTAACCACATTACTAAACTCATTCTTACAGTTAATAAAATAAAAAAACCAAATGATCAAATATTGTTCAATTGTTTGTTAAACATTTGAATAATATAATATACAAAAATATATATTCAACTTCACCAATTAAGGAGGTAAAAAACTCATAGTTAACAGAGAGCCATTTTCTAAGGTGATACGTGCAACAGAACTTGGGTAGAATTCTGAAATTAATATATATCGCTTTCGTGATTAAAAACTCATCTGCAAAATGCTGTAATTGATATTTATTAAAAATTCATCTGCAAAATGCAGTAATTGATATTTACGGATAGTAGGGTAGTTGTATACTTCCATTAATGCCCCCCCTATGATTTTTCCATTAGAGGGACCGGGCTATCATTGTAACAAGAAATTCATTTATGTTAATGTTAGAATTATGTGCCTAAATGAATTTCTTGAATGAACTTACACTTGACCCAATTGAAAAATATAAAAATAAATTCACCACCTAATTAATCACACCCAATATTCAACAAAAAAATAGTGTAAAACTTCCAAAAATCATCATCAATTGATAAATTATCATACATATACAGATAAACTTGTTCATATAATTGTTACAGATTTTGCTATTTATATTTATAGCTTGAAATCTTTTAAAATCTATTAAAATTCATCAAATTATTGAAATCCTTCTAAATCAAGTAGCTATTGAGGATACCTAAATTTCTCAATAAACTATTGAAATCTAAGTTGAGAACACCTAAATTTTTTAGTATTTATAAAAATCTAAATTGAGGATACCTAAATTTTCGTGAATTATATTTTAATATGAGTTGATGACACCTCAATTTATATAAAGTTTTAAAATCCATTAATCAGTAATTGATATTTATGGATAGTAGGGTAGTTGAATACTTCCATTAATGCCCCCTATGATTTTAACAAGTTTTTTAAGATTATTTTGTTGTTTTTATACATTGAAAATTGAAACACTTTGAATGCATTTAATTATAGAGAGTGAGTTTGATTCTCTAAATTTGGATAGTCAAACTCAATCTCTAAATTAAAATGTTAATTTAAAGAGTCTATTGGACCATAATTTTAAATGTCGACTCTTTAAAATAGAGAGTATCTCATATTTAAAGAGTCTCTTGGAGGTGCTCTTATAAATTAAAAAAAATAGAAAATGTATAGTTGAACAAATGAATCTAAGGGTCCGTTTGATTGTAAAGGTGGAAAATGGGTGGAAAAAAAATGAATTCTAGGAAAAGTAATTGCCTAGAAATTATTTTGCAGGGAATTGTTAATTAAGTGTGTTTGATTGGTGTAATTTTCCACCCGAAAAATTTTAAAATTTTACGTCTGTTTGACTTTGTTTTACATGAAAATTGTCCATTAAAGTGATAATTTTTTCCACAATTAGTTATAAAATTTGTTTTCATTACTAAAAAGTAAAAAAACAAAAACGAAAAAAAAATTGTTTCCTAAAAAATCATTTTTTTCCATTAAAGTTTAGTATTCGTTTGACTTTATTTTATATGAAAATTGTCCATTAAAGTGATTTTTTTTTTTTACAATTGATTATAACATTTGTTTCCATTATCAAAAAAAAAAAAAAAAAAAAAAGGGTGGAATCAGATTTCCCACCAAAAAGGCGGGAAATCAAATTCCCTAAAAACCAGGCAAATGGGATTTTTGCCAAGAAAATAATGGCAATCAAACAAGCCAAATGTAGGAAAATGGAATTCCTTTTCCAACTTGCTTAGAAAAAAAGGCATTTCAAACACAACCTAAGAAACATCTAAGGCCATGATATGCACATATAGCGCCATTGAGGTCATACAGTTCGAAAATCTTTTAAAAATTTGGACGTTGCACTTTTAAATTTAATTACGAAACTTGTTGGGCTAGTAACAAAATGCGGGCTAAACTTTGAAAAATCATAATAGGTCGCTCATTTCAACATAAATATATTTTAAAACATATTTCGAGAGTCTTAAACATCTAAGCAATGTTAAATATTCTCCACGAAACTGAAAAATGAAATATCAGAGAGCATAAAATATTACAAATACATTTCTTTCATTCAAATTCTCGATTTCATCTTTATTCTCAATCCCATGTAGAGATGGCAAAAAAAACCTCGACAAACACGATACTCATGGGGTCTCGCCCTGAACGGGGCGGGGAAAACCCGCTTAAATGGGTAACGGGGTCCCCGCCCCGCCCCATTAATTTTTTTTTTCTTAGAATTCAATACTTTAAATGAAAATTTTCATTAGTTTTAATAGAAAATAGAAACTAAAATTATTTGTCTAAATCTAATGAATATGAGTAATAAAAATAAATTATCAAAAACTAAAAAAAAAAAATTTAAATGAGGAATAAACGGGAAAAGGACCTACCACCGCCCCGCTTTAAACGAGTAACAGAGCGGGGACGGGGCGGGGAGTTTCTTAGCGGGGCGGGTCCGTCGTCCCCGCCCTGTCCCGTTGCCATATGAGATTCCCATGGCATGATAACATTTGATCATCGTTCAACTGATACAATTTTAACCAAAAAAAGGAGATAAATTTATAACGTGAGCTTTGGGAAATAAATATACATGTTCTTTCAATTACTAAAATGCAGGAAGGTTAACATGCATATTCAGACAAATTTATATACATACGAAGCAACCAACGTATGAACAAAACGTAACTTTGGCTTTAGATAGACATCACCATTGCAGAAGCCTAACCGTGAATCCCATTTCTCGTAGGACCATTCGGTTACCTCAAAAGGCATTCCCCTATCATGATACTACACATTTTCACATATTAATAATAGAAAAAAGAATTCCACTGGGATAGTAGTTAGTGTTAACTAATCCTATGTTTGGCTCATGTTTATAAACACTCATGGCACTCTTTAACGACATATTTTGAGGGACCCACAAATATTATTAACTTATCTACCTCTCCTTTTTACTTATTTATAATTTAAACCATTTATAAATCCTTCACCAATTATATAATCACCACTCATTACAACCAATCAGAAATGAGAAGATATCACCCCTAAACGTTTGCACCACCTCGTCCACCAATCAGATGAAAGCTTTGATTGCCTGGGCTATCGACAACAATCACCTAGGTCACAGGCTTTGACCTAGGTGTAATGATGACTTTGTCAAAATCCTTAACTAATGAGATTCATTAATATGACTATAGCACGGATCTCAAGGATGAAAAATGTAGCTTGACAAGATAGAGGACTATAAACTTCTATCTCAAAGCTTATATAATGAAGCGATGGACCAACTAAAAGGGCCGAGCTAAGATTTTCTTAATAATACATTACCAAACACTATTCAATAAAATCTCATGTTCTTTACTACTATTCCAGTAATAAACATTGTTATCTTACTAAATTTCTCTTAAATTGATCTATAATAGCAACGTCGGTTTTGGTCATCAACATTTTGAAGCTAGAAGAAATGCCTTCTTTAGAATGACCTATGTTTTCAGTCCCTAAAACATCCAAAATCAACTCACACTTTAAAAATCTCCCATCAAAAGGAGTCACAATACTAGATCGAGAAACCACTATCATACAAACTTCGATGATATCAACATCCTCAGTAATTTTCAAGACGATTCCACGAGGGTAAAAAAATCCCTAGCTAACTTCCATAAGAGAGGCTATAGAACGCCTTACAAACACAATACTAAAATGGAAAAATCAAATTGCCAAAACTCGTGTGGTAGAGACAGATATAGATTCTCATACCCGAGCTAGAAATACACATCCTTCCGTTTGAAGGAAGCTAAAATTTCTAGAGAAAGATGCTCTAGAAGCAAGATTGGCAGCTCAAGAAACGTACCACCATATGAGGGTTAAAATGCAAGAAGAACCGTTTTCGGTCGACTATGGTCTAGAGTTCGCCCGCTCAAAGAGATGGTCCACCTAGTCTAACTCAAAATAATCCCCTGAAAGGCCAGGTAAAGAAATGCAGAGTCGACTTATAAGCAAAGCAAAAAGAGGTAATGAAAGAATATTATGCCAATTGTCACTCCCATTTTACAAAGGACATCTTGGAATAGCCCTGCCAGAAAAATTGAAAATATCACGACTCATTGGATATGAGGGAGAAGTGAGCCCATCAATCACTTCAATAAATACACATCATTGAGGAGCTTTAAGGAGCCAGCGATACCATAATGCTCAAGGTTTTTCTCCTAACCTTTGGGAACAAAACCAAAAGATGGTTCAAAAAGTGATACTATAGGTCCATCAGAAATTGAAACGACATAGCCCTTTTCGGCAAAATTCATAGGCTCTAGAAGTCGAACCACACCAAAGAAGCACTTGGTAAACATCAAAAAGGATGGAGTAAATCCTTAAAATTCTAACATAATATGTTTAACAAATAGACTATGGAGGAGGAGAAGATCTCCTACTATATAGCCCTAGTGGTATCCTTGTTAGGGTTAAGCCCTAAGATAAGATTTTAGTGGTCCATTCACAAGGGAGGACCAAAAACTTACCAAAACTTCTTGAGCAGAGTTGAAAAACACAGAGGCATAGAAGAAGCTACTTCCAATCAAAAAAAAGTAAAGAACAAGATCAGTGACGTCACACTAATTTGGCAAAGACAACTGTGCGATATCTTAGCCAAACCTAAAGAAGCAGCAAAGGCTTCACCCTCTCAATCAAATACTCTTCTACCTTTGCCTCTCCAACCAGAAAGACTTAACCAGCCTAATTAAGATGGAAATTTGAATGCTGGTAGGAGGAAATCAATGTGCTTCTGGGTCCTGGAGAGAAAGATGAATGTGGATCAAGGAAGCACGAGTCTGAAAACTATAAAGAGAGTTGTCAATAAGTCACATGGAAAATAAAAAAAACTAGTTCAAGTGATTGGGTTTCTTAGCAAAAGATTCTTAAGGAATACTTCACGATCAGAGATGTACTCGTCATAAACATTTTAGTTACGTTGGAATAAATATTTATCGAACTCTAGTGGACAACAAGAGTCCATCAACACGTTATAATTGAAAACCTTAGAGCGATACCTTCAACCGTACCCTAAGCAACTACAAGGTTTCGCAGGTGATCCAAAGAGGGCATATTGTCCTCATCATTGAATTAGGAGAATTTCATTATTAGTGAAGGATGATCGCTAATTTTTTTAGTTGTAGACTCATCGTCTAACTACGCTGCAATCCTTGGGCTACCTGTATTGCATGAACTAAAAGCCGCAACTTCAATTTTCCACTACTCAATGAATTTTCTCGTACTAGAAGTATATGAGTGGTCTGAAGAGACGACATTGAAGCAACCTCCTTTAATATTGACCTTCCAAAGGACGGATCAGCATGATTCAGGGTAGACATGTGGGCCAAGCTAGGAAGACTAGATTGGAAAAGCCAACCTCAGTCGACCATTCCAAGATGAGAATATTTACCAAGCATACAAAGTGGGGAGAAGATGACCACTTCTTCTTCGACGAAGCAAAGGTCAAACTTTATCCATATTCGAGCATCTAAGTTGTCACCCGGACCATAGTCGGAGTCAACATTGGTGGATACGGGAAACACTATTAAGATATGGTATAGAAACACACTCAAATGGATGAGAGTCTCCCTCAACCTCTTACAACCATATCCTAGTCCGCTCTTCAGATTAAAGGGCACAATAATTATACCAAAACGAAAGATTTCACTAACTATAGAAGTAGGGAAGTCCCTTTCGACAGTTAGCGTCATGACAGAGTTTGTGGTGATAGATTCCTCGTTACCATACGATGCCATTATGGGGGTACTTTTGTTTTATGACTTGAAGGAAATTTTTTCCCTATATCATTGCACATTGAAGGTTTCCATCCTATACGGAGTAGCAAAGTCAAGGAAAATAGAGAGATTGCTGAAAGATGTCGCATCCTGCTTCGTCTAACCAATCTAGTTGCTAGGGTGGCATCTTTCATCCTAGATTGCATATGGTACAAGTGGTTGACACTGGGCTTAGTCCACTAGATCCTAAGATGAAAACCTATGAAAGGGGAGTTAAGCTAGTTGAAGAGATGGAGAGGTTTCAGCCGAGACTAGATCACTCACAAAGGGAGCTTTGCATAGGTCGTGAGATACGGTAACCACTTCTTCCAATTATTGACTTCTTGAAATCAACTTGGACTATTTGCCTCGAGTCATCAAGATATGGATGGAATCAATCCAAATATCGCTGCCGTAAACTCGACATCACTCCATTAGTTCAACCCAAACAGCGGATGATGCAACCATTAAATCCAAAAAGTACAAGACCTTATGTAAAGAAGTAGAAAAACTCCTGAGCAATGTATTCATTAGGAAATTAATATATTTAATATGGATCGACAACTAATTTTAGTTAAAAAGAGCAATGCAAATTTGAGAGTTTACGTAGATTTCGCTGAACTCAACAAAGCCTGCCCGAATGATAGCTTTCCACTTTCGCTAACAGAACAAATAGTGGATGCCACTGCTGAGCACAAGCTGCTAAACTTCATGGATGCGTATTTCGGCTACAAAAAAAATATCGATGTACAAGCTTAATCAACATAATGTTTGCCCTACATATCATCAAAATAATGGAGGTATAGGCCGACAACATGTTTATAAAAAGTATGAAGGTAGACGACCATCTCCAACATTCATCCACCCTTAAATATTTCTTTTGAGTCAACTTGGATAGGATCTTGGGTTCCATGGTCAACTAACGGCGCATCAAAGCCAATCCCAAAAAATGAGCCATCATCAAAATAAAAGCCTCAAGTCAACCTAAAGAATTCCAAAGCCTCACTAAGTGAATGTCGCCCTAAGCACTACAACAAAAATAGTCATTAGAAACATTTAAAAGGCAACATTTGTTGATAAATGTTGCCAAAATGGTCTTTTGGCAACATTTTCGTAAGTGAATGTTGCCATTGGTTAATATAAATGAGTTTTAGCAACGTTTTTTTAAAAAATGTTGCGGTAGACCACTTTTCGCAACGTTTATTGAGTGTTGCGGAATGTGTTACCTTTAGCAACGTTTACCAAACGTTGCGAAAGGTAGACCTTTCGCAACGTTTTGATAAACGTTGCGAAAGGTATTTTAACCCATTTAAATGAGTCCATCAATTTCAACCCAACAATAATATTCGATTCAGTTTACAATTTTTTTTTAAAACTAATTTATTCCAACCCAAGACTTGGCCCAATACAACCTACCCAGCGGCCCATTCCAAAAACAAAATACCCTAGCCTAGCCCTCAATCTTTTCCCATTTCGATTTCCCCTGAATTCAACCCCTCCCGTCCCCGCCTCCGCCTTCGCCCTTCGCAGCAGCCAGGAGCTCAGCCTCAGTCCATCAGTCGCCCTCAGCTCGCAGTCGCCTTGGTGCCGGCGTTTCGGACGGCGACGTGACCCACAACTTTTCGATAACGACGCTTGAGCCCACGTCATCGTTGTAGACTTCTTCCATTCTTCGACAATCGACAGCAGCCTGCAGCTTCACTCCCGATGTTGTAGACTTCTTCCACTTTTCGAAACAGTGACCCACTCCAATGCGTAAGTCCGATCTTGTAAGTGTCCAGCAGCACTTCGCCTCTTCCTATTTGTGCAATTTTTTTTTTCATTTATGGACTGTAATTGTGCAATTGTGTTGTGTTCAAAGTATTTGTGCAATTGTGTTGTGTTCAAACTTTTTGATGAATTTGTGGATTTGTTTATTTATCATTTATGGATTGTAATTTGTGGACTGCAATTGTGATTCTGTGAAGAAGGTTTGGGCGGTGTTGTGTAATTTGTGTTGGAATGGATTGGATTGGTGTCTAATTTGGTGAATGAATAATGTTTGGGCAGTGTTGTGTTAGAATGGTTGGAACTTCAACTTGGACTTGGTTGGATTTTTGGATTTGGTGAATCTGGAGCTCATGTCTAATGTCTTTGCTTTGTATAATTGTATCTCAGATGTTGAATTTGATTATCATAGTTTCAGTTTGATTTGGTTGATTATCATACTACAACGATATCAAAATATGAAAACTCGAAAGGAACAAGTGTGATACATATGTGTTGGAAAAGTTTCTTATCCAATAGAAACTAGGTACATGAATAGACGTGGAAGTCACCTATCGAATCAGATTTATTTTATGTTGTTTAATTGAAAGACATTATCCAGGGTTGTTTCGTCATTTGTGTCATTAGGGTCTTCCCTTTATTCTACTATATTTAAATAGAAGTGATAAAGAACATCAGTTTTTTTCTAGTCATTTTTCCAATCTTGAATATTTATAGAATTAACTTTTCAAACCTGCAAGCATCTCCAAAATGTCATTACTAATGCTTTGGGATCACTAAATTGCAACGTCAAAGCTTTCTCCACTACATGGAAAAATTACTGCAAAACCTATAGTTACACCTTCAATAACATAATCTAATACATTGATACTTCATTATTTCCTTTTGCCTATTATATACTTCTACTTTTATCTAATATATCTTTTTCTTGTTCAGTGTTGAATAGTATCTTTACATACAATGGACAAAGAGTGGCTACACTTATTAAGGTTATCATCTAAAATTAAATATTGCAGATCTAGATATCAATCGAACAAAATGTAACGCATAATGATCATAAAGTTTAACTTGTAGATTTTCAGAACAATAATCATTGAACTTATTTGCTTCTTTTTTTTTTTTGGTGATTTTTGTTGTTGGGTAAATTTTTTCCTTCATTTTGGTAAATAATTTTGTCCTTCAATGTGTTGCTGCAGGTCCATTTCTATGTCCGCATGATTTATATGATTAGCTTCTGTGTTGAGAACGGATGAAGAGGAACACAACAATGTAATTTCAAGAAATCTTTGACAGTTGGGGCCATTTATTTTTGGGATAGCTTGTTGGTTATATAAGCAAACTCAGATATTAATCCAATATTTTGTAATATTTTTTTGGTCAATTGTGATTGCTTTATAACTTTTTGAGTAGGCTAATGAAGTTAGCATATTGTACTGGATCATATTTACTATTTTTGTTTATTAGAATTATGTAAAATTTTCAGGCATTTTGTTTTGTATTTTGTTTTGTTATTATTATTAGGTTTGTTGGAAATTGCATAATTGTGGGATATTTCTTTTTAAAAACTGTAACATAACCTACGGCAACATTCATGGAACGTTGCCGTAGGGTGAGTTGCCGTAGGTCACCCTACGGCAACGTTTATGGAACGTTGCCATAGGGGCACCCTACGGCAACGTTTATGGAACGTTGCCGTAGGTCACCCTACGGCAACGGTCCATAAATGTTGCCGTAGGTGATCTACTCTACGGCAACACCTTGATTTGCAACACACGTGTAAACGTTGCAAAAGGCCTACGGCAACATTTTTTGAACGTTGCCATAGACTGTTTTTGTTGTAGTGAAGCCATTTTGTTTCAAAAGCAACAAATGGGCGCAAGCCATTCTTTGATGTGCTCCGTAGAGGAAACAAGTTCGAATGGATGATGTAATGTTAAGAAGCCTTTGTATGGCCAAAAAAATAGTAGATGACGTGATTATAATGCTAAGAGAGGCAAAACTTCACTCTAGCAAGAAAAGGGAAAAGAAAGTTAAAGATTCGTTTACCATAATAGAAAAAAGAAAGTAGAAATTGAATGCCTGGAAAAAGTAGTTAATGAAAGTGGATTTTATTAACATATATAACTGGAAAATATGTTGATAAAATGATTGAGGAAGTGACAGAGCTTATCGAGCAAGTTACATTTCTGAATGGCTAGTACGGAAGTCTATGAATCAAAAGGGTTAACCACTTGTGATAACAGGATGGAAAGTCCCGTCATTTGAAGTTAATTTGCAGCAAATTTGGGTTAGTTTAAGTTATAGTAAATTTTAGGTATTGGTATTTATGGAATAGAGCAAAACGACTTTGGAAATGCATATCCATATCCATAACAATCTCTTTACAGAATCCACATTCTTAGGTAATGTGTATTGGATCATCATTTTACCAGAGTTTAGCATTCACAAATTACAAAAGTGACATTGCTGAAACCTTGGATCTAGATATTTCAAATGAAGATGATGAAAAGAATAGGGCAGCCAAATTGTCAATGGCATTTAGGAGAAAGAAGAAATTTGTACTTATAATCAATAATTTATGGAACGAAATTGCAGTAGAAAAGATTAGATTTTCTCCTGAAATGGATGGATTCAAGTTGATCATAACGAGTTGATTATTGAAGGCATGTCATTCTATGAAATGCCAAAATAATATAAAAGTTGAACTAACAAAATAATATAAAAGTTGAACCCCTATTGGCAGAAGATGCTTGTAAATTATTTACTGAAAAACTCGGTTATCGCATAAAGCTTTCTTTGGAGGCAGAAAAAAATGCAAAGAAAGCAAAAAGATGTGCTAGTTTGCCACTTGTGGTTATTACCATGGCTAGAACCATGAGTGAGGTGACAGAAATCCATGAATGGAGGGATTCTATGGAAGAATTGAAAGAATCTGCTATGGGACGAGACAACACAAAAAATGAGGTGTTTGGTCCAAATTGGTATTAGCTATTCTGTGTCTAAAATCATAGTTATTGAGTAATAATTAAATTCAAAGAGTCGGGGATTGATAATATAGGTTTTGAAGGAGTCAAAGATGTCAAAGACAGAACAATGAGAAAAAGTTGCCGCAAAACACTTTACTCATTGCGCACAGAGTGCTCGAGCTAAAATTTCAGCAACATAACCGCTCGTTGCTCGTGCCTTGAGAGCTCGAGCGTTAACTACTTCTCTAGCAAAGCGCTCGAGCTGTAGTGTCATCCGGTAGAATCCTATTTGCTATTTTCAACATATTTTGGATTTCTATTCAACCTCAAACACTCCATATTACACATGCCCAAGCATAGTCCGTTACAAAAGTGTGTTTAATCTATTTTCATTCAAAAGAACATATAATTGAAGATCAATAACACATTCCATAAGTCTCTTGATTCAACCAAAAAATTAAAACAAACAAAAAATCAAACACCAAAAATCATTACCTTCATCAATAAGTTTTCAAAGTTCTAAAGTTGAGAAGAAACATCTGGAGATCCAGAACGAATTAGTTCTTTGTGATCCATGCGGTGGGAAAAGATGTTCAGAGTTGCTGGAAAGTGCAGGTTGCACAATCGAAGAGATTATTCAATGATTTACATGTTGAGTGGTCAGACTCTACTAATGTTTAGTTGTGTCTATAAGTTACCTTCTTGAGGATTGTTTTGACAAGGTTTACCCAGAGATTTTGATCCCTATGAAGAGTTCTATAACGGATTTTCCTTCATTAACAACTCTAGTGTTATTTAGAGCATGTTTGACTAACCTAAAAATTCAATTAAAATAGAAAATATAGCCGTTATTGGGTTCCACTCGTCTAATAAAAGTCAAAAATAACGGCTAGTTTTTCAATTGTAATCCGTTTTTAATCTCTATCGAACACGGCCTAAGTTTTATTATTTTGATCTACATTGCACGATTGACCATTAGGGTTTAATTTGACGATTGACTTAATCATCTAGAAATAATAATTAGTAACTTGTAGTTTTTTATAGGTTAATTATTTTAATTCCGCATTATACACCTCTAGGTGTAATTTTGTCTAAACTTTCTTCACGTCTTATTATCAAAGCTACAAATGTTGACCACCAAGTTTGAATAAATTAGGATGAAAGATGATGAATCATTTGATGAATTCTATGCTACCTAAATGATATTGTGACTCTAGTTTCAACATAGGTGAGTGAATTCTAGAGGCTAAGATTGTGAGGAAAGTTATTACTTATTAGATCCTTATCTGAGAGATTTAGACCTAAGGTAAAAGCTATTGAGGAATGCAAAGACCCAGATGCTATTAAGATAGAAAAACTTGTATGATCTCTCTAAACACATGAACTTAGCCTACCTCAGTCTAAGAAAAATAAGTCTTTAGCCCTAAACACCGTTAAGGAGGAGACTAGTGATTAGACTAATGGTGACATCATAAAGGATTAGGAGTTTGCCTACCTTGGTAGGAAATTTAAGAAGTTGTTCAGGAATAATATGAGAGTTCGTAATAAGTTTAAATGTGACTCTAGTAAAAATAGGAATGATAAAAGAGTAAAGAGAGATCCTAGGGATGCTTGGAAGAGGTTTCAGTTTGTGAGGTATCATGATTGCCAGGTTTTTAGACATGTTAAATTTGAGTGCCCAAGTAATAAAAAAACCCTTTGACCAATTGTATGTAGAGAGCCTTAAGTTGAAAAAGATAAATAGCTCTGCCTTTAAGAATTACATGAACTAGAATTAGAAAAAGGAGAGCTTAGAAGTCAAACTTGAGGAGTCGACTAGAAGATTGAATGAGTTAAGAGTTGAGAAAGAGTCCTTAGAAATTAAGGTTAAGATCCTTATGAGTGATCTTGAGAAATCTAGTGCCAAACTTCAATTTTTTTTCTAGTGGATCTAAGAATTTGACATGTTAGATTTGAATAAACCAGCTGGCATATAAGAGGATTAGGCTTTAATAAAACAAATTCTCATACCGCTTCCTCATCTAAAAATAAGGTTATACGTCTTTTTATCAAGTCTAAGAATGTAGGAGCCCTAGGATACAAATCATCTTTGCAACATAGGTTTCCTCACTAGGTTCAAAATTTGAAAACTAGAGTAGCTTATAAATTCATTCCCACTTGTTACAATTGTGGTGATTTAGATCACATTAGACCTAAATGCCGTAAACCTCTGGTCAGGAACAATAAACAACATCTCATCGCCCAAGTTAGATTCTTGACTAATCAAGTGAGTCACTTAACTAATATGATGAGATAGTTGACTAAGGTTGCATCTTCTTCTAAGAAGATTTGGATAAAAAATAGTGAACTATCTGGTCAAAGTAATATTGTAAATTCTGGCATTGCTTGCGTTGCTTTCATAGTAAGAGAGTTTGTGTTCCTCATTGATTAGGTCTTTAGGTGCATCTATCTATAAGTACATGGTTTCTACATATTTATACATGCGCTCTATTTTTTATGTTATCTCATTTATTTATTTATTGCATTATCCTTTTGAAATGAAAAATAAAAATTAGAAAATATGAAAAGGAAAGAAGAAAAAAGATTTTTAAATCATAATACTTTCAAGTAATATCATCGAATATGTTATTTTGTGATCAAGTACTTGTAAAATTAATGAACAAAGAATGAAGTTTCCGTTCACTTTGTTTATAACTTATTTGGAGTACTTGTTATAGGTTTCTTCATATATCATCAGCACTACACACATTAAGCTATTGTGGGTGAGCCTTGATTGTATGTAAGGGATTTGGGATAACAGTCACGGTGTGGTGAGGTGACCTTGAATATGGATTGACTTTTAACTAATTGACACAAGCTTTAATATATTTTCCATAAAGAAAATGGCATCAAGGTTCTATTTATTTGAATTACATGTCAATAGTAAAAGTGAGATACATCTTTTACTTTTTTTCGTAGCCTTTATGACTTAAGTAATTAAGTCTGGTGGGTATTTTTAAACTGGTGCCCCATAGTTATTTGAATTGAGAATCATCGGCCTAAATCTTGTTACATGAGTTATTTAGAAAGCTTAAGGCCAAAAAAGTGTACACATAAGATGTGGAAAAAAAAATTTATATGCTTACAAATAGGGGAGAAAGAGAAAGTTATACAATGAAATATATATGAGCTATTTTATGTAAAATGTTCCGGTGGTTTGACTTTCATAATTTGAGAAAAATATTAATTCACCAGTAATTTGTTTGCATATCCTTTCTCACTTATATGAGGTTTTAAGTCTAGCTTACAGGAGATTAGTAGCACTTTTCACACATTGGTTGCTTATAGAATTTACTTCGTATAGGCTTAAAATGAGTTATATGGAAAAAGTTCATTGTTTATAGATTATGCATGTACAAGTAAGCCGTTCATGTTATTTGAACATTCACTACTTGATGTTATATTTAAAAATCCATGAAAAAGAGTTATGTCAAATAGAAATATTTTTTTCTCCCATCACATGTTTTGCATAATTTTGCATAGTCTGTCCATATGCATAGTTTTTTACTCATTCCTCTTTGTATTATTCATGACTATATTGCTTGATTTCTCTTTGTTATTCGTGACAAAAAGTGAGAGAGATAAGTATTTATTTCTGGAAAGTTGAGTAGTTTATAGTTAGGGTAGAAATTGATACATTGTTGAGTTTTTTTTTATTTGACTTAGGGTGGTCATGACATTATTTATGATTGATGATCTGACTAACATAATGCACTGTTTTGTCTTATTGATATTGTATTAAACGTTTTGTAAATTATGTATTGCTAGTCTCATAGCTATCTCAACATGTCATGTTTAGTTTCTAAGTTATTGATGCACGTAGTATTATATGCTTTAGTGTTACTCATGTTTTACTTGTGTTGTTTACATAACTTAGTTATGTGCTTAAATATTAGTTTTCTCTTGCTTTTACACTTGCTATTGTTTTATTTAATATGTTTAAGGAAACAGGTTTAACAAGCAATTGAGTCTTTAGCTTAATAGTGCTAGGTTGTGTTGATTTTAATTTTGAAATAAATGATTTTATCACGAAATGCCAATTGGAGAGTTTGTTAGGTCCAAATTAATATTGGCTTTTCCCTTGTCCAAATTCATAGTTATTGAACTGTAATTAAAGTCAGAGTCGGGAGTTGATAGAATAGGTCTTGAAGGAGTCAAATATGTCAAAGACAAAACAAAGAGAAAAAATTGTTGCAAAACCGATTGTTGACCACTCACGGAATGCTCGAGCACAAATTCCAGCAACATAATCGCTTGTTGTCCGTGCCTTGGGCGCTTGAGAAGTTGACTAACCGCTCGCTAGTCGTGAGAGAAGTGTTAGAACGGTGGTGTTATCCTAGAATCCTGTTCACGATTTTTAATAGATTTTGGAGTTCTATTCAACTTCAAATACTCCACATTATATATACCCAAGCATATTCCGTCCCAAAATTGTGTTGAGTCTATTTTCATTCAACATAACATATTATTGAAGATCAATTACACATTCCATAAGTCTCTTGATTCAACCAAAAGATGAAAAGTTTCCTCAAAATCGACGCATTCTTCTTGATTGTTAACCTTGGGCAGCTAATCTAATTTTGTTACGCACAATTATCCCTTTTTATTTTGTTTATTTCTAAAAACACATTTTGTAAAATAAAAGTTTGATAATTTGGTGTAGTGATTAAATCTCAAACATGATTTCTTTCAAATTGATTTAGTTTTTCTTACATAGCTAGAATTCAAAATTCATCAAACTCGACTTCTTAGAAACTCTTTGGTTCAATTTGCAAAATGAAAGCACATCTATGAAGATAATTTCTAGTAGAAGCTCTAGTAGTAATACATTTGGATGGATCACCACTAATAAGCTCTTTTGGGTGAGAATGAACAAACCTATATTCTTTAGGTAGAGAAGGTTCAATTTCACTTTGTTGAACATTTGCTTCTTCCTTGTGTTCATTTTTTGGATCTTCCTTGTTTTGATCTTGAATATTCATTTGTTTGAATTTTTTTTTAGTCCTATGTCATTAATAATACCTTTCTCCAACATGATTAGTTTCATCAAAAGTAATATGCATAGATTCTTAAATGACTAGAGTTCTTTTGTTAAAAACTCTATAAGTTTTTGTAGTAGATGAATATTCTAGAAAGATTCCAATATTGAATTTTCAATCAAATTCTCCTAAATTTTCTTTTGTAATAAAAAAAAAATATTTGCAACCAAATACTTTGAAGTAACCGATATTCAAAATTCTATTTATTTGAAAGCTCATAGGGAGTTTTGTTTTCTTTCAATTAAGTAAAACTCTATTAACAATGTAGCAAGCGTGTTAACAGTTTCGACCCAAAAAATATTTTGGTAAGCTATTTTCATTTAGCATAGTCCAAGCCATTTCTTGCAATGTACGATTCTTCATTTCTACTACACCGTTTTGTTGAGGAATTCTAGGAGCTGAGAAATTATATTCATATCCATTTTTATTACAAAAGTTACCAAACGCAGTATTATCAAATTATCCGCCATGATCACTTCTAATTGTTGTAATAGTGTGTCCATTTCATTTTGAACCTTCTTACAAAAGTGTTGAAATGCATTCAAAGCTTCATCCTTTAAATTTAAAAATAGGGCCCAAGTAAATCCAGAGAAGTTATCAACAATGACGAATGCGTAACGTTTATCCCTTAAGCTAGTTGTTCTAAAAGGTCCAAAAAGATTTATGTGAAGAGGTTGTAAAGGTTTTGTAGTTGAATAGTATTGTTTGAGTTTGAAAGAGCTTTTTACTTGTTTTCCAAATTGACATGCATCACAAATCTTGTTTTTTTTTTTTTCAAACTTCAAATTAGGCAAACCTTTAACAAATCAATTTTTGAATTTTTTTGAAAGAAAGTCCATACTTACATGACCTAATATTTTATGCCATAGCCAAGTATTAACTTTCAAACTTGATAAAGATTTTTCGTCATTTTCAAACTCAATGTTTATGATATAAAAATCTTTACTTTGGCTTCCTATAAACACAACCTCTTAGATGTAGCATCTTTGATAAGATATGTAAAATAATCGAATTTGATATTGTAACATTTATCACATAATTGACTAATACAAAGCAAATTATGTTCGAGATTATCCACTGATAAAATATTTTCAATTGAAGGAGATCAGTGATTACCAATGTTTCCAATTCCAATGATCTTTCCTTTTGCATTGTCTCCGAATGTAACATGACCTCCATCATTTTTTTTTTGAAGTTTGATAGTAACATCTTATCTTGGTCATGTGCTTTGAACATTCACTATCCAAGAACTATTTGCTCTTTCTTTGGTATCTACAAAAATAATTTAATTTTGTATCATTGGTACCCATACAAGTTGGAGTCCTTAGTAGTTAGTTTTAGTGGACTATGAAATCCACTTATTTTACTTTCAAAGTGTAACTTCTTTTTGGTTAGACAATTAAAAACAATATGTCCATTTTTATTGCAAAAGCTACATTTAGTGTTTGGAACGAAGGAATCACATGCTTTAACAAATAAATTTTTGAGAGATTTTTGTTTTAAGAAAGGTTTACACCAAATTCCTCCTTTGTCAAAGACACATTTTCATTTACCAAATATTAAATCAAAATTTTTCTTGCCATGAGTGAACTTGTAAATGATCTTAGTTAAATTTTCAACTTTATCTTTTAAAGAGAAATTTTCTTTAATCAAATAATTTTTATCAGTTTTTTCTTTCTCAATGTCCTTATGAGTTTCTAAAATTTTCTTTACTTCATTCTTTAATAGAGAATGTTTCTTTTTGAAAATAGAGTGATTTAAAGCAAGTTTTTCAAATTCCTCATGAATTTCATCATGAGAGATAGATAGATCATCATATGAACTTTTTTAATAGAATTTACCCCATCTTGGATTGTCATGAAGCACACATTGATGACTTCTTCCTGACTTTCATTATTATCACAATCTTCATCACTGTCATCACATGTCGTTTGGAGTGACCTTTTCTTGATACCTCTTTTATCGTCTGGACACTCAGTTATCTTGTGACTAAGTTTGTCACAATCATAGAAAATCATCTACTTTCTTTTTTCAGGTAATCCGTGAAAGTTGGTATCAGCGCTGCGGCTCAAAACCCTCGATAAAGAAAGCTAAGGATCCCGATTTTGGTGGTTATTTATTTCATATTCGATGTGTGTGCCATATTTTTAATTTAATTGTACAAGACGGTTTAAAACATGTGAAGGACAAAATTAGTCGAATTAGGAATGCACTTATGGTCAAAAGGCAGCAAAACACTTGATAAAAAGGCTTATAAATAAGGGCGATCGTCCTATCACATAAGCCCAACTCAATCAACTCCTTATAATAAACTTCAAAGGGAAAATTAGGCCAGTTACTGTAAAAAGGGAACAAATTAGATTAATACACTTTAACCAAATTAAAACCTCTAACAACCGTAAATAATAAGTTCCCAACCCTAAAATCGTCCAAAAAACCCAAAAAATCCCCAAATCGCGATTCCGTCAGGTGGGAGAACCTAATCTGGTGCTGGGGCTGGACACAATAGGTGGTGCTGGCATGGCGCTGATGGTGCCATAGGTGGTGGAATTGGTGGGGGTATTGTGGGTGCGGGAGCGGGAGCCGGTGCCTTTATTGCTAGGGCTGGTGTTGGTGGTGGCTGTTGGACAGGTGCGGGGATGCTTGTGGTTGAGGTATAAACGGTGGAAGTGCTGGCGGTGAAAGAGAAGGTTAAGGAAAGAGAGGGGTTGGACCAGAATGTGGGCATGAAATAGGAGGTAAAGTTTGCGTTGCAGTACTCAGGTACTGCTAAAACTGCTTTATTGCCTAGAGGAGTTGCAGTAAGTTTAGCAATATCATCGACAAGTACGAGGTCAGAATCTAGATAAAAAAACCTTTTGAACGCATTCTGGGAGTAGATCAGCCAGATAGTTGCGGGCATAGTTGAGTGGACAATCCAGTGCAACATGAATAGAAGTTGAGATCAACCCCGCCACCGGCGAATCATCGAAAGGATAGATGTTGAACTGAAGGTAAGGAAATGACTTTGCAATTGTGAGGTTAAGGTGGGAGGTGTCGGCGGCAACGGAAGACACAAAGTGGAAGATTATATTTTCAGGGCAATATTGAAGGACTAAAAGAATAGCAGCCATGGATCCCCTGATGTACAGCTGGTGGAAGTGAAACTGGATTCTAAACCGGGATACCCACAAGCCGTCGGCATTGGCATTGCGTCTGCTGGAATTTGGAATGTTGTTGTCCAAAATTGGAATTCTGTTTCCCGGGCTTCTTCGTCTTCTTCCAATGCCTGATTAATTAACATCCACATTTAGCGATTAGTCTTCATTTTTCTTTTTTTTTTTCTTTTTTTTGTGTCCTCACAATTCATACATTATCCTTATTCCTGTTGTATTCCTTTTGATGTTTATTTTAGCGGAGTTTATCCTCTGAATTGGTTAGAAGGCACATAATCAGCTTATTCATTTATTTGTTTCTTTTCTGAATTTGATTCTCAGCATGTAAAACTAATGGTTCCTACAATCAAGATTATTATCAAGAGGGATGTTGAGTATTTGTCACTTTTTTTTGAATGTTTGCAACTTTTTTTAATGTGTTATTTTTTTAAATTCGTCACTTTTTTTTAGTGTTTGTCACTTTTTTCAATCGCTTTCTTGAAATTTCAATCATTTTTTAGCAACAAACATCACTTTTTAATAAAAGTGAGATTGTAAAATGATTAATCTTTTAAAAGTGACATTGTTTCACTTTTTTTTTTTTAAAAAAGTGACAATTTTATCACTTTTTTCACATTTTGGAACCTCTTATATTCCTGCTCTAAATGACAAAGCATTAGTCTTGTAAAAAATGCTACATGTGCCTGAAATTAAAAAGAACCTTGTTAGTGTATCACAACTGACATCAGATAATCCAGTCTTCATGGAATTTCACTCAAATTGTTGTTTTGTCAAGGATTTTTCAACGAAGGAAGTGATGCTACAAGGGAAGCTTAAGGAGGGGCTGTATCAACTGGATCTTCCACAGCAAAACATCAGCCAATTCTCTCAATCAAGCACTCAAAATAAACTCTGCTACAACATCTCCTCAGTTCCTACCAGTCAAGTGTCTCCAGCTTAATTCAATTAGGGGTCCTCCGTTACTCCCTTTGACAATTCGAGTCAAGAGTCCTTTAATGTTAATGTATGGCATAATAGACTTGGTCATCCTTCAAACCAAGTGATGACTCAAGTATTCAAAGTTTGTAATATGAAATCAAAGGAAAATACCATCAGTTCTTTTTGCAATGCTTGTCAACCTGGAAAATCACATCTACTACCTTTCTCCCTATCTTCATGTCATGCCAAAACACCTTTAGAACTGGTTTACACTGACATATGGGGACCTGCACCTGTGTTGTCTACCTCAGGATTCAAATATTACATTACATTCCTTGATGATTACAGCAGGTTCACCTGGATTTACCCCTTGAAACTCAAATCTGAAGATCTGAAAGTGTTTATCCAATTCAAAAATATTGTCGAAAATAAACTGAATCACAAAATCAAAACTCCGCACACAGACTGGGGAGGGGAATACAGACCTTTCTCTAACCTTTTGACACAAGAGAGAATCGAATTTAGACACCCTTGTCCCTATAATTTAGCTCAAAATGGTAGGATAGAGAGAAAACACTGACATGTTACTCAGACTGGCTTAACTCTACTAGCTCAGGCTCGTTTGCCACTAAAATTCTGGTGGGATTCTTTCCACACTGCCACTTACCTTATAAATAGGCTGCCAACTCCAATTCTCAAACAACTGTCTCCATATCAAACTCTATTCAACAAACAACCCAATTACGAAGCCTTAAAAAACTTTGGATGTGCCTGCTGCCCTTGGTTGGGGCCTTATCAAAAACATAAATTCAGTTTTCACTCTACAAAGTGCATTTTCCTTGGTTATAGTAACTCTCACAAAGGCTATAAATGTCTTAAATCTTCAGGAAAATTGTATATATCAAGACACGTAGTTTTCAACGAACTCGAGTTCCCTTTCGATTCAATATTCAATAACAGAAGTCAATCTCTCCCTGTGTTGTCTGAAATAGTTATCCCTCATACTTACCTTCCTTTTGATCTGAATAAATTCACTCCAAATTCTGTTGATACAGCACAACCTGAAGAAGCCCTTGGCCAGCAACATCTGCTCTCTGACTCAAGCGACAATTAACAGGTAAATTCTCTTCATGGCAATAACTCTGATGAGAATAGCAGAATTGAAATTAGTTTAAACCCTGAATCAGAACATGATGAACCAGCATATGATATGTTGGAAAATAATGAAAGAACTGAGGTCATCCTACAGGTGGGTGAAAACTGTATCCAAGAGGAATCAAGAATTCAGAACCAGCACCCTATGGTTACAAAGGGAAAAGCAGGAATCTTCAAACCAGAGGCTCACCTGGCAGAGTCAACTGATAAAAATTCAAGGTTTTCTGAGCCTAAAAATGTTGAAGAAGCATTGATGAATACAGATTGGAAGAAGGCTATGGAAGATGAATTCAATGCACTAACAAAAACAAGAACTTGGAAGCTTGTACCTCCACTACCTACCTACAATATAGTAGGGAACAAATGGGTTTTTAAGATAAAGCATAACACTGATGGATCAATTCA
The DNA here is from genome assembly GCA_035079005.1 of Fraxinus americana. Lineage (NCBI taxonomy): Eukaryota > Viridiplantae > Streptophyta > Magnoliopsida > Lamiales > Oleaceae > Fraxinus > Fraxinus americana. Next base: position 13,140,297 of record CM068724.1, read on the forward strand.
GAGACTCAAAGCCAGGTTGGTGGAAAAAGGCTTCCATCAAGCTCCTGGAATTGACTATTACGAGACCTTTAGTCCAGTTATTAAACCATCAACACTAAGGATAATCCTTACTCTAGCAGTTGCGAAGGAGTGGGTGATCAGACAAGTTGACATAAATAATGCCTTTTTAAATGGAGAGTTGGAAGAAACCGTCTACATGAACCAGCCAGAAGGTTTTGTAGATAAAGCAAATCCTAATCATGTCTGCAAACTCGAAAAGGCTCTCTATGGATTGAAACAGGCACCCAGGGCCTAGTATGACAAACTGAAACAGACATTCTTGAGTTGGAAGTTCTGGCAATCCGTGGCAGACACTTCTTTGTTCTTTTTCAAGAATGAAAGACAGATGATATTTGTTCTCATTTACTTAGATGACATCGTTATAACAGGCAATGATAAGGAGCTAGTACAAGGCTTCATTAACTCACTAAACATAAAATTTGCACCGAAGGATATGGGAAGGTTGCACCATTTTCTTGGAGTTGAAGTAGTCTGGCATAATTCAGGGATTCATCTCAACCAAGCTAGCTATATTTCTGATTTACTAAAGAGGTTTAAACTGGAGAATTTGAAGTCATGTCCTACACCTATCCCTGCTGGCAAGACCATCGCCAAGTCAGATGGCGAAACTCTAGCTGAACCTTCCTTCTACAGAAGTGTTGTTGAGCATTACAGTACCTTTCGCACACCATACCAGACATTACTTTCAGTGTCAACAAATTTAGCCAATTTCTGCAATCTCCAACAACCATTCACTGGCAGGCCTTGAAGAGAGTTCTAAGATATCTTAAAGGCACTATAAACCATGGATTATGGATTCAAAGAAGTGAGAGATTAAGCTTAAATGGGTACTCAAACACTGTTTGGGCCTCCTGTCCAGATGATAGGAGATCAACAACGGGGTATTGCATTTATTTAGGTGACAACTTGATTTCCTGGTCCTCAAAGAAGCAGACGTTGTGGCCCGCTCGAGTACTGAATTTGAATACAGGGCTTTAGCTTCATTTGCCTCAGAAGTTGCTTGGATACAGTCATTATTTCAAGAACTTGAACTCCCGTTAGCTGAAGTTCCAACCTTGTGATGTGATAATATGGGTGCAGGAGCATTGGCTTTGAATCCAGTTTATCATGCTAGGACGAAGCACATAGAACTTGACATTCACTTCATCAGAGATAAGGTACTGGGAAAGAAGCTTGAAGTCAAATATGTACCAACCTCAGACCAAATTGCAGATCTACTAACTAAAGGGCTGAATCACTCAAGGTTCCTCTTCTTGAAAAGCAAGCTTAGAGTTACTTGTGTACCGTCCAGCTTGAAGGGAGGTGTTGAGAATTAAGATCAGCCATCTCAGCTCCTTTTCCGTTTGCTACTGCCATCTCACCTTGTGAATCAGTATTAGCTTTCCATGCTGTCAATAACTTGATTCTTTGGACCACAATTCTGTTGTACTATTATTCCCAACATGATCCATAAATCATGGAACCACCTAACAGCCTTAGCTTTTAGATTATTCCTGTGATTATGCTATGTAATATATATTCATCAGCCAATGAATAATTTAATACGGTTCATCATCATCAGATTGTTTAGCCTAGAATTTCACTTGTGTATTCCTTACATTACTTAAGATATTGTGAAAATGGAACACACAATTTTGAAATACAAAAAAAAAAATAAAACATTATGAAAATCATAACAGTTAATATAAAAAAATGTAGCATAATCAACAATTAATATGTAACAACCAATATTAAATGTAGTAAATGTTGGATCAACATCGGTGTGATGTTGTGAGAAACTCCATCGTACTAGATACTAGAACTAGTAGGTTCATGATAAAAAAAACTCAACCTCGAGTTTGTGTTTATGTATTAAAGTACAAAATTGTAACTATATTTTCATGTAAACAAATACACTTGTTGGTGCGATTATGTTTTAGACACGAAACTATAATTCAATTTCATTAATCGGTAGGTACATTTCTTATAGCTCGATTTCTCTAGACAATTTAAAAGTCTGTCTCGACAGTTAGCTTCTATTTTTCATAACAGTTCAACTAAACTATACATTAGAATTCGATAGATTGGATACAAAAATTTTGTTATGAATTCTATTTCATGGTAGGATCGAGAACAAATTCACAAAAAAAACTATCTTTTTATCCATCAATATAATCTAAACAAACATAAATAAAGTTGTTCAAAGTAACCAACGTCACATAATGTCAAACAAACATAATAAATGAAAAATCCAAATAGGACACATTGTTTTCTAAGAAAATGAGGTCCTACTTCGTTATCTTGTTTCTTCTCTTGAGGCCATTCCTTATGTAGAGAGCTTGGCTGGCTACTGATGGAATTTAAATGTACAAGAAGCGTCATTTCTCCTGTTGTATCCTAGCAACACCCCGTTTCTCGACCACGTTATTAGCAATTGCATCTAACTGAGGAATGAAATTATCATCTAAAGGGGGAAGGGTAGCTACAAAGGTTAGTTGCTGCTCTCCCTTTGACGGTCGAAGAGTGGTGTAAACATAAAGCTGCGAGACAAAAGTAGTTATTTGGTGTACTTATACGTAATGAAAAGATTACTATTAAAACATTTTAGTTATTTTCGAATTCAAATTACCTTTATGTTCTTAAAGAATGCCTCATAAGTCCATTGTTGGGGTCATTTTGTAGCTGTCTAGCTCAAAATTCTCGAATGGTGAAAACCAACCCTTGCCCCCAATCAGTATTCAATTTCGAGCACCACCTCAAATGCCCAAATCTACCACCATCCAATAATGTTAATATCAACTGCATGTACTAAGATACAACTTATTAAATAATTACTGTACAATCAAATTTTTTTTACCTAAACATTCAATGAATTATACAATCTATAGTGAATCAAGTCAAACACATTTACAAGAAGGTGAATTTCTCAACAGTTTGTTTTATTTTGTTCAACCTCATGTACTATGATTCAGGTTATTTTGTTTGTTTTTCCTAGTCAAACCCTTACAGCACTTAGGTCTAATGTGACCTAAAACACCACATTTATGGCATGTGGGAATAAACATAGGACTAATTTTAGGTTGAGGTACCTTATGTTGTACAGTTACTCTAGATACAAGGGTTACTCGTTTAGACTTAACAGAAGCGGGAGACAACTTGGTTTTATAAGATGAAACAGCATGGTATTAGATTTATTCAATCCTACCATATTGTTAATGAGACGAGCCACCGCAGATCACCATAGTAGGCTCGAAACGTGTCGTACGCCTATAATAGATGCTGACTAAATGATAGATGCGCCACCAAGGCTGACTATGAATTACTACTAAATATGCCAAAATCAATTGCTAATAAAAACTATAATGCAATGAGCCCAAAATAATTACTTTGTGCTTTATAAATGTATCATGTCACTATATATGTCGTGTGGCTATCACTTTGAAATCATTAGGCTCCTCGAGCCTCCAGCTATAAAGAACAAATAGCTACCGGCAGAAAAAATCATGGGAAAATATACGAGTTGATAGCACAGTGAGTGGAGAAGTTTGAAAATAATTATACTTTCTCATTTATACATTTTTATCGAAAATTGAATTGACATCATTAAACAGTTCATATTATGAGCATGTTTGGCTAAACTTAAAATCCAATTAAAATTGAAAATATAGTCATTATTGGGTCTCACTCATCTAATAAAAGTCAACAATAACGGTTAGTTTTTCAATTTTAATCTGATTTTAATCTCTACCGACCACGCCCTATAACATATAATGATGATCAAGATGTGAAACATCTTCATAACCCTATAAAATATCATCTCATAGTTATGATATAATCATCGGCTATATCCATATTATAATCTCATCACAACAAATGTATGGAAAAATCCACCAAAAATGTACCATGTGACTGAAATTTGTAATCTAGTCATACGCACATAGACTGTCTCTCAGGCTAAGCACTGCCGACATGGGCCTCGTGCCCCCTCAGTGAACAGAAGTAGTCTCAATTATAATCAATTCTAGAATACAGCCAATGCCCCTCAGTGAATTATATGTACACGGTCAAGACCCCTTCATCCATGGTCAAGACCCCTCAGTGTAGTATAGATCACGGTCAAGGCCCCTCAGTGAACTAGAAGAAGTATATAATCACGGGTACTTTCCTGGTCGATCTCAATATCACATATATCACACATTCCAATTTACAAATAATCCATGTACAATTTTGAAATTCCTTACATATATCATAGTAAAAGAATATTTCACAATAATCATGTAATTGGACAAATAATTCACATAATTTCATAAAATATATAATAGTATAATTAATTTATCAATACTTGAAAAATATTTAAATTTTTCCACTTATAGATCCATGAATATCAATCTGGTTAAATTGATGAGTATTTCCAAACTTTCACGTCAATACCTGAAATAACAATACAACAACTCAAATTAAAATCTGATAAGTAAACTAAGCAAATCCACAACGTAATTCCTCAACTTCTATTTTTATTCTTGCATCTCTGTTTCTCTAGCTTTTCCTCCCTTTAATTATTTTCCAATAAATCATCACATTATCAAATCCATTAAATCACTATACTTTCATAAAATCACAACCTTATACATATATAACCCCTATACATATATTAATCAAATACCTAGACTTCAATATTTAATCATATAACTTCATTCAAATATTTAAAATCTGAAAATAAAAGGTTTGACAAAAACAACACTTTCAAAAATAGCACCAGTGATGCGAACCCATGTAGCAATTGAAGCTACGAAACCCACACAAGATTGATTCAACCCAAGAAATCCAAGAATCAACGTTTGAAAGCTAGACCCAATAAATTATTGAATCAAAGTACTAACACAATCACTGACAATATATTGACCTAGTGATCACAAAACTTATAAACCTTACTTAATTTGATGAACGCCACAAGAACTTAATTCTTGATAAGTTCAGAATTAGTTCGATGAAAAACAAGAAGAAAGCAATATGTTTTTCAATTAATCTCTCAATAAATTGTATGTCTTTACAATGAATGGAATGAGTCATATTTATAAGGGATGGATAAAACCTGCTTTAAAACGGAATTAATATTCAAAATATCAATAATTACAATAAAACTAGAGTTTTAAATAAAATAAGATTATTTCCAAAAATTGAAAAATTCGCTACCGAACTTGTACTATGCAGCCGCATAATGTTGGAACATGAGGTAGCATAGTTCCAAAAAAACTTCTTTGAGTATCGGTATAGAGGCATGTAATCGCATGCCTAGGGTAACTATGCAGTCGTATAGTTACTCTCTTCAGCTTTCTCGTCCGCTACGTGGACCAAGTTGATCCATTGTGTTTCTTCCTCCAAGCCTAGTGTGAAACTTGTTCATTTGCTTATTGTGATCGATATTTCGTTTACCGTAGCTTGAGCAAGTAGTCTCATTGCTTCTTTGACCCGCTTCGCTCACGACCTAGTCATAGGCCCTTCCTCATCCTCGTATCATGGATCATATAATTCCCTCATTCAAAGGATTCGACCTTGACTCTGTACTTGCATTACATAGAGAAAGATCAAAGACATTAAAAGTAGCCGAAACATTATACTCACCTAGAAGATCTAATTTGTAGGTATTGTCATTAATATTTTCAAAGACTTGGAATGGTCCATCGCCACCTTAACTGCAACTTTGACTTCTTTTGATCTGGAAAGCTTTCTTTTATCAAGTATACCTAAACTCAATCTCTTGGTTCAAATGTAACGTACTTTCGTCCCTTATTTGCTTGAGAAGCATAGTGCTAATTTTTTTCTCAATTTTCAACCTTACATTTTCATAGAATGATTTCACCAAATCGGCATTCTTCTTTCCATCTAAGCTACCAATTTCATTCACAGGTAAAGAAATTAAATCCAAAGGTGTTAGTGTATTAAAACCGTATACAATTTCAAAAGGTGAGTAAGACATAGTAGAATGCGTGACCCTATTATATGCAACTTCTATGAATGGTAAACACTCCTCCCAACTCTTCAAATTCTTATTAATTATAGTTCGTAACAATTGTAACATAGTAATATTAGCTACCTCAGTTTGCCTATCCGTTTGTGGGTGACAAGTAGTAGAAAACGATAGCTTGGTTCCTAACTTACTCCACAAAATCCTCCAAAAGTGACTAAGGAGTTTAACATCCTTATCCGATACAATGCTTCTAGAAATCCCATGTAAGCGTACTACTTCCTTAAAAGAATAAGTCCGCAATATTGGTGGCATCATCAATTTTATGACATGGAATAAAATGTGTCATCTTACTAAATCTATCTACCACCACAAATATAGATCTCTTCCTTTCATAGTCCTAGGTAAACCCAAAACAAAATTCATAAACACATCAACACAAGGTTCACTAAGAATGAGTAATGACGTAAATAAACCCTAAGGTAAAACCTTAGATTTAGCATTTGTACAAATGATGCATCTAATACAAACCCGATCAACATCAACTTTCATCTTAGGTCATTCAAAATGTTCACTAGCATTTTTAAAGTTTTCTTAACCCCAAAATGACCCATTAGACCTCCACTATGTGCTTCACGTACTAATAATTCTCTCATCAAACATTTAGAAACACATAACTTATTTTCCCGTAATAGATACCCATCATGCCTAAAGAATCTATCTATAGCACCTTTATCACATGATTCGTATATATTAGAAAAATCTAGATCATTAGCATACATGTCCTTAACATATTCAAAACCTAACAATAAGCACCTAAAGAAGTTAGAAAAATGTACATTAGTTATAAAGCATCCGCTAACATTTTCTTTACCTTGTTTGTACCGGATAACATATGGAAATGTCTCAATGAACTCTATCCACCTTGCATGTCTCTTGTTTACATGTTCTTGTTCGACAACCTAATGAAATCCTACATTTTTCTTTACAATCTCTATGAGTATTGTGGCAAATGTGCTAAAGTTTTTAACAAAACGTCTATAAAAACTAGCTAACCTATGAAAGCTTGTTACTCCGTTGTGCTTTTAGGTGTTGACCACTCCTTGATGGCTTTTCCTTGATGGCTTTGATTTTCTCTTCATTCACTTAAATACCCTTTGTAATAACGATATAACCAAGAAAAACAATATTTTCCATACAAAATGTGCACTTTTTAAAGTTAGCACAAAGTTGTTATTGCCTTAAAACCATAAGCGCACATCTTAAATGCCCTATATGTTCTTCTAGATCCTTACTATATATAAAGATGTCATCAAATTAAACTACTACGAATTTACATATGAATGCATGTAAAACATGATTCTTTAATCTCATAAATGTGTTAGGTGCATTAGTAAGTCCAAATGACATGACTAACCACTCATACAACCCATATTTAGTTTTAAAATCGGTTTTCCATTCATCTCCTTCCTTAATTCAAATATGATGATAACCATTTTTAAGATCAATTTTACTAAATATGCATGATCCATCTAACATATCATCTAACCTAGAAATATGATGGCAATAATTTACCGTTATATTGTCGATGGCCCTGCAGTCGACAGACATCCTCCAAGTTCCATCTTTCTTTGGTAAAAGTAGTTTGGTATGGCACATTCCTCATACTCTCTCTCACATACCCTTTGCTCATTAATTCTTCCACTTGCCTTTCAAATTCCTTAGTCTCCTTGCGATTATTTCGATAAGCCAACCTGTTTGGAATAATAGACCCAGGTACCAAATCAATTTGATATTCAATACCTCGAATGAGTGGTAGCCCACTAGGCATGTCCTTCGAGAACACGTCTTTGAATTCCTGCAACAAAAAAGTAGCCAAATTAGGAAGGGGTGTATTAGATTCCTCAAGATTGAGGAGTGACTCCTTATAGACCAACAAGATCATATGTTGGTTCTCAACTGCTGCACTCTTCAGCTCACTTCCCATTGCAAAGAAATTCACCCTCGACTTTTCTTTCCTCTCATAAGACTCTTTTTCTTCTCTCTTGTAGCCCTACTATTTGTTTCTCACTTTTAGCTACCTCACTATTGTCTTTCTTACTCTATTGTTGTGAAAGATCAATCTCACTCTCTTTTTCTATCAATTTTTTTTCTTTCTCATTTTTCAATTTTATTTGATTTTCACACACTTGATGTGGTGTCAACGATGCAAGAGTAATAGATTTTCCATCTCTAGTAAAGTTGTACATATTTTTGTACCTATCATGAATCACCTTTCTATCATATTGTCATGTGTTCCCCACAAATTATGTCCGACATGCATATGTACTACATCACACATCACTTCATCATGATACATAGGGATGGGCAAAAATTGACCAAACCCGACGAGCCCGGTCGAACCGAACCGAACCGACTCGATCGGGTTGGGTTGGTTTTTTTCCATTTTTTATTGGGTTCGATTTTTGGAAAATCGAAGCAGGTCGGGTTGGGGTTGAGTTGTGGGTGAACCCATAAAACCCGACAAAAACCACCCAACCTGACCCACCAATTTAAAAAAAAAATGATTTTTTGTTAAACTAAAACCCTAAGCCAACAAGCTAACACCAAACTTCTACGCACATAGCACACCAAGCCAACAACAGTCGACTTTTCTCTTTCCCTTCTTCATATTTTCCCTCTTTCCTCTCTTCATATTTTGGACCAAATAATGATTAATTGATTATTGGTAATGGAAAATGCAGACATGTTGAAAGAGTGAAAGTGCTTGAGGGATGTTGTGACTTTAAGCTACTCGTGGACAAACTAAGGACTTAAATCAGAATTCTTCCCAATTCTAGCCAATGTATGTTTTGCAAACTTTGACATTGGGCGTAATTCTTGTATGGGTTTGAGATGTATTTGTCGATTGTGAAAAATGGTATTTTCCCATATGCGTCTGGCTCTTTTTTCTCCAAGATCAGTTCTTGTGTGATTATTTATTATAGTTTGTTTGTCTGATTTAAGGTGCTTTCGAATAGTTCGGGATGTTGTTTATATTATACCTATCGTATGTGTTTCTTGAGAACCTAGCTTGTGGAACTTTCAACAAATTATGTTTCTTAATAGCATGTCTAAATGCCCTATGATGGAAGATGCATTGGTTAGTTTTGTGCCTTTGATTTTCACTGTAAGCCTCACTTATCATCAAGGCAGTCTTCACCCCTACCCTCGTTCTTCTTCTTCTTCTTGTCACTGTTGTATTATTATTATTATTATTATTATTATTACTATTATTATTATTATTATTATTATTATTATTATTATTATTATTATGACCATCATCCAGTGCTGACTTTGCTGAGGGATTGGCTTTGATGAAAATCACTAGATGTAAGCACTATAATCAATGCTAAGCTATGAGATCTGAGGGCCTTTTAAATCTTGTAGTATGTCTCTTAGACTATTAAGTTCATTTTTTTTTTCTTTTCTTAGTTTTCTGCTCTTGTTTTTTACATACGCTACTCTCTGTTTTGGGGTGTGCAGTATGGCCATGTAGGTGTATACTTGGAAGTTGGAAACATGTCTTATCAATGGGAGTGCTTTTAGTCCAGCAAAGATGCTCTATTTCCCTATATTGACTTCAGATTATGTTGGTAGTAACCATGTGTAAACACATTGTCCCCGCAGGCTTTGAAGACTTCTAGTTTTCCATCAACACAGGACCTCAACTGCCTCAACACCTTCATGTGCATCCCTCTCTGGAACCAGTGTTGCTTGTGCAATCATGGACACAGGCATAGGTGCAATATTATTGCTTTCTTGTATTGCATTTATACTTCCAATTAAATATATCTATTTGGTATTTTTGTAATGTTTGTGGAATATGTTGGTAGATAAGGGTGAATGTCAAGTACATAGCACAGAAGCTCCGTCACATGACACAGATTTGCAAGTAGGTCTTCCTCCATGTACAATGTCAACATTAGGTAAACGAAAATCCAATAGATTAGCTTCATATGTTTGGAATCACTTTACACTATTGAGCTCAAGGGATGATCTCGATGTTATGTGTAAATATAACTATTGTGGAATAGATTATGCTTGTGACACTAAGAAGTGTGGTACTAGCACATTGGGCAATCATTTGACAAATAATTGTAAAAAGTATCAAAGTAGATTGGTGGATAAGAAGCAAAGAATCCCGTCTTTTGATAACAAAAAAGAGGGTGGTGGGAGCAATCTTATTGCTATTGGTTGAAGTAAAGAAGATTGTAGAGTTGCATGTGCTAAGATGGTAGTAGTGGATGAATTACCTTTTAGGTTTGTTAAAGGTCGTGGTTTCAGACTCTTTTGTACTGTAGCAAGTCCTCTGTTTCAGGCTCCATCTCGGAGGACTCTCGTTATAGTCATTTATCAATTGTATTTAGATGAAAAACTGAAATTGAGAGATATCTTTTCTTCTCACCGTCAAAAGGGTTTCCCTTACAACTGATACTTGAACTTCCATTCAAAATGTTAATTACATGTCTTTTACAACACATTTTATTGATTCTGATTGGACGCTTAATAAGCGTATTTTGAGTTTTTTGTTGTTCCAAATCACAAGGGAGAAACAATTGGGAAAATGATTGAGACTTGTTTGCAAGATTGGGAGATTGAGAAAGTTTTTACAATCACCGTTGATAATGCAAGCTCTAATGATGTGGCTATTTCTTATATTAGGAGGAAGTTAGTTGCTTGGGGTAGTGATGGACGTGTTCTAGATGAATTCTACATATTTGATGTTGGAAACAACATTAAAATTTGAGAAAGCTTTCGACAAGTTAGAAGAAGAGGATGCTCAGTATTTCCATTACTTTCGGGAAGACGATGGTGGTAGAAAGAGAGGTGGACCTCCTTCAAGTTTAGATTGGGAAAATGGATTTGTGTTTGTCAAGTTCCTTAGAAATTTCTTTAATGTCACTTTGACTTTTAGTGTTTCGTTGCGCGTTAGTGCTTGTGCTTATCTTCATGAAATTTGTAATCTTGTAATGGAATTGGATGAATGAAGTTAAGTGGCAATATTCTATTAGGTGAAATGGTGAATAACATGAAGAAGAAGTTAGAAAAGTATTGGGGTAAAATGGAAAATGTAAATTAGCTGTTACTTATTGCTACTATCCTTGATCCAAGATACAAAATGGATTATGTTGAATACTATTTTAGTGATCTATACGGGGATGGGGAAGTTATTAGTATCATAATGAAATCTTTGAAAGTCAATCAAATGCATATTTATGAATGGTATGTGGCTCATGAAGGTGTTCATGGAAGTAGTCAAATATCTACTGATGAGTCTTTGAGTTCTTTCAATACAGATAAAGGCAATTCTTCTTCTATGAGTGATACTCTCCTTTCTAGATTTCTGAAAAAACAAGTAGTAAAAGATTGTACTGAATAAAAAATGATGTGGAAAGATACTTACTTGATGCTCGTGAAAGCGTAGAGAACAAGGATTTTGATGTTCTCGATTGGTGGAAGGTTAACAAAAGTAAGTATGGTGTCTTGTCCAATTTGGCTAAGGATGTGTTGGCAATTAAAGTTTCAACTGTTGCTTCAGAAAGTGCTTTTAGCACTGGAGGAAGGATCCTTGATCCTTTTCGTAGTTCGTTGAGTCCTAAAATGGTGGAGGCCTTGGTATGCACACAAAATTGGTTGAGAGCGTCTCCAAACTTAGATGGGTTTCACATGGAAGATATTGAACATTACAACCAATTAGGTGAAGGTATTATATATATATATATATATATGTATATATATATATATATATATATGTATATATATATATTCATTTGACTTTATTTCTATGTATTTCGTTGTCAACTTAATCAATTTTTAAAAAATAATTTGTAGAATTAGAGTCGATAAATTCAAAACTGAATGAAGATGATGAAGGGAAAAAGAGTTAAAAAGTTTCCAGGATGCTAATGTGCTACTATGGTTTGTTTTAATGAAATGTGTAGTCGTTTTTTTTTTATTATTATTTTGGTGAATATTTGGTGGACTGTACTATTTTAATTTTTAAGTTTATTGACATTGGATGATTATAATAATGTTACTTTAAATCCAAAAATTGGATGATTTTAATATTTGTGCAACAAGTTGTCCCGAACGGACCAACACAACCTGACCCTACCCGACCAACACATAATTGGGTTGGATTGGGTTTCAACATTTACATGGGTTGGGTTGCGTTGGATTTCGAACAACCGATAATGTTGGGTTGGGTTGGGTTTGGGTTTGGACAAAAACCGACCCGACCCAACGCATGCCCACCCCTAATGATACCTCCCAATTTAGAAACTCACCAACACTCGCCTATTCACCTTAACCTCTCTACATTCATTCAACCATTGCAATTTGTAATGCCTATGATGTTTTAGCACAGTTAATCCTAATTTTTCAACAAGTGTAGTGCTAGCCACATTGGTACAACTACCCCATCAATAATCATACTAAATACATTATTGTTGATGTGGCATCTCGTATGAAATATGTTCACCCTTTGTTGCTCCAAGTCATCCACTTTGATTTGAGCATTAAGAGCTCGTCGTGTAACCAACAGCTCCACTGTATACTCCACTTTCTCACCATCGCTAGCATCTCCCAATTCCAGCATGTCATCATGTTTACCTACATTATCAATCAACTTTTCTATTATCACGCAAGATCAACACCCTTTTGTTTGGACATTGAGAGACAATATTTCCCAATCCCAAGCACCTAAATTACTTAATATTCTGATCTCAAGGGGGTTGGATTCTATCTTGGGTGTAGCTTTGCTAGCAATTTCATATCTTCCCTTTGATAGCTCAGTTTTACCCTTTGAAATAGCCCTATCGCCTTTATTGTTATCCCACTTTGTTTTCGAAGAAAAGTTAGAACTCGAAGAACCCGATGAATATCTAGTTGTCTCATTCCTCTTCTGTTGTCTTTCCACCTTCATAGCTACATGTAACATATTTTCCAGCTCCACATAATGTTACAACTGTACCATATTAGCTATCTCTTTATTCAAACCATTCAAAAATCCGACCATGGTGGCCTCCACAACATTCGCTATATTCATAGCAATCTTCATCTCTTTGTATAATCCTCCACACTCTAATAACCTTAGTAGAGGGTTGCAATTTTTGGTGAACCTCCCTATAATAATGATTAGGCACGAACCTTTTTCACATGATAGCCTTCAATTCTTCCCATGTATTAATAGGCCTCTTACGGTTTCTCACCCTATATGTTACTACTTGATCCCACCAAATGGTAGCATAATCGATAAATTCATGTACCGCAATCTTTACCTTCTTTTCCTTTGAGTAGTTGTGCCAATCAAATATCAACTTTACTTTCTTTTCCCACTCCAAGTATGCCTCCGGATCAATCATTCCTTCTTCTATCAACAACATCTCCAACAGGCTCTCTACCCTTCATTTTATGCCAACTCTTCTATCTTTCATTCTTCCCAATACGACATCCACCATTGCATCCTCATTAATATCTCTATCAACTTCGAATTCACCAGCAAAATTCGCTCTATGATCCCGCCTTCCTTGCCTCCTTATGTTAAGAATTCTCTAAGTTGTTCTCTACGTAAATTAGCAAGCAATGTATCTTGCCTATCCAATATGTCTCTCACATCCTCAAATAACCTTTCGAACAGTCGTATCACAGCATCTGACATGTTGACTTGATTATTATTCCTGTTTGAAGTAGATTCGTCTTTATCCGACATTCTAAATCTAATTTATTATTTGCCTCACGTGTATACGCTCATGTATCTCTCAATTTGGTTTTTTTCCTCTATTAATCTCAACGCTCTACCTTCTTCCGCTCAATGCTTTCTTGCAAGTACTTCAAAAAATTAATTCGATCTCAACTAAAATTTAACCCCTGTGGAGTCCAAACAAAGAATTGAGTAAGGAAAATGATCTAGAATGATTCAAGAAGGTAGGAATTTGAACTTTAAATGAAACGCTAAGGATAAATTCAAGAAAGTATTTCTTGAATTCGAATTGGACACTTTTGAATTTCGAATTTCGAATTTTTTTTACTCAGAAAAATGAAATTGTATACCCTGCTGAAAATTTTCTGAATTTTCATTTTTTTCTAGCTCGAAAATTCAACTGGATACTAGCAAAAGAAACAGAAATTGATTGGGATGCTAGATTAGCACACGAATAAGTTTGGATTTTATTTTTATTTTTTTGGTATTTTATGGATTGGGTACAAAAAAAAATGAAGAATACGGAGAATAAAAAAGACTCAAACAAAAAAAAAGGACATAACCTTGATTTTTGGAGCTTAACTCTGATACCAACTAATATGCGAACTCGCGTAACAATTGAAACTACGAAACCCACACAAGATTGATTCAACCCAAAAAAATCAAGAATCAACGTTTGAAGGCTCGACCCAATAAATTATTGAATCAAATAGCCAACACAATCGCCGACAATATGTTGACCCCGTGATCACAAAACTTATGAACCTTACTTAATTTGATGAACGCCACAAGAACTTAATTCTTGATAAGTTCGAAATTAGATCGATGAAGGATAAGAAGAAAGAAATATGTCTTTCAATTAACCTCTCAATAAATCGTGTGTCTTTACAATGAATGGAATGAGTCATATTTATAAGGAACTCATAAAACCTACTTAAAATGGAATTAATATTCAAAATACCAAGAACTACCATAAAACTAAAGTTTTAAATAAAATAAGATTCTTTTCAAAAATTGAAAAATTCGCCGTTGAATTTGTACTATACGGCCGCATAGTGTTGAAACATGCGGTCACATAGGTCCCAAAAAAAACCTCATTCGAGTCTCGGTATAAAGGCATGCGGTCACATGCATAGGATAATTATGCGGTCGCATAGTTACTCGCTTCAGCTTTCTCGCTCGCTGCGTGGAGCAAGTTGATCCATGGTGTTTCTTCTTCCAAGCCCAGTGTGAAACTTGTTCCTTTACTTGTTGTGATCAATATTTCGTCCACCATAATTTGAGCAAGTAGTCCTATTGCTTCTTTGACCCACTTCGCTCGCGACGTAGTCATAGTCCATTCCTCAACGATTAATGGATCCTTACACCGGACTTGTCCTCGTATCCTGGATCACATCAACTAAAATACCAATATAAAACCTAAAATCCTTATTCCACTCTAGTACCTCATAAAATCAAGTGTTTTATACAATATAAACACAAAAGATTTAAAGATTGAAGCTCTAATTCATAAACTCATTTCATATTTCTTCAACATACACTCAAATCCAATATTTATTCTCTCTTCCAAATCTTTAAAATTAAGTCATTATCACAACTTAAATTTAACAATATTGAACAACAAATTGCTTTGTTACCTCCTGGAATAGAAGAAATGAAGAACCTTATACTTGCGTCCATATTTCATCTTCTTCAAAAAAAAAACATTCTTTCTTCCCTTCTTTCTTAATTCTTTTCTTTTCTCTTTGCCTCTTCTCAATCCTTCTCTCCCTTCTCATGTCTAAAATGAGCATTTCATTTATTTTAATAGATTAATATTGTGAAATTACAAGTCAAGTCCTCAACCTCCATATAATATAACATTTAGTCATCTCATTTATCATATTAGAAACTAAATCCCAAAATTCATTTTTATATCATTTATGGCCCTTTAAGTAATAGCAATTACAAATTAGACCCATGAAAATCATTTATTCAACTTAAGTCCTTATTTGGCTTTGGCTTTAACCAATTGAATTACTTGACTTTTGACTATAAATTAGTAGGGTGCAACAGTTAATCTTCTCATAACCACCAATAAAGTATTGAAGTTGGACACTATATTTCTCAAGGTCACTAATAAGAGTCTCAACCTTAACTTTTAAGGACTCTTTCTCTACCCTTAACTCATTCAATCTAAAACTAGACTCGTCAATGTTGACCAAAAGACTCTCATTTTCTATCTCAAGATTATGCAATTTCTTAAAGGCAGAGCAATTAACCTTTTTAATTTTAAGGCACTTCTGAAACAATTGATCATAAGCCTCACGTATATTCCTATCATCCTCGGCATCTTCCTCAAAACACTTGTTTTGTTATAAGTCCTCATCATTCTTAACTATAGAAGTAAACGTCATATAATTCACTCCCTTATCGGATTGGCGTTCTCACTTTTATTATCGGAATTAGACTCGTCATTAGTGAGAGTAGCATTCATAGACTTATCTAGGGTTTTCTTATAACTTGGACTCTCGGAATTAACATGACCAAAACCCTACTACTCATGACACCTCATAGACCTCTTCCAGGCATCTCTAGTATCTTTCTTCTCTTGATTATTTTTCTTAGATTTCCTAGAGCCACTCCTATATTTATGTTGAGTTTTTTTTTTTTTATTCTTAACAGATTTGTTAAAAGACTTAACAAAATAAGCTATCTCTTCATCCTTAAGAGAGTCATTGTTAGTAGTGTCATCATTTTCTTTCCTTATAGATTTGAGGGCTAGTAGATTGTCCTTCTAAAAGTGAAGTAGGCTAAGTTCATATATTTGGAGAGATCCTACAAGTTTCTCTATTTTAATTGCATCTAGATAATTGCTTTCTTCAATGGCAGTAACCTTAGGTCTAAATCTATGAGATAGTGATCCCATAACTTTTCTCACAATCTTAGCCTTAGGGATTCTCTCATCTAAGTTAAGACTGGAGTTAACTATATCATTCAATTTAGCATAAAAATCATCAGAAGACTCATCATCTTTCATCCTAATTTCCTCAAACTTAGTAGTCAATATCTGCAATTTTGAGTTTTTAACGATTTTGGTTCCTTCATGTGTGGTTTCTAATATGTCACAAGCTTCTTTTGCAGTCTCACATATTGATATCTGCCTAAACTTCTTGAGGAAAATAGTTATAAAGATTGTATGTATACCTATACTATTCCAGCTACAATCAACTAACTCATCATTTATCCAATTAGAGATAACCGTAGGAGTAACTACTCCAACAACAACAGTAGAGGAAGGTGATCCTACACCAACGTAAACATGCTTATGCATTGACTTAAGAAAGGCTCTCATTCTAACCTTCCAGCAAGTATAATTACTACTATCAAAATATGAAGGAATGGATAATGATTGACTCATTTAAACAAACTGGGTCAAGGATAGAAATTATGCTCGAATACCAATTGAAAGTTAAATTAGTCGAATTATATAGACTAAATGCGAAATTAAAACAATAAGAAGCAACTAATCGCTTATTAATGTCTCTAGATGATCAAGTTTAATTAATTCACTTAAACCTATGTGTCAATCAAGAATTTAAATAATCAAATCGAAAGCAATAAAACTAATGTAAAAAACACCAAGAATTGATGACCGAAGAAAAACATATCACATGATCAAAAACCTTAGAGTAAACTTGCCAGTAAATGATCCACTAGAAAAGTTAACTTACAATTAGTCCTGGCACTGTTAAACCTTAGTTGACTCTAACCACCTAACTTGTAATCTCCAAGGAGCTCATTTGTTTGTGCATGACCTCACATCTCAGAACTTTGGACCACTTCTATCTTTGTTAAATCACCAAAGAATAAACCTCGTTTGTTAAATCGCACAATGCATTCATATTTTATACAGTAACATTTGACTGGTTTCCGACAACAAGAGGAGTCATAACCCCAACCAAAAAGTCATCCTCACCAATTTCTTGATCTCCATTTTTGCTGTTTCTAGCATCACTTCGTTCTCGACAAGAAATTGGAATAAAGAAAAACAAGCAAAACTGCTGAGAAAGAAAACGTTAAAAGTTAAACTTAACTATCATTGGAACCTTGTTCCATAGCGTTGGAACTCCAAGCGCCTATTCACAAACTTCAAAACTCTAAAGGCTTATTGGAGAATGTAGGGTTTTTGTTGTGGTGTTTGATCCAAAATATTTTTGTGTTTTGATCTGTTGATTGAGGCAAGAGATACTCAAATGTGGATTTGTTCTTCAAAGGTTATTCTCTTGACTAAATAAAAGGCTTAATCAGTATTTGAACAGCGTCTATGATGAATATATGAACAACTGACAATGTGGTTGAATAAAGAGATCAATGAAAGTTGTTTTAAATGTTGAATAATATGATATTTATAATGAAATAATGATTTAACACACATTGGGATGTTGTATGGCTTGTATATTTATAATGGGTATTATTTAGGATGCAATAGAATTGAAAATCAGAATTAAAATAAAATTTGAACTATTATTGGATACATATGCCGCTTAAAGGCTTAGCGAGCGGTCGGTCCACCGCTCGAACCCGGGTGCAATCCTATTTTGAGCACTTGAGCGCTCAACGCGCTACCAGCAAGCGATTATTACTCCATTTCTTGATTTTCTTCAACTTCTTATAGAACTTTACCAATCCCAAACTATTTGGAATATAATTATAACTCAATAACTCATGATTTTGAATACAAAAATTGTCAATTACAAATCTAGAAATTTTTAATTACAAATTTGGACCTAACAATTTTCACTTTACCGTTGAATGAAGAAACCTTCAGATTTTTAGCCCATATCTTGAAAACATGCTTGCGTACCGAAGTGGGTTTGGATAATTCTTTTCTGGTGAACATCTATAGCAACACCTATAACACCTGCAATAAGTACATAAAAAATTCTGCTTGTTACGTATTTTCAATATGATAAAGATAAATTAGAACAAAATAATGATTGAACATTAAACAAAATTATTAGCTATGAGTTAGTGCATTTGAAACTGTACTTATGTCCACATTATTATCCATACGTCTTTACAATTGGTTAAATGGGGTTAGCTCATAATTTGAGAGGAGGAAGTTTAGATTATCCTCATTGAGTTCTTCTATCTTTATTTTGTCCGTTACACTCTAAATTTTGTCTTCGGGTGAGCCTTTAAATTCATTTATGTTGTCTCTAACTATTGTGTTGGACAACATGTATACTTTCCTAAGTTTTAATTCATCTGCAAGTGTTGTAATGTCTGCATCATAGAGTGTAGTTGTGACTTGGTTACCGTGTTCAAATGTGGAAAGGAGATAAGGATATTAGCAATAGAAACAGTTATAGTGAAAATGAGAAAATTATTGTAGTTATTATAAGTATGTATTTACCTCTAAATCCATTAGAACAAAATTTTGATATGCCTAGTGGCATTACAAGCAGTTCTAGGTGCTTGTTTTCCTGCAACTATCACTTTTGCAGATCAATTCTTCTCAAAAGTAGAAATCTGTAGGATAAACTAATAGAGTGCAGCCATTTTTTATATTTGTCAGCTACATTAATAAGAAGTTAGAGCATAGATAGTTTTGGCTGTTAATGTTATATTCAAGTTGTTCTAAAAAAACATTAACAACATTGTCAATTGTAAGATTTTGGATATAAAAAAAGGAACAATATGACCGAAGATGAACTGATGAAATGATGCTGAATCAGTAATATTCACCTTGCGTCACATTATCATTGCTAGTACAAATATATAGGTAGAGGAAAAAGGATAAAAGAGTAAAAAGACTACCTAACAAACTCATAACAAATGGAATCTAATTGCACCTAACCATGTGCAAGCACACAAGAAAAGGGTGGGCTGATAAGCTAACTTCCTTATGAAATATTCCTAATATCAGCTGATATGCTTATTCAATTATACATCATAGTAGATAAGCTATTTACATAATAAGTTCCAACAGCCCCCCTTAAGGTGGAGAATAGATGTTTTCTATTCCCATCTTGGGCAAGTGAGACTGTAAGGTGATAGAAGGCAATGCCTTGGTGAACATGTCAGCAAGTTGTGATTGAGTGTGAATGTAGGACGTAGAAATGTATCCAGATTCAATCTGATCTCTGATCAAGTGGCAGTCCAGCTCTATATGCTTAGTCCTTTCATAGAATACTGGGTTGGAAGCAATGTATAATGCAGCTTGATTATCACAATGTAAGGTTATAGGTTGTAAATGAATAATCTGAAGATCCTTTAAGATATACTTCAGCCATGTAATTTCACAGGAGGTGCTAGCCATCGATCTATACTCTGCCTCAGCTGATGAACGAGACACTATGGTCTCCTTCTTAGACTTCCATGAGACCAATGAATGACCAAGGAAAATACAGTAACCAGTTACTGATCTTCGAGAGTCAGGGCAGGCCGCCCAATCAGAGTCGCAAAAGGCTCGAAGGATCAATGAAGATAAAGAAGAAAATAGAATACCTTGTCCTGGTGCAAGCTTTAGGTACTTGATTACCTTGTGGACTGTAGCAAGATGTGTGTAAGTAGGCGTTTCCATGTACTGATTGAGGTTCTGAATGGTGTAACATATATCAGGTCTAGTTAGTGATAAGTACATCAATTTTCCGATCAATTTTCTGTAAAGTGTTGCATCAGGGAGAGCCTTTCCTGCATTCTTTCTCAGCTTTAAATTCTGATCCATAGGTACCTTTACTGGTTTGGCTCCAAGCATCCCTACATCAGCCAATAGATCCAAGGTATACTTCTGTTGAGATATCACAATTCCCTTGCTGGATCTTGCAACTTCCAGTCCTAGAAAATACTTCAAGTCACCTAGCGCTCTGATTTTAAATTTGCTACTGAGAAATTTCTGAATTGTATTTATTTGTTCCAAATTAGATCCAGCCACTACAATGTCATCTACATAAACCAGTAAGGCTGTAAATGAATAACTTGTGGCCATAGTGAAAAGGCTGTAATCAGCCTTCGATTGGGAGAACCCGAACTCAATAAGTGCTGCAGAAAAAGTAGAATACCATTGTCTTGAGGCTTGTTTTAGGCCATAGATGCTTCTCAAAAGCTTGCAAACTTGATTGGATGTTCCTTTTGTGTAGCCTGGTAGTTTTTGCATGTAAACCTCTTCTTGTAGGACTCCATGTAAGAAGGCATTACTTACATCAAATTGTTTCAAATGCCAATTTTTGACTGATGTTATTCCCAGCAAACATCTGACTATTACAAGTTTTACAACAGGTAAAAAGGTTTCACTATAATCTATTCCCTCCCTTTGGTTGTATCCTTTGGCCACGAGTCTTACTTAGTGCCTCTCTATGCTCCCATTTGAATTGTACTTTAGTTTGTACACCCATCTACATCCAATTGCTGTCTTTCCAGGTGGAAGATCAGTGAGGGTCCAAGTTTTGTTTAACTCAAGGGCTTCTATCTCTAAGTCCATTGCTTTGCACCAATTAGGATCAATCACAGCTTGATGATAAGTGTTAGGTTCAAAATGAGTACAAATAGAAGTTGAAAAGGCCTTGAAGTGCGGTGATAATTTATGATAGGAAATTGTATTATCTAGTGAAAAAGCCTTACCTGCAGAGACTAAAGATTTTGCCTTGAGTGAAGAATGGGATTGTTGACTTGATGCAGCCTGGTGACAATGGAAATCCTGCAAGTATTGGGGTGCTTTCTTTGTTCTTGTGGATCTTCGAAAGATAGGTGATGTCTGAAGATCATCATTACCAATTTCAGGATCATTGGGAATGATTTGATCAGGTAAATTAGGTGATGTCTGAGGATTATCATTATCAATTTCAGGATCATTGGGATCGGGTAAATTGGGGCTGGATAAAATAGATACTTTATCAGTTGTTGGTTCATAAGTGATGTCAGGAAGTGATTTGGTGAACACAAACTGAGTACTATCAGTAAGTTTAACAGAAGTTTTATAAGGGAAATGAACTTCATGAAAGACAACATTTCTAGATATAACTATGGTTTTTGTTTGTAAATCCATCACTTTATATCCCTTTACCCCAAAAGGATACCCCAAAAAGACACATTGACGACCTCTAGGATCGAATTTCTTTCTTCCAT
Source organism: Fraxinus americana (assembly GCA_035079005.1). NCBI lineage: Eukaryota > Viridiplantae > Streptophyta > Magnoliopsida > Lamiales > Oleaceae > Fraxinus > Fraxinus americana. The sequence continues at coordinate 13,162,154 of CM068724.1, forward strand.
GTGTTAAGGTAGAAGTAAAACAAAGACATCCAAAAATCCTAAGATGAGAGTATGTAGGTGCTCTTTTGAACAAAATTTCAAATGGCGATCTGTTTTGCAATAATGGCGTAGGAACTCTGTTTATCATATATGTGGCTATGAGAATGAAATCATTCCCGTAAAGCAATGGCAATCCTGATTGATATTTCAAGGCTCGTGCAACATTCAATAAGTGTTGATGTTTTCGTTCAACTATCCCGTTTTGTTGAGGAGTCTCAACACAACTTTTGTGGTGGATAATTCCTTTTTGATTGTAAAATTTAGTTAGCTTAAACTCAGGTCCATTGTCACTTCTCAACGTTTTAATTATAGTTTGAAACTGATTTTCCACCATTTGAATAAAAGCTTTAATTGAATGACAAACATCAGATTTTCTTTTAAGTAAATATACCCACGTAGCTCTTGAAAAATCATCTACCACTGAAAGGAAATACTTAGATCCATCGTGAGCAGCTGTGGGGCATGGACCCCAGATATCACAATGAATCTCATCAAAAATCTGTTTAGTTTTATGTAAACTGATGGGAAAAGGACTCTTGTGTTGATTTGCCAATGGACAAACAATACAAGGGGGTTTATTATCATTCTTGAAATGGGAAATAACAAAAGCATCAGTGATAAACTTCATTCTGGAATCAGATAGATGTCCTAGTCGATAGTACCATAAGTGTGACTGAATATCATGAGCATCAGATTTAGTAACAGAAGTAGCTGTAAAATGTTGTTTAAGATCGAGGGTTGGAAGGTTAGTTACTAAGGCTGTGGGTGAGACTTTGTTCAACCTGAGTCGATATAATCCATTCCAGGCTTCACCCTTCCCAATCGTCCTCCAAGACAAAAGGTCATGTACAAAGCAAACATTAGACATAAATATCAGGCAACAAGGGATTTGTTGGGTTAACCTTTTGACAGATAACAAGTTAAAGTGAAAATTAGGAACAAATAATACATCCCTAAGAAGTATTGTATCTGTCACTTGGACTTCTCCAGAGTATGTAGCTGGAACCACTTCCCCAGTGGGCAATTTAACTGAGATAGTGGCTCTTGCTTTTGTGGAGGTAAAAAGGGTGGCATCACAGATCATATGATCTGTTGCGCCAGTATCTATAATCCATGGAATACCAGTAGAGGCAAACGAACAAGTGACATTACCAGATAAGTCAGTTTGTGGATTGGCTTTTGAGTGATGATTGATGGTTTTCACGTGATTGACAGAGTGGTTGGTCAATGGATTCTCCTTAGATCGAAGCAAAGCAATGAATTCTTGATATTCTTCCTTAGTTAAAGAAACTGGTCTCTCATTGTCTTCCTCCATCTCACTTGACTAATTTGCAAAACTCTCATCTCTCCTTTAGCCTTTGTATAATTTATGATTTGGGGGATAGCCATGTATCTTGAAGCATTTCTCCATAGTATGTCCTACCATATTGCAATGTGTGCAGACAGGAGGCTCAGTGTTTCCCACTTTAAAACATTTATCCAGGCTATGACCTGGGATTTTACAATGTGTGCAATATGCCCTGTCCTTTTTGCCAGTGAAGTTCTGCCTTCCATAGTTGGTGGCTCTGTTATCTCGATAACCTTTTCTGGTTGCCATTGCGATTGATTCATTGTTCACGGCAGTAGTGGTGACTTGTTTTTGTCTTTCCTGTTGTTGTATGTAGGAGAACACCTTGTTCACAGGTGGAAGGGGGTCAAGCATCATTACTTGAGCCCTTGTGTTATCATAGGCCTCATTTAGCCCCATTAGAAACTTAATCACACAATCACGCTGGTGTCTGTCCACCAGAACTTTCAATTGCCCACAACTGCACTCAGGAATGGGATCATAGACGAAAGTTCATCCCAAATAGTTTTCAATTTACCATAGTAAATACTTACATGATCTCCTTCTTGTTCCAGATCAGCCAAGGCCTTCTTTAATTCATATATTCGAGGTCCATTTTGTTGAGTAAACCGATCTGTAAGGTCTGACCAAACTTCACTTGCTTCATCTATGAAAGCAACGCTGGATCTGAGGGAGGGTGACATGGCATTTTGGATCCATGATACTACCATGTCATTACATCTCTCCCAAGAATCAAAGGATGTGCTGCTTGGTTCAGGTTTAGACAATGTTCTAGTGAGAAAGCCAAGCTTGTTCTTAGCTCCAATGGCTCGCCGGATTGCCCTTGACCAGGTAGGATAATTTTCTGTAGTCAATAATTCTGTCACCAGAACAACTCCTGGGTTGTCTGAGTTCTCCAACCTGAAATGATCGGAAAGGTCAGGAGTCTGGGCAGCGGTAGAGTTTTCATTGGTGGCAGAATTCATTTCAGCAATAGTTGTCATTGCTCTGATACCATGTAAGATTTTGGATATAAAAAAAGGAACAATATGACCGAAGATGAACTGATGAAATGATGCTGAATCAGTAATATTCACCTTGCGTCACATTATCATTGCTAGTACAAATATATAGGTAGAGGAAAAAGGATAAAAGAGTAAAAAGACTACCTAACAAACTCATAACAAATGGAATCTAATTGCACCTAACCATGTGCAAGCACACAAGAAAATGGTGGGTTGATAAGCTAACTTCCTTATGAAATATTCCTAATATCAGCTGATATGCTCATTCAATTATACATCATATCAGGTAAGTAGATAAGCTATTTACATAATAAGTTCCAACAGCCCCCCTCAAGGTGGAGAATAGATATTTTCTATTCCCATCTTGGACAAGTGAGACCGTAAGGTGATAGAAGGCAATGCCTTGGTGAACATGTCAGCAAGTTGTGATTGAGTGTGAATGTAGGACGTAGAAATGTATCCAGATTCAATTTGATCTCTGATCAAGTGGCAGTCCAGCTCTATATGCTTAGTCCTCTCATGGGATACTGGGTTGGAAGCAATGTGCAATGCAGCTTGATTATCACAATGTTAGGTTACAGGTTGTGAATGAATAATTTGAAGATCCTTTAAGATATACTTCAGCCATGTAATTTCACAGCAAGTGCAAGCCATCGATCTATACTTCGCCTCAGCTGATGAACGAGACACTACGATCTGCTTCTTAGACTTCCATGAGACCAATGAATGACCAAGGAAAATACAGAATTCATTTCAGCAATGCAGCGGTAGAGTTTTCATTGGTGGCAGAATTCATTTCAGCAATAGTTGTCATTGCTCTGATACCATGTAAGATTTTGGATATAAAAAAAGGAACAATATGACCGAAGATGAACTGATGAAATGATGCTGAATCAGTAATATTCACCTTGCGTCACATTATCATTGCTAGTACAAATATATAGGTAGAGGAAAAAGGATAAAAGAGTAAAAAGACTACCTAACAAACTCATAACAAATGGAATCTAATTGCACCTAACCATGTGCAAGCACACAAGAAAAGGGTGGGTTGATAAGCTAACTTCCTTATGAAATATTCCTAATATCAGCTAATATGCTTATTCAATTATACATCATATCAGGTAAGTAGATAAGCTATTTACATAATAAGTTCCAACTTCCAACACCAATGATAAAATTTAATACATAATTTGAGTAGTAAATTTTTTTGACGTTTTATTTTTCCTGTAACAATTTGGTAGAGCTTCTCTTTCCTCATTAGAAGATAAATGAAATAAAAAAGGACCAACGTGAATAAAACTTACCAGTAATGAAATGGAGAGAATGAAGACAGTTTCTAAACCGTTGGCAGATATAAAGAGTGACTGATATGTGTGATGTATTCTTCATGTTTGATGTTGAAAGGAGTAAGTTTGGGTATTTATATATAGAATATTTAGGAAAGAGCACTAGTTGAATCATTGTTTATAAACCTTACACTTGGGTGTTGTAGGGAAGATGATTAAAGTACTGATGCATGTATCTATCTGTATCTGCTGGAAAAAAATATCTTCTGTGGGAAAAAAGTTGTGATTGCAGACGTATGAGGTAATTAGACATTGTTGTGTCAAGCAGGTTTATAGAGTCGACAAGTCTCCCATGAAAATTTGCTACTACCAATCTGTCCAGGTGTCAATTGTAAAATATCTATTTACCGTACAAAAGTTGTCATAATTGGTCATCCTTCTTCTTCTTTTTTTCCATGTTAAAAGAACAAAAAGATAAAGCTGTATCAAAGTATACAAGGCTGCTGTTGTTAGTGCTTTTTTTTTTCTTATAAAATAAATATGTGTGAGAAAATGTATGGGGATTAAATAATATTTCACTGGTATGTGAGTTGTTAGTATGCTCATTTAAATGGAGACGGTAGTTTAAAGTAGAAATACCTTTTATGAATTGTTGATATTTTTTCTTAGTTTCAACAGTGTTTACATGTTGCACTGCTTTTCTGCATGCAATGAAACAAATGTATTGAGTAAGTTAAAACGCGCAGTTGTAATTATATTGGTGAATGACGCTGTAAGAAAATAATTGAATTTATTGAGAATTGAACAATTAGATCTGTAACTATTTTACCTGTTCAATGCTGATGGATCGTTTATATTATTTAAAATTATCGTCAGGTAGAAATCTTTAGTTTCCGGGTAAAGATGACGATGCATTGCTGTTTTGGACAAGAAAATTTTAACACTGCTTTTCTTGTATTTTAAGTACTGAAATTAAATCAATGTTATTATTTTAATGTATTTTTAAGAGCAGAAGTTATTATTCAAGTGGAAGTCCGAGTACAAAAGTCATTATTCCAGTGGAAGTCTAATATTTGTATTCAAGTTAATTTTTCATTGGCAAAAATATGGAAGAATGACAATAAAATATGGTTAATAGAACATATGTTAAATTAGAGGGAAAAAAGATAAAAATATAGTAAGATGCAAGTAATATTACTTAACTCATAGAACAGATTAGCTTTGGTGTCATACAATGTTTGGGCTTGATCCGTAGCAATGTTGTTCTGTGCATACATTTATTGAAATATTAGTTACTAGAAGTTGAAATAAAATCAGTCATAAAATATCTCTGTGGATGAGATTTTGTAACTTGAACATGAAGACTGCAGGAAAAATAAACCATATTTTATGCATTCAGAAACATAGAAGAAGGCATTTGTATGTTAATAATAAATTTGTACAATTTTAAATTTTAAGGCTATCAAATACACGAAACACCGTGACATTTTGATAATTAGACATCCACTGGAATAATAACTTCTGTACTTTTAATGAATGAGCTTCTCCTGCGTGATTTCCACCAAAGCAATCCTTTGAGAGTCATAACAAATGAAGAGAAAGTGGTTTGTGAGATTAGTCAAATGAAATAAAGTTACTGTTTTCGTTTTCAAAATAATCATCACTATATTTGGAGGTTTTTCTTCTCCAGTCCTTCCATCTGGGCTGTGTACGTAGGTTTTCTTTTTCTTCATAGGTTAATCTTACCTCAAACATAGAATAGAGGGAAGAGAAGCCATCGAAGTTGCCCATATATTGGATAAGTTTTTTATTAATCAATGAAGTAAACACCATATTTGTAGTCATTTGGAGATGTAGTCCTGAGATTTATATGAATTATCACCAGAAATTGATTTATTGTTTTTATCGTTTAAGGTGGCTATCGCTACCAAAAGATCGAGATTGCTGTTTTAGATCAAAAAATAACATTTGACAATATCAAGTTTATACACAGAAATTATGATTAGGAATTGGATAAGTATAGACATGATTGGTGAAAAAATGTGGAGTTGTATAAGGTTTCCTGTGATACTATACAACCTAGATGCTTGCATGTGTGTAGAGTTCAATCCAGAAATAGAAAATAGTGCAAGAATTCATAAAATCTTACTATCGAAAACGGTAAATAATTCCTCATTTTATTCATCAATCAACTTTCAATTCACATCTTCTCAAGATCTTATATACAAAGTGAACGTTCTATATTGGTATGCAATTTCATCTATTTTTTGTGGCGAAATAATTTCCAAAGGTAGTATTTCCAATTCTATATTGTAAAAATAGATTTATCTTAACGTGGCACATTCATAATCGGTATGGACTCGTGTCCGACACGGACAAGGACACGCTACCCTAATTGAAGTGTCCATGCTACAGAGGCTCCTATGCATCTAGACTACTATGTAAGTTGTAATACTTGCATGTCTGAGGATCTTCATACTCAATGATGCCGGACAAATAGAGAATTAATTATCAAACAAAAAGGAAGAAGAATGAAGCAGAGGAGAAAGAAGGGGAGGGGGAAGAAGCCAGAAGAAGAGGGGAAGGGGAGAAAATGGTTGCAAGCCAATCTTTAATTCAACGGTTCCAATGACAATGATAAAACCTATAAATAACGAAAACTTAACGGATTTGGTCCAACCCACTACTACAAGCTCAATAACAATAATAAATAGAAAACATAAATGATAAATCCAATAACGATAAAAATAGATCATGATGGGTCCAATGATGTCAACATCAACTCTCCCGGGGAACTCGACCATGTCGAGTGGATAAACTTCGACCGCAGGGGACGATCTTTCGTAAGAACCAAATATCGAAACTAAACAAATGATGTCAACGCCAGTTGCAAATTGTCCCCAAGAATATAATCTACATTAGGTGAAACTACCTAACGAGCAAGGAAACACCCAATTTCTCCATATTGATCAATACCATCTGTTTATCTAAAATAACATCAATTGTATCTTTGTGCTGTAACAAATGGTATTAAAGTAAAAATATTAAGATGAACGGGGTTGGGGTCCACAAAACTAAATAGAAAAGGAAAATCAAGAGAATTGAAACGGTATTTGTAAATAATGAAGTCATCAATATTTAAAGTAGAATGGTAGTCAAAATGTGATAAAAGATCAATGACATGTGCATTTGGACCAACATGCTTCAAAATTTTAAAAATACCAGCACTATGAACTTGCAATATAACATAATCCCCAATATTAAATTCAAAAAGTCGTTTATGCAAATCATCTTCAAGTTGATATGATGCATTACTTGTTTCAAGTCGTTTATTGATCTTAATATACAAATCATGAAGATGACATACAAATGGCTCAGTTGACATTGACACACTAGAATGTGGGGACATGGGAATAAGATCTAAAGGCTTCATAAGCTCATAATCATGAGTAATTTCAAAGGGATTCATACTTATTGGCCTATTCACAAAATTTTTATATATAATTTGAGCTGTTGGGACGATCAACTCCCAATTCCCAAGATTTTCCTTAAAAAGGGCATGATTGCGTAAAACAATAGCACGTTTGAATTGGATAAGGGTACGACATACAACACTTAACTGGGAGGTATCGAGGACAAGGGGTACAATACCTAGATTCATAGGAAGAGTCTGAATACTACCTAAGGAGGTGTTCTCACTATCATCCAAGTCATCAAATTCTTCAAGTTTAGGGTCATAAACTTGATCTTATAACCGCTCATCTATTAAATCATTTCGTTCTTCAATGACTAAGGTTCTGTTAGGACAATTTTCTTTTCTTGGAAGAAAGACAAAACTCTACAATACGTAAGATAACGACTCCGGTGAGAGACAATACTCAGACCAGGAAAGTTTAAAAGATTTGATAGGTACTACTCATACCAACAAGGTGAACCTTCTTTTCCGGAAGTCCATCGTTAGAAACTCTACAGTTAAACGTACTTGGCTTGGAGCAATTCTATGATGGGTGACCCCCTGAGAAGTTTTATTGGGGAGCGTGCGAGTGAGAATAAAGTATGCTGAAAAGACCCATGTCGATACAGTAGGGACAGTACGTCGTCGATATAATGGCCGGGACAGCCCGTTAAGTGGGACCCAGGTCGTTACAAATGGTATCAGAGCCTGGTTGTCATCCAAAAATCGGAAACTAATTGCTATGCAGGACAAAGTGATACACCATAGGGTGGAAGCCACCTCTTGAACCCGTAGGAGCCACCTCTAGAATCCTAACGTCTGGCAACGGATCCTCAGATGGATCAAGCGCGATGAGGACGTCGCGAGTCTAACAGGGAGTGATTGTAATACTCAGACCAAGAATGTTTAAAAGATTTGATAGGTACTACTCATACCAACAAGGGGCACCTTCTTTTTCCGAATGTCTATCATTAGAAACTCTATAGTTAAACGTGTTTGACTTGGAGCAATTCTATGATGGGTGACCCCCTGAGAAGTTTTCTTGGGGAGCGTACGAGTTAGAATAAAGTATGTTGAAAAGACCCATGTTGGTACAGTGGGGACAGTACGTCATCGATACAATGGTCGGAACAGCCCGTTACCTTACCCATAGTAGTCAAATATATCATTTTTTCGCTCGAGAGATACACCCCCCCCCCCCCCAAACTTATATTTTTCACTCAATTTTCATTGGGTGCATCTTAAGTTGTGTTGACTTATGATTTAATATAACTCTATTTATTTTGATTATTACAAACAATGCATTTATATCTCTAACAAAGTTTGTGTTTCTTAAGTTTTCTTCACGAGCATTTCTCTAAAGCATTCAAGAGCTCAAAACGTCATCCGCTGAAGAACGAGCAATCAACTTAGACTCAAAGAGATCAAGAACAAGAATCTTGAAGATTAGAGTTTTAGAAATTATCTATCGAAACTTCTAGTTACATGTAAAAGTATAACTCGTACATTTTTAGCAATGCATAAAAGCTCAAACTATATTGCAAAACTCATCACTTGCATAAAACTTTTTTAAAACATGAAAAATGATTTGAAAAATGAATTTCTGTGATACAGATCCAAAACCACCGGATTGAACATCCGGTCGACCGGTACACTTCCGGTCGACCGATACTTTCCGGTCGACCGGTACACTTCCGGTCGACCGAAAGTCCAACGGGTGGATTTTTCAAACGGCTGCCTTGTCACTTCCGGTCGACCGAATGAGCTCGTCCGAAAGCACCTGCAGCCTTTTTTTTTTAGCTCTATAAATATCCATTTCTTCTCCATTTATACTCACCAACTTACAAGAGAATTTTAAAGAGCTTATTCATTCAAGATCATTGAGTTTACTTCAAAGTTTTTATAAAATCTTTTATTTTGAATACTTGTTCTCCATCTATTTCATTAAAGATTTCACTTGAGCAAAGAAGGTTTCATTTCATCTATTTTCTCATTTCTTGACAAAAGCTTTTCTTTGCCAACACTTGTTTAAGTGTAAATCTCTCTCTATACTTAACCTTTTATTATTTGTTAAGAGAGATTAATTGGTTGAAAACTTTAGTACATTAATATTGCATTAGTTGTTCTTCATCTATTTCATTAAAGATTTCACTTGAGCAAAGAAGGTTTCATTTAATCTATTCTCTCATTTCTTGACTAAAGCTCTTCTTTGCCAACACTTGTTTAAGTGTAAATCTCTCTCTATACTTAACCTTGTATTATTTGTTAAGAGAGATTATTTGGTTGAAAACTTTGGCACATTAATCTTCACTATTGCATTAGTTATTATTCATCAAAGTTTTGCAACACAAAACACTTGAGCTTAAATATTTGCTATTGATTATAGTGTTTTCCTAAACTCTCTAAACACTTGACTTGATTATATCATTTGTCAAGAGGGTTATTTCAAATTGTAAAATTATCATTTATACTTTGATGGTTTCGAGAACCTTGTGAAAACTCGATTGTTGTTAAGGATAGGTGCTCCTTGTTGTAAGTCGCCTAAGGATAAGTGCTCCTTGTTGTAAGTCACTTAAAGATCGGTACTCCTTGTTTGTAAGTTACCATTATAATGCATTTGGCCTTACTCGTGACAGAGAGCTTAGTAACGGGGGACGTAGATCATTGGATTGGATCGAACCTCCATAACATATCGTTTGCATTCTCTATCTCTTTTACTTAACGCATTTACTTCGCACTAATTTAAATTGTTCTATTTACGCATTTACTTGTGCTTATAATATTTGCGCATTCACTACATTAGAATCTTGAGTAATTAACGAAAAAGTTTCAATAACCAATTCACCCCCCTCTTGGTTAGTTATTCTTGGGCTAACAATTGGTATCAGAGCCTAGGTGCACATTTTTAAGATTTCACTATCTTGTGTTATGGCTAATCTTAATATCGAGGGGCATTCTACAAATCGTCCTCCTTTGTTTGATGGAACACATTATAATTATTGGAAAACGAGAATGACAATTTATATTCAATCTATTGATTATAATGTTTGGGAGGTTATTGAATTTGGTTCCCATAAGCTTACTAAGGTTATTAAGGTAGATGGAAATCCGGACCAAATTATTCCCAAACCTAGAGAAGAATATGATGAAGATGATAAAAGAAAATTATCTTGGAATGCAAGAGCCAAAAATCTTCTTTATTGTGCTTTAAACATAAATGAATTTAATCGTATTAGCACTTGTGATTCCGCATATGAAATTTGGCATGCATTAGAAATAACACACATGGGAACAAATAAAGTAAAAGAAACTAAGATAAATCTCTTGTTCAAAAACTTTGAAAACTTCTTTATGAAACAAGATGAACCCATTGCTAACATGATTACTCGATTCACCGATATTGTTAATGGTCTCAAAGGTTTTGATCGAAAATTTACTAATGGTGAACTTGTGAGCAAAATTCTTAGATCTCTTTCGGAAGATTGGAATTCATTAAGGATGTTGATAGAAAACACCAAAAATATCAATACATATCCTTTAGAAGAGCTCTATGGAACCTTGATGACCTATGAGATAAATCATGCCGAAATAAAGGAAAGATCAAGAAAAGCAAAAGAGGAAGAAAAGAACGAATCTCCTAGAAGGCAAATAGCTTTGAAGTCATCAAATGATGAAGAAACCTCAAACTTAAACAAGAGTGATGAGGAACTTGATGATCTTGTCCTCCTTGTTAAGAAATGGAGAGGTTTTCGCAACAACCGTCGATTTCAAAAGAGAGAAGACAAAAGTGAAGAAAAGAGCAAGAAGATTGTATGTTATGATTGTGACAAACTCGGTCACAAGAGAACCGAATGTCCAAACAAGAGAAAGTTCTTCAAGAAGAAGGCTCTACAAGTCACTTGGGATGATAGTGATGATGAGCAAGAAGAAGATGAAAGTCAAGAAGAAGTTGCAAACATGTGTTTCATGGCCATGGAGGATGAGGTAAACACAAATGACTCTCCTTCATATGATGAATTATCTATTTCATATGATGAAATTATTTGTGTCTTTGAAAAACTTGCTCTCAAACACTCTACTCTCAAAAAGCAACATATTTTGTTACAAAATGAAACCAAAAAGCTTTTAGAAACTCAAAAGGTCCTTGAGAAGCAAAATGATGATCATGAACTTCTAATCAAAGAAAATGCTTCCCTAAAAGAAAATATCCTTGATTTAACTAATATTGTCCACAAATTCACACAAGGAAAGAAAAAATTTTGAGTTAATGCTCGGGAAACAAAAATGTGTTTTTGATAGAAGTGGGATTGGATACAAACCATCTCTAAAACAAAAATCACTTGAAAATATGTTTGTCAAAGCCTCTAACACCACATGTAGTTTTTGTAACAAATGTGGACACGTAGCTTTCAATTGCTTAATCAAAAAGAAGTTACATTTTCAAAAGAATAGGTGGGTTCAAGGGTCCACTAGCACTAACTATCAAGGACCCAAAGTTAAATGGGTACCAAGATCAAAATTTGAATCAAATCTTGTAGGTGACTTCAAAGATAAAAAGCAATTGGTTCTTGGATAGTGGTTGCTCAAAACACATGACCGGAGACAAAACATTATTATCAAACTTCAAAAGGAAAGATGGAGGTCATGTTACTTTCGAAGATAATTCCAAAGGAAAAATCATGGGCGTCGGAAATATTGGTAATCTTTCATCTCCATCTATAGAAAATGTTTTGTTAGTAGATAATCTCAAACATAACTTGCTAAGTATTAGTCAATTATATGATAAAGGTTATCATATCAAATTCGATTCTTCGAAATGCCTTATTAAGGGTGCTACATCGAAAGAGGTATTGTTCATGGGTAACCGATGCAAAGATGTTTATATCATCAATATTGAATTTGAAAAAGAATTAAAATGTTTGTCAAGTTTTGAAGATGATACTTGGTTGTGGCATAGAAGATTAGGTCATGTTAGTATGGACCTAATTTCAAGAATTTCAAAAAATTGTTTTGTTAAAGGTTTACCAAATTTAAAATTTGAAAAAGACAAAATTTGTGATGCTTGTCAATTTGGAAAACAAACTAAAACCTCTTTCAAAACCAAGCAATTCTCTTCAACTACAAAACCGTTACAACTTCTTCACATGGATCTTTTTGGACCTTCTAAAACCGCAAATTTAAGTGGCAAGCATTATGCTTTCGTTATTGTTGCTGACTTCTCAAAATTCACTTGGGTTTTGTTTTTGAATTTGAAAAATGAAGTTTTAAAAGTATTTAAAAACTTTTGTAAAAAGGTTCAAAATGAAAAGCAATATTCTATCACTACCATTAGAAGTGACCATGGTGGAGAATTTGATAATATTGCCTTTGATGATTTTTGTAAAGAAAATGGATATGAACATCATTTTTCGGCTCCTAGAACTCCTCAACAAAATGGTGTAGTAGAACGAAAGAATCGTACATTACAAGAAATGGCTAGGACCATGCTAAATGAAAACAATTTACCCAAATATCTTTGGGCCGAAGCCGTCAACATCGCTTGCTACATTATGAATAGAGTTTTGGTAAGTCGAAAGAATACCAAAACTCCATATGAGCTTTGGAAAAATAGAGTTCCTAATATTAGTTATTTTAAAGTTTTTGGTTGCAAATGCTTTATACTTAATACAAAAGAAAATTTGGGAAAATTTGATTCAAAATCCGATATTGGAATCTTTCTTGGATATTCACCTACTAGTAAAGCTTATAGAGTTTTTAACAAAAGAACTTTAGTAGTTGAAGAATCCATGCATATTACTTGTGATGAAACTAATTCTCTTGATCAAGAGAAAGGTATTGATGTAGGTTTGGAAACCCCTTTTGAGCAAATGAACACTCAAGATCAAGACAAGAAAGATCCTCAAGAGGTTGAAAACAAAGCTTTGGAAGAACAAAGTCCTCAACAAGGAGAAGAAGAAACTTTCAAGAATCAAGATGATCAAACACTCCCCATTGAGTGGAAGTTCATTCCTTCACACCCAAAGGAACTCATCATCGGTGATACTTCTAGAGGTGTAAGTACTAGACACTCTACCAAAAGCTTTCTAAATAATTGTGCTTTTATTTCTCAAATTGAACCAAAGAATTTCAAAGAAGCCGAATTTGATGAATTTTGGATTTTTGCAATGCAAGAAGAATTAAACCAATTTGAAAGGAATCATGTTTGGGATTTGGTTGATAGACCAAATAATCAAACTATTATTGGTACAAAATGGGTTTTTCGAAATAAACGAGATGAAAATGGCATTATTGTGCGTAACAAAGCTAGATTAGTGGCTCAAGGTTATAATCAAGAAGAAGGTATAGATTTCGAAGAAACCTTTGCACCGGTTGCTAGATTAGAGTCTATTCGCATGCTTCTTGCTTTTGCTTGCTACAAAGGTTTTACTCTCTATCAAATGGATGTAAAGAGTGCATTTTTAAACGGTTTCATTCAAGAAGAGGTTTATGTTGAACAACCTCCCGGTTTCAAAAATCACAAATTTCCGGAAAAAGTGTTTAAACTTCAAAAAGCTCTATATAGTTTAAAACAAGCTCCTAGAGCTTGGTATGAAAGATTGAGCAAATTTCTTATCTCAAATGGTTTTCAAATGGGAAATGCGGATACTACACTATTTATCAAAACCGAAAAGGATGACATGATTGTTGTACAAATTTATGTTGATGATATCATTTTTGGTGCAACTAATATTTCTCTTTGTGAAGAATTTTCTAAATGTATGAGCAAGGAGTTTGAAATGAGCATGATGGGAGAACTAAAGTTTTTCCTTGGACTTCAAATCAAACAAACTAATGAAGGCATCTTCATTAGTCAAACAAAATACATCTTAGACATGCTCAAGAAGTTCGATTTTGAAGACTTGAAACCAATGAATACTCCAATGAGTACATCAATCAAATTGGATAAAGATGAGAACGGCACCTCAATTGACATAACAAAATATCGAGGTATGATCGGATCTCTTCTTTACTTAACCGCTAGTAGACCCGATATCATGTTTAGTGTTTGCTTATGTGCTAGATTTCAATCAAATCCTAAAGAATCTCATCTATGTGCCGTAAAACGAATATTTAGATATTTATGTGGTACTAAAACTTTAGGCCTTTGGTATCCAAAAGGCACACACATCGACCTCATTAGCTATTCGGATGCCGATTGGGCGGGTTGCACTATTGATCGAAAAAGCACAAGCGGAACTTGTCACTTTCTCGGCTTTGCCCTTGTGTCATGGTTTAGCAAGAAACAAAATTCCGTTGCACTATCAACCGCCGAAGCTGAATACATCTCTGTCGCTAGTTGTTGCGCTCAAGTTTTATGGATGAAGCAAACTCTTAGTGACTATCACTTAACTTTTGAAAATACTCCTATTATGTGTGATAACACTAGCGCTATAAATTTATCAAAAAATCCCATCTTACACTCTCGCACAAAGTATATTGAGATTCGACATCATTTTCTTAGAGATCATGTACAAAAAGGTGATATTTATTTAGATTTTATTAGTACCGATAAACAATTGGCCAACATTCTTACCAAACCTATCGCTCTCGATAGTTTTTCTTACATTCGTAGAGGGTTGGGTATTATCGACGAATCCGAAATTTGTGGTTAAAATTATTTGTTGCATTTTCTCTAAATTTTTCGGTTGAAAAAGTTCAACAAATGAGGCCAAAGAAGAATCTTTTTTTTCTCTCTTTCCTTCAATTTGTTTAACATAGAACATTGCATTTTCCTCAATTTTACACTTGACAAATTTTACTACTTTTGGTTGACCTATTTCAAAAAAAAAAAAAAAAAATTTGGCGCCTCTCAGGAGTTTTCGGTCGACCGCCAGCCATCTTATCACAATGATTCATTATACTATTGTGATATAATTGCTATTATGAATTATCCCATAATTCATTATAACTTTTAATGTGATTTACTATGTCAATCTTTAGAACATCACAGTAAAGTGTAAAAGTCAGGGGGAATATTTTACAAAATTACATATTGTTTGTCATAATCAAAAAGGGGGAAATTGTTGACTTATGATTTAATATAACTCTATTTATTTTGATTATTACAAACAATGCATTTATATCTCTAACAAAGTTTGTGTTTCTTAAGTTTTCTTCACGAGCATTTCTCTAAAGCATTCAAGAGCTCAAAACGTCATCCGCTGAAGAACGAGCAATCAACTTAGACTCAAAGAGATCAAGAACAAGAATCTTGAAGATTAGAGTTTTAGAAATTATCTATCGAAACTTCTAGTTACATGTAAAAGTATAACTCGTACATTTTTAGCAATGCATAAAAGCTCAAACTATATTGCAAAACTCATCACTTGCATAAAACTTTTTTTAAAAAAAACATGAAAAATGAATTTCTGTGATACAGATCCAAAACCACCGGATTGAACATCCGGTCGACCGGTACACTTCCGGTCGATCGATACTTTCCGGTCGACCGGTACACTTCCGGTCGACCGAAAGTCCAACGGGTGGATTTTTCAAACGGCTGCCTTGTCACTTCCGGTCGACCGAATGAGCTCGTCCGAAAGCACCTGCAGTCTGTTTTTTAGCTCTATAAATATCCATTTCTTCTCATTCATACTCACCAACTTACAAGAGAATTTTAAAGAGCTTATTCATTCAAGATCATTGAGTTTACTTCAAAGTTTTTATCAAATCTTTTATTTTGAATACTTGTTCTCCATCTATTTCATTAAAGATTTCACTTGAGCAAAGAAGGTTTCATTTCATCTATTTTCTCATTTCTTGACAAAAGCTTTTCTTTGCCAACACTTGTTTAAGTGTAAATCTCTCTCTATACTTAACCTTGTATTATTTGTTAAGAGAGATTAATTGGTTGAAAACTTTAGTACATTAATATTGCATTAGTTGTTCTTCATCTATTTCATTGAAGATTTCACTTGAGCAAAGAAGGTTTCATTTAATCTATTCTCTCATTTCTTGACTAAAGCTCTTCTTTGCCAACACTTGTTTAAGTGTAAATCTCTCTCTATACTTAACCTTGTATTATTTGTTAAGAGAGATTATTTGGTTGAAAACTTTGGCACATTAATCTTCACTATTGCATTAGTTATCATTCATCAAAGTTTTGCAACACAAAACACTTGAGCTTAAATATTTGCTATTGATTATAGTGTTTTCCTAAACTCTCTAAACACTTGACTTGATTATATCATTTGTCAAGAGAGTTATTTCAAATTGTAAAATTATCATTTATACTTTGATGGTTTCGAGAACCTTGTGAAAACTCGATTGTTGTTAAGGATAGGTGCTCCTTGTTGTAAGTCACTTAAGGATCGGTACTCCTTGTTTGTAAGTTACCATTATAGTGCATTTGGCCTTGCTCGTGACGGAGAGCTTGGTAACGGGGGACGTAGATCATTGGATTGGATCGAACCTCCATAACATATCGTTTGCATTCTCTATCTCTTTTACTTAACGCATTTACTTCGCACT
This sequence comes from Fraxinus americana, assembly GCA_035079005.1. Lineage (NCBI taxonomy): Eukaryota > Viridiplantae > Streptophyta > Magnoliopsida > Lamiales > Oleaceae > Fraxinus > Fraxinus americana. Next base: position 13,178,795 of record CM068724.1, read on the forward strand.
AATTTAAATTGTTCTATTTACGCATTTACTTGTGCTTATAATATTTGCGCATTCACTACATTAGAATCTTGAGTAATTAACGAAAAGTTTCAATAACCAATTCACCCCCTTCTTGGTTAGTTATTCTTGGGCTAACAAGTTGAACTTATTCAATTATATTCCTTATCCTCTCTTAACTTGGATAAATCTCACTATTACAAGTTCATACTTCAATAAGTCGAAATTCTCCAATACTTTTGATTGCTTCAAGCCTTAAAATTAAACTAAATTACTTGCTTCTTGTCAAAGGTGTAGTTTTATCAACCAAATGTATAGGGCACAATGTATTTGTGTATTTATTTATTTTTTCTTTTTGTTATTCATGTTTTTCCATTTTTTTTCTTTTTTTCTTTTTTCTTTCAAAATATACTCTTATTTGCTTTCTATATAATCCATGTAGCGAGTTTTAGGCCGATAACTCCCAAGTCAAATGATCATAGGGCACCAGGTTTTAAACCACCCTTACAGGCTTAATCACTCGAGTTATACATGCTCGAAAAGATGCTTTTATTCACTCAAAGATTAGTTCAATACCCCTTTTCTTTTAGACATTTAATTTCTAAAACTAACATCTAACTTAAAACTTCCATCTCATCTTTATCTCATTGGTTTTATCCACACAAGATAATTTTCATGCACGGAATCCCTACTTATCTCAATGCTCCTCTGTAGCAGCTCAATCATCTCCAAACTACCCTATAGTTGGATTATGGATCAATACTATATAGGTTATTCGATTTTACTTCCTATGTTCAACCATTTTCTAAATACCGAACCACATCACTAACTCAAGATGCCAAACATAAGTAACGTGCAGAGAAACTGTCAAGTTTCACATAAATAGGTTTTTGACTAATCTAATACTACGTTGTTTTCATTATTCACAGTTGATACATATTCCAATAATCACATCATAGCTGGCATATTTATCAAACACACACAAACACACAAAACTAAACCTATAATCTAATGCTAGAAAACACATAAATAAAACAATAAAAAACTGAAAATAAATGAATAAAAACTGCAAATATATATATATATATACACAAACAAATCTTGTAGTAAAATGATGAACCCCCACCCCCAAACTTATTTGAAACATTGTTCTCAATGGTTAGATAATCAAAAAATGCAAAATTGAAAAGCACATAAAGAACAGGAAGAATGTACAATAAGGTAATGAAAATGGTCTCAGGGTACTTCCCTGATCAATGTAGAGGTGGTGGATGGAAATCGAAGCCGGATGCGCCATCGGCTGGTAATGGATGGAGTCGTGTGAGTATCTGTCATATCATCTCGGACTGTTGTGTGAGCTCGATCTCTATGCTCTAAATGTGTAGAGACTGTTCCCGCACTTCATTCTAGATGTTACCTAAGCGGTCCCAAATCTTGTTAGCCGCAACTGAATCCCATCGACTCTGACCACATAGTTATTCAGTCGTCCATTCAAAATCTCCACCTCCCGTCTCGCAGCCAATGACTCTCTACTAGCAGTGGAAGCAAACTTTCTAGTGCTCAACATATCATTCCTCACAGTATGGATGTCCATGCCCAAAGCACCCATAGCCTGCTGAAGACTTTCGATATCCCGGCTAGAATCGATCATAATAGCAAACATTTGTCTCAGCAACTGCGTATCAATGTCCAGTGGTGGTACTTCAGGCATCTCAGCATCCACAACCCCTTGCCCCCGTACAGCCCACTGCTGTCTCTATCGCTCCCTCTCTTGCTTCTCTATGTGTTTATCCCTAGCTCAATCTTGAGCCTCCAAGGTAGAGCATTTTATAAAAGGGCTAGGTTTTATCGGAAAGCTCCCCTGATGGAATAGTAATGCCTACACTCTTGCATATCCCACTAATCAAACTTGGAAAAATCAGCAAACGATGTCGATCTTCCCAGACACCGTGGAAACGTACCTGTTCATAAATAAAAGTGGCCAAGTAGATCTTCTGTCCCCTAACCAAGTGATTTATGAAATCGGCCATTGGATCGTTGAATGGATCTTATGTGAAGTTGGCACAATGTTATGGCAAATAAATAGCCACATAATGGCTATGGATGGTGTAAGCTCGATCTGATATCAAACTGGAGTCTGTAATAGCCATGCATTCTCACGCCCAAGCAATACTTCCCTGAGTATGTTCCATGGGAAATCTCCAGGAATGGGAACTATGTTATCCCATGATAGTTGGTAATAATCATGTATTACCTCAGGTGTGAACATGATCCATTTGTCCCTTACTCACGTCTGATATTGATGCTCGAATCCCAAAGTGCCTATCTCACTGTTGAAGTTCGCATAAAATTCGCGAACCAAGCCTTCATATATCGGGTGAGGTCTTTCAACCTCTTTATCCCAACCGCAGCTTTGTACCAAAGTCAGGATCTCAAATCTGAGAAAATCTTCTAATCTGACTGGTCGCTCTGGGAGCAGTGCCCAATGGCCAATAACATCGGAGTATCGTGTGGTGGCCTCTTGATCCAAGAATCTCTATATTCTTCCTTTAGGTCCTCTTGTTCATACAGTACCCGAAGTAGAAGCCACTTTTTCCTTTCCTTTGGAGGTGCGCTTAGGAGACATTCTGCAAACACAACATGAATTAAAACATGTAAGATAACTGTGATCCATAATTGAATACCATAATACTTGGAGATAATAGATGGAACATGAGCATCAAAAACTCCTAAACTTATGTTACAAGTAAAGAGTTCAAGTGATATACCAAACAAAACATAATGCATTGTAACAATGCCATGCTTAACAAAATGTGTAATGAAACATGGGTATTTTAATAAAAATTCAAAATGTAGAGCATAAACCCAATATCCACTTAGACAAATAAAATTTTGCTTTTACAATCATGCTCGTCCAAGCAAGTTCGCCTCCGGACACCCTCGAGAAAAATCGAAAGTTTCTCGAGCAATCTCCAGACATATGAAAAAGTGTACATTAGTCTAACACGTGTTCAAATTTGAGGTCAAACAGAATTCGTTTGAGTTAGAAAACGGAGGGACGAAGTAGGTAACGTGAAGTGACTTTCGCCTACTCATGTCATGGCTATGTGTGCAAATTTGGGTGTTGGTGTTTCCAAGAGAATTTATCAATGAGATTTAACACAAAAAATCAGGCCAAAATACAGGGCAGTCATGTTACATTCGAATTGAACCCTAATTCAACATCAATTTTCTCCTAGGCATTTTATCGAACTCTTTGAAGGAACTTGAATTTTTTTCATAAAAGTTTCAAAACATTAGTGTTAATCAAGCCCAATTATTTTTTTTTTGAATTCAACTCATAATTCAACACTCCATTACTACCTAATTCCCATACTCCTAATCATTCAATCTCATTCGCAAGCACAAATATATCTTGCAATAAAGTAAGGGCACAGAGAAGATAACATACATTGAGAGATTAGATGTTGGAGAATGCAAGAGTCGAGATGAATACGTGATTTGATAAGCGTCGTGTGTGTAGATGTGAAGAAGTGTGGGTGTGCTCGTATGTGTGTATCTTGTGTCCGTGTACGTGTGTTTTAAAACAACTTCTGGGCGATAATTTCCTCTATGCGACCGCATAGATGAAAGTGATGCAGTCGCATAGAGCAAACTTTCAGGGCCAATTTAGGCTTTGATGCTATACATGCCACCGCATTGCTGGTTAGTTTATGCGGTCGCATAGACTACCAGCAAGGCGATTTTTTTTTCGACCGTTGGAGATCCCCGATACCTCGATATTTGTTTTATACAAGTTCAAATAGATGTAATGCGTATATGCCTCATGGAAAAATTTTAAAACCTATTCAACTCTTCAAAAACGTTTTTTAGTCAAATTGCACTAAACATTCGGTTTTCGATCCACTTTGCAACTCGGCTTTCCAACGCTCCCAAAACTTGTCAAAACACATTTTAAACCACAGGGAGTACGTGGATACCATGAATTTGGTTCTAAAAATATTTTTAAACTTGAAAACACATGTTGAAACCCGAAAACTCAAAACTGATCGGTTTGCCTTGAAATGCATGATTTTCTCCTAGAATCAACTAAGTACCATTCCAAAACCCCCCCCCCCCCTCCCCATCCAAAACACACTTAGATTATTATTTTTTTGTTAAAAAAAATTCCATGGTAACTTATGCAATGCAATACACAACAAACTATGCAACTCTCCCCCAAACCATATCGGACATTGTCCTCAATGTCTAAACATGCCTATCAAAGGAAAAAAGAAGTGCATCACCTGAATACTATAATAAATCACATAGGGCTGGAATGATATTTAGCCTGAAAAGTACTCAATTTCAAAAAAAATAAGTAAATGAAACAAGAAACGAAACGAAACATAAAAAAAAAAAGTGAAAAACATATAATATCAAGAATGGTAAACAGGGTCTGCAAGAGGAATTTCTTCCACTCTAGGAACCTGTTGCCATAAATGATCTTAAGTCATTCACTTTAAATACCCTACCATCATTAGCATCCTTAATTTCAATGGCCCCATTATCGAAAACTTATTTCACCACAAAAGGGTCAGTCCACCTAGATTGAAGTTTTCTTAGGTGCTTGTAAAGTCTAGAATCATACAAGTACACTTTTTGATTTTGTTCAAATGTCTTTCTAAGAATTTTTTATCATGAAAAGCTTTCATTTTCACCTTGTAGATTCTAGAACTCTCATAAGCGTCATTCATCAATTCTTCCAACTCATTCAATTGAAATTTCTAAGCTTACGAAACTCTTTCAAATCGAAATTAAAATGTTTAATAGCCCAATAGGCTTGGTGTTCAAGCTCTATAGGTAAATGACAAGGCTTTCCAAAAATAAGGCGATGGGGTGACATGCCTAGGGAAGTTTTAAAAGCCGTACGGTAAGCCCAAAGTGCATCGTTCAGTCTTAAACACCAATCTTTACGATTAGGATTCACCGTTTTCTCCAAGATTTGTTTAATTTCCCTATTAGCCAATTCTACCTGTCCACTAGTTTGGGGGTGATAACCAGTGGAAATTTTATGAATGATGGCACACGTAATGTGCCAAACCGAGACAAAACATTTTCTTTCAAAAATTTAACAACTGTTTTATTGTCATTAGCCTTACAAGTTGATGCTTCTACCCATTTAGACACGTAATAAATTGTCACAATAATATATAAATAACCAAAAAAAGGTGAAAACGGTCCCATGAAATTAGTTCCCCAACACTCAAATATTTTAATTACTAAAATGGGATTTAGGGGCATCATGTTACGCCAGGATAAAGCTTCTAATTTTTGGCATCTGTCACAAGATCTATAGTAATTATTAGTGTCCTTAAATGAAGTAGACCAGTAGAAACCACATTATAAAATTTTTGCAGCATTCTTTTTTATAGTAAAGAGGCCTCTGCATGATTGGGTATGACAAAAATGTAGCACACTAGGCATCTCCTCATCAGGGACACAATGTCTTAAAATTTGGTAGGGGCAGTATCTAAATAGACATGGATTATCCCAATAAAAATTACGTACCTTGACCAAGAACTTCCCCTTATCATGTGCGTTCCTCTCTTTAGGAATCTCATCTACAGCCAAATAGTTCACAATGTGAGCAAACCATGGTAGAGAAGAAATAAAATAAATTCTCATCTGAAAATTCATCTCTGATTGGCAATGTGATTGCGTTATCCTCGAAAGTGAGCTTTGATAGATTGTCAGCCACCACATTCTCCATTCCCTTCTTATCTTTAATGGTAATGTCAAATTCCGACAAAAATAAGATCCACCGTATTAATCCTGCCTTAGCATCCTTCTTTGTAAGAAGGTACTTAAGGGTTGCATGATCTGTGAAAATTATAATGGGGAAACCAATCAAATAAGATCTAAACTTATCAAGCACAAAAACTACAGCTGGTAACTCTTTTTCGATAGTGGAATAGTTCATTTGAGCACTTTTAAGAGTTCTACTAGTATAGTAAATCATAAAAGGCTTACCTTCTCTACGTTGCCCAAGAACTGTGCCTACCGCGTAATCACTAGCATCACACATGATTTCAAACGGTAGTGTCCAATTAGGTGGTTGCATGATGGGTGTTAAAGTGAGTTTGTCCATCGGTATTTTAAATGCATCTTGACATTCGGGAGTCCACTCAAAAGAGGTATCTTTATTTAGAAGGTTACACAATGATCTAGAGATAGATGAAAAGTTTTGTATAAACCTTACAGATACCTGCATGGCCTAAAAATGATTTAACATCTTTTGATGTCTTTGGTATGGGCAATTTAGAGATTATTTCAATTTTAAGCATGTCAACCTCTATTTCTCTAGAAGAAATCACATGCCCTAAGACAATTCTCAAAGGTACCATGAAATGACACTTTTCCAATTTAAAACTAAGCATTTTTCCTCACATCGTGTCAAACTCTCTTCAAATTTAACAGACGTGCATCAAAAGAAGTTCCAAACACAATCAAGTCATCCATGAACGCTTCCATGCAATTCTCTACCATGTCACTAAATATACTAGTCATGCATCTATGAAATGTGGCAGGAGCATTACAAAGTCCAAATTGCCTCCTACGAAAGGCATAAGTGCCAAAAGAGCAAGTAAATGTGATCTTTTCCTGGTCTTCTAATGAAATTTCAATTTGATAATAACCAGAGTAGTCATCAAGAAAACAGTAAAAAGGATGGCCAGCCACACACTCCAAGATTTGATCTAGAAATGGGAGAGAAAAATAATCCTTATGGGTGGTAGCATTTTGTTTCTTATAATCTATGCACACGCGCCAACTAGTCACTATTTTTGTGGGAACCATTTCACCTAATTCATTTTTCACTACCGTGACTTCTGAGTTTTTAAGAACTACTTGTATAGGACTAACTCATTTATTATCCACGATAGGGTAAATGATACGTGCATCTAACAATTTAAGCACCTCATTTTTCACTAAATCTTTCATTGTGGGGTTTAGCCTACGTTGTGGGTCTCTCCTAGGATTAGTTCCTTCTTCTAGATGAATCCTATGTCAAAAAATTAAAGGGCTAATACCTTTAATGTCAGCTATGGTCCAGCCTAATGCAGATCGATGCTTATTCAAAATGTTCAACAATTGCTTACATTGCTATGCATTCAATTCCGAAGAAATAATTACAAGGAAAGTATCACCTGGTCCAAGAAATTCATGTTTTAGTCCTAGAGGCAGAGGTTTCAATTCTAGTTTAGGACCCTCAATGCTTGATAGCTTCTGTCCTCTAGTCCTTTCTGGCAACTCTTCGAACTTAGACTGCCATGTTGATGCTCCGTAATCCTGCAATTTTGCAAATGTAGCACAAATGTTAGTATAATCATCATCATCAAAACCAGTTGGGATTCTAGAATTTAAGATAAAAGAGTTCAGAGGGTAGAAGTCGGTGTTTACTCTTGAGTGAGTGCATCAATCATAAATGTTTGATGACACTCATCATCCTCATGTGGCTGCTTTGTGATGTGAAAAATATTGACTTCTAAAGTCATGTTCCCAAAAGAAAGCTTCATTGGACCATTCCTACAATTATAAAAGCATTAGCTGTAGCAAGAAAATGTCTACTAAGAATAATAGGGATTTTAGCATCAACATTTACATCCAAAACCAAGAAGTCCACAAGATAGTAAAATTTTTCAATTTGAACCAATACATCCTTAACTACCCTCTAAGCTTAATGGTGGACCTATCAGCTAATTGTAAGACCATAGAAGTTAGTTTTATCTCTCCTAAGCCTAACAACAAGTAAATTGCATAAGGCACAAGATTCACTCTTGCCCCTAAATCAAGAAGAACTTGTGCAAACTCACAGTTCCCAATAACACAAGACACAGTAGGACAACCAGGGTCCTTATACTTTGGTGGGATCCTCTGCTCAATTACTGCACTCACTTGCTAAATCAAGAAAGCAGTTTTCTTAATATGGTGCTTTCTCTTCACAGTGCATAAGTCTTTAAGGACTTAGCATATGTAGGAACTTGAAAAATCACATGCAAGAAAGGCAGATTGATTTTTACTTGCTTGAGGTGTTTTAGGATTTCACTATGTTGACCAACAAACTTCGGTGTAGGCTTAAGAGCTTGAAGGAAAGGCACTCTAACCAGGTTTTCTACCACTTCCTCACTAGGGCTACTCTTACTAGACTCATTTTCAGTTTCCCTAGGCTTGGCATTGGTTCTATAACTTTTCCTGATCTAGTGGTTATGGCATTCACTTCCTTAATATTATTTTCTTTCGGTCCTGAGATTTGTGCCATGTGTTGCCCCTTAGGATTTGGTTGAAGCTGAGCGAAATTTTTTTCACACTTCCTATGACTAAGGTATTAGTCAACTTAGACATATGATTATTTATCTCTTTATTTTCCTCAACTACCTGAGTGATCATAGTCTTAAACTTTTGGTTTGTCTTACCTTGTGCTTCTATAAAAGAATGTAAGGTATCTTCTAAAGAGTTTCTAGAAGTTGTGGACTGATATGAGTGTTTATTAAAAGTTCTAGATGGCTAGGCAAGTTGCTGGTTTTCAGATTTCCAGCTGAAATTAGGGTGATTCAGCCACCCAGGATTGTAGGTTTTCGAAAATGGGGTATATGGCTTTTTGTATGTGCCTAAGGCGTTAAAGTGTTCCTCATAAACCTCCGTCATGTCAGCAAAAGTACTACACTCTTGCGTTAAATGATCAGTTCCACCACACACAAAACAGGGTTTTAGAGACTCAACACGTGATACATTTTGTGTAGATTTCGAGTTCTTAGCACATACGGTCCCTAGTTCTCTAGTGAAGGTTTCTACTTTAGCTCTAAGGCTATCCCTTTCCCTAAGATGATAGATACATGTGCTAGTGGGATTTCCTGTGGTTCATGACCTATGGTACTCTCAGTAACGCTAGGTCTAATCCAAGTATGCCCTTTTTTCGTTAGGTCATCTAGATATTCTATAGCCTCATTAGGATCTTTTTGTAAAAATTCGTCATTACACATCATCTCTACGAATTGACGTTCCCTAGGTGTTAATCCCTCATAGAAATAGCTCACGATACGCCACTCTCATAACAGTGGTGGGGTAAAGGGCTTGCAATTCTTTATATCTTTCTCAATCTTGGTATAAAGTCTCATTATCCTTTTGAGTGAATGATGAGATTTTCTTCTTAAGGGCACTAGTTTTATGGTGGGGAAAATATTTATTAAAGAATTCTTAAGTCATTTCAGCCCAAGTGCCAATCGACCGTGGTCTCAATGAATACAGCCAATTTTTAGCTCGTTCTTTAAGTGAAAATGGGAAAACTTTTAGCATGCCTACGTCCGTTGTACCATGTTGATTGTGGAAGGTTGTGACCACCTTCTCAAATTCCCTAATATGCATATATGGATTTTCGTTTTCAAGTCCATGAAAGTGGGAAAAAGTTAAATCATTCCCGGTTTAAGTTTAAAACGTGGCATATTAGGCGGAAACACGATGCATGATGGTGTGGACGTGCGTATGGGGTGAAGATAATCATGTAAAGTCCTAAAAGGCGCATCGCCTTGTTCACTATAAGTCATAGTATTGTGTAGTGTGGTGTTCATGGCAATAGATGCAGTATCAAAGATATGGCTGGAAAGTGATTCAAACACTGGAAAAGGTCATTCGGTAGAGCTTCCTTACTCAATTCGATCCCTGCTCATAAAACACGAAAACTAAATTATATGAGAATAAAAAATAACAGATAAGAAAATTAAATTAACTAAAGAGTAATAAAGGAACAATATCACCATTTTCAGTCGATTCCTTGGTATTTTGTACAGCTTTGAAGTGTCGATTCCACAGGGAGATGGAAGAAATTAGTAAAGGATCAAAAGGATGGATGTTTTCTCGTTTGTGAAGTAGAATTTATTATTTGAATAAAATTAAGAATTCAATGTTGAAATAATGAAATTAAAATCAATATTTTGAGATAACGGAGTATCGGAATTCTCTCAATTGGATTAGATCAATCTCATCAATTATTCATTTTTTATAACTCAATTAGAGGCCATCATCCCAACTCTATAATCGGAAGATATGACGTTACAAATCAATTCAATTCAATTATAATCCTAGAATCTAAACTTCCTATAACACATTTACACTTTTTTATTGCAATAAGATCGAGAATCGACCATATACATCAAACATAAGGCATTAATCAATTCACCAATAAAGTAAAATTAAAATTGAAACTCAGCGAATAGTTTAATTGGAAAAAGCATGACTGAATCCATGAAAAATCTACTAAATATTAAGCCAATCCCAAAATATTTATGAAAAGAAAATCTAAATCTTAGAATTGTTTGACAATGAAAAATCAAATTACATGAATAAAAAGATGAGAAATCACCAATTTCAATCGATTTCCTTCCTAACTTCACCAAGTACTTCATAGAGATTCTTGAGCAAAAACCAGAAAAAAATTATGTATGAAGGCATCTCCCCATGTTCTGGTACATTCTAGGGTTGAAATATCGTGAAAGAAGTTGGTTTCCATAAGAGTTTGACGTAAATTAGGAAACTGAGATCGCGTCAATATTTACTATATGCGGTCGACCGCATAGCAGTGGGAGCTACAGTCGCATAGTACAACCAAACTGGGTGTTGGATTCTCTGAAGAGACTCATGCGACCACATAGGAAATGGGCTATGCGACCGCATAGCTTATTCCATTTTTCAATTCTTGCGTTTTGGTCCTCAAACTTCGTTCCTCATTTTATGACTTCTTTCTCCACTTCTTCTTTTTCTCATGCTTAATTCCTTAGCCCAATTTGACCTCATCATCTTCATATCTTCATTTTTTTCCTTCCGAGTCATCTTTTAGATATTTGCAATTTGGTCCCTAAACATTCATTTCCTTCAAATTTGATCTTTTTTTTTAATTATTTATCCTTATTCCCGCTACATTCATCACGTTGTCCTGCAAAACGTAAATTACATAGAATTAAGCTATATTTCAACATATTAATCAATAATATTCCATGTTTTAACTGTAAATTAGTGTAAAAATGCACTTATCATGAACACAACAAATTTACAACAAAACTTGCCTAATATTGACAATAAAAATGCAGTAGAGGAGAACGAACACTGCCTAGAGCTTTAAGGCAAAAAGACGTGCTTGAGGTGGATCATATCTTCACTTGGCAAACGACAACAGAGGAGTAAAAGGAAGTCTTCGATAGGAAAGCAACGACGGAGAAGCACAAAGGTAGTTGTGCTTCAAGCGAATCTGTCCTTCGAACTTCGAGTTTGAAGATCTGAGAGTCTTGGAGTGATCTAAGGTTTTCTTTCGTCGTCGTAGGGAGAGAGATTTTCACAGAGCGGTAAGAAAGAATTGACTTTGTGGTGGAGAGAAGGAAACGTATTTGAGATAAAGTGTGTACTATAGGAAAACCGGGTAAGATGCATAGTGTGTGAAAACCTCTGTAACATAAATGAACAGTGTTTCTAATGCCTCTATTTTAAGAGAGGGAGTTTATTTTTAAAAATTATATTATAAACTCCAAAATGATAAATAATCATGAATTAAATTGATATTCTTGCACATTGGCTATCACGAGTTAAACATAAATAGTCGACTGTTTTAAGCAATGATAACAAATGGTGCATCCAAGAAACGAATAACCCAAATCTTGAACAAGTAATTTCTTATTCAAGACACCCTTCACAAATTCTGAGATTTCAATAAATTTTATGAAAATTAAAAAAAAAAAACCCAAATCATCATTAATACGAGCACACACAAAAATGATAAGATGGAGAAGCTCAACCTATACAATTTAAAAAAATAAATACAACAAATTTACAACAAAACTTGCCTAATATTGACAGTAAAAACACAATAGAGGAGAAAGAACACTGTCTAGAGCTTTAAGGTAAAAGGACATGCTTGAGGTGGATCATCCCTTCGCTCGGCAAACGACAACAGAGGAGAAAAAGGAAGTCTTCAATAGGAAAGCAACGGCGGAGAAGCACGAAGGTAGTTGTGCTTCAGGCAAATCTGTCCTTAGAACTTTGAGTTTGAAGATTTGAGAGTCTTGGAGTGATCTAGGGTTCTCTTTCGTCGTCGCAGGGGAGAGAGATTTTCACAGAGCAGTGATTTTGTGGGGGGGGGGGGGAGAAGAAAACGTGTTTGAGGTAAAGTGTGTACTATAGGAAAATCGGGTAAGATGCATAGTGTGTGAAAACCTCTGTAACATAAATGAACAGTGTTTCTAACGCCTCTATTTTAAGAGAGGGAGTTTATTTTTAAAAATTATATTATAAACTCCAAAATGATAAATAATCTTGAATTAAATTGATATTCTTGCACATGGGCTATCACGAGTTAAACATAAATAGTTGACTGTTTTAAGCAATGATAACAAATGGTGCATCCAAGAAACGAATAACCCAAATCTTGAACAAGTAATTTCTTATTCAAGACACCCTTCACAAATTCTGAGATTTCAATAAATTTTATGAAAATTAAAAAAACAAAAAAAACCCAAATCATCGTTAATACGAGCACACACAAAAATGATAAGATGGAGAAGCTCAAACTATAAAATTAAAAAAAAAAAATATATATATATATATATATATACGACAAATTTACAACAAAACTTGCCTAATATTGACAGTAAAAACACAATAGAGGAGAACGAACACTGTCTAGAGCTTTGAGGCAAAAGGACATGCTTGAGGCGGATCATCCCTTCGCTTGGCAAATGACGACAGAGGAGAAAAAGGAAGCCTTTGATAAGAAAGCAACGACTGAGAAGCACGAAGGCAACTCTTCAGGCGAATCTATCCTTCGAACTTCGAGTTTGAAGATCTAAGATTCTTGGAGTGACCTAGGGTTTTCTTTTGTCGTCGCGAGGAGAGGGGTTTTCACATAGCGGTAAGAAAGAATTGATTTTGTGGTGGAGAGAAGAAAATGTGCTTGAGATAAAGTGTGTACTGTAGCAAAACTAGATAAGATGAACAGAGTTTCTAAGGCCTCTCTTTTGTGTGTGTGTGTGTGTGTGAGAGAGAGAGAGAGAGAGAGAGATTATGATGAGGATTAGGAAAATATACTAATATATAGGGATAGAGTGGGAGATGGACTAAAAAAAATTTTACCGAACTAATATGTATTAAAAAAATTAAATTTTGTACCACATACTTAAAAATTTTATTTAGAATGTAAAAAAAGTTATTGTGCGAGGATTGGCCTAACCAGTCCAATTCCCATAAACCCACACCTTCAAATATAATTTTATTCGAAAATTGATGTTTAATTCCTGAGGAAAATGTTTTACAATGATAGAAATATAGAAGTATTTAGTACTTTTTTTAATCAATGTGTTACCCCCCCAATTCATTTATAGTCAAAATCAAAAAATTATTTAGTCAAAGTAAAAGATTCACTGATCATTGTTAAAGTCAAAATCAAAGTCAAATAAGGACTTAAGTTGAACATATGATTTTCATGGGGCTTAATTTGGAATTGCAAGTACATAAGGGCCAGAAATAAAATAAAATAAAATAGGAATTTAGAGATTTAGTTTTCTATTGTTAGAATTAGAGGGCTAAAAGTTACATTATAAGAAGATTAGGGACTTCCTTGTGGTACACTTTAACTCCAATTGGACCCCTTATTTTCATTTGAAAAGAGGAAAAACAAGGAGAGAAGATTCGAGAGAAAGAAAAGAAAAGAGGAGGAGGAGGAGGAGGAGAAGATGAAAAGAAACGGAAGGAAGAAAAGAATGGCAACAATAATGAACTATGGTGTTTAATTTCTTAATCAATTTCTTGCGTTAAGCAAAAGATTTACTTATTGAATAATGATATTTGATTTTAGAATTTACAGAAAAAATTTTTATTTTCGAAGTTTAAGAATTAAAGGTTATTGACGTATTTAAGGTATTAGACAATAATATTGTAAAGAAAAATGTATATTGAAAGATTGACGTATTTAAGGTATTAGACAATAATATTGTAAAGAAAAATGTATATTGAAAGATTGACGTTGAATTGAAAGAAATATAAAATCGGTTTGTAAATTATTTTTTCGATCTTTAAATTTGTTGTGATTATATGTATAACCACAACAAATTCTGCCCCAGAAAAGTGCTGGTTTTGTAAATGGATTTAGTGACAGTGCTCAATATACAGAAATTGGTGTCATAGTTCAATATTTGGAAGTATAGTGCTACGTTTGTCAATAGTTCGATTTTCTTGGATATTTTAGTATGGAAACCAAATTAAGTGTCAAATATTGGGGATTAACTCATGTAAAGGATTTACATGTTATTAGTGACTTTAACTGGTATTTTGAGATTGAAAATTAAAAATATCAAGTTATGAGAGCATCTTCAAGACTTTCTATGTTTAATGAGCATTGTATACATAATAGATAACATTTTTAAATTTAAAAAGTAGAAATTTTGCACTCCAACAATACTTTCTATGTTAACTTTTTATTTTTTTTCAATGAACATTTATTGATTTCTCATCATCTTTTATTTAAATGTGATTTGAAGTTTAAATTGTAGAGTATTGAAATTTGTATCTTATTAAATGCAATCATTGTTAATAAAGAATAAATAATGAGTTAGACTCTCCAAATTTAGAGAGTCAAATCCATACTTTATTTTAAAAAATTTAAATAAAGAGTCTCTTGAAATTTATTTTTAAACATTGACTATTTAAAATATGGAGTATTTTGTATTTAGAGAATCTCTTAAAGATACTCTTACTAGTGAATTCTTATTCTCAATGTTAGGAATAATGCTTTGAGGCACCTTTATGAAAATATATGATCTCTTGGTCAAGCGTGAGATTCAAAATTGATATTTGAATGTGAGGAGGTGACGAGAATATTGAAGTTGCCTATTAACTGACCTAGCTTTCAGTCTATAACTTCGTGAGTAGGAAAACTCAAATGTTTTTGTCTAATGACAAAATAATTATACTATTATGTTACATGCAATTTTGTGAATTGTTTTGCCAAATTATGTGGTTATTATGAAGTGTTTATTATATTATGATAATTGTGGTTTTAAAAAGATTGTAAAGTTATTATCTATTGAATGGAATGTGAGACATATGTGATATTGAAATCGATTAGAAAAGTACCTGGGGATATATATTCTTCTAGTGCACCGGGGATCTTGACAGTATGCATATAGTTCACTAAGGTGTCTTAGTCATGTATTAGAATTAGCCCATGTTTGACAATCGTTATTTTAAAACTTTTTAACATATTTACACAATAAAGTATTTTGCAAATAAATTCATTTTTTTTTTCAACCACGCATTCTCTAAATAATTACTATTCAAAACTTTATTTTTTTAAAATAATGGTTATCAAACAAGGGCTTAACTATCAAAGGTTTTCAAGACTCGCTTCTGTTCAGTAAGGAAGCCTGAGGGCTGCGTAAGTTGATTATTAAACCTCTTGAAAATCTGAGATTTAAAATGTTAAGGGAATTAGTGATTAACTTTAATGACACAGAAAATTGATTTTTGGGAATTATAGTAAAATGAAGTTACATTATTTGTAATAATTGAGGAAAGAGGGATTCAACTTACAAAACTATAAAATATATGGACCTTAGTGAGAATGGTATAACGAAAAGGACTAAGAGAAATAATATAAATGAAACCCTCAGATATTATCTCTAAATTTCGGCTGATAAATATTACTTTTCACGAGTCATCTTCAAGAACACATGGCAGGAGATAAAGTGGAATAGAATGCTCGAGATTAGTTGATGAGTTAGCTGCTTAAGAATGTGCTAGAAACTTACTAATCAAGGAAGCAATATCGAAATGGAAAAACTGTAGGAGATATTACACCGATAATGTGCATATTATATTCATCAAGAGCATACCGTTAATATGCGTGAAATCGAAACATCATTCGACTTACCGAAATCTGATTTGAGAAGATAAAATAGCGATTTACCGACTTCGAATATAATAATATGAATTCTTCACTTCCCAATATGAGTGAACGCATGTTGTTCTTCAATTCAAACCCTTCAATAAAACACATAAATAAATTAATCATATTCTGAAATCAAGCATAAATAAAATAAAAAATGAGAAAGATGAAATGCAAGTGATGCGATCGGTCGAGGCAAGTGTTTGACACTTTTTCCTTAAAATGAATTTGCCCCGCATCGGTGCTAACGGTTTCTCGGCAATCATCTCCCAAGATACAACGACCACGTCAAGCCATAGGAGCACTCCAAATGATTTAGACCAACGAACAATTGATTTAATATATACAACATGTCACCACCAAGAAATCCTCTCATGAAACTACATGCTTCTAACTAACTTTATCTAAAGCTTTATAAATTCCAAACAACAATGTTAGAGGATTTCTATCACACACTACACTAATCAATCACTTTTACTAGTGGATTTAAAAAACATGGATATTCAATATCATTATTGAAATACTACAATGCATTTCAACTTTTTTGAATATTTTTCAAATATTCTAATTGATCTTGCATATCCAAACAAACGTCGTAATTGAATTTTATCCCATTTCATCCACTTTAGACTTAGTGTATATCATCCTTATAATTAATATAAGAATTTTCTACATTTTCCACATTCATAGACATATTTCTATGATTATAAAGTATAGAAAATTGTAACTTTTAAACATAAGTTACCCCCACAAGTCCTCAATTAGGAATGCATGTGCAACTAGTAATGTTGCATCCACAAATCTTGAACTTTTCATATAAGTTCGTAAGCATTGATGTTAACCCCCACATTTTTGGGTTACACTTGAACTTAGAGTTCATCAACTCTTTCATTAGTTCAATTCATTTATCGAATAGATAATGTTCATATCGAATGCTTCGTGAAAGTTTAAGTACTTTCAAAATAGTGGTCGTCAACCCACAATTTATTTCCATTGAAATTGTATTCAATGTACTTCAATCCAACTACCTTCAATATGATCACACACAATTTGATCAAGGTTATTACATAGACCAACAATACTTTTCAAGTATAGACCAACTTAATTGGTTTTATATTGAAGTTAAATTCAATAATGAAGAAGATTAAGCATCTTGATTCACAAGAATTGCAACTTCTCCCAACATATGCAACATATCACATTTGTGACATTTCACAATATAGCATTATTTCATGTTAAATAATACTTATTCACCATGTTCAAATTTAATGAACGAATCATCCATTGGTTCGATAGTTGTGTTCTCAAAAGACACAACCCAACGAGAGGACACACCTCTTCGAATCAATCTCTATGAAGAGATACTTCCTTCGAAAAATAATCATTTTCAAGAGTCTTGATTTCTCATATGATATAATCCTAGATTATTCCATAAATTTTTCCACCACGTGATTAGGCGGCTTAATACCCATTGTGACAAGATCATATATTGTCATGCTAGAATGCAACCATAATTTGCATAGATTCAACTCAATTAATTTCATCAAATTATTTGAGGCTATCAAAATTAGTGTAATTTCAACATGAAATTTAACCAACTAATTTTACCATATTCCGATCAAAAGAATAGTTATGAAAGGTCATATACTTTCTTCACATAAATCTAACACTTTAGATTTCTCCCATAGCTATATGCTTAGCAATTCATGTTATAGAGAATAACTTGAATAGACACAATTTTCTACACTATAAATTGGTCACTAGTATCTTTCCATCATGATAATTCAATTAGAGATTCTTGCAAAAACGATGGCATGTACAGTTAGACACAAATTCATGCAACAACATAATAGTTTCTCAATTTGGGGCATGAATAAAGCAGATAAATATCCAACAATGATTCGGCAAACAGAATTTTAATCATAAGGAACACTTATGCACATTCATATATGCAAGTCATAAACTGCCTTTTGTATGGAAAGACACAATCTTTCAATTACCGTAACATGCATACATACATTATTTCATGCACCATCTGATGAAATAATATTTATGCAGAATTTAATTATCATGCATCTACTGCAAATTTAAATACAGCAGTTTTAAACATGAAGAAACACAATGGTTGGCACCTAAAATTCATAACTTCCACGTGCAACTGACATCACAAATCAGTTTACAAATTGAGACCAAAGTAACTATCAAAACCAAATGTTCAATCCATTTCATGAATATAAAATCAGATTTTAGATAATAGACGCCACTTAATGGACTTTGAATTAAATAGAAACAATTTTCTATGAGAGTGTCTAATGGCATCCATTCACGAGTCGAGACATGGTATGAACAAATAAATAAAGTGACCAATCTCATGATTTCTTTCCAAACAGGAATTAAAGTATACAACCATTGGTAATCATTTATATATTCCAGATTCAAAATGCAAGTATATACCTTGAATACAACATGCATACCGGCAATGAGAAATCCCACATAAGTTGTCTATCTAACATGCACAATTAGACAAAATTCATCTTAAGATTGTAGGAGATATTACACCGATAATGTGCATATTATATTAATCAAGAACATACCGTGAAATCGAAATATCATTCGATTTACCGAAATCTGATTTGAGAAGACAAAATAGTGATTACCGACTTCCAATATATGAATATGGATTCATCACTTTCCAATCTTGAACACGTGCCATTCTTTAATTCAAACCTTACATGAAATCAAAAAAATATTAATTACTTTCCGAAATCAAAATATTAAATTAGAATGAAATCGAAAAAGAAAGATGAGATGCAAGTGATGCGATCGGTCGAGACAAGTGTTTGACACTTTGTCCTTAAGATGAATTTGCCCCGCATCGGTGCTAACGGTTTCTCGGCAATCATCTCCAAGATACAACGACCACGTCTAGCCATAGGAGCACTCCAAATGACTTAGACCAATGAACTCGAACGAAGTTTCCTCTCTACCATAACCATGATTTTGATGCAAGAGAAAATCACTTTTATAAAGTATTTTATGCAAAACTAAAGTAACCATGATATGAAACTATCAAATGAATTGTTTGTTGTGTAGTTCATCCAAACACATAGGGAATCTATATATATAGTAGTTGGAACATCCATACCAAGAGACACATCTCTTGAATAATCATAATTATTGGAAGTTACTCATACCAAAAGTCATGCTCTCCAAGAGTCATGATCCATATGAAAAGACACATCTTTTCATCTACATTCTCTAGAATATTCCACAATATTTTATACAATTCCAATAATTTCAAGTATTAAGTGGTTTAAGTTTGGCTTAATTTCTCATTAACCAAACAAGGAATTTCCACTTAAATCTTTTCAATTGGTCACAACCAATTTCCAATACAAAATTCCAACAAAAACTCCCTTCTTTACCAATCCGTTATCCATATCATGGTACTTGGCTGCCATCAAGCCAGTATAAATATGCCTTCACTCAGAGTAGAAAACCTACAAAAATTCTACTAGCTCAAGTGCACTCAAAGAAAAGAATTAAGTATTAAAGGTCTTATCTACATCCATATATATATGTGGCTATTGTGATGGTTTCCTACATAATAAAAAGAGTCAGTTTGTGTGCCACTGTTCATAAGTCGTTTGGCCAACTTGGCCGAGCCGTTTTGGAGCCGTCGGTTAGCCGAGCCGTGTGGACTTTTTTTTTTGCATTTTTTTTCCCTCTGCAGTCATTTCTTCTGACTTTCTCCACTTCTCAAAGTAACGTCCATACTCCATACTTCTTTCCTTCATTTTCTCAATCGGTTTTTCTAGATCCTTCTCTCCCCCCTTCTCTCTTCCTCGCGATTTCGTTCATGGGCCCAGAGAAAGAAACACTAGAAATCGTCTTCTCACATTCTTCACTCTCTTTCACAGCGCTTCGATTTTTTTTTTGATGTTTATGTTTCTTTGGTTCGATTTTCGCTGTTAATGGTTTGACGAGAAGTAGAAGCCGCGACAATTCCTCCGTCGTTTCTCAGCTCCTCCGCTTCCTTTACGTTCGGAAGCAAGTTCAGATTTCCTGTCAAAACCTTACCTCCAGTCAAATTTTGGCAAATGCTTAGTTTTGTTTGTGCTACCCAGTTATGACCCTCTTGTCCCAACCCCATTCCACACTTCACAAACCCGGGTATTTTTTTCCAGTATTTTCAAATTTATATGGTGAAGTTTTGTTTGTGTGTTTAAGCGATGTCCTTTTGAAATCTCGATAAAAATTTGCTCCATCTTTTTTTCGTTTTTAGAAACAGTTAATATTTGAGTAGTTTCTTCAATTTATATTTGTGCAAGACTCTTGGCGGAGTCGTGCCTGTTTCTGTCAAGCAACATTGGCGGTATGAAATGAGGCATGGAGGCTTAATCTTGGAGGGGTTCTTTGGGTTCATTCGAGCCGGGTTTTGAGGAATATGGATCAAATGGCAGAACATAGTGGAAAAAGTTTTGCTTTGGACGATGGGTTGAGTGAAGTTAAAAGAAAGGAGAGGAAAAAGCTCAAGGGAAAGAGAGCAGCGGTGCGGAGGTTTCTCTATATATTATCCTAAATTCTTTTAGTTATTTCAAAAATAGGATCTTGTGCTTTCTGTTAAATTTTTCATTTTGGCAGGAATTAAAGTTCTCGACTATCTGAAGCATCCAAATATTTTGCAGTATTATGGTAGTGAAATTGTAAGTCATTATCTTGAAGCTCGGATTTCTACTTTAGGTATGTATACACACTCTCCCGTTTTACATATACCTGGAATATGTTCATCCTGGTTCAATCACTAAATTCATCCTGACCATTGTGGAGCTTGGGCTGTACCATAATTGAAATGATGAATGGAAAACCCCCTTGGAGTGAACACGACGGGGTAAGCTCCAGATGATGATCGATATGATAGTTTTGTGATATCATTTACCTGGCAGACATTTTGAATACAAAAATGTGGCTATGATTAAAAGCCATCCTCATAGTTATGGACCACTTATGATATTTTAATTTTCTTTATTTCCTGGAATAATATTTCTATATAGGTCATATTGTTGTCAACAGTTGAAGTTATTTCTCCATGAATTGCTCAGAGACCTGAAAGGGATGAACAATGTCAAATAGGATTATGTTCGGACTTGGATTGAAATCATAACAATCTCTAATATCAAGTTCAAACTTGACTGGTTGCAAGCCAGTTTTGAATAAATTTATCATATTACATAGCAATTTAAGCTCAGTTTGCATGATTCCTTTGAATTTATCAATATGCTTTGTTGAATGAGTTTAAACTATCTCAGCTCCCATATACTATCGCCATAAGTTGTGTGCATTTCACTATTGTCTTGCTTGAGTTTTTGTTGGACTTCCTGGATATCATTAATATGACAATATATGATACTGGTGGTTGATTAAGTTGCATAGTTGTATTTTTACCGATCATATGTTATATTTGGTGTATTGACTCAATTCTTTATAGTTTTATTAAGTTATTCTACCCAACTATATGTATTACATTATAACTTTGTGTACTCGCAGTTGTTGTAAAATGGTTTTTGTATTATGCCTTAATACATCATTCTCTACTTTGTTAGTTGAGCTAGGTAAATTTGAGATTTGATAACCTCCTTATTTTTAATCTGTATAATTTCATTCAGCCTGCAGCATTGTTCAAGGTTCTAAAGGAGACCCCATCGATACCCGGAACAATGTCGGCCCCGTGCGTGCACGGAGACACCATGTCTCCGTGTTTTTTTTTTTTTTTTTTGGTTTATTTAACTTATTTGGGCTTTATTATTTGGAAGATTATTTGTTCTTTGTATTCTTTATGATATTCTATGATATAGTTTGCAAGAAATATATCCAAGGTTTCCTTGATTGTAAATTAATTGAAATTTTGGAATTTGTGCTTAATTAATATTTGACTTTATCAGTAGTAATTAGTTCCAACATATGGGTTTATTCTATTGATGATATAAGGATATCCAATGCGATTTTAGAAGTACTTTGGCTATGGAAAATGGTATACTGCTCAGATGAGACTTCATTCTTCAAAGGCTGTAGCTTGTTGACAATTGTTTCGTTGGTTGTTTTGATGTAGTAATTTGTTAGGTATTTTGATGATTTTTATTGTTTTAAGCTATTTTAGTGTTTGTTAAAGTGGTCATCTCTCAGTGCTTCTTAATTTTTCTACATTTACAAGATTTTTCTACATTTACAAGCAGGTATTCTATTCCTTAGGCTTGGATGTCGAACATGAAGGATGATTTATGATTAGCCAATGTATTTATTATTGATGGAAACATTGCTGATCTAAATATAACACCTTATCTTCTGATGATTTCACATGGTGACCTTTTAGAAAATTTCACGAAAATGAAGTCGGTTTACTTCCTGTATTATCTGGAACTATTATTTGAGTAATAATTTTTATACGAACACGTACTCTGAGTTACATGTTTGACTTGTGGCTTTGTCAAGCTTTAATCTGCTTGTTTATTTGTTCATCATATTAATATACATTGTGCTATCTGGATTGGCAGGTCTGAACGCATTCAGCACCATTATGACATCTTCTATTCATAGCCTTACTGGTAATTTTATTTTGATACTCGTGATACATAACAATTTTTCTCCTATTTTTTTTGTTTTTTAGAAATGTTTTGGTTACCCCTAGGCATAGAATTGTACCCTTTTTTCTTTGATACGTATGATGGAAAAAATTTCTGGGAAGTGAATGGAAATATGATGACATTTCAATGGCCGGCGACGATCACTGATAGAGAAATTAATATTTTGATTATATTTTTCAGAAGACTGAGATCTTTGAACTGGAGACTGGGATGGTAAGTGAGACAAAAATTGGTGTTAGGGAGGAGAATACTTGTGCTTGTCTTATAGTTTTGCCATCACATAGCTGACGTGCTGGAGGGCAATGTTTTTTCTTCGTTCTTTATAAACGTAATGTGAAGCACTTACGGGTTTTATCTTCTTCCTCTTTTTTTTTTCTTACTTGAAACTTTGACTTTTTAAATCTCCCATTTGAAGTTAGATTTTATGCATAAATGCTATGGTTTCTATTATGTGATAAATTTGTGTGGTCCAGATAATGGTGAGGCCGATGAGCAACAGAAGTACTCAGAGCCTCAGACTCAGTCTAACGCGATATCCTATCCTAGTATTGCATTGCCAAATATGAATTATGCAACATCCACACAACTTGGAGCTGAAAATGCTGTGGTACTATTTGAACCTGAAGTGTTTTTTATATAATTTCTACTGCTGTATACCATCCTGAGAATTAGAAGTGTTGTTATCCACAATTTATTTAGCTAATTTTATGATTAAATTCTGAAGTTAAGTTGAACAGTAAGTATGGATGATTACTTGTTCTCAGTCTTCATCACTCCTCTTGATAAATTAAATATCGCAGGCACAGACACCTTATCCATATTCAGATCCTTACTATAGAAGTATCTTTGCTCCTTATGATGCACAACCTTATAAAATCCCAAATGTACTTCCTAATCACACTGAGTAAGCCTCTTTTTGAATTGGAACGTTCATTCATTATAGCCACCCAAAATGAGATGACTGGAAGGGATTTCACTCTTTTCGTGGGAAAGTTTATATGCTTCCAGCCTTGGTGTTGACGTGTATAGCTAAATGGAGATGTATTATTAAGTTATAACATATTAAAGCAGGTGTAACAGATTTATAGATATAGGGTAACATGCATATTGCCGCCTATATTTTAGTTGTACCATCTGTATTAGATTGCTGTCTTGCAATGTATGGGCTTATTCTCTGTTATTATGATACAGCTTTGATCGTGATTGGAAAAAGATCAAAGCATTTGTCGGATCAAAGACAGTCATTCAGGTATTATTGTTGATCGATTGTTTTTTACTGAATAGTAGTCATCACTGTTTCTTTAAGCATTTAGCTGGTGCATGTACATCGCATGGTATATGTGACATGGTTGATGCATCTCTTATTTCTATGATTTAACTTCTCTGTCGTTTGAATGTGAAATCAACACGGTGCATTGGTTTTTTTTCAGTCGAAAGCTTCTATGATTGCGGAAGATTTTACTTTCACTGGGTCTTTTTTGACATTGGGTTGTTTTGAATATGAAATTTTATCTAAGGAATTGATATAGTGTCCAAGTTAAAAGATTTTATTTAACTTGCATCTTCCTATCAGATTTCCATTAGGTTGTGCTGCCAACGTGGCCAAGGTTTTTTCTTATTTTATCTTGTTATGTGGTAGATTACTAGATGTGAAGTTAGGGCAACTTGATGTTTTGTTGTTGACATGTTAGATAGAATTAGCCTATATGTATAATTACTTCTTATTTGGGGGTTCAAGCTATGTTCATGCTAATTAATGGGCATCTTTTCTCATGAGAGTATCTGATGGCACCTTAATTGAAAAAGCTCATATTCTGTTCTGTGAAAACCTTGAACCTCTCAGGATCTCACTGTGTTTGCATTTGGGTAATGGGGGCTTGAAGGAGTTTCCATGGACTCTACAACCGTAGACCTATAAACCGTGCAATCCTATGCATCCAAAGAAGATTTTTGTCAGGTTGGATGAGTGAAATCAATGGCAGGGACTCGGTTTCTATGTTTAATTGCCACTGGACTCTGTAAATGTAAATTACTGAACATGTTTCCTGTTTAATAGATTTACAATCACACTATTAAATAGCCAACTACGCTGTTAGCACGTGCATTGCACATGCGTCAGACTAGTAGTAAAATAACAAGCGGAACTCAAAAACAACCTAGATTATAAAATTTGGTTTCCAAGACCTTACGCTGTGGGGCTAGTCATATAATTCCATAGACATGAGCATAGCATTAAAGGTAAAACTTGGGTAGAACTACAACAAAGGCTCATTTGTTTTGAAAAGTGACTAGAATAGATCAATTTTTATCAAAATCTAGTAAAAGTCTGATTT
Organism: Fraxinus americana; assembly: GCA_035079005.1. NCBI lineage: Eukaryota > Viridiplantae > Streptophyta > Magnoliopsida > Lamiales > Oleaceae > Fraxinus > Fraxinus americana. The sequence continues at coordinate 13,203,727 of CM068724.1, forward strand.
TAATTTCCACCAAGTAAAGGTTTTATCTGTTGAGAAAATTTCTACCATCACAATGATCTTTTATGTTGGATCATCAAGAATATGTAAACCGAAACGAAAGCGTACCTGAATCAGACATAGTTAACTTAAGATTTAGTCATGCGATTTTAGTCTTCAAGATTAGCACATTGTTCATTTGTTTCTCTCTGAAAATGGGAATTAGAACAGAATGAACAAAAACGTATGATACGGGGACCATAACCATATATATATACACTAACGGCCCGTTAACCTAATTCAGGCCATCATGAAATTAGGAACAGGCCTGGTCTCTACACATAAACGCCCACACTTTAAATAGATGCTTCAAAACCCAAAAAATCGAAACCTTATTAGATCACTTTAAACGGGCTTTATCAAAATTGATAGCCTTTAATTTAATATACAATATTTCACATATAAGTCAACATGTTCGATTAAAATCCTTACAATCTCTCACTTGGGCTATATATGTTACCTCATAATTGTGCAATAAACATAACCTTATGAGCAGTGTGTTCATGAAAGACTTTGTGTATCAATCCCTTAGTAAGAGGATCCGCAACTATGTAGTTTGTCTCAATATGCTCTATTGACATCGTTCACTCTGAACTCTTTCTTTAACAGTCAGGAACTTGATCTCTATATGTTTTTACTTCGTCGAGCTCCTGTTATTACTGGAATACAACACTGCTGATTTATTGTCACAAAATAATTTAGTGGTCATTCTATACTATCCATAATGCGCAGCCTAGTAACAAAATTTCGTAGCCATATTCCATGGTTTGATACCTCATAACACACTACAAACTCGGCTGCCATGGTGGAAGTAGATATGAGTGTCTGCTTAGCACTCTTCCATGAAATAACACCTCCAGTAAACAAGTAGATATAGCCTGAAGTGGATCTCCTACTATCTTGCCATCCCACGAAATTGAAATCAGAATAACTGATGATCTCCAACTGCTCTGATCTCCTATATGTGAGCATGTAGTCTTTTGCTCTCTATAAATACCATATGACCCGTTTGGCTGTTTTTTAATGATCAATTCCTAAGTTACTTAAATATCTTCCTAGCATCCCAACAATATACGCTATATCCGGACGCGTACAAACCTGAGCACATAGTTGAAGAATAAGGAATCTTCTGCATTTCTTTAATTTACAAGTCATTTTTGGGGCATTAACTCAACCTGAACTTATCTCCTTTAGCCACAGTGGTGTCATATGGTTTACAATCTTCCATGCCATATATTTTAAGTACTTTTTCGACATAACTCTTTTGTGATAATTCAAGAATACCTCGAAAATGATTCTGGTATATCTGAATTCCTAATACAAAAGAGACACCACCAAAATCTTTCATCTCAAAGTTCCTTGTTAGAAATCTTTTGATTTAATGCAATAAGCTTATATCGTTGCTGGCAAGCAATATGTCATCGACATATAAAACCAAAAAAATATACTTACTCCCACTAAACTTGTGGTATATGCAAACATCGACCAAATGCATCTCAAAATCATACGAGATGATAACTTGATAAAATTTGTAATACCATTGATGAGAGGCTTTTTTTAGTCTTTAGATGGATTTCTTTAATTTACAAACTATTTGCTTTGCATCATCCGACACGAAGTTTTTTTGTTGCACCATATAAATTGTTTCATCAATGTCACCATTGAGAAACACTATCTTAACATCCATATGTTATAACTCAAGATCGAAATACCTGCCAACGCCATTATAATTGTGAAAGAGTTTTTCGAAGAAATCGGAGAAAATGTCTCTTTATAATCGATGAATTCTTTTTATGTAAAGCCATTTGCGCTCGTACATTATACCTCTCCACATTACCCTTCGAATCCCTTTTGGTCTTAAATATCAATTTGCAACCAATGAGTTTCGCACCTTCGAGCTTTGGAACAAGATCCCACACGTCGTTGTCCTTCATGAAATTTATCTCTTCATTCATGGCATCGAGTCACTTTTGACAGTTAGAAATTTCCATAGCTTGACGGAAGTTGATCAGATCATCTTCCACCACTCCAATGTCAACTTCATCTTCTTGGAGAAATACGATGTAATCATCCGAAATCGCACTTCTCATTCCTCTAGTGAATCTTCTTAATGGTATTGGTTTTTAAGGTTGTAGAGTTTGTTCTTCAGGAACAAGTTGTTGACCTTCAGAGGGAGATACAACAACATTGTTTTGATCCGAAGTTACTTCTTGAACAATGTCAGGATAGAAACCTGGTCCTGATCATTGTCAATAGTAATTGGAGGAATTTCAATGTATTCCTCCTCAAAGACAAAGTCTATAACCCTTTCTCCCACCACAAACTCAACATCCTCAAAAAATCGTACATTTCCTGTCTCAAAATTACCTTAGTTGTGAGATCATAAAACTTGTAACCCCTAGACATCTCAGAATATCCAATAAAATGGCAACTGATAGTCCTTGTGTTCAGTTTCTTTTCATTTGGCCTATAAGGCCTGCCTCAATTGGACATCCCCAAATGTGTACGTGCTTCAAACTATGCATCTTGCACGGCCAGATCTAACTCTGTTAATCCTTTTGTCAAGTTGGTTTTCAACTTCAACTTTATAGTTTTTGAATACATCCAATAACTGTGATTTTTCATGAATGTCTATATATAACCATATCTAGAAAAGTCGTATATGAACGTTATAAAATATTGTTGACAATTCCAAGAAGTCGTAGGGAATGGTCCACAAATGTCCGTATATATAAGTTCTAAAACGTCCGAACTCCTGTTGGCTTGAAATCTCCTTGTATTGGTTTGTTTAACCTTTATACAATTAACACACATTTCATAATCTGTAAAGTCATGGGGATTGAGAATTTTTTTAGACACAAGTCTCTCAATTCTCCTCTTAGAGATGTGACATAATCTCTTGTGCCATAACGAGACATAATTCTCGTCGATTAATTTTCGATTCATACATCGAGTACTTACATGCAAGGATTCATTAAAAAGCAATCGTATCAATTAAATAAATATTATCGTAACCTGATAAAGAACCGAAACCAACCAATTTTAAATCATAAACAAACTAAATTTTCCTTTCCAAAATGAACAAGAATAACCAGATTTATCCAAATTAGAAATAGAAATCAAATTCTGTCGAAAAGATGGTATAATAAATGTCTCATTAAGATCTAAATAAAATCCAGTTTTTAATAATAATCTAAATTTTTCTATTGCTTCTATTTCTACCGTTTTGCTGCGCCAATATAGACATATCTTTCACCATCACATGGTTTTCGACAACTCAGGCAACCCTACATAGACACACTAATGTGAGTTGTTGCACCAGAATCTATCCACCATTAGTATCTAGGTATCGAACTTAAATTAACCTCAGAACAAACCAAATGAAGAAGAATACCTTTCTGGTACGCCATGCGTGATAGTTGGTACAATTCTTCTTATGACCTGCAGCTCTACAGAAGAAACAACCACCCTCAGTTTGTTCCTTATACTGTTTCTTTTGCGATGCTGTACAGCAGCTTCGTTATCATTTTTCATTTTCTTGTTCCTTTTGTCCTTGGATGTGATGGCTAAATGAGGGCTTTCTATCTTGTCATGCTTCAATTTTCCCATTCTTGGACACAGTATGAGATGAGCTCATTAAGGGACCATGAGTCATTTTGACAATTGTAGCTCACCTTGAATTGACTGAAGTGTGCCTGAAGAGATATTAGAACCAAGTGCACTAACAAGGCTTCAGATAAATCCAACTTGGGTGCTTTTAGTTTTGAAGCAATGTGAGACATTTCCATAATGTACTCCCATATGTTTCATTTCCCTTTGTACCTCATTGAGACATGGTTTACCAAAAGTGTACTAGTTTCAGCATTTTCATTCTTGGCAAACCTCTTCTCAAGGTTCTCAAGGAAACTCTTAGTCGTAGTCACCTTATGATCATCAAGCTTATGCGGGTCGATTGTTCCCACGTTTCCATCTCCCTCTTGTCATTAGAGGTACTCTTATCAGTAAGTGCAGAGGTTGATCGACCCGTAAAGCTAGGTCCAGATCCACGACTCCGAGAACAATCATCACGTTCTTTTGCCGTCCCTTAAAGTTGGTACCATTAAGCATTGGAATTGAATTGATGCTATCAGAAATATTAGCAGCAGAACCTGAAACTAAATTAGAGAACAATTAATTCGAAGAGCTCACTATCCTTAATATGCAAATAATAATTTCAAATAATGGTAGGGCCCATCACAATATACCTAGCACAGCATCAATATTTAGTCATTTGACAGAAATATTGACTTATAAGTGGTACTCTTAGTATAGTAATCAAACACTGACAATAAAAAAACATATCAATCGATAAACATTTTTTGGATCAATTTATTGATCACACGTTAAATTAAATAATCGCAACTTTTTTATCACCACAGGTGTATGTGCAATTCAGCCAAATATTGACCTTCCTTTGGGTCGATCAAATATTCACATGAATAACACACACACAAACACCTTTTAATATTCTAAGTTAATTAATTTCCACAAGAGAAGTTGTTTTGACAACATGTTACTTCAATTAATTCACTTTCGAATATTATACCTCTCAAAATAGTCATTTGTACCAAAATTTGAAAAAGAAAATCACCGAATTTGCATATTTAATTTATTTTGAAACTTTAGAGGCCTAAGGGTTAATAGTTCAGAACTTTAAGGATCAAAAAATAATTATTAAAAACTTTAAGGGTCCAAAAATTAATTATTCGAAACTTTAGGGATCCAAAAATTAATTATTCAAAACTTAGGGACCAATTTAAACAAAGTATAAACTTTTAGGGGCTTAATTGCAAAATTCAGAATTTTAATGGCCCAAATTAATTAATTCTCAAACTTTAGGGACTGGATTATTAAACTCGAAACTTTAAAAGGCCCAATTTAGATGAATTGTAACATTAAGGAGCTGAAACATTAAAAACTCATTTTAAAAATTGCAACCCTAACCCTAATTTGAAAATTGCAAACAAGGGCCTGAAGTAACCTAATTGTCACCACATGCCCCCGCCCCCAAAATCCAAGCAACTTGAAAACCCTAATTTTTTTTAAACATAACGGGTGTTTGACACCCATTTTTGTGGAAAAATGTGTTTTTGAATAGTGATTGATGGAAGAATGTGTGGTTAAAAAGGAAGAAGAATTTTTAGGTTTATGTGTAATATTATTTTATTGATAGAATGTATGGTTAAAATGAAGAAAGAGAAAAAGAATGAGAATGAGAAAAAAATAGGTGCCAAACGGGGGCTAAATCATGGAAGATATGCCGAAATTTTTTTTATCAAATTTACAAAAATTAAATCTGGATTGCTAAATTCAAAAATAATGAAATTATCACAAAAAATAAATTAAAATTTGGATTCTTAATGATTCAACATGAATAGGCTTTGATACCCTTGTTGGAAAAATTCTACCGTCACAATGATGTTTCATGTTGGATCATCAAGAATATGTAAATCGAAGCGGAAGTGTACATGAATCAGACATGGTTAATTCAATGATTTAGTCATGTTGTTTAAGCCTTCCAGATTAACACGTTGTTCCTTTATTTCTCTCTGAAAACTGTCTGTGAACCTAATTCGGCATATCATGAAATTAGGAACATGTCTGGTCTCTACACATAAAGATCTACACTTTAATTAGATGTTTCAAAGCCTAAAATATCGAAACTTTATTAGATTACTTTAAACGGATTTAACCAATATTAATAGCATTTAATTTAATACACAATAATTCACGTATAAACCCACATATTCGATTAAAATCCTTACATTATATGCATATTAAATTAATATGTTCATTTCTAAAGATATAGGGCATGTTTGGTAGGGTTCTCATTTTCTACAGTAAATCAATTCTCATTTTCAACCACACATTCTTCAATAAAATAATATTTTCCATCACATCAATAATTTTTTCTTCTTTTTCAACCACACATTTCCCATCATATCACTATTCAAAATCAATTCTTCCCCCAAAAAATCCCTACCAAACAAGCTCATAGTTGCGAGGTTCACCTCCGTTAATTTGCATTTTGATACTTACTTTTTTCTTGTCGTTAACAAAATAATGGAAATTGGGACATCCCAATACACATTGATTCCCATCTTTAATAATTGTATGAAGAAAATATGTACAATTAACTATTTATCATGTTACATGTAAATCATTTTTTACATCATAATTTATTCATGTCACGTGATAATACATCATGGACAATTTTTAAAAACACACTATTTTCATCCACAATTTTTTTTAAAAAAATAGATGTCAAAATTAATGTAAGAAAATGAATGTACATTTAACATCATTGATTATGGATTACATGTGCAAGAAAACGCAGAAGGCACGGGTGTAATTATCGAAAGTAGAGTGGGGTTGGGCAGATTAATTGGTTTTACCTTTAGAAGAAAATATGATTATCCGGAAGCACTCTTGCCTTGTCAAGGCAGAAGTTGACATGTCTATAAAAGTAATGCAGAGACTCTGTCTATCCAAATTATGGTCTGCTATTTCTGCAATGTGTCCTTTTGCTTTTACTCATTTCTCACACAACAAAAATATGGACAATTAATCAAGGTTTAACTTCACATCAATTTAGAGAATCGTAATTAAAGTAAGAAAATAAGGGTCAAAAAATTTCATTAAAGAGAATATTATATAGGGCTTGTTTGAGCTCTTTTTTTTTTTTTTTTTCCCAACAAGTGTATTGATGAAAAAATTTTGGTTAAAAAATAAGAAATTTTTTTGATTTGTGTGTAATATTATTTTATTAAAAAATGTGAGATTAAAAATGTTATCAAAATACTATTCAGAAATACACTGTTTAAAAAAAAAAAGGGACACTCAAACAAGGGCATAGATACCTGCGAGCGTGTGAAATTCTGCCAGGTTGAATGATTTGATAGCTTTGATGACAAGTTTTGCATCAGCACCACTGCGTTACCATTAAACATTAATTATAACATTTAAAATATAAATTGTCAGACTCTTTTGTCATTTTCACATTTACTGCTGCGAGCGTTATTTTGGTAAGATATTAATTAGTGTTGAGACCTACACCTACCTACCATTTCAAATTCATAGCATTCAACAAATTTGTATATTCAATTCAAATATTAGCCAGTTCATAGGAATTATGTATAATCAAATGCTATTCAATTCAAATATAAGAAATAAAAATGCATAAATAACAGTCAAATTTGGAGGATTTAGTCATTATATATCTTAGAAGACATACCATGGTCAGAATGGATAGCCTATTCACATATGAGAGAGCATGGGATGGGCCCTTGGATTTTATGAAGTTTAGAATAGCTCAAATGCATTTACGTTATAGGTTGTGTTAAGCACGCTTTGTTGACATAATACAAAATGATTTTATGAAATTCACAACTTTAAAGGGTAAGGTGTAAGTTCTCTACTGAGGACGTAAGCAACGGATTGACAAATCAACCAAGCCTAGCCTAACCAATTACTCAAATAGTACAAATTAGTTAGAGAATTAAAACAACACACCCGAAATAACCCAAGTTCAACAATTTTATGACATATTAATTAATTAAACGGGTCAAGATTACAATAACACTTATAATTATGATCACGTACTAGTCACAAATTGCAAAAAGTCATAATCACAAAGACATAATTTATAGGTCATATTACCAATTCAATCACAAATTATATGTTCTTATAAGTCACAAATTATTTATTGTCATATATTATCAACTAGTCACAAGTCCATCTCACAGGCACCCCACTTCACTCCCACAACACTCCCAAGCTTCCTTCCCACCACCTAAACTATAAAAAATGGATTACACCGGTGGCTGAATCGCGTTGTTGTCTCCCTCGCAACCTTTGACCGTCGTCATGCTACATATGGGGAGCCCCAACAACCCCTAAATCCGTTCATTTGGTGACAACCCTAGTTGGAAACCCCAGCGCCACACCCATCTAATGCTTCTTCCCACCACCCTAGTTGAAATTCTTTGCAATCAAACAATGTCATAGTTCTTTTCAGCCCTCCACTCCCACCCAACCCCACACACCACACCCCAAAACAGTAGAAATTGAACTAATTATTGGCAGTTCAAGCATGGGCAGACCCGGGGGGGGGGGGGTCCTGGGGGATTGAAATCTAAATTTTAATCTAAATCAAAGTTAACAATTAATTCTGATAACATATTTCATGGAATCATAACTATTTAACTTTTATCAAAATTTACTAAAAATTTGATTTTAATCTCCACCAAATAGGGACAAAATCACAATAAATTTGAATTTCAATAACAAGTTAATTTCAAAAATTCTCCAACAATCGTACGCTAATCGATTCTACAAATTGCTTATATCATCTTAAAACTTATTTCAATGACTACATTATGTGCATATCGAATAGTCCAAACAAATATCGAAAATAATTAAAAATACATTAAAAGTGAGTTTTAAAAAATACGTCTAACTCGTATTTTTTTTAAAGAACATTCAATTATTTTATTAACATTTATTATTCTTGCCATACAAATTTTTCAATGTAATTTTCATCATTTTATTAGGAAATTTTATATGGAATATGATATCAAAAATTTTCGAAATTTTACATCAGAAAAAGTCATATCTCATGTAAATTTTCGAATGCAAAATTACATGGGGTATGATTTTTTTGAACGTAAATTTTCGATTGTAAAATTTCTCCCAACTTCCTTACAAGTTCGATTGTGCCCCCAACTTTAAACTACTGCATCCGCTCCTGAGTTCAAGGGCAACGTGACTGGCATTTCTGCCGAAAAGAGGGAAAAGTAAAAGTAGAAGGGAATTTCTTAAGTCAAGCCTCCTCTCCCAATTCACCTGCCATTTCTGCAAATCTGTCCTCTCTTTTATTTGTTATTCTTTTATGCAGAAAAGCAGATAACAGTATATATGCGATGGGAGGGAACAAAAAGAATCACTTTTCAGTAAAATCATTGGCACCAAACAGAGCACAAGTAAATATTTTTCTTGTCACGCTAGCCTCAGTTCACATCAGATTCTCAATTCTCTACTCATTAAAAACCAAAAAGTAAAAATGAAATAATTATTCTGAATCTTTATCTGTAAAGAATCGTCGAGTAAAAAGAATTCAATCTTGCATTCCCACTTGCCATTCGGTTCATTTTTGTCCTGCAAAATTTGTAATACTTCATTAGTAACTTAACATTTCGTCAAATCGAAGTTCAAATCTTATTCGCAGTAGTTTTCAGTCCCTTGTGAACTGCTAAATGAACAATCTGGAAGTGATTGACAGCTAACATGAAGGTACCTGATAAAGGAGGATTGAAATTGCAGTATGAAACTTAGAGATGCAGTCGAGTGGGAAGCGGTAAATCTTGAAATTGAATCGAACTCCAAAATGAAATGTAATTAGAGAGGAAGTAAACAGTGGTCAATGGTTAATCAAGTCTTTCCAAGTTAGCTATCAAAAATTTGAAGTATCTACACCTGAGCAAGAAAACAATAAAATTAGAGAATAGAACACAAATCTGCAGCAACATCAGGGAAAGGTAAAAGAAGATGGAGGCTAACCTTTATCGATTTATGGGCAAGGAACGTCCCCATCGCACTTTAAGTTGAGTTTCTTTAAAACAATTGCCACCTGCAAATGGGGACCAACAACATATATAAGAAGAGGTGCACTGGGCTTGAAATTACCGCTAAATGAAGAAGCAATTTATGTCACGCTTAACTAGACAAACACACATGCCTTGGAAAATTACTATCTTGGCATGTGAAACTAGTTGCAAAACAATATTGAAACAAAATGGGAAAAAGAACACGGGGAACCATAAAAATAGAACAAGTTCATTTAAATCATTTTTGTTGTCATAGCTTAGGCATGGGTGAAAAAATTACTCTGTTAAATATGAGATGCACAAGGACACAAGCATGTTCGGTGAGGTGGACTTGAAAGTCCTATACAGCATTATAGTAGAAAATAAACCTAACATCCACTCAATCTGTGTGCCAAACACACTCGTAATAATTAGGCAGCATACAGCAAAGCATGCAATTGTTATATGCCCAAGGAGAGAAAGCATGCAAATTTAGACGCACGTGGGGGAAAGAGAGTAGAGAGTGTACCTGTATCTTAAGTTTACAATCATATCCTCCTTCAAAAAAAGCAGAGCTCTGTATAACCATGCGAGTATGGTAACAGCTCTTCCACCTCAATCCTGGAGTTCGAACAACTCATGCTCTTCCTCAACCGGTTGGGGACCGACTCAATCTCAGCCCAAAACATGCTAGACACGGGCCTATGATCTGAAAACCTAAATTCACCACGGAAGTATGACAACTGCTGAAGGCCACTTCCATGCCATAGAATTCGATCGCACCTTCAGATATGGAAGTGCCCAGATCAGTATTTTTCTTATAAACGTCAATAAATTAATCTAACAATGACTTCTCCAGACATATTCCTTTAACCCATTTATTCATTTAATTTAGAAATATAATAAATCAAATTTGGAAAAATGAAGAGCCCTTACCATGCAGGTGTCCGCCTTTTCTCTTTTAGGTGAATATCATCACCTGTGTATCTGTCTGAATTATGTGAATATTTATACGTTGGAGGGAAATATATCTTCCCTTCTTTCCATCCATCAAAAACTCGGCCTCGTGTCTGCTCAATCCGCAGCTGTTAAGAAAAATAAGAACTGTTTATTTAGTTGGATATCAACCAATTAGTGAAGAAAATGAAGCCAGAATTTGAGAAAACAGAATAGTTAATTTTCATTAAGACTATAGGTACCTGGTCCCTTTCTAACAATGCTCTCCAGTTTTGCATCTCAACAAGTGCTTTGGCGGACCGGTAGGGCAGTGCGACTCGATAGTTCAGATCGCCAATCCAAATAACCCGACTAGATCAAAATTTAAACTATAAATACGTAATAACGGTTTGCTATGAAAAATAACAAATTTAAACAATGAACTAATTCCATTTTCAAGATGATACGAAAACGACAACATTGATAACTCATAAAATTGAAATTGAATAAGTGGAGGAACAATTCATTAGCACTTTTATAAGGATCAATGATTTTCAAAAAAAAAAAAATCCAACTGCTCCCACTTATTTATGCAACCCATTTCTACTAATTCATTTACTTTTTCCACTTCTGCATATACAAATGGAAGTAATTGATTTGTCTGCCAGCAAGAAATCTTACTCGTGTTCAAGGATTGTTTCTGGGGATTTCTCTTCGCTGATGGTGTTAACTCGTGGGAACCTCGTTTTCCTTAGGATTTCCATAACATCAGCATTTCTACGTAGCTCATCACCATCCTTCTGACCTGAAGTCAAGTGGCTGCACACGAAACAAAGGCTAGTCTGATGCAATAACATGCTGATCGCAATGGAGCCCTGCAAAAGAAAGCATTAGTTATTTTCTGAATGGCATCTAGGAACACTAGGTAAGCCATCATATTCAATAACCCTACGAAAAATTACCTTATTTCCCAGGTAACCCATCAATCCTCTGCCAACACACGATATTTTCATGTTCCGCACATGTTCCCGCAATTCACTCCGAACCCATACTGTGAGAAAAATGCCTACCATTTGCTTGCTGGAAACTAAACAGTATCTCGAATGCTCGGGCAGTCTGTATCCCTCTTCCATTGGTGCATGTCCATTGTAGGGCATTGCTGAATGCAAAACTGTACTGGGTGAATTACCAGGCATATAATCCTCATCTGAACCCCATCTAGAGAAGTCACTTGGCCTCTGACCACACGAGTAGTCACTAGGCCTTTGGCTCCACGAATAGTCACTCGACCTGCGACCAGAGGAGTAGTCACTTAGACGGCGACCAGAGGAGTAGTCACTTGGACGGTGACCAGAGGAGTAGTCACTTGGACGGCGACTAGAGTAGTCACTTGGCCTCTGACTAGAGGAACAGTCGCTTGGCCTATATCTGATATTTGGATCGAAATCACTAGCCCTATGACCAAAAATTACCCGGTCGCAAACACTAAATCGCCGATCAAGGCGAGGTTGCGGGACATCATTCTCCATTCTCCAATGTTGTGGTGTCTGAAAAGATCGACGGTGCAACAAAGAAGAGGCCTTTTTCCTGATTGATCCCTCAAAATCTGCATTCCATTCTGCAATTGGATCAGGGATAGGAGATGGTGTATAACACCCACTGCTTGTACTAGTTCCCGGAGCATTGTTTAACGTTTTCCTTATAAGATGGAGCCAATTTTTAGCAGGGCCATTGTCTTCAGCGCCTAGAATATTACTGGCATTCAAAGGAACTATTTCTTGAAATCTAAACAGTGAAAGAAAATAATAACTTCTGTTAGTCGAAGAATAAGCAGAATTACAAAATTAAATGCACAAATCACAAAGTGAATCTTACCCCAGTACATAAATGTCTGCAGGAGGTGCAGAATGTAGCCAATCATCTAGATTCATGTTGCTGGGCGGTGATTTTCCTCCCACATTCCATGTTGAGACAAAGAGGCTGCTCCAAAAGATGCAAATTGTTATGAAATTCAATTAAAAACAGAAACCTATCATATGAAGAATGCCTATAATCTATAAAAGAGAAGTACCTATAATTCTGGACATTTATTATCTGAGGGTGATCAAGATAACCTCTCCCTCGTCTCGAACGGGAACGAGATCGCGGACGCTCAATGTTCTTGGCTGATTTTTCTGTAGAACAAGTTGGGCAAAGAAATTAAGATAAATACATAATTGGATTAGGGAACGAAAAGCATCTAAACTATACAGAAGGTTAATAATATACATACATATGTAAACATATATCAGTAACATAAGTAAATTAATAAGCAATTTCAATATATATTAGTAGATTTTCAAAATTATGCATGTGTGGACAAAAAAAGTAAAAGTACAATCCAAAAAACCTGTTCTGCTTTTCTTGATTGTGCAGGGTTCCCTCTCCGCAAAGCTATTCCTCCATTCAAAATCACCCCCTAGAAAGAGAATCATCATTAACAATTCAATCCTCAAATCAAACAGAGTTAATTGATATCAGTGATCAAAATTCTGACATTTCACCAAGTAAACAAACGGAATTATAATATTATTACTCGAAATACAAGATTATAGAAGTCTATTTAACAACGTCAGGAATTGATGCAGAAGGAGTAAAAATAAAATTTCAAACACACAGGAAATTTAGTTTCACTTCTCCATTTTACAGCCACAAAATGAAAAATCCAGTATAAAACTGATGAAAAATAAGCTAAAACATTGTTTTATCAATAGAAGACAAAACAAGAAAAGTTAAAACATTATTTAAGTGTTCAATTTCCAGATTTTCCCAGCAGCCAAATTCCAACTATATATAAGTAACATAAAAGATTAAGATAGGACAAAAGAAATGACAAAATGAACAGAAAAAGAGGTGAGAGATGTCAAAAAATTAACAAATACTATCTATCTATCAACAAATTCATAAGGAAAAAGGTCAATCAGACAACAACTGAAAAACAGAAAATAAGGAAGACTAGAAAAATGAAGTACACCCAAATTAAATCAAACCTATAAAATCCAGAAAATTGAAACAGTTACCTCTATAAACAACTTCATCAGCCTGAAATTCCTCACTTTTACATTTGATATTGAACCATTTTCTAACCAGTTTCTTTGACCATGAGAGCTTCAAGTTGCGCAAAAGAACAAGGGAAAAAAGTCAGCAAAAAATTTCAATAAAAATATCATTAAATTTATTTCCCAGGAAAATTAAGGGGAAAAAAAACCTTGCTTTTCTTGAAATTTTCATCTCTCATTGTTCACCTATTGCTTCATGCGGCACTCTTTACACACTTCCTCTTCCCCCTCCTTTCCAAAAATTCAGATATTTTTCCAAAAAATCAAAAGAAAAAAAAAATTCAAGAAACTATGAAACCTTAATGTTCACTATTTTCAATGTCTTCTGTTGAGGCTGCAGTCCAACTTCAATGTGAAATCTGATCAAAATTCCAAATGGGCGTATCTGATTTTCCTTAATTCTTCAGTTCTGCGGCCTTCTACTTCCTGGGCATAATTTCTTCATGGAGCCCCTAAAGAAACTCAAGAATCACTCTTATAGTGTTCATATACATGTATATGAATGTGTAGTGCACTAGAAAAACTCAGTTTAATGGAGATACAGTAGAAAAACAAAAGTGCCCAACTCGAGAAACAAGCAATGGAATGACCAAGAATGAGACAAGACTTCAACTTAAGAACGAGATTATGCAATTATCAGAGTCTATGGAGATTAAAGAAAAAGGGCTTTTCTTTTCTTTTTCTTGAAACACAGCCTCGTTTTGAGTGGTAAATAGTAACAGCAAGTATCGAATTTGAACAGAATAAAGTGCACAAACTCTCCTTACACTCTCTATCACACACACACACCCATATGGGTGTGTGTTTCTTACTTTTTTTTTACCCAACCCCAAGGTCGGCCCATCAGCATGATTTTGGGCAACCAGCATGTTGTTTTACTCCAATTCAAAGGCCTAAAACGACTGGATCAGCAGACCGACCCCGTCCCTTTTCTTGGTCAGCAAAGTGTTAAAATTGTGAGATCTGTTAAGACTAATACACCCCTTTTGCCATTTGGTCTAACAAACAAAGTTAAAGCTCCCAAAGAAAAGACAAATAAAGAAAAAGCTTTGCATGTAGAACAAACAATATTTCTGTACCATTTTCTATATTTGATATTAATTTTTTTATATAATATTTTTTTAATGTCCTGTTGCTTTTTCCTATGTTATTTTTTCTTTTCTTGGGACGTGGATTTTGTCTGTAAGAATTAAGGAATATTTGGAGGAAACAGGAAAGCATTGTCAATTGTTTGTGTATAAAGAGATTCTTCTCATACATATACATGGGTTTTAAAATCTTTAGCAGTATCACAATTGTCCATTATTTGGTATTTTGGTATTAGAATATGTTGAACGTGGGAATGTGGTTGAACTAATTGAGGCTAAGAATAATGTTTTGCCATGTAGACAGGGGTAGTTGTCTGAATTTAAAGACGCGTGGTCCTCTCTACTCAATCCAGCTATATTGCTAAAAAAGTTTGACATCTTCGTTAGAAAATATCAGATGTCATTCTATTATTGAACTGTTTTAAAAACAATCTGATAAAATCAAGGAAGGAGAACAGAAATTGAAGCTGAAATTATTGGAACAAAATAAACAGAGAGAAAAATGGAGACAGAAGCCGAAAGATAAGCCTGCTAGAAGCAGGGAAGCATATGAAAATTCATTCAATCAACTTAAGAAATTACAATGTAAACTAGTCTATTTATACAGAAAAGCTAACAAACTATCTAACTAACTAACAATCTAACTAACATAAGAAGGAACTAGAATATGCTAGAATCTGGAGGAACTGGAACGTGCAACTTGCTGGTGAACTGGAGTGAAGGTTTACTGATGAACTGGAGGCTGGTTATCTTGCTGTTGACCTGCTCGTTCGTGAACAGGTGAGTGGTTTATATTCCAACATTCCCCCCTCAAGATGGAACATCTTGAACCATAGAGGAAGAGAGTAGAGATACAATCAAGGAGCATCTTGTTTCAAATCATCTTTAAAATCTTCATCACAGAACTTCGTCTGCCTTGGATCATCTTCATCAGTACCTGTGTTCTCATCACAAATACTTTATCTTTGAAGCTTCCTGGGAAGCCGTTTTCAATGAAACAACTCCTTGTTTCGAATCATCTTCAAAATCTTTCTTCAAAAATCTTCATATCTTCATTCAGAAGACAAAATCAATCATGACGATCTGAGAAGCCTACCATTCCAGCAGGTTCAATCTTCAATTTTCGATTTCAATTCCCTATCTAGGAATTTTCAATCATGTTCCGACATTTCGTCGAACATCTAGTGAGCAAAGCCACTATTCTGTTTTCTAGTAATCTGTTTTGGTTTTGATAGATTCAATTGAGAAAAGAAAAGAAAAAGATGAATTTCAGATGAAATGATCTGAAACCCGCTCTGATACCATGATAAAATCAAGGAAGGGAGGGAGATTCAAGTTAGAAATAATGGACGAAAATGACAGAGAAAGAAATAAGCAGAGGAAGCTGAAAATAAAAAGAACAGAACCGGATAGACTAACTAACATAAGAAGGAACTAGAATATGCTAGAATCTGGAAGAACTAGAACGTACAACTTGCTAGTGAACTGGAGTGAGAGGTTTACTGATGAACTGGAGGCTGGTTATCTTGTTGTTCGGCTGCTGGTTCGTGAACATGTGAGTGGTTTATATTCCAACACAATCAACTTTTACATTATATCATTTCCTACAACTAATACATTTGTCAACTAGGATGCCAACATTTTTGGCAAAGTAGTTTCATTCTTAGTTCTTATGATAAGCCGTCAACTCTTGTATGACATCACTACAAATTTGTTTAAGATCTTTTCATTATCAAGGATTATGAATGCGCTAACATTCTTGTTTTATTTCAATTCATTTTGGTTGGAGGGATTTACAAAATCCATTGCTTGTCTTTCGATAGTTGTTTTGCTACTCAAGTTCTAGATAGTCTAGTAGAATCTTTGAATAACACCATTACTGGTGAAACCGGGTGCAAATATGTATTCTGGTTTACTAAATTTACCATATAGAAAGTTGGATAGAGTTTCGACTTAATGAAACATAGAAATGTAAAGAGACGAAATGAAGAAAACAAGAATATGATTGAAACAAGAGTTGAACTCTCTTTTCTTAGAAAAATTTGTCCCACCCAAATGTCCACAGTTGGATGACAAACATCTTCCAAAATACAACACTCACTTCATGAAATACTTCAAATCTTGAGAAATAGCGAACTGAGTAGTATTTGGCACTCTTTTTATAAAACCATGACTTGTATATGTGAAATGATATTTTTGGTGAGTTGAGTATAAAATATGAAAGTGTGCCAATGAATGAATGATTTTGCAATGTTCGGGGTTTATTTATAACATCTAAAAAGACAGAACTATCTGAAAATACACTATTGTTGGAATATGTCAATATTTGAAGAGGTAATTTAGTATTCCACCATATTCTCATTCAAAGTTTCAAGTTTTAAGGAACTCATATTTGGCCTTCATTTCTCATTCTCTTGAAAATAGTTTTCAGTAACAAAATATACTAAGATAATCTACTCACGAGCACATAACACGTTCAGTTTTCAATTTTCATGATCGACTAACAGGTTCCACTAAAACAATTGATCAAAAATAGTCAAAATTAACATTCTAAAACCAATTTCCTACAACAGCTGTGGTAAAGGTTGGTAGATGATGTAGAAATGAAATAGGAAAATGACCACAGCTTGGTAGATTTAGCCCCCGTTTGGTGCACATTTTTAAGGTAAAAATGCATTTTTACTGTTGATGTGATGGGAAATGTGTGGTTGAAAAAGAAAAAAAAATTTATTGATGTGATAAAACTATTATTTTATTGAAGAATGTGTGGTTGAAAATGAGTAAAAAAATGAGAATGAAAAAATTAATGTGGACCAAACAGGGCCTTAGAAATGAAAAAGAAAAATTAATAGGACTGAGAAGGAAAAGATTCATTAGAAGTAAGACAAATTTCATAGAGGAAAGATTATTGAAAAAATATAATCGCATAAAAACAATTCTAATCTAATTATATCAAACAAATAAAATTTAAGAATCAAATTAGCTATATATATATATATATATATTAGGTGAAAGTAACGTGCAATGCACGTTTGCTTAGTTTATACTTAATATTTTTGTTTAATAATTAATTTGTTATTAATCAAGATGTAATTTTTTTTGGTTAATTAAGGGCGTGTCTGGGCGCGCTGCAAGGAGGAAGGAAAATTAATTATGTTACCGTTTTTTTTTCAAACCTACAACCCTACAATGAGAGAATTGGTTCAAAATTGCGGCTCCCAAGGGCATGAATTGTGTTGCCAACGACTTGATTTCTGCTGAAAAGCATAAACAGACACCCTATAAATAATTAATGATATAATGTTTATGTAATTGATAAATAATTAGATGCTCGGAGTCAATTGGATAAAGGAAGATGTCAAGGGGATCAAATTTAGTCAAAAGATGATCACAAATCAATTTCCAACCGAAAAGTTATGCTCCGGTGTTTTAGTCTCATATTGAGACCTATTTTTGGTATAGGAAGTGATCGAATTGGAGAATGATGTCTGAATTAAAATTGTAGTCAGGTGAGTTAGCTTTCCAACGCATTTTGCATCGCCTCAATAGGATATCGGAATACAAAGTTATGATAAAAACATTGAAGGAAGGTGCAACTGCCTGTTTAAAACAAGAAATTCCATTACATAGTCCGTTATATTGAGACCTATTTTTGGCATAGAAAGTGATCGAATTGGAGAATGATGTCTGAATCAAAGTTGTAGCCAGATGAGTTAGCTTTCCAACGCATTTTGAATCGCCTCAATCGGACATCGAAATACAAAGTTATGATAAAAACACTGAAAAAAGGTGCAGATGCCTGTTTAAAACAAAAAATTCCGTTACATAGTCCGTTATATTGAAACATATTTTTGGCATAGAAAGTGATCGAATTGGAGAATGATGTTTGAATCAAAGTTGTAGCCAGATGGGTTAGCTTTCCAACGCATTTTGAATCGCCTCAATCGAATATCGGAATACAAAGTTATGATAAAAACACTGAAAGAAGGTGCAGCTGCCTGTTTAAAACAAGAAATTTCGTTACATAATCCGTTAAAACAACAAATTCCGTTAAATAGGCACTTTTTATATATAGAAAGATATATATAGAAAGATATATATATATATATATTTATATATATATATATATATATATATATATATATATATATATATAAAGCTGACTACACTACCTATTATTGTGTGTCACGTTACTTGGTATTTAGGAGATCAATTTCGATTTATATAATTTTTTTTTCTAAATAGATATCTAATCCATATGATTGTCAATACTTCAAATAATGTAAGAATGAAATGGAAAAAGTACTTAGATCAGCTAATATTAAAACTTTGTTGACTGGTTTAAATGCTTCCAATGATGCTAACATGCAAGTGACTGTCCAATAAAACTTATACTCTTTATGATTATTTTGGGCATAAGCACTTAATTAGGGAAAAAAATTATGGATTTTGTAACAAATAATTGTTTATTTAGCCGACGGCGGAAGTGCTTATTTGGTCCCATATAACCTTTATTAATGAACAAATATAATTCTTAACAAATTTCATTAAATTTCCCACTAACGTAACCAAGTGTAGCATCCACTATAATAAGACAGTTTTTGGGTCCCAAAGAAAATTTGTGATCATTAAGGTTTTGTATAAAGCCATATGGTTGTCCTAACTTATCAAATTCTTTTCTTGGGTGGGTGACTTAGTTGTCAAATTAAATGCCTTGGTGTCCCATGACATTACGTTTGTGTTTATTATCTTTTTGCACTATAATAAAGTTTTGAGGAGTGCTATAAATTATAATCACTCAAAATGAGGATTTCATGAATTAAAATCTATTAAATGAGGCTGTAATCACTTGAGAATATAATATGCAAAATTGACTTTATAATAATAAAAAAGTGAATAATTATATACGCCTATAATTTTATTTACTACACCACATTTTAATTATACTTAATGCCCTCAAGCTTTGCTGATTATAATACTTATGTCCTTAATTTTTTGATCGATTCATCTTCAACCTTCTATTAACTATCACATCTAATTTTTTGTAACCATTATGAGTCGATCTTGAGAATTAGGCTGTATACACAAGATCCTAGTTAGGTTCCAATCGATGAGAGTTCTATAAGATCGCAGATTGGTGAATCAATAGAGGAATGAACTACCTAACATGTATTTGTTGGGAAAAAAAGAGGAAATGGCTGACTTTAACATAAATTTTGAGTGAGACCCGTTTGCTTATTTTGGAAAATCAATATTGATTTGTGTTCTCCTCCGCGAGAACTTCGGAATCATGTATTTACTTGCCAAAAATGAAGTTCGGGTGAATGAGAAATTGGAGTTCAAAATAGATCATTTGAATATGGTTTATGTTGGAGGAAAAAACCAAATTTGAGTTTATCCCACCTATGAAGTTTATGAAAAGCAAGAATCACTTTATATATAGCTAAACTTTGGAAGTGTGTAATATGTGTAGCATACAAGCTCTCTCCACGCGTGCGCACAGAGGGATGCAAAACACGGACCGAAATATGTTTCGAACCTTGAGCTTTTGTGCGTGCGTGACCTGCTACACGAATGTCAGATCGAATTGACCAAAAATTAGCTCCTTAGGATGACCTACGTTTTGTCAAATTTTTTTTCTTTCAACAACTTATTTTTGGTTTCTGAAACTCCAATAATTATTGTCATTAAGTTTAAAATTGTTGGAACTCCAATGGTTATTGCCATTGTGCTAATGGATTAACTCGTAATTATTTGGATTAAGTCTATATAAAGCCTCAGTTCTTCACTGTTCCAGACATGAAAAAACAGTCTACATTATAGTTCCAAAACACACGAAATTGCCCTCTGTCTGCATACATAATTTACTGTCTGTCAAAGTTTTGGTGGTGATATTGGTCAGATACTAAGTCAGTTCGTCGGAGTAGAATCTGCAGTACTCGGACTCTACTGGTTTACCATTGTATCCTGAGAAACAGACTCTCAAATGAAAATTCAAGCACTTACGGTGAGGGAACGAATATATTTTAAGGAAACTGTATTCACATAAGCCTCGATTTTAAAGTTTAATTGAAATTTTATTATCTGCTATTTAGATTATTTGTTTTATTTTATCGTATTTTATATAACTTATCTTGTTTGTTGTAATTAGCAAATTATTTAATCTGTTATATCTTAATTATTATTCGGTAAGTTATTGTCTAAATGGTAAAATGCATATACGGTATGTTAATTACATATTCGGTAAGTTGCATATACGGTATGTTGGTTCCATATCCGATAAGTTACATATCTGGTATGTGCTGTAAATCCGGTATTTGTTCACATTTATTTTTTCTAACAGTATTTAATTAGTTAATAATTTTTTAATGGATTGTTTAAATAAAACAATCATTTTTATCAGCAATTTTAATTACTGGACTGCCATTTACAACTATTGCCATCTCATGGGTGGTTTAGGGTTCTCCTTTGTAGAAACCATGTAGAAATCATTATTTTATTATTATTATTATTATTATTATTATTATTATTATTATTATTATTAGTTTATTTTATTATTTTTTTTTTTTGTCTTGGAATCATTTGAGATGGAAAAAGCGAAAATTGAATAATGTAATAAAAGTTAGGAATTGTCTAAAAAACTAAAGAGCCATGGCCCATAATTGGCTATTGAATATCTAAAGAGCAAGAAGATGTGGGCTCTAGTATAGCTTTGACAAAATTGTAGATTTTCATGACCACATATCCAGGAACTAAAGTAGCATGAAATTTTGTTTACATTCAAGAAAATTATAATCTAAAGTTAGTTTTGGGGTTCATTTTCTTCATGCCTCATCGTGAAGTTGCGAAAAATAGAGAACGGATACTCAAATTAACTTGAATTAAATTGACAAACCAAATTCTATTTGATATATCGTTATTTTGAAAGAAATTGAATCATTCATAATTAAAACAAGACATGTTAATTTTAATGTCTCTCTTTCATCTAGTATATTTTAAGAATAGCATAACCCTTTTGTGAACAAGAGTTTCTTTCCATAAACATAGATGTTCCACAAATATATAAAATCTTAGGTTCAAAAATCGTCTGAGCAAATAATAGTGGAATAAAAAAATAATTAATTTCCTCTTGAGGTTTATTTAAAAAACAAAATCACATATAAATATAATTTTTAATTACTTTCGCTAAAATATACAACCAAAAGCCTAATTGATACTTGGGATAACTTTAAGATATATTAACAAAGTTATATATGAACAAAATATAAGAAAAAAGGGGTGTAGACAATGATTGTGACATCCAAGGTAGAGGTGAAGTGAATCCAATTTCGTCCATTAGGATCGAAAGAAATTGACATGTAATGGTGGTGGCTAGTTAGCAACATCTTCATCATTTTCTTGAAAAGAATCTAAGAAATGGTATCTTTGAAAAACTGCACGTAGATGGTTTCAAATGGTCATGATGGAATTTTTATGTTTTCCGTGAAGTTCTTAGAGAGGTGTGATAGAGAAATTCACTTCATTGATTTTTCAAATTGAACGTTTGATTCTAAAACATCTAAAAATTATACGATTATGATATAATCTCAATTCAAGAGTGAACGAATTTTCTTGAATTGTAGTGAAAGAGGGAGAAAACTAGGACACATTTAATTCTAGAATTTTTTCTTGATTTTTCAATTGTTTTATAATAATTTTTTTCTTTTTATAAATTATTTACAACCTCAGAAATAAATGCAGTCTCTACAGTTACTAGATTGTTACATTCTTTTTCATTCCTTTCAATGTTTTCACAGTAATTTTTTTTTTTATTATTTTAATCACGAGACATAGTTAGAAATACAAGTGTAAAGAATTAATTAACTAAACAAGGCAAATAAAAATGTTTGTCATTGGCGGGCATATTGTACGTGATAGATTAGTTCGGACTCTTAACGTAAAATAATACTTCAACCATTTTTAATTCAATCTAACTTGCTTTAACTTCTTTTTAGTGATCTTCAACAATATTGAGTCTTGGCCTTGAAATTTTTGGACCTTAGGTTAACATTATGGGCGTGTTCAGTAGAGATTAAAATCGGATTAAAATTGAAAAATTAGTCGTTACCGTTGACTTTTATTAGACGAGTGAGACTTAATAACGGCTATATTTTAATTAAATTTTAATCTTTACCAAACAAGCACTATATGATATTTTTTATGTAATTTATAAATTCGTCCACATGTATAAAGTATTAATATTAACGATATTGTTTAATTTAAACTTACGGAATAAATACAGGCAGCCAAAGTTTAATGAGATTCTAGGAAGATTTTGGTTTCCTTTTTGTACCCAAAACTGCCCTCATTTCAAAGATTGAGAAGACGGTCAAAGAATAAATATGATATTCGGCTTTATTTTTTTCCTGCTTTACGGCCCCATTCAACAAACAATTAACATTCTCTTTCCTTTTGCTTCACTTATCCATTTTAGAGGGAGACACCTTTTTTTTATTCCGTTGATATTCAAAATCATCAAACTTTTGCTTTTTAACACATCATTTATTGGTAATCCCACAATTCATAGTATCATTAGAAGCAATGTGTGTGGGGGGTGGGGGATGACATATTTGAAACAATTGCATAAATATTGGCTTAGTGGTGTCAAAACGAGGTTGAGTGGACATTTAGCAATTCTTAAATATGTTTTGAATGCAAAATATAATCTAATTTCTCCAACTTAACTTGTGGAATAAAGAAAAATTATTTCAATACTTACGAAATGAATTTGACAGAGATGTCAGTGAAAAATAAAAGAATCATTACAGAATAAAGAATAAATGAATAGATCAAATTAAGAGTTCTTTATTCTGCATATATGCTTATAATTGAATGATAATTTTCTTCCTAGGTACTACAATCTCTCTTTGTAGTAGCAACACTTCACACCACAAGAAAAGAAGAACAAGAAATGTGTTGTGTACTCTCTTTTTAAATGAAAGGATTAATGTATAATACTTTTGAAGACTGTAGGGCAAAAATGCAATTGTTAAAAAATGAATGAATTCTACAAAATATGAATATTGTTGTAAATTATATGTGAATGACAATTATACACCCTGCAGCCCTAGTTTTTATTACCGTTTTATCTATAATTCTTCCCTATAAATATGATGTTTTGATTTTTAATAAAACACAAAAATCTTTTGTTTTCTCTAAATTCTTTTCTTTTTATAACACATTATCAGCACGAAATTCTAACAAATTGAGTTAGCAATTTTTTTACTTTTAAATCTTTAACTAGTTGAGGTATAATTTTTTCATTCAATCAAAGAAAGAAATGAAATTCTAGCCAATTGAGTTTACAAAGACTCAAAAGAAAATCTTTTAATCTGCTCAAAGAAAAGTTTATTATTATCTTAATTTTAAATTGTATAACAAAGAAGTATAGTTATTCAATTGGCTTATATCGATTTGACTATACCAATTTATGATAAATAAATATTTACATGAATGTAAATTTTTTTCATTCAATATTATAGCAATATTGTATTATTGTTCTTAAAAAATTCAATCTAAATCAATATTTTAGAAGAATATTTTATTATTGTTCTTGAAAAGAAACCACCTAAATCAATATTTCAAAAGAATATTTTATTATTATTCTTAAAAAGAAACAATCTAAATCAATATTTCACAAGAATATTGTAGCATTACTTGAAAAGGAATATAATATTTGTATTATTTTGTTTCTCCTAAAAAAAACACTAATTCCCACATACAGTATTTAAAATAATATTATATTATTACTCTTGAAAAAGTATTATATTTTTTAATAGAATTTGTTTCTAATTGTGCTTTTATGAGAAAATACAATTTACAATTCCATTATGTAGATTTTCAAAAAAAAAAAAAATTTATATTATTCTAATATTTCAGCGAAATATTACTTGTCCTAGAAGGACATGATATTACAATTTCAATATTACGAAAGAATATTGATTTATTGCTCTTGAATTAGCAATGATTATTTTATTGTCCACATACTAATTATGTTTTATTGAAGAAGCAATGATTATGTTTTTAATCAATTATGAAATCAAGCAAATTCACGGGAAAAGGCAAATTTTACATTGACAAATCTACCTTTTAAATTGAATTCACGTTAATAAATTCAAGCCAATATTTTATATGTGCTTCATCTTTTCTCCTAATTAATTATCTATTTTTTTCCCATCATTTGATTAATTATCTCATTCATGTTCTTTTTTATACGAGTATTTTGTAAATTTAGCATAGTTTTGAAAACCGGACTGGACATCGGCCCAAAAAAGAAAATGGATCAAATGTCAAAGGGATGAATCGGTTATACTTAAAAAATTAAAAGAATTAAATGTACAAAAACTAGAAAAGAATGAGAAGAAAGGTTTTTTTTTTTAAAAAAAAAAACTTTATTAGATTATTACCTACTCAAGACATATAATTAACAAAAATAATGAAATACAATCAACAAAGTAAAGCATTGCTCAATCCAATTGCATAATGTAAAATAAGTCGGTAACATTAAGTAAACAATAATGTCAACAACATGAAAACTTAAATAGTTAAAATTTAAAGCTTCAATGTTTTGCATCATGTATCACAAAATTGAATCCAAGAAGTGCACTAAACATAAAAGATTAAATAGTTAAATTTCCTCTTCATCGTTTTCATTTTTAAGCCTTAAATTCTTGATCATTTCCACGATCACTTGAACCACTAAAACGATGAATAACATCCAATATACCTAAATCACCCTTATCTGGAGTACGAAGCTCGTCATTATTTCCATTGTTATCTAAAGCACAAACATAAGAAACAATGTATTAAATAAAGATACATGACTCATATACTCAAATGTAAAAAACAATGAATTAAGATTGTTAAACTTAAAAACCTTGAACATAAGCATCACTTTCATGATCATTAATATTGGGAAGTGCATCTTCTTCATGTATAGCATTATCTAATTCTTTAATCGCAAGTTATAAGTAACATAGACTAGATCATCGAGTCGTTGATGCTCCAATCTATTTCTTTTTTTCGTGTGAATAAGTTCAAAAACACTCCACTCCCTTTCGCATCCCGAAGAATTGTTTGACCAAGAATTCAAACAGGTATCTTTTGCAAAGTAAGAGCTCTACATCCCCAAAATTTCCACCATTCATCTAAATATTTTATCGAAGTTAATTTGAAGCAATAATTAAATAAGTAAACAATAAATAACTAAATTCTCACCATGTTGTAATGATTTTCCAGTAGTACACGCAGATTGCCTTCCAAAACTTCATTTACGTTCTCGATACATCCTTATCTCCCATTGCTTTTGTCTCATACAAATATTTTTTATTTCAAGCAAATTGAATAGGCCTTGCATGACTACTACTTTTTGACAAAATCCTTCTTCATAAATGAAAGTAGGATTAAGAAAATAAGTTGTTGCAAGTATGTGAAGGCGAAGATGATTATCCCATCGCTCTTTAATTATATCAGTGTAGGCCTATACAACCGTTTCTTATTTAACAATATATTTTTATTCGTTTCGTGTCCTATGCATGCCATCATATACATAATCCCATGAAGGTTTTTCATCTGCATCTACAATTTGCAACAACCTTACAATAGGAGCCACAATTTTCACAACCATCAAGCACTCCTCCCAAAAATTGTTATCCAAGATGATAGAACTTACAAGTCTCCCATTTGCAGTTTTTGAAAGCCTGTGACTTGTAAAATGCCTACTTGTTGCCAAAATTTGTAAAAAAAAGTGCTAGCAAAACGAGTCACAGCTGGACGTACAATTTCCCTCCATTCACGTTATTTTCTCAACCAAGACAAAAAAAAATTATGTGACTATACACAAATATTGTAATCTTCGAAGAACGTAATGCAAGGGAATATACATTAGGCATGCTACTAATATCTTTCAAAATAAGATTCAAGCAATGTGAAGCACAAGGAGACCAAAAATGTGATCATATTTGTCATACAATAATTTCCCAGCTACCATATAATTAGCTACATTATCTGTTACCATATGAACCACATTACAAGGTCTAACCCATTCAACTATCTAGGAGAACAAATTGCATAGTGTTTGAGCATCTTTCATTACATCTAATACATCATAAGATTTTACAAATACAATTCCAGAAGAGCAATATACTAAAAAATTATTCAAAGTTCTCCGTCTTTGATCGCTCCAACCATCAGCCATAATTGTGCATCATTATTTATCCATTGGGTACTATGAGTATCAACAAGTAACTGACATTCTTTCTTGTAATCTCTCAACAACTTAACATGAATGTCATTATAAAATGGGCTTTCAAATCCTGGACCAATTGCAGCAGTAACATCTAAAGCAAGTTGAATGCAAGCATCATAAAACCACATAGCCCAAGCCACATGAGCTCTCTTTACTTCTTGTTTACCAACTGATACACAATTCAAAGTTTAAACTAGGAGAGACCCAGGAGTCGTCCTTGGTGCAAAATATGTTTCAATCCCTTCAATTGCTTTTCTCTTCCCTTTTTCTCCCCCTTGTTTTTCGAATGACTTATGTATTTCTTTAATTTCCTCTTCTACTTCCATTCCTCCAATTTCTAAATCTATATAATTGTCCCCAAAAGTACAATCACGAGCCTCTTTAGCATCACGTTTCTTTTGAGATATATCCTTAAGAACTTCTTAAAATTTAAATCTAATATCAAAAAGGAATTTTCATACATTGAGATATTTGACCTTTCATTCTAGCAAGATGGTATTTCATTCTATTAGTTCCCCCACCTTTAAAGCTATTGTTACAATAAAGACATGTGTAACGAACTTTACCGTCAATATCACAACTAGACGAGAAGTGTTCCCATGTAGGATCAGTCTTTGCACGGCTAGAAGGTGTGAAACCTATAGATTATCTTTCCAAAGATTGAGTATTGGTGTCCATCCTAAGTAAAAAAAAACAATGAAAAGCATTATGGTTAGACAGAAGACATTAGCAGTTTATAGATTTTTAGCATTTTACAGTGACCAGTTAAGCACTTGGGAGTATATAAAATATAATCCAATAAAGGCAAAAGAGAAAAGACAGAAAAGATTTCTAGTCTGGTTTTCTAGTTTTCTTTAACTTAGCCAAACATTCAACGAACTACAGAATCTAGTATTCGGACTGGTATTTTTAAAATTTACAACAGCTAGTAATCTAAGCTTCAAAAGTGATAGGAATATAAAATATACATTTTACATATTTATTTAATGCGCTCATATGACTGTTTTATGCCTAAATGTACTTAGTATTCTCATATTTTGGTTTAGGTGGCAATTCGATGGATATGGCGTAAGTTGGAAGAAATGAGGGGGAAAAGACCAAAATGAAAGAAAACGAAAGTTCGGGAACCAAAGTGCAAATATTCAAAAGTTGTATCGAACCTCACGATGAAGACTTGAGAGTGCTAGAGGCCAATTGGATGAAGAAAGAAGTCAAAGGGATGAAATATAGCCAAGACATTATCACATATCAACTTTCAAGCTGAAAAGTTTTGCACCGGTTTTATCCTCATCTTGAGACCAATTTTTGACATATCAAACGATCGAATTCGAAGATGTCATCTGAATAAAGGTTGTAACCCTTTGAGTTATCTTTCCAATACATCTTGAATCGCCTCAATTGGACATTAGGAGAGAAAGTAACAACCAAAAAACTGAAGGCTGTCCGGAGGAAGTTTTGTAAAGCCTTTATCGCATGGCTTTAATTCCGCACGATTGCACGGACCATCACCGAGAGTCTGAAGGTTGAATTTATTTGTTCCTTGGGATAGCATGACTTAATACCTTGCGATCACATGGTTGTTTCCTGATACCGAATCTCAAGTTTCCTAAATTGACTCAAATTCTTTTAGCAACATATCTTGCACGACTTTTTAACCCTGAAAACACCTCAAAACACACCAGAACGCCTCCAAATTCATTCTTCTCGATTTTTCTCTTAGATTCATGAATTGTAACTAAACTTTTACACTTGGTTGAAGGAAACGGAAGCCTCGGAACCACATATTGTGAGATCTAAATAGTTTTTCTTATTGTTTGATTTATATTTTGAGTATTGAATGTTCTTCTGTATTTATTTCTATGATTTGTTGCGTTTAATTGCTAGAGAGCCCACTAGTTTATTGATTGTAATAATCTACCGCTAAGTTAAACATCAATCTATAATTGTTTGATCCCTTTAACTTGTGAAACACTAGGATTTGATTATTTTCTGCGATAGAGGTTATTGAATCTTAAGAAGAATGTTTAAATAGATTGAATGCAACCGCTGGTGTTTGTGTTATCTAGTTCATCGATTTCTCTATTGTGTAAAGTTGTTATTAAATTGAATTTTGAGGCTGATGCAGGGTTATTTAATAATTAGGGTTAATTAGAACGCTGGTTTCTAATTAACTAAAATTAAGGAGAAATAGGAATCAATTCCAACGATGAATATTCGAAATATGAATTGAATTATCTTTGTATCTATGATCAATTGTGGATTTTCGATGGTGGACGTGGACTTAGACCAATGTTAGTCTTTTGATTGTTTTCGTTAATTTAATTGACATTGTTATTAATTGAGTTATTTACAATTGTTTGAATACAAAATCCCCCCAATCATTGTACGAAGCATAAATATTGAATTACACACTTTTCGTGGGATCGACCCTTACTTCCATTACTACATTAGTTTTAGAGGTTTAAGAACTATTTTTAGGTGCCTACGACAGCACACCAAAAAGCATAGCCAAATGAATTTCAACTCAATCTTAGTGGGATTAATTCATATTAAAGTCATGACCAAAATACAGATTTTGGTTTTAAACAAAACAGAAATAGAATTTTGGTACAGATTTTGTTTTAAATCAAATGGAATTAATTATTAAAGTAAATCCCAAGTATGTGAAAATTAGTAAACAGCCCCAAATATATTGCTATGTATAATAAAATATGCCTTTTCCCTTTATGAATCCCATTAGCTTATCACAAATTCACAATGGCAGAATACTTCTAAAACCATAACGGATTGGGGGGGGGGGGGGGGGGGGGGGTGTGTGGGGGGACCGGACCGGGCTGTAGCCAGGTCCAGGTCCAGGTCCAGGTCCAGGTTTAGTAGTTCTAAATTTTTTTTGTACAAGCCCAGTTAAAAAAATTCAGCCCATTACCCAAAAGTCCAATCCTATTTACTTATAACCCAACCCAAATATCTTTATATCACACTCTCATAATCTCATTCAATCTTGATTCCTTGAAATCATCATTTCAAATAGCAGCCGATTCCATTCAAATTTCAACCCTAAATTTGAATTGAAATTGCAATTCCTAGGTTGGTTTTTTTCTTGCTGGTTTAGTAAATTATATTTGGTATTTTTTCAAGTCGAATCCGTCCCTGTCCATATTTTTTTCTTGCTGGTTTTGTTTCTCCTCAGCTCCCATATGAAGATTTTTACTTGCTGGTTTTGTTTTGTCACTTTTGTGTTGAATTTATAGTGATTGTTGAAGTTATAGTGGCTGTTGATTTTTACTCAGCAAGTAATAAATTAGTGGCTGTTTTTGTTTCTCATCTGGTTTTGTTTCTCCTATACTTGCTGGTTTTGTATTGATTGGTGGCTAATTTTATAGATTAGTGGCTGTTGATTTTTACTTTCTGGTTTTGTATTGATTGGTGGCTCATTTTATAGATTAGCGGCTATTGAAGTTAATGTTATAGTGGATGTTGTCTGCTGAATTTTACTTGCTGGCTTTGTTTCTCCTCTGGTTTTGTATTGATTGGTGGCTCATTTTATAGATTAGTGGCGGTTGAAGTTAATGTTATAATGGCTGTTGATTTTTACTTGCTGATTTTTTTTTCTCCTCTAGTTTTGTATTGATTGGTGGCTCATGGCTGTGAATCAAATTGAATTTTAATAAATATGGTAAGGCCGTAAGGGTAATCCTTGCGAGATGCGGCGACGAGGATTTATAAAGGAGTAAAATACTTCATATAAATCAGTTAGTTTCTTGTCATTGCTTTTCCGAAGTTATCAAATACTTCATATAAATCAATATGTCCAATCCTATGTTATTTAGTCTCAGTTTTTTTTTTATTATTTCTACTATTTTCAACCTTTACAAATAGAAGTTCAACCTTCATCAAAGAGATTAAAGACCATATTTTCATTCTTTAAAAAGACGGGGCAATCTAGTGAAAGTATATGTACATCTCCAGAAATTGAACATCTGTCAGTCTCAACTCCTATGCAACATCCTCCAATTTCATCTCCAGAAATTGAACATTCATCGGTCTCAATTCCTGAATTACAATCATGTACTAGTATTGAACGGGATCTGGGAAAATGAAAGCAAATGTTTGAAAATCCCATCAATCTAGGAGATGAGATTAGAATTTCATATATAAAAGTTGGACCTCATTAGCTGAAGCTTAACGAGTATCCAAGGATAGAAGGAAAAAAGCAAGTCCGTCGTTTTCAGAAAAAGTGGTTCGATGAATTTCCTTGGTTGGAGTATTCTCCAACTGAAAGGGCATATTGTTTTTACTGTTTTCTTTTTCAGAAAGATGACAATTCCCCCTGGATGTTCGGGATTGGTTACCGAATGATATAATAATTGGAAGAGGGTTAAGGATGGAAACAAGTGCGCATTTCTTATTCATGCTAATTCAACATATCATAAATTGTGTGAGACTAGAAATAAAGATTTAATCAGACTGTCTCAGCATATTGACAAGGTGGTGCATACTGTATCAGAAGAGGAACTTCGGAAACGCCGTTTGTGTATAATGACTTCAATTAAAAGTGTTCAATGACTAGCATTTCAAGGTTTAAGGTCTAGAGGTAACGATGAATCGCCATCTTCTCTTAATCGTAGGAATTTTATTCAACTAATAAAGTACGCGGCAGATTTGAATCCAGAAATTAGTAAAGTTGTATTGGAAAATGCACCACAAAAATGCCCAATACATTGCTCCAACTTTTCAGAAAGAAATTTTGCATATTATGGCCAATAAGGTACGATACATGATTCGAGAGGAAGTTGATGATGAATGCTTTTGGATTCTTGTTGATGAAGCACATGATGCATCAAATCGAGAACAAATGGCCATTATCTTAAGGTTTATGAATAGTCATGGCTGTTTGATAGAACGTTTCTTTGCAATCAAAAGAGTTAGTGATACCACGTCATTGAATCTCAAAAATAAAATATGTAGTGTTCTTGCTCAATATGAACTTCAGGTAAACAAAATGAGAGGACAAGGGTATGACAGTGCAAGTAATATGCGCGGTGCTTGGAATGGACTTCAAGCATTATTTCTTAGAGATTGTGAATATGAAATACTACGTCCATTGTTTTGTCCATCTGTTACAGTTGACATTTGTCTCAGCGGCTAAACATGTACCTGTCATTTGGAATTTCTTTTCTCATTTAGACAAGATTGTCAATATTATTATTTTTTCTCCTAAATAAGTTACTGAGTTGCAAGCTTCTCAAAGAGAGGAAATTTAGCGTATGATGACTGCTGGGGAGCTCGAATCTAGATGTGGAGCCAATCAAATGGTTATTTTGCAGCGATCCGAAGCTACTCGTTGGAGTTCACATTACGACTCTGTAAAGAGCTTGATAGATATGTATGGTGCAATCAGCAAAGTGCTTGAATATATGGCAGATCTTTGGCTGAAGCTCGTGGTGCTTACAAAAAGTTGGTGAGTTTTAAGTTCATATTTATCTTACATTTGATCCATAGAATTATGAAAATCACTGATGTTCTTTGTCAAACCCTTGAAAAAAAATCTCAAGACATCTTGACTGCTTTAAGGTTTGTGTCTACTACAAAACAATTGCTTCAGAAATTGAGAGATGGCGGTTGGGAAGAATTTCTTGAAGAAGTGAAATTTTTTTGCTCAAAAAATGATATTACAATACCTAATCTAGAAGGTTTGTATAACATTGCTCGTTCTAGTGATGAAACTACAGTTGAGCATTATTATCACTATGATGTCTTCAACGAATCAATAGATTTTGTGACAATGGAGTTAAGTACAAGATTTAATGACATATCAGTAGAACTCCTTTCTCTCAGTGCTTCTTTGGATCCTAAAGATTCATTTCGATCATTTAACAGTCGTAAAATTTGCACACTTGTAGTAAAATTCTAACCTTAAGATTTTTCAAAACAAGATATTATTACATTAGAATTTGAGTTACCACATTATGAGTTAGATATGAAGGGTGAGCCTCGATTTCAAGTATCTACACTTGTTGAGTTATGCAAACAGTTGACTGAGAGTGAAAGGTCGGAAAGTTACATTATGGTGACTAGATTGATTCGTCTTGTATTGACATTACATGTTTCTACCGCAAGCACTGAGCGAGCATTTTCAGCAATGAAACATGTGAAGACGACACTTCGCAACAAAATGGAGGATGACTTTCTTGCTAATTGTATGATACTTTTTATAGAAAGAGAGCTTGCTGAAAAAATCGATCTAAATTTTATTATAGATGAATATTGTATTTCAAATCCTCGTCGGGAACGACTTAAATAAATAATGTTCTTTAATGAATTTTTTTAGTACATGTAAATTTTATTACATTTGCTTTGTTAAGTACTTTCAACCCCCACCCACAAAAATCCTGGATTCGTCCCTGAGAACTTCCATTGTCAACATGCTAACCACTACCATAGCAGAAATTCCAAAACTGACTACCACCAAATATGTCATAAACCACTATGCCACAAAATGAACTTCAAGCCACCATCCCCAGTATAATAGCTCAAACTTATATACATCTCAAAAAAATTAAAAAAGCAAATTAAGCATTACATCATTATTATACAAGAAGAATCAAACATGTTTTACAAATGAATCAGTAACCCGCTAATGGAAGAACAATCCGCCTATGAACTAGATTATGGAATCAAAAAGACAAGAACAGATTATAGAAATTTGAAAGAAATCTTATGGAATGACAGTGCAGAGAAGATGAGGAGGGGGAGAGAAGAATCGTGTGAAACTGAAATTGGGAATAAGGGTTTTACGGTCTCAAACTTCGATCAATATTTTATCCTAAACTAGGGAAATCAGTAGCGGGTTATGGTTTACGTCCAACCCGATTAGTCAGATGAGTTTCTAGACGTTTGTAATTTAGGATGTATTTGATTACATTTATTTTTCTTTAAAAATGACAATTTTTCATTTAAATTCCTACTTTGAAGTATTTGATTGCCATTTTTTTCATTAAAAATATTTTACAATTTTGAAAATATGTCTAATTTTTTTTTTTTTAAGGAAAATATTTTTTTAAGGGGAGTAGGTTTTTGTTTTCCTTAAAATTAGGAAAATAATTTTCATGTCAATCAAACATACTCTTAAGGTTTTTTAAATTAAATTGGACCAATTTTCAGATCGGTTATCGATTTTTCTGATTGAATTGGTTGGTCCGGTTCAATCCGATCCGATTTTCAAAATATTAGAATTTAGTACTCCTATATCTGTCTATTAAAAAATATTGTTGCCCTTAAGTAGCACATTAGTAGCGATACTCTAGTTAGATTTACTTGCCCCAAAGAGCATAATTAAGCAAAATCTAGCATAAATTATGTTTTTGTTCCTAGAGAGTAAATATTTACATAATTTATTTTTAAATAATAATATGTTATTGCTCTTGAAGAGCATGACATTAAAATTCTAATATTTCAAAAGAATATTGATATATTATTTTTTTTAAAAATAGTAAATACAACATACTCCTAAAGTAGCACATGTTTCGAAAAATATACCATTTTAAATGAGTGTTTATCCCTAAAGAAAAACATACTACTTATGTCATGTAAACAATGATTTTTATATGATTATATCATGGTTAATCTTATTTTCGAAAATTAACTATATTTTTTGCCTGATTGAATAATTATTCAAATGACAAACATTATATTGATTTAGAAGTTCAATTACTGAATGTATTATTATTTGAGAATACCAATTGGACCATCACTAGTGGTGGCAAAAAAGCTCGTCGGCTTGACCAGGAAAAAGCCCGAGCCGGCCCGAGTCGAGCCCCATTTTGGGGGGTTGGCCCTTGATTAATTAAAAAAAATAAAAAATAAAAAAAAATTTAAAAACTAAAATAGCTGAAAAAAATAAAAAATCGAGTCGACTCGGCCCGCTAAGGCTCGGGCCAAAGCTCGAGCCGAGCCTTATTTTTTTGGTCGGGCTCGGCTCGGCTCGGGCCCGAAAAAAGCTTGGCCAAAAAAGCTCGAGCCGAGCCCGATCTTTTTTTTTTCGGCTCGACTCGTTGACATAGCTAACTATCACTATATCAATAACGATGCGAAATTGGGAATTCAAACATTTAATGAAGAACCATAAAAATTTTCAATTCAATGAATTCTTATATAGTGTTTGTTCTCTTTATTAAGAATTAATAATTAATCATCACTAGTTAAAATAAGGATTGAATTTCACATATTTCTAGAAATTAATTAGAGTGATATATGAGACATCGTCACTATCTACAATGACCATTTAAATATTATTTATATTTAATCGATTTGATACATCTACTAGATGATTGTATAGTGTTCGCAACTTGAAGTTTGAAAAATCACTACTCAAATTATAAATTATGAGCATAATTTTCAAATTATACAATCAAGAAGATGTATCTTGTTAAAACTAGTCAGCATAAATCTTAACATTTTAATAAGTTTTAATGGGGATGTCGATAAATGATTTAATATTATTGCTTGTTAAATGCTTCCGATCAATTTTTTAATCACTACTATTGAGAGCAAAGTACTTTTCATTTCTATTTAGAGAATGTTATTACGCATTATACCAATATCATATTTTCCCTGTTATAACTGAGCTTATGATCAGAGCTTCGAAAAATTATACCAATAAATTTTAATTACATATTCTTCGAAAAATTACTATTATAAAACTTATTCTTAAAAAAAAAAAAAAAAAAAAAAAAAGAGCTCACACACACCCTAAGTCTAGTCCATCTATGCAGCTCCTCCGTACCTCTTCATTCGATGTGTCATACTTTATGTGGCCCACAGGATAACCTGTTGAATTTGATAATTTCTAGTGGAGAAAATTATAAATTAATTAATTGATGATTATTGCGGAAGTTGGGAAATAGAATTACAATCTAACTACGAAATTGGTACTCTCTCTATCTAAAAAAAGAGCATGTAAGTCCATCAAATTATTCATGCTATTATGTGAAAGGCAAGGAGAACAAATCACAATTTCCATAAAATTAAAATACATATGTTGAAGTGTGATTGGAGATTCAAGATATGCATTTAAATTGTTTGACGGAGAATTAAGATACTGAATTAAGATCGTTTGTTATGGATTTAGGTAAGTTCTTGGTTAATTTGTAGTTGTATGTGATAATAACAAAAATTAAGTTCTCATATTTATATGAATTTAATTGTTATGTAAATTGAACAATATTAACACATGGTACCAGAGCGTATGAAGTATGAATTCATAATTTCCCATTAAACTTAAATTCATTCAATGTTATGTCCTGAAATTCTTAACAATATCATAATCACGACAACAACAACAATAACAATAATGTTATCTTCATCTTGTTCAAGTGACAGTTCATATTATAATGTGAAAACATGTCAAATAAAGAATTCAACACCATATCATCAAATTAAATTCCCCGATCGATGGTTGCACCCATACTCCCTATCACTTTGAAGTGTGCAATCATAGTCAAACTATGAAATTTCACACGTATTCTGGATTTCATATAGATGTTCTATGAGGTACAAATGGATTCAATACGAGTCCTCCTACTTTAATAATCAAACATACCCTAAAAGTTCTATAATATGTCATAGGAGGTACTTTGACTTACACGCTTATGCTGTAATACATTTGACATTGAAGCCAAAATATTAAAACGAGCCATCTTGCCTACAGTGGCCCACTTTTCATACACAATAGTTTTGAACTTGCACTTGGTCTCAGTAGGTTCAAGAAGACATCCCTCAAACAAAATTAAGTTTATCCTCAATGAGTACAAAAATAAAACTACGTCGACATAGTTTTCTCTATTAGTTAGTTTTGTTATGGAATAACGAGAAATGTACCAAGTGATAGTTTGTAGAAAATAACCATAAATTGCATATTAAAATTGAGCAACGAATAAAAATTTAGTAAATGATACATGAATGTATATGTTGATCCATTAAACTGCAACGTTCCCTTCTATAAGAAATGTCACTTTGTCCATTAATCAAGTTGGAATCCTCGCACTAGACAAATCACATGTGACAACAAATGTCTAGATAAGCTAAGTATCATTTTATTTGGTCACTAAAATCATAGAGGAGAGCCTCTATAGAAGGTTCATAGATAATCTTGATTTGAGTGTATAACATTTATCTAGATCATTAGATATTTGAGAATGATTCCTACATCTATGGATGCCATCAAATTACATTCAATTAAGATTGTCTTAACATAGAGGAATTCAAACTACGCAACCATTCTATAGGGAGTTCGTTGCATTACCAGTACGATGTAAGTACATTACATTACTTATGGATTGTAATTAAAATATATTATTTTATGTAATTAAAAATTACCAGTCGAATATGTAATTTTTCGAAGAATATGTAATTAAAATATATTATTTTATTTATTTTTTAAAAAATAAATTGGGCCAAGTCCAATCATAGAATTCACTGTCCACGTGCACACGAGTCACGAATTGCACATGTTAATTTTGAATCGAACCTATATTTAAACATAATTATCAGATTCGACTTGATCATTGACGAGACAAACCATAGGGTCATTGATTCTAAGGATGGGATTATTGAATCAACTTTCGAGTGATTGCTATGTCAACTAAATAAAAACTTTCGTATAATAAAAAGTAACATAGTAATAAAAAAATTATTACATTTTTTTTGGTTCACAAATCAATTCAAAGATATATTTTAACTTCATTTCTTCTTCCATTTTCCTAGCATTTTTATAATTGTGTTTGAAATTATTGTGCATTATATTTATTATGTCACCTGAATTTCATTTATTATCTTTTAATTTTACCATTAAAATTACAATCAATATTTTTTTTGTTACACCTCATTATGTCATATTTTTGTTCTCCAAATATAAGAATTTATAAATATATTATTTAAACTCTGTTAAATAATTTATATAATATTGTTTAGTAATTTTTGTTTTCAAACAAATAGATATTTTAAAAGAGCTAATGGTTAAGTGATAATAAATGAAATAACTTGTTCCCATTTTATTAAGTTATATATTTTGTAAATTATTATGATCACTTGCCAATTTAGGCGGGTGAGTTTTGACCCATTGAGGCAATTCTTGATCGATTCTATTGTCAAAGAAATGATGTTATACAGTATCATCGGTGCTAAGTAGCTACACTTGATATGTACAATTAAATGGATGTTTTGACTTTACATTTAAATGAACTTATTATTTAACGACATCTAATTAACACATAGATTGGTACTAAGCACCAATAAACTTAAATAACATTACTTATTGTCAAAAGGGTTATTGCAAATCAAACCAAGTGCAGATAGCCTTATTTATTATTAGTTATGCCCGATTTAATATTAATCATTGAGGCCTAAGCACAAGTTCCAAATAATGTGAAAAAAAAAATGTTTCTCCGATTTCCCTCAAATCTCCAAATGCAAGTTTCAAGTTTTTAACCTTTTGCCCTAATTTTTCATTCACACAAACGATTTAGAGAAAATCCCATAAAAACCGATTACTCAAATATTTGTCAAAGTTGGTCAAAACCAACTTGATAAACCCATTTCTAACGTTACTTTTCTTGATTTCAAGTATCTCTCTTTTTAACACTTTCATAAAATCATTCAGTTTTTCAGGTAACATTCCACCTCTCATAAAAAAAAAAACAAGAAGAAGAAGAAAAAATTATAATAAAAACAAAGCAGTTAATATTAACCCCCGGGTCTAGACCCCGACCACCTACTAAAGTAGGCTAGCTCACGCCAATTTTCCGTTTAAAGTTTGAACCCGTCCTCTAATTTGACATGCTGATTGGGATTGGCCTGCAAAATTGGCAGGTTGATGGGTCGAACCAGCCCAAATATTAATATATAGTCCAGGACT
The DNA here is from genome assembly GCA_035079005.1 of Fraxinus americana. Classification (NCBI taxonomy): domain Eukaryota; kingdom Viridiplantae; phylum Streptophyta; class Magnoliopsida; order Lamiales; family Oleaceae; genus Fraxinus; species Fraxinus americana. Next base: position 13,242,708 of record CM068724.1, read on the forward strand.
GACCAATGATAAATGGGCTAATTGCATATTAATGGTCCAAACTAGTCCTCTTGTTTGGCAAATGGGTAATTAGCACATAACGTCCCCACATTTCAATGTTATTGTGAAAAACGTTATTATCTTTCATTTTTTAGCATTTTCACCCTTATTTCCACCATTCGTTGTGCAAAAGGTTATTTTCATCAATTTCTCAATTAAGAATTGTAAAATGACGAATATACCATTCTTTTTAAATAAAACAAAAGAAAAAAATTTAATTGCAACTATAGTCCCAAATTTTTTTTTAAAAAAAAGCGCAAAATGAGTTCCAAATAAATTATTACAAGTGTAATTAACACATAATATCCATACATTTCACTATTATTACAAAAAGCGTCCATATCTTTTATTTTTTTTGCATTTTAACCCTTAATTACCTATTTTCATCCAATTTCTCAATAAAAAGTTATGAAATGATGAATATATCATTTTATTTAAATAAAAAACTAAACAATTAATTGCAATCATAGTCCCAATTTTTTAAAAAAGTGCAAACGAGTCACAATTAAATTTATTTAAAAATTTAAAAATTTAAAAAAATTATTTTTTTATTTAAATAGGAAGGTATATTCATTATTTCACAGTTATTTATTGAGAAATTGGATGAAAATGATGGATTGCGCAATTAAATGTGTAATTAAGGGTGAAATGCCAAAAAAAAAAAAAAAATGTATGGACCTTTTTCACAATAACGGTGAAATCTAGTGGCATTATATACTAATTACTCGTTTAATAATTTATTTGGGATTCATTTGCATTTTTTTAAAAAATTGGGGCTGTGATTGCAATTTTTCCTTTTTGTTTTATTTAAAGAGAATGATATATTCATCATTTCACAATTTTTAATTGAGAAAATTGTTGAGAATGACCTTTTGCGCAATAAAATGTGGAAATAATGGTGAAAATATCAAAAAATGAAAGGTAAGGAAGTTTTCCATAATAACATTAAAAGGTTGGGATATTATGTGCTAATTACCCTTTGACAAATCATTTCTCATTGGCCCATTGACAAGTTGACGGGCCATGCGGACCCGAATATCAATCCCTGGACCGAGGACTATCCTGAACTACCAAATAAGATTATTTCCAAATTTAATTTTAAAAAAACACCAATTTTATCTAAGAGTCCATTTGACAGGACTTTTTATTTTTATTTTTTCTTCCTATAGAACTTCCTAAAAAAGTTATTTTAATTTTTGTTTTAGCTTTCTTTTCGGTAAGTACTTTAGGGAAAGTCATATTGAACCACATTCCTCTAAAAAGTCTTCTAATTAAGAGAAGTATTTTCATAAAATTAGTCAAATTGGTCCAAAGGCCTTTTGTGTCTCAAAAACTCATTCTAATTTTTCAAAAGTCATGTCAAATGGGTCATAAAATAACTAGTGTGAGCATCTACATTGCAAGTGCACAACCAATTGAGAAATCGTTAGGACTATAAAATGGAGAAAGACAAGAATATTACAATATTTTGTAATCTTGAGGGACATGAAATAAAAGCTAGTGTTAGAAGTGATTTTACTTTTTCCCTTCATTTTCTTGATGTGGGAATTGAATAATTTTTTTAATATTAATATTTTCGTATAAATGGACTTGTTATTGGAATCAAAGATTTTTTTAGAAATCAAAGAAATGAAATAGAAAATTACTCAATAATAAATGAAGCATTGTATAGAGAGCGGAATTGGTTTTCTACATTTGAAGAGTCAAATACAATCTTTATTTTAATTTAGTGCACTGAGCATCTCAAAAATAAGTTTGACTCTCTAAAATAGAGGAATGAGGTTAACGAAGAGCTTGTTGGAGATGGTGTAAAGTTTTCTCGGACTTTTTTTGAAAAGTCTTTTTGCTTTAGAATTTATGTACAAAAATTGAATTTAACATCTTTATCTTCTCCTATTGCTCTTTAAATAGTTTAGTGTTTGGTTTTATCTAAACACGCTCTTTAGTTATTCTGTAGAAAGTAAATATTGTTTTGAAATTTCTTTCATTGTTTCTTATTGCGCTAAAATTTACAAGTGGACACTATCGTAAACATGTAATAAATTGGACATAAGAGTCAAAGTATTGATTCCATGATGACTAATTACCTAATCTAGTTTTCGTTCAAACCCAACTTTAATTGAATAACAAGATTAGTCAAGTTTTTTTTATTAACAACCTAAAAGTTAACAACCAATCTGACTAAACTAATGAACTAGCGGAAAGAGATTATGAAACTCAAGTAATTGACAAATATTGGGACTTCAAATCCCTTACATTCATCCATTTTAATATCTACCTAAGATTTAGACAACACTAATTCAAATATAAAGATCAATGTTCATAATTTATTTAATAAGCTCTCACAAATAAAATTGTATATATAATCTCATATGACTACCATGCTCACATCTCTTTCTATACTTATCACAGCATCGATCTTCGATGAGCTATTACAACATTCTGATGCTGCTATACAAATAGTCGTTGCTTTTTGCTTTTGTGAAATTATTTCAGCACATAGCACCCCCTTATAGTGATGAGACAATGTAGAATAAATTTCAAATAATTATATCATTATTTGCTTCTCCCATTGACACATTCTCCAACTTGTATGCTAATGGAGTTAGGATATTTAAACTATGGCTAATGTGATGTACTGATCATCATGTTGGATTTAGACGTGAGCATATGATACCAACATGTTTAAACATTTTCTCTTAGCCCCAAAAAAACTCACTAGGGAATATCTTTACATCCTTAGAGACAATCATGACCCCTTTATTGGAAGACAATGACTGTAGCGCCCCGGGTTCCGTGAACCCGGATTGCCACATCATAATCTTTTGCAACCGATTTAACTAATAAGATTTGCGCAAAATAACTAAATTTCAAATTTCGCATTTATAACGGTAAAAAGCCTTGAAAACAACAAAACTCATTTAATTAACTTAAAGAACTTGATTAAACTTCAAATCTCGAGTTTTGGAAATACGGAAATAACAAGTACGTTAATAGCGTTCAAATACGAAATTCTTTTTAAATGTAAATAACTGAATTCATTAAATCGTTGCCACATTGCCCATCAATCACGATCGCCTCCAAAGTCTGCAAATATTGTTAAAATAATGGGGTAAGTATTTCGAAGAAATACTCAGTAGACTCATCGCCGATAATTAATTTACAGAATAATTGAATACACACTTATGTAATATACAACGTGATATCATCATTATCTTTGGTTCATTTTCTTGAAAATCATAGGCTCTTTAAAATCATAGGCTGTGGGTAGTCTTTCTCGTGCATTTAAAGCATATAAGTTATGCATAACATTCTCATCTTATCTCATAAGAGATTCTCTTATTTCTCATGCAATAAAGCATATAAGTTATGGCAAGCATAACAATATCATATATCTCATATGACATATTCTTTTTTCATGCATTTAAGCATATAATTCACGTAAATTCACATAAGACATGCAATTATAATTTAAATTAATTAATGGTGGAGAGTCTACCTCAATCTATCTCGAATCACGTAAAAAGTGGAGCGGGAAATAACTTCAAGCTCTTAATCGTACGTACGTTTCGTCTAGCCAAAATAGAAATTAGGTTTGAATTAGTATTTCGAAATTTTAAAGTCTTAAAGCGATAAAATAAAGTTTAGGGACCTAATTGGATATTTATTAAAATTGAATTTGACAAATCTAAGGGTTGAAAATACTATTTTCAAAGTATTGAGGCTAAATGTGTAAAATAACTACTCTAGGGACTTAATTGAAAACTATTGAAACTGAAAATAAAAGTTTAAGGGTTGAAATTGAACTTTTAGAAGTTAAGGACTAAACTGTAAATTTATTAAAGATGAAAATAAGAGTTTAGGGATGAAATAGTAACTTTTAGAAGTTAGGGACTAAACTGTAAATATATTAAAACTGAAAATAAAACTAAAAGGACTGAAATTATAACTTTTACAAGTTAGGGACAAACTGTAAATATATTAAAACTGAAAATAAAACTAAAAGGCTTAAACTAAACATTTTATAAATTAGGGACTAAATTGAACATTTACTAAAACTGAAAACAAAATTAAGGAACTGAATTTAAAACATTTAAAACCCTGGGACTTAAATAACACCTTTAAAAACCTGGGGCTTAGGGTGCAATTTCCAAAAAAATAAAAAATAAAAACATTTCCATTCTCTCTCTCGTTCATGAGAAAGAGCGACGGGAGTGGCTTCGCCTCTCCCCTGATTTCACCACCACCGACCGGCGGTCGGTGGCAGCGCCACCACGGTGGTGGCGCCGTGGTGTGCTGTCGCAAGCACCCAAAAATAGTCCTTAAACCTCTAAAACTAATGTAGTAGTAGAAGTAAGGTCGATCCCACGAAGAGTGTGTAATTCAATATTTTATGTTTCGTACAATGATTGAGGGGTTTTTGTATGCAACAATTGTAAATAACATAATTAATAACAATGAAAATTAAATTAACGAAATTAATCAAATGACTAACCTTGGTCTAAATCCACATCCACCATCGAAAATCCACAATTGATCATAGATACAAGGATAATTCAATTCATATTTCGAATATTTATCGTTGGAATTGATTCCTATTTCTCCTTAATTTTAGTTAATTAGAAACCAGCGTTCCAATTAACCCTAATTATTAAATAACTCCAGACCAGCGCTCAAGATTCAATTTAATAACAGATTTACACAATAGAGAAATCGATGAACTAGATAACACAAACACTAGCGGTTGCATTCAATCTATTTAAACATTCTTCTTAAGATTCAATAACCTCTATCGCAGAAAATAATCAAATCCTAGTGCTTCACAAGTTAAAGGGATCAAACAATTACGGATTTGATGTTTAACTTAGCGGTAGATTGTTACAATCAATAAACTAGCGGGCCCTCTAGCAATTAGACGCAACAAATCATAGAAATAAATGTAGAAGAACATTCAATACTCAAAATATAAATCAAACAATAAGAAAAACCATTTAGATCTCACAATATGTGGTTCCGAGGCTTCAATTTCCTTCGACCAAGCGTAGAAGTTTAGTTACACATGATAGATCTAAGAAAAATAGAGAGAAAATAGGTTGGAGGCGTTCTGCTCCGTTCTAGGGTTTTAAAAGATGTATTTATAGTTGATTCCATAGGTAGTTGACTTAAATTAGGAAACCAGAATTTTCGTATCGGAAATGAACCATGCGGCCTCATGGCTTAGAGGCTTGCGGCCGCAAGGAACAAATGAACTCAACCTTCAAACTCTCGGTGATGGTCTATGCGGCCGCATGGAATTAAAGGCTTGCGGCCGCATGGTTTTACGAAATTTCCTCCGAACAGTTTTCAGTATTTTGGTCGTATCTTCTTTTCCCTATATCCGATTGAGGCAATTCAAGATGTGTTGAAAAGATAACTCAAAGGGCTACAACTTTTATTCAGATATAATCTTCCAATTCGATCGTTTTCCATGTCAAAAATGGGTCTCAATATGAGGCTGAAAATCGGTGTATAACTTTTCGATTGGAAATTGATGTGTGATCATATTTTGACGATATTTCATCCATTTGACGTCTTGTTTCAACCAATTGACTCTCAAATCTTCATTGTTTGGTTTGACACAACTTTTGTGTATTTGTACGCTAGTCCTTGAACTTTCATTTCCTTTCACTTTGGTCCATTTTCACATATTTCTTCCAAATTACGCTATATCCATCAACTTGCCACCTAAACCAAAATATGAGAATATTAAGTACATTTAGGCATAAAATAGTCATATGAGCGCATTAAATAAAGATGTAAAATGTGTATTTTATATTCCTATCAAATTCCCCCACACTTAGCTTTTGCTCGTCCTCGGGCAAAACTTAAATTTAATTCTCCAAAGACATCAAGTCGTAATGCCAATAACATATAACCATCAAACTTTTTCAAAACACATAAAATTTTATGAATAAACATTCCATACAACTCATAATCAATTAGCAAGCATTTTCATATAAAGATGGAGTAAACCAAACATGTAGACCCTCACGAATATAAGCACTCAACTCTCATGTGTTTAAAAGGGTAAGTGTTTCGCTCAATTTCATTCCAATGGAGATGTTCTACCATATGCTTGCATATCTTCTCATTCGCCACCACTTAGATCACATGTTTTACAAGAATAATAAGGACTTTTCAAAGGTTGTAATGTGGCTTATGGTCAAAGAGGGAAATATTTGGGTATGTGACTCAAGAGCCATCGAAACTAGTGGAGTAAAGATAAATAGACTTAGCTCAAATATATACATAAGACATGTAAACCAACCACTCCACATGATAGCTTCATCATTTTTGCATCTATCCCACACAAATCGAACTCTTTCTTGGGATGTATGAAGAGTTATGAATATAGATCTTTTTCACATCAAATTCACTCTCCTTTATCACTCATTTTCTTTTACTTCTTTTTTTTTTCTTTTTCTTCAATCATTCATTTTTTTTCTTATTTTTCTTGTGTTTTTCTTGCACAATGTAAACTCCAAATTATACACCAATAATAGAACTACATGAATTGACATAGAAAATGTGTTCCAATTCACCAGTAATAGCACTACCATAAATCTTGATACCCCCACACTTATTTTCTTTCATACCCACACTTCTCATGACATTCAAGATTACTCAACTAGCTCTAAGGCTTGGATAAAGACATTGTTTTTCCAGTTTAAAGCTTGTAATGTGAGTTTATACAAAGAAAAGGCAATGAGGCTCAAAGGGGCTCAACAATGGAAAATTTAATTATAGGGTCGGCTATTAGGCTAATGAAACTCATTTATGTGACAAAGATGGCCTTAATCATGTTCATGCATGCATGTGTCAATGTGATCTTAAAGAGAATCAAGGCAAGTTCTAGATAAACAAAACCATGGAAGAATATCACACATGAAAAAATAATGAGACTGTTATGGATGTATCAGTCTAAAAGCTCAAAAATCTCACCGACTTTTGTCCACATAATTTAGTTGCTACCATCCTCAAAGAAAATAACTCAACCAATTAACTCTAAGTTGGAGGATTATTCATTCAATCATGTTATGAGTTCTTCAAAAGCATAATTAATTCTAACAAATAGCATACACAACCCAAAACAATCATTTAACTCTCAATTCATTTTCTTGAAAAATCATGCAAAAATTTTTAAATTTTTGAAATTTAAACTCAATCTAAATCTAAACTCAATCTAAATCCCCTCCCCCACACTTAAAACTTACATTGTCCCCAATGTAAGGTGAAATGCAAAGAAAAGACAAAGATAACTAAAATATGAATATGAAAAAAAAAAAAAAAAGATAAAGGAAAAAACTCCCCTTGGGTTGCCTCCCAAGCAGCGCCTTTGTTTATTGTCTTTGGCTCGACTTATTGCTTTCTTGTTTAGCCCGGGTCTATCATGGTTGGCTTCGATCTTCTTTGCAGTGCACCAAGTCCATTGGGAATGATAATTGGTAGTGTCCCTCCACCTCCATGGAATGTATACTTGTAGTGACTGGGGTGAAGTTTCAAATCCAGAATGAAAATCTGCAAAACAAAGGATAAATGTTTTTCATTAGAAACTGGCAAGACAAAACAAGAGCTATTACCTGACTTTGGAAGATCATTTAATGCTGCTACAGTTTTTTGTAACTTGGTGTTTAAGGTCAACTCCTCTTTTTCCTTCCCAAGATGCTCATTAATGACATATTCCCATTCATTTTTACCAACAAATTTGAAAACATCCTGTGCTAATTGATCAATTACATCAATAAAATGAACATGATTATTAACACAAGAATGTTTCATGGAATCATAGATATTAAGCTTAATGATCTTATCATCAAATTCCATGGTCAATGTACCATTATTAAAATCCATCTTAGTTTTGGATGTCCGTAAGAATGGTCTCCCTAACAAGATAGGAGTAGTATGATTACTATTGCCCATGTCAAGGACATAAAAATCAGCAGGGAAAATCAAACCATCAATTTTCACAAGAACATCCTCAACTACCCCCTTAGGATAGGCATTAGATTTATCAGCTAGTTGAATTATTATACCAGTTTTATTTAAAGGTCCAAGTTTCAAGGAAGTGTATACAGAGTATGGCATGACATTAATAGATGCTCCTGAATCTAGCATGGCCTTTTCAAACTTAGTGTCGCCTATCATGCAAGGGATAGTGAACATACCTGGATCCGTGCACTTTATTGGAAGTTTCTCTTGAATAATTGCAGATACCCGTTCTCCAACTTTTACCTTTTCAATCCCCTTCAATTTCTGTTTCCTCTTACTTGTGCACAATTGTTTCAAAAATTTGGCATAACGAGGTACTTGTTTAATAATATCTAAAAGTGGAATATTTACCTCGCATTTACTAAAAATTTCATGCAACTCATCATGATCTCGTTCATATTTCCTAGATCCTACTAAAGTTTGAGGAAAATGAGGTACGTGTTTACAATCAGAAAGAGGTGGAAACTTACGCTCAGTTACCTCATTATCGTTGGGAGTAGTCTTGTTTGCAACGACATTTTCTTCCTTTTTTTGCTCAGACGATGTAGGGGATGTCTTTACTGGAACTTCAACCTTCGTATCATTCCTCAACGTGATTGCACTTACATTTGCCCGTGGGTTTTTCACCGTTTGAGAGGGTAGTTTTCCTGCATTCTGTGACTCCAATCGACTGACCGCATTAGCCATTTGACTTATCTGATTCTCCAAACATTGAATGCTAGCCCTTCTCTCCTGTTGAAATTGTAAAGTGTTAGTGGCCAGAGATCTAACAATATCTTCTAAAGACATATCAGAGTTAGAAGTTTGGCCCTGTTGTTGCCTAGGAGGGTATGCCTGATTATATTGCTGGGAATTCTGCCAATTTTGATTCATAGGTTGATTCACTTGTCGATTCTCATAACTAAGATTTGGATGATCCATCCATCCTTGATTGTACGTGTTTGAATATGGATCATAATTCCTTTGTGGTTGTCCAGGAAAGCTACCGGCTACATTTACGTGTTCAATGAATTCTTCTTGAAGTGTTGGGCACATATCAGTTGGATGGCCTACCAATGAACAAATTCCACATGCATTCACTGTTTGCACATTACCTGCAACCATTTGACAAATAAGAGTAGTTAGACTCGCAAGTTGTTGTTCAATGGATGAGACATTTACCTCATTAACATATTTCGATGGCATGTCGAGTCTAGTGCTGAATTGTTGAGAATTGGCGGCCATAGTTGCAATCAAGTTCCTCAAACTATCAAGGAAACTCAAAAAAAAAAAAAAAATGACAAACAAGTTAAAACAAAACTAGAATAAGAAAAACAAATAAAATTCTATGCTAAAATTCCTAAAAAAAATAAATTGCTTAAAAACTTAGAAAATTATAATTTTTTTTTCAAAAATAAATAAAATAACTAAAGAAGCACAAAAATAAATTAGCACCACTCCCCGGCAACGGCGCCAAAATTTGGTGTGCTGTCGCAAGCACCCAAAAATAGTCCTTAAACCTCTAAAACTAATGTAGTAGTAGAAGTAAGGGTCGATCCCACGAAGAGTGTGTAATTCAATATTTTATGTTTCGTACAATGATTGGAGGGTTTTTGTATGCAACAATTGTAAATAACATAATTAATAACAATGAAAATTAAATTAACGAAATCAATCAAATGACTAACCTTGGTCTAAGTCCACATCCACCATCGGAAATCCACAATTGATCATAGATACAAGGATAATTCAATTCATATTTCGAATATTTATCGTTGGAATTGATTCCTATTTCTCCTTAATTTTAGTTAATTAGAAACCAGCGTTCCAATTAACCCTAATTATTAAATAACTCCAGACCAGCGCTCAAGATTCAATTTAATAACAGATTTACACAATAGAGAAATCGATGAACTAGATAACACAAACACTAGCGGTTGCATTCAATCTATTTAAACATTCTTCTTAAAATTCAATAACCTCTATCGCAGAAAATAATCAAATCCTAGTGCTTCACAAGTTAAAGGGATCAAACAATTACGGATTTGATGTTTAACTTAGCGGTAGATTGTTACAATCAATAAACTAGCGGGCCCTCTAGCAATTAGACGCAACAAATCATAGAAATAAATGTAGAAGAACATTCAATACTCAAAATATAAATCAAACAATAAGAAAAACCATTTAGATCTCACAATATGTGGTTCCGAGGCTTCAATTTCCTTCGACCAAGCGTAGAAGTTTAGTTACACATGATAGATCTAAGAAAAATAGAGAGAAAATAGGTTGGAGGCGTTCTGCTCCGTTCTAGGGTTTTAAAAGATGTATTTATAGTTGATTCCATGGGTAGTTGACTTAAATTAGGAAACCAGAATTTTCGTATCGGAAATGAACCATGCGGCCTCATGGCTTAGAGGCTTGTGGCCGCAAGGAACAAATGAACTCAACCTTCAAACTCTCGGTAATGGTCTATGCGGCCGCATGGAATTAAAGGCTTGCGGCCGCATGGTTTTACGAAATTTCCTCCGAACAGTTTTCAGTATTTTGGTCGTATCTTCTTTTCCCTATATTCGATTGAGGTGATTCAAGATGTGTTGAAAAGATAACTCAAAGGGCTACAACTTTTATTCAGATATAATCTTCCAATTCGATCGTTTTCCATGTCAAAAATGGGTCTCAATATGAGTCTGAAAATCGGTGTATAACTTTTCGATTGGAAATTGATGTGTGATCATATTTTGACGATATTTCATCCATTTGACGTCTTCTTTCAACCAATTGACTCTCAAATCTTCATTTTTTGGTTTGACACAATTTTTGTGTATTTGTACGCTAGTCCTTGAACTTTCATTTCCTTTCACTTTGGTCCATTTTCACATATTTCTTCCAAATTACGCTATATCCATCAACTTGCCACCTAAACCAAAATATGAGAATATTAAGTACATTTAGGCATAAAATAGTCATATGAGCGCATTAAATAAAGATGTAAAATGTGTATTTTATATTCCTATCACGCCGGTAACGGGCAGAAGGGGGTGTTTCAATTTGGGTGAAAGGGTTCGATTTGGCGCTCAATATTTTGCTCGAATTTTTCTCCTCAGTGGCAATAAGTCTCGAAAATTATTAAGGTAAGTTATGGGTTTTTGAGTTAGGGTTTTTATTTCATGTTTTGGGGCTTAGGTGGTGTTGGGCAATGTCGGTTTGAGGTGGAGTTTGGGCGGTTTGTACTCGGCTTTTGGAGGTGGAAGCTGTCGGTGTGTGGTGGTTGGAGTTGTTTGGGTTTGGAGTGAGCTGTGGGTGGCTTGGTGGTTGGTGGAGGTGGTGGTTGCCACGGTTTGGATAGTGGCGTTTGGGTGAGCTGCCTGGGGTGTTGGTGTCGTGGTTTGGGGCTACAAACTTGGGCAGTGTCTTGGCAGTGGCGTGTTGGTGGTGTGAGCTTGGTTGAGCTCGATTTTTTGGTGATCATGGAGGTGGTGTTGAGCAGTGAGTTGGTTTGAGGTGTTGGTGATGGCTTGGTGAGGTGTTGGTGGTTTGGACGGGCTGCATTGTGTTGCAGCTTTGGGAGCTCACGATTGATGCTGGAAATGGATGTGCTAGCATCAATGGTAACTCATAGTGAAATGGAATGGTGATAAGAAGATGGTGTTGATGTTAGAAATTGATGTTCTAGCATCAACATTGATCTCCAACACTTGAGGAAAAAGAGAGCAAGCTTACTAAAAAAAAATGGCCGCTAGAATGCCACGATGGTGATGATGGAGGGAAAGAGTGCATATGAATAGTGGGAATTTATGGCACAAACTTCTAGGTAGGTAATTGGGCCAAACAGTTGGGCTTTTGAAAATACTCTAATTGAAATTAAAACAATGGATTTAAATGAAGTTGGGCTAAAAAGAATTAAAATTTCGATTTGGGACATTTAATTGGGCCTATGTAATTGGACTATAATAATTGGACTATAAATATTGGGCTCTAAATATTGGATCCACATAAAATAAATCGGAATTGATACTAAAATAATTATTCGATATTTGGAACTTGATCGAAAAGATTTAAATTTGTTTTTGTAACAGCTAGACGAATACGATTTCTCTTTAAAATTAGGGTTATAGTTTAGCGACACATTTTTCGAGAAATAATTTTCTTTCATTTAAAAGTTCTCGGTCGCTACAATGACAATCTCGTTGGACTTGATTACCCTTCTTTTCAGTAGTGTGAAAAAGAAAAATAAGGAGATTTGTCCTATTGCAATGAATGTGGTAAGAAGTCTGAGAAGTATGCTGACACGATTAAACTTTATTTGTCACAATCTATTAAATCTTTAAGGGTATGTGTCGATGATTATAGAACGATTATTTCCTCTCTTTGCACAGAGGATGAGAGTTCTGAAGAGTGTATTATGTCCTATATCATAATTACACATGTAGTTGATACACTCAACACTAATATAGTTGGAGAATTACCTATACACCGAAGTAAAACATTTCACGTGTCATTGACCTCATGCCAAAATTGATATCGCCTACTCTTTTGCATGACTTTCATGTTGATTTTGTTTTGGTGTTACCTTATGAGCATGACACTCCCCAGGTTGGCACATTATTGTTCAAGTCCATTGATCAATTGCATACATTCCTTGTCAACATTCGGTTGTTGCCTACTGATTATTGACATATTGCTTTAGCTCCTCTCTTGGTTGTTAATTTTCCTAAATTTCAGGCCAAGAATTTTGAAATTTTTAAACATACTTTTGATTTGTAATATAAGTTAGGGGACTCTAATGATAATTGTTACGCTTCTTCCAGCGATGCTCCAATTATGGCAATGTGGCTGCCATATAGTAAGTAAACTTCGACACACACTCCATGTCATTTTGCCTATGTAGCAAAATTAGTCAAACTCATGAAATTGTCGAACCTCTATGTAGAGGCCAAACCCATGTGCAGGGCCCAAATCCATACAGAGGGCCGAACCCTCTTGACGAGGGGAGACAATTTCTGATCGTGCAAAGATCTTTAGTACAAAATCCTTTGTGATTGATTGATGTGACCATTCACTACAGCAATCACTTAGCTAAATGAATATGTTAAATCTAGTCCATACAACCTAGGCTATAAGGCTAAAATGGTCAAAACATTAAACACGATTGAGCCTAGGATAGCTATGTCAACGAGCCGAGTCGAAAAAAAAAGCTCGGGCTCAGCTCGAGCTTTTTTAGGCCGAGCTTTTTTGGGCCCGAACCGAGCAAAGCTCGGGCAAAAAAAATGAGGCTCGGCCTGAACTTTCTACCCGAGCCTTAGCAGGGCCGAGCCCGGACCGAGCCTTTTGGGTTTTTGATTTAATGTCAAATCTACATTTTTACTTAAAAAATTTAAAATTTGTACGGTTTATACGTACTATAAATTGAATAAAAAAACTCCGGTTCGACTTGAGCTTTTTTGCGCCAGAGCCGAGCCAAGCAAAGCCCGGCCAAAAAAATGAGGCTCGACCCGAGTCTTGGCTCGGTGTAATTGAGCCCGAGCCAGGCCCGGCTAGGCTCGAGCTTTTCCGAGCCGAGCCGAGCCCAAGCCGGCAAGGTTTTTGGCCATCCCTAGCCTAGGATTGAAAGAATGATGCTTACAATAAGGCGTCTCGACCGTTAGGATGAGACCACGTGAGCCCAAGCCGGCAAGGTTTTTGGCCATCCCTAGCCTAGGATTGAAAGAATGATGCTTACAATAAGGCGTCTCGACCGTTAGGATGAGACCACGTGTCGTTTCATCCAACTATTATCATTTACTCTCCTCTAAAATAAAAGTTCACACTTGGTGTGATTCCAAGCTCTAATTCAATTTATGCACTCAAACTCTAATTTTACTATCATATTACTCTCTATACCCTTCTGGATCTGAACCCCATTTACTTATATGGATGTGAGAGAAGCCGGGATCAGTTGGCTATGTCACCCTTACAAAAAATGATCTTAACAAATTGGCATCGCCTATGGAAAAACACACTATAACCATGAGCAATCTCGTGGACAAAGCTTGCTAGAAAAAGTATAACTTTCCCCTTGAAGAAATATTTTGTTCTTGAATAAAGAACAAGTGAAAGTTTCAAAAAAAGAAGTGTTTCTAAGTGTTCTCTGTTAATTTTGGGAGTTTGCATTCCTTGAAAAATGAATATTTGGAGGCAAAAATTTGCATTGAAGACAACCTCTTTACGAAAAGAGGCGTCTACCCAGAACGAGTGATAGTGAGGAGGACATGCATCTAGAAGAGTAAGAGAGGTCTCTAAAAAAGAGGTCATTTGAACCAGTGTCACACATCGTTGACCTCACTACCATCATCATTGAGATGGAAGGGTCACTACAAGCCTCACAAAGAGGTGGCGAGCATGGCCACCAATATGAGGAGTATGCAATAGCTCTTTATGCAAATGTAAGAAGCATGTGAGCTATCAAATCATCAAAATACGCTTCAACTAGTTGTCTTCCAACAACAACATGAGGAAGAAGTACAAAGTCAAATAGCTCATTCTCATAGGCACAAGAGAGATACTAGCCCTAATGAAAGGGACGTAGATGTGGGTTTGTCTACAAATTACGCTTTTGGTCGACCTGCAAAGGACTCGCTCATAGAGAAGACATTTTTCCTTCTGAATATGAGCGAGAGAAAGACCCTGGAGGTCCACTAGTGTCTTTGATATGATTGGTCCTGATATGCATAAGAATAGTCCTCAACAACCACCTCTCATGGCAAGGTCCTATGAACAAATACGAAGGACTCAAAATGACCTCCCACCTAGAAATAGGCAAGATGAAAGGTCAGCAGAGATCACAAGAGAATAAGCGGGAACCTTCCAACCACTTAGGTATTAAGCTAATGATGAGGATTCTGATGGATCATATAGGTTTTATGAGCTTGATGATGATGATGGTAACCTCCATTTCTTTGAGGATATCTGAAGTGCACCTATACCAAACCACTTTATGTCTCCCAAGATTCCTATATATAAAGGGGGAGGTGATCCCAAGAGAACCTCAGCACTTACAAGATTCATATGAGTTTGAGGGGTGCCTCACCAGCTTTGAAGTACAGGGCCTTCTACTTAACCTTAGGTGGAGCAGCCAAGAAATGGTATAGTTGAATTCAGTTAGGGAGTATCAAGAGTTAGCCTGACCTCAAAAAAATTCTTGAATCAGTACGTATCCAAAAAGGATGAAGAAGCCCCATTCAACATATCCAAGGCATGATGCAAACAATTGGTGAAATTCTAAAAAAACTACTTGGTCCTGTTTCATTGATGAAATTACCTACTGTGAAAAATTCACTGACAGAGAAGCCCTCTCCGCCCTAAAGAGGGGCCGTCTTGAACGCTATACCAACCTTAGCTTATGAAGAGATTGGACCTAGTGGCCATGAGGAGACAAAAGTTACCCCAAGATAACCAACCTACCAAAGAGGCAGTAGACCTAAAAATAGGCCCTATAATGATGTGCGGCCCTACTGCAGTTATCATTGTGTTCATGGTCACGAAACTAGTGAGTGTAGAGATATACTACAACTCATGGATTGCAATAATCCTGTGATCATAGGAAAGAGGATAGCCCCCACAAGGAAATTCATTCTCCCCTAGATAAGTTCAATAGCCTAGGTGAAATGAAGCAAGGCAGCTTCCTAGAGAGAACTCCCTCTGTTATAGGAGGAATGAAGATAGATAAAGGCCTAAAAATTGATAAAGGTAAAGAAATGACCCTCTATAAACGTGAATAATGAACCTATTCGAGATATAGACACGATCTTTGGAAGTCCATATGTAGCAGGAGAGTCCCGAAATGCAAAAAAAAAATTATGCTAGGGAGGCCAATGACCCTCCAATGGCTAGACAAATAGTCAACAACTAATCCCATGGGACAGAAACGTTGAGCCCATCACCTTCATCCAAGAAGATGTGATAGGTCTGCAATACCCATATTATTATGCCTTAATGGTGAGAGCCGCAATCGGCTGAAGCACAAGTTGGTGAACAATGAGAGCGCAATCAACATCCTATTTGGTGTCACCTATGACAAGATGTTAGTGGATCATAAGCTGACCTCCATGACCTCCCCAATATATAGGTTCATTGGTGATAGCATCATTCTAAGATGAAAGACCACTCTTGCAGTGAAAATGGGATCACATCCTCAAACAGCCAGCTAGTTCATGGAGTTTCCTGTAGTGGACAATAGGTCAGCCTATCATGGGGTACTTGGAAGACTTACACTAAAAGAACTATGAGTCATCACCTCCATACATGACGTATGCATTAAGTTCCCCATAGAACATGGCATTGCCACTGTTAGAGGTGACCAAATGGGGTCTAGAGAATGTTATCTCAACTCCCTATGGAAGGTTGAGCCTCAAAATGTTAACGTGGTATTACTTGACACCAAAATGCTCGATGCTACTGAAGAAAGACAGACCTCTGAACATGGAAAAGAAATTGAAATGCTATACATCCCTGGAGAAGGGAGAACCCTGAAGAAGGAGCTACATATGATGAGTTTGGACCATCACGTCATGGATTCCAATTCACAAAGAGATCCAGCGAAAGAACTAGAGAGTTTTCTCGTAGACCCTCAAGTTTCGACAAAGTCACTATAAGTGGGAAGAGGTCTACCCCTAGAAGCAAAGGAGAAGCTAAAAAGTTTCTAGTGCAAAAACCTAGATGTTGTTTTTTGGAGGTACGAGGACATGGTTGGCATTGACCAAAAGGTCGATTGCACTATCTCAAAATTGATCATAACTTTGCCCCGCATGGACAAAAGAAAAGAGCTCCCAACCCAGAGATGTAAGCCTTGAAGAAAGACATGGGAAAGCTGATAACCAATTACTTTATCAGAGAGGCCATATATCCGAGGTGAATCTCCAACCTTCTCTTCGTGAAAAAGCATAATGGCAAATGGAAGATCTACATAGACTTCTCCTACCTTAACCAAGCTTGCCAAAGGATAGCTTCCACCTTCTCAAGATAGACCAACTTATAGATTCCACCATGAGGCAAGAGTTGTTGAGCTTCATGGACACCTATAATCAAATTCTTATGCATTTTGTGCATGAAGGAAACACTTTTTTCATCACTGATAGAGGTTTTTATTACTACAAAGTGATGCCATTCGGGTTGAAATAGAGCCACATATCAAAAGTTTGTCAACAAGATGATTGCTGACCTCATCGGCAAAACTACGAGTATACATGGATGACATGCTTGTGAAAGGACTTAAAATTAAGGACCTTTCTAAGCACCTAGATACTACTTTCCAAATACTAAGAGGTATAGACAAGTAAAGAGGTATTGAGACCAACATTGACAAGATCAAGGCCTTGATAGAGATGAGGTCCCCTAAAAACCAAAGGAAGTGCAGCGCCTCACCAGACAGGTGGTAGTCCTGAGTCACTTTGTCTCAAAAGTGACGGATAAATACTTTCTTTTCTTCAAGTTCTCAAAAGAGGGAAGAAGTTCCCATGGAATGAGAAGTGTAAAGATGATTTTAGGGACTGAAGAAGGACTTAGGAAAAGGCCCACCTTCTCTCAAAACCAAAAGCTGATGAGCCCCTACTACTTTATTTGGCCATATCTGAAGAGGCTGTCACTCAGTTCTTGTATGAGAAGATAATAATCACCAATGACCCATCTGTTATGTGAGCAAAGTCATCCTACAAGTGGAGGCCCACAAGTCGATATAAGAAGCTTGCCATCTCCATTGTTATTGTTTCTACAAAGTTGATACCATACTTCTTAACATATATGTGCTAACAAACTTTCTACTCAAGCACGTATTTCAAAAGTCTGATGCTTTGAAGAGGCTGATGAAATAGGCCATAGAGCCGAGTAAATTTGACCTTATTGTCAAGGTAAGAACTGATAGCTTAAGAATAATTAACCAAAGGGGGGGAGGGGGAGGGATATGAATTGGTATTTAAAACTTTTTCAAAAAATTAATCTAAATTCAAGTAAGTAAAGATTAAATAGATTAATTCAAATAATTAACAAAAATATAAAAAACATAAGTAAAAGGGAGAGATTATGTAAATAATATAATTGTGGAGGTTCGATCTAAAGCAATGATCTACGTCCTCTGTTACCAAGCTCTCCAGCATGAACAAAATATTTTCACTATGTTGATTGACTTATGGTGCAATCCAACCCTTTACAACGCTTCCAATGACTTACAAATAAGAAGCACCGATCTGTATACAGTGTTGAGTTTTACGGGATCTCAATACGACCCACTATCGAGCTTTCAAGAGACCTTAATATGACCCACATGGTGACTTATAAAAAGGAGCACCGATCCTTATACAATGTTGATCTTTAAGAGACTTCAACACAATCCACACTTTATAAAAGTGATTTTAAAATGGAATATCTCTCTTGATAAATAATACAAACAAATTAAGTATTAAGAGATGCAAACACTTCAATGAATAATAATAAATGATAGCTCAAGTGTTAGATAAAAAACTTTGATAAATATAATAATAAAAAATTGGATTCAATCAATTAAAGTGTTTCAATGATAAGATGAAGAAGAAATAAATCCAATGTAGGTTCAAAAATCTTTTCAAGATATATATCTCTTTAATGAATAATTGTGATAAATTAAGTATTAAGAGAAAAATGAGAAATTTTGATGAATATGATAATTTTACAAGTTTGATTCAATCAATCAAAGTTTTTAATATGAAGAAAAAAAGTTTATGCAAGATAAGTGCAAAAATCTTCTTCAAAAATATATTTCTCTTTTAAGATTGATGTAAATAATTTAAGTACAAAGAGAAATGAAAAACTTTGATGAAAGAAGTAATTCAAGAAGTTTGATTCAATAATCATAGTTTTTGTTATGAGGAAATAAATGAAATGAATGTAAAAATATAAGTTCAATGAAGGTTTTTCACAATTATATTTCACAAGAAAACTCTCTTCGAATTGTTTAGGCCCTGTTCTCTTTGTCATTTTCCAGTCATTTTCTGTTTTTAATTTTTCAAAACAACGAAAACGCGTTCTCTATCTTATTTTCGAAAATGCATTTTGAAAAATGAAAAAAAAAAGTATAACTGAAAACGGAAAACAACAAAAACACTATTTTGTAAAATGTTAGGGAAAACAGGCCAAAAGTCCAAAACACGCGAAACGGGCCTCTCACTCTCACAAAACACGCTCAACTCTCTCCCTCTTTCACAACTCTCTCATTGAACCCTCTTCCTGTAAATCGATCAACGGCAGCGAAATCCCAACCAAATCGAAGTCTGCAACGACGAGAGGAAGGGTGCTACATGAGATCTTCGAATTTTGGGAAACTTTGTTCCGGTCAAGCCGAATCGCACGCTGCAGCGACGAGAGGAAGGGTGTAATCAAGATTTCGCATCTCCAAATCAAGGTTTTGTTTCTTTGCTTGTAATCTGTAGTTATTCACGAGTATTCAATTTTTGAGTTGTTGGGTTCGATTTCAAAGATGTTTCTTTATTTGATTAGTGCGAAATTGAGGCGGGTTGGGGAACAGTTAGGGCGGTCGCTGGTGCTGGAGGTGGAGGTGGAATTTTAATGTGGTTCTTATTTAGCATTGGTATGAGAATTGTTGGCAAATAAATGATCATAATTCTGATTTATTACTCTTTCACGAAGATTCTAAACTGAACTGATGAGCGAAATTGGCATAATTAAATTATTTATTCCAAATACACCTGAATTAGTAGTGGACGGTGATATTGATTTCTCGGAGGGATAGAAGATCACACAAGAAGAAAAGCAGACCTGGAAGCCTGATAGAGAAGTTAGGTATTAGGATCTTGGTTTGGGAATTGTTGCCTGATTCCCTTAATAGAATGCACAATGCAGGGAAAATTATTGTCGCTATTTGTTTCCTAAGCAATCAAATGCCAAGATCCATATTCAAGTCATCTCCTAAATAGAAAAAGAAAAGAATAAGAGATAAAGTAGTATGGCCAGTCTTGCTGCATGAGTTTGATAGAGGTTAGATGGAACTACCAACTAACATGCCATTATACCAATCTTCTGTAGTTGTGGTTTAGTTTTTGCTTCTTTGGTACTTATTCCATGTGTTGGAGAATTTTAACATGAAGGGTCCGCATGGCTTAGCCATGTATGTAACATAGTAATGAGCTTTAACCAAAGATGACCATTCTAAATCACCCAAAAATTTGACAGTTCTAAATTTGACAGTTCTAAACTGAGTTGAAGCTTAAATATATCTTCTATATAGACTTTCCTCATTTGTATCGTTTCGATTTTTTTAATCATAAATTACTTTCACATTTTGTATGTGATAAGTTTATTTATGTTGAATATAGAACATGGGTGGTTACAGAGTTAGGAATAAGGAACCAATGTCATGGTCGGATGAGAATGAACTGACTTTTATTGAAATTCTGTATGAGAGAGTGAAATCAAACGCATTGCAATATCCTACGTTTACAAGAGACGAATGGGGCAGAATCAATAAAACAATGGTTGCTTCAACGAAAGTGGATTATGGGATAGATAGATTGAAGGGAAAGTGGAACCGCTTATGTAAGATTCACTGTATGTTCTCCGAACTGTTAGCACATACAGGGGTCACATGGGATACAAATACCAACAAAGTTAATGCTGTAGAGGAAGTTTGGCAACACTTTTATACGGTATATTTCTTTATTAAATAATATTATCGTCTTTATTTTTTTAGATATTCAATTCTATCTCTTTTCTAATGGGCCTTCTTTTGTAACGTAGATTAACAAGTCGGATTTAAGCTGTTCAAAAAGGAAGGCTGTAAGCACTATCACACTCCCGGGGAGATATTTAGTGGAACTATTGCTACTGGAGGATTAGGCAATCCCTCCACTCAGCTTCCAAACACATCAGAGGAAGAAAGACAGCTAGAATGTGACTTCTTGAACAGGGGAGTGCATGTACGTGTGGAAAATGATGATGAAGTGGATGTGGTTTCAAATACTCGTCGGCGTGAGGAAATTGGTACGTCGGGTGGCAGACGTAAAGAACCTAAGATTAGTAAAACTGATAAACTTGAGGCCTGCATGGCACAGTGGTCATCTACAGTTAGTATAAGTAATGAAGAAATTGAAATTAGAACACTTTACTTCAAAAAAAAGCTTGCAAAGATACAAGAAAAATCATGTCATCAATCGGATAGCGAAGTTAGTAGTCAGGAGAATTATTCTAGTGTTTTGTGCATGGACATCTTAAACAATATGGAAGGGTTGTCAAATAAGGTTTATATGAAAGCAATAAAGGCTTTTGAAAGTCACACATTTAGGGTGTCGTTTGTGAAGATGCCAGAAGCGAAGAGATGATCTATCTTGGAACTACTTTGATATGATTGTTGTTTTAATTTCGCTAGTATCTTGTTGTTTTCATTTGTGATATGCAAGGTTGAATTACTGTTTTATTTTCGGGACTTCTAGTATGTACGTTTGTAAAAACTTTCATGGTGATATGCTGTTTTCATGTACGAACTTTGTGGTGTTGTTGGTTATGGAACTGCTATTAGTTTTAATGTGAATTAATTAAATTTGGTTGTTATGACTTAATGTGGGTATATTTTGTTCACAGTATGGATGATAATGTTAATGTTGACGATTCCATTGTTGAAGATTCTAGTGATGAAGACTTGTTAATGACGGATGAGTTTGACGTAAATTCTATTGACAATTTAATGATGCTTAATATGATTGATATTAACAGAGGAAGTACCGTTAGCAGGATACCTTGTAGGACATCATTGCTCACAGGAAAAATGTATGTGCTAGAAATTCTAAATGGACATCCTGACGTATGCTATCGCAATTTTCGTATGCAGAAACACGTGTTAATGAATTTTTGTGATATTTTGAAACGAAAAGGGTTGTTAGAAGATGGGAAAAAAGTGAGTGTCGAGGAGGGTGTTGCTATGTTTCTGATGATTATAGGACACACTACTCGATATAGTATTATTGGCGATAGGTTTCAACATTCGAACAACACGATACACAAATGGGTTAAACGAGTGATAATGGTTGTTTGTTCATTTGGCACAGAGATAATTCAGCCCACAAATCAAGATGTTGTGCATGAGCGAATTTTGCACAAATATCCTTTTTTTAAGGATTGTATAGGCGCTATAGATGAAACACATGTCGCAATTTGGGCACCTGCATCGAGACAAACATCTTTTCGTGGAAGGAAAATAAATGTAACACAAAATGTGATGTTAACATGTGATTTCGATATGAAATTCACTTTTGTGTATTCTGGTTGGGAAGACACTGCTAATGATTCGAGAGTATTCGTTGACGCAGTCACAAGAAGATCGAACAACTTTCCAATGCCACGGAGAGGTATATTCTTGTACTTCAAATATTTATTGTGAATGTATCTACAGTATTATGCTATGTGAGTCATTTTTTTTTTACAGATCACTTTTACCTTGTTGATTCTAGTTACCCAAACATACCTGGATTTCTTGCCCCTTATCGAGGTCAAAGATATTATTTGCGTGACTATGTTGGACGGGGAAGACTACGTGGGAATGAAGAATCGTTCAACTATCGACACTGAACGTTGCATTGGAGTTTTAAAGGCAAGATTTCTTATTTTGAAATTGATAACCAATTATCCTCTTAGTAGACAAAGACAAATCCCTACTGCATGTTGCGTAATACATAACTTTATTCGCCAGGAGCACGCTTTAGATAGGTTGTTCGCTGAGTATTTAGAGGAGAATATGGTGTTCGAAGATATACCAGAGTCAAGTCAAGCACAAGAAGCCATACATTTTGATGCCAGTCAAACAGCTCAAATGGGACAAGTTAGGGATCAAATTGCTACACAAATGTGGAATGACTACTCAAGACGTCGCACGTGACTCCGTGGATTCATTTTTTATGTAATTCAGTATCTGCTTATTTTGTCATGATACGTGAAATTCTCATCGTATCTTCATCAAATGTAATGTAGGTTGCGTTTTTAATATCTTGAAAAAGAAATTTACGTTTCACCAATTTTAAATTCTATATATTATTTAATACTATATTAACATTACACAATTAAAATTTATTGAATACTCATTTTTTTGAATAAAATATTCTTAAAAAATTCTCAAAATTTCAAAGTAAACGCGTTTTCCATTTTTATGTTTTCGGAAATAGTTTTTCAGAATGACAAAGAGAACGCATTTTCAAAAATTTCAAAATAGACACTCAAAACACAAAACAAATTCAAAACTCAAAACACAAAATTGAAACACAAAGAGAACGGCACCTTAATGAATGCAAAATGAAGTGGTATTTATAGTAGTCAAAATGCCCAAAATTCTGACCAACTGGACGACCCAACCGGACGTATACCACTGAACTGGACGACTAAACTAACCATTATGTGTCAGAAATCAAAACTATTGAAAAAATGACCGTGGCGAATCGGACGTACGGTTTACTTTGACTTTTTATTTTGGCAAAATGTGGGTTTTTGAATGAGTAAGTAATATTAGGTTGAAATTGAAAAATAATTTTTATGCAAGTGTTTTTATAAAATAATTTTTTCGTGCATAAAATGATTTTTGAGTTTTTATCGTTCATTACTAAATATCAAAGTATTAGTACCTTTATATTAAGAAGTCCAGTTTTTTATCTTGTTCCGAAGTTTTCCTCTTAGGCTTCTCGTCTTGATCTTTCTTTGATGTCGTCTTTCATGCTCTTGATCTTGTTTTTTCTTGACGTTTGTCTTTTAAGCTCCAGTCTCGAATGATTTGACTTGAGTGCTTAACTTCCATTTGATCTTCATTTTGAGTTCGATTTTTATGTTAATTTTGACAATGTTTAATTGATTTTAATATTGAACTATCATCACTCAAAATCAATTTTTAGAAACAATATTAATCTTGTTTATTATGATCAAAACATTGAGAATGAAATTAAAAACAGGTCAACAATATTTCCCTTATGACAAATAAGACGATTTGCAAAATAAGATTGAAAAATTGATATCAAATTGATAAAGGAATATACACTATAAATTTATCGTGTAATTCATATTCCCCCTATCTTTTACAAATCAATAACAATACACTCAAAGCATATAAATGATTTCCAATCTTTCTCCATTTTTTATATATATTCCAAGCATATTATATTTTTAAATCAAAGCATGTATAATCATCTCACTTCATTTCCTCCTTTTGGCATAGGCAAAAAGGTATAGCATTCAAGATCAAAAAACAACCATTGGAAACAATAAAAGATTTCCCATTTTTAATACTTTTCAAATCTATCTTACTCAATTTCTCCTTTTAGCATAAGTAAAATGATAGCACGTGTAAGAGGAAGAGTATTGTATGTAAGATCAAATTTTAAATCAACCATAAAAAATAGTAATATATTCCCCCTCAATTAAGTACAAGATGCCAAATATATACAAGTTTGAATAAGAGGATAATCATCACATTTATAGTAAAATAATAATCAAAGCATGAGTGATGAAATGACAAAAGCATAATCATTTGGGTAAAATTTATATAAGTTCCAACCAATTATGCACGTAGAATCTTACGAGAACATTTAGTATGAATTCAATTTAGCCACCTACTTCAAATTCATCAATAATTTTCAAACCATTGAATATATGAAAATATATCAAGTGTTAGAGGTTTAGTGAGAATATTGGCACCTATCATACCTCGATATTTTGTTATGTTTATGGAAGTACCTTTATCATCTTTGCCTAGTTTGATTGATGAGCTCATTGGAATGTTCATGATTTCAACTCATCCATTTCAAACTTATTAAGCATGTCCATGGTGTACTTTGTTTGACTCCATTAATTATTTAGAGATTGATCACTTTATATTTCAAAAGATTCTTCTTCATCTATATTTGCTTCTTCCTTATGTTGGTCTTCAACATCTTTAGGACCTTTTTTTTTTTTTTTTGAATTTTATTTCCTAAGAAGGAATCTCCAAACCTATATAATTATAAATACATTTCTCTTGATCAAGATGATTAGTTTCATCAAAAGCAATATGCATAGATTCTTAAATGACTAGAATTATCTTGTTAAAGACTCTATAAGTTGCTAGTCGATGAGTAACTTAGAAATATTCCAATATCGGATTTTGAATCAAATTTTTCCAAATTTTCTTTTGCGCCTAAAGTAAAGCATTTACAACCAAAAATTTTGAAAAATGAGGGATCATGTCAACAATCGGTTCATTCTCTTTCACAAAAAAAAGTTTTAAAATCTTTAACTAAGAGATTTATCTTAATTTCTTTCACTTTGGTAGATCCAACATGGGTAATTTCTAATGCATGTCAAATATCATAAGTGGAATCACATATACTAATACGATTAAATTCATTTCTATCTAAAGCACAATAAAGTATATTTTTGGCTCTAGCGTTTAAAGATAATTTTTGTTTATTTACTTCATTATATTCCTCTTTAGGTTTAGAAATAATTTGATCCGGTTTACCATCGTCTTTAATTACATTTTTAGGCACATATGGACCAAATTCAATAACTTCCCAATTATTATAATCTATTAATTGAATAAATATCGTTCTTCTAGCCTTCCAATAGTTATAATGAATACCATCACAGAAAGAATGACGATTTGTAGAATGCCCCTCAAGATTTGGAAAATGTGGTTAGTCATTGCTCAAGATTGTAGAATCTTAATTTCAAAATGAACACCTTACTCGGATACCAATTGATAACCCAAGAATAACTAACCAAGAAAGTGGTGAATTTTTCTTTTAAAATTTTTCAAATAATTAATCTAAATTGAAGCAAGTAAAGATTAAATAGATTAATGCAAATAATATAATTGTGGAGGTTCAATCCAAAGCAATGATTTACGTCCTCCGTTGCCAAGCTCTCCGACACGAGCAAGGTCTTTCACTATGTTGATTGACTTATGGTGCAATCAAATCCTTTACAACGCTTCCGGTGACTTACAAACAAGAAGCACCGATCCTTATACAGTGTTCAGTTTTACGGGACCTCAACACGACCCACTATCGAGCTTTCACGAGACCTTAATATGACCCACACGGTGACTTATAAAAAGGAGCACCGATCCTTATATAATGTTGATCTTTAAGAGACTTCAACACAATCCACACTTTATAAAAGTGATTTTACAATGGAATATCTCTCTTGATAAATAATACAAACAAGTTAAGTGTTAAGAGATGCAAACACTTCAATGAATAATAATAAATGATAGCTCAAGTGTTAGATGAAAAACTTTGATAAATATAATAATAAAAAATTAAATTCAATCAATCATAGTGCTTCAATGAGAAGATGAAGAAGAAATAAATGTAATGTAGGTTCAAAAATCATCTCACGATATATCTCTCTTCAATGAATAATTATGATAAATTAACTACTAAGAGAGAAATGAGAAACTTTGATGAATATGATGATTTTACAAGTTTGATTCAATCAATTAAAGTTTTCAATATGAAGAAATAGAAAATTTTATGCAAGATAAGTACAAAAATCTTTTTCAAAATTATATTTTTCTTTTAAGATTGATGTAAATAATTTAAGCACAAAGGAAATGAAAAACTTTGATAAGAGAAATAATTCAAGAAGTTTGATTCAGTAATCACAATTCTTGTTATGAAGAAATAGATAAAATGAATGTAAAAATGTAAGCTCAAAGAAAGTTTTTCACAAATATATTTCATAAAAAAACTCTCTTCTAGTTGTTTAATGAATGCAAAATGAAGAGGTATTTATAATTGTCAAAAAACCCAAAATTCTTACTAATCCGACATCTACCACTGAATCGGACTACTAAACTAACCATTGTGTGTCAGAAATCAGAATGGTTAAAAAATGACCATGGCGAACCGGACGTCTCGTTTACTTTGACTTTGATTTTTTTTTTTTTTTTTGGGTTTTTGAATGGGTAAGTAATATCAAGTTGAAATTAAAAAATAATTTTTTATGCAAGTGTTTTTATGAAATAATATTTTCGTGCATAAAATGATTTTTGAGTCTTTATCATTCATTACTAAATATCAAAGTATTAGTACATTTATATTAAGAAGTCTAGTTTTTTTATCTTGCTTCGAAGTTTGCTTCTTAGACTTATCGTCTTGATTTTGTTTTATATTGTCTCTCATGCTCTTGATCTTAATTTTTCTTGACGGTTGTCTTTTAAGCTCTCGTCTCGAATGATTTGACTTGAATGCTTAACTTCCACTTTGATCTTCATTTTGAGTCCGATTTATATGTTGATTTGGGCAATGCTTGGTTGATTTTAATATTGAATTATCATCACTCAAAATCAATTATTAGAAACAATATTAGTCTTGTTTGTTATGGTCAAAACATTAAGGATGAAATCAACCATATGTCAATAATAACCTCCATTAAGGGTCAAGCCCTTGCAAATTTTGTGGCAGAATTCACCAATGTCCCTAAAATAGAGGAGATAATGGAACCCATTGGGCCCAGCCTCTTCATGGATGGTTCATCCGAAAAGATAGCCTCTGGTGCATGAGTGGTCTTCGTAAGCCGGGAAGGCCACAAGCTCAATTGTACGTTGAGGTTCGAATTGAAGGACTCCAACAATGTTGCTAAATATGAGGCTTTCCTGACTGGCCTCAAATTGGCTAAGGAAATACAATTGAAGAGGCTACTTATAAGTAGTAACTCTCAACTGGTGGTAAGCCAAGCCAATCACAACTTCACCGCAAGAGACAAAGGTATGGTAGTAAACCTCAAACATGTTATGGACCTCCTCCCATCTTTTAAAAAGTTTAAGTTGGCACAAATTTTGCATCTTGAAAACACCCACACCGATATCGTATCAAAGTTGGCTAGTAGTAAAGATTTTGAACTTCTAAAGATAAAGCCCATTGAGCACCTATCCAGACCCTTTATCTCAAAAGAGGAAGACGTGGTGTGGAATGAAGGCACTTCATCATGGATGTAACTTATTATTGCCTTCCTTAAGGATTAGGTCTTACCTGGAAACAAGGATGAAGCCCACAAACTTAGAAGAAAAGTTACATACTTCGTTCTCCAATATGATGTGCTATACAAAAGAAACTCATCGCCCCTCCTTTGATGCACATGAGGAGAAGAGGTGATATATATCCTCCGAAAAATTAATGAAGGCGTATGTGGTAACCACACTGAAAGACCCATACTTATACAAAACTTGTTGAGGAAATGATACTACTAACCTACCTTGAAAATGGTATACTTCAATTTATGTGAAAGTTCAATAAGTGCCAATGCTTTTCAACCATTTATAGGCAGCAATCCCTAGAGCTTATAGTTATTTCTAGCCCTTGGCCACTTGCCAAGTGTGGGATTGATCTCATAGTTCTCCTTCCGAAAGGAAGATGCAGTGTTAGCTATGCAATTATCGTCCTGATTACTTCATAAAATGGGTAAAAATCGAACATCTGGGTAAAATCACTGAAGCTAGTACCTCCAAATTCTTATGGAAGAACATCATATGTTCGTTCGGTGTTCTCCACTCAATCGTATCAAACAATGGAAGATAATTTAACATCAAATATTTTAGGGACCTATGTAAGGCGTTAGAAATCAAGAAGCACTTCTTAACACCTTACCATCCTCAAGAAAATAGCTAGGTAGAAACCATCAAGTATACCCTGAAAATGAGGCTTAATACCTTTAAAAGAACTTAGGTTGACAAAGCTCGATCAAGTGCTATTGGCTATTCATACCAAAAGAAGAATCGCCACCGGAGAAACTCCTTTCTCTATGGCCTATATAGCCAAAACCATAAGTTTGATTAGGATAGCATTGCCCTCACCTTGTCGTTTACACTTTAATAAAATATCGAATGACTAATTGAAGAGGTGCAAACTAGAGTTCTTTGAAGAAATAAAGGATAATTCCCATGTGAAGCTCACCTCTTATCAGCAAAAAATGGTCACAACTACAATGCTAAGGTAAAAAAGGGGTTATTTCGCATAGGTGACCTTGCTTTTAGGAACTTTTTCCTTTTCTCTAAGGAGCCAAGTGTAGGTACATTGGGCGAAAATTGGGAAGGCCCCTACTACATTAAAGAAGAATTGTGACGTGGCACTTACAAAATTGAAGACTTGGATAGAAAGATATAGCCTCATTCATGGAAAATTGAGCACTTAATAAAATATTATTAATGAGCAAAGCTCATCTATTCAACTGGATGTTCTTTCCCAACCCATGTAATTACTTTCATTCAATATAAATGAATTTCAGAACATATGTGTTCACTTCCTATTTTTCCTTCCATAGATGAACCATCGACCATGGAATAAGCCCTTGTATATATAAGAGCCACCTCTATCCAAGAAAGTGGAACCGCTTAGAAATGAGAGGTGCGAAGCACCCCATAGGGGGTCCACATTGATATCTATGAGAAGAAGTCTTCCATGGATGATCCATGTACCATGGAGAAAAACCTTGCATGAAAAAGTCACCCCATGCAAAGAAGTCAAATTGCTTTGAATGAGAGGTGTGAAGCACCCCACAGAGGACCCACCTTGATACCTACGAGGTGAAGCCTTCTATGGGTGAACCATCTGCCATAGAAAAAGCCCCCAAAAGGTTTGGCATACTTCTTAAAAGGAACCCATATTTGTAGAGGTCACTACACTTGTAAAAATTTACATAAATCAATTCGATGAACCCTACGATGACAAATCATTTATACGTCTGATGTCATATCACTGAAGCTATATGATCTCTAACGTTCGGACTACTCTGCTTAAAAAGTCATTTAATATCCCTCGGTCGAACGCACTATACTTGGAAATTTTTACAAGATAAAGTTTCTTAAGTTATCTTGGTTGAACTTATATAAAGACTCTGTTCAAAAAAAGTAATTCAATTTAGTACATCATTGGGTTCAGTTAAGCAAATAATTTCGAATTGTTGATCAGTATAGTTAAAAAATTCAACTTAGCATTATCATTAGATTTAGTTTATATTATTGGCAAAACGCTTATATTTGTATAATTAAAAAGGTTGCAAAGATAATTCTTAAAAAGAAGCAGTTTATTCATTTTAAATAAGGAGCATTATAGGGCAATGGCAACGGTCTTAGAAGTTACAACATAAAAGAAAAGAAAAATAGCCTAAAAACTTGAGTATTGGCATCATACGGCTAAGGCAATAGGTCGTCTTCGAAGTCTACATTGAATCTTCAAGGGGGTCTTTAATCGGAGTAGCAGATTCTTTTGGAAGGAAGGAACTCCTCCAAAGCCAACAAGTCGACTAATGGGTGCAACTCAGCCATTCTCTTTATGACGTCATCATACGCGACCATTCTCCAGTATAAACCGAGGCCATCATACTCAATTGTTTCATGAAAATGCTCCAAATAGCTGTTGACTATTGTCTCACCCGTCCTTTCAAGTTGTTGCTTCACACTAGTAGCCTCAACAGTAAGCTCCTCAACTTGAGACCTTAGGCCTTCATTTTCTTTATTGGTCGCTTCTAAGACCTCAAAAGCTATCCTATGAAGGTTGTCAGAGTTTTCTACCCGCTTTATCAAATTAAGAACTTCAGACTTGGAGATGTAGATTTCCTTTTTCAAATCCTCAATTACAGCAGCATGGAACTCCACATTGGACTTCAACTCAGCTAGCTTCGACCTTGCAGCTTCGAACTCTTCATCAAACTTCAAGGCCTCACCCTTCATCCTTTTACCTCTGTGTCAACCCCTTCAGCTCTTTTTTGAAGGTCTCGATTTATCCTTTGAAGGCGCTTACATGAAAGCCTGTAGCCCGAGCCTGTAAGGTATTTCCCACTTCCGTCAAGTCTATTGCACCGTAGAACTCAGTATGAATGACATATTATCCGTCGAATAGTTATAGTAAACCCTTGTAGCAGCTTGGACGTCGGATGGAGTGTAAAGCATAGGCAGTAGGTTCAAGCTCTTTAGTGCGAGACCCCAGGAAGCTTCAGGCCTTGCCTTCAGCAGGCCCCTCACGGGCAACCTCCTTACCTCACCTCTTTTGTAATTAACCCACATTGGGCTACTCCTCATTCGATTCAATTATTTTAATGGTAATGATGGGTTCTATCACTATGGGTTTATTTCTAGACTCGTTAAAGTCGTTTGTCTTTTTTATGGGGTGATTGGCTCAATATTTTTGGTAATGATGACTTTTCTCTTTGATGGCCTCTTTGGTTGAGGCTATTTTCCCTTTTATTTCCTTTTATTTTTAGGAGGAAGTTGGAGCTTTACCTTTGAAATTTGGGCTAATTCGTCCCATTGGTGGCGATAAGTTGAAGTGTTTGTGTTTAGGACTCGACCTTTCTTAGCCTCCTCGATCCGCCTCATAAAGAATATGTCTGGTTTCAATATCCTTTCTTCTCATGTTGTTTTGCAAAGAGTTGAGCATTAATACTTTAAAAACAAATTCAAAAATAGTTAAACACAAAAGACGAGGTGTTACCTCTTGAGGCCATCTGCCCGTATTTTACAAATAGGGTTCGATTTGAAATTATTTTATTCAAGAACCTCTGTTCAATTGGGACCTCGTACGTACCTCAAATATTGGCCTAATCCCTAGGTTCTAACTTGAACCAATCAACTATAGCTGCAAAAAGACGAAGTTAGCGAACATAATTTTTTAGTAAGTGTAGAACTATTGAAATATGAGGAAGTTGGAGGTTCACCTTTGAAATTTGGGCCAGTTTGTCCCATTGGTGGCGATAAGTTGAAGTGTTCGTGTTTAGGACTCGACCTTTCTTGGCCTCCTCCATTCTCCTCATATAGAATATGTCCAATTTCACATATCCTTTCTTCTCATGTTGTTTTCCAAAGAGCTGAGGCGTTAATACTTTAAAAAAAATTCAAAAACAATTAAACCCAAAAGACGAGGTGCTACCTCTTGAGGCCATCGGCCTGTATTTTACAAATAGGGTTCACTTTGAAATTATGTCATTCAAGAACCTCTGTTCAATTAGGACCTCATACGTACCTCAAACGTTGGCCTAATCCTGAGGTTCTACCTCGAACCAATCAACTATAGCTACAAAAAGACGAAGTTGGTGAACATAATTTTTTAGTAAGTACAAAACTATTGAAACGGAGCATCGGGGTCAGAACTCATTATATTCATGGTATTGGGTTGTCATGATTATTTGGGAGACCGCATTGCCTTCCATAGTCTACCGCGACCCATAACCCAAAACCAAGATGCTTTTCAGTTCTTTATAGATGGGGGGTGCCCTAGATAAAAGGTAAATGCAGACCCCATGGGTTAATACAATACCATTCCTTAAATGAATCTCTCCACTAGAAGTCCTAGGCTGGAACAAATATTAGAAGACTTGGGAAGGTATATCTTTGCTAAGAGTAGCCTCCGTCCAAAGAAAAAAGGCCCTTGCCAATTAGCTCCATGCATGTGGAAGGAATTGGGTATAGGCTAGGTTATATTGCCTTAATAGAGTCTTAAAAAATGGGTGTCATGATAGACACAATCCTGCACAAAGGATCACCTCACTTATAGCCACACAATACTCTCTGGAAAAATAGTCATCAAAGGCTAGTAACAAAAGTTCTATGGTATCGATATCCTGAATGCCTTCCTAACTTAGGTAACTTCTTTGTAGTTATCTCAGAAGGTACCCCAACCGTCTCCCATTTTATACTATAGTTAATGGGACCCTCTTGCATCATCCATACACTCCGGGGTCTCCCACCGCCTTCATAATCCTTTTCGTATGAATGACATTCAGAAAACCCCCCCGACGCAGATGAGCCTTGTATCCATTCCCAGAAGAATTCGTAGTGTTTGAATTCTTAAAAGAAGAAACCATTTAAATAGTTTGCATTTTTAGATGATCAGAAGAAGAAATCAAACAAATGAAAAAGAGCTTCTATACTACAAAAAAACCTGGACAATGGAAATCTTGCCAGTAATTATAGATTGCCGAAGAATAAAGTGCGACTAGTCGAAAAAGCAGGATTTTTCTTTTGACGAAGAGAGTTTTTAGATTTCACAAAGTGGAAAAAATTTAAAAATGCCTAAGGATTCTCTTCTATGGGCAAAGATAATGAACTGTAGTCATTGTATCAGATCCAGTTTATCTAGGATGTCTACCTATACCTTTATCTGATCTATTGATTAAGAAAATACAGCCATCTAAATTTAAATAAAAGGCCAAAACTGAGGTGTGAAACATACATGGCGCTAAAGTGCGTCGACTCTAATAGTTGTACCTGTAGCTCATCATTGTGCATTTAATGCTATTGAAAACACGCAACGCCTTATTGCCCTTTTCTGAAAAGATGAGATGTTTCGAATCATTGGCTTGCATCCCATCAATATCTTGTTGTGACATCGTCTCGCTTCTGCTTATTTGGTTATGTATTTACCAGTTCTTCGCCACAAGCTTGCCCTCAAGCAAAAGCCTCTCCTAAGCTCAAAAATCAGCTTTAACAATAGGTTGCATCTTCTCAACTGGCTCACCCTCAAGCAAGGGCCTCACCTAAGTTCAAAAATCAGCCTTAACAACAAGCTGCATCTTCTGAAAAAGCTCATCCTCAAGAAAAGGACTCCCTTAATTTCAAAAATCAGCCTTAATAATAGGCTACATCTTTTCAATAGGCTCTCCCTCAAGTAATTGCCTCGCCTAAGTTCAAAAATCAGCCTTAAAAACAAGATTGCCCTCAAGCAAGTGCATCGT
Source organism: Fraxinus americana (assembly GCA_035079005.1). Classification (NCBI taxonomy): domain Eukaryota; kingdom Viridiplantae; phylum Streptophyta; class Magnoliopsida; order Lamiales; family Oleaceae; genus Fraxinus; species Fraxinus americana. The sequence goes on from CM068724.1 coordinate 13,276,455, forward strand.
TTAAGTTCAAACATCAACCATGACAGTAGGTTTCATCTTCTCAACAGGCTCGCCCTCAAACAAGGGCCTCGCCTAAGTTCTAAAATCAGTTTTGACAACAGGCTATATCTTCTCAATAGGCTCCTCCTAAACAAGGGTCTCGCCTAAGTTCAACAAGCTACTTCTTCATCAATAGGCTCATCCTCATGCAAGGGCCTTGCCTTAGCTCAAAATCAACCTTATCACAGGTTGATTCTACATTAAAAGGCTAGCCCTCATGCAAGGCCTCGCCTTAAATCAATTTCGCAGTCTACTTTGAAAGTTCCACACATACTATACATTGTAAGTTCATGCATTTTATAAATTAGCATGATTTAACTTGGGGGACTATTGTGCTAAGTTATCCTTTCGCAATTGAAGGAGGTTAGAAAAGAATAGGTTCAACCAACATATAACAACGGTACCGTCTCTTCAAAAAGGAAACAAGTGACATGAACAAGAGAACATACTTCGACCCAAAAGTCGACACATTATATGAATATTTATGCATGGATTTTGGGATTATTGTTACAGCTGTTCTAGTGAGGCTTCATCATGGCCACGTAACGACAACATAGCAAGCAAATCTCGGCCTACACTCCACGTCATTTTCTCAATGTGGGAAAATTAGCTGAAACCCTATGAAAATGTCGAACCCCTATCGAGAGGTCGAACTACCCATGTGCGGCGGTCGAACCCATATCTGAACCTCATGGATAAAGCAAGGTAGTTTGAGGCACTACAATAGATATTCAGTACAAGATATTGAGGAGAATCAGATAACTACTACGGTCGAGGAACAAATGGATCAGTCTGAAAATTTAGCAAAGGTTAATAAAAAAGAACAGACATATAGTCCACAGGTTAAGACAATCGTTCTTGTCAATAAACACACACCTCCAGTCCCATTTTCTCAAAGGTTGTAGAACAATAAGCTTAAAACGCAGTTCAAGAAGTTCTTAGATACCCTTAGACAACTTCACATTAACATTCCTTTCATTGACATCTTCTACTATTTTCAGATTATAATAAGTTTTTGAAAGCGATGTTGATCAAGAAGAGAAAACCAATAGTAGATGAAGTAGTGGCATTAACCGAAGAGTGCAATGCAATCCTAAGGTACAAGCTCCCTTCTAAATTGAAAGATCCAGAGAGTTTCATTTATCTTGCTCCATAGGAAATTTACATAATTTAAATGCTTTAATTGATTTTGGAGTAAATATTAATCAAATGTCATTGTCTCATTACAAAAAATTAGGATTAAGAGATCCAAAAGCAACTTCAATCATCCTACAACTGGCTGACAGGACACTTAAGTATCATTATGTTGTGGTTGATGATATGTTCATCAAAAGTAGAGATCTCATCTTTCCAGGTGATGACATTTTCCTAGACATAGAAGAAGATCAACACGTGTTATTAATCTTGGGAAGACCATTTTTAACAACTGGACGAGCATTAATATATTTTGAAAAGGGTGACATAATCTTGAGGGTGGAAAAAAAATAAGGCTTTACCATGAATACTCCACTAACCACCTTACCTAGAGGAATGCAAAATGATTGACCACAAGAAAAAGAAGGATGTTGGTGGATTGGTTGGAAGGGACAATAATGGAAACCTTACAATTTGGAGGCCCAAAGATGAATTAAAGAACAATGTCGTGCAATCGATGTAAGACTAAAAACTCTATTTTCAAGCACCACGAATAGCCAAAATATCAAAGTCATGCTAATGACTATAGACAAGAACTTATTGGGAGACAACCCAGTTTTCTTTCCTTCTATTTATTTTGCTTTTTAGAATATATAATTAGTAAATTTTATTGTTTTTATTAGTATATGGTATCTTCATCCCCATATTTCCCTTTAGGTTGTGTTTGAGCTTAATATAAATTATTCCATATTATGATAAAATTTCTATTTATTTTGAAGGAACATGACACATGAATATACAGACAAGAGAACAGACGTAGCAAGTGATCCAATACTTTCATATCAGTCCATTCACCACCTACAGATTTATACTAAGGGAGTCTTAGTTCCCTTACATACCTTTAATTTTATATTTTTAAATATTAAGTGAAATGTCTATTATTAGTTTGGGGATGGGAAACATCAATTTGATATCTGTTTATACTATTTGTGTGCATGCTCACTTGAAAAAAAATGAAAATTCATAAAAATAACTTAATTCCAGCTTCATTATTGCTTTTATGTGCTAGTATGGGTTAAATAAACTTGTCTACTATGACGCAAATATTTGAAACCATGTGTTAGGCTATAAATTATGAAAAAGTTACATGTTGAGTTGATTTGTTCTTATTTATATGAGACTTGATATTATTGAGCACAAGATTTATGTTTTGTATCAAAAAGATTAATTTGATTCAAAATTTGAATACCTTGAAAATAGTAAACATTAGATGCTAAACACAAATAACCACTATATTATATATCGTTGAATCAATCGTATGATATTTTGCGAATGATTGAACTCTTGAAGGGAGACATTGAGATAAATATGGATTCCAAGTATGTACATTGTCTAAGGCTAATAAAATGAAAATTAGATGAAAATCTTAAGTTAGGAGTTGGTTTTTGAGAATGTGTGTTTAATAAGGGATGTTACGCTAATCATTGCATAAAAAATATCTCATTGTGAAACATCTTTTCATAGCCTTTATAACTCGAGTGATTAAGCATGTAAGGGTATCTAAAATCTAGTGTCCTATAGTCGTCTGACTTGAGAGTCAACAGCTAAAAGCTGGCTACAAGGGTTATTTGGAAAGTTTAAGAGAGAGAAGTCATCATATAAGATGAAAAAAACTAAAAATAGAAAAATATATTTAATGTACTACACACCTTGGTGAAACCCCAAATACTTATTTTAGATAATTAGACTTTTGACAATGAATTATTAGATTAATTGATTCTTGGAGCAGTCAGAAATAAAGAGAAACCTCATTTATTGATTTGTTGAGATGCAATTAGTAAAATCTAACCAAATTAGAAAGAGTATGTACTAGTATATGAATTCAACTTTAGATCGCACCTTGGAAAATGGGTTTAAAAAAAGTTTGGAGGTGTGTATTTTTCAAGTGAAGAAATGAAATATTTGACCATTGAGGGTCAAGATTTGAATCACTTTATTAAATTATGATACTTTACATGAATCTTCACACACACACACATCAATTTTACGTTGGATAAATAGAAATTAATTTAGCATTGTGGTTTTAAAAGAGATCATATTTTTAATATGGAAATTCAAATCCTGAGACCAACGACAGATTATCTAACCATGTTTGTTTAAAAATTTTGTTTAAAGTTAGGTTATATGTTTGCTTGAGGATAAACAAATGTTCAAATTTGGAGGTATTTGATAAGCATATTTTGTACACTTATGTAGGTCATTAAATTGGAGTATTTATTAGTGATTTGAATGAATTATAGCTTAATTATATATTAATTAGGTTTGTTATGTTGAACACAATGCAAATTGGTAAAATTAGAAGAAAGGAGTGAGAAACAAGTGAAAATGAAAGAAATTCAAAGTTCAAGGACTAAAGTGCAAATATCTAAAAGTTGATTCAGACCACAAACGAAGATTGAAGATCACATAAGATAAATTGTATGCAATTGAAGGTCAAATGTGTGAAATATATTTAAAATATTTTCACAAATCAAATTCCAACTGAAAAAAGTTATGCTCTAGATTTTCGGCTTTATATTGAGACCCAATTTTGGCATAGAAAAAGTTCGAATTGAAAAAATGATATTGTTATAAGAATTGTAGCCATGTAAATTATATTTATAACATACTTTGAATCGTCTCGATCGAGTATTGGGAGAGAAAATAATGACAAAAATACTGACGGCTACTCAGGGATGAATTGCGGGACCCTGCACAGGCGCGAGTGTGGGATAAAGCACCCACGACGAATTGTTAAAAAATAACCGAGGATCAAATCTCTTCATGGCGTGTAAGCCAACAATTGGCCGGATGGCCCGTGCAAGCCAAATTTCATCTGATGCTCTAGTTTTCCTTTTACGTTTCAAACTTGTTGACGTCTAAAATTGAATGGACAAAATTAGAGCCAACTTAAGATACCAATGAACATTCAAGGGGAATAAGTGGAAGAGATTCCTATCACTGTCGAGCAATCTTCCCACTTTTTCAATTATAAGGGATCTTTTAAGTGTTGAAATGAGTATTCTTGGTCCTCTTTTTTCTGTTGGATCCCCCCCTTTGCATTCTGAACCTTTTTATAGGAGGAATATTCGACGACCAGTACTCATGTCTTGTCAACGTAGACAGCCGAACTGAGTTGAGTCATGTGCTGGCGCAACAGGGTTGGAGCCCGAACTCAACTCTGTCCTATTGGCCGTCAGGTGATGGGACAGGTGAGCTTCAATAATAAATGCAAAGTCTTAACTAGGCAAGCTAAGACAACTGATTGGAGGACTAGGTGGGCGCTGACATAGGACCTTTACACGTGTGCCTCTCTGACTGGTAACTTAAAGATCTTGTCAGTGATCCATAATCATTAATCACTATTGTGCCTTGAAGGATTACAACGGCTTGTCGAGTAAGTTACTTAGAGCCAAGTTGACCTCGTATATCCGAACTCGCGTCATTTTGCCCTCGTTGGAATATGATAGTCCGAGCTGGATGACCTCCGAGGTTGGTATCAACAGTTACCCCCCAGGTCAGTTCTTATTTTAAGTAAGAAGTTGACCTTTCTCCAAAATAATACGGCACAAGTTCCAACTAGAGTAATAATTGCCCCCTCAGCTGTCAGGTACACCTGTCGCTTAGGGATTGGTGGGGCGCCCCTTTCTTTGATTAGCATTGATTGACAGCCGTATAATCAATTTAATTTTCCCAACGGTTCAAATCCCGCCTTATAATATTCCTATTTTTCCCTCTTCTTATTTCATTCACGTTCACACTTCAAATTTCTCAAATTCCTTAGACCCACCGATTCTTGGCTTTCTTCTTTTACGAAATTTTTTCAAGTGGAACCATTATCCAGGTATTTCTTTCACTTACTTGGAATACCTTTTTCTTGTTACGCATTACTTTTCCCTCCACTTGCTTATATGAGTTCAAACGAATCTCGTGTACAGTCCTGGGAAAATCGACAGGAAGAATCTGCGTCTTCTTCATCCATCCCGTCGTATAATCCTTCCTCCGCTAGTTCCGACTGTCAGGAGGTGTTCACACCTGTTCCCATTGCGTCATATTACCCTCCACCATCTCCTCCAAATCCAACATCAAATTCACCTAGGAGCATGGAACACAGGCGAAAAATAAGGGAGGAGAGAGCACGAGAAAAGAGTAATAGTGGGGACCGAACTTGGGGGGCAAGTAATTTTAGGTCGGTAATAACGGAGAGCTCGTTAGCTGCGATCAGGAATAGGTTCGGCATTCCACCTTCCATAGAGTTAGTCATGCCTTCCTCCTCTGACCGAGCGACAGCCCTCCTGTAGGATGTGTGGCCCTTAATAGTGCTATTCTTCAGGCAGGCCTGAGATTACCTTTTCCCAGGATCATTAGGTCATTTTTTTCATCCTGGGGGATAGCCCCTACACAGTTGTGCCCAAATGGGTGGAGGACCCTAATAGCGACCCTAATTTTATGGAGACAACTAGGTCATCCAGAAATGGATGTTTCCCAGTTCAACGCCCTTTTCACCTTTAAGGAAGATGGGAAGAAAACGGGTTGGTGGTATACTAGTGCTAGGCCCAGGACGGGGGGTTCACTAGTCTTAGACACTCCTTCTTCGGTTAAGGGGTGGAAGGAAGAATTCTTTTTCGTTTTAGGGGATTGGCAATTCCATCCCGACGAGGTGGAGAGGGGGGATGTAGTTCCTACCCTTTACCATTCCCTTTGTAAGTGAGGATTCTTACAGTTATTTTTCTATGCAATCATTCTTTGAAGTGGCTAAATCACCATTTTTTTTTCTTACAGATTATCGACCTTGCCACCTGAGTTCAGCAATTCAGGCATGGGCGGACTCCATACGAGCCCTTTCACCTAAGGATAGGTCCTGTAAGTTCGTGATTACGAACGATAATTTGTTCAGAGCCGGGCTACTCCGAGCTTTGCCTCCTCCGACCTCAATACAAAGCAGATCTCGAAGCTCAGCTCCCACCGCTTCTCGTAAGTCAGTTCTTACATCTTGTGAATCCCGTTTGTTCTTCCTTATCGTTAATTTGATTTCTTTGCATTTTTCAGACCAACAACCGGACATACTGAGTTTTCGGGCTGCCAAAGCGGCTAAGGCAGCTGAGGTTGCAAAGAGAAAAAGGGAGGAGGTCGCTCCCAAAAATGAGGGCCAACCTGCGGTGGCTGAAGAGGAGCTAGAAGATGAGCAACCTTTGCGAAGGCACCGTTCTGCCGATCTCCCGATTTCTACCCTTCCTCCGGACTCTCCTGTTCCTACGATGACTCCGGTGGTCACCGCAGCTTCGTCTTCCAAGTCCCAGGGGAAGTGTCCTGACCTCCAGAGGTCAGGCGTCGAAGAGCTGGTTGGACGCCGGCCTGAAATACTACTGGACTTCCTCCGAGCTCCTTCTCCAGCGAGGGAGTCAGTGGCTGCGTTTCCCTCTCCCCTCAGGGAGTCTGCCGTTCTACTATCGCGAAGCTGGAGTGATAGGGAGCAGGGCCATGTTAACGACATGCCCATAGGGGAGAACGTCCTTACAGCACAGCTGTACTGCCACAGGGCTGTCCTCCATATGTCTTCGGTGGTGGATAAGGTAAAGTTTTATTTTCAGCACGTCGTACTTCAAGTCAACGATTGCTTCATGTATATTTCATGTTATCTTCATGTTTCTCAGGTCAAAGCTGAACTCGATTCTGTGCAAGAGTTCAAAGCTAAAGCTGAAAAGCTTTTTACTGAGGTTGAGACGGAGAGGGCAGCCTTTGCTGAGGAAAGGCGAGGTTACGAGGACCGCCTAAACAAGATGGGGGTGGAGCTCAATGCCAGTCTCTCTACGGAGCACAAACTGCTTGACGAAAACAAGGCGTTGCAGATATGGGGAGAGAAAGCGAACTCCCGGGCTGAGCTTGAGAAAAAACGAGCTGATGAGGCAGTAGCTCAGGCGATGGCCCTCAAGAAGGAAACTGAACTAAGGGTTTCCAAAGTTGTGGAGGAATGGAGGGCTTCTCTAGCCTTTGATGCCATCGCCCAAGAAGCGTATGTCCTGGCCATGAGTGAGATCACTAAATTTATTGTTCGGGTTTCGATTCTATGCCGCAAGCGCACGGGTCGAGAACAAGTAGTAAAAGTGGACCTAAAGAGTCCAATTCGATCCCTCAGAGAGTGTGGAATTCAATTCGACGTTTATCAGTCTTAATTTTAACGACGACACACACACAGATTTAAAAATGCTTTTAAAATTCTAAAAACTACAATTATACTAAAAACTAATAAAAAGGCAGATAAAAAAGTAAAAAGATTTTGGTTTTGAAAAGATGTTGGAATTTATATTTCGCTTAACCTATACTTCATTAATATCAATTCATTCACGTGCAAATGCTAATTATCAAAATAAGTAGTCAGACCCGATTTTCCAGTTTTAGCTAATACCCTCTTTCGAGCGAATATTAACCCTAATTAGTCAATTCATACCACATATTTCTATGTTGATACAAAATTGACCAATTGCATGATTTTCTGTGAAAATACTCAGCGGATCACATGAGGTAGGTGTATATTTCTACATCACCTAGACGCGCCTGGAACACCAAGCAAACCCATGGTATCAATCATTTCGGTCTAATTAATGCAATCATTGTTCAACAGTCACACATAATTACCTAATAATTTCATCTAGTTGTCAATTAGATGAATCGAACACTTTGGTCTATTAAATGCAACTATCTTGCAACAATCACATTAAAATTAATTACAATCATTTAAGCGTCACCAAAAATGATGTAAAACCTAATAATTTCATCTAAGCGTCACCAAAAATGAAATCATTTTAAACATGATGATTGATACACTATTATTTTGATAATCAATGCATAATAAAATTCTAATAAACATATACTTAACATTAATGAAGCATTTAGGTTAAGTTACTAGATAAATTCCAACAAAAAGGGCTTAGTTCATCATCACAAACATAATAACAAGGGGAATCATGATACAATACATAACAAATATTGGAAAAATAATGGAAACAAACCAAAGATAAAAATACAACCCTTTCAACTCAAGCTTTGAATCATCTTCATTGAATTCTTCCAACTTCCTTTGGTTGATTCCCCTTTGTATCAACTTCTTGTTAATCTATGAACCAAAAACCAAATAAAACAAAGAAAATAAAAATAAAAGACAAAGAAAAAGAAAAAGGGAGAAAAAAAACGTGTAAGAGAAAAGGGGGGGAGAGAGATGTGTGTGAAGTGAGGTAAAGTAGTGTATTTGTAGAGAAATTGAGTTGCTAAAATATCTACAAAATATCTACTAATAAAATAATCTAAGATAATCTAAATCTAATACTTAACTAAGAAGTAAACTATTATAATTGGTCAAAAACATAAGATAATATCAACTTTGGCTCTTGTACAATTTAGTCTTCATAATTTCACTTTCATTTCAATTTGGTCCTTCATCTTTGTGGCATGTGCAACTTGGTCCCTAACTTCACCAATTTGTACACTTTTAGTCCCTTTCTTCATCTTTTCACTCCGTTTTCCCCAATTCGGGTATCAAGCCTACAAACATACAAAATTACACAATTATGCGTAGAAATTAACTCAATTTAAATCTCAATTAAATGCAAAGAGTGCTAAATAAGTGTGTAAAAACACACTTATCATTTATCAAACAGCAAAGGCCGGACTGGGATACTGCTTTCTTAGTGGATGCTCAGAAGGAGCAGGAAAAAGAGATGGAGCAACTCCTGGACGCTGCTGAAGCTCAACAAGCTCAACCTCAACAGACAGTAGCTGAAGAGCTTCCTTCTCTTCCCCCTAGTTCTTAATTTCACGTGTTCCTTTGTACTCCTGTTGGGCCTGTGTACTACCTTTTTTATGAATAGAACGTTTTTTAATTTGATGTGTTTTTCTACATTTATGCTCTTAAACATGAACGAACTTAGGGTTATGGGTCGTAACTTTCATAATTGGTTCGTGCAAATTCCTTGTAGGAATCACACAGAGTGTCGTAGTGAAATTCCTTGTAGGAATTACGCTAAGTGTTGCAGCACTTACAACATTTAGCTCGGCCTACTTCATGAGTAGGGCTTTATGGAAATTCCTTGTAGGAATTACGCTAAGTGTTGCAGCACTTACAACATTTAGCTCGGCCTACTTCGTGAGTAGGGCTTTATGGAAATTCCTTGTAGGAATTACGCTAAGTGTTGCAGCACTTACAACATTTAGCTCGGCCTACTTCGTGAGTAGGGTTTTATGGAAATTCCTTGTAGGAATTACGCTAAGTGTTGCAGCACTTACAACATTTAGCTCGGCCTACTTCATGAGTAGGGTTTTATGGAAATTCCTTGTAGGAATTACGCTAAGTGTTGCAGCACTTACAACATTTAGCTCGGCCTACTTCATGAGTAGGGCTTTATGGAAATTAACCGCATTTTTCCAGAAAACATACTTTTTATTTATAGTCGCAACATATTACAACTGCCTACTGATAATACTTTTTGAGGTGCTCTGCGTTCCAGGGGTGTAGCAAGGGTTTTCCTTCCATATCTTCCAGCTCGTAGGCTCCCTTAAGCAATACCATGCTTATTTTGTAAGGACCCTCCCAGGTTGGTCCTAAGAATCCGGCATTCAGTTCTTTTGTTGCCAAAGAGACCTTCCTTAGGACAAGGTTGCCAACTTCGAATTCTCATTTTCTTACTTTTTGGTTATAATATCTCGCATTGCGTTGTTTGTATACTGCATTTCTGATTTCGGCAGCATTCCTTTTCTCTTCTATCAGATTCAGCTCTTCTCGCATCATCTACTCATTTCTGTCTTCCTAATATGTCAGACATCTAATAGAAGGGATTTCAACCTCAATGGGGATCACAGCCTCCACTCCAAAGGCTAAGGAAAAGAGGGTTTCTCCGGTGCTATTTTTGGCGGTAGTGCAGTAGGACCATAGCACGCTGGGGAGTTCCTCTGCCCATCCTCCCTTAAGAGTATCGAGCTTCGTTTTTAACGTGTGCTTGATGATCTTATTGACAGCCTCAACTTGGCCGTTAGCTTGGGGGTGATTTGGGGTAGAGAAGTATTTTTGTATCCCCAACTCTTCACAGAGGTTTGCAAAGCGAGCGTTGTCAAACTGTTTTCCGTTATCGGTTACTATGGAGTGAGGTATCCCAAACCTGCATATGATTGACTTCCATACGAACTCAGTGGTCTTGTGCTCTGTGATCTTTGCCAAAGGTTCGGCTTCAGCCCACTTGGTAAAGTAGTCAACTGCCACTATTGCAAACTTCGTCCCTCCTTTTCCTGTGGGCATCGGACCGATGAGATCGACCCCCCATTTCGCGAAGGGCCACGGTGCCATTATAGGGTTCAGCTCTCCAGGGGAAAATTTGATGTTTGGTGCGAATCGTTGGCATTTGTCACATTTCATGGTGAATTTCAATGTGTCCTTCTTCATGGTAGGCCAAAAGTATCCTTGACGCATGATTTTGTGTGTCAACGACCGTGCTCCAGCATGGTTCCCGCACATACCTCCGTGTATTTCCTCCATAGCACGAAGGGCTTCTTCCTCATTCAGGCACCTTAGCAGCGGCAAAGCATATCCCCGTTTATATAAGATGCCATTAATCAGTGTATACCGTGCCGACCTAATCCTTAACTTTCTAGCCGAGGTAGGATCATCAGGACACGTACCCGTTTGGAGGTACGAGATGAGCTCGTCCATCCATGTGCGTTTGGGATCTATCATCACGCGGATGTGCTCAGCCTCTTCAATCGCGGGGCGGTGGATCCTTCCTACTGGTATGCTATCAAACCTTTTAATTCCTTCGCTTGTTGCCAACCAAGCTAAGGCGTCAGCATGACCATTTTGAGTTCTTGGGACCTGTTGAACATGGACGCTTTTAAACTTCTGGAGCTCCTTTTTTACAAGTTAGAGATACTTGCCCATCCTCTCTTCTTTAGTTTGACAAGACTCGTTGATTTGGTTTACCACTAGTTGGGAGTCACTATATGCAACTAAGCAGTTAGCTTTCATCTCATTTGCTATTCGGAGGCCGGCTATCAGGGCCTCATATTCAGCCTCGTTGTTAGAAGCATTGAAATCAAAAGGCAGTGCTTCACAGAACAATTGCTCGTTTAGGCTTATCAAAAAGATCCCCGCCCGTGCTCTTTCATCCGTGGACGATCCGTCAACGAAAAGTTTCCAAGGCGTGCGAGGAGGTGAATCCCCCATTGAGTCCGAACTGAACTCAAGAATGAAGTCGGCAAGTGCTTGAGCTTTTACCGAGGTGCGCGGTTTATACTTTATGTCGAACTGGCCGAGCTCAACTGACCATTTCGCCAACCTTCTTGAAGTGTCAGGCTTCTGCAGTACTTGCCGTAAAGGTTGATTGGTCAAGATCTCAATGGGATGCTCCAGAAAATAGGGCTTTAATTTCTGAGCTGCAATTATCACCGCGTAAGCCAACTTTTCCAATGGTGAATAACGAACTTCAGCATCATGCAGGGCTTTGGAAACATAGTAAACTGGATGCTGTACTTCATCCTCCTCCCTGGTTAGGATCGCGCTTACGGCATGTTCTGATACCGCCATGTAGAGCGTGAGTGTTTCTCCCTCTCTTGGTTTCGATAGTACAGGTGGTCGAGCCAGGTGTAATTTCAATTGATTGAAAGCGACCTGGCATTCTGACGTCCATTCGAACTTTTTTCCTCCTTTTAATATGTCAAAGAAAGGTTTGCACTTGTCTGTTGACTTCGACATGTACCTGCTGAGGGCAGCTATCCGTCCTGTCAAACTTTGGACTTCCTTAGGTCTGGCTGGCGGACGCATTTCAATGATAGCCCTTATCTTTTCTGGGTTGGCTTCGATCCCTCTGCGGTTCACTAGGTATCCCAAGAATTTCCTCGAGCTGACTCCAAAGGCACATTTGCGAGGGTTTAGTTTCATTCCATATGTCCTTAGGATCCCGAACATTTCAGCGAGGTGCTGTTGATGTTCCTGCGCCTTAGTACTTTTGACCAACACGTCATTCACGTATACCTCCATAGTCTTGCCAATTTGTTTGGCAAACATGGAGTTAACCAGGCGTTGGTAGGTTGCTCCAGCGTTCTTAAGGCCAAATGGCATAACTTTGTAGCAGTACAGACCTCTGTCAGTGATGAATGCTGTGTGCTCTTGGTCAGGTTCATACATGGGGATCTGATTATAACCCGAATAGGCATCCATGAAACTGAGCAGGTCGTGCCCAGCAGTGGCATCTACCATTTGATCAATTCTCGGTAAAGGAAAACCATCCTTGGGACAAGATTTGTTCAGGTCAGTAAAGTCTATGCATACCCTCCAATCGCCATTGCTCTTTTTGACCAGCACCGGGTTTGCGATCCACTTTGGATATTTTGCTTCGCGGATGAAGCCATTCTTGAGTAGTTTTTGCACCTCCTTGTTAAGAGCTTCATACCATTCTGGATTCAGAGGCCTCCTTCGCTGCTGTTTTGGTCGTACTGAGGGATCAATGTTTAGCTTATGGCACATGATTTTGGGATTGATCCCTTTCATGTCGGCATGCTCCTAAGCGAATACGTCGAGGTTTCCCTGGAGGTAACTGATGAGTTGATCCCGAACTGGGGGTTGAAGATCGTGACCTACTTTTAGCTCTTTTGGTGGAATGTCTGTACTGACCTTGATGACATCTAATTCTTCCACGGGTTCTCCTCCCCGTACTTTTAGTCGCGGGTCCAACAAATCAGGGTAGGAATCTACTGTGCGCGTCACACCGACCTCGGGCCTTGGCATTCCGTCACGCTCCCAGCACTGGCTTTCTAACACTCCAACTAAGGGCCTGGGGAGATCTACGTTGCAAGCCCTTGCTTCATCCTGATTTCCACGTATTACGCCTGGACCACTTGGAGTTAGGAATTTGAGGCAATAATGATATATTGAGGTAGCGGCTTGCAGTTCGTGCAATAAAGGCCTCCCCAATATGGCATTATAGTTTGAAGGGATGTCCACCACTATGAAGTCGGCCAAAATTCTCCCGTGGCACGGGAGCTCGCCGAACTCTACACCGAGTACAATCTGCCCTCGAGTTTCAACTGGATCCCCGAAAAATCCTTGTAACTTCCGAGGATATGGCTGGAGGTACCTATCTTGTATGGCCATCTGCTTCAAAGTTCGATAGTAGAGGACATTTACCAAGCTTCCGTTATCCACTAGGGTCCGATGTATTTGAACCCCAGTCACATTCATTGTGATGACTAGTGCATCACTCTGATCTTGTAAAACTCCCTGTGCATCTGTTTCCGAGAATCCGAACCACTCAGGGTCCTGAGAGGCACCAGCTACTGACGGGGGGCATCTCATACTGAAACTTTGGTACACATAGGCGTCACGCGCCAATTTACGCCTAGTTCTCCTTGATCCTTCCAAACATTGGTTTCCGCTTATCAACATCCGAATTTCAGTATGGGGTTGTGGCTCTCGACCTTGGGGCTCCAACCGTGCTTGTTGGTTTCCCCCTTGCTGGTCCGACTGTCGAGGCCCAGCGAGGACTGTTCCCTGCGGCTTTGCAACAAATTCCTGTAAATGGTCTCGTCGAATAAGTGTTTCCACTTCTTCCTTAAGATTCCGGCAGTTGTCAGTGTTATGTCTTGTCGTTCTATGATAACGACAGTACTTTCCTTGGCCTTTTCCAGTCGTTTCTTTCCTCCCAGGCGGAGGTCCGCGAAAAGATTCCTTTGCTTCGGTCTGAAGGAAGACTTCCTCCAACGTAGCGTTCAGAGGGTGATAGTTGCGGAATTTATCGGGATATGGTCTAGAACGACCTTGATCTCTCTTATCTTTCCTTTTTTCCCGACCTGGGTCTTTCTCCGTGTCCCTTCCCTTCGTTTGCTGGGGAGACTGGGGAATTTGCTTAGCGTCTTCATGGTCTGAGGTGGCTTCCTCAGCACTTATATATTTCTCAACTCGGCCCAAGAGTTCATGATATGTCTATGGGCCGTCCTCGTGGACAGACCACCAGAACCTCGTTTTGGGTCTCAGGCCGGACAAAACTGCCATGAGTGCGGCATCGTCAGAGATTTTCTCCACTTCCATAGATTGTTTGTTGAACCTGTCCAAGTAACTTTTGAGGGATTCTGTTTTTCCTTGTTTGATGCTTACCAACCTTTCTTTTGGTGTGGTCCTTGCCTTTGACCCCATGAATTGGGCGAGGAACGCAGTAGCAAGGTCGTCCCAGCATTTTATAGACCTTTGATGTAACCTTCTAAACCATCGTTGGGCTTTGTCTCCTAGTGTTAAGGGGAAAGCACGGCACATGATGGCATCATTTGCTCCCTGTAGTTCCATCCAAGAGGAATACTTGTCAAGATGGCTGAGGGGGTCTCCCTCTCCATCATACCCAGTTATTTGGGGCATTTTCATCTTTTCAGGCAGTGGTTCCGCCAGAATGTCCTCAGTGAACGGTGAGTGGCGTTTAGTAAAATATTCATCGGTGCTTCCCTTGCTTTTGGCTTCCAGGTCTGCAATGCGCTTCTTGAGAGCACTCACTTCATTCTCCGACCGCTCACTAGCGTGATTCCTTTGGCATTCAGCCTGCTTTTTGGTGGGTGTCAAGGAATGCTAAGAACCCAGCCTGTCAAACACGCTATCTGTTCTTTTAGCGTTTGATTTTGTCGCCGCGGGGGAGCTCAAGACCTCTTCAGTTTGACTCCTAGAAGAGCCTTCGCCTGAGAAATGTAAGGCTCTCCTAGTAGGAGGTCGTCTGGTTCTTTCCTGGTGGAAAGATTCCACTTCGTTTTCTTGCGAAGGACGCCTAGCTTGGTTTTGTTCCAGCCTGCTGACAATGTTTGTTAGTTTTTCAATGGCTTCCTTCATTGTTGCCATTTGTGGGTCAACAGTTTCGTTCCGACCTCGTCCTTCAGAGTTCCTGGGATTGCTACTTCGTTCAAGACGGGTATGGGACTGGTTTCCAGATGCTGAAAATTCGTCCATAATGCTGTCTGGTAAATCGTATGTGGAGATGGGGCCGTTTTTCAAGTTGGGGCCCTCCTTCTAGCGCCAAGCTGTTGACGTCTAAAATTGAATGGACAAAATTAGAGCCAACTTAAGATACCAATGAACATTCAAGGGGACTAAGTGGAAGAGATTCCTATCACTGTCAAGCAATCTTCCCACTTTTCCAATTATAAGGGATCTTTTAAGTGTTGAAATGAGTATTCTCGGTCCTCCCTTTTTCTCTCGGATCCCCCCCCTTTGCATTCTGAACCTTTTTATAGGAGGAATATTCTGACGACTAGTACTCCTGTCTTGTCGACGTGAACATCCGAACTAAGCTGAGTCATGTGCTGGCGTAACAGGGTTGGAGCCCGAACTCAACTCTGTCCTATTGGCCGTCAGGTGATGGGATAGGTGAGCTTCAATAATAAATGCAAAGTCTTAGCTAGGCAAGCTAAGACATCTGATTGGAGGACTAGGTGGGCGCTGACATAGGACCTTTACACGTGTGCCTCTCTGACTGGTAACTTAAAGATCTTGTCAGTGATCCATAATCATTAATCACTATTGTGCCTTGAAGGACTACAACGGCTTGTCGAGTAAGTTACGTAGAGCCGAACTGACCTCGTATATCCGAACTCGCGTCATTTTGCCCTCGTTGGAATATGATAGTCCGAGCTGAACGACCTCCGAGGTCGGTATCAACAAAACTCTTTTCGAACCAAAATTAGACATAATTTTTACTTAATTTCTGACTCCTATAAGTACTAAACTTGGGCTACACATTAAAAAACTTCTCTCTAGCCTCTAATTACCATATCATATCATCAAATTCATCAAGAGTAATTTTGCATTATTTCAGGATCCGGGTAATAATTTTTCATTATTCTTCTTATAATTTATATGCAATCATAATAGACTAGATCCATTTTTTGTATTGGATAAAGATGAATCCTATTGTTTATTTATTTTAATTTAAAACTAGTAGTTTAGTATTTCTTGATTAATTTTGCATACCCATTCCGTTACTTAATTATTTGGTCGTAAATTAAATAATTAGTTACTTGTTGCAGTTTTGGAAGACCCACAATAAGTTTAGAATGCAGCAAGATTAACACACGGACAATAGATGTTAGGAATAATGTTTATCACTTGTGCAATCTTGAGATAATCGTGAAATTGAGTGTGTTTTATTTATTTGAATTCAAACCAGAAATAGATTCGGGTCGTGACTAGAATATAGTTAATTTATCTTGTAAAAGAAAGTTAATTACCATCATTTGTCAAGAATGCATGAATAAAACTAGCTATATAATTGAGAATTGAAGTAGATAATAATAGGTGGATTTGTAGTCCAATACACCCATTCCATATACATGCAAATTCTAATTTTATAGCTTTTTTAGATTAATTTAGAATAATTACGACAATCAAATCTCTTTTGTTTAATACTTTGAATCTGAATAGAAATTAGTATACTTTGATTGAATTTTTATTTATTGTGGGATGATACACGTTATTTATCACGTATTACTTGTCAACAATCTCGTACACTTGCGAGATTTTCATGAACACTTGTCGACTTGGCAATGCTACATCTGAGGATGGACAACATAATTCTTACCCATTGTGGGCAGGAGATCAATTCTAGAACATAACTTTGGTCATCGTTGCAGGATCCGTGTTTGATTCTGTTTCCTGTTAATTAAATCAACTTCTCAAGAAAATTCAACTGAAGCTAATGATTAGGACACCATTTGACTATTTTGAGTCTTGTAAGGTACTAATTTCTTTTATGTTGATTTTTTTTTTTTATTATTTAGGTGTTTTAGCTTATCTAAAAAGAAAAAAATAATAATAAACAACAAAAATACACATTTTTGCGTTGATCATTTTCGTAAAAAAAATTATTTAAAAAATGTCATGGCATGACTATCAAACGTTATGAGTCTAATTGTTGTAAAATGGATTTAAAAAAAAAAAAACTTATTCGACTTTTATCTTTTAATGAACTCCAATCTTTATTTGAATAAAATTGAGGATTTGCTCTCTCAAATGGATTAATCACTTGCCCTTTTCATGCTCACGTTTCTTAATGCACTTCTATAAATATTGCTCTCTGATTAGCTATTAAAACATTTCGATATAGACATCTTAAGGAAAACTTATCTGCTCTCACAAGTGGATTACTCACTTGCCCTTTTCATGCTCATATTTCTTAATGCACTTATCACAATATTGCTCTCTGATGAGCTATTAAAACATTTAGATATAGGCATCTAAGGAAAACTCATCTGCTCTCACAAGCGGATCAATCACTTGCCCTTTTCATGCTCACATTTCTTATTGCACTTATCACAATATTGCTCTTTGATGAGCTATTAAAACATTTCGATATAGACATCTAAGGAAAACTCATATAGAGAATACCTTCATATTCATTGAAACAATTATGACTCTTATATTGAAAGAAAATGACAATTTCTCTCGACTTGATTACCCTTCTTTTCGATAGTGTGAAAAAAGAAAAATAAGGAGAGTTTTCCTACTTCAATAAATGTGTTAAAAAGTCTTTTTTGAGAAGTGTATTGACATGATCAAACTTTATTTGTCGGAATCTATAAAAAAAAAATTGGGGCTTGTTTTGATGATTATAATATAGTTGTTTCCTCCCTCTACACAGGGGATGAGTGTTTTGAATAGTGTATTGTGTTCTCTATCATGATCACACATGTAGTCGATACACCTAATACTGACATAGTTGGAGAATTACCCATAGCATTGCCATTGAAGTCAAACATTCCATGTGTCATTGACATCGTACCAAAATTGAGTAGGAGTCTTTTGCATGACTTTCATGTTGACTTTACTTTGGTGTTACCTCATCTGCATGATACTCACTAGGTTGCCATGTTATTTTTCAAGGCATTGTTCAATTGCATACTTTTCTTGTCGATATTCGATTCTTGCCTACTAATTATTGGCATATTTATTTAGTTCCTCCTTTGTTGTCCATACTCCTAAAATTTCATGCCATAAAGTTTGAAATTTTTGAACTTACTTTTGATGTACAATATAAGTTAGTGGACTCTGATTATAAATGTGCTTTATTGCGTCTCTTTGATCCAATTTTCTAAACATGTTTAGAAAAGGGTTTTGGATCAGTTTATTAGTTCTTTTGATTTTTGATTATTTGCTTTATAAATAGAGGGCTTATTTCATTGTAATATTAACCTTTGATTACATGAATAATAATTGATTTCCTTTACCTTCAATTATTCTCTTCTTGGACCCTCTTTCTATCCTTGTTCATTATCAAATTAGTACGCTCCCGCTAGTGGTAGTGGTGGCAATGGGCCGAGCCGAGCCGGCTCGGCCCATTGCCCCACGAGCTCGGCTCGTTGCCCTACGAGCCGAGCTCGTGGCTCGTTACAAACGAGCCGAGCTTCTGCTCGGCTCGTTTGCTCGTGGGCGAGCTCGGCTCGGCCCACGAGCTCGTGATTCACGAGCCGAGCCGAGCCGGCTCGGCTCGGCTCGTGGCTCGTCAAACTTTTTTTTTTTTTTTGTTTTTCTTAGTTTTTTTTTTTTTTTTAAATGTTTTTTTCACGAGCCCACGAGCTCGGCTCGTGGCCTCGTGCCCCACGAGCGCTCGTGTCTTGACGAGCCGAGCGAGCTCGGCTCGTCTATTGACGGGTCCGCTCGGCTCGAGCTCGGGCTCGTCTTTTGACGAGCCCGAGCGGCTCGTGGATCGCTACAGTACGAGCCGAGCAGTCGAGCCGACGAGCCGCTCGGCTCGATTGCCATCACTAGCTCGTGGTGGCAATGGGCCGAGCCGAGCCGGCTCGGCCCATTGCCCCACGAGCTCGGCTCGTTGCCCTACGAGCCGAGCTTCTGCTCGGCTCGTTTGCTCGTGGGCGAGCTCGGCTCGGCCCACGAGCTCGTGGCTCGTCAAAATTTTTTTTTTTTTTTTAGTTTTTCTTAGTTTTTTTTTTTTTAAATGTTTTTCACGAGCCCACGAGCTCGGCTCGTGGGCTCGTGCCCCACGAGCGCTCGTGTCTTGACGAGCCGAGCCGAGCTCGGCTCGTCTATTGACGGGTCCGCTCGGCTCGAGCTCGGGCTCGTCTTTTGACGAGCCCGAGCGGCTCGTGAATCGCTACAGTATGAGCCGAGCGGCCGAGCCGACGAGCCGCTCGGCTCGATTGCCATCACTAGCTCCCGCATCACAATGTGAGGTCATAGAGCTCTTTTATTTTGTGGGTTTAATTTATTTTAAGTTATTTGTTGTACTATTAGGTGAGAATATTTTCAATCTGTATACTCATTATATTCTTTGATAGTGTGGGTGTGGCATAGGTCTGGCTTGGTATAAATTTCAAACGAAATAAATGATATGAGAAAACTGATGTTGATATTAGTACACCTTATGTTACCTTGTTACATCCCTATAAAGAGAATGCTCCATCAAAGTCTTTGATTTTTGATAACCCGTGTCTCGAAGGATGTTTGAGAATTATAAAAAGAAAATCTTCAGAGGCACTTGCTTTGATCATTTTCTCTATGCACTGACTCACCACCTTATCCATCAAGTGCCGAACCCAAAAGAAAGGTGGTTTAGCATTTTCTTTTAAAATTTTCCAAGGACTTTTTAATCATTAGTGGAATAAGCGTTCAGGTGGCAATAAACGAATGAAGTATGACCCGACATATTGCTGGATCAATAAGAGATTCATTTTTTTGAAACTGTCCAATGACAAAATGTCACATGTCATCCTATCAAGAAAGTTGTCAAGAAAAATGTGCAGATTTTGCCATTTGTACATTTCTTTTTACCACCTTTATTGATAGAAAATGTGTTGACAAAAAACTATTGGATGAAAAAACAATTTTTTTAAACCAATGGTAGTATGTCACATGGCATTCTGTTAAGGAAGATGTACACCAAGCATGGTTGACCAAAGGATTTACCAATTTGTACATCACTTCTTACCACCTTTGTTGACAGGAAGTGTGTTGGCAAAAAACTATTGAATGAAAAAACAGTTTTTCTTTAAATTGTCCAATAACAGTATGCCATGTCTGTCAAGTGATGTACACAAAACATGGTTGATCGAAAGAATTTTGCCATTTGTACATCACTTTTTACAATGCTTGTTAATAACAAGTGTTGACAAAAAACTACTAAATGAAAAATAGCTTTAATTTTAATGTCACGTGACATTCTGTCAAAAAAAATGTACACCAAGCATAGTTGACAAGCATGGTTGACTGAAGGGATTTTGCGATTTGTATATCACTTTTTACCACCCTTGTGACAGAAAGTGTGTTGGCAAAAAACTATTGGATGAAAAACAACTTTTTTTTTAAACCGCCCAATGAAGATGTACACGAAGCATGTTTATAACTGAAGAGGCTTACTATGAAGATAGTAGTCAGAAAGTGTACAACATAAGATGTGATGCTATGCAATGGGAGATGAAGGCAAAACTGCATGTTAACCACCTTTGACCATTGAATACGAACATTCATTTTTCTGCTCCCCGGATTCTTCATTTATGATAATTCTTCAATTTTTGAAGTCGAACAGTAATATGCTGGGGTTTGTTTTAAATTTCCAGAATTTTCCATTTTTGAAACACATAAAGGTATATGTAATTATCCCTAGAATTTATTGGAAAAACTAGTAAACTGAACAAACTTAAATTTATTTCATACAAAAGCGTGGCAAAGAATTTCCCACATCCCTTTTTCCTCTCAGAAATTTTTCGGGTTTATGGGAAACCCCCATTGGTCCGGGACGAGAGAGCCTTGGAAATAGCTCTGACTGTATTCGGGGTGGTCCTGCAGCAACCTCCAACAAGAGAAGCCCCAGCTTCACACCATTTGCCCACGTACGACACAAAATCTACATCTGAAACTCCACTCGATGGCTACAAGAGCAAAATCATCATTGATTGTGAAGATAGTGTAAATTTCATTTCTTCGTTGCAACAAATTTTTAGGCAAAAGTGAATGTTCAAAGTCATATAATTATCTATACAATCAAACAGGACATTATGTTTATGGCCTGAAATGCACCAAAAATAAAATTGAGGATCCCGACATCTCTGATAAGAAAGAAAAAGTATAAGAAGTTTATCATAGAAACAACTAAAGATTCAATATCAGTCGACTCACCAGCCACTCCTTTCTATCAGCATCGTAAGTCTCACCACTGTTTGGATATATGAGAATTGGCTTAGTAGTTACCTGCAGAAAGTGTACCATGAAAGCACAAGTGATAGAAATCGTAGTTTTGTTAAACTTAATGATCATCAAAGTACTCAGAATATGTACCCTTCCAATTGACTGGATAAGTCCTTGAATGTATCGTGGTGGGGTACAATTGATTCCAACTCCAATGACTTGATCACACGAATGAGCTATTAAGGCACAATCTGCAATGGGATCCCCACTGACGACATTGGTTCCATCCTTGGAATTAAATGAAAACCAAGCTGGAATGTTAATGGCCTCTTCCTCAAGAAGCTCAGCATATGCCTACATCACATTGGAGTACTAAAAAAGGTCACAAATCAATAGTTTACAACTACTGATTTCAACATTCTTAGTATATGAAAATCCACCTATTCTTAGAACCCACGATTTGCATCAGTGACACAATGCATATGTGCAAGCATTTATGAACAAGATTTAGGCCTAATCAATATTAAGCCTTGTGTGGCCGCAAAACAACATTCATAGTCCGTCCCTCTCTAAAAACGCAAGCTTGTAGTTGGGGCGGTTTAGCATGGTATCAGAATAGGCAGAAATCTCGAACTCATAAAACAAGAAAACAATAATACTTAAAGGAGTACGAGAAAGACCAATGTGATTAACAAAATGATTGAGATACATTTCAAAGCACCGCAAATTTTGTCAATGATCCTAATAATGAAAGATTAAGTGCCTATGAAAAATCTGGTTAACATCAGCAACAAAAATACCTTAGCTTCCAGTTTATTCGGAATAGTCTCAAATGCAATCAAATCAGGACCAGATTCAGCTAATACTTGGACCCTTCTCCGGTGAAAATCTTTAAGGGTCTCCAAACTGACATTTTTTCCATAAACTCCACTGTAAAAGTAAAATTATAATAACAGTTAAAGCTTTTAAAAGACTGCAACTAGTCATTTGTGATTCAAGAACCATTAGATTGCCTTATGGCAAAGAATTATTCATTTAACAAACCTATATTCAGAACCATCAGCCAAATAAGCTCCATAGCTCCCCACAGATGCAGCAACCAGAACTGGACGTTGTCTTGGGATTATTCCATCTTTGTCTCCTATAATATTCCAGGAACCTTTGGCAGCTCTGTCATAATATATATCTCGTGCTTCACGTGCTATTTCAACACTTGTTCTGAGTAAATTTTCTCCTTCTTCTCTGGAAAATCCCTTAGATTCAAACCCCTGAAGCGTAGCCTGCCTCATGCCACCAAAAAAGATATTTGAACACCCGATGAGTGGTAATTTTGCCTACTATAGCTTACACTTTGATTATGAAGACACATAAGGAAAACATCAAATACCTGATATGATGAAGATATAATGATATTTGCACCCGCTTCAAGGTAGTCGAGGTGAACCTGTATAAAGGAAGGATGTTGATCAACGTCCAATGCTTGATGGGTTATATTTTGAATTAAGCTCAAAATTTCTGCCGTCTCAGCATTAAAACGCTTCATTTCTATCCTAAATGAATTTGTTACAGTGCTAATCAAGTAACAATATTAACCCCTGAATTAAGTACGTCAAATTTGACTTGAAATTGAAACTTACAATCTACACAAGATTGCACTTTGTTAATGTTAATTAATTATACACAGATCAGTCCACGTGCAGTAAGTTATATAATGTATGATAATGACACCGATAAAACAAATTGCGCCGAGATTATTATCATGTCAACTTAAAATTAATGCAAAGAAAGAGGTTTCATATATCCTTTAATCTTTTTCTTTTTTTTTTTTGCCTCTTCTTCTTCCTCTTGATCAACAAGATCTTCCTTTCAACTCCAGTCGATAATGGAATCAAAGAAAGTTTATATTTTTTAATTTTGGGGTTCGAATTTTCTCCACTCCGTTTGGTTCAATTAAACTTAAAATATATAGATATTAAGACATGAGTTTTCATCTTAAAATGGTCAATCTTATTGAGAGAAGTAGTATAATCATTTATATGTTGGTCTATATTTTCATCTTTATTCAACATGGAATTCTCCCTTGACATGCCCCGCAAGATGGTGGTTCGTTTGATCAAACCAATCTGGAAATCCACGAGCTCATTTTTCTAGTTTTAATCGAATTCAATTTCTCGTCGAAGTTTAATGGAATTTGATACCATATTAACACTTGAAGTTTCATCTTAAAATGTCAACTAGTAATCCAAGACCTTATATGCTGCCCGTATTTTCATCTTTATTCGAAGCGGAATTCATCCCTTAACAACAGATGCAGACAAAATTAAGAGCAGCTAGCTAATACCGGCATCAAATATGGAAAATGAAACACGAAGATTTAATTAAAGACTTGTTACAAAAAAACTAAATTACCAGAAAATCATGCATATACACCAAATAAAAGTATTAACAAAATAAAAATTTATAGTGTGCAGATATAAATAAAATTATAAAAGTGCTAAAGAGGGTACCCTTCTAATTAGGTGGGGGGAGCTAATGAGGTACTTGGCGCTCCATAGAGGGTCATTGAGGTTAGCACCATGCCTCTCGAGCTCCGTCGCAAGGCCACCGTCAATGACGGCGTAACCACCACACAGGCGGAGGAAACTTTCCATCACTGCTGAATATGATCCAACTGTTTCTATCTCCATTTTTCCTTCAATATGGTTATGCTTTTTATCTTTTTCTAATAACGCAGGGCGGCGGCAGAGGCGTCTGTGGCCGGAGTAGTTTGCTGTAAGCAGAGCTGGCAGAAATGTAAATGCTTACAGAAACTTGAGATTTTATATGTCACCTTCAAAATGCCCCGTGTGGCGAATTTATAGGACGAGCATTTCAGAAATTTATACTATTGGTCCCAAATGTATTACTAAATTAACAAGCTAGTACAAAACCTTCAAACATGAACAAATTGATTCCAATATAACTCCACAGTCAATCTCCACTACCTAATCCATTTAAACGTATGTGCAATGGTCATTTCATAAATATTAATTTTTGCATGTCAACATAATCCGTTAAAAAATTTGAGGTGAGGCAATTTCAAATTTCACAAAGGTCGTGTGATAAATTAATAAGATGTCATCATTTTCTGTCATTACGAACATAAGGTGTAACTTTAATAAAATGTGAGGAACAATTTTTTTTTACTAAAATGCATGATTAAGGGCATGTTAGATTAGATTTTTTGAAATAGATTTTGTAAAAAAGTGATTTTTTTTTTATTTTTTATTTTTTTGAGAATGTGTGATTAAAAAAGTTGGAAAAATTTTTCGCTCTAGGTACAAAATTATTCTATAGGGCGAATGTGTAATTGTCTAATTGAAAATAAGTTTGAAGAAATAAATTTTAAAGAATATATATACACACTAATGTATATATGAAAAAATTGGATAGAATTAAGTATTCCTTATATGTGAAAGATAAGTTAGGAAGATTCCTTAATAAATAAGTAAACTAAAATATTATGATTGATTTAATTGTATTGTTACTATAATTAATTCCGTCTATATGTGTATAATTATATAATTATGATTGATTGAATTAAATTATACAAGCATATATGTCGCTTTAAGTAAGAACAAAAATAACAAAACTCAAATACTTTATATATTATTTTTATTTTTTTAATCATATTTAACTCTACTTATACTTTCTTACATTCAAGTCTTCTCATATAAATATTATTATACATTTAGTCAAACCTAAAAGTAAAAAACGAAAAAAGTATTCACATCTTTGATAGAGCTGTATTTAAAAAAAAAAAAAACAAAAAACTTAATTTAGTGTTATCTTTGTTATTATTATTTTATATGAAGCTTTAGACAATCTCGAAACATAAAAAAAGTTTTAGAGCCTGTTTGGTAAGGATTTTTGGGGGAATAATTGATTTTTGAATAGTGATATGATGGGAAATGTGTGGTTGAAAAAGAAGAAAAAATTATTGATATGATGGAAAATATTATTTTATTGAAAAATGTGTGGTTGAAAATGAAAATTGATTTACTGTAGAAAATCAAAATCCATACCAAACAGGCTCTTAGAATAAATCTTATCCTTTATTGAACCTTGTACCAGATGTATATCGCAACGTCACTTAAAAAGATAAATCATGATTATATCTCCAATAATTGGTTCTCTCTCTTCTTTAGGGTCTAATTTGATTGGAATTTCCTTTTGATTGCTATTATAATATAATTAAATTTATATAAATCAGAATATGTGAACAGTAAAACTATTGTCTTATATAAGTAAAATAATATTATGGCTAATTGGCACAAAACATCCCTACCTTTGAGATCTATTGAAGAAAACGTCCATATCTTTCATTTCTTGGCACAAAACGTCCCTACCTTTTTCTTTTGTAGCACTCAACGTCCTTTTCGTCTCTTTTTGACCATTTTACCCTTCTATTAAAATAAAACAAAAACAAAAGAAAAGAAAAATAAAGAATAAATTGCAATCTTACTCCTCAACTTTTTAAAAAATGCAAATGAGTCCAAAATTTATGAAAAAAAAACTCTATCTCTCTCTTCTCCTCCGCATCTCTTCTCTTGCTTGCCTAATATTTGGGATTTTACAGATCCAGAAATCTCAAAAGGCCCCATACTCATTCCCCTTTGTGCTCCAGCAAAAATTTATGCAGGTCCTAAACTAAGTCCCTTCCTCTGAACCCCAATTCTTGCTCATATTGATGAAGTTTGTTCAATCTCTTTCTTCTCTTCCTCATTTTTAACACACTGTCTCTTTTCCACAATTTTTACACTTCTCTCAGACTTTTTCAATTTCAAAGCCTCTAATCTTGAAGTCAATCTTTTAATTTCCATCTCAATCCCCTCAATTTCCTCATCAAAACTCTTCAAATCCACATTTTCTTCAAAACCCTATTTCGAAATTCCTCTAGTTTTCGAATTCTTCGGAGCCCCATTAGAATTTACTGGCTTGAAGGGTGTCACCACATATCCGAGAGAAGAAAAAACAAAAGAAATTGGGTTCTCAAATAGAGGACCTTCATTCTCTTTGCTCAAAGAATTCGAGATGGACGACTCTGTTGAATTCAACAAAATGGGCTTCGAAGGACTCCAAGAAAATTCTTTAAGAACTCCGTTATCAAAGGCGGCATTGTTCCATATCTTTCTATATAGAGATTTGACTAGTGAGTTTTGGTGTTCTGAGGAAGATTATAGGTTGAATTATTCCAAGTGAGGAATAAAAGATGTTCCTTTCGGCGTTACATAATAATTTGGCGTTCATTTTGGGTCGATGTTGTCTCTCCATGAAACAACAAATTCTTGTTGCCTTCCAAATTTCCTGTTTCCATAGACTGCTAAATTCAAATACACTGGAAAATGATTGGTATGCACTTCTAGTTCAAAGAATTCCGATCCAAAACCCGACAAGAATCTCAAAAAGGGGGCGATTTTCAGCATTATAACATCATTGAAAAATGGCAAAAAAATCACATATTTTGAGAGAAAAAGGTGAGGGATTGAATGGTTTGGGGTTTTGACGGCGGGGGTGGAGGAGGCGGAGGGAGCTGGAAGAGAAGAGAGAGAGAGAGAGTTTTTTTGTTATTTTTAATATTTTCATAAATTCTGGTCTCATTTGTATTTTTTTAAAAGTTTAGGAGTAAGATTGCAATTTATTCTTTATTTTTCTTTTCTTTTCTTTTTGTTTTATTTTAATAGAAGGGTAAAATGGTAAAAAAAAAAGACGAAAATGACGTTGAACGCTACAAAAGTGAAAGGTATGGACTTTTTGTGCTAAGCAATGAAAGGCAGGGACGTTTTCCACAAGAGACCTCAAAAGTAGAGACGTTTTGTGCCAATTAGCCTAACATTATTTTAAGGGGATAATTGCAGCAAAAGCCCAAACCTTTCAAACACTAGCAGACTTTTCTCGAATCTTTGATTTGTTGTAGCCGTCACCCCCAAATGTTTCATAGGAGGCCCTTTTTTCGATTTCCATCCAAACGTACGTCAGTTGATCACCCAAAAAAAGATTGACCACTTTTTACCAAAATATGGGAGTGTAAATTCGTCGATACACTTTAAACACTAATCTCCAAATAAGTTACTGTTTATTTCCCTCCGAATGTAGTATATTACTACACTAATAAATTGTCAGTTTCTCACTCTTCATCAGCATACTTAATTAAAGGTAGAAGAAATGGAAATGTCAGTTTGCAGTTGAGGACCCCTGCTCAAATGAAGACATCGTTGACTAATTTGAACCCAGGCAAACTATTTCTTACATATCCATGTGGAATGGATTTGCAATGTTGTACATTCTTTCTGTGGTGGGATCCTCCGATGTGTCAGAGATCAAGGGAGCTAATACCTGGTCTTCCACGTTCGAGGCGAGAGATGGAGGCTGAATTTAGGCTACTCCGTTCAAATGGAGGTGGTGTATGGAAGATTTGGTTTTCTGGGTTTGTCTATAGAATTATTATAAAGTGGATCTGTAGTTAAATCTTTGATGGGTTTTTTTGTTGGATCTGTAATCTTCATTTGGTAATAGTGTAGCATAAGTTAATGGGTGTAAAATGCAGTTCTAATTGTTGTAGTGTTCTGTATGTATCCATATTTTGCAACTAATTTTCGTAGAAATATGCACGTGGTTGAGACCCCAAACGTTAAGTATATGGTGTAGTGAAACCCCCAACCTTTTGTCCATGTTGGGACAAAGGCCCCAAACAATTTTAAAAATGACGGAAAAGACCCATACCCATTAAACTGCTTATAGAATATACCCCATAACTTTAATAACAGTTTTCATTACAAATGCATCTCAAAATGTGTATATATTGTTGTCATACATAAAATTATAAAATCCATTATATCACATATCTAATTAATAGTAGAATCAAAATGAAAAGTGTTTTTCACATATAAAGCGATACTACAATTCCCAGAATATGAAATACCAGAATTACAGATTCAAAAACATCAAGTACATTCCAAGTTCACAATTCATATGCACAAGTTCAGTTTGCAACGACATGAAAACTACGCTGTTGTCGACTTTTTCTTTTTGGGGTTGTTTCCTGTTGAAGGGCTGCACTTCTCTTTCCCTTCTACTTCTGTGTCGCGGTGCTTCAGGAGACTGTATCTGTGCAGTGCATGTTCTCTTGTTGTATCCAACTTCTCCACACCTCTTATATGTCATTTTCATGCATGTTCTTGTCATTTTAACTCCAACCAGTGGTTCAGTCTGAGATCTTTTCCTTAGCTTTTTAGGTCTACCTGTCTACTTCTTCTTCACTGGTGGCTTCAATGGATTTTTCCCCAAATTAGGTCAAAGTTCACGCCCTGGCATAATATGAATTACATGACTGTATACTCTTAGATATTTCTCCTTTTTGTAATATTCATCTACAAATTCATCTACATCTATTTACCTTGATAGCATAACAGAAATAGCGCCTGCACATGGAATTCCACTCAATTGACATTTCCTACATGCACATTCTTTCCTAACCAAATCCACCATCCACCTCAAACCATCAATGTTGCGAACTTCAAGGTTTTGATTACCTACGTAATCTGCTCTCATGAACCTGGTATCTGATTTAGCCTTCTCAATTATCCCTACATTTTTAGACCATAAGTATGATCTCATCTTTGAATTGTCTCCCTCTTTGCCTTCATCCATGTCATTTGTTGATGCCTATCCAACATTTTGATTATAGGCTTTCCTCCAGCTACTTCAATGAAAGCATTGAAGGCTTCACAAAGGTTATTCAACCAGATATCGCACTTAGCATGTTCCTGAAAATGGGATCTTGTCCATTGAGCTGCTGGCTTTTCACTAAACCAATTGAATTCTTCTTCATTCACTGTCTTTATCTCATTCACAACTGCATTTCATTCCGGTACATTAGTAGACTTGGCTGCAGCCCAAAACAAACTCTTCAAAGTTAGGCCTTTATGTTTGAGAGTGAAATTGCTATACAAATGTCTAGCACAACACATGTGTTCTGCACCTTCACAGTACTGATTCGAGGCTTCAACAAATCATTTTTGCTTGTCAGAAATGAAAGTCCAAGCTTTGCTATTACACATTCCGATGTCAAATACTAAAAGTTCTTTGAACCAAGTCCAATTGGCTCTTGTTGACACACTAAAAGTGCAGTCCAAATTAAATGGCCCAAGGAGCGAAGCCCAGTTGAGAACCCAAGATGAAAGCCCAAGCAAAGGGAAGCCCACAAACAAAGGAACGCTGTCGCCCAAGCTTGCAGAACGCCCAGATGTTGAGCGAATAAAACACCCTATGGACGCCAAGAGCGAAGGAGTCGTCGCCCAAATTGCTGGATCGCCCAGAATCCTAGCGATGACTAAACTTTGTCGTTATCTAAAAGCTACGATTTGAGGCGGTTTGAGCACATCACGACTACATCCCACGATTTGAGAAAATTAATGACAGGCGGTTATGAAGAAAACGTTATGGTAGGAGTTACAAATGGTAGTTATTGGCCAGTCAGCCACTATGAAAGAAATGGGTAGTTACGAGCAGAGTCCAAACGGTTGAGAACCGTCCAAGGAGTATAAAAGGAAGAGGAAAGCAATGAAGAAAGCCGGACAAAATTCACTCTCAAACAGAGAATATGTAATTTACTTTTTCTTAGATTAACTTTAATTAATTCAATCTCCTTGTACTTGTGTGCTTGCGCCCCTTGGAGGCATCTTGTTCGCGTCCAAACTGTAATCTTCATATTCGATAAACACCCATTTTTGGGACTTTGTTCCAAGAGGTTTGTCCCTTACACAATCGTCTGATCCCTTTTTAATTGTTAGCGAGTAACCGTGCGAAATAATTTGGCACGCCCAGTGGGACAGTTGGTGTTTGAAGATGCAAAAGGAAAACATTATGCCTCATAAAAATTCTGATAAAGCACCAGCAAGTCACGGAGTAGTCTAGTATGTGATCGAGCGATATAAGGAGCAGCAACATTCTCTTCAGACGGAAGGACGGACTCCAAGTAGTCACAGTCGCTATGAACCAATGACAGAGTTGAGTCCTCGAACCATGCGTGCATTGCTTGGAGAACTCACACAGGATGTCGTCGAACAGGTAAATTTACGAAACGTCCATAATATGGAAAAATTTACCCAGAATGGAAATGTTCACTATGATAATACGGCCAAACAATTAAGTACTTTGAATGATCTTATGAATAAATTAGTAGGTCAAGTATGTCAACCAGCAATACCCATAGGAAGTCATTTCCAAACCAGGATGATTGTGGGACATACTTCACCACACAATTCCCCTGGTTTGAACCCAGGTCCAGGTTTAGAAGCATTTTTCGGTCCTTCTACCTCGAATCAGGGGGTTAATAGAGTGCCAAATTTGAATGGTGATAATGTGACTACCAACTTGGGGGGGTAATCCAAATATAAGAAATAATGTCTTGAATGGTGGACATAACTTACCTCGTGTTAATGAGGGAGTAAATACTCAATATAATGGATACAATGGTCTGAACAATAGCACCTTCTCCGCCACTCAAGGACCAAACGTCAGGCCACCTCAAGTGAACCAACAAGTTAACCAACCCATAGGGGTACCATATGACCCCAATGTTTTGTTGAGGAATCAAATTACAGAAATAGTACAAGATCAAATGGCTGTTAGGGTACGTCCTGTCATCAGGCCGACCTACACTAAACCATATCCTGATTGGGTAGATCAAGCATATCCATGGCCTAGAGGGTATAAGGTGCCCGAATTCTCGTTGTTCACTGGTTTAGGAGAAGTGTCTACTCTAGAGCATATAGGGCGATTCACGCTACAGAGTGGTGAAGTGACCGATTACCATAAAATGAGACTATTCCCTAGTTCGTTAACAGGAGTAGCCTTTTCTTGGTTTATTAACTTACCAGCAAATTCCGTTCAGACATGGCAACAAATGGAGCAGTTGTTCCATGCTCAGTTTTATAAAACAGAATCTGAAGTTACATTGGCTGATTTGGCAAACTTACGTCAAATGCCAAACGAATGGGCAGAAGGTTTTCTTCAAAGGTTCAAAACAGCCAGGAGTAAATGTTTTGTGCCCCTGCCTGAAAAGGAATTTGTCAAAATTGCTAAAAGCTGTTTAAGTTTTGATTTAAAGAAAAAGTTCCAGGATAGGGAGTTCTCTGACATGTTCCAACTTAGTGCAAACGTAATTAGGTACGAACGTTTGATAAGAGAAGAAGAGCAAGTAAAAAATTCTAGTAAAGGGACTTATTACAAAGACCCAAACTTTGGCATTCATACTATAAGTGATGAATTTTACGATCAAACTGAAGTATGTTTGGCTGAACTAACCGAAGGGGATGCATATACCTGTCCCATAATGGCTAAGCCTAAGGATTTAGCTAGAGATGAGCCTATAAAAGGAGAAAACAAAAAGGCCAGAACGTTCTCGTTCGATGTAACTAAGGCTGACCTTATATTCGATAAACTGTATAAGGATAAGCAGATAAAGTTGAGCGACAAACATAAATTGCCAAGCCCTAAGCAAATTAAGGGTAAAAAATATTGTAAATGGCATAAAGCATGGTCACGTATGACTAATTATTGCTTGGTTTTCCGTCATGTTTTACAGGACGCTATTGAGTCAGAACGAATCACGTTCGAAGACAAAAAGAAAATGGCAGTGGATGAAAATCCTTTCCCACAGCCACTTGAAGTGAATATGGTGACGACCAGTCTTAAAAATAAGTTGTCAAGATTCAAGTTGGTTATCGACGATGATGAAGACCCTGAGAAACATACCAGCGTGTTTGAACGTATTAGAGGAAAAGAACCCATGAAGAATGAGGAAGTCTTGTGTGCCAGATGTAAAGGAGAAATAAGAGCAAATACTGGGAAACCAGAAGTATGGCAGAATCACCATCACCCTGAGTTTGTTCCAAATAGGAGGCAAGGCACATCGTTCTATAGAAGACCGCTTCTGGAAAAGCAGTTCAGGCCGGCAAAGCATGAGAGATCGTTTAGGCCACAGCCTCGCCAACCTAATGTATGGTACTCCTATCAATATAATGCAAGACGTGTTGTACCTTTTAATGAAATGACCAGGACTCAGCAAAGACGATTTCAACGGAATTATGGACGAATGATGAGGCAGCAACAAGAAATGCCACGTCCTAAAGCACCAAGAGTACTGGAGATAGTTAATCAAAGTGCTCTCGAAGATAGTGAAGAGACTGGCACTAGGGAATCAATGGAAGAAATGCCGGAAAGTTCTTCTGGGAGGTCGAAGTTTGATCGAAGCAAAAGAGACGAAGAAGATACAGAACCACCCCTTACTATCCAGTTTGGTACCTTACCTCCCGTCATGGCTAATAATTATCTGTTAGCCATGAATTCAATAATAAGGAGGAAGAAAGAGGAGATGAGGAAGAAGCATGTGTATTGGAATGTGAAGGTGGTCAGACGTCTCAAGAAATACAAGGCGAAGGTGGTCAGACGTCTCAAGAAATACAAGGCGAAGGTGGTCAGACGTCTCAAGAAATTGATTTAGAAGAAGAAATGAGAAAAGTGTTGACCAAGAGGTCAACAAGGTGGATTGTTTAGAAGAAGAAGTGCCTACAAGGGATATGGACGATGAAGGAATGAGGATCAACAAGCCTGGGAACGCTCAAGCACAAGACCCTTTGGTCAAATTAAACATTGGCGACGAAGGAGAGGATCGCCCAACATTTATGAGCCAGATGCTTAGTCAAGAGGTTAGTACAACCTTAATCGCTTTATTAAAAGAATATAAAGATTGTTTTGATTGGGAGTATGAACATATGCCTGGTTTAGATAAAAATTTAGTGGAACATAGATTGCCAACTAAATTAAATTTTAAGCCCCATAAACAGCCTCCTAGACGTTTTGCTCTTAACGTACTACCTGAAATTAAGAAGGAGATTAAGCGATTGTTAAAAGCAGGCTTCATTAGGACAGCCAGATATGTTGAGTGGTTATCTAACATTGTGCTAGTGTTAAAAAAGAATGGTAAATTAAGGGTGTGCATAGACTTTAGAAATCTGAATTTAGTGACGCCTAAAGATGAATATCCAATACCCACGGTTAGGGGTGGGCAAAAACCGAACCAACCCGACGAACCCGACCGACCCAAACCAACCCGATCGGGTTGGGTCGGTTTTTTTCCATTTTTTTTCTCGGGTTGGGTTCCGGCAAAGCTTAGTGGGTCGGGTTGGGTTGGGTTGTGGGTTAATCCATCCAACCCGACCAAACCCGACCCAACCTAACCCGTCAATAAAAAAAAAAAAGGGCCATTTTTTTTTCAAACATATTTCAACTAAACCTGCACAGCACTTCCAACATTTCCCCCACAACATAAATCAAAAGCGCCGACTTCCTAATTCTCTCTTTCCTCCTCATTTCTTCATATTTTGCCCCCCATTTTTTTTCTCCTTTTCGGTTTGCATCGACGATTCAACCTTCAATTCTTTTCCCAAGGTAAATTACCAAGTTTGCATATTTTTTTTTCCGACTTATTACTAAGATTCAGCCCTCATTTTGCAGACTTTTTTGTACAAACTTATTTAATAGATCATTGAGCATGACCAAGAAACATATTTAACCTCTCATTTCTTCATCTTCACTACTTTATTTAGTGGCTACTCGTTTATTTCCATATATTCATTTATTTCTTTTAGATTCTCATTTTAGTTTTGATTTTCTTGTTGAAAATTTGAATTGAGATATTAGTTGAAACATTGTAATTTAGAACTAGTTAATGGAAATCATCGATACAAACCGACCAACCCAACCCAACCCGACCGACACATAATTGGGTTGGGTTGGGTTGGGTTTCAACATTTACATGGGTTGGGTTGGGTTGGATTTCGAACAAACCGATAATGTTGGGTTGGTTTTGGGTTGGAGCAAAAACCGACCCAACCCAACCCACGCCCACCCCTACCCACGGTAGATTCTTTAGTCGATTCCACTGCCGGACATGTCATGTATTCCTTTATGGATCGGTATTCAGGGTATAACGAAATATATATAGCTGAAGAAGACATACACAAAACTGCATTTAGATGCCCAGGGGCCTTAAGGTGTTACGAATGGGTAGTTATGCCTTTCGGCCTGAAAAATGTAGGAGCAACTTATCAAAGAGCGATGAATCTAATTTTTCATGACATGATAGGCAAGTTTGTTGAAGTGTATGTGGATGATATTGTGGTCAAATCTATTAAAGAGGAAGATCATTTCGAACAACTGAAATGCTCATTTGAGCGAATGAGACAATATAAATTGAAGTTGAATCCTTTGAAATGTGCATTTGGCGTCAATGTCGGGAACTTCCTTGGTTTTCTAGTGTACCAAGGGGAATCAAACTCGATAAGAATAAAGCAAAGACCATTTTAGAGGCCAAACCGCTTAGTAACAAAAAGAATTGCAATGATTTCTAGGCCAAGTAAATTTCTTAAGGCGTTTTATCTCTAATTGTGCAGGGCGAACAAAAGCTTTTTCGCCTCTCTTAAAGTTGAAAAACCAGGACGAACTCATCTGGAAGGAAGAACATCAAAAGGCTTTTGATAGCCTAAAGACGTATTTATTAAATCCACCAGTGTTGGTGTCACCTATCCAAGGATGGCCAATGAAGGTGTATATATCGGTTGAGCAAGAATCGATAGCTGGAATGGTTGCGCAAGAAGACCAATTTGGTGAAGAAAGGGCAATATATTATTTAAGTAGACGTTTGACAAAATACGAATGTAATTATTCTGCCATTGAGAAACTATGCCTCGCTTTATATTTCACATGTACTAAGTTAAGGGCTTATTTACGGCCTGTAACAGTTTATCTAATTTCTAAAGTGAATCTAGTGAAATACATGTTTTCTCGTCCTGTTTTACACCAAAAGATAGGCCTTTGGACTTTGGTATTATCCGAGTTTGAAATACAATATGTACCACAAAAGGCAGTAAAAAATCAAGCATTGGCTAATTTCTTGGCCGATCACCCGTGCCTTGATATGCCTGAAGAAATTAAATTGGAAATAAACTCATTCGAGTTGAAACCATGGATCTTATATTTCGATGGACCAAAAACTTCTAAAGGTGCAGGGGTAGGAATAGCTTTGATAAATCCTCTAGGAGTTTGTTATAAATTCGCCTTCACATTGGACAGAATGTGCACCAATAACCAGGCCGAGTACGAAGTATTGA
Organism: Fraxinus americana; assembly: GCA_035079005.1. Lineage (NCBI taxonomy): Eukaryota > Viridiplantae > Streptophyta > Magnoliopsida > Lamiales > Oleaceae > Fraxinus > Fraxinus americana. Next base: position 13,312,029 of record CM068724.1, read on the forward strand.
TTGTCGGCCTAGAGTTATTGATTGAAATGGAAGTAAAAAATGTGGTTGTTAGGGGCGATTCCCAGTTGGTGATTTACCAACTCACTGGCGATTTTAAATATCAAAGTGATTCCGTTATGAGTCAGTATGAAATCGCCCAAGAATTGCTAGAGGAGTTCGACCAAGTGGAACTTCAATATGTCAATAGAATATACAATGACATAGCGAAGAACTAGCCCAAACGGCCTCAGGTTACTTAAAAATTTTAGATATGGAACCCACTTGTGAATATGGAACAATATTGCCCGTTGTACAAATGAGGGCAAATAGGATTGGAATTCATTGCATACAAGAAGGAGATGCAATGGATTGGAGGAAAGAGATAAAAGAGTTTTTGAAAGAACCAAGTAAAAAGAACAATAGAAAGATAAGGCTACGATCGTTGAATTACACATTGATCGAAGGCGAATTGCTTAAGAAACGCCCAGATGGGGTGTTGTTGAAATGTGTAAACTTACAAGAAGCTAAGGTAATTATGGCTGAAATACATGAAGGAATTTGTGGAGCCCACCAAACTGGCCAAAGAATGAGGTGGTTAATTATTAGGAATTGATATTTTTGGCCTAAGATGGGAGAAATGTGTATCCAATATGCAAAAGGTTGTATGGCATGTCAAAAACATGGGCCAATCCAAAGAGCGCCAGCTAGAGAAATGGCACCTATCATTAAATCATGGCCGTTTAGAGGTTGGGCAATAAACTTAATAGGGAAGATTTATCCACCATCGTCCAAACAACATACTTTCATTATAGTGGCGACAGATTTCTTCACCAAATGGGTAGAAGCAATACCTCTAAAAGAGATATCTCAGAAGAATGTTATAGAGTTCATTCGCGATCATATCATTTATAGATTTGGAATCCCACAAACTCTGATGGTGGATCATGGGACTTCCTTGAATGGGGATCAAGTGAAGGAATTTTTGAGCGAATTTGGGGTCAAATTGGTAAATTCCACGCCTTATTACGTTTAATCCAATGGTCAGGCTGAATCCTCTAACAAGATTCTGAAAAACATCGTAAGAAAGATGATAAGCGAAAACGCCAGAGATTGGCACGAATGTTTGAATAAAGCCTTGTGGGCCTATAGAACGTCGCCACGCACAAGCACTAAAGTTACCCATTTTCAACTAACATACGGACAAGACGCAGTGCTGCCCATGGAAATCAACGTGCAGTCAATGAGAGTATGTTCACAAAACAACCTGGGCGACAACGAACGCGCAGAGTTACTCGTCCAAAACTTATTGAAATTGGACGAATTAAGGTTGGACGTCCTGGATAGATTGCAAGTCCAGAAACAAAAAATGGCCAAGTTTTACAACAAAAAGTCATAGCCAAGTCCTTTGGTTCGGGGGAGTTCGTTTGGAAAACAATACTCCCTTTGGATAGCAAAAACTCAAAGTACGGTAAATGGTCACCAAATTGGGAAGGACCATACAAGGTGAGAAGTGTGTTGCCTAATGGAGCCTACCATTTAGAAAATTTAGATGGTACTAATCACGTGAGCTTCATCAATGGCAAATATTTGAAGAAATATGTTCCTTCCTTATGGGAAGACGAACAAATAAAAACTTAAGCATGTAAGTTCTATTGAGCGATGATAGCTAAATAAAATAAAGAACGAAATACGTTCAAACAAAGCTTTTATTAAATAAATGTTGGTTACATCCACGGAATATAAGAGTACGAAGTATCCTATGAGCAAAAGTATAAAACCTCCTACGGATTACAACTAAGGATAAACAATTATGGTCTTTTTGGCAGCAACTGTGAAAATTGTGGACTGGGACCAGCCGCTTTCCTAAATGCGTCGCTGCAATGTCGAGCGAAAAAGGCTGAGAAGCATTCTCGACAAGCAAAGTGGCCCAGAAGTATTCCATCCCACCATTGATGGATGGGAAGAATTTTGCTGCTGGCCAAGAAACATTTCTTATATCTCCCATACCGACAGGCACATCAAAGTAAACAATAAATAGGATGGATCAACTGACTCATTTCTATAGAAGACGGAATTAGAGATGAATTATCAAGATGCTAAACGATGGCAGCAAGATAATTCCTATAGAAAGGATTAGGAACGAGAATGAAGATGATGAGTGTAAGAATGTATATTTATAAGGGCATGAAGATGAAAAGACAAAATGCGAAAGGCAACATACATGCATTAAATGGCCTAAAGTCTTGGGAAAAGGAAATTAAAGGGCCAGGTACATGGACTCGAGTACAAGATAACAAAATACTTGGGGGGTTGATGATTAAAGAAAAGAACGCCAATTAGTTCATGAGAAATAAAAAAATCATTATTTGATAATAAATGCTGCTGTTACAGTCAAGATCATTCATGGCAGTTTAATTACAAAAGAAAATTAAGACATCAAGACGTCTTGATTACAATTCGCCCCAAGCAGACCTCAACTGTTCCCTAAACTTCGTCCAATCCTCATCCTACCTTGAAGAAGCAGCATTTATCTCAGCCACAACTTCGTCATCAACCTCCAACTGTTGGTAACGTTCAACCAAAGACTTGGTTCGCTCTACTTCCTAGGAAGCATTACGTTCTTTAGCAGCCATCCTAGCCTTACAATCATCCATCCTTGCTTGAAGTTCTTTCATCTCTGCCGCCAAGTTCATCATTAAAGAATCTTCAACCTTAATTTCAGAGGAGACTTCAATCAACTTAGCATCGACGTTGTTAATCTCCTGAAGCAAAGAGTCCTTCTCAGAGGAGACACGAAGATACTGAGTGCTTTTAGCCTTCAACTCGACATTTCTAGCCAGCAAGGAAAGAATTTCAGAGTGAATGACCTTCAGTGTCGCCTTGAAGTTAGAAGAAACATTGAGCGATGGAAGCGTAAGTGCTTGTGCTAATTTCGTGCTCAAAAGATCAAATTTCTCCTTCTGTTTGGTAGCACTGGCCATATGAACATCCATGTCCATGAAGGCAACATACTCAAGCATCGATTGTTTGAGGATCTCCATGTTTGCCTCTGAGGAGTCAGAAGGATGGTTGGAAGAAGGACAGGACGTCTTCATTTGTTCCCAAGAAGAAAGCAAGTCTTGGATAGAGGGCACAACGGCATTAGTGCACTGAAAGAAAATGTCGGTGTTAAAACTGCCGCTACTAAAAGTAAGGCAAAGAACAAAAGAGGAATATGAGCTACCTCATCAGCGATTTTCGAATGTTCAGGATCATCGTCAGCAGCCCCACCATCCGCGAAGACTTCCCTTTCTTTGAGTAAGTCGACCTTACCACAACGGGCAAGTCCATAGAAACGCCTGATGCACCCAGGAAACAATAAGTCAAAAAATCGCTAAATCAATAAAAAGAGTAAAAGTACCAAAAGATGCCCTACTTGCTGGTTCAGTACTTGAGGAATGGATGCCCTGGGAAGCTTGCGGTGCCTCAGTAGGTTGGGATGAAGACTCTGGAACTGAAGGTTTCTCTTTGAGAGAAACCCCTTCCTTGGATGATCCGGTTGAAATGGTTACAACAGCAGGAACTGGAGCAGGAGATGCTGAGGTTAAAGCCTTTGAAGGAGAAGCTGAACTCTTCTGAAAATGTAAGAGAAATGTTAATACATGAAAAACAATATTTCATGGAATAAACGAATCTAGTTACCTTTTTCTTGTGGATAAGAGGCACATCATCATCATCATCGCCCTCAGCATCGTCTGGCAAAACTGGGGAAGTGGTAGCTGATCGCTTACGGCTGGAAGTACCTTTGGTTGCAGCCACATGGGCAGGTGAAGAAGCAGGGGGAAGGCTTGAACGCTTCGCACGAATTGAGGACGACGGGGAAGGACTCCTAATGGACAAAGGGGTGACGAGAGTGGGAGAAGTGGAAGAGGTCTCTGACCGACCCAATAGGTGAAAGGCATGATTGGCATTAACAGCAAATAGCCTACGTTTCACAGATGGCCAGAGTTGATCAAAAAGTGGATGTGTGACAATCGCAGAATTGAAAGGAGCAAAAGAAAAGTCGTGGGTTAAAAGATTATTACGAGCATCGATGCTTTCAGCCTCGATTTTATTTATAAGATGGAAACGCTCTGTCAAATTCTTGGGAACAGGCCATGTTTGGCCGAATCCAAGTTGACAGGCAAAGAATTGGGGGGCATATATTTCAACCCCAGCCTTGGCGTTTGTTCCGGTCAAAATGTCGTGGAACAATTCCCTCCCGACTAGAAATTGAACCCAAACGGTCTGAGATGAACCTACTTCATCCATGGTGGAAGGAGGACGAACAAAAATGGGAATCTAATGAGCAGGAAAAGGAAAGAATGAAGGGATTGAATTCAATGTATAAAAGAAAGTGAAGACATCCTTGGCGGACATATTTACAGGGCTCAATTGATGAATGAATAACCCATATCAGGCAACCGACCTAGGAAGAGAAGGTACATCACCAAGTTGTGGGATGTACGCCCTCAACCATAATTGGGCTAACCAAATAGGCCCACTACCTGTAGGGGAGGCACCACTCTTCAGTTGGAATTGGAGGGAAGCCATGCCTCTATAAAGGGCAGCCAAGAAGAATGAACATAAATTCAGGGATCGACCACGTGCCAGTTCGTGTGATATAGGCAGATAGTTCGTAGAAGGTTTCAGGCTAGAGATACAAAGGACATATTTACAAAGCTAGACCTGAAGAAAAGCTACACGTTCAACATAGCTGGGTTCAGAAGCGGAGGTAGCGTAAGGATGTTGCAAGCTCGAATAAGATTCAGTGATCTTCTTATCGAACTTTGGGGCAGTACCAGTGATTAAGAGGCAAGGGGATATAGTGTCGCCCAAATGGGGAAGGTTTAATAAAGCCCCTATATCCCTCAAAGTAACAGACATTGGACCAAGGGGGAAAATAAAAGTATTATACTCAGAAGACCAAAAACTTAGCGCGATGGGGAAAAGCGTTGAATCATAAATTGGGGGGTTGAGCGTAATTTCTATTAAGTCCGAAATTCTTGCACGATCAAAAAGGGCTTTAGTGGGGCCATGTTTCATTAAATGTGCATGCCAAAAATGGAAAGAAGAATCGGCTTTAGGCCAAGTATGAATACCTCGTTTTTGGATTGATTTCAATGGCAGCGAGTTCAGGAAGGGAAGGTCCTCAGTGCAGGGGAACAGTTTACCGACCGTCGTTTCCCCACCGATTCGGCATCTTTAAATGATGGACCTAGATAGAACTCATTCAAATCTGGATTGGCTTGAGAAAGATGGGATGGATTTACGTATGGTCTAGTGAGGAGGTTTTGGAAGTCCTCAAAACTGAAGAGAGCATCAGACTGAGTTTGTGAAGTGGCCATTGGAATAGAAAAATGAGTTCGCTGGAGTTTGCCTGAGAAGCGTAGCAAGGAAGCAAGAAGATGAACAGTAAATATAGCAAAGACGAAGCGCGAAATGCTGAAACGTGGGTTAATGGTACGACGAAGTGGCGTGTCCTTCGGATTTATAAGGGTTTTGTAAAGTTACACATTTTTAAGTGTAGAAGAAAGTGATGATTGAAATTCTTGGAAATTTTAAGTGTTGTCGGACAATACGAAGTGAATATGGGAAAAATTAATTATTAAATATTAATTCTGCCATATTGGGAGGTAATTGTTGACACACTAAAAGTGCAGCCCAAATTAAATGGCCCAAGGAGCGAAGCCCAGTTGAGAACCCAAAATGAAAGCCCAAGCAAAGAGTAAAAAGTCCACAAACAAAGGAACGCCGTCGTCCAAGCTTGCAGAACGCCCAGATGTTGAGCGAATAAAATACCCTATAGACGCCCAGAGTGAAGGAGTCGTCGCCCAAATTGCTGGATCACCCAGAATCCTAGCGATGACTAAACTTTGTCGTTATCTAAAAGCCACGAATTGAGGCGGTTTGAGCACATCACGACTACATCCCACGATTTGAGAAAATTAGTAATAGGCGGTTATGAAGAAAACGTGATGGTAGAAGTTACAAATGGTAGTTATTGGCCAGTCAGCCACTATGAAGGAAATGAGTAGTTACGAGCAGAATCCAAACGGTTGAGAACCGTCCAAGGAGTATAAAAGGAAGAGGAAAACAATGAAGAAAGCCGGAAAAAATTCACTCTCAAACAGATAATATCTAATTTACTTTTTCTTACATTAACTTTAATTAATTCAATCTCCTTGTACTTGTGTGCTTGCGCCCCTTGGAGGGATCTTGTTCGCGTCCAAACTGTAATTTTCATGTTTGATAAACACTCCTTTTTGAGACTTGTTCCAAGAGGTTTGTCCCTTACACAATCGTCTGATCCCTTTTTAATTGTTAGTGAGTAACCGCGCGAAACAGCTCTATTCTCTGCATCCACAACTGTCCAAACAACTGGGAACATACAAATACCACCATCAATCCCCACTGTTGCCAATAATTGCCCCCATGTGCACTCTTCAAAAAACACCAATCCAGTCCTATCATAGGCCTACAATTAGCCTTCAAACCTTCTTTACAAGCCTCTAAGCACACATACATTCTTTTAAACACGCATCATGTTCCCTCAACTTGCACTGTAGTTCCAGGGTTAGTTCTCTTCAACTCGTCATCATAGTCTCATAGAATCTTGCACTGTTCCTCAACAAGTTCATTCACCACTACTGTACATTTTGCCATTGTTCTATAAAACTGATATTTGGATATTTCATACATGTAATCTTGCTTCACAGTTTCCATGAAGGTACTCATAGACAAATTAGGATCCGACATGAACTTTCGTAGGTATTTCTTGGCCAAGAAACCTGCATGGACCTTACTGTTTTGCCAGGCCAATGTGCAGCTATGTTTATCTCTAAAAGTGTTGATTCTTAAGCTGTTGTCTAGCTGTTTGTAGGTATACAATTGTTAGGAACAATTCTCTTGACATCTTACTCTTATCCTATGTGGTTCGTTCTTCACATATCTCAGTTCTCTTGCATTTTTCACGGAGTATTGGACAATAGCTGATCTCAAAGTTTTTTCAATCTCAAAGTTTTTTCATTCTCAAACTTCATACCTGTAAAGCACATGAGAACCTTTTAAACATATTATGATGAAATGCATAATAGGCCCTAAACTTGTTAAAAATAAGCAGATAAGGCCCCAAACCTATTACAAAACTTTGTTCATAGGCCCCTAAAATTTTAAACATTCTACAATTCACTTACCAATCTTGAATTTGGGGTCCTCCATGTCAGTTATAGGGTTGAACCAAACTTCATTTCTTTTGTTAGATGTGGCACCCCGCTTCATCACCACTTGAAATGCTTATTAGGTCATCTGAATCCCCGTAGTTTATACAATTGTTCTTTGCGTTTTCATTCTGCTCACGAGGTTGGTCATTGCCTGTGTTCCCCACCCCTAAATCTAATCCCTCACTCAATCTGAAAATGTGTCTTTATCTTGGTTATCCTCTTTCATATGTTCATATTCATAATCTGAAAAATGTTCTAGACCAATCTCATTATCCTCTTCTATTTCTGACTTATCACCAGGATACCCAGTGCTAGTATTTTGAGAATTAATGTCTTCTACAATAGAGGGTTCAACAAGTGCATAAAAAGGCCTAACATTTCAGCATCTTCGACTCTTGTACCACTGTCAACTATGGATGGTTTATCAACCGTGGACTGCTCAAGCTGTGTATCTCTAGGATCTTCCACTCCTGTTGCACTCTCAACTGTGGACGATTCATCGAAGGTTGAACTCTCAAATGTTGATGGTTCAGCGAAACCAGCCCTTTCATTGTCAACTATTGGATGCTCAAACTGTGTATCTCGAGCATCTTCTACTGCATTTTCAAAGGAACATGGTAGATCAGAGGTTGACTTCTCACATGTTGATCATTTGCACTTACCTCTACCTCAACTACATCCACATTGTGAAATTCACCAAGTCCACTGTTATCCACACCGTCATATTCATACAAATGATCTTCTTCAAATTCATCAACCACATAAAGATCATCAACATCTACTGTGTCATCAAAAATCTCAACTGCAAATAAAGTTTTGTGTCTGACTTCCATATCTTCATTGTTGACACTAACACTCTCCAAAATCTCACAAGTTTCCATATCAGTCACAACAACTCCAGTTGGTACTTTCTTATCCCATGATAATTCCAATATTTCTGTCGGTTTCGCCAAACAATACATATGTGCAACTCTTGTAGGACCAAGACATTTCACAACATTCATGAAGTCTGCATCAGTAACTAACCAAAATGATCCTTCTACTAATCTTTTCTTTTCAAGCCTATATACATATCTCATTGGCTCACTGTAACCCAACATCTTCATTGTATTGTCTAACAGAAAATGATTGAAGAAATTTGGATCCATGTAATTGAGATAGCTAATCTTACCGTGTTTATACATGTAATTTCGCATAAAAAGAATCCCACGATGGTTAAGCCGAATCGTGAAATAAGTGGAGTTCTCTCCTGAAAAGGAAAAAATTACACAAGTCTAGTTAGAACAAATATGGTCATCACAATACACTTCCCTACATACTTATTTAAAAAAAAATTTGTCCAAACAATCAATTTCATGCAATTTTTGAAAACCCTTACCCACTGCATTCATCACAAACATCAAAATCACAAAATCGAGAAATATAACGGGTTTTAGTACTTCTTCATAACGATCCCAACATTCAAGTATAAGGGTTTATCACAAATACTACGTTTTGTACAATTTTACCCTTAACTATAACTGGAAAATACGACACTTGCAAAATCGTACCATAGACAGGTTCAGGTAGTGATCCTTTCAGATGGCACGCTTATTCGACGTCCCCATCGTCAAGTTCTTTGAAATTTTTGATCTCTTCATAACGGGTCGCCCTGTATTTTTCAATTCCAAAATGAAGATGGAGGTTAGTGTTTAAAGTGTATGGACGAATTTACCCTCCCATATTTTGGTAAAACGTGGTCAGACTTTTTTTGGGTAATTAACTGACGGACGTTTGGACGGAAACCGTCCAAGAGAGCCTCCTCTGAAACGTTTGAAAAGGTTAGGGGTGACGATTGCAACAAATCAAAGGTTAGAAAAAAATCTACTAGTGTTTGAAAGGTTTGGGGCTTTTGCTGCAATGATCCCTTAATTTAAGTGGCAAAATTACAATTTTTTGTCCATGATTAGGTGAAAATGTATCTAGACTGAATTATTGTTGTCCACATGTATCTAGCCTGGTTTAGAGCTACAATTATTTTCCGTATGAAATAAGACAACAAAAGGTGATAAGATGAGAGAGAAACAAAAGCTACTTAATACCATTTCTTGTTACCCTCTTTTTTTGGTTAAAATACAAGTTATCATAACGTGTTTAGTATAATTACTTGGTTAAATTAGCAAACAAATAACTACGTCCATCTTGGCATCGCAAGAGTTTGAAGTGCAAAGGGTCACGACACACACATGATGCAGTTCAATAACGAAGAATGCTACTATCAAACAAAACACATTCTAACACTTGTTCGATCTATGGTTAACACTAACCCGTGAACAACAGATTTTGTTCAAATAATTGAATAATACTAGAGGGCTAACTTTATCAAACCGTGATATCCCATCTTGAACTGTGTTCCAATGGATACTATGATGTTTTGGGGGCTATTGATCCAGCGAATTTCATATTGTTACTCTTGCTCCAACTTTATTACTACTATGTGAATTTGATCTATTTGTAGATTCCATATATCTCTATTAAATGTCGATATCAATATTATCCTCATTGGAAAGCCAACAAAAAATAGTGGTATGGAGTGGCCACTTTATATTAGTCAAAAGAATGCCTAACATTTGGGCAAATAGACATGAAGTACTTCAATTCCGGTCTGCCACGAAAATTTAGTGCATTATTGACTGGAACAAAGTATAAGATAGGATTCCACGTATAATCGTGATACATGTACTTCTTTGTTTATATCATTTTTGACATCGTGTTACGTGGCGATACATAATTGAATAGTATTAAAAAAAACACACTTTCCATCCCAACACTTCTTAAAATACAATAAAATGTATACAATGGAATGTACATTTAGCATAATTCTTCCACATATGCCCTATCTTTACGTATTGGTTTTTTCTTGTGCATGCTTCTAAGCTATAATTATTCATTGCTGACTATCAAAGAATTATGGAATAATAGAATCAATACATTAGTTAGATGATAAAAAGGAACAATTATCCTGATAGTTAGATGATCGCCAAACGGCTGTTGAAGCACAAAAACTTGTCCATTTCATAAACCCGGAGGGCCAATATGTGAAAAGTCTGAACGCACGCGACCCAGCCCAAGCTTGTTATCCGGGCTTCGACAAAATACGAAAATAAAATAAAAACGAGTCCAGACTATGGTGTGAACCAAGAGAAAAATTTAGAAGGCAAGGCTAATTCGTTCATATTGTATTCGTGGCTTCTAACTATGTAGAGTAAAGGAGACGAGGCTCGACTTTAAATTAAGAAGAAACTTGAATCAATGTTTATAAGTTGATGCAGTTGTAAACATGAAACTTATCTGAAGAAAATTAGAAGATTACGTGCACGCACCTAACTAGATTCTGACAACAAAAGTGTGTACCGAATCACTTGTCATCCAAGTAGAAATCCACCTTTTTGTCTTCTCCCACGCACATCCTTGGCCAAAGTGGAAATCAACTGTGTTTATTTATGTGACGTATATTTCGAACATTAGCAATGTATACATGGCAGCTCGAGCCCCCAGTGGCCTTGCACACCAAGAACTATGTAGGTCGTGTCTAAAGCGTGGCCTGACGCATTTTGATGCGAAAAGTCCAGCACATTTTGATGCCACTAGTATGAAAGATTGATCCTGGGTATACATAACATAATCGATGGGAATGTACGAGGAAACATGGACATGAAATAGGGTTCTCAAACATGCAAGGATTTAAGTTTCTATGGGCCTATACCGAGTTTTTCCATATCAGAGTGAAGTAGAAATAGATTATGTTCATTTAGGCAACAGGTAAAAATGTAGGATCCAAACTACACAGTTACCAAACACGAGAATAAGTAAAAGTAAACACAAATATTTTCATGAAAAGATCAAACATATTATTCGAACTTTTCACCAGTTATTTCAAATCATGGACAAATTCAACGAGTTTTCCAACATTCATCAACAAATCTCCCAAGACATATACTGAAAGAGAAGCGTGAACAGATAACAAAATTTTTATGGACCCCGAGTAGGAGCAAAGCAGAAACAGCCTCCAGCCTGGTCTTCTGGTATCATTCCACCTCCTTTGCTTGTGTCAATTGCCTCCAACAACCTCACAACCTCGTCCATGTCAGGTCGTTTCTCCGGGTTCGCATCCCAGCATTTTTTCATGATATTTGCAAAAGAACTTGGACAGCATCGTGGAATTTCTGGCCTCAAATTCTGCCCAAAACAGAGAATACAGGTATCAAGCTTCTAGCAGCAAATCATGTGACAAACAGAAACTGGGCATGATATTTAAGAAATTGTTCAAAAATGTAAAGACAGGGGTAGGTGTATGCACAGAATCTAAATATTTGTTTAAAATATTGATCCATTGGATGTTACCAAAGAGGCCCAACCAGAAATGCTAGCAATATCGTATGATGAAGAAGATTCAGGAAGCACACAAATATATCACCACACCTGGCTAGCATTATCCATAAATATATTGGTTTAATAGATGGAACCAGTAACAGTGAATAATTCCCCCGAAATTAATGATGATTTTTGAGAATGTGTGAATAATTATTTTTCAAGATACTCCATGCGGATACACATCACATCTGCGTAGTGTTGAACATGTTTCTTTTGTGTAATTGGCTTTACTGCAGCTGAAAATGAATGGAGACACTTTCAAACCCCCTCTTCTAAGGAAACCTTGGAATCCACCAGAAAGGAAAGAAGGTGAGGGGAGAACCTCTACAGCGGAAACAATCTACCTTTCTATTAATCCGTTACAGGCCTAAAATTAATTGGCTTTACTGCAGCTGAAAATGAATGGAGCCACTTTCGAACCCCCTCTTCTAAGGAAACCTTGGAATCCACCAGAAAGGAAAGAAGGTGAGGGGAGAGCCTCTACAGCGGAAACAATCTACCTTTCTATTAATCCGTCACATGCCTAAGCTAACCAACTGAGCAGCTCAAGCCTAATGTTAAGAGAATTCGTGAAATGAGAACCCGTTCTGGCTTGCTAACAAGGTCGTACACACGTTCATGTCTGTAAAATATGCTCATATCTAAACCCAACTACCCAAGGGGTCCTACAAACATTAACTATTACTATAATATGCTAGTCATTTGGATATTCCATACATGTATTGGATCGCCCTAATATTCCTGCTATGTGAAGGATTTTAGGAGGCCGTATTTTCCTTGCGAGAGACATGAGATCTCCATGTACCTTCTTCATTGTAGAGAAAAACCTGTAGGACCAAAGAGAACATAGCTCTCATATCTGATCTTATTATTCTCGTGAGTGGGGATTAGGGCTTTATCAGTAATATATCTAACATATGTAGCCTTTTTTCCTTTACCAACACACTGTAAGCCGCATTCCTACCAAAATTTATATAAAATTCAACCTCAAACATCTCCGTCCCTTAAAACTGTGCCTGGGTCTGGAGAACAAGCAGTAAGAATATTCTTAAATACATATGGTGAAGAGTGAAAGGTGGCCTCTTTTTTCCTTCAGCCACCCAAACCACCTCTGTAACTCTCCACGTTTTCCTCTCCTCTCATGTCCTCCTTATTAAACACTTTTCAGTGATTAACAAGGACCACATTATTTTGTGCACGTGCCATTAAATTTCAAGCTTGACTGAACAAATGCTTCAAGAGTAAACTTAAAATATGTGCTCAACTTGCATAATGCTCCAGTGTCACATCTACACATTGGCAATAACTTGGTTATCTTATTATTAGAATGCTAAATCACATAAAATAAATAAAAATTACATAAGCAACTTATCAAGCAATAAGAAAGATTTGGTTTAAGTGCTTCTCCACTCCAGTAAATCCAAATATCCAATTAAATACAGTAGTTAACTGAAATATTTTGAGAATATATGGAAATGCAATACAGAAAAAGCGTGCAGAACTTAGAAGTGATCAAACTGACCTGTCTAACAACTGCAGAAGAAACCTCAGCAAAGCTAAGATCTGGGTAAGGCAGATCACAGCAATATATTTCCCATAAGCATATGCCGAAGCTGTAGACGTCACATTTTCTGTTATAAGGCTTGCCATCAAGTACCTAAAAAGATAAGATACCTCATTAGCTTCTTTATATTGATGAAAAAATAAGGTATTTATGCCTCTACTTCATAGGGTGTGTGCATGAAAGTATAATTTATTTGCCAAAAGTATTGTTAATTGACTCACATTTATGCCAGTGATTTACTAGTATTATGTAAAAAATTATGAGACAGAGTGAATACCTCAGGAGCCATGTACCCCAGAGTTCCAGTTTCACCGGTCATGTCCTTGGGATTCTGAGCTTCAACGCGGGCGACTCCAAAATCAGCAATTTTAAGTGTTCTATGAGTGTCTAACAACATGTTTTCAGCTTTGACGTCACGATGCACAATCTTCTTCGAATGTAGATAGCTTAGTCTACAAATACCATGAGATAAGTAAATATTTCCCTAAAAGAATTTCAACTCATATAAATTCCACAAGAAAGTTACCCTCTAGATAGATCTAAAGCAAGTTGGGTAACAATTTTGAAAGCTAGCTTCTTTTTCCTGTTCTTGTACAAGAAGTTCTTTAATGTCCCTCCTTGAAGAAATTCAACAAGAACACAACATGCCCTCGACGGAAGGTCGGTATAACCCTCAGAAGGATTTTTAGAAGGAATTTTGAGCTGTGAAGTCCCCATTGAAGCACCAACAAACTGCAAGCAAGTGTTTTCATTAAGTTCAGAAATTTAAGATTAAGATCTCCGCCATAAAACAGAAAGGCCATGAGAGCCATTCCTCAAAATAAAAAGCAATATACTGATCTGGAATTGTTTGATTTCCCAATTTCTAAAAAAGGAAAAATACCAGAAAATCAAGGAATCAGATATTTACTCTTGTGACATTTGGATGATCAAGCTCGTGCCAAACTGCAACCTCTTGTTTAAATGATGCACGTAGAGCAGCAGTTTCGGCAGCTGTGGCCATGCCATCCTCTCCCCAGTCTAATAACTTCACTGCAGAGCAAAATGGTGCCACATTAAGTATTCCACTGCATGGTTTAAGGCGGTAGTGAGGCCCGCCTCATTGTGAGGCTTATGTAGTATGCCTTGAGGTGGTATTTTTGAGGCTAAAAATATGAGGCTCACGCCTTTAAATATGAGGCGCGCGTCTCAAGGTGAGCGCCTCATGAAGCATGAGGCATGTGCCTCATTTAAAATTTGATTTTTCAATCAAATGAAAAGAAATTAGAAAATGCCCTTTTTAAAAAAGAAAATGGCTCATTTAAAAAGGTGTTTTGGGCCTAAACAAAACAATAAAATACCTAAAAAACTAAACGGTAGCCAGAAATTAGAGGACCAAAAAGGGAACAGATCCAACAGAAATTCAAAAGTCAGAATTCAACAAAAGCATCGTCTTCTTCAGTTCATCATGTATGTTTTTCTTCTTTTCTTTTTCTTCTTCTTAGAGTTCAGTAAATCTTGCATGTAATTAGTTGTTTCATATACTCATCTGAAAATTATAAATTTTATAAATGTTTTTATTTATATAATTAACACACACGATTTCATCCAATCACTTGTACAAACTCTAAAACTCATGTATCCATACTTCTTAATCTGCAACATCTCTTCAATATCCCCACATCATTGTCAAATCTTCATGCAAAAAAACACTATACCCAGATTTATGCTGATCCACCATAGCCAGCTTTCTTCTAGTTTTTTTTGTATTTTTGTATTATTTTATAATTCTTTTACTTCGATTTTTTGTTTTGTGAGACTTACGCCTCAATCCGCCTCGAGGCTTACGCCTCGCCTCATAAAGAAAAACCGCCTCAGTACTTAGTTTCGCCTTTTTAAACTTTGTTCCACTGAGAGAACAAGTAAATCAACTCTTGAAGATTGTTGATTCCATTAACTCGAATCTGATTGCCGCTTTTGTTGAACTTTTTCTCGTATGCATATGGGGGAAGAGGGAAAATTAAGCCCCTGTTTGAAACCCATTTTGGGAGAAATAGAAATTTTGGAATAGTGATTGATGTGAGAATGTGTGGTGGAAAAGTGATGAAAAATTTTTGATTTGTGTGTAATATTATTTTATTAGGAGAATGTGTGGTTGAAATGAAGAATGAGAATGAGAATGAGAAATAGAAAGAGAAATTAATGGGTGTCAAACGGGGGCTAAAAAATGTTATAGCATTCTGACATGCAAACAATTACAAGTTGAAAGTCTAATATTTTGTCAACGTCAAATGTAGCATACTCTAATCAAACTTATGTCTAAATGAATATCGATCGATACGATATCCAATCTCCCAAGCAAAATATTCGTACAACTATCCTAGTGTTTCACTTGATACTGAGTTTTGTTCAGTATCTCGCCAAACCATAATACTCTTTGCAAAGGCTGTGACTAGACAAATTCAAGCACCTATTGTTGCAAGAGCATGATATAAGGACTCTATGAAAGTGAGCCCTCCTAGTAGATTCACAACTGGAAAATTAGTAGAGCAATTGGACCGGCATGTTCTTGTGATTAAAATCAGGGTTAAGTTGAAAATGCGCCATGAGACAAATCTACAATAGTACCAAACATTTTATAGGACTTCTATAGAATAGCAACTAACTTCATATAAATCTAATAAAATAATAGTGTAAGACAAATGATCTTCAAGTTGTTGGGAAGAGGAGGAGACAAAGACGAAGACTTCTAAATATTTGTACTCCTGCCACTGAGGCTATAGTCACGTGAAATAGTGTTATCCTCAAGGCAAAATCATTCATTTTTATTGGTTGAACCAATCAATCATTAGCTACACAACCTCTTAGTCTTAAAATCTTATGCCAAACCTCAAATTCCCCATTCGTACCCACGCCACATAAACACAGGAGAAACTTATGCCACTGATTAGGTTATGATAAATTTTCCATAAGAAACGACAATAATTAAATAACGAAGGCTGCAGAGTTTGTTCTAAAAATAAAATTCACCGAATTTCTTGATAAGTACAAGTTGGTGACAGAAAGAGCTATCGTTTGGATGCTCTAAGAAATGCATAATCTCACTTTCACTGGGGGAAAATAGTTCCACCGAATCAATAAACAACGCAAAAAAGGAAAAGTCTTCTGATCAATATGCCAAAATTCAACATTATCTAATCTCATCCATTTCCTTGTAAATTCAAATAAAGCATTCTGACAAAGGGAAATATTGGAGTACCTGCAACATCCTGATTATCGTAAGTACCACGATAAACGGTACCATAGGTTCCCTGAGCAACAAGATATCGAATTTCCAACTTCGAAGGATCAATTTCCCACACTTCCTTAGGCTTATGGCTCTGATTCTGATTCTCTACATTTTTTGACCAAACCCTGCTCAAGTGCTTCTCAAGCTGAACATCCAAGCTTTTGAGATCAATTTTATCGGCCCGGAAAATCATATCTTTGCTACTAATGCTCCCGGGACTCTTGGTGGACAAGGCTTTTTCACAAACACTTGCTGTGCCCTTCAAGTTGGAGGCTCCCTCATGATTTTCTGGTTTCCCAGTTTTGGAGGCTTCAACCCCTTCTTCACATGTTTTCACGTCCATTTTTCAAAGAATCCAAAGATTTTCCACCAAAAAAACACAGAGCCTAAATTTATAAAGATATTGCTGAATCAAGAACTGGGAAAAAAAATAAGATATCAGTTTCATAAATCGAATAAAATCAAATTTTAGAAATTAACAACTTTTCGTCATCATCAATTCTTGCAAAATTAGAAGAAAAAACAGCAATAAAAGAAAGATTCAACCCTTTTGTCAAATTTCTACAATAATACTTTTCACTATAAGCTTCAAATGACCAAAAATAAACAAAATAAATTGACTTTTCAAGAATTCAAAAGGCTGATAATTTTCCCTCACCAACCCTCCCTTGCTTAACAAATAAAGCACTTAAATATAGAAAAAGTAAACCCTAAGATATTGACCCAGTTTCTTGTATATAAAGACCGAATACTTATACACCCGCCCGAAAAAAAAATCGGAACAAGCCCGCTTATGGAAGTAACAAGAAGCCCAGAAATATACCTTCAAAACCCATATCAAGAAAAAGGGAGAGCCGGAAAAGTTGACCAGACCTTTGAATAACTTTTCGAAATTCAAAGGGAAATTCAGAAGGAATGTCTGGTCAATATATCTCGGAAATTTAGAGAGAGAAAGAGAGAGAAGCGTGTGGAGATGAAAAGAGCGGTTAGAGAGAAGCGCGGGGGATGCCTAAAATTATGGGGTTCTTCGTTGCTTTCCTTGGTAGTCTAGAGAGAGAAAAAGAAAAGAGATAGAGAGAAGATTCTGTGACAGCATCGTAGGATACAAATGTACTGTTCCGTGCATGTCCTTCCAACGAAATTACCTGTAACGAAAGTACAACTTTTATTGACTAATAACATGGCTATTATTCGGAAAAAATAAAATTTTGAATAGTGAATTTATGAAAAATAGTGTTTAAAGCCATGTTTGATTCTCGTGATTTTTAAAATACATTTTTTTAATTACATTTTTTTCAATAAAATAATATTATACACAAATTCAAAACATTCTCTTATTTTTTAACCACACATCATGTATCAATCTATTATTAGATTATAATGGGGATCAAACATGATCTAAAAGTAGAAAATAGTTTCTTGATTCGTAAAATAAAGAATTTTGAAATAATAATTATAAAACATGGCTAAATTATCATCTCTTTATTTCAAATACAAATCAACAAAGTCTCATTTGAAAATTTATAAACAATTTATAAATAACTAAACTTCATTTTCAATCACAATCAATTTAAAAATACTATCAACTTATTCACTATCCGTTCTTATATATTTATAAATTCTTCCCCAACGGAAGCTATTAATTTAGGATAGATTCCTCTCGATCCCAACATTTTATAAGTGTAACAAGCACGTTCTTACCCTTTCAACATTGAGTGTGAAACATCTCCATTCGATATAAAATGTCCATTTAAATGATGAATAGTCGCATGACGAGCAAGTGATATTAATGTTACTGAAAGGGTAAACAATATTGTTGAAGAAACACCACCATTTGATTTTTTTGAATGAAATGGAATTATTTTTGAACAATTTTATTATATGTGTTGCTTGAAAAGTTATTGTCAAAATAGACATTTCTATAAAGGATACCATACACGTGATGTTAAAAGGTTGGAGATATGAACATTACAAATGGAAGGTAAGGAATATGATACCTATGAAGGAATTTACCTTGTAATTTAATTTAAAGCTCGACTTTTAACCTATTTCAATTTCATTTTGATTTTCTCAGAAAACATTTATTGATTCTCCTCATATTTTATTTAACATAATTTTTTATATGTTAATAACCAATGAATTTAAATACCGTTTGAATAGTTTAAGAAGCAATTAATCATTGTATATTAAAAATAGAGTGTGAGATTGCAGTCAAACACACACTCTATTCTAAAAAGTTCAAATATAAAATCTTTTGGAACTTATTTTGAAGCATTAATTCTTTAAAATAAAGAGCATTTTATATTTATAAAGTTTTCAGGAGATGCTCTAAGCACCTCTAGTTTATATTAAGCAACGTTGACATCTCACATCAATTAATTTTTGGTGAACAAATTTATGGTGGGTCTCAAGAATTAAATTAATTTATTGAGTTTATTATTTATGCGACATATAATTGTGCTAAGCAATGATGTTTAGTGGATTATTTCTATTCGTTCTAAAAACTTCATGCACGAGAAAAATCAATTATTGATAATATGTTGTTGTACTCAAATAGTTATTTTAAATTTTAATGTTCTTAGATGATCACTATTTCAATCTATTAATTACAATTTGATCGAGAATCATGTTGCATGGCATTAGTCATCCGTTTAATTTCATTACGAAATATGATTTTACTTTTAAGAGTTGAGTAGTGTTAATAAATAGAGATATTTTATTTACAGTCGTGATACATGTATATAATGATTTACGTACACATGATGTGATGAGATACGAGTGAGTCATAATTTCTTCAACAAAATAAGAAAAAAAAATTCATTTTTTTTGCACATCATCTGTATGTAAACCATTATGTAACTCTATTATGTACAAATAATTTTATTATTTTATTTATACTTGCCTTATCACTAGAGTGATAAATTTAAAAAAAAAAAAAATCGATAATTTTCTCATTGGTCATTTTTAGTTAAATTTATACAATAAGTATGTATGTTAATTTTTTATGATGATTCTACGATATAGTCGTTCACTTTCAAATTCGAAATACGATTAAGAGTTAATGAGAATTATCTCTCTATATAGTTCATGATTATTTGAAAAAACTTCAAGATAATTTCGGGATTAATACCCGTAAAACTAATGCAATCAAAATTGTTGAGAACATCGACAATCAAAGTTATAATAGAAGTTGCGACTAATAAAATTTTCAAAGCATAAAAGACAAGAATTTTAAAATTCACCAATTATATGTAACGGGTATTGCCGGAGGCCGGCAGATCCTTATATTTAAATCAAATAAAAATAATATTTTTTTTTCCCAGCTAATGAATAGAGACATAATTATTCAATTTAAGTAATTAGTGACCAGACATTCTTGTACGACAGATCAGATTTATTATTTTGGCCACTTCCAAATGGACACATAATGAAAGTCGACAATGAGTTTTTCTGAGTTAAATTCTAGATGACTTTATAAACTTGACTTGACTTGTAATTACAAATTAATCTTTATAAATATGAGTTAGACTTAAGCCCCTGTTTGGCCCCCATTATATTACATTTCATTACATTAATTTTTTTTCTCTCTTCATCTCAACCATACATTCATCAAATAAAATAATAATACACACAAATCAAAAACTTTTCAACCACACATCTCCCATCAATCACTATTCTAAAAATTATTTATCCCCCAAAAATTTAATTTAATGGGGGGCAAACATGGGCTAAAATTGTTTCCTTCTTTTGAGAGTAGTCACTTTTGCAAATATATACTATGAATCGATTTAAAATTGACTTTTTAATTATTCGCTTGGTAGCATGCAAACATGTTATCATGAGAAACGGCTAAACATAACTTTAACAATATTATTCTACGCGTGAGACGGGTACTCGTGTCGGCCCGTTGTCGTGATGCCGTTGCCTGTCGGACGAGCAGTCGGGCCTCTTTGTCGTCGGCTTCTATTCTGTTTTGTTATTTTTTTTATGTTGTTGTTGTTGTGTTGTTTTATTTGTATTTGTGGTGTTTGGTTCTTGGACTTTTTTAAGTCCAATGTTGAGACTCTAGCTTTTTAGAGTGTTCTTCCTCTTTTCGGAAAGGTTTAGAATTTTAGACAATGTCCGTCACTTTGTGTGTGGGGGTGCTCAAGTGTAGATGCATAGTTTGACTTTTAGTCGGGTTTATCATGTATTGTTAAGTCACAGTTGTAACTTCGTTTTAGTGAATGAAGACCATTTCAAAAAAAAAAAAAATAATAATAATAATAATATATATATATATATATATATATATATATATATATATATATATATATATATATATATATATAATACATGCTTTTGTCGTCATGTACATTGTTATTCATTTAATATATCACTTTTTTATCCTATATGACTTGATTATCGCAACTATAAGATCATATTTGTTTCAAAAATCCAAACTAACTTGTAAGAGAATCTTCAAGAGACTTTTTAAATATGAGATACATTCTATTTTAAAAAATTAACATTTAAAATCATACTCTCAAGAAACTTTTTAAATTAACATTTTAATTTAGAGAGTGGTAACACACTCTGTATAATTAAATGCATTCAAATGGTTTTAATTTTCAATGTAGGAAAATAATAAAATAATCTTAAAAAAAAACTAATTAAAATAAAAAATAAAGAAAAATAATAAATATTTTTTTAGAAGTAGTAAAATGAAGTGTTATATATAAAGAGTTTGTTGGAATACTTCAAAAATTTAACTGTCTAAATTTATAGATACTCTTCAAATAATAGAACATGCTCTATAAAAATAGAGAGTCTCATGAAGATACTTTAAAAGTCTAACTAGTATATTAATATATGTATATATGCTTATATTATGTTAAGTACTAATCTTATAGTATATCAATTTATTGGCGAATAATAAGTTGCAATTCATAAATATATATAAAAAACTTCACTAATTCTATACTTATTTCAATTATGTTACGTAATCAAAAAAAGTTGACATAATGACACAGTATTTTATTATTGGGGTGTTTAAAATATAATCAACTTTTCTATCCAATCATCATCCGCCACCATTTCATCCATTACTACATCTATCAATTCTTTCGGCAAAGTGACATAATCCTACTTATTTTTCAACATCTTTTTTTCTCAAAATACTTTGTTTTATTATTTTATATTTTAATTTTTTTTTACAATAAATTTTGTAATACATATTTCACTAATCGGTTTCCACCATCGGCACCTCAACTGTAATACATAAATTTTGTAATACATATTTTTTTTGCAATAAATTTTGTGGTCTATTTCAATTATCGACACGGCTGCCGTCGCCCCATCGCCATTACACTAACACCGCGATCCCACTCCTAATAACATTCATTGTTAAATCACCATCGTCACACCATTACTCTTTGTAAAATTTATTATTACACCACTACCACCAGACCGTCATTGGCGCTACCATTGCCCGTCACCACCACACACCTCCATCGACACAAACACCAACATTAAATCAATTCATACAAAAATCATTAAAAGTATTCAACAAATCTGGAAATTTTTTAAGAAATCAAATTTCACATCTAAATATGTGAACAAATTCCAGCAAAGTTCATCGACAAGATTCAAAAACCATTTATCGACATCACCCTCATAGATAAAATGCAGATAAATTGAAGTATTGAAGAAGATTTTATTAGCTCAATCAAGATGGAAATACAATTGCACTACAATATTCTAGAGAGAAGAGGAACACACCTATTTAAACAAGATGTTAAACCGGTTTATGTTGGATTACGTCTTCACAGGCACTCGGCCGATGATTGAAGTGGAATGTCGAAAGTTACAATGGACGTATACACACCATTAAAGAAATCCCTAAGTGGACCATCAAGGATTGTTAAAGTGTTGTGAGGTGAGAAGCCGTTGGATTGCTTTTAGTTGATAGCCCAGTGAGTTTGTTGAACTTATTGGGCCTTCAATTTGTTTAAGTATAAAGCGTTCTTTGGTATACGTTATTCCCTTTTTCCATTGGGAGAAATGTTGGAGGTGAGTGAGGGAGAAGAGTTTTTCTCTTTAATTCTACAAATTGTGCTTCCTATTAGCTTCTTCTTCTTCTTCCGATCTAGTGTAATTAGGTCCTCAGATTTATCTTCTCTAACACTCCACACCTTGTCCTTTGTGGGCTAAATATTGGGAGCAACCGGTGTTGAGGTTGGTGTCGATTTTGGAGGAGATTGGTTGTCATTGTGGTGGTCGATTGTGGTTTAATCTGAGCTTGGTTTGGTCGATTGGAGGCTCCAAAATCTTACAATTAGGAATTCTGAATTTGCCACTGGTGAATGTGGTGGTTGTTCAGTGGTGGCGGGTGGAGTCGTAGTAGTGGTGCAGAGTCGAGTATCCATAGTGGTGTGGTGGTGGTGGTTGACTGCCATGCATGGTGGTTTTGAATTTGGGAATGAAGAAATTCGACTATATTGAAATGGGGGTTCGAATCTTAGGAACTCAGATCCTATGACGAGTTGGTTAGAGAGCAAAAGCTATAGATAGAGATGGTGGTAGTTGATGATGGTTCAGTTTAGGTCTTTTGTGTGTTCGTGTGTGGGGAATTTATATTCGCTCGTATTCTTCTAACTTCTTTCATTATAATCTGATCAATTTGAATTGTCAAAATGGATGATATGCTCCAAAAGTTACTGACAATATTTGTTGGACAAAGAAAATGAAATATACTGTTAAATGATCCAAAATGCTATGAATCCAAGCTGGTTTTAGGTAAGAACTAATAAGCATTAAAATAATATAAAAACGGATATCAATTTATTTAAAACTTTCTCCTTAAGCTCACTAATACCTGGCTCCTATTAAGTACATTAACATCTGACAAATCAATGTGATTACTGATTTTTAAATTGAAGTTCAGCGATTCAATTGAGACAAAATAAAGATTCGCTGAAAGTTCAGAAGAAATTTACCCAAAATTCAAGAAGACAAATAACATTCAAGTCCAAGCACAAGAAGGCTGAGGGATTACATTCACTGGAGTCAAAGGATAAAAAGATATCACCAAATAGATGCAGCCTTGCACAATGAAATTAGGAACAATGTTGTTCTTTCCTTTTCTAAACCAAAAGAGGTATCAAGATCCTGAAGACTACTAAATCCCGCTCGATTACGTATAAAGACATGAACTCAGAAAATCATATGGGACAACATATCGGCCGATTATGAACTCCGACAACATTGACCAGATATTTAGCATTTACGCTTGATCAATAGAGACAGGAGTATTACAAACTTGACGAGAACATTTGCTGCGTCTAGTTATCCCTTGGTTCTCATAATTGTAATGCTGCCTTTTCCACCCTCAGTGCGAATCTTAGTTTTCCCGACCACAGGCTTCCCGGTAATTGCAGATGTGGGATAAGAGAGAGAAGGATCTTTTTTCTCTGGGATTGAAGGTGGAGTGTGGATCCTTTGATTTATGTCCTTCAAAGTCAGGTCTCCATGCATACCACATGGTTTAACGAAGGCAAATGGATAGACAACCGTAGAAGCCAACTTTGGAGGACTCCGAATGTATGATTTCCTACCTGATCATTTGACGGGAAAAACAAAAAAAAAAGAAAAGGAGAAAGAGAGAGGAACAGACGAGTTCAGTTACAAAGCAAGCCAGTATAACAGTAAACCATTAAGTAAAAATCAGAATAATGTCATATACTCGAGAAACTGGGACTTCCCACATTATCAAGGATTACCTCTGAGAACAACATTTCCACGAGTTCGAACAGGTTGCTTTTGATCTGTATTATTTTGATATTCGGGAGGGGTGTTGCACAACTCTGCAATAGTACAGTATCCATTTTTAAAAGGGGGCGAGAAGGAAAACCAAAAGAGCAGGGCAATGAACATAGTTGAAGAATAGAAAGCAATAACAGAAACATGCCATATTAATGGAGAATATTTTGACATGCCTGTAATGTCAATTTGAACATCAGATGCCCCAGATGCACTACTACTGCGTCCCACAATAAACTAGTCAGAATAACTAGTCTCCACAAGAAAATGAGGAATCTGAAGGCAAAAGGATTTTAAAAAAAAAACATACAGATCGTCGGTGTTGAAATGCATCTCAGCATCACTAAAACAATCTGAAATCCATCCTTCAGATGCCGGATCCAAGCACTCGTTACTGGAAGCAGACGTGCCTTCCGAAGAAGAAAAAGTCATAATTCTTAGTTGGAATCATATACATAAATGATAAATCTGGTCCAGCTTTATTTCAAAGAAAAAAATTACAAGAAACAAACCAGCAAATCCAGCAACCCACTGTGACATTTCAGACATAGCTTCTTCAAGTGAATCCTGGGTCTCCTAAACATGGAAACAGAGAAAAATTTAACCATTGCCTATTGGCACATTTAACGATGCTACAGAACTCATCATTCAGAAGCAGGTCACTTGGAGAACCAATGCATAGCTCACTTTGGTGAAAGTATAAAGAGAAAACGACAATCATAGCAAAACTAATGTCAGAAAACGTGGTCAATAGGAGCACCAGAATTCTCACTTTGGTGAAAGTATAAAGAGAAAACACACAATCACATCAACACTAATGTGATCTAGGTAAATTTTTAAGGGTAATGCTACTGGTACATCACCTTGTACATCAAGGTGTACATAATGGACACCTGGCGCTCTTTCATTGGAGGGAGGGTTGGTGGGATTGACACCCCCTCCAATGAGGGGGTGTCAGGTGTCCATTATGGACACCTTGATGTACAAGGTAATGTACAACAAGAATTATCCAATTTTTAATTGGGACGCTCCAGTTCATTTTTAACCCCTTTTGTAGTTGAATATGGATGCTCTTGTAAATCATTTGTATCAAAATATTCAAAGAAGATCGAAAGGAGTTAGAGGAGCTTCATCCATGTTAAATTGACCAATATGTAAAGGAGAATTGATGTTTTAGCCATGCTTTTGGAGAGAGAGAGAATAATGGGTAAAGATGTATCTGTAACTTAAACTTGAATAGTACTTTTGGATATAATTTGTGCCAAAACTCCAGGTTGTAAACCAAGGATTCCATCAGGGACGGAAATGGGAAATGCAGGTTGATGCCCACCAGGCAAACTATGGACCTCAAGTAATTGGTCTCCTGAAAAGGAGCAAGGCACAGGCAAAACATAACAACAGGGGAGAACAGATGCTGAAGGCTAGAAAAGTCCCAAGAGGTGAGATGAGCAATCAAGCCCCGGCCCAAATTGCAAATCGTTAATGCTACTGGCATACTATACTTTTCAAGTCGAATCATTCAAAGGAGAATTCAAACCAGGCTGGGACTCAGTTGATGTTTTGCCATTATTTGGATGATGAGACTGAAGGCCCCAACTATTTAAATGAAGGTTGTGGTGCTGGAAATATTCAATAATATTGTTCTGTAAGACGATCTAGAATCAGCAGAATTTTGCAAAATTACATCAAAACTAGGAAACTCGTACTAAGACCAGAAAACAAACTATGCCTTGCTTTCAGCTAATTTGGGTCTAGTTATATGAATCTTTTTCCCTCACACTATTTGATCCATCACTTTGTCTGCTTAAAACTCAATGCATGTGTAAAAAGACCAACAGGATACTTTACTCATGGACTAATAAAGTTTCACAACATGGAAAAGGGAAATCAACTAGAAATAACTAAAACTACAAAGTGCTTAATGAGCAAAGTCAGATGGATGATATTTTGTTTCTTGTAATGCAATGGAAGTATTGCATCAATCAACCCTATTATAGATGGCAAGATATTACTTGGAAAGCAATGGAAGTATTAGAATAGCACCAATTCGATCCTATAATACAAGATCCTTTATGCAAGTAGAAATGTTAAACGAAAATTACATGATTCTAGGCGTATGTTCCAAGGGAAAAGAGTAACCTGACACCAACCTGTGATCTCAAAAATGCCTCGTCATTGCAAAAGGGTGCATCCAGAACCTCAGACTCAAACTGTAGCATACGACGCCTTTTTACTTGTGAAGAAGGTTCCCTGTATTTCTCTAAATCTTTGCCTGCAGTTGCTGCAGTTCATGCAGTCAAGTGACTTTCAAGATGAGTTTACATAGCGAAGACTTAATATTAATCAGGAAGTACATACCAAACAACGGTAAATACATAAAACATTGTTTAGCAGGTATAAGATTTGGTAAATAGTGGAGATTCATCTATATTCTCAGAATCACTTGTCCCAACAAAAACAATATTTTAATGTTACCTTTGTCGCCTATATAAAGATGTATTTGAATGTTTCCAAGACTTGTACATACATCTTTGAAGTATTTTCAAGATAGACAGCTAATTTGCAAAAACATTTTCATCAAGTGATAAATGGGTAACGAAACAGCCATAAATTTATAAGAAACTAATAATCTACCATGGTTGGTCACATGGTAAGCCAAATCTCCGCAAGCCTTAACTGGAGTAGCGTCATCCTCAAAGATATAAGAGAAATCTTCATTTTGGTTCTCTCCATTCAATAGGCATTTAGACATATCTGCTCAACAAAGCAAGAAAGGTTCAACATCAACAGCCTCACTTTGTTAAACATATTATTATAGCCCCGAACTTGAAGACCAGTGTAAGACTTACCAATATAGGTATTATCTTCAAGAATATAATTCTGACTTTGCCAATCCCACACGTTGCTGTTACATTTTGACATTATAAGCAATTAATACAGGAAGGTCAAAGTTTAAAAGCAATGTACAGTGACAGGAATTAAATCGAAAAGAAAATGTACAAATACTGATTCATATTCAAGCCATATGTCACGTCTCTCAATTGGGAGAACCAGACCCCAAAAGCTAGCTATTAAGGTTGAAGAGCCAAAACCAATATAAACCACACAAAGGAAGCATAAACTTCCGATGTGGGATTTAGGTGTCCATACACCCCAATGGGAACAATGACAAACCACCACCTTTGGACTAGGTGTCCACATCGAGCAAGTGCCAATACACCCTAAGTGGTAACCGAGATTAGAAGACGTGATGCCTGCTCTGATACCATTGTCACGTATCTCAATTGGGAGAACCAGACCCAAAAGCTAGCTATTAAGGTTGGAGAGCCCAAGCCAATATAAACCACACAAAGGAAGCTTAAACTTCCAACATGGGATTTAGGTGCATATGCACCCCAATGGGATCCATGACACCATAGGAGTGATATAAAAGCTCCATTTGATAATAGATAAACCAACAAAAAGATCCAAAGTTTCAAACCATAAAATGAACAGGCCAGCCAGACACCCAAAATCAAGAAAATGCCATGCAATTCTTGTAGTTTGTATTTTAACATTTTGTTATTGTTATAATACTTAATACCTTAGAAAAATGAACAGACAAAAAATAAAAAATAAGTGCATAACATACCCATCCCCCCCCCCCCCCCCCCCCCCCCCCCCAAAAAAAAAAAAAAAAAGAACAAGAAAACGTATTACAATTCACTGCATCATAATAATTTACACACTCAATTCAAGCAGAATAACAGGCAAACTTGTAAAAGTAAAACACAGAATCAAGCATAACCCATCGCATTTTTATCAGTATTTCAAGCCTTCGCAATCCATTGCAGGTGAATTTCCGCTATAAAACAAAATGAAAAATCGGCAGCATTTTACAGTACTCAGTATTAACGCATAAAAAAATCAACACAAACCCAAGGCCAACCCATTAATCCACTGCCCTAAAACAAAGAAAAACTCAACTTACTCGTCATTATCGTGGTTCATTTTTTGTGGGTTTCTTCACTCAGCAAGCGAATATAAACAGTAAATGATAACCCAGAACTAGAAAATAAAGGTAAACAGAAATGATGTTTGTCTTTAATCAGATTCCCAAATCCCAACCTTTAAACAGTGAAAAATAGCCGTTATTATGGATCTAAAACTGTATGTATATAAGCACAGCCGCAGACAACCCGTCTACTATTTCTCTATAGTTTATAAATAAAGCCATGGAAAGAAAATTAATAGAACTACCCCTAAAATCTGGAACTGGAAGAAGATTTTATTTTATTTTATTTTATTGACGAGGTTATTGATTGAACCAAATGCGTAGGGTTGTTAGATTGAGACCTTTGAACCCGAGTAATAATAAAAAGCATATTGTGTTGGATTTGGTTAATAAAGTCGCTAAATGGTATTCTTGCTATATTTTACAGTAGGATAATTTCACTAATAGTTATACTTTGCACTTGGTTCGTTTGATTGGAAGAATAAAAAATGGGTGGAAAGAAAACGAATTTCAGAGAAAATAATAGTTTAGAATTTGTTTTCTGGAGAATTGTCAATTAATTGTGTTTGATGTGTATAATTTTTCACCTGAAAAATGTTGAAATTTTGGATCTTTTGGTGTTCGTTTGACTTTGTTTCACATGGTAATTGTCCATTAAAAGGAAATTTTTTTTTAGAATATGGGATATAATTTGTTTCCATTGCGCCAAAAAAAAAAAGACATGGAAACCAAAGTGGTGAGAAAATGGATTCAATGAAAACCTAGAAAAAATAGTCACGTGGGGTGGGGGACCATTTGCCAAGAAAAAATTGGTTATCAAACAAAGCAAAAGTGGGAACTTCAAAAATAATTTCCAAGTTTCATTGAAAAAAAAAAAAGGATGAACCCATCATTGGTGGCCCCCATCTGCCATACCCTGCCCTGAGCCTTAGTGAAAGAGGTAAATCGCATGTTATGCCTCTAAGATATAGGGTGGAAGACTGTTTGTACACTTGTACTTACCCAAATGTCAAATCCATATTTTAAAATTCGAACTTTTGACGCGACAACCTCAAGTAAAGTTGGAGTTTTTCCACCTTCTCCTTTTACCACTTGGAGATGTGTCATGGGGACAGTTTCATGGAAAATATTTAGCATTAAACAGGGTCTTAGTGTCATATGGAAGAATGAACTTTAGCCCATGTTTGAACCCGATTCTTTCTCCTTTTTTCCCATTTATTTTTCAACATTACTCATTTTCAACAACACATTCTCCAAATAAAATAATATTACGCACAAATCTAAAAAATTTCATCACTTTTTCACTACACATTCTCTCATCAATCACTATTCAAAAACTAATTCTTCCTAAAAAAAAATGGGGGCCAAACACCCACTTAATACTCGTAGTCAAACTTTATAAAACATTGCATTCAAATCACCAACACATTTTTTAATTGAACATTTTCGCGTTTGTCTATCGACTTGTAGGATTTAACTGAAATCATAGTATTTTCAATTAAAAGTTCGATATTATACTAAATGAGTAGTATTAATACTTTTGTAAAATTAATATTGAATTTGAACCAAATTAAAATTCAATAGTCAAGTGACACTAAGGGTCCGTTTGATTGGATGGTGGAAAATGGGTGGAAAAAAAATGAATTTTAGGGAAAGTAATTGCCTAAAAAATGTTTTACAGGGAATTGTTAATTAAGTGTGTTTGATGGTTATAATTTTCCACTTGGAAAATTTTTAAATTTTGTATTCGTTTGCCTTTGTTTTATATGAAAATTATCCACTAAAGTGATAATTATTTCCACAATTGGTTATAAAATATGTTTCCATTGCCAAAAAGTAAAAAAAAAAAAATATTTCCTAAAAAATCATTTTTTCATCAAAGTTTAGTGTTCATTTGACCTTCGTTTGCATCAAAATTGTCCATGAAAGTGAAAATTTTTTTTACACTTGATTATAAATTTTGTTTCCATTGCCCAAAAAAAAAAAAAAAAATGGACGTCAGACCTGGAAAGCCTTTTCCCTCATTCTGTGAAAATTGGCGCGTGGACAGCCTCCCAAGAAAATCAATTGTCATCCATTTTTTGCTCATCAAACAATGATTTTGATTAGAAATTGAATTTAAATTCCCAATTCCATGGAATTATTTGCCCATCAAACAGGGCCTAAGTGCAAATAGAGATGACAATTCAAACTGTTAAAATCGAAAATCGCGGTTAACTGAACTGAATGTGACGAAAAAAATCGAACCGATGGTGTAATGAGGTGGTTATTGTTTTGATTTTAATAACCCGGTTCGGGGTGGGTAGGGTATGATATTTAGCGACGGCAAAAAAAAATTAATTAGGCAATTTAGCTTTCCATTATTCTTTCCCAAAATTAATTGGGCAATTTTGATAATTGGACTTCCCCAAAATTTCGGCCCAATTAACATTACCAGGAAACCTTTAACTCAAACATAACTATAACCCTACACGTTAAAATTGAAAATTGGAAACCAAACTTACAAAGCACTCGTCCACTCAACCAATGAATCAAATTAGATCTGTTGACGCTTTGCTGCCTGTACCTTGGCTTCAAATTGTAGTAATTAGCAACGTAGTCTACCATCTTGTGAGCACTAGGGCTGTCAATTGATTGGATTTTTATTGGAATCCGATCTGAATCCGATGAAATTAATGGAAAATGAATTTATGGTCTCAGTCCGATAACCCGATCAATATCCGAATCCGATAATCCGTTAACTAAAGGATCAAATATGGATATAGGTCAATCCGATCCAATAACAATCCGATTCGATTTATTATAAATAATTGAGTTAGTAAAATATTTTTATAGCATATTATTTATCACTAAAATAAATAAATTTAGAATAAAAAAGTAATCAAATTCAAAATATAAAAAAGTTGAAAAATTTATAATTATTAAATCTGTTTAAGAATTGGAAAATTTGAAAAAAAAAATTAATTCCAACCAATGTTTTAAAAACCGACTTGGGCATCGACTTGGAAAAGGAAGAAGGTCAATTGTCAAAAAGTCGAATCGGTATCGAACCGATTGTTAAATTGAATAAATATATATACACATAAATGTAAAATATTACAGAAATACTAGATTTTTTAATTTTTGTTTACTAATTTAAAGTAAATAAATATCTATATTTTTCTTAATTAAATTTATTATTGTAATTTATTTTACAATTTCAAAAACTAATAATTAATATGTAACAAATAATTTGATTTGTTAATGAAAATAATGAAATAAAATATTTAAATCTAGAATTGAAATTCAATTTTACCTCATCCCACATCGAATGTTAATAGAAAATTAGAAGGTGACATCTCTTTTAAAAAGAAATATCATGATGATAAAAGTCACTATTTGGCTTACTAGTAAAAACATGTGAACTTCAAGTCAGTTCAAAATTTTTCAAAGAACATTATTTTTTTTTTCTAATTTTTATTAATTTCAGATCGGATATCCGATAACATAGCAAATCGGATATGGATTTAACAATCAAATATTCGTTGGATTATCGGATCGGATCGGATATAGGCAGATCCGATCCATTTACAGCCCTAGTGAGCACACTCCCTAAGTTGTTTTGCTTCCATTAGTTTCAAACCATCTTCCATATACAATTCAACAAAATCTAGATACATTATATTTGATTGTTTTTTCTTTATAATATTATTTAAATATATGATGCATAACCCGAAAAATGTGATTTTTAGTCTGTTTTGCTTGCTAATTTATGTGTCCTTCAGTTTCTCTATGTTCATAAGAAATAGATAGTCGAATTATTAATTTGGTTATAAAATTAATGTAGCTTTTTGCTGATATTATTAACGAGATTACAAAATTCAACATATATTTTGCCAAGGGTGGATAGTTTTGATTTATTGACATGGTGGAAAGTAAGTTCAATAAAATATCCGATTTTATAGAAAGTTGCTAGAGATTTATTAGCCATTCAATTATCTACTGTGGTATCTGAGTCAGAATTTAGTACACAAGTGGTAGATTTATAAGTCCACATAGAAATAGGCTTCACCCAAGACTTTAGAACCTTTAATGTGTACTCGAGATTAGCTTTGAACTGATATTCATGGTAGGATTTATTGTTTTATATTTGTCATTCATGTACTTTCTTTTATTGCAAATTTTTTTCTCTATCGTGTGTAAAAAATTCTGCTCTTTCATCATACTCTGGATCTTGTGCAAGGTTTAGTGAGGAGGATATTGACGAAGATGTACATTTTTTTGTTTACATCTTCATTTAAGACAATTCTTGATTAGGTAGTATGATTGTATTATTACTGTAATGACATTTCTTATTTACTATATAGGAATCAAGTTTGAGTCTTGACTCTTGACATATACTAGTAAGAGTTGTGGGGAATAATGAATATTGACCTTTGCTAGTACGAGTCTTGCCCTATGTTGATAATATTATTTGTTAAATTCGAATTTTGTATATGGAAGTTGGGATATTGTTTACATTTTCATTTGGGATATTGTTTGCTAAAATGACTTATTGCGTTTTTGTTTTTATCGACTTTTCTTCATAATTTTTTTTCCCAATTTAACGGTTGGAGTTCGGATTTATAAAAATAATTTATTTTAGTGGTTATTAAAGGAGCCGAACCGAACCGAGATACAAACCGAGCCGAACCGACTTACGGAGTTATGGTGCGGTTATCGTATTACCAAAAAATTGGTGGTACGGTAATATTTTGACCGAATCGAACCGTTGTCATCCCTGAGTCGGCAACCATTGCGGAATCAAACCATTTATCAATCATACTAAAAGTACTCTGAAATTGATATTTTATTATTTATATTTATATAAGAAATTTGCACGTTAATTTTTTTCCAAGTTAATTTAAGGATTATTCTCAATAGATTGCGTCTAGTAGTAGTGGAATCAAACCATTTATCAATCATACTAAAAGTACTCTGAAACTGGGCTTGCGGCAACCTATCTCGTTAAAATATGATATAGAAGCCTGCCCAACCTATTTTGGGCTCATTGGTTGATCAACTAAAATGACAATATTTTTTAGCCCATCGACCAAGAGGTTAATAAGGACAATTTATAAAAATACCCCTAAAATTAACGTCCATTTGAAAAATCATATAAAAAATGTTTTGGAAGTAAAAAGTATTGTGTAAAGTCAATTATCACTTTTTTATATATATTAAAAAGAGACATATCATTTTTATTAAAAAGTAATGTTTGTCACTAAAAAAATTGACAAATAAATTAACAAATCTAACTAAAAAATAAAAGAGGCACTTGACCATGTACTGTTCACAAGCCGGTTTAGTTATCTAACTTTGTGCAGCCGTCCCATGAAGCCGAGCCGTCGGCTCAGCCATTGGGATTTGTTCATAATGTCTCCCGGTTTCTAGAGCCTTCAGTTATTCTCATTTCTGCCTTTTCATTTTCTCTCTCTTGTTCTCTCTTTCGTAGATCTGAAAAGAGTTTCTTCTATATTCAAGATTAATCTCGCATAAAATTATGAAATTTGTGCCTCTACACCGGCAGTAACGTTCTCGCACGCACAGCCTCTCCGACTTCTCCGCACGCACAGCCTCTTCGACTTCTTCGCCGGTAGAAAGCCTCGAGCGCTCGACCTCAGATCTCGCTTTGAGCTCTTCGATTTGCAGGTTTTTGAAGTGGTTATAGTTTTTTCCAGTTTTGGAGTTGTCATTTTCGTGGGTTGTCGGTAATTTCCTTATTTATCTGTAATTTCCTCTTTATATGTAAGAATCTGAACCTCGTGCCTCTTCACCGGTAGGAAGTTTCTCACACGCACAGCCTCTTCGACCTCTCCGTCGGTAGCAAGCCTCGAGCGCTGGACCTCGGCTCCCGCTTCGAGCTCTTCGATTTGCAGGTTTTTGAAGCATTTATAGTTTTTTCGAGTTTCGGAGTTGTCATTTTCGTGGGTTGTCGGTAATTTCTTTATTTTTCTGTAATTTCCTCTTCATATGTAAGAATCTGAACCTCGACCTGGGCTTCGGCCTCGGGCTCTGTTTTGTTTGCTTCAAGGATGCTCACCCAATTTGAAAGTTTAGTAAGTTTTCACCTAAACCTTGGGAAATCACTGTTCTTTATTATTCAGACACACTTTTAGTTAGAAATTCATGGCTAAATTCACTCTGAACAACATATTCCTACAAGGGATTTCCACCAAGGAATCACCGTACACCTTGCAGCTATTTTCTTTTATCCCCAGTTCCTATGGGGAACAAAGGATGCCTCTAAACCATTAAATCTATGTTCGACTTGAATGAAAAAATACCATGCTTGGATAGGCCGACAGGGAATCCGAGTGAAAGAAGTAATGGACGGTATTAAAATAAAATCCTTTTCTACTGTGGCTAGCAGGGTTTTCACTCAGCTTAGCTTTACGCTGTCCAAAACATTATTGAATAAATAATCAGATTTATCCTGAAGAAGAAAGGGGGGGAAATCGTCTTATTAGAAGCCCTCAATTTAGCACCCAGTGAATTGAGAAATATCCATAAATCTTCCTCACCTAAAGCAAAAATCTTTATAACAAGAATTAAACAACTAAAACAATGTCATAACAAGAATTAAACAACTAAAACAATGTTTACTCCCACCTCCTCAAAATCTCCAACCTTCACTTTTTCCATTACACAATCATAAGCATAGTAACAACGAACATCGTTTAAAAGTGCATCTGATTTGTTTGCTTAAAAAAAATTCCAACTGATTACTAAAGTTGATAGGTAAACTGTCCAGAAAGGCACATACCAGTAAAAAGGATAATAGGTCTCAAAAGCATCCATACAGCCGAGGCTAGAGATTTAGATCTAAGGTCAAATCCATAAATTGAGGACAAACAGAAACACGAATGAAAGATCAAATTGTGAAAGAAAAAATAGAAAATGCCAAAACAGTAGTCCTTCTCGTGTTACAATATGTCTTTAGATGGAAAACAGTCGAGATATTAACGTCTGGAATCTGGACATGACTTAGAAATCTGGCAGCCAAATTTTCTAAGACAATCCCATCTTATGCAGCAAAAAATGCCAGCACATGACTTACAAAGTGCTTTTCAGATTTAGATAGATTTTCCCACTGCTGCACATCCTGTGAGAGGTCAACTTCCTCAACTGAAGTCCAAGCAAATACATATAGTACATTACTATTTTACTTCATGTTATTAGTAGCATTTGGTCATCAATTCTTGTTTTGTGCGTTAGGTATCTTATTAATATTCTTTGTAGAGGAATATTGTTTATATATCTAAATATAATTATATACCAAATATATGATGGGAGACTATGAGAGAGATACTTTAGGCATGAATATGAATGGGAATCTAGGACATTTCTTTGAACTTTTTTTACAATATTGAATTTATTTATGTTTATTCCTGTCTAACTTACACAGGGATCATATATTTCGAACTGAAGTAGAAAAATGGCTTCAACATCTAAGAAAAATAAAAGATGAAGAGAAGAGTGGATTGACAGTACTAAATTTGATATCAACGTATCGACGCCGAAGAGAAAATCCCAACGTTTTGTTCAATTGGAGGGTATTTATATCTAATGACGAGGAAATATATTTGTAATGACATTTTAAAAGATATTATTTGCGCCTTCTCTTATAACTTGTGTCAGTGACGAGAAAATATATTCGTAATGACATTTTAAAGGATATTCTTTGCGCCTTCTCTTATAACTTGTGTCAGTTTCTTCTTTTATTTATACTTTTCTATTTCGATAACTAAACGTATAAACTATTGTGTTTGAATACTGTATTTCTGCTTATTCAACATATTACTATAGTATATGTTATTTGTAGCGCCCCGAGTTCTGTTAACCCGGATTGCCACGTCATCGTCTTTTGCCCTAATTTTGTCAATCAATTTTGCGGAAATAACCTAATTTTTAAGAAATAGCACGTTCGTCTAGCCGTTATAAATGAATTTAAATTATTTCGAATCGAATCGAATATTGAGTAATTATTTTATTTCAATTCGGATTTATTTTATTTGGATCCAATTTTAATAGTTTCAAGTCCACTATTTAGAGCCCAATATTTATTGTCCAATAATTATAATCCAATTACATAGGCCCAATTAAATATGTCCCAAAATGAAATTTTAAATCATTCAGCCCAATTACCATAAGCCCAATTTAGAAAACCCCACAGCCCAAATGCTAGGCCCAACTATTTCCTAACCCAATTACCCACCTTGAAATCTGTGCCCTAATCATCACTATTCATACATCAACTTCTCACCCCTCCATTTCCACATTCACGCAACCAAATTCATTTGGTAAGAATCTCTCTTCTCTCCCTCACACTCTCAGCTCCATTTCACTTGGGTCACCATTGATACTAGAACAACCATTTCTATCATCAACAGTGAGCTCCCCAAGCTGGCAAACTCAACACCCCAGCCACTGCACAATGCAGCCAACTCCACCAACCTCCACTGCAAGGTCACTGCAAGTCACAACACCATTCACCAAACCATCACTGCAATCACCACACAACCACACAGCAAGACACCACCAGAAGCATACACGAGCTGCGGCCTCCCAAGCTGCAGCCACCCAACCCTCAACCCAGCTCAACAAAGCAGAACACCCAAACCCAAGCTGCAGCCTCCAACTCCATCAACCTCACCGGAAAACGCCAACACCACCATCTCCAATCTCCAAACCAGTTACTGCCCAACCAACACTAAGCTGCAACCTCAAGAACACCAAACTAGTACCCTGCCACCAGACCACCAAACCACCGGACCACCAAGCTCACACCACCAACACGCCACTGCCAAGACACTGTCCACACTGCAGCCAAGCCAACCCACGAACCACCCAAACCGAGAATGCAACCCACGAAGCTGCCCAACACAACACCATCAAGTTCGAACCACCTCAACACCACTAAATGCAAACCACAGCAGAAACCCAACACCGTTCCACCACCCAAACCGAGAACATGCCCAAATTCGAAACCAACCTAAAATCGACACCAACACCGCCACACCCACACCTCAAAAATCAACACAAACGGCCATTTAAACCAAGAGAATAGGAAACCCATACACTTACCTTCATATATGACCCATTTCGAACTGAAAACCCAAGAACCCGAGTCCTTTTCGCCTCGGTTGCCTTCGACCGTGAGCCCAAAACCCATACCACCTCCACCCCGTGCCGGCGCCACCACTAGACGGTGGCGCTGCCACCAACGTCGCCTCGCCGGCGACGAAATCGGAGGAAGGGGCGAAGCCCCTTCCCCGTCGCTCGGTCTCTCTCTCTCTGTAATGAGAGAGAGAGAAATGAGATATAATTTGGTTTTTTATTTGATTTGTTTTGATTTTGATTTTATTTTGATTTTTTATTTCTAAAGTTATGTTTTAGCCCCCAAGTTTTGATTTGTTTTAAGTTAGTCCCTAAATTGTTTTTAGTTTAGCCCTTAAGTTTTAAATGTTTTAATTTCAGTCCCTTAATTTTATTTTCAGTTCTAGATAATGTTTAATTTAACCCCCAAGTTTATAAATTACTATTTCAGTCCTTAATATTTTATTTTCAGTTTCAGCAGATTTTCAATTGAGTCCCTAAGTTCTGAAAATGTTTAATTTCAGCCCTTTAGTTTTATTTTCAGCTTTATTATATTTACAGATTAGTCCTTAAACTATTAAAAGTTATTATTTTAGTTTTCAGCTTTTATTTTCAGTTTTATTAAAATTACAGCTTAGTCCCTAACTTTTAAAAATTTCTATTTTAGCCCTTAAACTTTATTTTCAGATTTAGTAAATTTCCAATTTAGCCCTAAACTTTATTTTATCATTTTAACCCATTTATTTCAATTCCAATAATTTTCAATTAAGCCCTTAAACTTAATTTCAACACTTTAAAACTTTAAAGTTCGAAATACTAATTCAAACTTATTTCCTATTTTTGGCTAGACGATACGTACGAGCAATTAGGAGCTTGAAGTTATTTTCCCGCTCACTTTTCACGCAACTCGAAACAATTGAGGCAGACTCGCCATCATTAATTAGTTTAAATTATAATTGCATGCTTTATGTGAATTACGTGATTTATATGCTTTATGCATAGGATGAGAATGTGTCATATGAATTATATGATATTGTTATGCTTGCCATAACTTATATGCTTAATTGCATGAGAAAGAAAGAAAGAAAGAATCTCTTATGAGATAAGAAGAGAATGTTATGCATAACTTACGTGCTTCATCCGCACAAGAAAGAAAGACTACCCACAACCCATGTTTTAAAAGAGCCTATGATTTTCAAGAAAATGAACCAAAGATGATATCACGTTGTATATTGCATGAGTGTGTTTTCAATTATTCTGTAAATTAATTATCGGCGATGAGTCTACTGAGTATTTCTTCGAAATACTCATTTTGCTATTTTTAACAATATTTGCAGACTTCGGAGGCGATCGTGATTGATCCGGCAGTGGTGGCATAAAATTTGATTATCGAATTTATTAAGTTTCCGAATTTATGTATTGAAACATTGTTAACGTATTTTCGTTTCCGCTATTCCAAAACATGATATTTAAATTTTGAACAATTGTCCTACGTATTTTTCTTGCCGACGAAGTTTTAAATTGCAAATGTGATTTTAAAAATTAGGTTATTTCCGCAAAATTGATTTACAAAATTAGGGCAAAAGACGATGACGTGGCAATCCGGGTTAACAGAACTCGGGGCGCTACATTATTTGTTTTCTATAATTTATTCTCACAAGCAACAAGTATTTTGAGAAAACAAAAACTTTCTTTTTTCCTCTATTCTTTCTTTCCTTTTTAAAGTCAAGTACTTTCTCAAAGATTTTACTATTTTATGTTTCACATACAAAATTGTAGATTTTTTGTAGAGCTTTTGCCTTTATTACCTACACAATTTCAACACAATGTTTGTATTATTTCTTTTATCTTGTGTAGCTTTAACATCTGAAACAATTTCGCAAAATGAGAATTTTGCAACTGTTGCCGTCACCAATTCAGATTCAAGTTCATTTTTTCCTGGTTCTGAAAATTCGCAAAATGAGAATTTTGCAACTGTTGGCGTCACCAATTCAGATTCAAGTTCATTTTTTCCTGGTTCTGAAAATGAAGCAGGTAATAAAATATTCAACTCATTTATATTGATTACGTATTGCTTTTCATAGTGAAAAAAATCATGTTTTATTTAGATATAGAATACAATTTCTTTATCATGTTCAATTTATGTTGTGTATATTTTTTGCTTTTTTCTTGACACATTCATATTAGATCATTTCGTAAAGATGTCCAATTGCTAAAATTAGATGCCCCATTTAAAGAAAGTTTTCCATTTATTTGTAATCTTCTCAATTTTTTGTCCAACTTCGTTATTATGTTTTCTATTTTTTCTTTGCTATGCAAGTACTTCTAACCATTAAGATTATGTTTGTTTATTTGAAAGTGTTGGGTATTATTATCAAGATAAGGATCCAGATAATGATACATAAAAATAACTAAAAATAAGTTTCATGTATTGTATGTCATGAAATGAATTCCTTTTTAATTTTTATTTAGTTTGTTTAATTGCTTTTGCCTTTTTTTTTTAAGCCTACGTTTTTTTTAATTGTAGTTTAAATGCTTGTGGTTCATTTTTTTTAAATATAAGTGTTTTTTTTCCAATTATACAGGAAATGTTTTTGTATTTAGTATTCCTTGTTCTAATGAAGTTTGTAACAATAGTGTTAGACCAAGTTAGTTTATCTGCCATATTTGTCTCGTCAAAATTTATTTTATAAGCACTTTTTGCTTTTTTTATGCACATGTTTTGGTTTTTTACGTTTTACAGTAATTTCAATGATAGATAGCTGTTTTTTGACTTATAGCTATGAGCTTCGTGTTCATTCACAACAAACGCTATTGATGTCTGCAGGAAATGAAGGTTTGTTTTCGATACCAAACAAATCACACGTGTTACCATGCCCTGTGTTATGTGAATATTGTGGAGCTTTGAAATTTTAAAATGAACCTAAAGGGTTCTGTTGTTGTGATGGAGCTGTTAAATTGAAAACAAATGATACCCCAGATCAATTATACCATTTATTTACATCAAATTCTGCCGAATCTATTGAGTTTAAAACTTACGTACGAACTTACAATAGCAATTTCTCATTCACTTCATTTGGTGTCCATTATGATAAGGATTTGTGTAAAAGAAATAAAGGTATTTACACTTTTAGAATTCAAGGTCAAATATATCATTTTATAAATGACATTCTTGTAAAAAACAGTCGCCCTTCTTATATGCAACTCTATTTTTTTGACACTGGAAATGAAATAGAGCATCGATTACAAATTTCTGAGAAGTTGACAGAATCTATACTTTTGAAGCTTGTACAAGTGATGGAACTTAATCCATACGTAAAATTTTTCCGAAGTTTGACAAATATTCCAAATTTGAATTCTCATACTCTTAAAATTAGATCTGATTGTGGATTAGATCAAAGAGTATATAATACACCATGTGTATCTCAAGTTGCTGCTATTTGGGTTGATGATGATTTTAATACTAATGATCGAGTTCGTGATATAATTGTTTCTTGCAATTCTGGAGAAAAACATCAAGTACATTATTATTTTGGTTGTTATGATCCTCTTCAGTACCCCTTACTGTTTCCATTTGGTGAAACTGGTTGGCACCAAGGTATTGTTAGAATTGACAAACGCAGAAGACAACATACATGCACAGATGAAAATTTATTTGATGTTCATCAATTAAATTCTGCTACAGAAATTATTGCAGTTGAAAATACAGGTAAACAATTTACTTACGTTTAGTACATTTATTTTTTAAACGTTTAAAATTTCATAACACATTTTTTCGTTGTGTACTTTTTTTCAGTTGCACAAAAGAATAAAACAAGAGCACAAGTATCATGTAGAGAATACTATTCGTACAAGTTACAGGTTAGACCTTCACAGAAATCAATTTTACTACATGCTGGACGTTTGTTACAACAATATGTTGTGG
This sequence comes from Fraxinus americana, assembly GCA_035079005.1. NCBI lineage: Eukaryota > Viridiplantae > Streptophyta > Magnoliopsida > Lamiales > Oleaceae > Fraxinus > Fraxinus americana. The sequence continues at coordinate 13,353,330 of CM068724.1, forward strand.
ATATGTATGTAAAGATCGAGACATCTAGATTAGATTATTTTCGTAATAATCAAAATGAAATACGTGCTGAACTTTACGAAGGAATTGTAGATTGTGTTAAATCTGGTGAAACTCGAGCAGCTATGACTGGTAAAAGAATTATTTTGCCGTCGTCTTTTACTGGTGGTCCAAGGGATATGAACAAAAGATATATGGATGGAATGGCATTAGTTCAAAAGTTTGGTAAACCTGATATTTTCTTAACAATTACTTGTAATCCAAATTGGCCTGAAATAAAAGATCAATTAAAATACAATGACGAACCACAAAATAGACCTGATCTTTTAACTCGAATCTTTAGAGCTAAATTAGAAGAACTAAAAACTGATGTATTAAAAAATAAAATTTTTGGCCCTGCAGCTGCATGTATATATGTCATAGAATTCCAAAAAAGAGGTTTACCACATGCTCATTTTTTAATCATTTTAGAACGTGCATACAAGATCATTGCTCCTGAATCTATAGACAAAATTGTTAGTGCTGAAATTCCAGACAAACGACTTTACCCTCATTTATACTCTGTTGTTGTTGCTCACATGATACATGGTCCTTGTGGCATTTTAAATCCAACAAACGTATGCATGAATAGAAATAAACAATGTCGAAGTCATTTTCCAAAAGATTATACCTTGGAAACGATACTAGGTGAATCTTCATACCCAAAGTATAGACGTTTAAATAATGGTAGAAAAGTGAAAGTTAGAGGACACTTGTTAGATAATAGGTGGATTGTGCCTTATAATCCATATCTCTAGGCTAAATTTAATTGTCATATAAACGTAGAAATTTGTTTTACTATCAAAGCTGTGAAATATTTGTATAAATATGTATACAAAGGACATGATAAAATTGCTTTCTCAATACATTCTGAAGAAGCTGTGGTTGATGAAATTAAAAATTTCCAAACAAATTTAGATGGATTTCCCCTCCTGAAGCATTGTGGAGAATTTTTGGTTTCATTTTTTCTAAAATAAATCCTCCAGTTGTTACTCTTCAATTACACCTAGAAAATAATAATTTAGTTACATACAAAAGTTCCGACAATCTTGAGAAAATTGTGCGTACAGAATTTTCGAAAAAAACTATGTTAACGGAATTTTTTTACATGAATCTTGTAGATAAAAAGGCTACAACTCTTTTATATAAACAATTTCCAGAATTTTTTGTTTGGGACTCACATAGTAGATGTTGGAGTCGTAGAAAACAAGGTATTTGTATTGGTAGAATAGTTGCAGCCAGTCCAAAGGAAGGAGAGAGATATTACTTGCGTCTTTTATTAAATCATGTTAGAGGTGCAACATCATATCAATCTTTGAAAATTGTAAATGGTGTTGAAACTTCATCTTTTCGAGAAGCTGCACTTTTACATGGTTTACTTAATGGAGATGCTAATTGTGATTTATGCTTGCAGGAAGCTTCAGAGTATCAAATGCCTAATCCATTTCGTCGTCTTTTTGCAACAATTCTAACTTTGTGCGCTCCAAATGATCCGAAAAGTTTGTGGAACAAATTCAAAATATTTATGATAGAGGATTTCATACACACTGGTATGTCTATACAAACTGCTGAACATAAAGCTCTTTTAGAAATTCATACAATTTTAGAGCTTTCTGGTAAATCTATTAATAGTTATGGATTTGTATCATACAATGTAAACCTACAAGAAGATGAACATGCTGCTAGAGTAATAAATGACGAACTAAGCATTAATGTCTCAGAAGTAGATATTATGTGTGCACATCAACTTAATACTGAACAAAAAGCAGCATATAATACAATTCTAAATAAAGTAGATGCTAATGTTAGTGGCATGTTCTTTATTGATGGCTCTGGTGGAACAGGAAAAACTTTTTTATACCGTGCTTTACTAGGTAATGTTAGATCAAGACAAATGATTGCTTTAGCAACAGCATCTTCTGGTGTTGCAGCAGGTCTTTTGCCTGGTGGACAAACAGCACATTCTAAATTTAAAATACCTCTAGAGATTTGTAGTGACACAATATGTAACATTAGTAAACAGAGTGCTCTTGCTGAACTTTTCCGACTGACAAAACTAATCATATGGGATGAAGCTCCAATGGTGAATCGATACGCAGTTGAAGCATTAGATAAAATGTTAAGAGATGTTAACAATAATGAATTCCCATTCGGAGGTAAAGTTGTTGTCTTAGGAGGAGATTTTCGTCAAATCTTACCTGTAGTTCAAAGAGGTAGTAAAGACGATGTAATAGCAGTAAGTCTTGTTAGCTCTTACTTATGGCCATTATTTACAAAACTAAGATTAAGTGAAAACATGAGAGCTCGATTAGACACATCATTTTCTAAATATTTACTCAATATTGGAGATGGAATTGAAAAGAAACATTCATGTAATATGATACAACTTTCGCCTGACATAACTATAGATTTTGAAGAACATATTACCTCTTTACAGACATTAATAGATATAGTTTACCCAGATTTAAATCATTATGCTGACAATCTTCATTACATAATTGATAGAGTTATTTTAACTCCGAGAAATGAATACGTTGATGAAATCAATACTTTGTTGATTAGTCAACTTCCTGGAGAATGTTTTACCTATTTTAGTTTTGATGAAACTATTGATACATCTGACCAAAGCATGCAGGAAGACTTTTTAAATACTCTAACTCCAAATGGTGTACCTCCACATGAACTAATACTAAAACCAAATTGTCCTGTCATATTACTTAGAAACATTAATCCTTCAGAAGGTCTATGTAATGGAACTAGGCTCATTTGTAAAAGTTTTCGAAGAAATATTATACATGCTGAGATCGTAGTTGGAGATTATAAAGGAAAAAAAGTATTTCTTCCTAGGATCCCTTTCATTCCACTTCAAAACGACAAAAATCCTTTCCCTTTCAAAAGAACACAATTTCCAATTCGTCCATGTTTTGCAATGACAATCAATAAATCTCAAGGACAAACACTTGATTTTGTTGGTTTATATCTTCCTGAACCAGTATTTTCCCATGGACAATTATATGTTGCTTTGTCTCGAGCAAAAACTAGCAAATCTATTAAAGTTCTTATCAAACCAACAACAATCCAAAAATCACATATTAAATGTACTAAAAATGTTGTTTACGATGAAATTTTAGCAATGGTAAATACATAACAGTCTATTATCATTTACATTTCCTAATAATCATTACAAACCACATTTTACCTTTGTTATTTTTACCCATATGGAAATATTTATACTAATTCAACCCACCAATTTCGACCTATCCCCACCACAACCTACCGTGGAATCTAACAGTTAAAGGAATTAAGTTTCCACTTCAGCTTTGAAACTGCAAATGATGTTAGCTTAGATAAACTCCATGTTTTGTTCTAAGGATGTTAGCATCAATGGCTACTCATTATAGTCCTAATGAGGCTAAGAAGTTCTTCTCATTAGTATAAAAGGTATATTATGCAAACATTTTAACTTTAATACTCTTATTTAAAATGCTTTATATAGTAGGTTATTATTTACCTTTGAGGAAATAACTTCAGCCTCCTTGTGAACCTTGTTCGAATATATTATATTTTCTGTCAATTAGCACCTATGAAATTGATTGGAGAAAACTTTTCTCAAATATTCCGATTATATAAATATATTTATTTAGTTTGAGTTTGGTACATATTGATCTAGAGATATTATAAGTTCATTAACTAATCCAGACCTTCCAACAAGGGCACACAACGCTTATATTAATCAGTGGACTGCATGAGATACACATTCTTATATCTTTTTAGCAGTTCTTCATGTGATTTATAGTGCTGTTACTAGAGCACTTGAAAGAATGAAGGTAATGGAGAATGGTTTAATCATTTATGCATTTTGCCAATAGTTCTTAAACATGAGAAAACAATTGTTTGTGTTACTGCTTTTATTCTACTTAGGATAATGCTTTGTCTCTCTTATAATGTTCCAGAGTTAATTGGCTTGCTATTTCTTTCATTTCAGGAGCAGAAATTCTTAATTGGGCTCATTTTAATGGTTCCTGTTTAAGCACTGGAATCGGTGATGTTAAATGGATTATATCTTCATTTGCCATTTACTTTTGACATTAAGCATTATCACAATTCATTTTATGAACCACTTAGGTAAGATCATTCTAACGCACTGCATAAATAAAGAAATAATTTGGGAATTTTGTTCATTTCCTTTTTTATTTTTTTTAAAATCATTTTTCCTGATTTAGTGATCATACTTGGTAATCGAAGTTTTATCAATTTTTCCTGTACACAACGAACTTCACATGCAAATAACAAATACCATCATTTTTTTCAATCAATTGAAGAACTACTTTTGTTGAACTGTTGCAGTAATTTTTTACCCATTTGAGCAAAAAAACTTGGCTCAAGATTGGATAGCAACAAGTTATATGTGGCCTTCATCACCACAAGCCTTATTTAAAAAATGTGGGGTTCTTAAATAACCAGAACTTATTCCATAATAATTGTCATCATCTAGTTTCTTGTTAACAAACTGTAATTCGTAGTACTATTTTACCATGGATAAATTGAGGATATAGAAAGAAAATGCTAATTTATTGAAGAAACATCATATTTTCTTCAGTCCCACCTCTTTTGGCTATATGCAGTTGAAGTTTTCTTGGAAGTAATAATGTTATTTTTTCTTTCCTTATTTTTCAAAACAGTACTTAATTTTAATGGAAGTTCTTCTTAGAATGTCAAACAAGCAAATTCTTAACTTCATCAAATTCAATTCTTTTTTTTTTTGTAAAAAATAAGCCAAATCATAGTTATAGTTTGTTCTTATATGGAACAAATACTACATATTTTGTTCAACTTATTTATCTTTTATTTAATAAAAAAGTGAAAACTATATATGCTCTAACAAAGCTTGATGAGTGTCCAACATTATTTTGCAGGTTTTCAAAAACACAATCTGGTTCCCTGTCAAAAGCAAATGTTTAAGGAAACAATGAGGTAGCAAGTTCATATAACTACATTATATATAGGACGTAAGGTTTATATTTTCTTTGTAACTTTTGGTTCCCTTCTGTATTGATTATTCTATGTGCACATTTCAGAAGACAATTATTGCAAGGAAGGCTGGTGGAGGAACCCGAATAACCGCTGTCTTTATTCAACAGTAAGATATGCTTCTTGGTATTTTTATATGCTTGGTTCCCATGCACTTATTTTTCTAAATGCTGTATGTACATCTCTATACATAAGATTTTGATCTTCCCTTATCTTCTTCTCTTTTCAAGTTGGCAGTTTATATTAGTTACAATTTTTCAACAAAACTTTTTTTCCCCTCTGTATGACAGGTTTAAGGTGAGCATCTCACTTTTGCATTTTCATGCTGTATCCATCAGTCTAGAGTAACTTATTGACGTTTATTAGTGTTGGGAAACTGCTTAGTGTCAACTTGTGGTCCATTTCAATTTGAGATTGATAATCTGCAACAGCTGCCTAAAACTTGACCAATCATTGTGCTTATTTTAAGATATCAGAATGTTGCTCCTTCTTCTTCTTCTTCCATTTTTTTTTCTCTTCAATCCAAAATCAGAATGGAGTCTTGCTCTGTTTAGATTTTATAGGTTTTATTAAATAGCAAAGCTTTTCTGACATCTCAGACTTTTAATAGCCACAAAATTATATTTTCATTTGTATATTTTATTCATTTATGTTTATGTTTGAATATCCAGAAAATGCGTTTTAAAATGAGCAATTCCAAATTTCCACAAAAAAATGGTTCACTCTAGAATTAGGAAAGAAGAATTAAGGATCTGTGCTAAATGATTTCCAGTGTCAGGTTGCATTTTAGAAGCAGCATTATCTTATATAAGAATTTATTTTTCTGCATGATTTCTATGTCGTTTATATCTGAAGAATTAGCATATGTCTGCACTCATAAAATCTTCAAAATAATTGATTGCTTGGTTAGCGTGTTTCAAAATTCAGTTTTTAAATTTGGTTTAATAATTAAACATTTTCAGTAGTTTACACCACGCACGGAGAATTTTTTTTTTCCCAGTGGTAGTAAACTTTTGTTTGGCAAATATGCAGTATCCTTAGCAAGGGCTAACGAGAAGGTTTCTGTGTTTAGAACCAGAAGAGCAGGATATGTTCGATAGACTTTTTATTAGTTTCTTTTAATTCTTCATATATATTGTTCAATTTTTGTTCAGCTCTTCAGCCATAAACTAACAATTTTTACCTTTGCTAATAAATTTTTTGAAGTCGACTATGGTTATTTTCCTTGGTTTTTTTTTTGCTCCTCAAACACGCCCAAAATCACTCCCACACGTCAAAGAAAAATTCCCTTCTGGTGTTTCAATTTTTCTGATTTTGATTAGAACGCAGGCAGCAAGATAAAGAATTGGACGAACTTAGTGCCAGTGTCTAAAGAATTGGAAATGTTCGGCTCACTATACATCATGAACTGACTGCACAGGTAATTGTTATCTTAAGCACCACATATATTTAAAAAAGAAATGATCTGTAAGATTATAAAAATCTGCTCTTATGTTGAATCTGCAAATGATTTAACTACATTTTTCATACAAATTTTTAGTTAGATGACAGCCTCCAAAATAGTCCTCTTAATGTAATGGCAGAGTCTTATGAAGGAAAATATGCAATACAGGCAGCAAAATTAAGGCTCAAATTTGTAAGTAATCATTATTTTTCTCATTTTTTAATAATGGTTAGCAAAGTACTTCCATTATTTTTACAATTTCAACTGTCTCACTAAATGTTTCTTTCTTACCAGTCAAGCAGTACAACAGCTCTATCTTACAGCTTGGCATAGCGGGTCGCCTTTTTATGAGGTTTATTTCAGTTTGTTATTGAAGTAAAAGATTAGATTTAAATATTATTTTATGCTTGATCTGTGAATATTGGGTCTTATTTTTATGGGTTTTGCCTTTAATTTTCTGATACGTACATTGTCTTCTATATTCACAATTTGGACATTGCTTTTTTTTTTTACTCAATATCTTTGTTAAAAATTTTATTACCTGCTTTCCTTGGTTTTCAACTTTCTCTATTGTCGTTAAATTTGTTTTGAAGTTGCCTTGAGAATTAGCTTATTATTAATATTTTTCTGAAGTGTGCACCTGTGGAATCTCGATAGTTTTCATCTTCCTACTAGGAAAAGGTAATTTTCCTGTTTTTAAATCTATTGGAATGTTAATTCTTCAATAAATCTATTGGAATGTTAATTCTTCAATAAAATAATATTACACGTAAATTTAAAACTTTTCCTTATTTTTTAATAACACATTCTTCAAAATATCACTATTTAAAAATACTTTGTTTTTTACCAAAATACATTTTTAATGGAGTCCCAAACAAAGGCTTAATTGAATCCTCTTCACAATAACCTCATGTGTTCTGTTTAGTAAAGCACTATTAAGAGGGTTAATAAATGCTTTTGCATTTGAAAATCAAGCATTTTGACGATAATATGCAAAGAAAAAATTCATTTGTTGACATCAAATCTTGTTCTCTACTGATAGGTCCACGTAGACCAATGTTATAAAATTTAGTTCATTTCTCATGTTATTAACTCCATGTTCATAATGATTTTCCCTTAGTGACATTTGGTTGAAATTTACCATTTTCTGCATTTATTATCAGTACTACTCTTGAACCTGGTCCCACTCGTCTTTCCTATTCTTTTAGGGAGCTAAATGGTTTTCAACTGCTATATTTTTCGTTCTTGTCTATAGTCTATGTTCAATTTCATAAATATTCAATTTCATTGGATTTAGTCACAAATCACTACATGACAGCATTATACAGGAAAATGGTGATTTTCCTCTTTTTCTGTATGGTTGTTCCATTTCCTTTAACCCTGTTGCTTTTGTGTTCCACTTTTTTCTCTTTCTGTGTATGGTGATTTCAGTGCTAAGAGAGTGACAAGGAACATTGATGAGAGCTTGGAAAGGTTGCAGCTTGATTATGTTAATATCTTGCAATGTCATGATATAGAATTCGGTTCACTTGATCAGGTCCTTGCAGTCTTCCCTCAATTTCAGTTTTCTTTTTAAACAAACTCAGTATCTTTAGCAGATATATTCACATTCAATTTAAAAGTTATTTGCAATCTTGGTCATCCTTACATTCTCCTATTTTTTCTTACTTCCTCCATTTTTCTTCAAGTACTCTTCTTGATTTTCTCATATTTTCTAACACCGTGTTCGCTTCCATCTACTTCTATTCGAGTTTAGATGAGGAAAGCGTTTTTTTAACGGAAAATAGTAGATTAGTGATTTCCAGTTTTGTCAATGAAGAACTTCTAAAATTGAACCTTTTTTTTTTTTGGTATGATGTTTACTGTATTGTATATAATTGTATAGTCTCTTTTTCTATTTCCTCTATATGTCTGGTTATTTTGACTGACGATCATTTTCTCATACACTGTAGTGTATTTACTCTATTATTTTATATTGAACAGATTCAAGTTAGGGACACAGTTCTTCATTGGGAGGTACTAATTTTTCAGTGAAAAAGTTTCTAATTTTTATTACTCTCAAAGCACAAACAAATAATTCCTGATTCCTCGCTCATTGACAACCCTGCTTGATGGTTCTTCCCCACTCTCTTTTATGTTTTCCTTTAATAGATGTAATTTTAACTTTACTGTATTTTGATTTTACTTCAGATTATTAGCACATGGAGTATTCAGAATAAAATTGATTTTCTTTCATTATCATAGACGCGACATTCAGAAGATGTTCGTGAGGTAATGATACAAAAAAGGAAGAATCCTTCTTTATTCCTCTATATTTGCTATGTGATATATATTAATAGTTAGACTACAAACATTCATGATTTCCACTTTTCTTGTTTTTAACTACCAATAAAAAATGTCGAAAGTCAAAGGTTAAATTCCAGTATATTTGTCTATTTTTCTACACGAATTTTTCTTGTATATATAACCAATTGCTCTTATATAATACATCATGAATTTCTCATTTTTCCTGATTTACTTGTCAACTGAAAAGCACATTATTGTTATTTGGTTTTATCTTTTTAGGGGAAATTCGATTTTGAACTGTTTGGCAGTTTAAAGGAGCTTAATACGTCACGGGGTCTTTCAGGAATTGAGTTATTTTGTAAATCTTTTTTTGCTCTTGGCTCTGTTACATTATAACATAAATGTTCTAGGGTTTTGGGTCCTTCTTGGGGATTCCTTTGGGAAATTTATTAATATTTTAGAGTGAATGTATCCTTCTGATATGGATTTTGCCCGCGAGAGTGGCACGATGTTGATTCCCACACGTTTTGTGTGGCCTTATGGTGGGAGAAATGTACAAATCAGTGGCTCATTTACTGGGTAAGAATTCATCAGTATTGGGGAAACTATATCTTTATGCGTATTTTATTGAATTTGTACCTTATTTTTGTTGTCTTCTGGATGATTTTGATGATGTTCTCTATGCTAAATTGTTAGTGTCTACTTGATTGAACTTTTTTTTTTTTTTTTTTTTTGGGAAAAGGTGGACACAACTGCCAATGGCTCCGGTTGAGGGATGCCCTACAGTGTTTCAGACAATATGTAGCCTACCACCGGGTTTTCATCAGGTTTGATGTCTGTTATGATAATTTATTTGACAAAAATAAATGCTTTATAGAAATGGCCTACATTGATGATTTGCACATGATTGTTAGATATGATCAAAAGATATTTTGAATTTGATGTCTTTTAGGATAATTTAGTTTGACTGAAATAAATGCATTATGAAAAGTGGCCTGCATTATGTGTTGATTTGCACTCAGTTTGTTATTTGGGGAATGATATGTTTTGCCACGTGCTACATCTGCTTTAGATCTATCTGTTAAAATCATCTGCGATCTACCAATTTTGACTTGCAAGATGATACTTAATCAGGACCTCCCTTATTTATTGTTATCTCATTATTTTTTGGCCTTCGTTGACCTACATTATGACCAATTGATTATGACTGTGCTGAGAATGGATTTACCATTAAACATTAAGTATTTTATTTCTTTATTTATTTATTTTTGTGATATTGGAAAAGAAGGTATCTGGGAGCTCAAGGTAAAAAGCGGCACGAGGATTGATTTATAATTTTGTTACTGTTGAAATTTTAGATAATGAAGAAAATTGACTCGTGAATTGAATGAAGTTCGAAGGAAATAAGTATTGTCAAGTAAACATAAATGCTATGAAATTGTCACTGATCATAATAGCTGTGAAAAAATACTACATGGTAGGCAGGTGTTTTTGCTAAGAGGTTGCTGGCAAACAAATAACTGACTACAAGAACAATCTGCCTTCACATTTCGCACGTCTATAACATCTATGTATCTGATTTATGTGATGCTCCTATCTTTAGCCTCTTTTTTGGTTGTCCTTCCAACTATCTCAAATTATTGTTCCCTTACCTAAGCAAACCAATTTATTTTCTTCCTAAAATCCCCATTTTAAACTAATATCCTTCTTTTTTTATATATATAATTTTTATCAATATTAATTTTACAAGACACGTTCTTAGACCTTTTCGAGATTAACAAGGGGAAAAAATGCTAAACCTAAGATGCAGTGCTGGGTTGAACTATATTATTTAATTTCTGATAGAGGAGAAACATTTTTTTTTTTATTAGAATGGAGTGATTATCAGAAATCTCAATAAATCAAGTATTTGCAAGTGAAAATTTGGTGACTGTTGATATTTTAATAGAGCATTTGAATTGTTTGCTGATTTCTCATTAACTGTAGCTTTTGGAATTATTGTTACTTTACGCGCAGTACAAGTTTGTTGTCGATGGTGAATGGCGACATGATGAGCATCGACCTTTTGTCAGTAGTAACCTAGGAACGGTGAACACTATCCTCTTAGCAAGGGAAGCAAACTATCTTCGTGCAATGCCAAGTGAACAAGTTCCTCCTGTTTCTGATTCCAACATGGATGTTGATAATGATGCCTTCCGCCATGTGGTATACATTTCTGCCCCATCTATTTTCTTTCACAAGTACAACTATTTCTGGTACTTTACTGTCGCTAATGTGTTTGGTAACTGTTATTTTTTCCCTCCTATGTTCTGAGTAATATGTTTTAAAATCGTTGTTTGGGAAAATTCTGTTAACCTATTTAAGTGCTTTGGAAAAATCTAAAGGTGGAATATGTTTGATGATAGAAAACAGACTTACATGCAGTTTCCTGAGTCTGAATTTAATATGTTTTTGTGTCTCACTGTCTTCAACCATGCCCATTATTATTTCTTTTTTCATTCTGACCATGTTGTTGAAATAATACACGCACTTGATCTCCCGGATCACTTACATGAAAGTGAGCTATCTGTTTGTGGCACTTAATCGCTTAAATGTCCACCACAGGTTCGAGTTTCAGATGGTACGTCGTATGAGCCCCTTTCAAGGGTTTCTGAAGCAGATTTGAAGATAACCCGGCTTCGTATAGCTTCATTTTTGTGAATGCATATGGCTTATGAGTTACTTTGATTTGATTACATGTTAGATAGTTGAAGTCATTGAAATATAAGTGAATGTTAGTTTAACTAGAATTCTAATTTCTATCTAACTGTATGAACACCAAATTTACTTATAGACTAATAATTTTGTCTTTTGTGTACTCTATTTAGTATTTTGCAAATGAAAGGAGATTTAAAATAGGTAGCCACTAGCCAGTATGTTATCTTCTCCGATTACCAAAATTTTTGAACCGTAAAATATTGAGGTTGATTTCTTAACAAGTAATGATTAACATTAGATTTTTCAACTACATCTTTACTGTTTAAATGCTTGCAAATGATCCGATTAAGATCTACATACAGATCAACGAGCTTAAATATGCTCTGGGACCACTTTCAGGCCATAAGTTGTAGTATTGCAGTCACGCGTGCTTGAAGAGATATTTAGATGCTCGGAACTAGAATACGTAAAGTGAACGAAGATGTTGGAGGAGATTTTGAGAGAGGAACTGCTGATAAACTTCAACAAATTCACTGGGTAAGAGAATTAATATCTTTTATTTTGATTGCAGAAAGATGCTTCCATGACTTGTGCACCAAATTCGGCTTAATGCCTTTTTGAGCCGAACTAAGTAACACAATGGTCTCATTTCAGATGTATGCATATCAATTTCATCCACCAAATACTGATCGCTTGACTTCTTGGTTGTATAAAATAAACATTTAGTGTTTTCTTCTTCTTTTGCTATGAATGCATGCTTTCTATTTTCTTTCCTTTTATGGGGAGAAGATAAGTTTGTGTGTTAGCTATTTGTTTATTGTTGATTTTGTGTTGAAGCTGGTGCTAGGTGTTGATCTTTGGCACTATTGGACACTAAGAATTTAGCATCGTCCATTCCTCCTCTTGTTTCTAGCATTTACCTCCTAGGTTAATTGATCAATAAAAAGGGTAATTCTTTATTTTATTCTTAGCAAACGACCTCCCCTGGTACAGTAAAAAACACCAGGCCATCTTATGACTGCCGTCTTTTTCAGTTTCTTCTTGGCTTTGGGTGTTTTTTTTTTTTTTGGTTGCATTGTCATGAATCCTATATTCTACACAGATGCAATTAAATTCTCTCTGTTTACTAAAGCTTGTATTCATTTAAATCATTTTTTCAAATGGGGATACCTCTACTATATATTATTTGGTCAAGGATGCTGCTTCCTGATAATTTTTTCAATGTAATTTCATGGTGATTATTTTTATTAGAGTTTCATTTATTTTACAGAAATTGTGATCAGGTTCCTTTCTCAAAATGCAGAAATAAGCTCTTATAGAAAGCCCATTTATTTTTATTTTTCTTCCATCACTACAACCCAGTATTTTTACTATACCAACATCTGTCCCCTGTAAAAAAACACATCAACAACACTTGCAACCCACTTAGTGCCAGTGTCCAAAGAATTGGAAGTGTTGGGCTCACTATGCATCATGAACTGACTGCACAGGTAATTCTTATCTTAAGCACCACATACATTTAAAAGAAATATGATCATAACACTATAAAAATCTGCTCTTATGTTGAATCTGCAAATCATTTAACTACATTGTTCATACAAATTTTTAGTTAGATGACAGCCTCCAAAATAGTCTTCTTCATGTAATAGCAGAGTCCTATAGAGGAAAATATGCAATACAGACAGAAAAATTAAGACTCAAGTTTGAAGGTAATCATTATTTTTTTCTCATTTTTTAATAATAGTTACCAAAGTACTTCCATTATTTTTACAATTTCAAGTGTCTCACTAAATGTTTTGTCTAAAAATTAAATGCAGGTATTGACTTCTTCCAATTGAGCACATTTGAATCAGCAACACAGAGGAACAAAATTAGAATTTCCCTTCTTCACGTCAATACAAAATCTCCAAAATTGTTTTAACTTCACTGCCACCCACTAATTCCACCAGAAGGACACCTGTCCTCTACCAAAAATCACATACTCACCCTGACAACCCACTTCCTGCATCATTTTCTAAAACCCTTTACTTACAATACTGAACAAAAATTTTTGTCTGCCACCAAAAGGTTTCCATTCTGCATTCAGGACAGACATCCAACTTTCCCTGCACTTATTCTAAATTTTCATCATTTCCATCCACTACCATTTCTCATCTCCTAACATATTAAACACTACTAAAAATCTCTTCCCATTTTATCTTCTCCACCTTCATTTGTACCATTTTAACATTATTAACCTCCTAATTTCCTTTCTGTAACAGACCACCATCCATAATTCCAAAAACCCAAATACACGGCACATGGCAACCTACTTCCAACAGCCATTCCCTACAAACTTCTGCCTATAATAACAGTAAACATAAATTTTTGCTTACCACTAAACATTTTCTTCTCTCTATAATAGAAATCTAACTCTCTTCCCACTACTTCCTCATCTCTCAACATACAACAAACCAAATTCAACCTTCCTGTTAACCTTCTTCGCCATTTGCTCACTATTAACTTCAGCCAGGTATTTTCTCCTCTTTCACCAAATAGGATACATTAACTTCAAACATTTTTAAATACATCTTCTTATATATTCATCAATATTTATGTTCCATTTTCACTCTTGTATTTGTACCCATCCTCATCTACTAATCAAATAAAATTCCTTGCAGGTACAAATGGCCACAGAATACAAACTCATACCTGACATCAAACAAGGAGAGTTTGGTCGGACCGTGGAAAGCAGTAGTTTCAGAAAAATGCTCTCCCAACAAAGCTCGGAACAGCCCATTGAAATACCAACACATTTGGTTAATGGATCCTAAGGTAAATCTTCTCACATAGTTTAAATTCCATTATTTTAAACTTAGATCTAAAATAAATCAAAACCTTGTTTAACAGCATCTTACAATACTCCTCAAACTTTCCTGCATCAATTTTGCTTTTTAATGATTTCATATATGAATGTTGCTTGATTTATTTATTTAGAATACAACAGATTACTGTCAAAAAATTACTCAGTCTTCAAAAACTTAGGAATCTCTATTTCTGTAGTAACATTATTTCAGTGTACATATTTGTTCTTCTCTACCTACATCACATCTGATTATTGAAAGAAAGTCATCAAATTTAAAATGTTTTGTCACATGTATTCTTCTTGTGTTCCTTAAATGAACAATAATTATTTTCAACTAAAAGAAACCTTGTGAAATACTAGCTACTTTAATTATTGGATTTAAATGTCCACTTAACAAAGATCTAAATTTGATACTCAAATTCCAGTTGAGTTTTTCTTTCTTTTTTAATCCTTTCGTGCTGTAATTTGAAAGTGCAGAAGATTTTATCTTGAAGTTGAAGGAGATTTTCTATTTGTTTCATGTGCATTTGTCATCAAGAGAAAATAACCTTTATCTCCACCATTTTCTCAGCCCTGCCTCTAACTCATAATTGGATGGCTTAGGTAGTTATTTCACCAATGTTTTCATTCTAGAGTTCCTACATGCATATTCATCATAAAAAGTAAAATAAACCTTATAAACATTATTCAAAGATTATTAAAATGGTTCCCAGTAATTTACAATTTGAGTTCTCTATTGTGAACTTGCTTTTGGGTGAGCAAAAATTAAGTGTGGCAAAGAAAGCAAGGGGAAAGAAATTTCTGTACAGAGAAGGAAATTAAAGTTCGAATCGAAATTTGAGTGCTAACATTCATTTACTCCATTCATCTTAAATAGGATGTCTCAGCATCGATTCAGATGTGCATTTTTTATGTGTACTTTCCTATATAAACTCTCCAACCTTTTGTAGTTGAGATTTCTGTGATGTGTTTTGTTGTATCATGTTGGTAGTCATATTTAGGTGGTTTTATTGAACATAATATTCTGGTCACTGAATTTCCATCCTTTGTCTTACTATACAAATCCATACTATTACTCATTTAACTTCTCATCTTTCTTCTCTTATAAAATCTAACTATAACATCTTTCAACTTCATTTTCTTCCAGGGGAACAAAGTTCAAGCTACACTATTCGACAATGCCATCACAGCGTTTGAAGACACCTTACTACCACAAAAAACATACCTCATCTCTAATGCACAAGTTAAAGAAACCGATAAAAACTATGCCGCCCAACTTGGTAACATTCGATGGACAATAAACGCAAAAACCAAAATTGTTGAAATTAATGAACAATTCAACTCTCTCCTCTCATCAGCTTACACCTTCATATCATTCCAAAACCTTCAGCTATACATGGACACAAAGACAGAAATTGGTGAGTATTTGCAATCCTATTCAGCATCCTACACTTCATTACCTCTATTTTGAACATACACTACAGCTCATACTAATTACAAACACAATTTACTTCCTGTAGACATCATTGGAATCGCAATCGACATCTTCCCCAAAAGAGTAATTCAAGTTCATGACAACCAATCAACAGTGCAAGACGTGATCCTCATGAACGAAAGGTTAGGAACTATTGCCTACGCTAAAATTACTTTTTCAACTAGATATTAAATACGACTAAAACCTTACAGGTTCGAAACACGAATTCTACAAATGTGGGACAATTTCGTGTCAAATGAATGTCATACCGTTTGCAACACCATCACAAAAAAACCACTTCTTGTGGGCAGCAGACTAAAAGTAACCTCTTTCAATGGTAAATTCACTCATCTTGCTACACAATCACATACCAATTTAAACCTCATACATGAAACCTAAATTCAATAACTATTCAGGCATATCTGTCTCTACAAAATTGAACTCATCAGTGCTCATTAATCCCCCATTTGAGCAAGTTCTTCAACTAAAGAATTGGTATATTCTCTCCCTCCCTCAATTAACTTACATACTTATATCTATTTTCATTATTATTCTTCATTTCCTTACTCTTTCTAACAATTCAAATCTTACATGCATATTAGGTTGGAAACCAACATAACCACAGTAAATGAAATTGTGGCAAGAAAAGATTATGTCTTCCCCACGTCCGCCACAATTTCTTGTCCACCAGAACAAAAATTGCTCAACATCAGACAAATACAACAACTCCAACATATGGTACACTAAACTACTACTCCTCACTTGGATAACACTTCACACCAACCACTAACTCATTTTTTTCACTTATTTGATACATTGCAGCAAAAACACTTCTGGACAAAAGCAAATGTCACATTAGTTCCATTAAACCAACCACTATGGTATCTATCATGTGACAATTGCAATAAATCAGCAAGTGCAAGTGTAAATGAAACATATTTCTGTAGATTTTGTAAACACAATTACGCTACACCAACTCCAAGGTATGATTATAATCATGTCACAACCACATCATTTATATCAATCTATGCATTACATATTATCTAATGATCATAAACCATCCAACACTAACAATTTCACTTTCATGTCAACAGAGCAAGAGCAACCGTCGAACTACAAGATTCCACAGGCTCGATAACAGCATCAATTATTGGAAATCCAGCTGAAACATTCTTCAAATGCCCAGCAAAAGAACTGATGAAACAAACTGCTCAGGTATAAATCCAAAAATTAAATTTCTCTACACACGTATGACTTTCCCCCTTGAATGTATTGTTAACTACTTTTCATAAACATTTCAACAGGAACCCATGGAGAACAACTCTAAAATTCAGACAGCTACTACTCAAGAGCACATCTTATACATAAAAAGTGTAAATGTAGAAGCTACGACCAACAAAGCTCCATATGAAGTCATCTTTATCCTCGACTCTCAACTGCAACATCAAATGGCTACCAACATGATACAAAAAACCACATCACAAACATCTCAACCTCCAAATGCAAACACTACACCAAGCAGCTCAACAATGGAGACATCCTTTATAGAAGAAGCTGACAAACATCCAACCAAAAAACAAAAGCAAGAGTAATAGTCCACAAGTTCAAAATATGTATTTTGAATCTCTTTTGCATCGTTATAGCTAGAGTCTACTGCCTAAATCTCTAGCACTATTTGTCATACCAAATTTTGTTGATTGTACATAGACTTGTTAAAACCTATGTATCCAGTATGGCATATAAGCTCTTTTGTGTTCTGCTTTATATTACTGTCACAAATGCAAGTATCCATAAAACAATATAAGCTTCCTTCCTGCAAACAGATTCCATTATTCATTGAAAGACCATATATCCAAATGTAAACATTATCACTTACACTGCACTATCACTACACGTGCAAGGCACGTGCAAACACTAGTAATAAGAAAAGTGACAAAAATTTCAAAAAAAAATGACAAGAAAAAAGAAAAAAGACAATGGCAAACATTAAAAAAAAGTGAAAATTAATTTGGGTGTAAATAATATGGGAGTTTGTAACGTCTTCATTTATTTTGGAGACAAATGGGAACAAGATAACAAATATAAAAGTGACAAAATAATTGAAATTATTATTCCAATAGAATGCACAAACAACTTTTGTTGAAACGTAAATGTCACTTCTTTGATAAAAAAAAAAGTGATAAATATCAAAAAAAATGACAAAAACTTTAAAAAGTGACAAAATTTCAAAAAAGTGAAAAGATGATAATATTCAATAAAATGAATTTATTAACTAGAATATAAACTTGGATTTGGAATCTATTCAAGTAAGTAACAAATATTAAAAAAAGTGACAAATATTCAATAAAGTGAATTCATTAACTAGAATATAAACTTGAATTTGGAAGCTATTAAATAAAGTAACAAATATTCAAAAAAAGTGACAAATTGATGCATAATGTATTGTTTTTCGTGGTTGCTTAGCTTTGATTCTTGTCTTCCAAGCATTCTAAACAAACTTCACGTTTATACTTTGAACAGTCCATTAAGGCATTGCCACCATAGTAACTCCCAAACTCAATGCCTCCAATTTATATTTCCCAGTTTTTGTACCAAAGACACGTGTAAAATTCACTTATTTTACTCTTGTTAAAATTGAATTCTTCAATTCACTAAGGGTCTGTTTGTTTGCAATAGTGGTATTTGAGTGGAAAGAAAATGAATTTCAGGAAATTGAATTGCATAGAATTGTTTTCTTGAGAATTGTCAATTAATTGTGATTGACTGGTATAATTTTTCACTTGAAAAATGTTGAAATTTTGGATATTTTGATGTTTGTTTGGTTTTTTTTTTTTATGGAAATTATCCATTAAATGGATTTTTTTTTTTTTTTTTACAATTGTCCATAAAAATTGGCCTCTGTTTGACACCCATTTTTTCTCATTCTCATTCTCAATTTTTTTTTCTTTCTTTATTTCAACCACACATTCTATCAATAAAATAATAGTACACATAAACTCAAAATTTTTCATTACTTTTTAACCACACATTCTTCTATCAATCACTATTCCAAAATTTATTTTTTCTCCAAAATGGGTGTCAAATAGGGGCTTGTTCTCATTGCAAAAAAAAAAAAAAGTAACTTGGAAAAATGGTAAGTGTGTGAGCCAAACTAAGAAAATGATTTTCATGGCAAATTTTGGTTATCAAACAACACTTTTTGGGAAACATGAAATTTTATTTTCAATTTCCATGAAAAATCCTCCAAATCAAACATGCCCTAACGTCATCATTATTTCTCAAATTTACCCACCTCTGCCTTTTTTCTAAGTAAAGAGAAAAAATGGATCCTTAACTTCACTGCCCTTTTCCACTCGCAAACATTCTTCAAAGTTCAACATGTAAATTGAACTCACAACAAAGCGTACAATATACAAATTGAAGCTTCAAAATCAACTCAACTTCACCAACTCCATTTTTCTGCAATCCCACCGTCTTCCCCAAGGCAAAGCAGTTATGCCAGCTGCTCCAATTAATCACCGCACACCTAGCCGAGCAAAACCGAATCTACCATCGACTATTCTAATCGACATCGCCAAGGCCATTGTAAACTCGGATTTTTATCGGAGTTGATGATCTTCGACAAAGTGAAGAGTCTAAAGGCTAAGTCTACAGAAAGCTTTGATTTTCGAGAGCCTGTGGCTCCCAATATTATCACTATCTTCTTATTCCGGTGAGTTCCAGCGACGACGGTTGTAGTGGTGGTCATATGGACTGCTCTCGTAGAGGTTGAACGATGTCGATGACAACTCCCATAACTCTCCAATTTTTTGCAGTTTTAGAACATAGTTAATATGTTCTTAAATGTTTTAATTAACTAATAGGGCATTAATCAAATTTGTTAATTTTTAATTGTATTGAGCCTTAATTTGCCCTTATAATAATGTACTAATATTAATAAATTTTACTTTTTATTTGTAAAGTATCTATTTATATTTTGACACGTAGTTTAACGATATAATTTGCAAATATATCAAAGATAATGCCCATGCTTGGTGAATATTAAAATCAATTTTTAATAAATTTTGATAAATGATGATGAAATGTATATTTAAAAAGTCGTGAATTTCATGAAATATATATTGAAATTAACGGTTGATTTAGACTTAAATTAAATCTAGATTGTAATCCCTATAAAAGAGGGGCAATATTTAATTTTTTAAGGGTAAATTATAGTCTGGGTCCTCATTCTTTCGATTGTCTTGATTTTGTCCCCATTAAAATTAGTAGCACAAACCATTTCCAAATTTTCAATAGTACATGCAGATGTACCTTCCCGATCAATTCTGTTCAAATTTTTTTTATTATGGTGCGTTTGATTGCAAGTTTGAAATTTGTATGGAAAGAAAATAAATTATAGACAATTCAATTGCTTAGAATTTATTTATATGAAAATTATTAATTAAATGTGTTTTATTGATTTAGTTTTCAACCTAAAAATATATATATGTCCATTTTTATAGGTAGATAGATGAGAGGGTGCGGATAGATGAGAGAGAGAAAGAGAGAGTGAATTATTTGGAAAATAAAAATGACTCTTACCTTAAAAAAATATTTTCTTTGTTTTCGAGGAAAATATAGTCAAATGACCAAAAGTTGGAAAATATTTTTCATGAAAAAAATTTTTAGTCAAACACCCAAAAATTAGGAATATGAGTGAAAAATGATATTTTCTAAAAAAATAAAGCTAATCAAATACACTCTTAACATCATGTAAAATGACAATTCTACCATCTACCTTAAATCCCTACAATATTAAAAAGACGAAAGTTGATTTTACTGCTCATCCAAATTTTGCCTCCTATACTGTTCACAATCTGTCACTACTGATGTCATGCTGATGTTGTTAAATTTGGGCCATAAAATGATGTCGTTCTCTTAAAACCCTTCCACATCAAATGGTATGTCTGAACCTCATGTAACATCCATTCCTTTTTTTTCTCTCAATCACAAACATTTTCTCTCTTCCATTGCCTATTTGCTCAATTTTCTCACGTAATTGATTCCTCTTCGAAAAATGCTGCTTGTACATGTTCGGTGACACGCAGCCTAATAGAATGAGTTGACATATTCTATTTAAAAATTAAATTTTGAATCCATTTGAAAAATGAACCGGATACTTGAGAATCGACCAAGTTAAAGGGACCTAATATTGCAAGAGTTGACCGAAACCATTTCATTTACTCAGCAAATTTAGACAAACAAGTGACAAATACGCTCTTGTCCCTAAATTTTCCCCCCAAAATTGATCAACCCATTTGCTTCGGCGCTGCCCTCCTACCTCTGATAACACTCCAAATAAAGTATTGCAACTCCTAGAAGCTAAGATTGCACTAAAATTGAGTTACAGTTGACCTTCCTTGCGGTGTCATTCCACGTCCACATTTCCACCCAACATTTTTGTGAAATCGAAGAGATGACAGACAAAGGTAATGGGTAGTTTCTGGTTATGTCCTGATTACACCCAAAGAATAACGCGGTAGTTGTAGCACAGTTTTGAGGTGTCGTATCCACAGGGAGATGGGAGAATATTTAAATGATCAAAAATGCTGAATTATTCTCTCAAATGTGTAATAAAATTTAATGTTGAAAGGTGAAATTAAAATCAATAATTCGAAGCAGTGAAGCGTCGAAATTTCTTCAATTGGATTTGATCAATTATATCAATTATTCATTTTTATAACACAATTAGAGGCTTTCATCCCGACACTCTAATGTGAAGATATATCGTAAAAATTAATTTGATTTACAAATGTAATTTTAGAATTTAGACTTAAGACATATTCGCACAATTTTATTGGAACAAGATCAAAGATCGACCATATACATCAAATATAAGGCAGTAATCAATCCGCCAATAAAGTGAAATTGAGATTAAAATTCAACAATTAGTTTAATCTAACGATAGAAGAAGTATGACTGGATCTATGAAAGATATAATAATTGTTAAACCAATATCAAGAATAAATAATTGAAATTGAAACTCAATAAATAGTTTGATTGAACAATGGAAAAAGTATGACTGAATCCATGAAAAATCTTGTAAATATTAAATCGATTTCAATATAAATTCAAGAGAATGAAAATTTAAATTGTAGGATTGTTTGACAATGAAAATATCAAATTAAATGAATAAAAACATGAAATCACCAATTCCAACCGAGTTCCTACGTAGCTTCATCAAGGGTTTTAGTTCTCCATGAGTTTTTTGAACCAAAGAGGAGAAGAATAGTGTATGGGGCCTCCTCAATATGTATTTTTTTGTTAAGTATTTGTAAGAGTCGGAAATTGGATGAAAATCACTTCTAAATTAGTTTCCAAAAGAGTTCTAATCGAATAAAGAAAGTTGCTTTTGCGCGCGGATTTTTTATCTCTATACAGCAGTCAGTAATTTGATTATAACTTACTCTTCCGATATCCATTTTAGACGATTCAAAATGATTTGAAAAAGATAACCCAAAGAGCTGAAACTTTATTAGAAATAGATCTTTTCCAATTCTGATTTTTACTATACCAAAAATGGATCTCAATTTTCGGCTAAAAATGTGGAATATATTTTGTGCGAATTGGAAATTGATTTTGATAATATTTCATTCCTTTTTGACTTCTAATTGCTTCCAATTGACCCTTAGCATTCTTGAACCTTCATCGTGAGCTCCGACATAATTTTTGAGTATTTGCACTTTAGTCCCTGGACTTTTATTTTCCTCCATTTTGGTCATTATTCACTTGTTTCTCATTATTTCCGCTACATTCATCACTTGTCCTGCAAAACATGAATTTCATAGAATTAAACTATATTCCAACATATTAATCAACAATTGTTCATGTTTTGACAGTGAAATAAGTATGTAAAAACGTACTTATCATGTTCAAAATTGAAGTTTTGCACAGTCATACAATAGATTGCTTGTAGATTGCTCCGATTATTGACATACTAATTTGTCCATCATGCTCCTCTTTCTTCATTTGTGTGAAGTTGCATAGAACTTAAAAATGTAAATATTGCCCAAATATGAAGGATGGAAATGTTGCCTGTATTTCTTTTTAGATTGTAGATGCATAAGTAAAATTTTCGTAATAGATTTTGATTTTAATTCACCACTTCATGAAGGTTATCTCGCGTTGTTGATGCTTAGAAATAGATTCAACCTATCACTTGTTGACCGAGACTAAAATATTTTATACAATTTGAAATGAGTTTCTTATATCAATTAGAAGAGCCCGTTGGAATCTAGTTCGGATAAAGCAAAGGTATATTTCACGTTTATATTACCAATTGCCTACGGGTTGTTTACTAACTTAATATAACTAACTTGTTGAGACATCCTATAGGGGACTTCAAGTACATCCAAAGGAAAGAGGCCGAAGGCATGACCAAGTATTCTTGGCGTTGATGGACATGTCGTTCAAGCACCTCAATAGTCACAACATTGCATGACTACACCGTTAACATATTCCGAACTCCTAATGGTTAGTATACGTATATGATGAAGTTATCTTGATAAGAAAGTAGTTTTAAAAAAAATATATTCATGTAGGGTGACAACCAAAGTCTTGCATTAACACAATAAAGTTTTATACCGTTGTCTGGAAATCATGTTCACTTCAATGGTCAAGGTAATTTTGCCGTTAAACATTCTACATACAAAGTGTATCATCCATTTTATTTCATATTTGGGTATTAATGATTGAATTGTACATATTTTCAGGCAATGCCATACTTCTACTTATGCTTATTGGACTGAGATGGAGGAAACAAATGATTTCTTTACACTATCATGGTTAGCATCAACGTATAGAAGTGAATCTCTCTACTAAGAAAAAATTTGTCTGACTCAATATACTCATATTCAGTACAACATTTCTTTTTAAAAAAATGAGTTTTATTTATCATAAACTCATTAGTCTTCTATTTAGTTTTTAAGAACCTGAATGTTCTCAATAAACATAATGTCCAATTAGAACTTCCACCATGTCTCAAATTAGGTTGAAATTCTATACTCCATATATACTATCCATCACTTTCTTCAAATTTCTCCACTGGATTTCTAAACCAATAGTTATTGAAATTAAATAGCTCTTAACTCTCACTTGGAACCAAGAATAATTGAAATTAGATAGTTCCCATTTGGATAGATAGCTCACACTCCTAAACAGATTACTCCAACTTGAATCAGAAGTTTAAACTAACTCTTATGTATTCAAAATTGATTCATCGATACATAATAATATCAATTGTAATAATATTCTCCAAAATTTTCTCTCTTACTAAGAAAAAATGTCAAATGTCACATCTTATGACCAAATATTCATCCAAAATCTCACTTTACCTTTCCGGACTATTATGTGTATCTCAGATATTCATCTTGTTCTTATTAGACTCATGCTCCCAAACTCATTATCAAGAACTTACATAATCAATTATGAGTTTAATACAACCCATATTTGGTTATCTACGTGTCCAAAATTTATATATTCTGAAGATACTAACATTGAGAAAACTCCATTAAGTGACATGTTGCATTTAACCTATAATCTTCCCAAAATAAAATATATAAATTGGACTACATTATCTCAAGTCTCATCACATTCAATAATATTCTATTCTTTCTTCCCAATAGACAATATAATTATTGGTGATCAAGAAATAATCAATCCAATAAGAATTTCTCTTTCATTACCTAGATCATAAATCTCTCGTGATAGAGATTCAAGCTCTCAAACAATTCTCAAAGTCTCATCACATTCAATAATATTCACAACTTATGAAAATTAGAGGTACAAGTGAAATGCGTGAATCCATCTATAAATGTAATGAAATATGAAATTCCATTTCTATCTCTCAAAAAATTCGAATGGATTTACTCAATGAAAGTTTAGCTCCTACAACTTTGAATGATTTTCTCAACTCAAAACCTCAAATTACTACACAAATATCCAGAACCATAATTAAACATCACCACTGTGAGTATGAACAGAACTACCACGTATAAGTTCAAGAAATATACCATTTTTAGAAGAACAAAAACTGAGATCAAGTTTAGTGGAGCCTTTGATACTATCTTAATATCAAATAGGAGATCAGTTTCTCCATTTTGTAACACTATGTTGTAAGATCAGTCATATAAACCTCCAATCCATCTTCATTATTTGTATACATCTATGTATCAAGTCAAAGACTCGACAATAGACTAAAGACACTTCTTGATCTCATATAAAGTGGATTTCTAACTCTTGAATTCATTATCCACACAAGATAAGGTCCAATATGTATAGTGTTGATACGTAAACAACACTAATAGAAACATAACCAAGTGTTATATCCTTTAGCCTAACTAATTTAGCGCTAAGAGATTCAAACCGTGTGGTTAAAACACTTGAATCTTTATAATATTGGTCCTCTACCAAAACCACTTTCACATATTTCTATCTGATACGTTTTTCTGGTCCATTTTTTCAGTCTCCTCATTATCCGTATTTGTTTTAGTTCATTTAAATCTTAAGATCTGAAATCTTTTGTGAACTAAAACATTGCTACACAAGCATGTTCTCGAGATTTAGAAACACCAAGTAACACGTCTTTTAACTCACACAGTGGGTAGTGTCAATAGAGGATATTGATACTTCAATTCGTAAGTCACATTGACCTTTAAAGTTCCCATCCATTGAAATGAGACTAGTTTGAACTTACTACTCACCAAAAAATATTTGTGACCAACCAAAAAATTGTTAATACTATGTTAACCATCTCAACTCAGTTACATTGAGAAAAAAAAGATCATCTATAATAGAACTTAACGATTCAAATGCTCAAGTTCTAAAATCTACTGTTTCCGTACTTGACAAAGTTCTTGATCTTTATTCTCTAGAGTAGTGTGACCCACATCAGGTCTTCAATTACGTGGTTGATGCTATCTAAAACATCATGTTCTTTTAACTGAAAAACTTATAATGTCAAATGTTATTGCATTTAGCTTGTCACCTTCATTAAGGTCAACAACTATGAATTTTGATGCCATGATCTATCAGATTTTAGAGATATTTTATTCTCAATCAATGCCCAT
Source organism: Fraxinus americana (assembly GCA_035079005.1). Classification (NCBI taxonomy): domain Eukaryota; kingdom Viridiplantae; phylum Streptophyta; class Magnoliopsida; order Lamiales; family Oleaceae; genus Fraxinus; species Fraxinus americana. The sequence goes on from CM068724.1 coordinate 13,379,249, forward strand.
TTATTCACATATTTCAATTTGCATCAATGCAAATTAACGTATACAATAGTTCAACTTTAGGCACAGAGTCGAAAGTTCACTATGTTTCCAATCGTTGTCTGCAATCCTATTGTTTCACTATCATAAACTTGATTTCATAACGCAAAATTCTTTGAGTTATAAGCGAGAATTACATTAATTCTTCTAGCTTGAGAACTCCCACTCAGTTTGTGAATCAAATAGTTCTAAGTAAGATTTTCTCTAAATCTTCCAATAATCAAACTATCACTCAACTGACAATCAATTGGTCTAAGTAAGAATCTCACTATTCTACTGACCTTAACATTCATAACAATTCAAAAATTAATATATATATATATATATATATATATATATATATATATATATATATATATATATATATATAATTCAATAAGATAATTTCATGATGTGCAATAAAAATATAAACATGCACATTTATCCAATTATGACGTATACCATGATATCACAAATTAATTATTCCAAAAAATAATTCTAATTATAATCGAAGAATAAAACTCACATCATTTAAGTTTTATTATACAAACTCTCAACATCACTTTAATATTTGTTGCAACACAATCCTGACAAATGGGAAGTGATATCAGAATTCTCATATTCTGTTTATCACAAAAAAATTGTCCAAAAAATATTTAAGTGTCCCATTAGGTCATGCCCCAAATTCATTTATTAATTTCAATAAGCACATAACTTTTCAATAAATTCTATAATCTTTGATTTCCTACCATTCCCTCTAAGGATGATATAAGTGTGCATAGATTCAATAATAGCTGATCAAGCACAAAAATTGAAAACAAATTATAATGGATCACATAACCTAATCAAAGACCCACACAGCTCATGAACGTATATTAAAACATGATATTTTAAATACTTTTAGAGTATTTTTCATTTTCCCAAAAAAATAAAATAAAAATGAGAGCACTTCAAAAAATAGCTTCCACTAGCCAAATACCATTTAATGAATATTCTTGATTTTAAAATAATTCAGAATTTTCTCAAGTTAAAAAAAATATTTTTAACTATCCAAAATTTAATTTACTTGTACTGAAAAAATAAAGAATAATTCAAGGACCAATCTACAATTTTTAGAATTAAAATCGAATTCCTCACGCGCTCTCACTTACAAGATCAATTTGCAATAATTTTCTTAAATTAATAAAAAAAAAGGGGTGCGTTAGCGCCACCACGCCGTTCTCGAAAAAACTTTTCAATTGGTCATCCAAACTAATTTCAACGTTCTGAGTTCATTTGTGTAGTCAAATTTTACAAAATCAATGTTTTAAGGTCACGTTTGGGACATTACCAGATCTACTCAAGAGTCAACACAAAAAAAAAAAAAATGCAAAATTTTCAGATTTTCTGTCAAACTTCGAAAAATCATAACTTCTTCATTTTAAGGTGAAAATTAATGATCTTTATATCATTGGAAAGTTATTGAGAAGATATATCCAACCATTCCAAATGAGAAGTATGAAACATAGTATAGAAAAAGTTATCATGTGATGAAGTTTCAGATTTTACCAATCTTCTTGCAAAAAATCAGGTTTACATCCAAATTTCGGGAAGCCATAACTGCTTCATTTCTAAACCAAAATTAATGATCTTTATATCGTTAGAAAGGTTTCAAGAAAATATATCCAATCATACCAAATAATAAGTATGAAAAATAGTGTATAAGAAGTTATCATGTGATGAAATTTCGAATTTTACCAATCTTCTTGCAAAAAATCAGATTTACATCCAAATTTCGGGAGGTCGTAATTTCTTTATTTTAGTGCCAAAATTAATGATCCTTATAGAAAGGTCTCAAGAAGATGTATCCAACCATATCAAATGAAAAGCATGAAATACAATGTAAAAGAAGTTATCATGTGATTAAATTTCGAATTTTACCAATCTTCATGTAAAAATTCAGATTTACATCAAAACTTCAAAACCTCATAATTTCTTTGTTTTAAGTCACAAAATTTAAGTTCTTTATATGATTGGAAAGATTATTAAAATACCTTTCTAACAATATTAATGTTACTGGATAGTTATTAATTTATAGAAAGTAAATTATCCAAAGATGTCATTAAAGACCGCACAAGTTTCAAAACTTTACACATAAAATTCATAATACAATTGTATCATGTAATGACATATTTAAGCATGTATTACAACAAGAAATTCAACCTTATGTCTCTAATACCAATGAAGTAATTTCAGCATACTTTAATATGAATTTCGGGTCAATACGCTTACTTGAAATGATGAATTCCAAGATCTTTTGAATGGTTGAATCACCTTACTTTCCAAGACTCCAAATTTGTAATTTTCTTGCACTCCAATGGTCCCAATCCCGATCATAATGGAAGGGGATTATTAGTCAATATTTAAGTGCCAATTTTTGTGACTTTTAAAGTGGTTCTAAAAATTGTACTTAGAACCACTTTTTTGGCATGAAAAGTCATAAAAATTGGCACTCCAATGGTCCCAATCCCGATCACAATGGAAGGGGATTATTAGTCACAATCTAAGTGCCAATTTTTGTGACTTTTCATGCCAAAAAGTGGTTCTAGGTACCTTTCAATTTTGATGATATTTTCCATATGAAATCAAGTGAAATAAGAGATCTTGGTGACGCCTCTTTTATGTTAAGGATAGAGATACATCAGGGATTGTTCTCGGGATATTTTTGGATTATCACAAAAGCACTATATCGATAAGGTTCTTAAGAGGTTTTGGATGTGGGAATCTAAACCAAGTGATACCCTTATTGGTAAGGGAGACAAGTTTAGTGTCAATTAGGATAAGCTTAAAGAAAAAGAAATACAAAAAATTCTCTATGCTTCAGCATTTGGAAGTTTAATGTATGCTTACGTTAGCACACGTTCGGATATAATATTAATTGTTGGAATGCATAGTAAATATTTAAATAATTTTGGGATGGATATTTGAAAAGGAGCTAGGTGGGTTATTCGGCATCTATAAAGAACTAAGGATTAGATGATCACATACAAGAAATCAGACCAATTGTAGATAATTGGATATTTTGATTCTGATCATGAAATATGACTGTAGAATTTTTGTCACCGAGCTGTGCATTTGGATATAATTGAAAGACCACTTAAAGTTATTTTATAACAATAACAATATTGTATTCCAATATGAGCTCGATAATGTCAAAGTTTGCAGACATTAAATTCCTAGTTATTAAAGAAATTATTCAGAGTGGTTTGGTTTCTATAGAGTATATTGGGACAAAGTCTATGATTATGGATACATTTACTAAATGACTACCACCCAAGGTCTTTCATGAATATACTACTCATATAGGTATTGCATCTTTTGATGATATGCTAGTTTGTGAATTTGTATTTAGATATATCTATTTTAGACGCATAATTTTATCAATGGGTATTCAGTTTAATTCAGAAACAAAGTATTCAGTTCAATTTTCACTCTGATTAAAGGTCTTTTTGCTGGTTTGATCTTATTAAAGTATAAGGTTCTAAAGAATAAGGTATGGCCATTTGGAAATATGCATGTTTGGATCACAATATATGTAATTTTCATGTTACATATCTATATTTGATCTATATCATATGATTGTGTTGATATATGTGACCATTGAGGGTTTAGTTATGATACTTGTAACGAAAACCACTTTGAACCTATATTGTCATTATTGATGAACGAGATTGTTTGAAAATACTTTTGATTATGATAGCAAAAGTTTTGATCTCATAAGGTTATACACATTTATAAGGTAATATATGTGGCCTAAGTGGGAGATTGTTGGGAAAATATTAATTTGTCATGTAGGTTTGTATATGTAATTAATTGTGCATGTATGCTATTTTAAAGTTAAGCCGTTTAAAGTGATTTAATAAAAAAATGAAGTTATTGGGTTTTGGGTTTCTAAATGAAGTGTGGGCTAAATAAGTGTGGAGACCGAATTCATTACAGTTATACTTGACAATGGACTGAATACATATAAAAACTATAAATAGGGTTATGATACCCAATTCATATGTGAGTCTCATTCTTTATGTCATCTCATCAATACAAGAATACATGAGAAAACATATTGAAGGGGAAGATCCAAAACCCAAAATCAAGAACATGAAATCAACAATTAAGAAAAAGGAATTGAGACAATTAATATTATGGATCAAGAGACCAAAGTTAATAACAAGAATTAAAGAATTAAAAGAGGTAATATTCAAGATTAAAAATTAAGAAACCAAACACGAAGAGATTGCATTTGATTTTCAAAATTCAAAGATCCAGTAGTAAATAATCATTCCCAATGAATTAAGGTATGTTCCGCATATAATAAGTCTCTTAGTGATTTGAGTAGAGGGTCTTAACGATAAAGTAATTAGGTTTTCCAGTTCTTAAGATTTAGAGTTTCATAAAATTCTAACATTATCCACATATATAAGAAAAAATATTCTATAGCTTTTGTGTTATAAATTAATAAGGATATGCCTGAACTAGAGTTTGTGAAGCCCTGAATGAGAGTTTGTGAAGCCTTGAACAAGTAAAAAATATCGAAGTTCATTATACCAAGCACGAGGGATTGCTTCAATCTATATATGGCTTTTCGAAGATGGTAGTGAAAGCCCAAGATTGGTTAACCAAGAGGGGGGTGGATTGGTGATCTTTCCAGGACCTCAACACAACCCACAATTCTAAATAAGTTTACAAGTGAAATATTCTCTTCTTAATAGATGATAATTCCGAAGTTAAGTATAAGAAGAGAAGTAGGTTAATACTTTGATAGATGGTAATGAATGAAGTTCAACAGTTTGATTTGAAAAACTTTTATGAATGAGATGATATTCAAGGTTGAAAGCAATCAAAGGTTTTTCAAATATGAAATGATTTGATGATAATAAATGAGGAGAGAAATGAATGCAATTTTAGTTCACAAGAAACTCAATTGAATGCCCTTGAGTTGATGCCCACAAATGAGAAGTGAGTTGGTATTTATAGAGATGAAAAATACCAAAGTTTCTGTCAAATCGGATGATCGGTCCGGTCAACCGCCAATTTTCGGATGACTAAAATGACCGTTTGTATGGAAAAAAATCAAAAGTCAGAACGGTAAAAAATCGGACCGTTTTAGGGAAGTCCGGTCAACCGCAGGAGTGGGCGGTCCACTTTTTGATCTTTTGTTTTGCATTTGAACTTTTTGAAAAGTATGACCTTTTGATAAGTTTTTTTCACTAACTTTTTAAGATGAAAAATTATTTTAAAATGTTTAAAAAGTTAGTTCTTGAAAATCGTTTTTCCATTTTATCAAATCATCACTTTTTAATGCACCAACTCTTTAGTAATAAAATAGTCTTGAGCTTGTATCATTTGTACCATGTATCGATGTGTTAGTACCTTTACATAGTTTGCTAAGAGGACAAGTATATGATCTTCGTTCCAAAGTTCGGCTCTTGTTTTCTTGAATGTGGCTTCAACTTCGACTTTCTTCATGAGTTTGGTTTGTGATGATAGCTTTTTCTCTTTTGACAGCCATGATCGATATTTTTTTATGCTCATTTGAAAACTATAATCACTTGAATTTAACTTGTTAGTAAATAAGACCAATTTGTTTGTTATAATCAAAACCATAGGTCAACAGGTAGACATAGTGTAGAAAATTCTGATTAGTAAAACCAAGGGGTTGGGACATGTATACATTGTTAGCGGTAGTAAAAAAGCTCGGGGGCTCGAGCGACTCGGGCTCGATTGTATCGAGTCGAGGCTCGGGCCGAACCCCACTTTGGGGCATCGGCTTGTGCCCGGGTCGGCCCGTGTCCAGAATTTATAAGCCTTTTATATAAAAAAAAATTTGAATTAAAAAAAAGCTGCCTGCCTGCACAGCAGACAACTACGTTGTGGGCAGATACAAAGCTGACAGGCAGCTACAGTTTAGCTGCGTGCAGGCAGCTATTTTAGCTGCCTGTACGCAAGCTGTTACCACAAACGTAAATTTTTTTGAATTGAATTGTTTTGTCAAAAATTTGAATTTGTAAATTAAATATAGTTAAAACGGATATATTTTTTTGTCTATAAATACTGTAAAAATTTTACAAATTCATATCAATCAATCTCAAATTTCTTTACGCAATATTTCAGTATTATCCTCTCAAAATTTTTTACGCAATATTTAGTATTTTACTCTCCAATTTCTTTTACTGTATTTTTTAATATTCTTTACTATAATACTTACACATAAATTTTACTAGTGATGAGATTAATCAGTTTAGAGGTAGTACGAGTACTCTATTGGAGTATGATGCATCTCAAAATGTTCCAATTAATTTGGAAGATATTGAAGAGGAGGAAGTAGTCGATGTTAAAAGGTCGAAAAAAGAGTCTGCGGATTGTTAGCAACGTATGACTCGTAAAAAAGTTGGGGTTCAAAATAGAGTTGATATTTAGAAAGAATATTGCAGTTATTGTGGTAAAGAGCTTAGTTGGAAGCCTAGTTCGAGCACATCGCATTTAAATAGGCACATATTAAGAAGTTGCAAAGCGAAACCAATCGGTCTTGACCCGAAACATGCCGAACTAACATTTACTGGTTCCGGTTCTACTCTTTCCACTTTTGTATATTCACAGGAAAGATTTCGTGAAGGAATGGCTAGATACGTGGCTGCAGCAGAGATGCCGCTAACGATAATCGAGTCAGCACACTTTATTCGTCTTGTATATAATTATCTCCAACCCAGGTATCATTCTTATTGTAGAAATATTTTTCGTTCTGATGCTATAAATTTATATAACAAAAGAAAACAAATTGCTATTGAAAGTCAAAAAACTTTTAATTCTATTATATCATTTACCTCTGATTTATGGACCGATATTAATAAAAAAAAGGTTATATTGCTGCTACAGCTCATTACATTGATCACCTATGGATTATGTATAAAAGAATTATTGTATTCAGATGTGTAAAATATCTTCATAGTGCGACTAACATATACATGGTTTTAAAAGATATTATACAAGAATATGGTATGCAAGAAATGGTTCGAAGTTTTACTTTTGATAATGCTAGTGTAAACAAAGTTGTTGTCAAAAAAATTATTAATGATTTGATCCCTACATTTGGAGGTTTATTTTTTCATTAACGTTGTTTATGCCACATTATTAATTTGATTGTAAAAAATGGATTAGAACATATAAAATCACCGTTAGATAAAATTAGGTAAACAATTAATTTTATTACTATGTCACCAGCAAGAAAGCAAGCATTTAACAGTTTATGTGCAGAGTATGGCTTAGAAGAGAAATCATTTGTCACTGATGTATCACATAGATGGAACTCTAAATATCTTATGTTACACTGGTGTGAAAATTATGATAAAGTTATTTCAATGTATTATAATGGTAGGCATACATATGGACCCGAATATAATTTGGAAGATTGGGAATGAAATCTTTCATTTATCGTTAAAACATTTTTAAAACCTTTTTTCGAAACCACAAAGGAATGTAGCGTTGTTTATTACCCTACATCTTCACTTGTTTTACAACACTTTTTCTATTTTGCACAAGTATTTCAAAAACATAGGAATTTTCCAATTTTTGTTGATGTAATTTATTCTATGGAGTTAAAATTTCGTAAATATTGGGAAGAGATACCCTCATTATTTTTATTAGCTTCGGTGATGGACCCCCGACTTAATTTAACCGGCACAAAAGCTACTATAAAGGGAATTTCAAATTTCATGAATATACAATTATCACATGTGCATATAGAATCAATGTTATGTGAAATGTATAACTATTACGCTGAAAAAGAAGGTCAGTGTAGTTCTACTTCCCAAGGTCCTTTTCAAGAAACACTTCAACAAATGCATAATATATGGAGTTATTTAGAGACCAATATTAGTGTTCCCTCATTTAGTTTTAGTTCGTCAATATCTGGAGCAATAGATGTCAGTGGTACAAATCTTGAAATGCCCTCCGAGTTAGTCAGGTATATGTGCGCGGACGTTCGTAGTATGTTACAACCACAAGAATTACAGGAATTTAGTCTTTTATCGTGGTGGAGGTGTAGCGAAAGGCAGTATCCAATTGTATCAAAAATTTCTCGCGATCTACTAACACCGCTGGTGTCTACAGTAGCATCGGATGCTGCATTTAGTTTAGGTGGTTGAGTTTTATGCGACGAACGATCAAAACTAAAAGAAGATATATTGGAGGCTTTAATATGTTTGAAGGACTGGGAATGTGCGAAATTACGTCTTCAAGAACAAGTTGATAGTATAATGGCCGATGAGTTACAATAGATTAAAGCATAAGATATTGTAAGTTTTTAAATTGTTTAATTTAAAATACGTAATTTTTAATTTTTTTTGTTTCAAAAAAAATGGTACACGAAATATTTTATTCGTGTACAATTTTAACTCCGCCTACGATAATTGTAACCGGTCCCAAACCCGGATAAATGAAGAATGTTTTTAACTTTTATAATTTCTTTAATTTATAACACGCAAAAAATATACAATTTTACAAAAAAAAAAAAAAAAAACCTGAGCCGGTTCGGCCCGGGGTCGGTTCGGTCCACTAAAGCTTGGGCCAAGCCTCATTTTTTTTGGCTGGGCCCGGCTCGGCTCGGCTCGGCTCGGCTCGAACCGAAAAAAGCTCGGTCCAAAAAAGTTTTTTTCCCGGCTCGGCCTCGGCTCGTTGACATAGCTATACATTGTTAATTGAAGGTCTTTGAAAAATGACATTGTTAACATATAACCGATGAAAAGACAAATTATAAGTCTGCAAGACAGAAAATAAGCTCAATAGTGATTGCATTGATTATTGGATGGAATGTCTCGTGGTAGTGAATCCAGGCCTCTAGTGGAATCCCTTTGTTACTATGCTAGCCTTGTACTGATCAATGGAACCAACTGGTTTTTGCTAATACAGAAGACTCGTTTACAAACCAAAAAAAAAAAAAAAAATTGGGTATCGAGGGGTGAAACTAGCTGCCAAATTCTATTTTTTAACCGAGCATCAAACTCCCCATAAATAGCTTTATGCTATAAGAGGTGTTTGAAAGCATTAGAGTGAGAGGTAGGTTCGAAAATGTCAAAAACAAGTGTAGCATTAAAATTAAATTTTTGGGTCAGCTTTCAGATTTTGATTTTCTCATTGCAATCATAGGATGTGTGTTGGTTGGTTGGGTAGGTACGTGTGATGGATCGTGGTCATTGGGTTTCATACAAAAGGCGAGACGAAATGGTTGGGATATGAGGTTGAAGCATCAGCGGTGAAGGTGTTCAAACACGATTCCAAGTGGCTACAAGGTCGAATTAGTCAATGGAGATGGTCGTGCCATGAACTACTGGAGTTGTCCCTACTTGTAGATGACCGAAAGGGAATTGTTGAAGTCAGGAATCTAAAAATTAGTAATTTGGTTAGTTGACTCAATGGATTAAGACATATAGATGAGAATGGGAATATGGACTTAACAAACTCAACATGACGAGAAGTGTAGAGACTTTTGGACACACTATTATAGTAAAGATATGCACTATGAGAAAGAAAGTAACCAAGATAAATGCAGGGATGTGATCTATTTTCTATATTATTTTGAGTGTCAAGGATGAAACCATGTATAACATAACAACCAAAAATGCGAAGTTTAGAGTAATTTGGTCATTTGTGAAACAGTTTTTCAAATGATCATTTCATAGACATGGTGTGAATAAGCATTTGGTTATGAGATAAACATTTGTTGAAAAGGCACAACTCCAAAAAGTATTAGAGAGCTAAGCTTGATGGAATAATGCTAATCCAGTTTCTACAATATAATAATGACTACGTCAACAAGGCTATTGTGTTGAGATATATGTGGTGATGTTGTGAGATGAATAATAGCACAATTGGAAATATATGAAGCCAATGAGATATACTCACCACCATTGTCAATATAAAGAGTTTTGCAACTAATGGTGAGAAATTTTCAACAACTGACTTAAATGTTGGAAACCGTGGAAAATTATCAATAAGGATAAAATAATATTTATTAACCTGAGCCGAATTAATTAATGAGGTCCATACATCATAAAGGATATTAAGCGGTTTGGAACTTAAAATAGTTTACTCATGAAAATGTAACCTAGCGTTCTTGGTGCACTTGCACGTATCATAATGATTAGAAGACAACCTACCACTAGAAATTGAAAGAAAGACCTCTTAAAATTATAAAATTAAAAGTAGAACTTATTATCCAAGAAAAGGAGCCCAACGCATGGGTTTTGACCTGTTGAATGTGGTCGACCATTAGGCTTGGATTAACCTATCTTCAATGGCATTCCTAACTAATAAAGAAAGAGCAATCCACTTCGCTATTGAGACTGGTTGAGAAGTACTTGACGATCTAAAGATGCCTGTGCTATTTCACTTGAATTATCTAGTTCTGCACTGGACTTTATTCTATTCTAGGCTAGAGCCAAAAGCATACTAAGGGTAGCAAAACAAGTATTGAAGTGAGGGGAGTGCACAGAACAAAAAAGCATAGAAAAATCATTGGTTGGGAAAAAAGACCTCTAGAAGTTAATTATTCAGATAGATAACAGAGCTTTTGGAGAATATATATCGACAGTACCAAGGCTTCCAAGTCAACTTCATGAGCTTACGAAAGGATGAATGAGACCACAAAAAGGTTTTGAACCACACCCACAGCCCTTGGTGAAAGAGAAATGAATCATATCATCCCAAGCCTACAAATGAATGAATATTTCCCTTACTGCAAAGCTATTTTGGCACCTCTTCCTCAGCACATTTCGAGGATTTTCGGCTAATTTCAGTTGTCAAAGTACGTTCGAAATTTTTTCAAATATCTTGTCTTTAAAATGAGTTTATGTAAGAAGGCTCCACCTTTATATTCACATTGGCGAAGAACATAAGCTGTGGAATCAGAGTACTAGGGCTAGGGATTGGGTCATTTATGAGTCCTTTCTTTACTGTATTTGTTGTCGAAATAGCATCTGCTCGTTTCCCTTTCATTACATACGTAAGAAACAACCTTTGACTCGACGCTATGTAATGTAATAAAAAGCAACCCTCAACTTCATACCATCACTCAAAGCTCCTTTTAGTATAGTAAGGACTCTCTCTCTAGCTTTTCGCACTATCTTTCCTTTATCAGCTCCATTGCCTTTTCGTTGCTCCAGTGGTCCACTAAGTTTGGTTTGCTTAGCTCTACCTTCGTACTGGAAGCTAAATTATCCGAACGACCAATGGTCTGAATGTTACAACACATTTTCTTTTGGTCAAAAGTCAAATATGGAATTGTCAAAATCATAGTCAAAGAGGACTTAAGTGAAGCAAATTAATTTTTTTGGGACTTATTTCATAATAAATATTATGAGGGTTAGATGGATATTTTTGAAATTTAGGACTTACTTATATTATCATGGAAAGTTAAGGGACTCCTTTTGCAATAAGCCCATAACTTTACCAATTTTTAAACCCATTTCCCATCTTCACCCACCCTATTCACGCAGAGACCAAACAGAAGCTGAAACCGTGAGAGAAAGGAAGAAAAAAATAAGGAAAAAGGAGGAAAAAGAAGAAGAAAAGGAAAAGAAAAAGGGAAGAAAAAGGGTTAAGTGTTGATTTCTCCATATTGGGTTTGATTTATCTTAATTTTTCAAGAGATATAGGATTGTATTATGTCAATTTTTTCTAGGGTTTTAACTTGGCTCGAAATTTCAAATGTAGGTAAAAGATCATGATTTTTAGTTCAAGTTTCATGATGGTTAGCTTCCATTTACATTTAAGGTAAGGAACCCTATTTTTGGGCAAACTCTAGAATTTCTAATTGGATTATTAAGTAAGGATTTTTGTGGAAAATGATTGTGATGATGAAAATTTACTTGGAAGTATATATTTATGGAAGAAGAGGAAAATTTAATGGGATGAATTATGGTTACTATTTGTCATTAGATTGAAGTGTGTATTTGTATATATACTCGGATTGAAGGCTTTGTTGATGAGTTGGTTATTAGTTAATGGACTAGAAAGTAATATTAGCTCCAATGGATTAAATGAATAATTTGGGGAATTTATTCAAGTATGGAGAAACTAAGTTTAAAGAGCTTGTATTTTAATATTAAGACTACTTATTATGGTAGTTATTAAATTGATTATTCATATCGTATTTCAGGTGGTGACGAGGATATTGGTAAAGCTTACCGACCGTTATAGATTGTGACTTGTTTTGGGTGAGTGGAGAACATATATCTTCAAAAAGAAGATTTCTTTTAAATTTATAATCTTATAATCATGTTTATTTAATATTAATGTTGAAATGATTCCCAATTTTCAAAGAAGCATATTAATTACATGAAATGTCTTATTTTCGAGAAATTAGTAAATGAGCATGATTATCTTGAGACCATTCGAAGATACCCGATGTAATCATTTTACTCTAGTGCACTGAGAGACTACGGCCGTGTACGTACTAGAGTCAGGTATTTAACTCCTATACACTGAGGGGTTACAGCCGTGTATAAGGATGATTATGTTATTTCTACTTTATGCACTGAGGGGCTAATAAAGGTGACTCTTATTCACTGAGGGGCTACAGCCGTGTGTAAGGGTACCTATTATGCACTGAGGGGCTGCAACCGTGCATACTGATTATGTCTATTCCCAATTCATGCATTGAGGGGCTACGGCCGTGTACAGAAGTGTTGATCAAACAGTTATGTGCATCTAACTTTATAGTTTTCAGATCATCAGCAGATGATTACATGGGGTATATTTATATTATGATGTGATTATCCAGTATATGGTGGATTCTTTCCAGCTTACAGTTCAGCTTATGGATTTCAGATTATATTTTAGTTTAATGAATTCGACTAGTGTGCTTACTCATCTTGATGTTTCACTTATTATCATTTTTAGATATAGGCTTCAGTATAATTTATGATTTAGCACCAGCATTATGAATTGATATGGTGTTATGCTACAGATTTCATGATGTATGAGTACATCGAGATAAGTGATATAGCAGCTTCATTTTCATACATACATACATACATACATACATATATATATATATATATATATATATATATATATATATATATATATCATCACTACTAGAGAGTGAGGCAACATAGACGAAAATTTGGCAATGAACGTCTTCCGTTGCTAATACCAACGGATTAACAACAAATTAGCAACGAATTATTAAAAACTAAATACTAAATTAACGACAGAATTATCAACGGAAGACTTTCGTTGGTACAATTTTGTTACTAATCCGTCGGTAAAAATTTAAAAATAATAAATTAAATAATTTAGTGACAACATTTCTCAATGGATGATTTCGTTAGAAAAAATATTAAAAATGGTAAAATAAAATAGCAACGTCAAAATCTGTTGGTAAACATTGTAAGAAATTTTAAAAGTATATATATAATTACCAACTAAAAAATTCCGTCTGAAAACTCAAAATTTTTTAATTCCCACCAAAAATTTGATTTGGCTCTAAAATTGACAAAATATTTCTCAGTCCTAACACAATGGGCAACCCAACCCTAACCTTCCATTTCTCGCTCCCTCGCTCCCTCCCCAGTTTTCCTCAATTCATCGACGCCAACCCTAACCTTCTAGTTGCCGGCGATGGTTGCAGGTCGTCCATCGGACCGACCGGTGCCGGAAGCGCCTGTGCTGGTTCGTCTTCTTCATTTTTTTTGTTAACCTAAAAGTCACTTCCCTCCACAGTTACGGCACTGAGTCCAGATAGAAGAACCTGTAGCTGTGCGCCTGCCGCCTGTGCCGCGGGGAAACTGTGGAAATTGGAAGCCGAAAGGTGAAGGTCCAACCGTGTATGTGTTTATTTTTTAATATGGGACACGTATTTTGTTGTTAATTGATGTATTTTGGGGATCTGGGTGTTTGAAGCGAAATTAAAGAAGGGTTTGTGGATTTTGGGTCAATTGAGATCTACTGGAGTTGTTTGTGTTATTGTTTTGTTTTGAGTTTTGTTGATGTTCTTTTGTTTCTTTTTCGGTCTTTTGGTATTTTAAAGTGAAATGCGGACAAGGTATATCATATATGGAAAGGACAAATTCAATGAGTGGGAGAGGAAAAAGGACCACGGAGAGTGGTGATGATGAGGAGCAGCCGCCTGATAAGAAAAGACCTGCTTTAGCTAGGTAACAAATTGCTATTAACTGCTCTTGCACCGGGTATTTTTTGTGTGTGTGTGTGTGTTTGTCTTGATGAAAATGCTTGATTTTCCTGTCAATTCCGGTAATTGGTTCTATGATTTTGTTAAATTCTTGTATCTAGTGCTTAATTTCGAAAGTTGAGTTCAAAATTTATGAAAACTGATGTTACAATGTTACTTTGAAAGTAAAGGTAAATAAATGGCCTATTTTTCTGTGAGGTTTTTTGGAGTGAGTGATAATACAAATGGAGATTCTTAGTGAAATTCAAAGTGTACGTAAGGCCTTACAGAAATGACTGTGTGAAAATTGCATGGCTAATATGAAAATGATTTCCCAAATGGAAACTTACATTTGAAAATTTAAACTAAATTGATCGAACTGATGTGAGAGACTTGTTTTCACTGAACTTGCCTGGGGAAAATTACACAAAGGAGGGCCTGATGAGTAATGATCGGGGTTGGATAGTTGGACTTAATTTAGTACTCTTTGGACTGGGATTTTATAAATTGAATATGTATTATTACTTATCTGGGTTTGGCTTAATTAAGTGTTTGGGTTTGGCTAGAATATGTATTTGAGTCTCGAACAGTGAAGGGGAGTATGACTGTGTAGGGAATTTAAAATTCAGATGGTTGGATGTCAATTTTTATTAGAATTTGTTCAGAAATGCTGGTATTTGTTCTTCTTCAAGGTGATTATACCACTATCTTTCATTAATGGTAATATTCTTTGTGGTAACTTAGGTATCTTCTGTTTCTTAGTAAATTCAATTTCAAGCTGCCTGTACTTGGTTCTTCTGGCTAGAATGCTCTATGTAGTGAGATATCTGAGTGAGAAAGCAGCAATTGCTATAAAATTCTTCAGTCTTAAGCCGCCCCTTCAATATTTGCTTTTAAAATTGGACCGGTTATACCCAATTAGTTCTTTCTATATTTTGCAGACATTCATACCAAATTGCAAGATAATGCTGTGAGCATTGCAGCTCAAATGTTAACAATTGGCAGTGTTTCAACTGCAACTGTGATGTCCAACTTCTCCATACGGAGATTCTTGTAAGCACTACTAGTTTCAATTTTAACTTCTTTCGCTTTAATGCCATATCAGACTATCTACTACTATGTAATGTCAAGGCTCTTTCTCATCATTTTTTGACAGTATATTGATTGATGATTGATCTAAATTTACATTACCCTTACTAAGAAATAATGTCTTTTGCAGGGAGAAAACAATTACAATAGATTTGGTGGGTGGCTGTATGTTAAAGTGGCCTGCTTTTTATTAAAATCACATTTAGTGATTTGGTAATTGGAGATGAGTGGTTTAAAGTGATTCATAGCCATATGAATGTGGCTGATATGGACAGGACAACCAATGTATGTTCTAAATAATTTATGTTTTCATATGTTGCAATTGTGGATTTGTTTGTGTTTATAGAGATATTCATGTTCTCCTTTATAGGATGATCCCCACAAGACTAAGCAAGGGGCAACTGCACTTGCTCTTTTGAAGGTTTATGAGGGTATCCCACCATCATATGACAAGACAAAGAGGATGGTCATTCCTGATGCTCTCAAGTGTCTTCAATAGTTGGACGAATTATTCTTGTAATGTAGCTTCATTTCATGTTGTTTTGAAATTTAAAAATTATGTAATTAAAGATTTGCAATTTTATGTAAATTGTTAGTTAGTCGTTACACTAAAAATTGAATGTCAGCATTATAATTTGAAATGGCGTTAACAACGGAAATTTTTGAAGGAAGTCTGTTGCTGATTAGCGACGGATTCAATCCGTTGGTATTTAGCGACAAATACAATTCGTTGGTATTTTTGCGACAGATTTCTATCCGTTGGTAATTACCGACGGAAAATGATGTCAGTAATTACCGACGTATTCTTTTCTCGTAGGGAAAAAATTAGCGGTGGGCCTTTCAGCGACGGATTTACCGACGGCAATTTCTCTGTCTCTAAAGGTTATTTGCAACGGAAATCAAGGCTTCAGCGACGGAAATTTCCGTCTTTGAAGCCGCATTTTTTTGTAGTGTATGGCAGTATAACCATTTTTGTAACACTCCACTCACTGGGATTATCATCTCATATATTTTCTTAATATCTTTCTTATAGGAGGCAGTTGACTGAGCTGTGGTGAAGATTATTTTGATAGTTTTGCAGCCACTACCACCATCAATTGTAGGTTCCGTCGCTTAAAACAGTGTAACCATCAAGTAAATCATTTACGTCATATTTGGGAGATTTTTGTATTTAAATGTACCATTGGTCATGATTGAATATTGTAAACTAAACTGCGTCACTATTATCTTTTTGAAAAGCAGTTAGGCAGCTTAGTGATACAAATATTTTGGGTGGATGTGTGACTGATTTTATGGTGTTTGGAAAATTTTTATGGTTACAGGATTTAGTATGGTTCCATTTTTTAAAGAGACTCTGTCAAAATTTTAAAAAAATAAATAAATAGAAATGAAAGGAGGCCATTCTATTGAAGTATAGTTATAGTTGCCTTGGTGATGGGTCCAGTGTCAAGCTGGTACTTATCATCGGCGCATGTCACGTCTTAAGTTAGTAGGGAGTTTAGGACGGGGCGTGACACTGAAACTTTCTCGTCTCTCTAGAACTCTCGAGCTAGGAGTATTGTTGTAGGGAATCAAGATTAGGAATGAACTGGCTCTCTGATCCTACTATAGCTTGGAAGATTTACTTTTGGTACTCGGCAAACCATATCCCTAAGAGACCTGAATGCCTTAGGCTTCTAATGGTCCATCTACCATATGCCTTTCCTACCTTTCATGGTGCTCCATCCCGAAGTCCAGCATGACTACCCGATCCGTCCACCCCCTTCTCTAGGTATGCCATCAATGTGGACTTTCAGAAAACCTATGGTTCTAACAATTGGAATTTTATATTAGATACTATACATTGCTTTCATTTTCTTCAAATGTCATCTAATGGATTGGGACATGTATCACCACTCCTTTCTCTATTTCCATAAATGGGGAGCTCAATGGCTTCTTTAGAGGAGACCAACCAAAGGATCCTACTTTTTTGTCATAGGTACAGATGTATTAGATTCTCTATTGAAAAATTTAGTCAACCATTTTGATTCTCATTACCATTGGAGATATGGTGAGAATAAGATCATTCAGCAATGTTGTTGTTTTGCTGATTGCCCTTCTACTTTCTCTTATTCAACCACATTGAATCGTAAACAAAAGAAAGTTTTGCATGTGCGAAGAAGGAATCACCTTTATCTACATTAAAAACCTACTTTGAAAGAAGTAAGCATTGATAGGGAAAGTCATGCTTAACCTTTCTTTGCTTTTGTTACAAGAACGACGCTAGGAAGAATGAAAGAAGCTAGGTTAGCTACTAGATGCATTTTTTCGTCAAAGATGAGGCAAATATAAGAGAAAGATTTTCTTGCCATTGACCTTTTTTTTTTTTTCATCTAAACCTTCGGTAAAGTAAATAAATCCCATGGAGAATTTGGCTACGTTTGAGCTAGTAAGTAGAACTAACTCCTTTCCTTACTTAAACATTAAGTGGTAAAAAGTAAAGGCAACTCTTAAGGAATGATTCTGTGGTAAGGATGCAAGTCAATAGCTCTACTAGACAGCAAGAAAGCAAGGGAGGGGTTGGCTCCTAGAAGAAACGAGAAATTTAAAGATGTCCTCACATAGGTAGGCTAGAAAATCGTGCGAAGCATCAATATGGTATAGATTGTTCAGAATGCAATGAGTAGACTAGAGTTGGTAAATGGTCTAAACCATTCATAAACATCATTCTTAATTGCAGACATGTCCTAATTCAATGATCCTTCACCTGAAATGATGAAGTAGATAATTCAACAATTAAATTATCGTGAGCGCAAATTTGGTATGGTAATTAATATGCATATGGAAGAAACGTAAAGTAGATTTGATAAATTTAGGGAAAGTGATAGCATGGAAGAGAGGTTAAGCTAGCATAAATAACTTATAATTTGTAATACCCCAAATCTAGATGCCCTAGATTTGTAAGTATTATAATTTAATTATTTTAAAATCAGAAATGTGGAAAAGTGATGAACATTTTCTTTAACATAATAAATATTAATGACTTTCACTTATAAAAATAATTTAAGAACACTTTTATATTTAATAAAAACATAAGACAATTAAATAAAATATTAACTTTATTTATAAAATGAATACATATTTAAATGTGTTAGTAGTGAGTGTGCCGCACCACAAGTAGTCATTTCGAATAATTGTGTTTTCTTCATTTGAAAAATGGAAAATTATAACTTGAAATGAGGTAACACCCAGTAAGTAAACCCTATGCGTATTACCTTAAATAAATGGTTTTTCACAATATGTATCTCATTTAATGTAAACATCGTGAGCTTACTTTAGTGTACCACTTAACCAATTAGAATGCATTGGACAATTATTATTTGTAACGCTATACAATCTACCGACAGTACTGCAAAATGGTTAACATTAATATTAAACATTCAACATTGGTCTCCATCACACTCACACCTTTCAGGCATATATATACACTTCTTAAAAATATCTGGGATATATATTTTTTAAAAATATTCCTTTTCACATTGAATTTAGAAACTTATTATTTTTTGAAACTTCATGCATGAAATTAGAAGCTTTTTATTTTTTGAAGTTTCATGTATGCTTTTGGATACATTGTCATGCATGAATATATTGTGAGAAACATTAATGGCATGAAACGTAATAATTAAATATCATTCACATAATAATAATTTAAGTAACACATTTATATATTTAACAATTTAATGTATGTAAGAAGATAAGAGAAGGTTTACTTACCTAAAATCCTTAGAAGTTTACTTTAAGACGGCAAGTCATGAAGATGTCTTTAGTCGCCTACTACTCAACGTGCCAAAAGTCGTAATTCATTACCATTGATTAAGAAAACTTTTCCAAGCTCATCATTTGATGTTGTTATTATATTAGACTGACTACATGTTTTCTCATCTTGAATATTATTTTACCATTTATTAACTATCGAAAAGAAGTGACCAATAAGCTATATCAATGCATTTTAAATTGAAAAAAATGAAGAGAATACTTTAAATTTCAAGTACATTTTAAACTCACACAATAAAAGAAAATATTCACAATACTAGAAGAACACAAGAAAATTGGCTGAGGAATGTATAATTTATTAATAAGTAGAGAAAATACAATGTGTTGACATCAGAAAATGATTATGTCAATTTTGTCAACTTAATTGATGTTTGGTAAGAGGTAAATTGAGCTGAAATAATAAAAAAAGATGATGTTTTCATTAAGTAGAGAGAACTTGAAGTGTATGTCATATGAGAATTGAGCTCATGTCCAAAGGGGGACCATTACAATTCCTTTTATAGACAAAAATGGACTAGTTGCCTAGCTTTACATCAAAATTAAGCAGATACAATGTTGATCTTAATATGTGTGCCGCCAACTTGATTCTGATTGGATGTTGAGGTTGACCTCCATACGTCATGATAAAGCTGAGGTGGAAAGTCATCATTGCATGCTTGTGATTGGTTACAATTTTGGTGCATAATCATGATTGCCACTTGTTTTAAAAGAATTGGATAGGAGGAGGATGGTGGTTTTCGGCCTTGGAATAAGTGAAATAAGAGGATAATGACGATGTCTCCCACATGACGATGATAAATCCTTCACTCTGAAGATAAGTTGGGCTAAACTGAGCTGGATGTTATACCAAGCTTAGCTCGAGGTTCCATCTTGGAATGGCGAACTAGTCTAGAATTTATATATCACTGAAATAGTAAAAAATGAGAGCATTTGACTTTGATTGAAGTAAATGAAAAGTGTATACAAGAAGTATGTTCAGTTTTCCCCTTGGAGAATACCATTGGCCTCTATTTATAGGTTTCTAATCTATCGACTTGGCTACCCAACGTCACCTTAGCTATAGTACTAACCTAGAAGTTTGTGCCACCTTCCAATTTTAAGGATGCTGATAGGTTATTGAGGTCTACCAAACCGGTCATCATGGCCAGTCATGATTACCTATCACTTGGGTAATCATTGATGAATTCTGATTGGCTGAAAATGAAGCGCTGAAGTCATATGTGCCACTTGTCACTTTGTAAGTGGTCATCTATGAGATGATGACATTACTTATGAGACATTATCATAATTATAATGATGATGTTTCTGAATGACAATGGGCATGGGTCGAGTTGACATGAGCTGACATGGTGATCTCTTAGTCCGTCCTCGTTAAAGTAACTATTGAATCTTTATAAACTCTCATCCTCAAATTAAGGCTAATTTGAGCTGGTATTGTAAGTTAGGACACCAAAAAATGTCCCACAATGTTTGGACGTTTACTTCAGCAGAGTTTAGACATTTATCTTCCAGGTTGGAGTAATTAAGATCATGCTTTTGGAAGGCAGTCGATTGCGAGTTGGTTTATAAATGAAGTTTTTTCGTAGACTCTAACCTTTTCCAAGTCAAGCTTACAGAATCCTACCTCTAATTCCAAGTGAGGTCTACACGTTCTAAGTTCATTTTTGTTGTTCTTGCCTTTTTTTTACTTTATTTTATCTTTGTAGATCCTAATCTTGAGATGAGTAGTTTTAGGAAAATCCACCTATCATACAATCCTTCCACATGATAAAAGAGGAAGGCACCAATCGAGGATAAGGCCCCGTTGGTATGGTAATCGAGGGCTAGGTCAATTACATACCTAGGTCAAATTTGGACAAGCTCATAGAAGGTCGACCTGATGAACTCAGCTCTGTCTCCTCCTCTTACAAATTCAGCTCACCACTTACCTGGAGGTAGATTGATGAATTCCTTGGGCTAAACGAGTGCAAATGAATCTCATATAAAGGCAGCTATTTATGCCCATTGTTCTATTCTTCATATAATGGTAGTTTCGAAACAATACAATTTTGTTACTTTAGTCGAGTCATCTGACTTTTTGTCTTTGTTTGAACTATACTTAGGGGAACATTGAGACAGAGACCATCCAAAAACTCAGGGGAGATGCCCTGATTATGTACCGAATTGGCAAGAGTGAAGAGCTCGACTTGAAGAGGCTAAGACAAAATAGACTGAGGAGAGGACTCTCACAGCGAATATGAAAAGGTAAGGTGGGAAGGTTCGAACTGATGAAGGGCCTAGGGCAGTTAATACAATGGATGAATGGAAGGCCTTTCTAGCAGTTAACGCTTTGTACCAAGAGGATGAGGTCATCAACTTCATTGGGATGAAAGCGCTCGATTTTGACACTGATTTTCTCCACGTGGTATTGTATTGCTAAGAGGCATTGCTGGAAGATATTGTTGGAATTCGTACTTCCTATGTGTAATATGGTAATGACCATGTCTTTGCTCTAGATAATCTTCTAGCTCAACAGGATAACCTTACTGTCTCCAAGATGCTATCTCCTTACTGTTTAGCCATTGACGTCATTTATTTCTTCGAGTTTTCTTGCACTTTTTTCATTTCTCATCTTTCAATTTGCCATGAGTCAACTTTGAGGACCTTCTATGAATGACTGGTTAGAAATTAGCTCTGACTATTTTAGTTTATCTCCCAGAATCCTTCATGGTGAATTTATCAGAGTATTATAGCATGTTGTAAAAAAACAAGATACCAGAATAACTCTGATACCAATTGTTGTCGGACAAACCACCAGATTGAGATGTTAAAGTTATATGACAAATAATAATGAAGTATTTGATCAAGTAAAAGAATAAAGAAAACAAGAATATGGCAGAGGAATTAAGAAATTTTATTGACTCAAGAATAATGGAGAAGAGAGAAAATTATAATGGATTCTATAATTCTAGTAATCTATTTTCTCACGCCATAAAATTATATAAAAGAGCCTAGTATTTATAGATAATAAGTAGGGAATGTCCAAACCCACCTAGTAGAGTTGTAGATGAAGTAGGATACCATAAAATTGAGTCCAAAACAAATTCCAACTCCCAATAGACTTCCAAAATAGAACTTCAACATGACACAAGACTCCAATAATATTCCAAATTTGAATTCTTCATGAAGTGCACTTCAAATAGAATTCTTCAATTACTTTAATATGGAATTCGGGTCACACCCAAATTCTAACAATCTCCATCTTATCCCGAATTCCACCAATGAATGAACTGGCTTCTTCAATAATAACCAAAAAAATTAATTTTTCCAACCAAACACAAAATAATCCACCTCTTCCAATGAATCCAAGCACTACTCTGCAAAATTATCTCAGATTCTAAAAAATCATAATGATTTTATAATTTATCAAAATGGGATATAACACACCCCAAAGTAGAATCAATATCAAATGCTTTTACATAAGACTCCTTGCTACAATCAGCATCCACATACCCTTTTCCATTGAGTCCGTCCCTAACAATTGAATACTGTAGCGATCGAGAAAAAAAAATGTTATGTTGTTTTCAAATAAAATTTTCTTATAGAACTCGAAAATAATTTGAATTATATTATGACGTCGCTACGACGATTCCTAAGAGTTGTTAGAATTTTTGGTCACAATAGTAAAGTTGTGTGCGCTTGTCTTAAAATTTTTGTAAGTCGTTGAAATCTCTTTGAAATGACAAATTTCTTTATTTTATTCAATTACATTATTTTGACGACACACTTTTGTATTAATATTTTTTGTTTACCACTACTAAGTCCAATTTTTTTTTAAAAAAAAATTAGATAAACCGATTATATCGCACCAAACGAGCCCAAAATTCAACCCATTTATTTCAACCACTAAATGGCGTAACCATCCACCACTAAATGTTGTAACTTTCCAAATTCTTTCATTTGAAAATGTAACCTGCCATTTTCATTAAACACTAATCCACATTATTAGTTTGGCATTTAAAAAAAAATTCCTTCCACTTACCCATTTCGGTTACTGCCGATCAATTCCCAATTAGCATCATTGTTTTTTTATATATATATAATCTCCACTTACAATTCTACATTCCACTTTGGAATTTGGCTGCCATTTTGATAGACTATACCAACTCTCATTTCCAGTTTCTATTTGAAATAAAATTTTCTTCTATAATCTCAAACCACAATTCTAAAGCACTTTTGAATCTGAAAAATATTTGAAGGATAAGCTAAGAGCACACTGCATTTTATTGCAAATTGGACACAAAGGGTTATTCAAACTCCAAGCATTCAAGGTAGGGGTGTTTTACGACACTTTTGTAAAGTAGAATAAAATGATTTGTTTTCGGTTTGCATTAACGTGTTATTGTTCTACTGATGATGGAAGCACCCTTTGGGTGGTTCGAACAAGAGATAAAGAGATTATGAAACGAGTTATCAAACTCGATAACGAGTTATCAAAACTCGAGAATAAGCGGACTGACTGATCACCAGTTTGCTAGAGAATGACGTGACACAAATAACCAAAGTTTGCATTCTTGAAAATACATTTAATTTTTACCAATTACTTAAGTGTCATCCTACTGAGTATTATATACGATACTTACCCCTATTAAAATTTCACAGGTTAAATTGAGGCATGGCAGTGGTTTGGCATGGTGGCGAGTGCTCGGCAAATTTGAAATTGCTTTCAACTTTCTAGTAAAAATTTCCGGTTCTGTAAACTTTTTTATGAATGTTTAGATGACACTCTTAACAATGATTTTAATGTTTATCTTGTTCAGTTTCATGTACTTTTCATGTCAACTATAATTTACAAATGTTGAATTGACAATGCATGAAGTTTATCTACTGCTGTTTTGAATTTCAGATTCTGCCATTAAATTTGAAAATGGTATAACTTGGGCTATAATGCATGTTTTAGAGTGAGAAGAGTGAAATGGTTTGAAAGGCCTATGAGTCTTCTAATAGTGGTCTTTCCTTTCGAATTACCTTAAAATAGTATATAGAGAAAAAGTTATGCCCGTTTTAGTAAACTGCGTTGGGACTATTTCGAATTTTCTGTCCAGCGTAGTTGTGCAGTATTTTCGTGCTTCAAACATTTTCGTCCAGACCCCAAATTTTTATATGTTGTACATATATGAATGTTATAGTCTCTGTTAAAATTTCACAAATTTTTGACAACGTTTGCTAGGTCAAACATATTTTTCTTTCCGCTACTACGAAACCGGTATTTTGCTGAATTTCCTCCAAATGTTTTCAAAATAAAATTTCACCAAATTGTCCAAATCTATATGAAAAAGAAAATTTCTTTCCATTTCATCTTCCTATATGTTTCAGATTTCAAAACTTTTATCACTTAAAACTTATTTTGGTTAACATTTAAGGGTTCGAACAAAGAAGATGAATATTTCTTTTAACGCTTTGAGTTCCGAGAATTTGGGGTGTTACAAGGGGACATCCGATAAAATTGGAACGATACAGAGAAGATTAGCATGGCCCTATGCAAGGATGACATGCACAAATCGAGAATTTGGAGCGTTACAACTTGGTATCAGAGCATGGTTTATTTTTTGTAGATTGTCATTAGAAACCATATTTTCGGTGTATCGTGTCACATATAAGGTTGATCAAACAAATATATATTATTATTATTTTTACAAAGATCCTGAGTAGTATGCCTGCCAAAACCGCGCTATGCCGATTTTGAGGTAAAGAAAGTTTTATAATTATGCTTGTATCTATGTGATGAGTATGAGAAAGTTTATTTTTGATACAACATTTGAAATGTATGTATGAATATCAGTATATGTTGGAGTTTGAATACTTTTGTAGATAATCATTATTGTGCAAGTATTTTGAGAATGTGACCAAATTAAATATTTATTTAAGTCCTCGAGAATTAACTAAAAGTTATTAGAGACCCGCTTATTGGACTTTGAATAATCGGTATGACTCAGATGGTACGGACTAAGAGAACTTGTAGGAAGACGAGTTCAATGATGCCTCGTCGATATGAGATCGTGAGGCAATATGAAGAGTACCGATGGAATCCAGCACATGATATGGGATAACACATTCAAGAGATGCTAATAAGGTAGAAACAATTAGGCATCTAGGCCATATGGTAACGTGTCATCGGACTACTTGCCTTCTTATTGATACCTTACCAGAAGAATGGCTTGAGTTGTCCGAATTGATTTACCTTTATTTATGGGAAATTGTCATGCCTACCTTACCCGGGAGATTGACTATGAGGCTTTCTGCGTAGAGCTGACGGCGCAGTGGGAAGAGGCACGAGATGATGCACGTGCAACCCCTAAAGACAATAGTGTACCTATTGAGATGTACATTCGTGATGATGCACCTCTCCCCATTTCAGACGATGAAGTTTAGCCTTCTTAGAAACCTAGGATTCATGGAGACTGTAGTGACAATGATGGCTATGATGAATAAAGGGATGTAATTTTAGTAGTAGAATTTTATTTTGCCTGTTTTCCTCCTGAAGGATTTCTTTAGAGATAATAATAAATTTTTGCACTATAAACCTGTTTTTTCCCTTGGTTGCATAGTATCTAAACGAGATTGCGATTATTCTGGTATATAGGAATATGGCGCAAGTGAGGACAATTAGGGAGTTAAGGCGAGAGATTGATGAGTTGAGATAGGCCTTAACTGCTCAGGCTACACCTCCAGCATCTTAAGCTCCACTAATTCCCCAAGCACCGCCAGCGCCACTAGCTCCCCAAGCACTACTAGCACCACCGGCATTCCCAATTGCACCGCCTATTCCGACGGTAGAACAATTTCGTAGATATCGACCCCCTACCTTTGATGGTGGAAAAGACCCTCTAGCAGTTGACAAGTGGTTGCGTAATATAGAGAAGATCTTCCGTCACATCACTTGTCCAGAAAATAAAAAAGTATTATGTGCCGAGTTCATACTAACTGGAAGAGCTGGCCATTGGTGAGAATCCGCATCACGCACCTGTACTGAGGAGGAACAACGTAATCTAACTTGGATTCAGTTCAAGACGGAGCTAACCGAAAAGTTTTTCCCACAGGCTCTGCAAGACTATAAGGAGGCGGAATTTTTAAGACCAGTACAGGGAGATATGGAAATCTCTGAGTATGAGAGCAAGTTCGAGGAATTATCCCAATATGCCCCACATCTTGTAAGTACTGAACTCATGAAGGCAAAACGTAGGGATGGCAACAGGGTGAGTATGGGACGGGTTGGCCATTCCCACCCTCGTCCCCTCGAGTTGTTTTGTTGCCTTACCCCATCCCCATACCCGACTAAAGCGGGGCGGGGTGGGGCGGGGCAAGTTTTATGCCCCATTTATTGCCCCATTTATTTTTTCTTTTTCTTTTTTATTTATTTTTTACTTTTTTATATTTTTAGTTAGTAAATATTATTACTTTTTTACCAATTTATTAAAAACAACTTATGTTATCTTAAAAAATGATGATAAATCTATTATTTTTGTTTGATAAAAAACTTAAATATGAAATTAACTTTAAACGGGGTGGGTAGAGGGGCAGGGATTATGTTTCCTGTACCCGTCCCATACTTGCTTCGGGATAATGAACCTCGTCCCGTACCGCCTTATTTACCCGGTTAGGCGGGTAATCTTCGCCCCATTCGGGGTGGGACCCCATGGGTATCGGGTTAAACGGGTTTTTTTGCCATCCCTAGCAAAACATTACGAGAGAGGCTTGTGTCCAGAGATCAGGCAGATTGTGAATTCACATGATCTCACCACTTTTCAAGCCGTGGTAAAGAAAGCTCAGATAGTGACCTACTCAGGTGTGAAGTTGGTAAATCAGGGACAACGCAATGACTTTGGAAAAAGAAAATGGCAGGATAAGAAGAAGAATAATGGACAGTTTAAGAAACAGACACTTGCAGGCCAGACGAGCAATCCTATACCCTAGTATCCTAAGTGTAACAAGTTGCACAGAGGAGAGTGTTTGTTCGGAAAGTATGTTTGCTATAAATGTGGTCAACCTGGTCATATGGTTTCCTCATGTCCATTAATTAAGAAACCCGAGCAAGAGAAGAAAGAAAAAGCAAGGGTGTTTTCTTTGACTCATGATGAGGCTGCCCAAAATCCGGACGTGATCACAGGTATTTTATCGATCTCTAGTATTCCTATTTACGTCCTGATTGATTCTGGTACGACACATTCTTTCATATCTAGTGCATGTTTAGCTAAGATTAATGCTTCATGTCAGAAGAATGATAGTGTACTAGAAGTTAGCATGCCATCAGGGGGAACTATTATTACAAATATGATGGCTAATGGGGTAAAGATAAATTTTGATGGACTGATTCTAGGGGCCGACTTGTATGTTATAGAGATGAAGGATTTTGATATTATTTTAGGAATGGATTGGTTAGGTAAAAATCGAGCCATGATTGTATGTTTTGAGAAAGAGGTAATTTTTCGAAGATCGGGAAAATAGGAGTTCAGATTTTATGGGTCGAAGATTAAGGCATTTCCTCTCATCATCTCTGCCTTAAAGGCTGAGAGCATGTTGAGGAAGCCTGATTGTCAGGGATATCTTGTCAGTATCACTAGCACCTCATCTCAAGAGAAAGTATTAGATGATGTGCCAATAGTACGAGAGTATGTTAACGTGTTTCCTGATGATCTATCGGGTACTCCACTCGATAGACAAGTGGAATTCATGATAGACCTGGTGCCTGGAGCTACTCATGTATCTAAAACCCCATACCAAATAGCACCAAAGGAATTACAAGAGTTGAAGACGCAGTTGGAAGAATTTCTAGACAAAGGGTTCATTCGACCAAGTGTATCTCCATGGGGAGCTCCGGTACTCTTTGTAAAGAAGAAAGATGGTACTGTGAGGATGTGCATCGACTACCGTGAACTAAATAAGTTAACGATCAAGAATAAGTATCTCCTTCCTAGGATTGAGGATCTATTTGATCAACTGAAGGGCGTATCCGTGTTTTCGAAAATTGGTTTAAGGCCGTGTTACCATCAACTGAAGATTAAGTTGGATGATATACTAAAGACGGCATTTAGGACTTGATATGGGCATTATGAATTTACGGTGATGCCTTTTGGCTTGACGAATACCCCTACAGTGTTTATGGACTTGATGAATAGGGTATTTCATCAGTATTTGGACGTGTTTGTCATTGTATTTATTGATAACATACTGGTATACTCGAGAGATTCTCATCAACATGAAGAACATCTGAGGATAGTGTTGGGAACATTACGTAAGGAGAAGCTATATGCCAAATTCAAGAAATGTGAATTTTGGTTAGACCGAGTGGGATTTCTAGGCCATACTGTTTCAGCACAAGGAATTGAGATGGATCAATCCAAAGTTAAAGCTGTGATCATTTGGCAGAAACCTACAAACGTTGGAGAAGTGAGGAGTTTTCTAGGTTTAGCTGGATATTATCGACGATTTATTGAAGAATTTTTCAAGATAGCAAGTCCTATGACTCAGTTAACTCGGAAGGGTACTAAGTTCGTATGGACAGAGAAGTGCGAGCAGAGTTTTCAAGAGTTAAAGGACAGGCTCGTATCTGCACCGTTGTTGACTATCCCCGACGGTTCGGAAGGTTTTGTATTTACAGTAATGCATCCAAACTTGGTATAGGATGTGTTTTGATGCAACATGGGAAAGTGATACCTTATGCTTCAAGGCAATTGAAGCAGTATGAAAAGAATTACCCTACACATGATCTCGAACTAGTAGCGGTAGTGCACGCCTTGAAGATTTGGCGCCACTACCTATACGGGAGCAAATGTGAGATCTACATCGATCACAAGAGTCTCAAATACTTCTTCATCTAGAAGGAGTTAAATATGAGACAACGACGATGGTTAGAATTGGTGAAGGATTATGATTGTACTATCTCGTACCACCCGGGTAAGTCTAATGTAGTCGCAGATGCATTGAGTAGAAAGAACATGGGACATTTGTTAGTGTTGTGTACAAGACAAGATCAATTAATCAGAGAATTCAAGAACATGAGAATTGAGGTATTAACTTCTCCAGTAAGGACATCAACAATATTAGCAAGTTTTACTGCGAAACCAAACCTCAGGGACAGAATAGTAGCTATTCAAAAAGATGATCCTTTTTTGGAAAAGATCAGGGTTGAGGTAGGAACTGAGAGGAGAAAAGGATTTGAAATAGCCGAGGATAAAGCTATGATGTTTAAGGGCTGACTATGCGTGCCGAATGATGAAGTATTGAGGAATGAGATTATGACTGAAGCTCATGCCACTCCTTATGCAGCGCACCCAGGCGGAACTAAAATGTATAAAGATTTGTGTGACACATTTTGGTGGAGAAATATGAAGGAAACAATAGCTCTGTTTGTGTCCAAATGCATGGTTTGTCAACAGGTAAAGGCTGAGCATCAGAATCCGTCAGGGTCATTGAATCCCATGGATATACCCGAATGGAAATGAGAGAAGATTGCAATGAATTTTGTCATCGGTTTTCCTAGGTCAGTGAGAGGTCATGATGCAATCTGGGTGATTGTAGATCGACTGACAAAATCAGCTCATTTTTTGGCAGTTTGGACTACCTATAGTTTAGAACAACTTGCACAGATTTATGTTAGAGAAATTATGCGGCTTCATGGTATTCCAGTCTCTATAGTATCAGATAGAGATCCGAGGTTTACTTCTAAGTTTTGGATAAGTCTTCAAAAAGCTATGGGCACCAAGTTAACATTTAGTACTGCTTATCATCCTCAGATCGGCGGACAATCTGAACGAACTATCTATCCTTGAGGATATGTTAAGAGATTGTGTCCTAGATCTAGGTGGTAAGTGGGAAGATCATTTGCCATTGGTTGAATTTGCGTATAACAATAGTTTTCAAGCCACTATTGGTATGGTACCGTATGAGGCTTTGTATGGCTGACGATGTCATTCGCCATTATATTGGGATGAAGTTGGTAAAAGGAGAATCTTGAGTCCAGAATTGGTCGAGAAGACTGTAGATGCTATATATAAAATTAGATCCAGAATTAAGACAACCCAAGATCGTCAGAAGAGCTATGCCGACAAAAGGAGAAAATGAGTTTTGAAGTTGGAGATAAAGTATTTCTCAAAGTGGCACCAATGAAGGGAATACTACGATTTGGAAAGAAAGGAAAATTAAGTCCTAGATTTATCGGTCCATTTGAGATTATTGAAAAAATTGGGAATGTGACATACCGTTTAGTGTTGCCACCCGAACTTTCAGCAGTGCACAACGTATTTCACATTTCTATATTGAGAAAATACATCCCGGATCCTAGTCATGTGGTGAATGTCCGGTCACTTGATGTCTAAAGCGACATGACGTACGGAGAAGCTCCTGCAGTGATTCTAGAGAGAAAGGAGCACATTCTGAGAAATCGAAGGGTTCCATTAGTCAAAGTCCAATGGGATAAACATGGTAAGGATGAGGCTACTTGGGAAAGGGAGGAAGACATCTTAGCCAAGTTAAATTTCGAGGACAAAATTATTTTTAGTGGGGAGAGTTGTAGCGACCGAGAAAAAAAATGCTATGTTGTTTTCAAATAAAATTTTCTTGTATAACTCGAAAATAATTTGAATTATATTATGACGTCGCTACGACCATTCCTAAGAGTTGTTAGAAATTTTGGTCACAATAGTAAAGTTGTGTGCGCTTGTCTTAAAATTTTTGCAAGTCGTCGAAATCTCTTTGAAATGACAAATTTCTTTATTTTATTCAATCACATTATTTTGACGACACACATATTAATATTTTTTTTACCACTACTAAGTCCAATTTTTTTTAAAATAATTAGATAAACCGATTATATTGCACCAAACGAGCCCAAAATTCAACCCAGTTATTTCAACCACTAAATGGCGTAACCATCCACCACTAAATGTTGTAACTTTCCAAATTCTTTCATTTGAAAATGTAACCTACCATTTTAATCACTAATCCACATTATTTGGCATTTAAAAAAAAATCCTTCCACTTACCCGTTTCGGTTACTGCCAATGAAGTTACCAATTAGCATCATTATTTTTTTTATATATAATCTCCACTTATAATTCTATATTCCACTTTGCAATTTGGCTGCCATTTGGATAGACTATACCATCTCTCATTTCAAGTTTCTATTTGAAAAACAATTTTCTCCTATAATCTCAAACCACAATTCTAAAGCACTTTTGAATCTAGAAAATATTTGAAGGATAAGGTAAGAGGGCACTGCATTTTATTACAAATTGGACACAAAAGGTTATTCAAACTCCAAGCATTCAAGGTAGGGGTGTTTTACGATACTTTTGTAAAGTAGAATAAAATGATTTATTTTCGGTTTGCATTAACGTGTTTTTGTGTTACTGATGATGGAAGCACTCTTTGGGTGGTTTGAACAAGAGATAAAGAGATTATGAAACGAGTTATCAAACGCGATAACGAGTTATCAATTCTCGAGAATAAGCGGATTGACTGATCACTAGTTTGCTAGAGAATGACGGTGACACAAATAACCAAAGTTTGAATTTCTGAAAATACATTTAATTTTTACCAATTACTTAAGTGTCTTCCTATTGAGTATTATTTATGATGCTCACCCCTATTAAAATTTCACAGGTTAAATCGAGGCATGACAGTGGTTTGGCATGGTGGCGAGTGCTCGGCAAATTTGAAATTGCTTTCAACTTTCTAGTAAGAATTTCCGGTTCTGTAAACTTTTTTTATGAATGTTTAGAGGACACTCTTAAAAATGTTTTTAATGTTTATCTGATTCAGTTTCATGTACTTTCCATGTCAACTATAATTTACAAATGTTGAATTGACAATGCATGAAGTTTATCTACTGCTGTTTTGAATTTCAGATTCTGCCATTAAATTTGAAAATGGTATAACTTGGGCTATAATGCATGTTTTAGAGTGAGAAGAGTGAAATTGTTTGAAAGGCCTATGAGTCTTCTAATAGTGGTCTTTCCTTTCGAATTACCTTAAAATAGTATATAGAGAAAAAGTTATGCTCGTTTTAGTAAACTGCGTTGGGACTGTTTCGAATTTTCTGTCCAGCGTAGTTGTGCTGTATTTTCGTGCTTCACACATTTTCATCCAGACCCCAAATTTTAATATGTTGTACATATATGAATTTTATAATCTCTGTTAAAATTTCACAAATTTTTGACAACGTTTGCTAGTCAAACATATTTTCCTTTCCGCCGCTGCGCAACCGGTATTTTGTTGAATTTCCTTCAAATGTTTTCAAAAATAAAATTTCACCAAATTGTCCAAATCTATATGAAAAAAAAAAAAAATTTCCATTTCATCTTCATATATGTTTCAGATTTCAAAACTTTTATCATTTAAAACTTATTTTGGTTAACTTTTAAGGGTTCGAACAAAGAAGATGAATATTTCTTTTATCGCTTCAATTTCTGAGAATTTGGGGCGTTACAAGGGGACATCCGATAAAATTGGAACGAGACAGAGAAGATTAGCATGGTCATTGTGCAAGGATGACACGCACAAACCGAGAATTTGGGGTGTTACAAATACAATGGCACTATAGGTGATGGTAGCAAAGCGACATTATCCATATCTCCTGAACTCTACTGAAGTGTATTATTCAAATCCTACCATTTATGAGCTCCTAAAGGTATTGTACTAACTAAATGTCCACCACGATCCTGAACTTGTGCTGATTGACTCTTCTAAATTCTGTACGACCCTGGAAGATGTATAACTGATGCATGTTCTGTCCCTCCAATACAACTTGGGCACTTTTATAAACTTTTAAAACTCCACCTCCATCAAAGAACTAATAACCTTTTGAATCAAGGATAGACAACGAGATGAGATTTTTCTTCGAATCTGGAACATGTCGAACTAGCCAAGTGTTCTAATTATCCCATCCAAAAGTTTCAATCTGACTGTATCAATTTCAACAACCCGATAAGATGCGTTGTTTCCCAAAACCACGACACCTTTGGAAACAGTTTTATATGTAGCAAACAATTCCTTATTAGGATACATATGAAACACATGCTGAATAGAGAATCCAATCATCTTCCGATTTAGACTCAACATCAGAAATAGCTAAGAGTTCCCCATCACTTATAATGTTCTCCACGAGGTCTGCTTCGCCTGAAGTATCTGAATATCTATTTGCAGTCATCCTTTCTTTATTCTGCAATTTGTAGCAATCCTTCTTTAAGTGCCATTTCTATTTGCAGTAGTTACAAATTTGATTACTGAACTACCATGAGAAACCAGACATTCTCCATCTCTGGCCTTAGAAATCAGATACTTCATCTTCTCTTTTGAATACAAAGTATCATACACTTCCTCTATGATGAGAGTATTACAACTATACAAAATCGTGTCTCTAAATGAAGAAAACGAAGTGGGCAACGAACACAATAGGATCAAGAACAAATCTTCTTCATCATACTTTACTTCCAAAGTTTCCAAATTAGCCAAGATCTCCTTAAATACAGTTAGGTGATCTTCTAATGATCCTCCTTCTGCCATTCGATGAGAGTATAAATGCTGCTTGAGGTTTAACTTGCTTGTCAGACTTTTAGTCATACAAAATTGCTCCAACCTCAACCATAAAGTAGCTGATGAATTCTCCTTCAAAATGTCCTGAAGAATAGTGTTTGATAGATGAAGATGAATGTGAGAAATTACATTCTTATCCTTCTGTAATTTCTCCTCCACGGTTATAGTCACAGGCATCTTGTCAATTCCCAGCAACGCATAATCCAAATCCAGTTGTGCGAGTACTGCACGTATCTTAACTTAGCTAGTGAAAATCTAGTGCTCTGATCCAAAAGCGAAATTACATACTTCATGGAAGCCATCACGAATAAAAAAACCTCAAACAACATTGTGCTCTTACGAACTGCTGAACCTGGCGCTTTGATACCAATTGTTGTAGAACAAACAAGATACCAGAATAGCTCTGATACTAATTGTTGTGGAACAAACTATTGGATTGAGATTTTGAAGTTATATGGCAAATAATAATGAAGTATTTGATCAAGCAAAAGAATAAAGAAAACAAGAATATGGCAAATGAATTAAGAGATTTTATTGACTAAAAAATAATGGAGAAGAGAGAAAATTACAATGAATTCTATAATTCTAGTAATCTATTTACTCACACAATAAAATTGTATAGAATAGCCTAGTATTTATAAGAAATAAGTAGGGGATGTCCAAACTCACCTCGTAGAGTTGTAGATGAAGTAGGATACCATAAAATTGAGTCCAAAACAAATTCCAACTCCCAATGGGCTTCCAAAATATAACTTCAACATGACATATGACTCGAATAATATTCTAAATTTGAATTCTTCATAAAGTGCACTTTAATTAGAATTCTTCAATTACTTCAACTATGAATTCGGATCACACCCAAATTCTAACATAGCACTTAGCTTAGGCAATCTTTATTTTTTCGCTTAGATTTTGCGTGAAAAAAATGACCAAGTATAAACTTAGCTCAGGCTATTGCAAAGAACGTTTTGTGCAACAGAAGAACAGACTCTTGTCTAAGTGTTATATCACTTATAACCTTAAATTGTGCTACTAAATAGCAAGCTTTATTTCACTAAAGAGTAGGCTTTTATCTAAATGTTGCAGCACGTACAACCTTAGATCGTACTGCTGATGAGCAAGCTTTGTGCCACTGAAGAGCGGGCTTATGTCTAAGTATCGTAACACTTACAACTTTAGATCCTTCTGTTGAAGAATAAGCTTTATGCCACTGAAGAATGGCATTTTGTATCGTGTCATGAAGAGTAGGCTTTGTTCATGTAGATGATAATGAACACTAAGAATGGAAATCTGATCATATGTTGCAATATGTATGTATGTAGATGATGCGATATGCGTGCATGTCAATGATAATGTAGATGGTCCTGCATCTATGCATTAGCAATGATATCATGGCACGTTTAGCAATAATAATGTCCTGCTACTAGGGTATTCTTAGACTAATAGTCTCCCATGTTGTGAGGTCCATGAGATCACATTAATGATATTAGATCGTGCTGCTGAAGATTAAGCTTGTTCCATTGCATGGTCTTATGAACTCGTCTCAATAAGATGAGGTCTTAAGAGTTACATGAACAAATGATGAAAGTAGTAAATGATGAAGTACTACTTCCCTTACAGTGAAAATATATGATAACGGAAAAATGTAAAAAAGGAAGTACTGCTTCCCTTACAATAATAACTAACGCAATTGAAGAAAAAAAATAAAAAATAAATAAAAAACATACTCTAATGCTGGGTAGTCCATGTCTATCAATCTTATGAGTGCTTTAATATGTAGTGGTAGGTCAGCTGCTCCATATATTTGATATCGCCCCTCTGTAGCAAGAGCATCTGCAACCTGATTTCCCTCTTTGTAGATGTGAAAAACTATGTCTTTGTCGAATGACACGATGTCTATGATTGTCCGAGTATGCCCTGAATAGTCTATGGTCATCATTCTCTAGTGATGTTGTGAACTGCTACTATAGAATCTGACTCAATCCAAATGTTTGATAGACCTAGTCCTCTAGTTAGTAAAATCCCATCAAGCATAGCCCTGAGCTCCTCTTCTAATATCATGCACGATCTGTACGAAGTTGAAAAAGCCCTAATATAGTTTCCTGTGTGATCTCTGATGATGTCTCCCCCGCTCGCAAAACCATTATTGACGCATCCATTAGTATTGATCTTGACAGATCCAACTGATGCAGTGCACTACCAAACCAGAACGAGAGAGATGATGAAATAGAGTCCAAAGAAATACCAAAGATGGGTGCAAGTGTCAAATCCCCTCGCCAACGTACAGCTCAAAATAGTCTTCCCATATGAAAAAAAGATCATACGATAGCCCCCAAATGATAAGTCTGACCACAATGTGGATCCTCTTATACTTCACATCATTCCTCTCGGTCCAAAGAAACCAAAATATCAGTAGAGGAATGATAGTGCGAATGCGTCCACAATGAACATAATGTCCAAAATATCGCCATCTCTAGAACCTTCATCTCACACACTCTCTCGAACTTATTGGTAATTGAAAAATATCTTCAAAATGCTGCCATACCTGATGAGAGATGCTACTACCAGTGAAGATGTGACTGATAGTCTCAGTCTTAGAACAATACTGGCAGGGAGAAGCCAACTGGCATCCAATCCTTCTCTGAATAACTACATCTACTAGAATGAGGTCCTACCATAGTCTCCAACAGAAGAATGAGCCATTAAATGAGAAAATGGAGCTCCACTGTAACTGATACAAATCTTGATACTAGCGTCTAGCATGTATGACCTGCCATGCTGACTTGGTAGCAAAGCTACCATCCATCCTCATCAGTAGAAAGACAATTCTCATTCTATCTCCAACAATATAAACGTCGTACTTTCTCTTTGGAATCCTACAGCAATCGCGCAAAGATGTTCTCAAGTTTCTTTAGAATAGCCTTGTAAGGCTGCATAATCTGAAGGCTATTCTGAAGAAGATGTAATGGCATGGAAGAGAGCACTGACCTCAGCAGTGTAATACGGCCCCCAGGTGACAAAAGTCATGAAGGATCATGTCCCTATTTTTCTGAATAAGGTCATCATAAATGAAACTCTTCTTGGTCCCCTTAAATAAGGGGACCCCCGACCTCTAGATAAGTGAAAAGCTGTCGTTGGTGTCGAAATCTAGTCAAAATCTCCAAACGTCTGATCTGACTAATAAATGCCCGTCTGGGTAGTATAAGTCGCTCTTGTCCCTATTTACCAACTGACTAGAAATCCCCTCGTAACGCTCTAGACAATCAAGAATCATCGTGATAGACTATTTTTGGCCGTTGGCGAATATGATCATATCATCAGCAAATGAAATGTGTGAGATAAGAGTACTACCTCCATGCCAATAACACATACTAGGATATTCCTGAAAGCTCTATGTGAGTAGGCTTGAGAAGTAATCTGCAGCTATGATAAATAAGGAGGGGAGATGGGATCACCCTGTCTAAGCCCCATTGAGACGGAAAAAACCACTTGGGTGGCCATTTAGGAGTGTAGAAAAATGACACTCCGAGATGCACCGCCAGATCCTGTCGATCTAGATCCAATCAAATTCAAATGCCTCCAAAGCATAATAAATGAAGCTCCAGTCCATGCAATCATATGCTTTAGCCATATCTAGCTTCAACTTAGTGTTATCCCCTCATACTCTAGCATCCAAACTGTAGAGAATCTCCTGAGCTAATAAAATATTATCCGCAATCAGGCAACCAGGGATGAAGCCAATCTGTGGATGAGAGATAATG
Organism: Fraxinus americana; assembly: GCA_035079005.1. Classification (NCBI taxonomy): domain Eukaryota; kingdom Viridiplantae; phylum Streptophyta; class Magnoliopsida; order Lamiales; family Oleaceae; genus Fraxinus; species Fraxinus americana. The sequence goes on from CM068724.1 coordinate 13,416,701, forward strand.
TGCGGTAACAATGTACTCAACCAAGTGTTCAAAAGCTTAATAATGTGCTTATTGAACACTGTACATAAACTAATAGGTCTGAAGTCGCTCTATCTACAAGCATTGTCCTTCTTAGAGAGCAATACAATATTAGTAGCAACAAAACCCCTTAGAAGATGGTCGTTATCAAAGAATTCCAAGACTGCCTTGTATACGTCATCTTGAATAATGTCCCAACAATGTTGGAAAAATAGTGATAAGAACCCATCCGGGCCGCAACACTGTCAACATCTATACTGAAAATTGCCTTCCATACCTCATGAATAAAAGGGAGACGGTTTAGTGCCAAATTATCATCCTCTGTTAAAAATCCATGGGATAATATTAGAACGAATAGAGTCCAAAGGCTGTGTAAGAGCAGATAGAAGATCCTGGTAGAATGAAATAGCCGGTCTGAATGTCAGCAGTACTAGTTAAGACTTTCTCTGCCCACGTCATAATGGTCCCGATACACGATTTGATCCGACATCCTTGAACCATTGCATGGAAATATCGAGTATTATGTTATCCCTCACATACCCAAAGCGAACATCATTCTACTTCCAAAAACCCTCCCCAATAGAAAAGTTTGGTTTAAAACTATCTGAGCATGATGCAGTAAGTCACAATGTCCCTGGTGTAGAGTCTCTATCATATACTATCTCTGCCTCATCAACCTTATCCTCAGCATCCCTTACCTGCTGGAAAATATCACGAACACATGTCGATTCCACCAATGCAGTCCCTATTTTAGGGTGTAGAACTTCTCCCAAAAAGCAGCCATCCCTGTAAGATGAGATGAAGTGACCACTTCAGAGAGACAAAGGCTGAGAAATCATGAAGTTCGTCCAAACGTTGAGGAATCTGAAAGGACTGAGTCCCAATTAGAAACCCACTAAAGTAGTAAAGGCGAATGATCATATGAAGTTTGATTCAAGTGCCTCACTATAAGCTGTCGACACAACTCTACAGGTGTAGGATTAATAAGTACCTTATCTAGTCTCTTCCTAACCCGGCCATTAGTTCAAGTATATCGATTTTCAAGGAAACCAGCGTCCTCCAAACCACAGTCTAGCATCATATTAGAGAAAGCAGTAGTGTCTCGAACACAAATATTATGTCCAGTGCGCTCACCATCATGTGTAATAATGTTAAAGTCTCCCATAACTAGCCAATGGTCGTCCATTTCGAAGGAAATGTGGTGAAGACCCACCCATAAATCTCTCCTGATAGTAGCATCACATGAAGCATAGACTTGAGTCAAATAGATAGGACGCGATAGTTTGGGATCCTCAACTCTAACATGAAGGGGCTTGGGATGATCAGCAACAACAATTACAGTGGTCTCCATATTCCAAAAAACCATATCTTGTTCGACTCATTTTGAACTCTGGTGTCAAATCGCAAATATGGTTGAATATAATCAAATCAATGTTGAAGTACAAAAGGTTCTAGTATAACTAAAAGATAAACCTGATGAAACTGTATAACTCTCTTTAGGAACCGACGGGTAGCTATACTAGCTACACCTCTCACATTCCATATGATGGCACTCATATGGATGGGGAATGTAAGGAGGTATCATGTGATTGACTCCTAGTGATCCTCCTGCTCGAATGTGGATTATTTGTAGCCTTCGGGTGTTTCTTTTGTATAACAGGGACAAAGTTATCATCCTCTGTCCTCCCAACTATACCAACCAAATCCTCAATAGAAGATCTACGAAATATACCCTGCTGATGAACCTCAGTCTACAATTTGCTCTCTATATCTGACTGCTGAGACTGTAGAGATGGAATATACGCCTCAATGTTCTACTAACAAAGAGAGAGAACAATAGTGGTAATAGGTACCTGTGCACGAACTGGAGATAGACCTGTAATCTGTGAAGTTTTGATACCTACATACTCTGAATCATCTGGTATCAGTGGTTCTCGTACCATAAAATCTATGAGAGGATCAAAATATGAAGAATAGGTGGGCCTGACAACTTGGGATGAAGCCCTAGTAGTAGCAGCAACTGTAGTAGGCGTAGATGGCAATTGAAAACTGATTTGAAGAGCAACTGAGCTAAAACTGGCTGAACTGTGCAATCTGTGGGACTTATTGATGGATCAATTGACTGAACCTGAGCATGAGTACCAGCAGGAGTTGGTATATCAAATATAGCAACTGGTAGTATAGGCTGTGAAGTAGACTGAATCTGGATGCCCAAAGTGCTAGTAGTATGCTGTCCTCGCAGTTCCCTATGGACTGAAACCCATTTCTTAGGAGGCTTAGCAAATATCTAATTACCCTTTCTCTTGTCCTTAACCAAATAAGTAGGCATAGAAACATGGTCCTCAACTATGACTACAGTAGGTGGTGGTGCTGGCCATGATCCAAAAGAACAGTACTCATCACTATGCCCAAAATGTTTGCATTGAAAGCAATAGACTGGCTTCTTATCATAAAGGACAGTCGCCAGTATCTACCATGCTTCACTCTCTCAATCCAAATCCTATCAGATCAACCTCAATACATACTCGAACCTCACTAGGTAGGCGTAGATCCAATGTCGCTTCATCAATGTGAAGTGGTACTCCAATTATTTTGGCTAAGGCAAATAAACTACTTTTGGCCCGAATAAGATGAGTTCTTACAGACTAGCCTCAAGAAGATGAGGTCTTACAAGTTAGGGCCTTGCCATTGTAAGGTCTTATGGACTTAACTTGATAAGATGAGGTCATATGAATGAGCCTCGTTGTTGCAAAGTCTTGCGGACTTGCCTCAATAAGATGAGAGAAGGTTCGCCTTGAACAATTGGAATATTGTTGCGATTTTCATCAAAGGTCAACCCAAGCTTAATTATCTTGTTGAACACTTGTGTGCATTAATTTTCCTTTTCCCAATACATATGCATATACTAAGGTTCAGGATGCACCATGCTAACATCAATGTTGTTAATTTTCAAAGCTGCACTAAGCTCAAGATCAATGTATCCACTCTGACAAATAGTGTTATTCCATTTTTCTTTTCTTTGATTGACAAAGTTTTTGTGACATCATTGTGGATCCTCTTTATTTTGTTTGTATTTATAGTATACATTCAAGAGGGTAAAATGATCTCAATTAATGTAACCAAACTGAGCTTCGACTCCATATTCACTTTTTTCAGGTGGGCTTATACTAAGATATTTAGAAGTACATTTCCTGGCATCTCTATTTTTACTGATATTATTTTTGAGATATTATGCGTTCCAAGGGTATATGACAGGTGTGCCTGGCATATCTTCCAGTTAAGGCCTGGGGATTAAAGGTCGAGTTTCTTCAAGCACGGATGACTTTCCTAAGTATGAGGTCGCCAACCTCGAATTCTCTTTTATGTATTTTTTTCGTTATAGTACTTTGCCACTTCTCTATTCGTATATTGTAGTTTAGCTTGGCTTTTGTTCTTTTTTGTTTAACTGTCCTTCTCCTTTGCTGTTTTGTTTGAGTTGCGGGGTCGATATTGTCCTTCTCCTTTGCTGTTTTGGTTGAGTTGCGGGGTCGATATTAAGCCTATGGCCAATGCCTTTTGAGTCGATTTCCTTCGTGGCTTTCGTGATTCTATGTGAAGACATCTAAGTTTGGGCGGATGAATTCTAAGCTGACCTGCATTTTATCCAATTTTTTCATTAGTTCAACTCAAATATTGCATATGCTTACCCTAGGATCTAGTGGGTTGAGTTCAGAATCTACCATGTAGACTTCATTAGTATATGTGAAAGAGGTGGCAAAATGTTCTCCTACTATTGTGGAGGTGGTGCTTGCTTTGGAAATGTCTGAGTCGTTTCCTTGAGCTTAATCATATTCTCAAAGTTGACCTAGCAGATTAGGACTTTCACTTACTCTTCGAGGTCCCGAAATTTTTTGGTATTGTGACTTGCCAACTTATGGTATTGGCGTTACTTATGCTTGGGAGTCATTAAGTTCTTTCTTAGTAAAGAGATCTACGGAAGACCTCCGTGTCCCCCACCAGCGTAAAGACTCCTTCTGGGGGTTGTATTTAGAGGATGGTATTCTTCGAATCTTTCTGGATATGGGTGAGGTCAATTTGTATGTCTTTTTTATTTTCTTCGTTTAGATGTGGATTTCTTGTCCACCCTTTTTTCTTTAGGATGAGCTAAATAATTAAGGTCAGTCTTTCCTTCTTCTTGGTCTGAGGTTGCCTCATCTGCTCTAATATGCTTCTTTGCTCGACTTAGGAACTCATGATGGATCTTATGTCCATTCTCATGAGCTGACCACCAGAAGAAGAGTGTTTTTGGACTTTGTCTAGCTCAGGATAGGCATAAGGGCGGCATCATCTCATATTTTTCTATCTCCATAGACTGTTTATTAAATTTGCAAACGCAACTTTTCAAAGATTCATTGCATCCTTGTTTAATGCTCACTAGGCATTTCTTGGGCATGGATTAAGCTTTTGAGCCCATAACAAAAACTCTCTAGCTAGGTCAGACCCAGTTTTTGATTAACATCTGATGCCAACTTCTAAATCATCTTTGGGCTTTGTCCTCTAATATTAAGGGAAAAGCCCGACACATGATGGCATCACTATCTCCTTGTAGTTCCATCAAGGACGTATATTTGTCTAAATGGCTAAGGGGACTCCTCCTACTTCGCAGCCGGTAAGTTTAGGTATTTTCAACTTTTCAAATAGTGGTTCAATCAGTATATCCTCCATGATAGGGGAATGGCGGCCAATAAATTACTCTTCTACAGAGCTTCTGTACTTATCTTACAGGTTGGCTATGCGTTTTTTCATCAAGCTCATCTCAGGTTCGTCATCTTTTTATTTTATTCTTATTCTAGTCAATGAAATTTCTTAGTATTTAAACTTATTAACAATTTTTATTTATTTATTTGAAAGTTTATATATATGCACACACGTATGTATACTCACGTGTGGGACTATGGGTATGAAATTGTAGAGGTAGACTATTATTCAATTCAAATGTAATTGGCTAATGATGACATGAAATTATAATTGAATTCACAGAGCAATAAAATTAAAATCTAAATACCTTAACCAAAGATGAAGATCTAAAATGGGAAAGAAACGTCCATGATAAGCTTTTTGAATCAGAAAGAATATATGAGTTAATCTGCAAGGGGATGTATAAGTAGTATTAGGTTACTACGTTTCCATTATTAAATATCTAGTTATTATATTTAATTAATTCGAACTTAATAAAATTGTCAACAAATAATAATTAAATCATAACTTTGTTTGAATCTCATTTCAATGAGATTGGTGTGCCTTATCACATTTTGCTATAGGAACACAAATATTGAAAAATAAAGGGTACACTAGATTTGTCAAAATTGAATAAATGTCATAGCGGCCGTTGGAAATGAAATATACCATTTTACCCTCGTCCGATAAGTGAAAATTATGAAAATACCCTCACGCCATTTTAACTCGTACGGAAGTGAATAGGGGGAAAAATGGAAATCAAGATTGTTTTCGTGGGATTTTCCATACTCAAGTCAATAGTGGGCCAATTGGAGGTCATCCATTTATACTAAATTCAAACATAGTGGTCCAACAAATGGAGAAATATGAAATTCATGGGGCCAAGTGGACGTTAATTGTCAAGTGCATCTTGGGTGTATTAAATTGTAAATTCAATGAAATTATATGTACCTTAAATTATAGTCCATCAAGGATTTTTAAAGTTAGTAACGGAAGAAATCTTATCTTTACTCTTGTTATCTTGTATTTGAATTTGTATAAGTTAGATTTATCTGTAATCTTGTTGTCTTGTATTTGGATTTGTATAGGTTAGTTTTGTTGTTACCTATTTTATAGGAGTTAGCTTTGCTCAGTTTGTTCCTCATTTCAATTTTATTTTATTTTATTTTTATTTTTTCCCTTCCCCTCCTCTCCTCTAAACTAATACCAAGATGACGACCAATCCAACCTCAACCCCGACTTCCAATCCATTAATTCACAATACCAGTGAACCAAATAAATAATACATTGATTAACATTAATATTTCAGCTCAAGCACCACTCAAACTCACCTCCAATAATTATGTCACATGGAAGCTTCAGTTTGATGCTCTTTTGTAGGCTTTAATCTCATGGTTATGTCGATGGTACAAAACCATGCCCAACTACCACTCTTTCTAAAAAAAATACCATCACACCAAATCCTGAACACATGCCTTAGGTTCGTAAAGACCACTTGATCTTAAATGCTCTTGTAGGTTCTCTTTACCCTACCATCATTCCCTTCATTGCCTGAGCTGAAACCTCTCAAGAAGCCTGGACAACCCTAGCGAACATTTATGCCGAGCTGTTTCGGGAACGTATCAAACAAGCAAAAATCCATCTAAAAAATCTAACTAAGGGGTTACTGAATTTCTTCAAACTGTAAAAGCTCGTGATGACGAACTGGCCATTCTTGGAGCAACAATTGATGATGAAGATCTGGCTGAAAAGATCCTTGATGGACTGGGAGATGATTACAAAGACTTAGTGTGTGCTATCTAAGCCAGAGACAATCCAATTTCGTTGATGAACTTCATGAAAAGCTCTTCACCTTTGAGGCATCCATTCACAGTAATAAACGTGTCCTCATTTTCCTGCCTCTGCTAACCCAACTGTAAATCATGCTTGCGTGCTTCTAACGGAAATTCAAATTGTAAAACTTACTTGAAATCACCAAAACGAGGTTGAATCACTTGCCTTTTGTTTGCTTGTCTCATACACTGCTTTGTACTCACTCATTGGTCAGAAATTCAATCACAAAGGGAGGAATTTGATAGCCACAATCCAAGAACCAATTTAGAGATGATATATTTTAAAAACAAGCCACCACCCATACGTATTTTTCTCTCTTGATTTTTTCATACGAATTTGTGTATTCTTCTCTTTTCTTTTTGTGGTGGATGTTGTATATGGGAGTTGTGGGTTGTGAGGAGTTGGGTTTCAAATTCAATTTTCTCAATTTCCTCAACTTCTCCCTCCAATAACACTATCATATAATCCTGGTCGGGTCGGGTCACATGGGTGATCCATTTTCTTCCAACATCTCTCACTCGCACATGATGAGCTTGACCTGATTCTAATATCAATTATATTTATCTCAACGTCTCTAAGTTCATACAGGTAAATGGATCGTGCGACCAACAAGTTAATTTAAGAGCACACAACACTATACACCTGTTAGGGATATATAGTAGATCTAGAAGAGGAAATATATTTCTCGCTATACCCTAAACGTATTTTATAACACCAGATTGAGTATTTCTGACCCATCAATTTATTTTAAAACATACTCAACCTTCTCATTTATATTGTATTCACAATTGTGTCACAAAACTCAAATGATTAACATAATTGTCCGGCAGGTGATTACAAGCTGAGGTGTTAGATAAAATAGTCTTCATTTCCTACTTGAATCTCTTCATTTCAAGTCAACTGTTTTCCTAGACATGTTCCATCAAATCGAATCAACCATAGTTATTGGCAACATGCTAAAGTTGCAACACTAAAATAAAATTTTGAAAAACAGTCAAAAGTCATAAGGGTATATAAGTGAGGCCATATGTGCCTCAGAGACTCGCACAATGAAGAAGCAGGGATCAATTCTTTCATTTCTCATTGGTCATTAAAGCACATGTGGTATGAAACACGTACTACAATGTTTTCTCCCTTTCTTAGGACGTATGTCTAATCTTACAAGTAAAATACACCATACAGATCATTGTTTAGATATTCCTCAATATCTAACACGAGTTCTCCTTATATATATTCCTCTAGGCAATCTCAATCAAAAACTCGATCTGGCTATATAACAGGTCTTACGGATAGTAAAACAAAATCCATACTGATTACTTGTTGTAATCTCATCAAGGCGACTGGATCATTTACACAATATGATCACCATGTCACATCTCGGCATACCTTAAAGTGTTTGAGGCGATTGTTCGTGTGAATGAACCAATCTTAACCTGTTTGACATACTTTATGTATGCATATCCAAAGGTAATCCAAAACAATAAAAGATTACTCTTAACATATGAACCAAAAATACTGTTCATTAATGGACTTGTAGAAAGAAAAAAATTTACATAGTACATAACTCAAATTCTACGCAATCCTAGAGTTCTAACATTATTAATAAAAATATCTCTAAGGATAGGTTTTGTAAATGAATCAGCTACCATTTGGTGCGTAGAAATATGCTGCAAACTTATATTTTGTATCAATGTGTTTGGTTCTGCTGTGACATTTGAGACCCTTTGTATATGCAATAGCTACCTGACTATCATAGTAAATCAATACAGGTCCCACGTCACCACTAAGGATTCTTAGATGATGTAAGAATCTCCTTAGCTAAATAGTTTCTTGTACCGCTGAAACACATGCTATGAATTCTGCTTCCATTGTAGACAAGGAAATGCATGTCAGTTTCTTGCTACTCCAAGAGATGGAACCATTATTAAGCAAGAATGCATATCCTGAAGTTGATTTACGCTCATCTAGGTCTCCATCCAATCAGCATCCATGTATCCTTTTAAGCACAAATCATTCCAATGATAGCATAAAGAATAATTAGCTGCACCCTTCAAGTATCTCAATATCCTCTTAACAGCTTTCCAATGCTCTCTTCCAGGATTAGATTGATATCTGCTGACCAAAGCTATGGCATAACAAATGTTAGGATGAGTACACATCATAGCGTACATCAAGCTCCCAACCGTACTAAAGTATGGAACTCTGGACATTTCTTCTTTTTCCTCAATAGTTTTAGGACACATATGAAGACTTAGAGTTTTGCCTTTCGATACGGGAGTGTCAATGGGACTGTAATTCTCCATTTTGAAACGTTCAAGAATTTTCTTTATATATGGCTCTTGTGACAGAGCTAGAAGCCTTTTCGAACAATCTCTATGGATTTTAACACCAAATATATAATCTACTTCACCCATGTCCTTCATTTTAAGATTTGAGGACAACCATTTCTTATTGGTTTTAATATACTCCTTATCATTCCCGGCTAGTAAGATATCATCTACGTAGAGTGATAAAATTAAAAATTTCTCATTGGACCTTTTCAAAAATATATTATTATCTTCATCCATCATGACAAAATTGTATGAGATAATTGCTTTGTCAAATCTCAAGTACCACTGTCTAGAATACTGCTTTAGGCCATAGATTAATCTATTCAATTTACAAACTTTATTCTCCTGGCCAGTTTTGAATGAAACCTACTGGTTGTTGCATGTAGATTTCTTCATCCAATTCTCCATTGAGAAATGCAGTCTTCAAGTCCATTTGATATAATTCTAAATCTAAACGTGCCACGATAGCTAAGAGTAGGTGAATTGAAGTAAATCTCACTACTAGTGAAAAGGTCTCTTGATAATCTATACCCTCTTGTTGAATATAACCCTTTGCCACCAAGCGAGTCTTATACCTCTCTATAGTCCCACCAACTATTGCTTTATTTTGAGAACTCATTTGTTTCCAATGGCTTTTTGATTAGTGTATTTTGTACACTTATTTGTGGCCCTAAATCAGGATATTTTATTGTCTTTTGGATCAAATTCTACCTAATTTATGTTAAATTATGTTTTGTAGGTAAAACTTCATGTTTAACGAAGAATTTGAGTAAAGAATGTCGAAATTGAATGAAATCCACAATTTTGTAGATTAAAGTCTACACGATAGAAATTGAAGGATTAAATTGCATTAATTCCAAAGATGAGATGACTTGAAGAAATACAAAGTTAATGGACTAGCAATTGTAATAGCACTTCAATTGGAATTGGAATCCTAATTATACTACAATTGATGGGTGGCTGAGAAGGATAAATGGACATGCAGACATAAATGTGAGGGGGGGTTCGGGGCTTAAATTGAAGATACATTGAGAAACCCGAGGACAAACAGAAACCCGACTGAGAAATAAAAAGAATGAGGCAGCTTTGAAGTCAACAATTTGGTGAACAACATATATAAAGCATACTCACAGGGAAGTGGGAGGAAAGAAAAGGCAAAGTAAAAGTGGCTTAGAAATCAATTTATATTCACGCATACCGAGGCAGGCAAGGAGAAAGGAATTGTATACAGAAACGGGGAAAAGACTAGCAATTCAATTAATTCCAGATTTATTCACGTTTGGACAATTTTTGGTGATTTCTTTCCACTTTTACTTGTTTTTCATTTTTCCAACATGAATAACTAATTTTCATATTAGGGAAAACAATGTAATCGACTTGTGATCCTTAGTTCTTTAATTCAAGAATTCTGTGTTTTATTCTTTAATGTGTTGATTTTATTATGATTGCAATGCATTGAATTACCTAATCAATAATTTGATGATCCATTGAGTTTCTTAAGAATCGAGAGTTGGGTTTGAGACTTAGAACGTGTAATAAAATTCGATAACGAAGTATAACATGTAGAGATACCTATACTAAGTATTACGATCGTTATATGAATTCCTAGTGCCATAATTCGTTTAACTAAGGGTAATTTGCATATAGATATGTAATTGAATTAGTTAAATAGGCTCAATGAGAACTCCAGAGGGGTAAATTGAATACCTTAGGAGAATTCGACCGAACACTACATTATGTTAGAATCTTGAATTAAGAATTGAGGTGATCATTAGATGAACTTGTTTTGCCCTAATATTAATTAAGTATTCCAATTTTCTATCAATCAGTGTTTGAAATCTTTTTATATTTTCCATTAGTTTTAGGTAGTTAGTTCATAAAAGAAAAATAATTTTCACAACTTTTACCATACTTTATTTGTTTACTTTCATCAAATAAGAGTTAGAAAAAGTAGATTAAGACTAAAGTATGGTCCTCATGGGAACGATAATCCGGACTCAAAAGGTCCACTATATTACTTGTTACGATATTGTACACTTGCGTATAAAAAACGCAACAAGTTTTTGGTGTCGTTGCTAGGGAGTATTTACTTTTAGTCTTTATTTATTTATTTTTAACTGTTATGTGTTTTTTTCTTTGTTTTCCTTTTTTATATCGTTTAACTCACCCCTTACAGTTTTAATCTATCTTGTGTTGGTATTCTCTCTTTGTACTTATCAGATATTTACACATGATTCTGACATTGGTAAAGTAACAAAATTGTTGCAATGACAAATCTCTACGTGGATTATCAGGATATGATTGGAGGATGTCCAAGTTGTGAAAATTGTTATGAGGTGCATTGTATTGGGAAATGCTTGTTCTCTAGTTTATACAGGCCGAAACTTCTCAGATTTCGAAAATATTTGATTTTTAGAAAACAAGCGATTGAAAATTTTGATGAAAAGTGCATGCTCGTGAGAGATTTTGTACTTGATTATTGGGATGAGGACATCAAACTTATGGGAGATGATCCTCCCCTATTGAACGAGAAGGTACTTGCAAAGTACTTTAAAGAACTTTCCAAGTTGGATGAAAACAATATGCTTATGGGAGATTACATGTACGGGGATGGATTTCAACAATGAGGATATAATCCACTTCAAGGGGTCATCAGGATCGACTTCTCATTGCCCGTGGATTTAGATTACAGACCTAACAATCTACCCGATGAGAGTTCAACAATTGAAGAAGAGTAAAAAAAGAGTGAAGATTTAATCGCAATGAGGCTAAACGAAGATTTGGCTATCAATAAGAAGGAAATCAACTCACATTTTTCCCACTTTATTGATTGTCCAAAAATTGATTTTGTGATTGGGCCTGACGAGAAAATAGAAATCTACATAGTTGAAGATGAGTCAGATGGAATAGACAAGTCCTATTATGTTGAAAAGGGCAAGGAAGAGGTGTGGAGTTCAAATGAAAAGTGGATCAAAGTCAAAAGAAGAAAAATGGACAAGGCATCAAAAGCCTTCTTTAGATGTCCTTGATCAGCCGCCGTAGAGTCGAGCTAAAGACTATAAAAAAACGCTTCTTGGGAGGCAACCCAAATTTCTTTTTTATTTTATTTTATTTTATTTTTTAAGTTTTAGGATAGTTTAATTTATTTGGAACTCATCAACCTTACCCGTTTCCCCTTAGGTCTTCGATAAGTTAGTTGGGTTATTAAATGTTAGAGTTAAGTGACACATATTCCAGTTATTTGATCTTAATGACTTATTTGATTTTTCAGGAACAGGACGTCGCGGAACACTTAAACCAACATTGACCAAGGAGCCAACTGAGCAATATGAAAGCTTGCATTGGAATTACATGCCTTATCAAGGGAGCCTGTTCTTCATTTTCTTCTCTACCCTTTTATATGCGGATTTAGAATTAAAGACATTGAGGGTAATGTCTAGTTTAAGTTTGGGGGTGGAAAACATGAGTTTTCATTTTATTTATTTATTTTTTGTGTTTTTGTGTGCCTTAATATTTAAAAAAATTGAAAAATTTTAAAAATATTTTCTTTTTGTGTGCTTGTGTGAGTTAGTTGGCCTGATTGGCAATGATGAATATATTAAATTATAAATTGATCTATGAATGGTGAATAAGTTGCATGTTTAGATTAATTGTTGTTTTTTCATGTGAAATTTGATATATATTGAGCACATGAATTAAGTTAAGCATTGTGTAGAAATAAGTTCATTTCATAATTGGATATATTGAAATAGTGGACCATAGATGCTAAACTCAAAACCACTATATTCTACATTCTTGGACCAAATTTAGAATGGTTTGGGGGATTTCACTGTTGTAGTGAGATATTGAGATAAATAGGGATTCCATGTGTGAAATTAAAAATCTTGTGTGAATTAACTAAGGTCAATAGAATGCAATTTGGTGAAAATCTTAAATTAAAGGTTGGTTTACTTGAATAAGTGTTTAATGAGGGACATTACACTAATCAAGGCATAAAAAATATTTTATTTAAAAATTTCTCTTCGTAACCTTTATGACTCGAGCAATTAAGCCTGCGAGGGTCTTTAAAACCTAGTGCCCTATGATTATCTGAATTGAAAGTTATCGGCCGAAAGCTTATTACATGGGTCATTTAGAAAGTTTAAGGATAGAATGCCTCAAATAAAGAAAAAATTGTGGAAATAAAGAAAAAAAAAGAGACAAAAAAAATCAGAAAAAGCAGGTGCATGTAACAAAAGACGCACCAAATGCCTTGGTTATATCCCAAACACTTAAGGAAATTCAACTTTTAATAAGGGATTATTAGCCTAGTTAAGTCTTAGAGATTGAAGCAATCGGATTTAATAGGAAATCCTTTTTTATTGACATATTGACGTGCAATTAGTGAGATTTACCTAGACTAGAGAGGTGAGAATAGCATTAAATTCAACTTTAGTTCATACACTTGAAAAGATAAAAAATAATAAGTTTGGAGGTGTGTGAATCTTACGAGTAATGAAAGAATACATTTGACCATTGAGAGTCGAGAATTGAAACAACTTATGAATTCATAATGCTATACTTAATTCTTCATACACACACAGACGTCGATTGTGCATTGGAAAAGTGGATTTTAATTTTTGTATTATAATTTTGAAGTTGTGCATTAATATGTTATTATGATTTCAATCCCGAGATAAAAAGTCGGGTTAGCTGCTAAACCTTGTTGTTTACTTGATTGACTGACCACCAATTAGGTAATTAGCATTACTTTTTTGTGTGTTTGTTAGGTTTTAATTTTCTTTGAGGACAAACAAGATTCAAGTTTGGGGGTGTTGATTAGTGTATTTTGTACACTTATTTGTGGCCTTAAGTCATGATATTTTATTGTCTTTTGGATTAAATTCTACCTAATTTATGTTAAATTATGTTTTGTTGGTAAAACTTCATGTTTAACGAAAAATTTGAGAAAAGAATGCCGAAATTGAATGAAATCCACAATTTTGTAGATTAAAGTCTACACGATAGAAATTGAAGGATTAAATTGCATTAATTCCAAAGATGAGATGACTTGGAGAAATACAATTAATGGACTTGCAATTGTAATGGCACTTCAATTGGAATTGGAATTGGAATCCTAATTATACTACAATTGATGGGTGGCTGAGAAGGATAAATTTTTGGTGATTTCTTTCAACTTTTACTTGTTTTTCATTTTTCCAACATGAATAACTAATTTTCATATTAGGGAAAACAATGTAATCGACTTGTGATCTTTAGTTCTTTAATTCAAGAATTCTGTATTTTATTCTTTCATGTGTTGATTTTATTATGATTGCAATGCATTGAATTACCTAATCAATAATTTGATGATCCATTGAGTTTCTTACGAATGGAGATGTGAGTTTGAGACTTAGAACGTGTAATAAAATTCGGTAACGAAGTATAACGTGTGGAGATACATATACTAAGTATTACGGTCTTTATATGAATTTCTAGTGCCATAACTCCTTTAACTAAGGGTAATTCGCATAGAGATATGGAATTGAATTAGTTAAATAGGCTCAACGAGAACTCGAGAGGGGTAAATTGAATACCGAAGGAGAACTTGACCGAATATTACATTAGGTTAGAATCTTGAATTAAGAATTGAGGTGATCATTAGATGAATTTGTTTTGCCCTAGTATTCATTATGTATTCCAATTTTCTATCAATCAGTGTTTGAAATCTTTTTATACTTTTCATTAGTTTTAGGTAGTTAGTTCATAAAAGAAAAATAATTTTCACAACTTTTACCATACTTTATTTGTTTGCTTTCATCAAATAAGAGTTAGAAAAAGTAGATTAAGACTAAAGTATAGCCTTCATGGGAACGATAATCCGGACTCAAAAGGTCCACTATATTACTTGTTACGATATCGTACACTTGCGTATAAAAAACGCAACACTTTTCGACCAGATGGAAGATCAACCAATTTCCAGACTTGATTCGATTTCGTAGACTCCATCTCTTCTTCCATTGCATTCTTCCACTTTTCCTTTGCAGGGCATGATAGTTTTTCTTGTACTGATTTTAGTTCTTCATAATCTTCTGGAGATACTAAAAAAACTTGCCCTTTAATCTCGAAATGACCTTTAGGCATGGTTGGAGATAAATGGCTCCCATTTCGATCAACAGATTCCTCTAGTGCCTCAGTTGATCCATCAAGTACAACTCTATCATCTAATTCATACAAAGGTTCTCCCTTTTAAATGTCTCCCATACTAGGAAAATCATTCTCAAGAAATGTCACATCACGTGATTCTATCTCAGTTATAGTCACATTTCAAATTTTACTAATAAACACATATCCTTTGCATTGGTCTGAGTATCTTATAAGAATACACTTCTTGCCCCGCGGACCCAATTTTCCAAACTTACTTGAGGAATTATGGATATAGGCAGCTGATCCCCAAGATCTAAGAGAATTCAAATAAGGGGATCTACTTGTCCAAAGCTGATATGGTATAGTAGGTACCGATTTTGAGGGAACTTTATTCAAAATATAGGTCGCAGTTAACAAAGCATCTCCCCAATAGAAAATAGGCAAGTTAGCCTGCGCCATCATGGACCTCACCATTTCTAACAACGTTCTATTCTTCCTTTCAGAAACACCATTTTGTTGAGGTGTATTAGGAAGTTAACTATCTAATGATTCCCTTATCATTGTATATTTCTTTGAACTCATCGGATAGATATTCACGTCCTTGATCAGTTCTTAAGGCTTTTACCTTTCTATCTATTTGATTTTCTACCACATTTAAATATCGTCTAAAGCATTCTATGCCTCTGACTTATAAGAAATCAAATAGACATAACTGTTCTATAAAAGTAATGAAATAAGAGGCTCCATGTCTTGTCCTCACATTCATTGGACCACATATATCTCAATGGACTAACTGCAATAGAAGTTCGGCTCTTAAGGCTTTACCAAGAGGCTCCATGTCTTGTCCTCACATTCATCGGCCCATATATATCTGAATGGACTAATTGCAATGGATGTTCGGCTCTTAAGGCTTTATCGAATGGTTTTCGTGTTGTTTTTCCGATTAAGCAATGTTCACAAGTAGGTAACGTAACCTTAGATTGAACCAACCAAGCCTTCTTTGGCTAACCTACTCATTCGCTCTTGTCCAATATGTCCTAATCTAGCATGCCATATAGATATATCAACATTCAAATCTTTAGAAGAAGAAGATACATTCATAGAAAAACAACGATCAGCATAATAATTATAATGTTTGGATCACAATCTACATGTCCAAATCCATAACATACATTACCATTGTTTATACGAACAAAGTTACCACAAAAGTTCAAACTGAAACCTAATTTTAAAATAACAACAATAGAAATTAAATTCCTTCATATCCCCGGTGCAAATAGGACATCATGAAGGAGAATTGTACGGTCACCACGCAAATGTAACTTGCATGTACCGATCCTTTTCACCTCCACTCTATCATCGTTGCCGACGTATATCCACTTCGTACCAGCTGGAATCGACGGAACTCCACAGTCGCTTTTCGATCCCTAGTTACATGGTATGTCACTCCCGAGTCTACAATCCACTTAGGATAAGATTCAGTTAGCATAACAGTGCTTAAAACATAAATAGCACTAAAATAAGTATTCATAAGAGCTACTTTCTTTGGCTCAGGGCATTCTCAAGCAAAGTGGCCCAGTACCTGACAATTGAAACATGTCAACTTGCTCTTATTTTTCTTCTTTCCAAACCATTTACCCTTTCTATTGCGTTTTGTTTTGTTCTTTTTAGGTCCTTGTCCGGTTTTTTTTTCCTTCGCTTTTCCGCCTTTGAACTAGTTCTTCTTACACTTAAAGCCTGAAGCTTTTCCAGAACTAGTTTCATCTACAAAAATATGTCCCAGATATTTAGCTGCACCAAGGTGCTCATCCTCTAGTTCCACATGGCGGGCAGCATCAGCTAATATTTTGATGCTATCATTGTGAGTCAAATTGACTTTTAGATGTTCCCAATTATCGGGAAGGGAGCATATCAAAGTCTGAACTTGTTGCTCATCAGAGAGTACGAGACCAGCTGACTTCAGTTCCCTAATCATAGTAGACATGATCCTTACATGCTGTTTGATGTTGTGATTAGGAAGTTTTTGTAAGTATCAAACTTAATAGTCAGCTATCTCATTCTAGTCACACTAGTACCACCATATTTCTCTCTGAAACATTTCCAGATGTCATGAGCAGTCGGGAATTGCTCACATTCATGAATGAGATCATCCACCACGGAACTTACCAAAATTGCACGAGCAGTGGAATCTTTCTTTTTCCATGTCTGGTAAGTTTCCTGATCCTTTCTATGTTGAGATGTTTGACCTATCCCTGGGTCTTCCATCATGTGGTTAAAGCCCTCAAGGCAATTCTGTTCCTCCAGCACATACCAAATATTATGGCGCCAAGTGTTATAGTTATCGCCATTCAATTTTTCACCCTTATTAAGGTCAGCTATGATATTCTTAGATGCTATGGTCAGTTAAACATTTTAGAGACAATCATATAAATGTGCATTTATGCACACATCATTTTGCACTCATACAAATTAAGTTTTATGATAATTTCACAATAGACACGGAGTCGAAAGTTCACTAAGTTCCCAATCATCGTCCAATATCCTAATGTTACATTATCACAAAATTAATTTCATAGAGCAAAATCATAGGTTCTAGGTCAGAATTACTCAAACTCTTTTAACCTTAGAACTCCCACTAAATTAAGCTATTAAACATGTACAAAATAGGCAAAATATTTTGACTATATGTGATAAATATGAAACATACATATAAATCTCAAAAAAAAAAAAAATGTTAAGTATGTACATGCGATCATATTAAGCATCTTTAAGCAACTACTAAACATGGAAAAACAACAAAAAAAAAATTTCACATGTACATTTTTCGACAATCTAAACTAACTATACATATCTAAATTAATTATAAAATTCTCATTTTTTGAATTCCATTTCCTTATCAAGATCCTGATCAAATAACTGTAGAGCAGAGGTGACAAATTATCCAAAACTTCAATAGCAACATCATGCAAATTTTTAGGAAGCGTCCTCATTAGATGAAACATACTTTCCACCTCACATATTGGCTATCCCAAATGTATCACTTCGACACATTGTTTTGAGGTATTTTATGTGTTGTATTAGGTTATGTTGTGGATCCATTTCATAGTTTCTATAAGTACGTAATTTTTTAGCACATTCCACAACCCGTGCTCTTCTAGCTTTTCCTCTAAGGATGCTAAAAGTACGCATTTATCCAGCCATATCTAATCAAGCACAAGAATTGGAAACTAGTCACAATGAATCACATAACCTAATCAAGATTCACACCACTTATGAACGTATAGAAAATGTGGTATATTAAATACTTTCAGAATATTTACCATTTGAAAAATGAGAGTACCAGAAAAAATGAGCTCCCACTAGGTAAATACCACTAAATAAATATTATTGATTTTTATTAAAAAAAATCAGAATTTAACCAGGTCCAAAATATACATATACAAATTGGTATTGGAATAAACAACTTCCAAAAATAACATTGGGACCATTATGCAACATGCAATTTCTCAAATTGCATTTGGAATCACTCACCTTTACGGCAACAGTTAATGATTCTGGAAAAAAAAAAAATTCCTCACAGGTAATGTTTATCTTCTCCCAAAAAAAAAAAAAAAAAGATTACAGCCGAAACTTCAGTAGGCCATAACTACTTCAATTTAATGCCAAAAATTATGTTCTTTATACCATTGGAAAGCTCTTGAAAAGATCTATCCAACCATATAAAATGGGCAACGTGGAACTTAATGTGAAAGAAGTTATCATGCGATGAAGTTTCGATTTTCTCAACTAGGGTTCCATTGTTTTCCCAAAATACAAATCCAAACGCAGTGAAATTTTCCAGATATATGTTCTCTTTAATATCATGAACATACAAGACAAATTTCATGAACTTATACGAAGTATATCAAAAGTTGCCATGAACGATGTTCAAGCTTTTGAAGAAAACAAGATACACGTGTTTTAATTATTTCTAACCATTTCTAGCATGAACTTAAGCAAGAAAACAACCTACTAAGGCTCTGATACCAATGTAAAACATGCTTGTATACTTCTAACGGAAATTCAAATTGTAAAACTTACTTAAAACCACCAAAACGAGGTTGAATCACTTGTATTTTGTTTGTTTGTCTCCTACTCTACTTTGTACTCACTCCTTGGTCGGAAATTCAATCACAAAGGAAGGAATTTGATAGCCACAATCCAAGAACCAATTTGGAGATGATATACTTAAAAAACAAGCCACCACCCACGTGTATTTTTCTCTATTGATTTTTTCATACGAATTTGTGTATTCTTCTCTTTTCTTTTTTGTGGTGGAAGATGTATATGGGAGTTGTGGGTTGTGAGAAGTTGAGTTTCAAATTCAATTTTCTCAACATCCTCAACTTCTCCCTCCAATAAAACTCTCATATAATCCGATTCGAGTCAGCCCACATGGGTGACGCTTTTTTTTTTCCAACACCAACAAATTAAACCAATACTGGTTCGCGCTCATCAGGAACCAATAAACCACCATCAAATTATGGTGTCAACAACATAGGCTGGTGTCCTTCGCCCACCTTCGATGCTCATCCTTTTACACCAAACACAACTGGAACCAATCCTCGTACTAGGCCTCATCCACGGACTTATCTTGGCTATTGTCAAAAATGTTGAATACATGGTCACACTACTAGACGTCGTCCTTTATTTCGCTTAGTCCTAGTTGAACATTCAAACAACAAAAATAAAGCAGGAACTTCATCTTCACCGTGCAACCAAAAGCACATTTTGCTGCCAATGCTTTGAATGACAGCATGGTTTCTGGACAGTGAAGCTTCCCGCCATGTAACTTTCGACTTGAGCAACTTATCACTTCACTCTCCTTACACAGGTTTCAATGACATTATGATTAGAGATGGCACGACGCTTCCCATCATTCATACAGGTTTTACATCCCTCAAAACTCTTACTTCTCAATTTTCATTAGATAATGTTTTGTGTGTACCTAGAATGAAAAAAAAATATATGATATCTATCTCACAATTTTGTGCTTCAAACAATGTATTTGTTGAATTCTTACCTTCTACTTGTTTTTGGTAAAGGAACTTTGTATGGGAACTCTTCTAGAAAATATCTTTTGAATTAAAACAACCACAAGTGTACCGTTCGTTAACAAGTGATAAAGTAGATTTGAGTCCACGTATTGTCCCACATAGATTGATTTAGTTCAATTTCAAATTTTCGCAACCTTACCCGAATATGAATAATATGGTGTGTTTGTTTGTGATAAAATTATGACTAAAATAGTCTACTTATGCAATTATGAGTAAATTAACTAAATTAAATGCAAATTATGCTAAATGCAAATTGATATGTTTAATAAATGACAAACGCACTAGGATCCCTAATTTCCATGCAATAATCATTTTAACCATAGTTCTACACTTTGATAACATTGAATTTTGATTAATCAATGTTCCTATTTTATTTAACAATCACTCTCAAGTAATGTTAAACATATTCTCATATATGACCCGGCTATATTCCTATGACGGATGTGAACATACAAGAGTGCATGAATTTTTATGAACATTTAAATATTCACATAGAGTATAGCAGTATATTTCTATTTCTTGTCGGATCTTATGACAATTTATACCATGTCGAACCTATTTTCCTTCTTTCAAATGCATAAAATAGGCTATCATATTCACACATCTAACATACACAATAATTGAAGTGAAAAGAAATCATATAAATCATTCAATATCTTTCAATGTCAAGTATGTAAAACTAAAGAATAAAAATTCATATTACACGTTTCATCGTTCTCCTAGCACAAAGAAAACAAGCTTAGCATGTTATGAAAAAGAAAATAAAAGAAATATTGAAGAATCGACATCACCTAAATAAAGTTTGAATTAAGTCTTCGAGTTTGGAATCGATCTTCGTGTTTCTTACCTCCTTCTATGCTCCAATATCTATTAGAATGTGTCTCCCCTTCATTATGGACAGCTCTAAGCGTTAAAACAAGGTTCCCAACATTGTTTTCATAAGAGTTTTATTCAAATAAGGAAAATGAAAATTTTCCTCTGGGAATGTATTATGCTATAGCATAGTTCAATAAATTTCAACCCTGGAATTCCCTGAATCATGCCATGCGACTACATGGATAGAATAAAGCATACTCTAAGTGTAATTTCATTCTTTGCGTTTGTCTTCTAGCTTCGTTTTCTCATTTGTTGATCACTTTCTCACTTCTTTTTCTTCTTCTAATACTTCATGTCTTTGATCAATTGTTCTTCGAATCTTTCACATCCTCGTTTCTTCTTCAGGGTCATCTTTCAACTATTTACACTTTGGTTCCTAAACTTTGGTTTTCTTCCATTTTAGTCTTTTTTCACTTGCTTTTCCTAAATTCCACCATGCCCATCGAATGTTATCTTACAAAATATAATTTATATAAAATTAAGCCATATTCCAATAAATTTATCAATAATTATCCATATTTTGTAGCCAAAATAAGTGTCTAAAACACACGTATCAATAACAACATTTTTGAAGGGCCCAACTAAAGACAGTGTGTATAAGTGGCCACTAAATTCCCCATTATTTGCTTTCTCTAGTTTCAAGACTACTTCATCCGAATGGCACCATAGATTGAGACGTCCCGCTTTTCCTATTTTGAAGCTTATGGTTTCTAAATATCATTTAAGTTTAGCTTCTTCTATTTTTTCTAATTTTTCATGTGAGCCACTACAATAAGTGGGTGTTTGGTGGGGATTAAAATTAGATTTTTAGTAGATTGTGATAGAAGTTTTTGAAATGTGTGGTTTAAAAGTTGCGAGACCCATGATATATGTGGTTAATATTGATTGTTTTTCTTTGACCTAAGATTAAAATCTGATTTTAATCTGAAACAAACATGGCCTAAGAGTCATAAACTTTTTTTCTCTAATTCAACTCTTGTCTCTACTCAACCTTTTCAAATAATATTTTCTGATGTTTGGAATTCACCAATTATGTCTCATAATGGATTTAAATATTATGTAATTTTTGTTGATCATTTTACCAAATACATTTAGCTTTATCCTCTCAAACAAAAATATGAAGTAAAAGAATTGTTCATTAGATTTAAAGCCATTGTCGAGAAATATTTTAATCTTAATATCTAGACACTATATTATAATAATAGTGGTGAATTTATAGCTCTTGCACTTTGCCTCACACAACTGAGCAAAATGGTTTTTCAAAGAGACGACACCTTCATATAATTGAAACATGTGTCATTTTTCTTTCTCATGCTTCACTTCCTTTAACTTTTCTCATTCTTTTGCACTGTCATGTACCTAATTAATCACATGCCAACTTCGAAATTAAATTTATTTTCTCCTTATGAATTTTTTTTTGTGTTCCTCCTAATTATCTTAAACTCAGAATTTGGTTGTCTATGTTATCCTTGGCTTAGAAGATATACTTTCATAAACTTGAGTCCCACTCTAAACCTTGAGTATTTATTGTGTACTCTCTAACTCAAAATGCTTATTATTGTTATGATCCTTCAACTTCAGAAATCTACGTTTCCAGACATTTAAATTTATTGAGTCTATTTTTCCTTTTAACTCTTTATCCATTTCATCTCCACGTCCCAAGTCATCTACGATCTATACTTGGGTTCCACTAATGCTTAAAATCAACGAAAACGCCAACAATTCAACACCATTTATACAATCATCTGACTTGGATACTCAAAGGTAGTCCATGTGTAAAGCTTCAACACAATCGGTTACAACATAACTATCACACCTGACCTTACACCCTCTATCCCTCATTCTCCTAACCAATTACACGAGCTATTTCTAGATCAACCTATAACACTTTCCAAACAACTCAATCAATGACCACTAGGGCAAAAGACAATGTTGACCTCAAAAAATGCGTCAACTGAATCCCTTCCACCTTTCCTCCACGTGGACATCACCTGCACACTGGAACACCCATTAGGAAGCAAAGGCCACCGATCAAGAAAAAAATCTGGCGACCATTTGCACTCCGACGGTCAGGTTAACGGTCGGACAAAAAAAAGTGCAAGAGAGGAAGAGGAAATTTGGATAGGATTAAAAATCATACCTTATTATGAATGTAACTCACACACACACACAC
This sequence comes from Fraxinus americana, assembly GCA_035079005.1. Classification (NCBI taxonomy): domain Eukaryota; kingdom Viridiplantae; phylum Streptophyta; class Magnoliopsida; order Lamiales; family Oleaceae; genus Fraxinus; species Fraxinus americana. Next base: position 13,439,869 of record CM068724.1, read on the forward strand.
ACACACACACACACACACACACACACACACACATATATATATATATATATATATATATATATATATATATATATATAACAATGTAAATGGGCCACATGGGTAATGGGCCGAGCCCAAGATGCAAATTGTTTTGTTTAATAAGTCCAATCTAGTAAATAGTTGATGCCACGTAATTTATAAGTGTAACAATAGTCCCCCAAGTCTGAGTCGTACATTCATGTGCGAGTTTGACTTTGAAATATAAGTGTCAAGTACACGAGGTCTTACATATTGCCTTAGAAATATGAATATCTCCAATAAGTGAAGACATACAAATTGCTTCGAAAATATGCATCGATCTCAAATATGTGAGGATTTATGAATGCCCTTGAAAGTATCTGTGTGAGCCTGAATAAGCGAGGGCTTACAGATTGCCTCGAAAGATGTTGTATATAATTTGTCAAAATTTTGAAAGCATCTCCTTTGTAATATGGACTAAACAAACCTGTAATACAATATAATATCTCCACTGCACATATATAAAATAAGTTTGGGGTCCATTTGACACTCAAGTTACTCATGACAATAAAGTGAATAATAACATTAAATTTCTTTAAGATATAATATGCAGAGAGCTTACCATGACCTGCATGCTTGCACAACATAGTGTAATAGTAGTGCTATAGTGAAGCAAGATGTTGATAATATAGATAACGTAACATACGTACTGACAGTAGTGAAAATAGTGTCATGACATACTAATGTAGATTTATCATGCATACTTGACAGCAATAATATAATGCATATGCTAGTAGTAATAATGTAATGATACAAAGATACTAGTATCACAATAGTCTCCCAAGTCTGAGTCGAATATTAATATGTTGATCGGACTTGGAATATAAGTCATTGTGATGAAGTTGATGTAGAAACGAGACTAAATATATAAGCCACTATGATAAGCTGATGCAGAGACGATGCTTTGAATGTGTAAGTTGCAAAGGCGACTCTCTGGACATAATTAGCCATAATAAGCTGACATTCTTACATGGGGGTGGCGCATCCATGTCAAGGGCTTCCTCCATGGTAATTGATCCAGCCATGGAAAGCTTCGTCTTCGTAGGTATTAAGGTGGGCTCTCCGTACAAAGCGGTAAATAATATAAACTCTAAAGATTAGTAGATGTAACATAGCTGAAGCAGAAACAAAGCTCTGAAAGATAGGCAGCTATAATACAGTCGATGCTAAGGCATGATGAGCTCTTTGAAGATAAATGTAGCTGGAATGCAACATCTTGTGATGTGAGGTATCTCGTAGAGTGAGGAATGACTATCGAGCCAGTGGCTCGGCTTGAGCTTTCGATGTCTTATATGCTAGCCTTGAATAGAAGAGGTCTTAAAATTGGATTCGACAATAGTGAAAAGTGAGGAATAAATATCTCGCGAATAGCTCTTAAATTATTGGAGTCCTATAAACTGGCCTCTGAATGATGAGGTCTTACACATAGGTGGATGATAGTAAGATGTGAGGAATAAGCATCTCGTAAAGTCAGGAATAAACATCGGCGAGGTGAGGAATAAACATCCAGCGAATAGCTCTCGAACTGTCGAAGTTCTTATAAACTCGCCTCGAAATGACGAGGTCTTACAGCTAGGCTCAATGATAGTGAGAGGCGAGGAATAAACATCTTGCGAAATCAGGAATAATCATATGGTGAGGCGGGATATAAAAATCTTGCAAATAGCTCTCGAACTATCGAAGTCCTATAAACTGGCCTTGGAATGAAGATGTCTTACAGTTAGGTTCAACGATAGTAAGAGATGAGTAATGAGCATCTCGCGAAGCCAGGAACAATTATCTGGCAAGACAGGAAATAAACATCCCACAAATAGCCCTTGAACTTTCAAAATCATATAAACTGGCCTCAGAATAATGAGGTTTTACGCCTAGTCTTGACAATAGTGAGAGGTGAGGAAAAAGCATCTCGTGAAGTCAGGAATAAGTATCTGGGGAGGCGGGGAATAAACATCCCACGAATAGCTCTCGAACAATAAGAGTCTTGTATACTCAACTTGAAATGACGATGACTTATAGGTAGGCTTAGCGATAGTGAGAAGCGAGGAATAAACATCTCGCGAAGTCAGGAACAGTCTTCTAGCGAGGCGGGAAATAAACATCCCGAAAATAGCTTTCGAACTATCGGAGCCCTATAAACTAGCCTCAGAATAACGAGGTCTTATAGTTAGGCTCGACGATAGTGAGAGGCAAAGAATACCGTCTCTTCCTTTATTCAAGGAACGATGGCTCCAAGATGTCGCATCTTCCTTTATTCAAGGAATGAGGACTCAAAGAAATATCACATCTTTCTTTATTTAAGGAATGAAGACTCCAAAATGCCAATTCTTCCTTTATTCAAGGAACGAGGACTCCAAGAAATACCGCATCTTCATTTATTCAAGGAACGAAGACTCCAAGATGTCGCATCTTCCTTTATTCAAGGAATGAGGATTCATAGAAATACCGCATCTTCCTTTATTCATGGAACCATGACTCCAAGAAATATTGCCTCTTCCTTTATTCAAGGAACAAGGACTCATATAAATACCGCCTCTTCTTTTTTTCAAGGAATGAGAACTCCAAAAAAATACCTCCTCTGATAATAAAAAATTCACGAACTATGGCTCACCTTCAAATATGCGAGGTTTTACAAGCTAGCCCCAAATTCAATGCAAAAATTACACCACGAACGCCAACATTCTAATAATACTCTAAGGCTACAAGCAGGTCCAAGAAAATACTAGGCTTCGATATTCTCATCGACCAATCTCCAAATACACCACATTATTCAAACCAATATATTCCCAAGTAGGCTATACGAAATATCTTAGCATATGGAAGTTAACAAAACTGAAGATAATTGTTATAAGTAAAGTGCTTGCTGGAGGCTTAGACAATTTGAGTTGGAGAAGATTAACAAGGCCACTCACTTCGCCAAATTTACTTGGTAATAAATTTGATTCAAGCCTTTAATTGTAAACTAAAGATAATTGGTAATAATCATAATATTTTGGTGGCAGTCATGTAAATCTTGAAGTGCACAATCCAATCTGCATCGTAGTTCAAGTGCTTAATAACTAAGAATTAAGATCCTCCATTTCCCATAACCTTACACTTCAGGTTTGCATAATTTGACAATTGATACTTTAATCACAATTGTGGACTGATGGTAGAATATTCTTGGGGCAAGTAGATGGGCTAATATTTGATAGGGAAAGATATTCAAAACCCATTGACAATTAATAACTGTGTTGCTATATTTGGATAGATCCATTTTCTATCTTGCATAGAGTCAGAAAAGAGTATTTTTGTCGGATGAGAAATTTATTGGAGATCACTTACTTTCAACAAGAAAAACTTAAAGTGGGTTGCTTATGAGACAAAATATACTACAAGAGATAAACCTGTCGAGTAAAGTCGCTGAACCAAGGCCTTTTACTTTGGCAAAATTGGTAGCGATCCATTAAAACCATTGTACATCAACCAACATTCATGGAATAATATGGAGGGACTGAACAACATGGAATGCGAGAATTCACGGCAGTCTAAATAGAACCAAATTAGCTCATTCTGAAACCCAAAAGGCCCAAGAATTTAGGTAAGCCAAGAAGCTATGGGCCCAAAGAAAATAAATTCCTAGGCCCAATGAAGAAAAATTAGTGTAGCCCAGCTTTGTAAACATCTAACCCAAATTCACTGAAGCCCAATAAAGAAAATAAATTGAATGGCCCAAGGGAAATAAATTCTTAGACCCAATCTATATAAAATTTCGGCCCAATCCATTTAAATCCATAATTCTAAATGGATCAAATCATTCGCATATTCTCCTTTGATTGCAATATTACTTTCAAAAAGTTCTGACTGTTGCTAGTTGTCTCCATCACCATTCAAAGCCTAACCAACTTGAAAAAAAAGGGACGTTGTTTGAAAGTCGGAGTGAAGAAAAATAAATTGGAGCCGGCGGTATCATCTTCAATGGCTGTAAAAGGCCTTAAAAGCTCGGTTGTCTCACACTCGACGTCGATGGTGGTCACTGGAGTAGAAGTTGACCAAGGCTTTTTATTAAATGAGTGGAGTGCGAAGTCAAATTTTTCGATATCACTATATATACTAGAACAAGTTTTCTCACTTTTTATAATTCACTCTTTTGATTTCTTCATCTTCTTTCTTGCCTTTACAAATGTAGCACAAAGAATCCATTATTTATGTGATAATCTCATTTTGGAGGTTTCAAAAGATGGCCACCTTTGGACAAATAGATATATATTATTTTTGGAGTGGACAGTGTTCATGTGTGGGTGTATGGGATGTTTTAGAAGGCTTGATCTATATCTCATTTGACTCGTGATTCTTCGTGTATGAAAGACCAAGGCAGAATGCTGTGGTAGGAAGGGTGAATGAGGAAATCCTCGTTGACCTCACTTGTTGCCAAAATCAAAATAAACCTTGAAAATAGTATCATGTTGATAAGTGTGTTTTACACACGTAATTGTGACACAAAACAGATTGAATGTTGTTATAAAAAGCTCGAAAAGAACTTGATTAATTATATATTGTTTTTGTAGGGTGAATCTGATAGAGTGAATGAAATGAAAGCAAAAAGAGGCGAAAATGACCAAAATACAAGTCAACGAAAGTTCAGGGACTAATTTGCAATTACTCAGAAGTTGACCCGAATGATCAATCGAGCATAAACATCTATGGAAGACCTAATTGCCAACAAGATGGATGACTAGAAGTGACTAGAGAAGGGATCAGGACCAAGGATGGATGGAAGAAAACCTTGGGGACCAAAATGAACAAGAAGGAAGATCCCTTCTTCCTTGCGATCGCATGGTGTAACACCTTGCGATCGCCCAAGCTTCAACAGGGAGTAAAAGAGGGGAAAAAGGTTGTGCCTTGCGATCGCAAGGGATCCTTCCTTGCGATCGCATGGAAGGTTTTCTGGGCGAGAATTTTCAGTTTCCTTTTTCGAATCAAACACTTATGGAATGATATCTTAGCACACTATTTAAACGAAAACTCTTCCAGAATTAGGGTTTATGCATTCTTAGGGAGAAAATGTCGATTTTCAAGGGCAAGAAGAAAAGCTTGAGCTAGGGTTTCATATCGAGATTCAAGATTCAAGCCCTAAACTTCTACTTTTTGGTGATGTTTTCTTTCTATCATTTTTATTATTGTTTTAATTTCATTATGCTAGGCTAGACTTTTTCATGTACTAGGTGAACGATGAACCTCGCATTGTGAACTCTTTAATTCTATTTTGCAATTTGATAATTAAACACTTTGATGGCTTTTGAATGATTTACATACGCTTATTGTCTCCGTGATTATAGTTGACGATAATTATGTGAGTTTAGGTGATTTATTTCATGCATTCGAAAGAAGGGAAATAAATTCAACAAGGTGTAGATCGTCGTTTTGTTCATAGAGGATAGAAATATACCGATATGCATTACGTGAATCTCTAAGTGTTTACAAAACTACATGCATCCTTATATATTGCATTTGTCATAGAAATATAGTCAAATGGTATACTATGATAGATTCAATTCTACTCGAAAGAGATTGTTGGATAGGTTAGAAACATTGATTCTTCGAACGATTCATTGTGTTGTCAAATTGTGAGAGAGGGTTTAGGAGTGAACTTTGCTTGGTGATTCGAGATCCTAGTGCGCTTTTCATACATTAATTTCCTCAACTTTGCATTCAACCATTGTTTTACAATTACATCGCAATTCTAGTTTAATTTGCATGTTATTTATAATTTCATATTAAACACACAAAAAAAAAAAAAAATACCAATTTGAGTTTATAGTTTCGGTTAAGGTTACAATAATAGAAATTAGGTTAGATCAATTCTCGTGGAAATGATATTCGAAATTTTACAATTTCCACTTTATTAGTTGTCAACGAACCGTACACTTGCGGTGATTTAAATTCGAAACATATTTTCGTGAACAAGTTTTTGGCGCTGTTGCCGGGGATTGAGTATTAATTTTATTTCTGTTATTTTAACACTAATTCGAACTTGTTTTTCTTTAGTTTTCATTTTATTTTATTTTTTTTAGTTCAATTACTTAGGCTGAACTAAGTGCTGCTACTGTTTTTGTTTTTTTTTCAGACATTACATGCGAAGATCAATCAGCTGTGAATTATTTCAAGTTGATTTGGAAATTGAACGAACCTTTCATCGCAGACAGAGAAAAGCAAGAGCAGCACATCAGGTCAATCAAGAACAAATTGCAATGGCTGATCAACATCTGGAACCTAGGGTAGGTCAGCAGCGCCAGCCAATGTTGAAGCTCAGTATGATGGGAACAATATACTTGGGGATTTTCTAGCTCCGTACGCAGCTCAAAGCCAATCCAGCATTGTTTACCCGCCATTCGGACAGCCGAATTTTCATCTGAAGACAAATGTCATACAACTCTTTCAGAATGGAAATCACTTCTACGGACTGGACAACGAGAATCCATATAATTTTCATCTGAAGACAAATGTCATACAACTCTTTCAGAATGGAAATCACTTCTACGGACTGGACAACGAGAATCCATATACTCATATATCTCGCTTCTTAGATTTGTGTCAAAACTTCAAATTCCCAGGAGTATCAGAAGAAGCAATCATACTCAGGGCTTTTCCGGTAACTCTTCGGGATAAAGCACTTGAGTGGCTCGATTCGCTTCCGGTGGGTAGCATAACTACTTGGAACGACTTAGCTTAGAAATTCTGCACCAAGTACTTCTCACCAGCTAAAGTGGCAAGATTGAGGCATGAAATATCCATTTTTAGCCAACATGATAATGAATCAATTGATGAGGCATGGAGTAGGTTCAAAGGCATGCTAAGAAAATGTCCTCAACATGGTTACGATACGAAAGAACGGGTTAGATACTTCTATTGGGGGGCTAACACCAACTTTTAAGGGCATGGTGGATTCTTCATCAAATGGCTCCTTGACCACCAGGTCACCTGAGGGAGCTTGGGAGTTGTTCTAGAGGATGGCTAATACATCAGCCATGTGGCATTCAGATAGAGTTGGTACAAAGAAAGCAGTTGGGGTATATGAGGTGGATACCTATTCGGCATTATCTGCAAAGATTGACTCCCTATTTCACAAGATAGAGGGCATAACACAGACCGTGAATTCAGCCCAAGTGAAGAAGCCAATTTGTGACAAATGTGGAGCAGAGCATGGTACAGCTGAATGTCCCATCATTGCTCACAGGATAGAACATGTGGATTTTGCTCAATGGGGTCAACGTCAGCAGAACAATCCTCATTCCGAGACATACAATCCTGGATGGAGAAATCACCCAAATTTCTCTTGGGGCGGTAACCAGAACCATAACCAAAATCATAATCAGAATCATAATCGAGCTCTAGGACAGTTTCAGCAGGAGAGAAAACCCCAGTTAGAAGACATGTTTGCAAAGCTCATGGAAAAAATCGATAAATACATGGAAACCACAAATCAGTTCATGAGGAAGACTGAGACTAACTTCCAGAATCAGGGTGCAGCTATCAAAAATCTGGAGACTCAGATGGACAACTAGCTCTTTCTATGACAGGACGAATGCCGGGCGCTCTACCGAGCAATACAGAAGTGAATCCTAGGGAGCATGTTCAGGCCATTACTACAAGAAGTGGAGTTTAGCTACCTGAGATACATGTGAAAAGGCCAGGAGTAGACAAAGAGATAGTGGCATCACCGAAGAAGGAGACTGTAGAAGAGACTGATAGCACCGAGCAAACACCAGTGAAGGAGAAGTCAGCAGTGCCACAGCAAGTGCCAGATAACTCAGTAAATCCTTATGAACCACCCATTCTGTTTCCACAACGGTTGAAGAAGCCACGAATGGAACAGCAATACAAAAAATTCCTTGAAGTGTTCAGAAAGCTCCATATAAACATTCCATTAGCTGATGTACTCTTCCAAATACCGAGCTACGCGAAGTTCTTGAAGGATATTCTATCAAACAAACGCAAGTTGGAAGACCACGAGACTGTAATGTTGACTGAAGAAGTTAGTGCCAGAATTCAGAACAAGCTTCCACCAAAGCTGAAAGATCCAGGGAGTTTTACTGTGCCTTGTACCATTGGTGAAATTTACTTTGATAAAGCATTATGTGATCTTGGTGCTAGTATTAATTTGATGCCCCTATCTATTTTCAGGAAACTTGGATTAGGAGAGGCTAAGGCAACCACAGTTACACTACAGCTGGCTGACAGATCATTAACACACCCAAGAGGAATCATAGAGGATGTGCTCATCAAGGTGGAAAAATTCATATTTCCTGGTGATTTTCTCATTTTGGATATGGAGGAAGACAAAGACGTTCCACTAATTCTGGGCAGACCATTTTTGGCCACTGGAAGAGCACTGATTGATGTTCATAGGGGGCAACTGATTTTGAGATTGGGTGACGAGCAGGTATCCTTCGATGTTTTCAATGCCATAAAGTTTCCTACAGAGGCAGATAGTTGTTTCAAAATCGATGTCATTGACAAGGTGGTGAATGATACTTTTCTACTTCAACATCATTCGGATGCATATGAGGCGTGCATTGCTCATTCTCAATCAATCAATTCTGATTCACTTGAAATTGAAACTTGTGCACGGTTTCTGGAGACCAACCCACCATATTTTCGAAAACAGCACTTTTCAAAATTTGAAGAACTTGGAACAGAGAGCAAGAAGCATATACCCTCGATTCAGCAGCTGCCTAAATTAGAACTAAAGCAGCTACCACCACACCTCAGATATGCCTATCTTGGAGATTCATGCACTCTTCCAGTGATTATATCGAACTCAATCAGTGAGGTGGAGGAAGAAAAATTACTTCGGGTACTTAGAGAACACAAAACAGCTATAGGATGGACTATCGCTGATATTAAAGGGATCAGCCCTTCGTTATGTATGCATAAAATCCTCATGGAAGAGAATTTTCGTCCCAATGTGGAGAGTCAGGGGAGGTTGAATCCAAATATGAAGGACGTGGTTCGGGCTGAAGTATTGAAGCTTTTGGATGCGGGAATCATATATCCTATATCTGATAGTGCATGGATCAGTCCAGTTCAAGTAGTGCCGAAAAAGGGGGGAATCACAGTTGTACCTAATGAGAAGAACGAACTTATTCCTACCAGAACAGTTACAGGATGGAGGGTTTGCATTGACTACCGCAAACTCAATACAGCTACTAGGAAGGATCATTTTCCTCTCCCCTTCAGTGATTAGATGTTGGAAAGGTTAGCAAGACATTCACATTACTGCTTTCTTGATGGGTACTCTGGTTATAATCAGATTCCAGTAGCACCAGAGGACCAAGAGAAGACCACATTCACATGTCCTTATAGCACTTTTGCCTATCGTAGGATGCATTTCGGTTTATGTAATGCTCCAGCTACGTTTCAAAGATGCATGATGGCTATATTTTCTGATATGGTTGAGAAATTCATAGAGATCTTCATGGATGACTTTTCTGTGTTCGGGTCTTCTTTTGATGAGTGTTTGAAACATCTGAACTTGGTTTTGAAAAGGTGTGGGGAAACGAATTTGGTCTTGAATTGGGAGAAATGTCACTTCATGGTGCAGGAAGGCATAGTTTTGTGACATCGAGTTTCAGCTAAGGGAATAGAAGTGGATAGGGCGAAAATTCAAGTCATTGAGAAATTACCACCACCTACTTCTGTAAAGGGTGTTCGCAGTTTTCTAGGTCATGCCGGTTTTTACAGAAGATTCATCAAGGACTTCTCGAAGATAACTAAGCCACTGTGCAACTTACTGATGAAGGATAATCCCTTTGACTTCGATGATGGGTGTCTAACAGCTTTTCTCACTCTCAAAGAAAAGCTCATCTCAGCTCCAGTAGTAGTTGCACCGGATTGGGAGCTACCGTTTGAATTGATGTGTGATGCCAGTGATTATGCAATGGTAGTAGTTTTGCGGCAGCGAAGAAACCAAATTTTCCAAGTGATTTACTACGCCAGCAAGACTTTAAATGATGCACAGCTAAATTATGCAACCACAGAGAAGGAATTATTGGCAGTTGTGTATGCATTTGATAAGTTTCGCCCTTACTTGGTTGGGTCAAGAGTAGTGGTTTACACTGATCATGCTGCATTGAAGTACCTAATGACAAAGAAGGATGCCAAACCAAGATTAATCCGTTGGGTGTTATTGTTGCAGGAGTTTGACATTGAGATCAGAGACAAAAAGGGTAGTGAGAACGTTGTAGCAGATCATCTATCTCGACTAGAGCTTGGCCAATCAGATGAGTCAGTGGAGATAAATGAGGTTTTTCCTGATGAACAAATTCTCAGTGTGGAGACTGCCCCTTGGTATGCTGATATTGTCAACTACTTGGCCAAGTCCATTCCTCCACCAGAATATTCGAATCACCAGAGGAAGAAGTTCTATGCAGATCTGAAATACTACTTTTGGGAAGATCCCATTCTCTATAGGCGTGGTGCAGATCAGATTATTCGAAGATGCGTGCCTGAAGAAGAAGTACATCCGATTCTGGAGCATTGCCATTCATCAGCATATGCAGGACATTTTGGGGCTTCCAAGACAGCAGCTAAGGTCTTACAGTCAGGGTTTTATTGGCCTACATTGTTTAGGGATGCCTTTGAATTTGTGAAGAGATGTGATCGGTGTCAACGAACAGGGAATATCTCGAGGAAGAATGAAATGCCATTAACAAGTATCCTAGAAGTAGAGATATTTGACGTTTGGGGGATTGACTTCATGGGACCATTTCCACAGTCATTCTCCAATCAATATATATTTGTTGCTGTTGACTATGTCTCCAAGTGGGTGGAAGCAGTGGCATTACATACTAACGATGCAAAAGTGGTGATTGGATTTCTAAAGAATCACATTTTCACTCGTTATGGCACACCGAGAGCTATCATCAGTGACGGGGGAAAACACTTTTGTAATCGCCAATTTGAGCAGTTGTTGAGTAAGTATGGAGTTAAACATCGCATAGCAACCCCATATCATCCTCAAACCAGTGGGCAAGTTGAAATATCTAACAGAGAGTTGAAAAGAATACTTGAAGTCACGGTGAATTCATCAAGGAAAGACTGGTCCAAGAAATTGGACGATGCATTATGGGCTTACAGAACAGCTTTCAAAACACCTATTGGCATGTCACCATACCGTCTTGTGTTTGGAAAAGCATGTCACTTGCCAGTTGATTTGGAACATCGGGCTTATTGGGCGCTTTGCAGGTTGAATATGGATTTGCAAGCAGCTGGTGAATAGCGGTTACTTCAGTTGAATGAAATGGATGAATTTCGCCAGGAAGCTTATGAGAATGCAAAAATATACAAGGAGCGCACCAAGAAATTTCATGACCTGCATATTCAGAGAAGAGAGTTCATTGTGGGGCAGCAGGTTCTGTTATTCAATTCTCGCTTAAAGTTTTTTCCTGGAAAATTGAGGTCAAGGTGGTCCGGCCCGTATACTGTCACCCAGGTGTTCCCACATGGAGCTGTTGAAATCACACATGAGAGTAAAGGGACATTCAAGGTCAACGGGCAGCGCTTAAAGCACTATTGGAGCGGGGAATTCTCGAAAGACAAATCCACCGTTCATCTGCAGGAACCAGAATGATCTCCATACGGTACGGTCGAGCTATCGACTATAAACTAGCGCTGGATGGGAGGCAACCCATCATTTCTACTCTTTTACTTATTTCGCTTTCTGCAATCATTTAAGCAAATTTCAAATTTCTTATGCATTTTAGTAGTTTTAGGTCATCGTTCATTTAGTTAGTTCACGGAGCATCCATGCATAGCCCATACTAGTTTTGAATGCATTATATATCGTTTGTGGTGTTAGAATCAGTTTTGGCTGATTGGGAATCAAATTCACACAATTTACTAAAAGAAAAAAAAAATTCGTATTACCTTGCAATCGCCCAAGAGTAGTCAGGACCTAAGTTGGTCCTGACTCAATATCCCTTGCGATCGCAGGCCATAAGCCTTTGCGATCGCAAGGGGTACACCCGAACGGTTGTTTTAATTCAAACCTCCACCCACGACCTCCACTTTCAATGCACACACACCCATTCGACCCTCTTCAAATCCCGACACTTTAACCCCCAATTCACTAAGGCTCCATCATTTTTCACTCACAAATTCGAGCACCACTCATCCACACCCAACATCCTCTTTGCATTGCTCATCTAAACTCTCGTCAGGTAAATTTCGCCCCTTTCTCCTCGTTTTGGTTCTTAATTTTTCGGTATTTCGAGATTGTTGTGGATGGGCGTTTGGGATTGTGTAGTTGTGGAGTTTTGATTGTGTTGTGTTGTTGAAAATTTGGCTCACTTTACACTACCCCATTGTTGTGAAACTCAAGGTAGAACACCACGCACACAACATGTTTGATAAAATGCCTAAATGCTGATTTCTCTATCTTTTCATGAATTACGTACTATGCCTCGTCATTATTTGCGATAAGTTGCTTGTTGTGTTGAAAATTCATGTCCAATCCATAGTAGACATTAGCTAGATTTGGCATTGACATATAAGGAGCATCACTGCACCCATGGCTAGACATGACTGCACCTCACGGCACCTACTTCGTCCCCCGGTTTCACCAATCATTTGACCTCCGATTGGCACCAAATTTGACACACTCGTAGTTGGACTTACCCTCTTTCATATGCCCGAAATGTTGCTCGGGAAAACTTCGAGATTTCATGCCGATGTCACGGGGCAAAGTTGCTTAGTCGATCATAGTATTACATGCTATACTTTCATATTTTCGACTTGTTTTTATGAAGTTTCACATCTTGCCATGTCTTTATCATATCGTACTCATGTGTATCTTCTGATGTGCATCGATTTCACGCACTGTATGCGGTGGACTAATTTTTGCTATTTTCTTCATACAGGATGCCGCCGAAACGCACGTCTAAAGGCAAAGAGAAGGTTGGATCTTCCTCTGGCACAGCCCGCACCCAATCACCAGACGGGGGTGTGCAGCGGTTTTTGGGGCCCAGTTGTCGACTTCGCTATACCGAGGTCATCTCCCATTGGCAGCTACTTTCCGAGCGCCCAGTTAAGCTCGAGGATTTCGCCGGGTTTGAATTAGCTACGTTGGTCCATCACTGTGGATAGGACAAATTGGTAGAAAACCCGCATCCTATTTATGAAGGTCTAGTCTGGGAATTTTACGCCAACTTCAATGAGGACATAGACACACCTGGATCAGAGCATCAACATCAGACATGGGTTCGAGGCAAATGGGTGATGTTCACGCCAGAAGTGATCTAAGACTACTATCAGTTGACATGGGATAATATCATCCCAATACCTGGGGATTTCCCATGGCCCGAGGTGGCAGAGGTTCTGTTGGGATGCGAGAATGCCTGGCCGCTAGATACAGACGAGTGGTATTAGAATGAGCTCACACCCTCCATCGCGATCCTCTGGCTCTTCATTTGCTACAACATTGAGTCTACGCGACACCGCTCCACCTTCCCGGACCCCAAGGCCGGCATGCTATATCACTTGGTTCGAGGAAATAAGATCGATCTCGCAGCCCTGATCTATGAGCAGATACAAACACTGGGACTTTCAGGTGACCGCCGAAATTCATTGATTTTTCCCAGCCTTATTAGCGGCATCTGCAAGCGCGCGGGCGTCACTTTCCCAGCAGGGGAACTTCCAGTCAGATCAAGCCCATTCATTAAATGTAGTACACTGGAAGCTCAGGATAGAGCGAGGCTAAAGCGACAGGAAGCGCAAGTGCGCGCTCATCAGGCCCAGCAGCCACCTGTACAGGGTGATGAGGCTGAGGATGTAGCTATGCCTCAAGCGACAGCTCCGCCACCACCACCTATTGGGGCCGATACACAGATTTTAAGGCAGATGTTCGCCACTGTGACTGGCTACAGCAGAGACCTACAGGGTCTACAGCAGACTTTCGGGACCATGAGCACAGATCTACAGCAGGTGCGAGTTGACACTCTAGCCACCCACACTGTGTCATCCGATATTGGGCGGGAAGTACTCGCTTCGAGTAGAGCGGTCGAGACATTGACAGGGCGATTAAGCCTATACACTGGACGGGTCGATGATATACAGGTCTGCACCGATGCGATAGTTACCCATTTGGGCAGCATTGAGGCTGAGGTACAGCGACAGTCCAGTATTCTTCAAGAGCATATAGAGCTACTTCGGGGCCAATCGATACTTCTTCAGGAGCAGTCCGAGTTGATGTGCCAGATTCTTGCACGACTGCCTCCACAACAGGATGCTGGACCTAGTTTTGACCCTCCACCACCATCACCACCTCCAGCCTGATCAGGGAGTTCCTTTGCCCTTTTCCTCCCTCTCTATTCTTACAGTTTAAACATTGGGGCAATGTTAGATTTAGTCTGGGGGGTGGAAATGCATATGATTTCGGTAATTTTTAATTCATCATTCATTTTTAATTTGTGCATGCTTTTGTTTGTTGCATGTTTGAGTGTAAAAAAAAAAAAAAATTGGTTCACTTCAGCAATCTTTTTGTTTGTGTGCTTGTGTGAGTTTAATAGCCTTATCTGCAATGATGAAAATATTGGGAACAGTATGGCTATGAATTGTGGACATTGTGCATGTTGAATTAATCTACACTTGTCTATATGGAAACTTGACATTCATGAGCACAATACTGATGTTGGGCATACTAAGCTAGTGATGGATGAAAAAATTAGCATAGATATAGACATGATAGGTCAACCCAGAAAACCTCTATTGCACTTATCAAGAAGCCATTATTTTAGAAGTTTGGAGATGATTTATCTATCACAGAGGAACATTGAGACGAGTAGGGATTCCATGCGTGGAAATTTTGTTGTGTGGATTGGATTAGACCAATGAGATGAAAACAATGTAAAAGTTTCAAGTTATAGGGCAGTTCTGAAAACTAGATGTCTAAAAGAAAAGAGGCATTGCACTAATCATTGAAAATAAACATCGGTTCGAGCCTGTATAACTCGAGTGATTAAGTCTGTAAGGGTTTAAAACCTGGTGCCCTATGGTCATCTGACTTGGGAGTCATCGGCCCAAAGCTCGCTACAAGGGTTATATAGAAAGCAAAAGGACGATGTCAAAAAAAAAAAAAAATTTAATCCATTGATGAATAACATACATACTCCTATGTATGTAATGCACTGATTAGTCCCAGACATCCAGTTGATAGAACCATTTCTCTGATACGAAGCAAGTAACTGAGTCTAGTCTCAACGGTTGAAACAATCAAATAATTAGGAAAACCCATGCTTGTTGAAATGCAAACTTGTGACTGTGAGATCTATCCAAACTAAGAGAGGGTGAGGACTTAAGTGAATCAAATGCTCTATTCTAGAACACACGTGTTAACCTTTGAGCGAAAGGAACAAGTTCGGGGGGAGTGTGAATCTCTCGAGTGAAGAAAGAAAATATTTGACTACTGCAGGTCGGGATTTACACCCATCATCAGTTTGGTATGCTTTGCATGAGTAAGCACCCACATACACATCGAGTTCCATACATGACAGGTGAAAAATTGATTTGATTTTTGCACTATTGAAACTATTCATTGTGCTATTATTGAACTTTAATGCTGAGACACGGTAAGCTGTTAAACTATGCTTTGTGTTAAGTTATCATTTTGTTTGAGGACAAACAACAATTCAAGTTTGGGGGTATTTGATAAGTGTGTTTTACACACGTAATTGTGACACAAAACAGATTGAATGTTGTTATAAAAAGCTCGAAAAGAACTTGATTAGTTATATATTGTTTTTGTAGGGTGAATCTGATAGAGTGAATGAAATGAAAGCAAAAAGAGGCGAAAAGGACCAAAATGCAAGTCAACGAAAGTTCAGGGACTAATTTGCAATTACTCAGAAGTTGACCCGAATGATCAATCGAGCATAAACATCTATGGAAGACCTAATTGCCAACAAGATGGAAGACTAGAAATGGCTAGAGAAGGGATCAAGACCAAGGATGGACGGAAGAAAACCTTGGGGACCAAAATGAACAAGAAGGAAGATCCCTTCTTCCTTGCGATCGCATGGTGTAACACCTTGCGATTGCCCAAGCTTCAACAGGGAGTAAAAGAGGGGAAAAAGGTTGTGCCTTGCGATCGTAAGGAAGGTTTTCTGGGCGAGAATTTTCAGTTTCCTTTTTCGAATCAAACACTTATGGAATGATATCTTAGCACACTATTTAAACGAAAACTCATCCAGAATTAGGGTTTATGCATTCTTAGGGAGAAAAATTCGATTTTCAAGGGCAAGAAGAAAAGCTTGAGCTAGGGTTTCACATCGAGATTCAAGATTCAAGCCCTAAACTTCTACTTTTTGGTGATGTTTTCTTTCTATCATTTTTATTATTGTTTTAATTTCATTATGCTAGGCTAGACTTTTTCATGTACTAGGTGAACGATGAACCTCGCATTGTGAACTCTTTAATTCTATTTTGCAATTTGATAATTAAACACTTTGATGGCTTTTGAATGATTTACATACGCTTATTGTCTCCGTAATTATAGTCGACGATAATTGTGTGAGTTTATGTGATTTATTTCATGCATTCGAAAGAAGGGAAATAAATTCAACAAGGTGTAAATCGTCGTTTTGTTCATAGAGGATAGAAATATACCGATATGCATTACGTGAATCTCTAAATGTTTACAAAACTACATGCATCCTTATATATTGTATTTGTCATAGAAATATAGTCAAATGGTATACTAGGATAGATTCAATTCTACTCAAAAGAGATTGTTGGATAGGTTAGAAACATTGATTCTTCGAACGATTCATTGTGTTGTCAAATTGTGAGATAGGGTTTAGGAGTGAACTTTGCTTGGTGATTCGGGATCCTAGTGCGCTTTTCATACATTAATTTCCTCAACTTTGCATTCAACCATTGTTTTACAATTACATCGCAATTCTAGTTTAATTTGTATGTTATTTATAATTTCATATTAAACACACAAAAAAAAAATACCAATTTGAGTTTATAGTTTCGGTTAAGGTTACAATAATAGAAATTAAGTTAGATCAATCCTCGTGGGAACGATATTCGAAATTTTACAATTTCCACTTTATTACTTGTCAACGAACCGTTCACTTGTGGTGATTTAAATTCGAAACATATTTTCGTGAACACATGTCCTGAAGCAAAATCACGTCATATTTTTCTCTTCTTTTTTGATGGTAAATAGTGTAGTTTGTTTGCAAACAACCACTTCCTAAGGATCAAATATGGTCGGTTTGTTCAAACTTTGCCGAAAAGCTTTTTTCTTCAAGGGAAAATTCACATGCTTCCAGTGACCTTGTTCGTCATATTTTGGAGGCTGACCTTACTTTTTGGTAGATAAACTGCTCGAAAAACTACATTTTTTTGATGACTTTTTGGTATGTGGTAGAACATGGTTAACGTACCATTTCTCACTAATGTCATTTTTCACACACGGTGCCAAATCTGTTGACCTCAAAAAATGCGCCAACAGAATCTGCTCCACCTTCCCTCCACGTAGACATTACTTACACACTGATTCACCTATATACCCATTAGGAGGCAAAGGCCACTTGTCAAGAAAAAAGCTCGGCAATCGTTTGCACTCTGACAGTCATATCAACGGCCAGACGAAAGACAAAAAGTGCAAGAGAGGGAGAGAGAATTTTGATATGGTTAAAAATCGTACCTTTTTATGAATGAAACTCACGTATATATACGAAAAATGATAATGGGCCACGTGGGTAATGGGTCGAGTCCAAGATACAAATTGTTTAGTTTAATAAGTCCAATCCAATGAATAGTCGATGCCACGTAATTTATAAGTGTAACAGAAAACATTCACAAACCTTTCAAGAAACTTGATCTCCACACCCAATTTTCCAAATTCACCGATGTTGAACCTACAACTATGACCCAAGCTATCAAAGATCTAAAAAGGCATCGAGCTATGTCACAAGAATATGATGTTCTTGTTCAGAATGGGACATGGCAATTAGTACCTTCTGATCCTTGTCATAATGTTGATGGTTGTAAATGGATTTTTAGAATCAATGTAACTCTAATGCTCTATTGATAGGTATAAGGCTCGCTTAGTTGCAAAAGGTTTCATCAATAACTCGGAGTAGATTATCATGATACTTTCAGCCATGTGGTTAAACCCACAACAATTTGCCTTATTTTAAGCCTATCTGTAAGTTGAGGTTGGTCAATTCGTCAACTTAAGTTATGTTACTAACGTATTCCTACAAGGTCGCCTCTATAAGATTGTTTACATGGCTCAACCACAAGGTTTTATTGATCAAGATCATCATTCCATGCGTGCAAACTTACAAAATCCATTTATGGTCTCAAGAAGGCTTCACGAGCATGGTATCAAAAAATTCATAATTTTTTTCTTCATATTATTTCACAAACTCTCATGCTGATATTTCATTATTTGTTCTTCACATTAATGGGCATCTTCTCTACCTACTTGTTTACGTTGATGATTTGATTATGTTAGATTTTATAGAAAACAAAGAGGATGGAAAGAAAGATATTTCAATCACATTTTAAAGTATGACAAGGTTTCATACTTATAGCCTTACAAGATAAAGATAAAATGATTACAAAGCAAGTAGACTACCAACTACCTTACTACATTACTTGTATACATAATCTTAGAAATCAAACTAACCTAGTCTAACTAAACAAAATATAAGTTAGACAATGTAACACAAAAACATGTGACATGTGACATAGAATCAACAAAAGTGTCACCCATAATTCATCATTCCTCCTTGACACTTTTGTTGGAAACACCAAGACATTTCCTTAGTGTTTCAAACTTCTCTTTTGACAGCCCTTTTGTGAAGATATCAGCAACTTGTTCTTCAGAACTCCAATGCTTCAATGCAACTTCCTTTCTCTCTTGAGCTTATCTAATGAAGTGATACTTGATGCTTATATGCTTTGTCTTTCCATGAAACACCGGATTTTTGACAATTGCCACAGCTGATTGATTGTCACAAAGGATCGTAGTGGCCTCTGATTGCTGGTGCTTCAGATCATTCAGAATCTTTCTTAGCCAAATCACCTGATTTGTTGCCTCTGTAGCAGCTATGTATTCTGCTTCAGCTGTGGATTGTGCCACAGTTTTCTGTTTGATTGAGTTCCAGCAAACTAGACTTGAACCAGCATAGAAGGCATAGCCTGAAGTACTCTTCATATCATCTGCAGAACCGGCCCAATCACTATCAGTAAAGCCAGTAAGAACAAATTTTTCTGACTTTGTAAAACTGATTCCATAGTCCTCTGTTCCTTTGATGTACCTCAAAACCCTTTTAGCAGCTTGGAAGTGAATTTCTGGTTCTTGCCTGTATCTTGATAGCAGATTGACAGGTAACATAAGATCAGATCTTGTAGCCATTAGATAGAGCAAACATCCAACTAAGCTCCTATAGACCTTTTCATCAGATTTTTTTGCACCATCATCCTTAATCATCTTTGAGTTTAGCACTAAAGGAGTGTTGATAGATTTGCAATTCTCCATGTTGAACTTCTTCAACATTTCTTTAGCATACCTCTTTTGGCATACAAAGATTCCATCCTTTGTCTAATCTACCTCCATTCCAAGGAAATACTTCATTTCACCAAGGTCTGTCATCTCAAAGTCTTTCTTCAGTTCATCTTTTATCTCTTTAATCAGGACTACATTGTTTCCTGTGATTAGAAGATCATCCACATAGAGTGAAATAATGAGCATATCCTCCTCCACTATCTTGACATACAAAGTTTGCTCATTTACACTCTTGTTGAAACCAAGGCAGTTTAGATGACTATCTATTTTGCTGTACCAGCTTCTTAGTACTTGCTTTAGTCCATATAAAGCTTTCCTCAATAAGTACACCTTATCTTCTTCACTTTCTTTGACAAAGCCCTCAGGTTGCTCAATGAAAATCTCCTCATTTAAATGACCATTTAGGAAGGCAGATTTCACATCCAACTGATATATCTTCCACTTTGATTGAGCAGCCAATGCAAACAACAATCTTATGGTTTCAAGTCTTGCAACAGGAGCAAATGTGTCTGTAAAATCGATTCCATACTGCTGAGCATAGCCTTTAACAACTAGCCTAGCTTTGAACTTGTTGATAGAACCATCAGCATTCATTTTGGTTCTAAACACCCATTTAACTCCTATGACATTTTTGTTTCTTGGTCTGTCAACAAGTAGCCAAGTTTCATTCTTCTCAATTGTTTTAAGCTCATCTTTCATAGCTTCTATCCATTCATTTGATTGAGCAGCATCATGATAGTTTGCTGGTTCCAGAATTGCAGCATTGCAGGTAGCATAGATATCCTGAAGTGATCTAGTCCTTATTACTTCATTTTCTGAGTCAGTTTCACCTTCAGATTCAGCTTCATCCAGAATTCCTTCATTTTCATTACCAGCATCTTCATTTTTAGTAATCAACCTTTGAATTTCAGATTTGTTCACAGCATTTGAATCCCAGTTCCATGAAGAACTTTCATCAACCTTAACATCTCTGCTGGAAACCACTTTGCTGGTTTTAGGATTATAAATTCTATAGCCTTTAGCATTATCACAATAGCCAACCAGAATTCCAGTCTCAGCTTTCTGACTTAGTTTATCCCTTTTTGCATCTGGTATATGCATATAGCATACACTTCCAAACACTTTCAGATTAGAAATGTTTGGCTTAGCACCATACCAAGCCTCATAAGGAGTCAGTCTATCCAAAGCCTTAGTAGGCAACCGATTGAGTAGATAAATTGAGGTATTCACAGCCTCAGCCCAAAAAACTTTAGGCACATTTTTTTCCAACATTAAGCACCTGGCCATCTCCATTGATGTTCTGTTCTTCCTCTCACAAACACCATTTTGTTGAGGTGAGTAAGGGATAGTTAACTGATGTTTGATCCCTACTTCCTCACAAAATTTATCAAATTGATTGCTGGTATATTCAGTTCCATTATCAGTTCTAATGGCCTTAATTCTACAATCAGATTCATTTTCTACCTGGCTTTTAAACTTCTGGAAAACAGCAGGAATTTCAGACTTCATTTTAAGAAAATATACCCAACACATCCTTGTTAAATCATCAATAAAGAGAACAAAGTATCTACTTCCGTTTAAGGTTGAAGTCCTCATAGGTCCACATACATCAGAATGTATTAACTGTAGCTTGCTTAGTGCCCTTCTAGACTGATTTTTAGGAAAAAGCAGCCTAGTTTGTTTTCCCATTTGACATATATCACAAACACAAGTATCATCATTCACCTTGGGCATATTTTCTACTAACTCAAACTCATTCAAATTCTTAAGTGAAGTGTAGTTAGCATGCCCAAACCGTTTATGCCACAACTTAGACTCATCCTCAGTACAAGAATATGCATTAGAACTCATGTTTTTCCACTCCAAAGGACAACTCCTATGCTTCATCTCAACTGTCATCAACTCTATATTATTTTGGTGTAAGATTGTACAACTATTATCCTTAAAAGTTAAGGTATAGCATTTCTCAATTAATTGACCAACACTTATCAAATTTTGATCAATCTTAGGTACATACAAAACATCAGAGATGAATTTTATACCTGATGGTGTCTGAACTGAAACTTTGCCAATTCCTTTTACCTCAACATATTCTTCATTTCCAACTTTCACTCTTGATTTGTAGCCATTGTTCATTTCCACAAAGATATCTGAATTTGCAGTCATGTGATGTGTGCATCCACTGTCAAGTAGCCACTTTTCAAGACTGCTGGAAGCTGTGAAGTTAATGGCTGAGAACAGATGTTCTTCTGACTGATCCTCAGCAACATTGGCTTGCTGAACATCTTTCTTCTCTTTTCGATTTCTGCAAACTTTCTCCATATGTCCAAATTTCTTACAAGATCTACATTGAACACCAGGCCTGAACCAACATTTTGTTGGTGAATAGCCTGTCTTCTTGCAATGAGGGCATGGAGGATAGTTAACATTCCTTCTTGGATCCTTAGCAGCATCCTTTCTTTCATTTTGTGGCCTCTTTCCACCACCAAAAATAGCTTGAGTTTTGTGCTTTTCCTTTGCAAACAAAGCTCCTTCAGCCTACTCTTCTTGCCTGAACAATCTCCTTTGTTTAATAGCTTGGAGAGCATTTACTAGTTCAGCCAAAGAGATACTTCCCAAGTCTCTTGAATCTTCAAGAGAAGAGATCTTTGATTCAAACTTCTCTGGCAAACTAATCAACACCTTCTCTACAATTCGTTTATCCGGCAAATCTTTACCAAGCAATCTGATTTGGTTAACAACTTTCATTAACCTATCAGCATAATCTTTCACCACTTCCGTTTCTTTCATCTTCAAGATCTCAAACTCCCTTCTCAAGTTGAGCACTTGCATCTGTCTAGTTCTTCGACTACCATGGAATTCCTCCTTCAATTTATCCCAGACTTCCTTAACTGTTTCACAAGTCATTATCCTTGTGAAAATCGAGTCAGAAATAGCAGATTGAATACAGGAGAGCGCCTTGAATTTCTTGGCAACATCTTCACTGTGTTGCTTGATTTGAGCCACCGTGGGGTTGGCTCTCAAATGTGGAGGTTCAATTCTCGATTCAGTTATCTCCCAAAGATCATAGGCATTAAGATATGCCTTCATCTTTGCGGCCCAAAAATTATAATTTTCTCCATTAAAGGCGGCTGGAAGAGGTGCAGAGAATCCACTAGACGACATTTCACTCACTCACTCAATTTGGTCAGTGAAGGTTCTTACTGGTTTTCTTTCTATTTGGGAGATTTGAAGTCTGATGAAAGAATAGAAGAACAGAGGATGAAGTTTACCGAATTTGAAGTTACCGTATATACTGAGGCTTACTGTATATGCACTACCTCTACCGGATATCACACAGAACACCGTATTTGCAGCTTACCGTATATGCTGAAGCTTACCGTATATGTATCCTTCCCACCGTATTGAGCAGAAAAACTTTGCTTTCAGTTCTTCACCTCTTCTATTCAATTTCTTAACACTCTTTTGATTCTTCTAAGATCTAAATAGCTCTGATACCATGTTAGATTTTAAAGAAAATAAAGAGGAGGGAAAGAAAGATATTTCAATCACATTTTAAAGCATGACAAGGTTCCATACTTATAACCTTACAAGATAAAGATAAAATGATTACAAAGCAAGTAGACTACCAACTACCTTACTATATTACTTATTGTATACATAATTTTAGAAATCAAACTAAACTAGTCTAACTAAACAAAATATAAGTTAGACAATGTAACACAAAAACATGTGACGTGTGATATAGAATCAACAAAAGTGTCACCCATAATTCATCAAATTATAACTAGGAATATCATTTCTTTGGTAAATCGATTTGTTAATTTTTTAGGTGAATATTTCTTTTTAAAGGATCTTGGTTTTCTATCTTATTTTCTTGGCATGGAAGTTGTCCCCAACAACCATGGCATTCTACTTTCTCTACAACATTATCTCACGTATCTTCTTGCTCTAACTCAGATGACAAATGCTAAACTAGGGGCCACGCCTCTCCCATCGAATTCTTCTTCTCTTACATTGCATTGTAGAGCTACTCTTTTAGATCCTACAAAGTTTCAAGCAATACTAGGAAGTCTTTAGTATCTCCCTCTTGCTCGCCTTGATATTGACTTTGATGTAAATAAATTCTCCTAATTTATGCACAGACCTACAACTGAACATTGGTCTCTTGTCAAGAGACTACTACGTTATCTTTGTAGCACTATGAATGATGGTCTATAGCCTTTCAAGGATTCTTCCTATCATTACATGCCTCTCTGATGCTGATTGGATAGTCAATTAGGATGATTTTTCCTATACCAGCGCTGATATTGTTTATCTTGACTGGAATGCCCTTCCTTGGAGTTCAAATAAGCAGTAAACTGTAGCATGATCCTCACTGAAGCTGAGTATCGCTCAATTGCTACAACAACAGAACCTAATTGGATTTGCTTTTTGTTAACTGATCTTGTTATTTCAATCTCTACAAGTCCTGTTGTTTATTGTGATAATGTTGGGATTACTCCACTTTGTTCTAATCTGGTTTTTCATTCATGAATGAAATATATGGCCATTGATTTTCATTTCATTCTTCATCAAGTTCAAGGTGGTTTTCTTGAGGTTGCATATGTTTTCTCTACTGATCAACTTGCTGATGCTATCACCAAGCCTCTTCCTCGTGCTAGAGTTCTTCTTCTTAAGGACAAGATTGGACTCTTCTCTTGAACGCCAACTTGAGGGGGCATAATAGAAGAAATCTTATTTGGATTCTTGAAATCTAATATGTACTCTTGTTATCTTGTATTGAAACTGTATAGATTAGTTTTATGTGTAATCTTGTACTTAGATTTGTGTAGGTTAGTTTTATCGCTATCTATTATCTAGGAGTTAGCTTTTCTCAGTTTGTTTATCCATTCAATACTTTGTAATCTACATATATGCACTCCTATGCAGTATTTTTCATATCTTAACATCTATCAGTTAGATCCTCCATATAAATGAGAGAATCCATTTGAGATAGTTCATCAGCTTTGCCTTTGATGTTTCTAAGGAATTTGGTGATAGATTAAGTTCCTTGGTCATATTTGAGAGATGTCTTTTTAACTGCATTATCTTGTCACGGGAAGTGATAACTACATTTCTTGTACTTATTTAGTCCGTGATTATCCTAATTTTCAAATTTTATCCAAAGTATTTGAGGTGTTTACTAATTGATTTTTCGCTCTCCGGTTTTGTAGGATGACGCTATTGACTTAAAGAAAATATTGAGGTCAAGAGGATTAAATGAGGACTTTGATGAACATAATGTGAACTTAGGGTAGAAGGAGGACTCAAAAGGTCACCTGAGGCTCACATACAAGGAAAAGTATCGGGACTCCCTGGAGCCAGCTCATAAGATCACTAAAACAGAGCTTGCACCAACGAGCTCCACCTGTAGGCACCCTGATAGAGGAAACCTGGGCTTCTGGTGCAAAGCTTTCTACTGGAATATCATCTTTGTACTCATTTGGATGTGGATTTAAGGGCAAACATATTTCCTGAGGTGGAATCTCCTAGGATTTTTTGCATGCTTTTAACCGAATTCTAAATTGTAAAACTTACTTGGAAATCTCAAAACGAGGTTGAATCACTTGCCTTTTGATTGTTTGCTTTCCAAACCGTATTCTACTCACTCCTTGGTCAAAAAAACTCGATCACAATGGAAGGAATTTGACAGCCACAATCCAAGAACCCAATTTGATATGTTATATTTCCATAAATCAAGCATCCACTCTCATCTACTTTTTACCGTTTGAAGGAACCCGAATTTTTGCACACATTTTTTTATTGTATTATGAAAGTTATATGTATGGTTCAGGATAATGGGAGGTTAAATTTTAAACTTAAAATCTTAACTCATTCCTCTAAAAAAAATCTTATACAAATCGCGTCGGGTCAATCCACATGAGCGACCCTATTATCTTCCAACATCTCCCACTCACACATGGTGGATTTGACTTGATTCTAATATAATCTCAATTATATTTATCCCAACATCTCCGAGTTCATACGGGTAAATGGATTGTGCGACCAACGAGTTAAGTTAAGAGCACACAACACTATACACCTGTTAGGAATATATAATAGCTCTATAAGAGGAAATATATTTTCTCACTATACCCCAACATATTTTGTAACACCAGTTCGAGTATTTCTAATCCCTTAATAAATCAAAAAACATACTCAACTTTCTCATATATATTGTATTCACAATTGTGTCTCAAAACTTAAATAGTTAACATAATTGTCCGGTCGGTGAATACAAGCTAAAGTGTTAGATAAAATAGTCTTCATTTCCTACTTAAATCCCTTAATTTCAAATCAGCTGCTTTCCTAGACATGTTCTATCAAACTGAATCAACGATAGTTGTTGGTAGTAGCAACACCGAAATAAAATTTGGAGAAATAGTCAAAAGTCAAAAGGATATAAAATTTGAGGTCATAAATGCCTCGAAGACTCACGCAATGAAAAAGCCAGGGATCAATTCTTTCCATTTTCATTGGTTGTTAAAGCACACGTGGTATGAAACACGTGTTCTGATGTTTTCTCCCTTTCTTAGGGTGTATGTCTAATCTTTCAAATAAAATACACCACATAGATCATAGTTCATGTATTCCTCGATATCTAACATGAGTTCTCTTTATTTTTATTCCTCTATAGAATTCCAACCGAGAACTCGATCTAGCTATAGAACAGGTTTTATGGATAGAGAAAAAAATCCATACCTATTACTTGTTGTACTCTCATCTTGATATCTCTTCAGGAGACTGTATCATGTATACAATATGATCAATGTATCTCATCTCAGCATACCTCAAAGTGTCTGAGGTGATTGTTCGTGTGAACCAATCTCAACTTGTTTGACATAGTTTATGTGTGTATATTAAATAGTAATCTAAAAATCAAGGTAGAAGATTACTCTTAACATATGAACTCAAATATTGCTCATTAATGGACTTATATGAAAAGTTTACATAGTACATAATTCAAATTCTACGCAATCCCAAAGATTTAACATGAGTCATAAAACATCTCTAGAGATAGGTTTTGTAGATGGACTAGCTACCATTTGGTGCATAGAAATATACTGCATATTCACTTCCTTCTTTCCTATGATATCTCTTACAAAATTATATTTTGTATCAATGTGTTTGGTTCTGTTATGATACTTGGGATCCTTTGTATATGCTACCTATCTGACTATCACAATAAATCAATATAGGTCCCACATCACCACTAAGGACTCTTAGATGCTGTAAGGATCTCTTTAACCAAACAGCTTCCTGTACCGCTAAAGCACATGCTACGAATTCTGTTTCCACTGTAGACAAGAAAATGCATGTCTATTTTTTGCTACTCCAAGAGATGTCGCCATTATTAAGTAAGAATGCATATCTCGAAGTTAATTTGTGCTCATCTAGGTCTCTACCCCAATCAGCATCAGTGTATTCTTTTGAGCACAAATCATTCCCTTGATAGCATAAACAGTAATTAGAAGTACCCTTCAGGTATCTCAATATCCTCTTAACAACTTTCCAATGCTCTCTTCCGAGATTAGATTGATACCTGCTTACCAACCTACGACATAACAAATGTCGGGGCCAGTACATATCATAGCATACATCAAACTCCCAACTGCACTAGAGTATGGGACTTTAGACATTTCTTCTTTTTTCACAAGAGTTTTAGGACACATACGAAGGCTTAGACTTTTACCTTTTGATACAGGAATGTCAATGGGATTGCAATTCTCCATTTGAAACGTACAAGAATTTTCTTCATATACGGCTCATGTGATAGAGCAAAAAACCACTTCGAATGATCTGTATGGATTTTAACACCTAATATGTAATCTGTTTCACCCATGTCCTTTATTTCAAAATTTGAGGATAACCATTTCTTAATGGTTTTAGTATACTCATCATTCCCAGCTAGTAAAATATCATCTACGTAGAGATATAAAATTACAAATTTCTCGTTGGACTTTTTCAGATATATACAATGATCTTCGTCCATCATGAGAAAATTGTACAAGAAAACTGCTTTGTCAAATCTCAAGTACCACTGTCTAGAAGACTGCTTTAGGCCATATATTGATCTATTCAATTTACAAACTTTATTCTCTTAGCCAATTTTAATGAAACCTACTGGTTGTTGCATGTAGATTTCTTCATCCAATTCTCCCTTGAGAAAGACAGTCTTCACGTCCATTTGATGTAATTCTAAATATAAACGTACCACAATAGCTAAAAGTAGGCGAATTGAAGTAAATCTTACTATATGTGAAAAGGTCTCTTGATAATCTATACCCTCCTGTTGAATCTAACCCTTTGCCACCAAGCGAGCCTTATACCTCTCTATAGTCCGATCAGCTCTTCTCTTTATTTTGAGAACCCATTTGTTCCCAATGGATTTTCGACCAATTAGAAGATCAACCAAGTCCCAGACTTGATTCAATTTCATAGACTCCATCTCTTCTTCCATTGCATTCTTCCACTTTTCCTTTTCAGGGCATGATAGAGCTTCTTGTACTGATTTTGATTCTTCGTCATCTTCTAGAGATACTAGGAAAACTTTCCCTTCAATCTCAAAATGACATTTTGGTATACTTTTTCTAGTACTCTTACGAAGTGAAAGCTCAGATGTGACCTTGTCACTTAGAGTTGGAGATAAATTGCTCCCACTTTAATAACAAGTGGTAATGCTTCCTCTTGCGAACCTAATTTTCCAAACTTACTTGAGAATCATGGATATAGGCAGCTAATCCCCAGGATCTAAGAGAACTCAAATCTGGGGATCTACCTGTTCAAAGCTGATATGGTGTAGTAGGCACCGATTTAGAGGGAACTCTATTCAGAATATAGGTCACAGTTAACAAAGCATCTCTCCAATAGGAAATAGGTAAATTACCCTGGGCCACCATGGACCTCACCATTTCTAGCAACGTTCTATTCCTCCTCTCAGCAACAACATTTTGTTGAGGTGTATTGGGAATAGATAATTGTTTAATAATTCCCTTATCGTTACATAGTTCTTTAAACTCTTCAGACAGGTATTCAAGCCCTCCACCAGTTCTTAAAGATTTTACCTTTCTATCTATTTGGTTTTCTATCACATTTAAATATCATCTAAAGCATTCTAATGCCTCAGACTTATGAGAAATCAAATAGACATAATTATACCTCGTGAAATTGTCTATAAAAGTAATGAAATAAGAGGCTCTATGTCTTGCCATCACATTCATAGGACCACATATAGCTAAATGGACTAACTGCAATGGAAATTTAGCTCTTAAGGCTTTACCGAATGGTTTTTGTATTGTTTTTCCAATTAGGCAATGTTCGCAAGTAGGTAACAAAACCTTAGAGATTGAACCTAGCAATTCTTCTTTAGCTAACATATTCATTCTTTCCTACTCAATATGTCCTAATCTAGCATGCCAAACAGATGTATCAATATTCAAATCTTTAGAAGAAGAAGAAAAAGATACGTTCATAGAAAAACAACAATCAACATAATAATTATAAGTGTTTAAATCACAATCCAACACTAGAAAACCACCTTCTACATGTCCAGATCCATAAAATAAATTATCATTGTTTATACGAACAGATTTACCATAAAAGTTCAAACTGAAACCTAATCTTAAAAGAACAAAAATAGACCATTCGTATGCCTAGTGCAAACAGAACATCATGAATGAGAATAGTACCACCACCACGCAAATGTAACTTGCATACCGATCATTTTCACCTCTACTATATCATCGTTCCTGACGCATATCCACTTTGTACCAGCTAAAAATCGACAAAACTCCACAAACACTTCTCAATCCATGGTTACATGGTTTGTCTCTCTTAAGTCTACAATCCACATAGTATAAGATTTAGTTAGGATAACAGTGATTGAAACATAAAGAGCACTACAAGAAAAATTTATAAGAGCTACCTTCTTTGGTTCAGGGCATTCCCGAGCAAAGTGATCCAGCCTGACAGTTGAAGCATTTCACTTGCTCCTATCTTTCTACTTTCCAAACCATTTACCCTTGTTGTTGTGCTTGAGTTCGTTCTTTTTAGGTCTTTGTCCAATTTATTTTTCCTTCCATTTCTCGCCTTTGAACCAGTTCTTCTTACGCTTAAAACCTGAAACTTTTCCAGAACTAGAATCAGCTACAAAAACATGTCCCAGAGATTTAGCCGCACCAAGTTGCTCATCCTCTAGTTCGACATGGTGGGCAACATCAGCAAAAGCTTTGATGCTATCATTGTGAGTCAGATTGACTTTCAAATGTTTCCAATTATTAGGAAGGGAACAGATCAAAGCCTAAACTTGTAGCTCATCAGAGAGTATGTGACCGTGGACTTCAACTCCTTAATCATAGTAGACATGATCCTCACATGATGTGCGATATTGTGATTAGGGAGTTTCTTGTAAGTATCAAACTTAATAGTCAGTTGTCAGAATCTAATCACCCTAGTACCACCATATTTATCGCTCAAATATGTTCAAATGTCATGAGCAGTTGGTAATTGCTCACATTCATGAATGAGGTCGTCCACCACGGAATTTACTAAAATTGCACGAGCAGTGAAATCTTTCTTTTTCCATGTTTGGTAACTTTGTTGAGCAGTTTGACCTACCCCTGAGTCTTCCATCACGTGGTTAATGCCCTCAAGACAATCATGTTCCTCCAGTACATACAAAATTTTATGGCGCTAGGTGTTATAGTTATCGCCATTCAATTTGTCGCCCTTATTAAGGTCAACTATGATATTCTTAGATGCCATGGTCTGGCAAAAATTTAGAGACAATGATATAAATGTCCATTTATGCACACATATCACTTTACACTCATGCAAATTAAATTTTATGATAATTTCACACTGGACATTGAGTCGAAAGTTCACTAAGTTCCCAATCATCTTCCATTATCCTAATGTTACATTATCACAAAATTAATTTCATAGTGCAAAATCATAAGTTCTAGGTTAGAATTACTTAAACTCTTCTAAATTTAGAACTCCCACTAAATTAAACAATTAATCATGTACAAAACAAGTAAGACATTTTGATTATATGTGATAAATATGAAACATATATATAAATCTCAAAATGTCAAATATGTACATGCGATCATATTAAACTTTTTTAAACAACTACTAAATATGAAAAGAAAAAAAAAACTTCACATAGATATAGTTTGACAATTCGACCTAACCATACATATGTAAATTAATTATTAAATTCTCATTTTTCGAATTTCATTTCCTAATCAAAATCCTAATCAGATAGCTGTAACATAGATGTGGTGAATTATCCAGAACTTTAATAGCAATATCATGCAAATGTTTAGGAAGTGTTCTCATTAGATGATACGTACTCTTCACCTCACATATATGTCGTCCCAAATGCATCACTTCTCAACGCATTGCTTCAAGATATTTTATGTACTGTATTAGGTTATACCGTGGATCCATTTCATAGTTTTGATACGTACGTAATTTTTCAACACGTTCGACAGCCTGTGCTCTACTAGCTTCTCCTCTAAAGATGCTAAAAGTTCGTGTTGATCTAGTCATATCTAATCTAGCACAAAAATTAAAAAAAAAATAGTCATAATGGATTACATAACCTAATCAAGATCCACACCACTCATGAACATATATAAAATGTGGTATTTCAAATCCTTTCAGAGTATTTTTCATTTCAAAAAAATGAAAGTTCTTCAGAAAATAAATCTCACTAGTTAAATGCCACATAATAAATATTCTTTATTTTATAAAAATATTTTCAGAATTTAATCAAGCCAATTCTAAAAATATTTTTAATGCCTTTTATAAATTTATTTCAATAATAAATAAAAATATATATTTGATTATGTAAAAATTATTTCAATTGCATAAAGGAAACAAAAAAGAATATTTGAGGGGCCAATTTGCAACTTTTTAAATTGGTTTGCAATAAACAACATCCAAAATAGTTTTTTGGGACCAATATGCAATTTTTAAAATTGCATTTGGAATAATCAACATTCAAAAAATAGTTTGGGACCAACATACAATTTTTAAAATTGCATTTGGAATAATCAACATTCAAAAAATAGTTTTGGGACCAACATGCAATTTTTCAAATTGCATTTCAAATAATCAACATTAAAAAATAGTTTGGGGACCACCATGAAATTTTCCAAATTGCATTTGGAATACAACCACCTCCATGCAACAGTTTTTTTTACTATTCATCTTCAAAATTGGCTATTTTTTAAAATTTATGTCAAAACTTTGGAAGGTCATAACTTCTTTAATTTTAAACCAAAATTAATGATTTTTATACCGTTGGAAAGGTCTTGATAAAATCTATCCATCCATACCAAATGGACAACATGAAACGTAACGTGCAAGAAGTTATCATGCGATGAAGTTTCGATTTTCTCAACTATGATTCAATTTTTCTCTCAAAATGTAAATCCAAACGAAGTGAAATTTTTCACATATGTTCTACATAATATCATGAACATATGATATAAATTTCATGAATTTATATGGACTATATTAAAAGTTTCCATTAATGACATTGAAGCTTTTAATTTATGCATTTCGATTATTCTAAACCATTTTCAACATGTATTTAAGCAATAAAACAATCTAATTAGGCTCTGATACCAATATAAAATATGCTTCCATGCTTTTAACCGAATTATGAATTGTAAAACTTATTTGAAAATCTCAAAACGAGGTTGAATCACTTGCCTTTTGATTACTTGCTTTACATACCGTCGTATACTCACTCCTTTGTCAAAAACTCAATCACAATGGAAGGAATTTGATAGCCACAATCCAAGAACCCAATTTGAGATGTTATATTTCCATAAATCAAGCCTCCACTCTCATTTAGTTTTTACGATTTGAAGGAACCCGAATTTTTGCACAAATTTTTTTATTGTATAATGGAAGTTATATATATAGTTGAGGGTGATGGGAAATTTAACGCTTCCCTCAAAAAAAAGATCCTATACAAATCGGGTAGAGCCAATCCACATGGGAGACCCATTTTCTCCCAACAAATTTGAAGAAAATTAGATATTTAAGAAGTTAATTTAATTTTTGGAGGTGACTATGGAGGTAAGAATATTGAATTCTTCGTTGGTTTTTCATCACATTGGATTTCTTGAAGCGGGAAGAAACATGAAGTCAGTGTTTAGAATTTACTTAACACGTACAGTGGAAAAATAAATTATTTTTTAATTCTCACCAAGGATTTGCTTTATACTTAGAGAGAAACTATGATAGAAATTATATTTTTGATGATTTTGCAAACTCCTTTTCGGATTCTCGAATACGGATTTCAATCCACGGCTATCAAATTGTCCGCCTCCAATGAAAATCCACACAGAGAACAAGAAGGAGAACTAGGGTTTTTTCTTTTCTTGTATTAGCAAGAATAATGATGTTGTATGTATTTTCAAACCCTAGTAGCCTATTAATAGAAGTCTAGTGGCTCAGCACGTCTCGTAAACTTGACCCGGTTCAATATTTAATTAATCCAATCAATTAAATTTGGTCCATGAATTAATTAATCCAATTAATTAATTCGGGCATATTAACAGCAACTCAATTAATTAATTGTACAACATTTGTTGATTGATTAATTGGTGAATCTCATTCTTCTAGTTCTCCTTTTGTGTGTGACCATCAGGTTCCTGATCAGGATACCTAGGACGTGAATTATTATTTTGATCTAATCAAAATCGATATATTAAAATACCTCTTTTAATTTATTATCAATTCACATTCGTCGT
This sequence comes from Fraxinus americana, assembly GCA_035079005.1. NCBI lineage: Eukaryota > Viridiplantae > Streptophyta > Magnoliopsida > Lamiales > Oleaceae > Fraxinus > Fraxinus americana. The sequence continues at coordinate 13,473,304 of CM068724.1, forward strand.
CGTAAATTAACATCTAGTAACGTATTAGAGCAATACATGTGACGAAAAATGTCACATGGTCTGACAAAACCAAACTAGTTCATTTACCATGAAACTATAATCCCTTTGTCAATATGATCTGATCAATTATGAGATATGGATATGTGTCAATCTCAATTATCGATAATATCTTTCATCGTACTACTAAGTCAACGTAAGTTGAAAAGTCCTTTTCAACTTATGAGTTCACCATGACCAGAGATTTCATTATCAACTTAACTGAATGAAATGTAGATCATAATCTCTTACTATCTAAGAGTGACGAATCATTTATTGATCATTCACAACCTTCATATGATTCTTGGCATACCGGAACGATGTCGTATTAGTGATCCTTGGCAGAGCAACACCCAACATCACAAAAGTATGAAAGTCCTCATATAAGGCACTATGGTGACCTCAAGTCAAATGATCAATTCCACTACCGAACGTTAGAGATTAACCACTGACACTTAGATAGTTATCCATGTGGAATCTCCCCATCGGGTCTCCAATATTTTGTTTGTAATAAAACATACACGTGTTCATTTAAGTGTCACCACACTTTAACTTGTGAGATCAATTACTTACTTCGCAAGTAAGAAATGTCACATGTGATGGTCTATCTGTATCTTGTTATTTCTTACTACCACGAATAATTTAAGATTCGGTCATATTGTAATTTGTATCTCACAATCACAACTTCTTGTGATTAACAAATTGCGAAGACTTAAATCTATGGACTCTATTATTTAATATAATTTATTGGAAAAGTAATTTAAATAAGTAATAGATCTTGCCAAAAAAATGCATTAAACATATTAAAAGTGTTTACAATCTAAATTGGTTGGGTTTAGGGCATAACACTTATAAATTCTCACTTGGACTAGATCAAATCACTTATGTATCTAATACCATAAGAGTCTACATGACGATCATACTTATACTGCGACTTCGGCTTTGTCAATGGATCTGCAATATTATCATCTGTGGGAATTTACTCTATCTTTACATTATATCTTTGTACAATCTTCCTAATGAGATGGTACCGCATCAACATATGTTTATATCGTTGATAAGACCTTAGTTCCTTTGCCTGTACGATGGCTCCATTATTATCACAATGTAAAAGTATGTGATCAACAATGTTAGGAACTACTCCAAGTTCTGATAAACTTCTTGATCCAGACCACAACTTTTATTACTTTCTAAAGAAATGATGTATGAAGCTTCTATTATTGAATCAACGGTTATTTCCGGTTTGGAACCTTTCCAACATACCGGTTAAGAGTAAACCAATATCCTAATTGAGATATATTGTCATTATAGTCTAACTAGAAGTTATCACCAGTGTATTCATGAACTCTCAGTTCATTTTCTACTTATAAAATCTTTTCTAGATTTTATTTATATAGATTAAGATGAGTTAAGCAATTTTCTAAATCTATCTCTATAGGTCAAGTTACTTCCCTCATATTTATCATGAAAAATTATTTGACAACCATAATTTTAACAATTGAAATACAAGGACGTCGTTTCCTATAATATGTCTCATAGATATAATATTGAGAATGCGACAACGCTCCCACAATCTTCTTATAAACACACAGTTCGTCTTCATTTTTTATAAAATCAAACATTTTGACATTCATATTAAATCGAAGATTTCAGCTCGAAGAAGCTTGTTTCGATGCATACCTTGTTGGCTTCTTTGAAATTCAAAACTTTCGGGTTGTGTCATGTACACTTTCTCTTGTAAGTTCATGTTAAAGAATGTAATTTTGACATCAATTTACCATAACTCATAGTTATGGTATGCAGCTATTACAAAAAAAATCCGAATGGACTTCAGCATGGCTACAAGGCAAAAAAGTTTCATCAAAGTCAATACCTTGTCTTTGTTTATAACCTTTTGCTACTAGCCTTAATTTGTATGTATGGATATTTCCATCTACATCGACATTTTTCTTGTAAACTCATTTACAACAAATGGGTTCCAATCCATTAGGCAGGTCGACCAACGTCTAAACCTTGTTTACATACATTAAGTTCATATCAGATTTCATAGTTTTTTGCCATCTCTTTGAGTCAACACTTGACTTTGCTTATGCATAATTGGTAGGTTCATCATCCTCGATTAGTAATGTCTGATTAGTAATCATGGATTCACACTGTTGACAAAATTATCCCGCATGTGTACGGGTTCGTTGTACAAGTAATAATTATGATGAGTGAATTATCGTCCCATAGGGAATAAGGTTTAATTCTAGTGTGTCCAATGTATCTAAATTCTTAACAGTAATAAAAGATGGTTGATTTGTATTTAACTACGTTCTATGACTACGAAAGCAATAAAAGAAAGAAAGTGGTTTTTAAATCAAGTGTGGAAGAACGTATTGGATTTTCGAATCCACTACTTTACTCTAAAATTCAATTCTCAACTTGTGATAATTAATTCAATCCTTGCATTCGCGACGATCGATAATTCCAATTTTATTTATTATTCTTTTCTAAGATATAATAAACCTATGTTGACCACGAAACGATCTTATTCCTAGTCTGCATTCATATGATAAACATGTATTAAAATATAGGATTATCACACACGATCGCACACTTCACAAATATTATTCCTAATATTTATTTTTCATGTGTTCCATATACAGTGTTCTACCTATCGTGAGTTTTCCAACACTATGACTAACAACTTATTGTCTTAATGGTGCGCAAACATTAAAACAATATGAAAAAGCATGTATGTAAAATCACAACGCAAGAATTAACTAAAAATCACAAGTCTTGAATTAAAAACTAGAAATCAAGTAGTTTCATCATCCATCCAATACAAATAAACTTAGACTAGCATATTGATATGAAAATTACATAGAAAATAAAAGAAAGCCATCACCCGAATCATCTAAAATTGAAGAAAATCTGGATATTGACTCTTCGAGCCTTCGAAATCGGATCCAAAATGGTGAATTCCTCCTCCTCAATGTAATTCTCTCCCTTTTGTTCTAAAAAATATGGCTCTCTCTTCAAAACCTCGAAAAATATCCTTATATTCCAACCCTAGAAACTCCCAAAAAAAATGATAACGAAACAAACCTTTTTTTTCTCGTGCTACCTTGAGGCGCGCGTCTAGTAGAAACTAGGGTATGTGCCTTAGCCATTTGTCAAGCCTCAGTTGAGGCTTTTAGGGGATGAGGTACGCGCCTCTCCTGCAGGCGAGGGCGCGCGCTTTGGCTAATTTTCGGCAACTGAAAAATTCTTAGTATTTTTGTCATAACTTCTTTCTCGACATTCGATTGAGGTGATTCAAAATGCATTAGAAAGATAACTCAAAGGGCTACAACTCTTGTAGAAATATCATTTTTCCAATTCGAAATTTTACTATGCCAAAATTGGGTCTCAATGTGAGCTTGAAAATCCGAAGCATAATTTGTTCGGCTGGAAGTTGATATGTGATAATATTTGGACTATATTTCATCCCTATGGCTTCTTTCCTCATCCAATTGATGCCTAAAACTCTCGAATCTTCATCTCGAGGTTCGATGTAACTTTTGAATATTTACATTTCCGTCCTCAAACTTTGTATTTGATACAATTGAGCCATTTTCTGCTATCTTTGTATCATTTTCTCCAATCATTCACCAAACATTGAGTTTTACCTACAAAATGAAACATAACACAATTTAGGTAGTATTTTATCTAAAGAACAATAAAAAATATCATCATTTAAAACCTTAAATAAGTGTAGAAACTACAATTATCACACCCCCAAACTTGATTCTTTGCAAACAAAACTCAAACTTAACAAACACATAAACACACAATGATAATTACATAATTCGTGGTCAGACAATCAAGTAAAGCAAAAAATAATAATAATAATAATTAGCTGGCTGACCTAGCTTCTTATTTCAGGATTGAAATCATAATATCAAATCTATGCACAGCTTCAAAATCACAATACAGAAATTAAAATCTACTTCTCCAATGTAAAATCAATGTGTGTGTGTGAAGAATTAAACATAGCATTATGAATTCATGAGTTGTTTCAATTCCCGACCCTCAATGGTTAAATATATTCTTTCATCACTCGTAAAATTCACACACCTCCAAACTTATTCTTTTCGCTCTTTTCAAGTGTGTGAACTAACATTGAATTTTATAATATCCTCACCTCTCTAACTTAAGTTAATCTCACTAATTGCAAGTTAATACGTTAATAAATAAGGATTCTTCATTAAATTTGATTGCTTCAATATCTAGGATCTAATTAGGCTAACAATCTCTTATCAAAAGTCATTTTTTTCTTAAATAAGTGTTTGGTACATAACTAAGGTATTTGGTACGTCTTCTGTTTCATGCACCTGCTTTTTTCTATATTTTTCTCAATTTTTTTTTCAACACTTTTTTTTCTTTATTTACAGCATTCTCTCCCTTAAGCTTTCTAAATGACCTATGCAACAAGTTTTAGGCCGATAACTCCCAAGTCAGTTGACTTTAGGGCAACAATTTTAATACCTTTATAGGCTTAATAACTCGAGTCATAAAGGCTACGAAAGAAATTTTCAAATAAAATGTGTTTTTTTTTATGTCTTGATTAGTACAATATCACTCATTAAATACATGTATAAGTAAAACAACCTCTAACTTGAGATTTTCACTCAATTGTGTCCTATTGACCTTATACAATTCACACAAGATTTTTAATTTCAAACATGAAATCTCTATTTATCTCAACATCTACATACAACAGTGAAATCCTCCAAACTATTATAAATTTAGTTTAAGGATGTAAAATTTAGTGGTTTTGGATTTAGGATCTATGGTTTACTATTTCAACCTATCCAATTATGAAATCAACTCATTTCTACACAATATTTAACTTAATTCACGTGATCAATATATATCAAATTTCATATGGAAAAGTAAAATTTAATCTAAGAATGCAACTTATTCACCATTCATATATCAATTCACGATTCAGTTTTTTTTATTGCCAACCAAACCAAATAACTCACACATGCACACAAAAAGAAAATATTTTTAAAATTTTCAATTTTTTTTTATCTAAACTAATGCAATAAAATCACACAAAAACACATAAATATAAGAATGACACAAACACATAAAAAAATGAATGAAAAAAATGAAAACTCATGTTTTCCACCCTTAAATTTAAACTAGACATTGTCCTTAATGTCTTAAATTCTAAATCCGCATATAAAGAGTGAGGAAGAAAATGAAGAAAAAGACTCTCCTGATATGGAATGTAATTCAATGGCTAGCTTTCTATTGCTCATGTTAGCTCCTTAATCTTGGTTGATTTAAGTGTTGTGCGACATCATGTTCCTGTGCAATAAAGTCAAATAAAACAATATAATCAAATAATTGAAACACATGTTACTTAGTTCTAACATCTAATAAACCACCAACATATCGAAAATTTAAGGGGAAATGTGGTATGGATGATGAGTCCTTAAAATTGAATAAAAAAAACTAATCTAAATTATACTATTACTAGGCATAATAAATAAAAGAAAAGAAAATTTGGGTTGCCTCACAATAAGTGCTTTGTTTAAAGTCCTTACCTTAACTTTGTTGTTTCAGTATCATGGAATTCTGAAGAACGCTTTTGATGCCTTGCTCAGTTTGCCTCTTCTGACTTTGTTCCACTCTTCATTACTTTTACAAAATTTAACACTGCCCTCTCCAATGTGATATGATATGCATATCTCCTCCGATTTGAATTCAACTACGTAGACTTCTTCCCTTTCTTCGAGCTTAATTACAAATTCAATGATAGGGCACTACAACAAAAATAGTCATTAGCAACATTTAAAAGGCAACATTTATTGATAAATATTGCCAAAATGGTCTTTTGGCAACATTTTTGTAAGTGAATGTTGCCATAGGTTAATATAAATGAGTTTTAGCAACGTTTTTTTAAAAAATGTTGCGGTAGACCACTTTTCGCAACGTTTATTGAGTGTTGCGGAAAGGTAGACCTTTCGCAACGTTTACCAAACGTTGCGAAAGGTCCTACCTTCCGCAACGTTTGGTAAACGTTGCGAACGGTATTTTAACCCAGTAGCCCACTTATCCTAACCCAATTTAGAAGCCCTACTAGAAATTAGAAAAGGTAGCAACACAAACAAAATTTTAGCAACGGACAATTTCTGTTGTTATTACTGACGGAACAACAACAAATTAGCAACGGATTAATTTTATATTACTTTTATACGAAATTGGCAACGAAATTTTTTCGTTAGTATAATTCTGTTACTAATCTGTTGGTAAAAATTTAAAAATAAAAAACAATTAATAAAATAATTACCTATGGAACAAATACTTGTTGGTAAACTTTGAAAGTAAATTTTAAAATTTTTCGTTAGTATAATTTTGTTACTAATTTGTTGGTAAAATTTTAAAAATTGAAAGTAAAATTTAAATCCTTCATTTCTTTGTCAAAAAAAAAAAAATCCTTCATTTCAATCCACAAACCCACCTACCCCTGCCACATTTCAATCCACAAACCCTAATCAGTTCTTCATCTCTTCTCGATTCCTTCTCTACTCTCTCCCGACAGCGCACGTCGCCGCTATAGCGGCCAAACCCATGATTTCCTTCATCTCATCTCCGTTCCTTCTCTTCTCTCTACCTGTACTCACCTCGCCGCCACAGCAGCTTCGCTTCGAGAGCGACGAACCGCAGCGAAGCTCGAGGACGAACACGGGAGCACCGAATCAGTGGGCAAAAACTCGAGTAGCCACAGGTGGCACTCTGAGATGGACTTTGCTCGACGTCGCTGCAACCGATGTGAACTACCTCAACTCCCAACAGCCGCTTCTCCGATGCCTCCACTCCCTACAGCCGTTTTCCGATGCCTCAACTCCGATGCGATGGCATTCCACTTCCTAGTCAAACTCCATTTCTAGATTTACTATTCTTTACCTAGTGTATTGCATCACCCGAACCATGGGCTAGCTTCAAAATTGTGTAGGCAAAGTGTATTTATTTTTGCTCTGTTTTCCCTTTCTTATATTTTTTTTTATTTTGATTTGTGTAAATTGTAGTAATGTTTGATTTTGTTTCTTATAACACAATGCTCTGCAATTGATTTTGCCAGACTTCAATTTCCAGTCTTCCAGATCCAGTCTCCAGACTTCTTGTTTTGCTGCCTCTGTGCCTGTGAGTTTAACACATTGATTTTCAATTGATTTGTGAAGTGTGAATTGCACAATTTCTGGTGTTTAGTCATTAGTGATGTGATATTGCCCTGTGATTCTGTGAAGTGTGAATTGGAGTTAGTATTGCCCTGTGAATTGGAGTTATATCTTCTCTGTTTCAGACCTTTGTAACTTTTAGGTGAATTTATATGCATGATTATTGATTTTGTATTTTTGTTATCCTTCACGATTCAATGATATTTGGCGAGCTGTAAAGAATGCTTGTAAGATCCAAGTGATTTAAAGTTGTTGCAGAAAGAGCCCTCTTTGATACTGTGGTTGAGGCATCTTAATTTAGTCAACTCCCACTTGTTGCAAGAGGGCATTCTCACGTCTATTATTAACACTGATTTAGCAGCTTCAAGATGTATGCTCTTTTTCATGCATGTTAGTTGTATTGTGATTCTTAAAAAAAAAGTCAAATACTGGTGCCTCAGTCAGCTCTTCACTGAATATCATCTTAACATATTTCAGTGACCGCTTTGGATGGGTCGGTCTTTTTTGAAGGTACTTGGTCGAGCCCGCTGCTATGTAGTGGCCCCAAAACCTTGTTCAGGTGTCTTTATTCAGGTACAAGCTACTTCTCTCAGCTTGCGTTGGTCGAATGGTGGCCCCAAAACCTTGCTTCAGTCAATGCGGCAATCAGTGCATATATTTGATCTCAATTGTCGGATTATTTACTGGTGAGTCAATAGAGCTAAACTTGGAAAGTTTCATTTGTGTCTTTGTTTGATTGATTGTGTTGGTTCTTAGCCGTGCTTAAAATCAGTTTTTGAGCATTTCTCAACAGAGACATGCTGCCCAAACATCCTTAATGCCTGCTTTTTATAAGTTCAAAAGGATGCAAAAATGGATTATTTATAACAATTTGAATGTGTTTAATAATGCTCACATTACATAAACATTGATGAACAAACTTGAGAGCTTCTTGGAAATTAATTAGTGCTTGGAAGTTATTGAGTAATGTTACCATTTCAATGTAAGATTCATATATATACAAATCTTTGCGTTTACGGTGTCCTCAATTTTTTGCAGGCACTTAAGCAGAAATCTACAATAATTCAAATTCTAAAGCAGAAGAATGAAGGCCTTGTACAGTTTACTACTACATATGAAGATTATACTAATAGTGGTGGAAGTAATGTTTTGAAGTCTTGGGCTATTTTAGCATGATAGGGTTGCTTAGAGTAAATTTGTTTGTTGGGTGATTATCACACTGGATGGAAGTGCTTACTATCAATTGATGTATTACCATTTTGAAACTCATTTTTATTTAGGTGTTTTTGTATCACATTCTAATATTCAAGTGTATGGATTCAAAAATTTGTAATAAAATTATCAATTTTTATGCAATTTCAAAATTTGTTCATAAGGATTCATTTTCAATTTTGTCAATCAATTTGAGTAAATTGCTGTAAAAAAAAAAAATCCCTACGGCAACGTTTAAAAAAAGTTGCCGTAGACCCCCTACGACAACGTTTAAAAAACGTTGCCGTCTACGGCAATGTTTTTTAAACGTTGCCGTAGGGGTCCTACTCTACGGCAACACCTTGATTTGCAACACACGTCCAAACGTTGCAAAAGGTCTACGGCAACGTTTTTTGAACGTTGCCGTAGGCTATTTTTGTTGTAGTGGGGCAATCAATGAAGTCAACAGAATGTGGGTTAACATCATCTTCATTAATTGCCTCATTTCACTATGTTCCTTTATAATTGATCCTTCATCATCTTTATTCTTATCTTCCATAATTGATATCTCATCGGGTTGAATGGATGATTCGCAATTTAATTCACTGGCGGCAATGTAAACTCTTTTCTTTCAAATTTTTCGAGTGGATTGTATCTCCACCATTTAAATTCAATCCAGAATGTGCCATCTCCCACACACATTTTGTTTTCATCTAACTTGGCAAGATCAGTATAGTATTTTGCAATTGCCTCCTCATTCAACATGAAAGGACCAAATTCCACAAACGTGTCGGAAGGAATACACTCGTCCACAGGCATGTAGCTTTCAATAGACGTGTCAATTGCGAGTCTCCGACATCTTAAATATATTTTAAATCGTAGGAGTTTGAGCATAAAGGGTTCAGTGTACGTATTCACGCAGTAACCAGTATAATGCACCCCAGAGCAGAATTCACAATAGATGTCTTCTTCCTTGTCGTCCATGTCGAGATGATTCATTGCAAAAATCTTTTTACCATTCCAGTGTCAGAATCTTAGATGCACTGCTGAATGGCACCTGGATAGAATATCAAATAAGAGAGATCGGGGTGGGTAGCCAAAATCAACAAAAATAAAATAAAAATTGAATTTAATATAAACTGATAAACCAAAATTAAATCCGTTATTCCTGGCAATGTCGTCAAAAACTTGTTGACAAAATTATCCTGCAAGTGCACAGGTTCATTCTACAAGTAATACTTATGATGAATGAGTTATTGTCCCACAGGGAATAATGTTCAATTCTAGTGTATCCGATGTATCTAAATTCATAACAATAATAAAAGATGGTTGATTTGTATTTAACTACCTTCTATGACTACGAAAGCAATAAAAGAGAGAAAATGGTTTTTAAATCAAGTGTGGAAGAATGTATTGGATTTCTGAATCCACTACTTTACTCTAGAATTCAATTCTCAACTTGTGATAATTAATTCAATCATTGCATTCATGACGATCGATAATTTCACTTTTATTTATTATTCTTTTTCAAGATATAATAAACCTATGTTGACCACGATACGATCATATTCCTAGTCTGCATTCATATGACAAACATGCATTAAAATATAGGATTATCACATATGATCGCACACTTCACAAATATTATTCCTAATACTTATTCTTCATGTATTCCATATATGGTGTTCTACCTATCATGAGTTTTTCAACACAACGACTAAATAACTTATTGTCTTAATGGTGAGCAAACATTAACATAATATGAAAAAACATGTATATAAAAACACAACGCACAAATTAACTAAAAATCACAAGTCTTGAATTAAAAAGTAGAAATCAAGTAGTTTTATCATCCATCCAATACAAATAAACTTAGCCTAGCATATTGATACGAAAATTACATAGAAAATAAATGAAAGCCATCACTCGAATCATGTAAAATTGAAGAAAATGTGAAAATTGACTCTTCAAGCCTTCAAAATCGGATCCAAAAATGGTGAATTCCTCATCCTCAATGTAACTCTCTCCCTTTTGTTCTAAAAAATATGGCTCTCTCTTCAAAACCTCAAAAAATATCCTTATATACCAACCCTAGAAACTCCTGAAAAAAAGATAAGGAAACAAACCCTTTTTTCTCGTTCTGGCTTGAGGCTCACGCCTAGTAGAAACTAGGGCGTGTGCCTTAGCCATTTGTCAAGCCTCGGTCGAGGCTTTTAGGGGATGAGATGCGCATCTCTCCTGTAGGCGAGGGCACGAGCCTTGGCCAATTTTTGGCAATTGAAAAGTTCTCAGCATTTTTGTCATATCGTTCTCTTTCGATATTCGATTGAAGTGATTCAAAATGTATTGGAAAGCTAACTCGAAGGGCTACAACGCTTGTAGAAATATAATTTTTCCAATTCGAAAGTTTACTATGCCAAAATTTGGTCTCAATGTGAGCTTGAAAATCCAAAGCATAATTTTTTCGGCTGGAAGTTGATATATGATCATATTTGGACTATATTTCATCCCTTTGGCTTCTTTTCTCATCCAATTAATTCCTAACTGATGTGACCTAGGCAAGGCTTCAAACGGCCAAAGATTCGAAGTGCATTGAGAGAAAGTCAAGGTCAAGTTTAGGGGCGAGTCGAATTTTTGAATCAAGTCAAAGAAGCTATGCAATCAAATGATCGAGCCACAAAGTTCACCGAGACGAAGTTAACAAACCAATGGTCAAGTTTGATGTTGGATTCGAAGGTCGAGGTGAATTGGAAGTCGACCAAATCAAGACGGCAAACGGAGGCAAGCTACTGGACACCATCCCGAGAACTGAATGAGGGATTTTGTGTTTTCCATGTGATCGGATAGAAGATAACTATGTGGTCACATAAAGGGATCCGGTAGGAAGATTGCATGTTTTTCGCGAATTTCCTAATTAATTTAGAACTCTAATTTTATCAGATCTTTTAGTATCTTTTGGGCCTAATTCCGTGGCAACTAGGTTTTTTCCATACTTTAGTATAAATAGGTTTTCATATTTCATTGTTACTTAAGACTTTTGACACTATTGAGATTAAATACAATTTCGGTGAGATTTATTCCTCCAATTCTTGGTGGTTCGTAGATCTAACTTAGAACTTATCAAAAGGAGTCACAGCCCTTTTGTGGCTTTCCCACTTCACGGTTCTTGTTCTCGGTAATCAACGGGTCAGATCTCTAACGCGTGATCTTGGTTCTTGGTGCGGGTTGAACAACAGATCGGGTTGCTATTGCGAGACGTGATTTCTAGCTTTTGAGCGTTCCCGAGAAATATTCTTGGCTGGGTTCCCATCAGTTGGTATCAGAGCTTGGATCTAGACTTTAGGTCATCTATCTTTACTTTCCAGCAATATCTTTACTTTCCAGCAATTTATGTTATCATTTGAGTAAAAAAAAAGAGTCAATTTTATTGTTCTTGTTTGAGTCAAAAAAGAAAAAAAAGATCAGAATTGTTATTTTTGTTTTGGGTCCTTGTTTTCGTTGTTAATTTCGCCTCTAGATTATATTTAGTTGTTTATTGAGTTAGAGAAAAAAAATGTTACTATTCATCTTCACTGTTCACGTTACTGGACATTGTGAACGTCTAGTGGCAAAGCAAAACAAAAAAGATATAAATTTTCGAGTCAATTATTTCTTTTCTTGCATTAGAGTCCATTACCTCAGTCCATGCCAAAATTCTGTTGATTATTCAAAACTTGTGCTTGTGGTGGTGTTTGCTGCGGGAATTGTGTCACCTTTGATTGAGATCAGCTATTTTTCGAGCTATTGCGAAAGGAGAACGAGTGGTAAAAGGCAGAGTGGTGAGCTCATTATCGAGTAAAAGCCAATCTTGAGTGATACACGAGTGCAAACACGCGAGGTAACTTAATTTGTTATTTCTGTTCCTTTAATTTTTGTTATTTACTTATTGCACAAAGCGATTTTATGCCTAAGGGGTTTTATGCCGAGTTGAAGGATAGTATGCAGGCTATACATCATAAGTTTGATCAATTGGGTTTGGCTATTGAACGAAATAGTGGTGATGTAGCTAGGCATGAAACTATGATTGGGAGTCAACAGCGAGGGACACCCCAAAGGGTTCTTCGTGGGGATAGAGTAGATAGGAGATGACGGAATCTTATAGTTGAATTTGATGGTGAAGATGAGACGGTGAGTGTAGGCACTAGTGAATACTATTTGGAGGCTGACATGGGGCGAACGAGGAATAGAGAAGATAGGTCTGATCGGGGTGTTGATAGAGAATTGGGAAGTATCAAAATGAATATTCCCACTTTCCAAGGTTGGAGTGACCCTGAAGCTTACTTGGAGTGGGAAAAGAAGGTAGAATTGGTGTTTGATTGTCATAACTATTCTAAAAAGAAGAAGTTGAAATTAGCTGTAGTAGAATTCACTGACTGTGCTATCATTTGGTGGGATCAATTGATGACTAGTCGTAGGAGGAATTTGGATAGGCCAATTGAGATGTGGGGTGAGTTGAAGGCTTGTATGAAAAGAGGTTTTTACCTGGACATTATTACTAAGATCTACATCACAAACTTCAAACTCTTTCTCAGGGTTCTAGAAGTGTGGAAGATTACTACAAGGAGATGGAGGTGGCAATGATTAGGACGAATAGAGGCCACTATGGCTAGGGTTTTGGATGGGTTGAATATGGACATTGCTAATATTGTAAAGTTACAGCACTACGTGGAGTTGGAGGACTTGGTGCATGTGGCTATGAAGGTGGAGAGGCAACTCAGACGAAAATGAGTAACTAGGTTTACTACGGAACCCAAATGAAGAGGTGGTGATAGGCATGATCGGGTGGAGACCCGGGGAAAGGATGAAATACCTAAGGTTAAGGAAGAGGTGAATAAGAATAAACCAAATATTGAAATTCAAACTGGTAGATCAAGGGATATTAAATGCTGTAAATGTTTTTGAACGGGTCATATTGCTTCACAATCTCCAAACCAACGGGTGATGATTCTACGGGAAGATGGAGAAATTGAGTCGGATGATGGGAATGGAAAGTGATAGTATGCCTGAGTTGGAGAATGTTAAGGGTGAGACTTGTGTGGAGTACCCGGTGGCAGAGTCGTTAGTGGTTATGCGAGCTCTTACTACACAAGTGAAGGTGGATGAAGAGGAGTAGCAACGAGAAAACTTGTTTCACACTAGGTATCACATTAAGGGTAAGGTGTATAGTTTGATTATCAATGGAGGGAGCTGTACCAATGTGGTTAGCACGGCACTTGTAGAAGAGTCGAGGTTACCTCTTATGAGACATCCACAACCGTACAAATTGGAGTGGTTGAATAATTGTGGGGAAATACGGGTTACCAGAGGGCCTTAGTAAATTTCAGCATTGGGTGATATAATGATAAGGTGATGTGTGATGTGGTTCCAATGCATGCGAGGCATTTGCTATTGGGAAGGTCGTGGTAGTATGATATGAGAGTGAAACATTAAAGATTCACAAATCGATACAGCTTGGTGAAGGATTGAAAAACAATTACACTTGTACCTTTGACACCACAACAGGTCTAAGAGGACCAACTGATATTAAAGAGTGAGCGAGAAAATAAAAATCAAGAGAGGAAAAAGGAGAGTAAGAGAGAAAAGAGTGAGGTGGCTGAGAGTGATAAAAAAAAGAGTAGAGCCACATGAGAGAGCAGAGAGGGAAAAATCAGAGTGGAGAGAAAATTCCAAAGTGAGCCTTTTTGTGAGAAAACTCGAGTGTGAGAGAGTTTTGGTGAGAGCTAACAATCTCCTCTCCAATTTGAATAATTCTCTTTTGTAGGGACTCAAGGAAGATGAGTGGGAGAAACATACGGAAGGTGAATGTAATAAGGTCATGGTAACATATCAAAATTCTACACCTAGGATAGGTTATGAGCTTTCATGTATGGAAAAATTCTTACTTTTTATGAAATGCACTTATTACACCATGAAATTCTAATATGTCACGCGGAGTTAATTGCATATGATAAGCAATTGGGGTGCATTTTTAATCATGATGTTCTTACTTGTATTAGATTGGACTTATGGCATGTGTTAGGAGTAAGTTCCATGTCCACTATTCTTATTACATGTTTCAATTTAACAGGTGTTTTTAATCTACTAACCTTGTTCAATTCAATGAATTTATGCTTTGGTGTTAGTAGTGGTTTTGGTGTAAAGTAGGTGATTACTAAGCTATCAAGTCGAGTCTTGTATGATCCAGGTGATAGTCGTTGGGTGATTATGCGCACAAGGCGGAAACGAAGTCAACCATGCTACATCCTAAAGGAGAAGAACCTTTTCAAAGCATTGCAATGATCAAGAATGCAGGTTACAGTTTACTTTTAATGGGTAAGTCTGTAACAGTTAATCTTTTCGAGGTTCCTAATGTTGCTTCGTTTGTTGTAGGATCGGATTCGAAGTCGAATCCTTTCAAAGAGAGAGGGGATGATGTGATACAGGCAAGGCTTCAAATGGGCGAAGATTAGAAGTGCATTGAGAAGAAGTCAAGGACGAGATCGAGGTTTGAATCAAGTCAAAAAAGCTACGCAATCAAATGATCAAGCCACAAAGTTCACCGAGATGAAGTTAACAAACTAATGGTCAAGTTTTATGTTGGAGTCGAAAGCCGAGGTGAATTGGAAGTTGACCAAATCAAGATGGCAAACGGAGGTAGTCTGCTGAACCATGTGACCGCATGGTTCACCAAGCCATGCGATCGCATGTTACCATCCCGAGAACTGAATGAGGGATTTTGAGTCTTCTATGCGACCCATAGAAGACAACTATGTGGTCGCATAGAAGTGATCAAGCAGGAAGATTTTATGTTTTTCAGGAATTTCCAAATTACTTTAGAACTCTAATTTTAATAATATTTTTTAGTATCTTTTAGGCCTATTTCCGTGGCAGCTAGGTTTTTTCCATACTTTAGTATAAATAGGTTTTCATATTTCATTGTAACGTAAGACTTTTGACATTATTGAGATTAAATACATGTTGGTGAGATTTATTCCTCCAATTCTTGGTGGTTCATAGATCTAACTTAGAACTTATCAAAAGGAGTCGCAGTCCTTTTGTGGCATTCCCACTTCACGGTTCTTGTTATGGGTAATCAACGGATCAGATCTCTAACGCGTGATCTTGGTTCTTGGTGCGGGTCGAACAATGGGTCGGGTTGCTATTACGAGACGTGATTTCTAGTTTTCTTGGGTTGGTTTTCAACTTGTTCATGGGTTCCTAAGAAATATTCCTGGCTGGGTTCACATCACTAACACTCTCGAATCTTCATCTCGAAATTCGATGTAAATTTTGAGTATTTGCATTTTCGTCCCCGGACTTTGTATTTGATACAATTGAGTCATTTTTCGCTATCTTTCCATTATTTTCTCCAATTCTTCATCAAACATTGAGTTTTACCTACAAAATGAAATATGACACAAGTTAGGTAGTATTTTATCCAAAGAACTGTAAAATATCATCATTTAGGACCTCAAATAAGTGTAGACACTATACTTATCACGTACTTTCGAGAAGGTCGAATGATCCTACAAGATTTTCATGGAGCTGACATGTCCTTAGAAGTCTCCACTTCCTAATTAAGAGTATGTCCCCAGTAGGTGTGGGATCATCTACTTGGTCAACTATGTCTGTAAATTTTTGAACTCTTTCAAGATTTATTCTGTTCTCACTCTCCTCTCCTAGAATAAATACTTTCTCTAGGAGTATGACATGTCTTGAGATGAATATCTTCTTCTAACAAGATTATAGAATTGATATCCAATTGTCTCTTGGATATCCTACAAATATATATATATATATATATATATATATATATATATATATATATATATATATATATATATATATATATATATATCTATATATATATATATATATATATCAGATTTAGTCTCAAACTTATCCGATGCAGTGGGCTTCACATAAGCGTCACAGCCCCAAACTTTCATATGAAATAAGTTGGGTCTTCTGTCTTTCCATAACTTGTATGGAGTTTTGTCACCAATTTAGTGTATAGCACGTGGCAATCAGTGCATGACCTTAAAACGATTTTCGAATGTTTGCATGGCTTGTTCTTAATTGCAATATATCTAATAGTGTACGATTTCTTATTTCAGATACACCATTATGTTGCAGTGTATGTGGAGGAATCTACTGTGAAAGAATCTTATTCTCTTTTAGATAATCTAAAATTCTTCATTTTAGATATTCTTCACATCGATCAAATCTTAGTGTGGGAATATATTTACCTATTTGTTTCTCAATTTCTAGTTTGAATCCATTGAACATTTCAAGAGTTTCATACTTGAATTTCATCAAATATATATATGACAATTTCTGAAATAGTCGTCAATAAATGTGATGAGATAAGAGGAGACTTCATCTAGCATTAACTGATATGGATCCACATACATCGCTATATATTAGACCTAGTAATTGTACAGTTCTTTCGACTTTTCAAGTAAAAGAGGATGTGGTCATGTGGCTAACATGCATGTTTCGCATCGGTCAAATGATTCAAAATCATTTGACCCAAATATACATTTTCATGTAAGTTTGGAATTGCATTATTATTTATGTTACCAAATCTGCAATGCCAGATATAGGTATTATTCAGATTATCATTCTCATGTTTTTCAATTTCTATGCTCTTTATAAAATACTCAATATTTAGAATATAAATGTCATTTTATAATTTACCATAATTATTAAAATCTTATCAAGATATAAAGGAACAACAATTGTCCTTAACATTAAAATAATTCATATCCAAACATAGATATCGGGCTTAACAGTCTTAAGCATGTTCAGCAACTCAATAAGTGTGCATTCAAATCTATTCATGTTAAATTCATAATTAATTATGAGTAACTCTCTGACAGAGATTGCAGAACCAAGTCTATTCTTAGTTCATTGTTCATGACTGAACTCAATTGAGACTACTTCTCAAAGTAGTTAATATCTTTAGCACATGAACACTAGTTCAAGATTCTTATACCATTATACACTAGTATAGTTGCTAGAAAATCTCATATCTTTCCACACGTGATTATTCATCATTCAACACCTTGAGATGAAAAATCATGTGTTAGCATCTATACTATCATGTTGCTTTTGTAACTCAGGTGATATAGTCGTAGACATCACACATGTTGCAATACTATCGTCGTCATTGTATTTATTATAGTAGCCACGTTTTCCTTTGTCAAGTCCTTAGCATGTGTCTCTGAAAATGGCTATTCAAGGACATAGCCAAATTTTCATGCCTGAGAACAATTCTCAGATTGCGGTGCCAATCAAGAAAATTTGGTTTGATTGTTGGCATTTAGTATGCCTCTCAAATACATATGGTTAGTCATAATTCAATAAATGTAAATGACAAAAAGTAAAAGAATAATATATATAATGCATCAATTAATTTAACATGGTCTTCTATTAATTAATTATGCTCCCACTCTTTAACTCAAATTTATGACCCTCTCACATAAATTTATGGAATCCATACTTGACTCCTAGTGGGTTGGAATCTCATTTGTTATATTAAAACTTTGAGTGTACTCAACAAGTCTTAATAAAACATTTGGGTAGAAACTACTAATAATTGTATCTCCATACAACTCCTAGATCATTAAGCTGACAACTCTTTATCTTCACACATCCTATGTGTTAGCTTAACATGCCTCTAAAATTTATCTCCTTGAGTGTACTCAACAAAAAATAAATTTTAGTTAAGTCAAACACATCATTCAGAAATACCTAATATTTCATAGTATCAAACATATCCCTAATAGACCAACCTTGAGTGTACTCAACAAGTTGAGATGGATTGAGGACTCTGATTTTTCATTATAATGATCGAAGGCAAATATAAATGTGACTTAATATTTTTAACAAAAGGTTTTGCATGCAAAGGTCTCATCGTAATAATTATATATATTTTATTGTATATCTAGCATGCAAATAAATATACATTTAATAGTGTGGACGATTATGAACTTTACTATCCAGTCTTCTCAAGCCATAAAGGAGACAAGCTGGTCAGGCCTAAATAATTCGACACGCAGGCCCATGAAATTACAACAGACTCTTAGATCCAAAATATATAAGAGCTCATAGACCCATAAAATAATAAGAACAAAACTAACCATTCAATATATCCACAGATCGAGTTTATAATCATCCACTAATAAAACATTCATCGTATAAATGCTTTCCTATATAATATCTAATATTATATACAAACATGTTTCAAATTTCGAGTAATTAAGGTCGTCTAAACTAATTTAGACAAATGGGTTAGAACAATTAATCTAATTAATTAAAATAGCAAATTTATTTAAATAAAATCATATTTTAATTAAATACCGAATTAGAGTCCAACTCTAATTTCAAAATTTAATGCGGTTGAATTTAATTAAAATCAATTTTTAATTAAATACAAAAATAACAGTCAAACTGTAATTCCAAGATATTATTTAATTAAAATCAAATTTTAAATAAATATCAAATTAGAGTCCAACTCGAATTTCAAAGTTTTAGGAAGAGGCAATTTAATTAAAATTAAATTCTAATTAAATATTAAATTAGAATTCATCTCTAATTTCAAGAATATATTATGGTGAAATAATTTAATTAAATACTAAATTAGAGTCCAACTCTAATTACAATTGAATTAATATTTCAATTTAGGATAAAACTCCCAAATAAAATAAAATTCAATTTCTGGTCAAAATTTAATATTTAGGGTGTATTTGATGGATATTATTTTGGAAGAATGTATTTTGGAATAGTAGATTGATGGAGAATGTGTGGTTGAAAAAGAAGGAAAAGTTATTGATGTGATGGAAAATATTATTTTATTGAAAAATGTGTGGTTGAAAATGAGTAGAATAATGAGAATGAAAATTTTAATATGTGCCAAACAGGGGCTTAAATTAAAATATAATTTTAACGAAAATATAAAAGTCATCAACTTAAAATTGGTCAAAACTCATTTGAAAAAAAAAAAAAATTAAAACTGTTTCAAATATTTAAATTCAAAACTCTTTTCGAAAATTGCAAGATGACCCTTATTTTAAAATTATAAACATGCCCCTCAATTTCTCAATTGGAAAAAGGCCTTTTTTTTCTAATAATTGCACATTGACCCCTTAATCTTAATTGCATGCGAGGCTCCGCCTCCAACAAAAACCATCCAACTAAAACCCTAGAAAAATCGCCTTCTCTTTTCTTGGCTTCAGGCAATGACATCCTCACACGGCCACTACACCAACACAGGTGAGTGCTGGTGCTGCAAAAATAGCAGTATGTACGCTGATGCTACTATTAGAAACAGCGCCCGATGTAGTAAGCCTCTTGGCAGTTGCAGCGCCGCGGGAAGAAGCGGTCAGTGAATGGCAGCAGCGCAGAGGTGACAGTCGTTGCGTATACGTTGGCGTGCGCACTGCATAGCTCGCCAACAGTGTGGCATTGTGTGCCACCTTCTACCAGGTTGGCAGCGGCTGTTGTCGCTCGCTGCCATCTTCGATGCGATTTTTTATTATTATTAATTTATAGAAACAAGAGATTAACAATCAACTTTTGATTGTTCAAACATGCAAAATAGTTTCTAACAAACACAAAGTAAGCTTTGATACCACTGTTGGGAATTTACTTAACATTTACAGCGGAAAATAAATTATTTCTCAATTCCCACCAAAGATTTGCTTGTACTCAGAGAGAAATTGCGATAGAAATTATACATTTTATGAATTCTGTAAACTCTTTTCCTGTTTTTCGAACACAAATTGCAATCCACAATTATCCAATTGTCCAACCTCCAATGAAAATCTACACAAAAAACAAGAGCAAGAACTAGAGTTTTTTTTTCTTGTGCTAGTAAGAATAATAATTTTGTATGTATTTTCAAACCCAAGCAGCCTATTAATAGAAGTCTAAGTAGGGTCAACCCGTCTCTTAAAGTTAACCCGGTCTAATATTTAATTAATCCAATTAATTAAATTTTGTCCATGAATTAATTAATTCGAGCCTATTAACAAGCAAATAAAAATTAATTGTACAACATTTGTTGATTGATTAATTGGTGAATCCCATTCTTCTATTCTCCTTTTGTGTGTGACCCATCAGGTTCCTGATCATGATACCTAACGACGTGAATTATTATTTTGATATAATCGAAATTGATAAATTAAAATACCTCTTTTAATTTATTACCAATTCACATTCGTCATCGTAGATTGACATCTAGTAATGTGTCAGGACAATACATGTGACGAGAAATGTCACGGGGTATGACAAAACCAAACTAGTTCGTTTGCCGTGAAACTATAATCCCTTCATCAATATGATCCGATCAATTACCAGATATGGATGTGTGTCAATCTCAATTATCAATCATATCTTTCATCTCACTATTAAGTCAATATAAGTCGAAAACTCATTTTCGACTTATGAGTTCACATTGGCCAAAGATTTCATTATCAACTTAACTGAATGAAATATAGATCATAACCTCTTACTATCTAAGAGTGATGAATCATCTATTAATCATTCACAACTTTCATATGATTCTTGACATACCCGAATGATACCTGGTGGTGGCAATCAAGCGAGCGGCTCGTACTGTAGCAGCCTATGAGTCGCTCTGGCTCGTCAAAAGATGAGCCCAAGCACGACCCAAGCGGGCTAGCCCGCTAGATGAGCTCGGCTCGTACTGTAGACGAGCCGCTCCGCGAAAGGCTCGTCGAGCGGCTCTTCTACGAGCCCACGAGCCGCTCGGCTCATGAGCTAGTTTTAATTTTAAAAAAATAAAAAATAAAAACGAAATTCAGTGACCAGAACGGTCACTGAATTTATTTTTTCAGTGACAGTTTTTGTCACTGAAATTTTTTTTATTTTTTTACTTTTTATTTTTTTCTCTATAAATACCCACCCCCTAATCAACATTTTTTTCCCACAAATCCTCTCATTCTCTACTCTACTCTCTACAATTTAAAAATTACTAATATTCAACAATATCAAATTATCAATTCATTTCATTTTATTATTATTTTCATATTCTACAATTTTTTTACATTATTATCTTGATTTTACTTTTACAATTCATTTTATACACTACTACATAATCTTCATTCACTTCTCAATTCTACATTCCTACATTCTACTTCAAGTCTTCAACATTCAATTTCTTATCCACAAATGGATTCACGACAATTTGTTGAAAACTTGTTCGGTATGGAAGGCGAAACAACTGAACAAAATCAATTTGGGAATGAATTTGCTGGTCTCAATGAATTACCAATTCCAGAAAACGTTGAACATTTCGACGTTTGTGAAGGTAGTCATCCAATTGATTTGGATGACGTTGATGTTGATCCTAGTGTTTCAATTGATTTGGAATAAGATGAAAAACCTACATTAAATATTTCCGATGCAAGAGATAAGAGAAGGGGAAGAAGCAGGCAAAATGTTGGGACCATTTCAAATTGATTAACACTGGTCGTGTGGTCGATAGACTTCTAGAAACTAAACCAGTATGTAAATATTGCCAACAACGACCGGCATGGTAAACAGGCATTGGAACTACCCACCTCAACCGTCACTACAAAACATGTGCAGACAAACATGGGCTTCTTTCAGCTGGTCAAACACAACTACAGTTTGGTACTCCAGGTGTCGGTGCTACTACTACGCCACTTTCTACGTGGATGTATTCAGAGGAGGAAGCTCAAAAGGGAATGATGAAGTTCGTTGCCGCGGCGGAGCTGCCACTTGCAATAGTGGACAACTAACATTTCGTAAATTACGTCAAACAATATCTTCAATCGAGGTACGTTGGGACAAGTCGAAATACTCTTCGTTCTAATATAATTGAATATTTTCTTAATACAAAGAAATTATTGATTGCGGATTTAGAAAAATATGGGGGTGTGATATCTTTAACTTCGAATTTGTGGGAATGATTAATAAGAGGGGTTATATAGCTGCAACTGCACACTATAGACCCACTTTGGGTCATGCATAAAAAAATTATTGCTTTTAAAATTGTTTAGTATCTTCATAATGCTCAAACTATATTTAATACTATTATGTTAATAATTAGAGAATATAAATGTGAGAGTAAAATTCGTTCTTTTACGTTTGACAATGCTTCCGTAAATAAAGTTTTTATCGATAAATTATATAGAGTACTTCAACCCGATTTCGGTGGTTATTTATTTCATATTCGATGTGTGTGCCATATTTTTAATTTAATTGTACCGACGGTTTAAAACATGTTAATGATGAAATTATCCGAATTAGGAATGCACTTATATATATCACGATTACACCTAGTAGAAAACAAACATTTGAGGAATTTTGTGAACAAGTTGGGAATGAGCATACAAAAACTTTTATTACTGGCATAGGTTATAGATGAAATTCAACTTACTTCTTATTAAAATCATGTGAAGGTTTTAAAGCGTTTATCACTGAATTTTATAAGAATATGCATATTATAAACGAAGACGATACTATCTTAAATAAATTCGATTGGACTATAGTTTTTAAACTTAAAATTTTTTTGGCAAATTTTTATGCGTCTATAAATATATTGTCTGGTATTTATTATCCCACTAGTTGCATGGTTCTTGAACGTTTTTATATAACTGTTGGAGCTTTTAAGAGATATCAAAATGACCCTGATTTTCATACGGTTATATATTCCATGGAATTAAAATTTAGAAAATATTGGGAATAATTACCTATGTTATTTCTTCTAACATGCGTCATGGACCCCCGATATAATTTATCGGGTACTAAATTTGTAATTGACCAAATTTCAAATGCTTTAACTTTTAATCTACCTATTACTTATAGGAATTTGGAGCAAACGTTAATTGAAATGTATGAATTATATACTTCACGAATATGTACACATATTACTCGTATACCTACAACTCCTCCTCCCACTAATATAAACGATGACGACGCTGAAGTTTTAAGTTTATTCGAAAACATAAACTCATATAGATATGATTCAACTGCATATGCATGTGGTTCCTCTATTAGTAACAGTAGTTTGTCTTCTACTGCATGTACTCAAACTTCGAGTACTAGTCCAAATGCGTTGCCATCTGAATTAATTGATTACTTTAGTTATACTTTGCCTAGTAACAAATCAGTTAGGAAAAGTTCAAAAGATGTTATTGAATTCTGGCGAAATAACGAATGCCGATGGCCACTGCAATTGCAAAAGATTTATTAACACCTCCGGTTAGCACTGTAGTTTCAGAGTTTGCTTTTAGTGTAGGGAAGATGGTTCTCTCTGAGATCCGAAGTCGACTAAAAGAAAATATTTTGGAAGCGTTAATGTGCATGAAGGATTGTGAAGACGCTAATTATCGAATTCAACATAAAATATGCCGAAATTTTATGTAATCAAGTCAGTGATATTTAATTTCACTACATTCATTACAAAATTTTATTTTCATACCTTTATAATTTTTAAAAAAAATTGTACATGCAACAAGTTGTTCGTGTACAATTTTAACTCTGCCTACTCGAAATTGAAGTAGCCAATCTCAAGTCCGGATAAAGGAGGAGAGTTTATCTTTTTTTTTAAAAAAAATTATAAATGTTCTGAAAAATGTATATTTAAAAAAAATAGAAAATGTGTATATATATTTTTTGAATTTAAGATTTAGTTAATTAGTTATAGTAGTGTTAAAAAAAAAGACGTCAGAAGGACGAGCCGGCGAGCCGAGTGGCTCGTTTTGGGCGAGCTGGGCACGAGCCGACGAGCCAAGCTCGTTGGCAACGAGCCACGCATGAGCCGAGCTCATGTGGGTATGGGCCGAGCCGAGTGCCACCGCTAACGATACCGTATTAGCGATCCTTAGCAGAGTAACATCCAACATCACCAAAGTATAACGTTCTCATATAAGGCATTATGATGACCTTAAGTCAAAAGATCAATTTCACTACCGAACGTTAGAGATTAACCACTGACATTTAGATTATAAATCATGTGGAATCTTCCCAACAGGTCTCCAATATTTTTTTTCTATAATAAAATATCCACGTGTTCATTTAAGTGTCACTACATTTTAACTTGTGATATCAGTTACTTACTTCACAAGTAAGAAATGCTACACGTGATGGTCTATCCGTAATAATGATATTTGTATCTCATTATTTCTTACGACCACGGATAATTTAAGATTCAGTCATATTGTAATTTGTATCTGACAATCACAACTTCTTGTGATTATCAAATTGTGAAACTTAAATCTACGGACTCTATTGTTTAATATAATTCATTGAAAAAGTAATTTATATAAATAATAGATCTTGCTAAAAAGAAATTGCATTAAAAATATTAAAAGTGTTTACAATCTAAATCGATTGGGTTTATGGCATAACACTTATAGAGTTGTAGTCAGAATATTTTTCAAGAACAATTGGAGGAATACAAGTGTTCAAGGTTTCTCTTTCCAGTTTTTTCTTATTAATTTAATTCCAGGTGATGTATTTTCATATCAATTTTTGTTTTTATAGTTTGAATATGCTTGGTTAAACTTCTCTAAACTATGATGAAGCCTTTTATGAACTTTTAAATCGAAGATTCTCATTTTGAGAAGTGCTTTTATTATGTTTGAATGTTTGTTCACCATTGAAGCATATGGATTACTAGTTTTGTTTTCAAAAGGTTCAAAATTGATGTAGAACATATTAATAAACAACGTGTGATCTGATATAGGGTAGGAATACACTTCTCTTCTCTATGCAATCTTTATTTGGCATTCTTGAGTATTTATGCATTTTCATAATTCGAATTCTCAATATGAATATTGAGGGGTTGTATATGAGAATAGTTCTAACATTATAGTCGGGAAAATGGAGATCGCCAGTTGTCATAAATTGCATGAATTGGAACCAATAGCGGAATTGACAAGCTAAAGGGGATTAAATTGGCAAAGTCAGATTCCTAGTACTTATTACATCTGAATTTGATTAATATCCAAAGCCACCATTAAATAATTTTTAGCATATTTTTATAAAGTAGTTGGTCTTAAGTAGACAGCAAATCAACCCAACTTTAAAATCCATGTGATCGATGTAGGGCTAGGTTCAATTGGTTTTGAACTAGATTTTGAGTCCTTGTGAAAAATGATACTTAGCTCATCAATTTATTACTTTTCATTAAACTGCAATTGAGGATTCATCTAGTATTTTCTGCATGGCTAAGTTCTAAAATTATTTTCCTTATAAATCCATAATTGTCAAGTCGATGTGGAATTTTATTCATATTTTCGAACAAATTAAGTCAAATCAAACTATTCCAACCTACCGTACACCTTAAAAATCACTAAGTATGTGAAATGCACATAGTATTAGGTCACAACAACCAATTATCTAGTTAGAAAAATCATAATAAAAAAAACAGAAAAAATATCTTTTTCAGAAAAGAAAAAGGTCATCTTCTTCCATCCCACCTGCTGCCACTGCTACCAACCACCACACCACAGCACCGCCACCAACCACTACCCCTCCAACCACCACGCATATAGAAAGAACTGATGATGAGGATACTATTTTGAATAAATCTACAATATAAATCCAGTAAAAAGGCACACTTTTAAATTATAAAATCAGAGTCCTCAAGAAACCCATATAGATTACTTCAACTAAATGACAAAAATGAAATGTTAACCACAAATGGAAATTTCGATTATGATCTGGCTTCATACTTGGAATTCTTATCGAAATTCTTAACTTAAAGAAGACCTCGATCCACAGATGAAGTGTTTGAGCTCGGATGTGAGCCGAACCTTAAGGAAGACAGTATCATTACTAGTCGATGATCCGCGATGCATAGCTCAAGCCAACTATTTTTCATCAATATAATGGAATACTTTGAAATGCCTAATAATTTTAAACACCCTCACCTCCATTATCACGTCTCTCTTAGTTTGGGCAGCATTTTGCATTGTGTAATTGAGGTCTTATAATTCAGATAATAAGATAATCAATTGTAAAATTTTAAATTGGATCATATGTTATAGATCTGAAGGCACCAATATCGTAATGGTGATTTTAGTAGTGGCAGTGGTGTGGAGGCGATTTAGCCCATGTTTGGTACACATTCTCTTCAAATACATTCTTTCAAAACTTATTTACAACCACACATTCTTTAATAAAATAATATTTTCCATTATATCAATAACTCTTCCTTACTTTCTAACCATATATTTTTCAACATATCATTATTTAAAATACATTCTTTCCTCAATAATATCCATCAAACACAATCTTAATGATAATTTTGGTCGTGGTGATGCGCAATTTTAATGATGATTTTGGTGGAAGTTATGGCAGTTTTGACATTTTTCAATTTTGATTTTAATGGTTGTTGAAATCAATTTTTGCAACGGTACGTGGCCAACATATTCCGACTTCACTCACATCCATGTACATAAGTTACTGTACACTTGGACGAACAGTTAGTAGCACGTTGTACTCTCCAGTGGTGAAAAAGGCGGTCATGTGCACTCCAAAAATCAAGTCAGTCAATTGTATGAATATACTTCGGTGTGGGATGATCGGAAGACGTGAGTCACATTAGTGTTTGGGCACCTAGGGTTTATGAGATAACAAAAATAACATAAAACCCCTTAATCTGATTGTGTAAAATTGCATTATTCTCAAATAAGTGTGAGCTTTTATAATAGAATATGAGGAATTATCATCGTTGGACGAAAATATGCATGAACTCATTTGATGGCCAATGTATCTTTTCTTAGGTGTCACTCTCACAATCATAAGTTGAGTGACATTTAACGTTTCAAAAAAGTAGTCACCCTAGAACTTAGGTCTGATATTTGAAAAGTAGACTAACAGGTTGATCGTTTTAGGTATCTGCTACAGAGATGCCATATAAATCAATCTTAGAAAAATCTTGTACGAAAGGTGTCTTAGAAGAGGTGAAGTGGGTAGCATTTTCTACCAACAAAGAGCTTAATTGCCTAAGAGGGGTTGGCCTCTACATGGTACCTCGACGGAGACCTCACCTTGACTAGGTATAACAATAATGTGGAGTGCAAGCCTGATTGATCTTGCTAGCTAGCTGCTACATGGTCGTGACTTGGAGACTTCATAGAAGAGACGTAACAAATAGTCCTCAAGTCATGTGTGGATATTCGTATAATGTATGGACTTTTTGGGTTCAGCAGATTATAAAGTTACAAGGTGATCAATTGTCGAAGTGATGCTCTAGCCTGAAGCATTTTACCATCCTTTTGTTAGGTGGTTATCTGTTTAGTTGTGCACTTGAACACAACATAATAGTCCACTAAGTACAGGCATAATTATTTATATAATACATAGATTTAAAGTGCAGAAGTAATTTTGATACCTTGTGGAGTAGCTATTCAAGCGATATATAGCAGAGGCGAGGTCCTATCATTGAGGACAAGGCTTTGAAAAATAGGTAACTTGATGAAGCTGCGACGTAGAAGCGATGTACTAGCATAAAAGACCAGGGCCGGACTTGAGGAGAGGAGGCCTCTACTTCAGACCCTGCTTTTTAGGGGGGCCAAAATTTTATTTTTTATTTTTTAAAAAAACGAACTAAACCTTCAAAAGGGCAAAAATGAAAATGGCAAAATCTCGAGAAATCGAAAGGGCAAAAATCAAGACCAAAGAACGATGGTGGAGGTCGGACACTCGGAGCTGATGTGGTGGCCGTCATCACCAGCAACAATTAACCTTCAATTTGTTCTTCGTTGACAACGGTATTTTTCTCAAA
Source organism: Fraxinus americana (assembly GCA_035079005.1). Lineage (NCBI taxonomy): Eukaryota > Viridiplantae > Streptophyta > Magnoliopsida > Lamiales > Oleaceae > Fraxinus > Fraxinus americana. The sequence goes on from CM068724.1 coordinate 13,501,555, forward strand.
TTAATCATGTATTGGGAGATTGATATGGATTTTCCCAAAGCATCCTCCATTTTTCGGCATGTTTTTTATTTGAATTGCAGTAGCCTGAGGGCTGAAATATGCATTGGCTTGAGATTAAACAATTTGGTTCTAATTAATTTTACTTATTCAGAAAATTACAATCTCTGTTTTGTTTGAGGAGAAAAAGAAAAGCACTAAATTTTGATATTGAATTGCATGGATTTCGACGTTTAGCTTTGTGTTGAAATTACATTGAATCACTGATATCAATTTGATTCCTAGATTCCAGGATGTTTATTCATGTATTGAACTGGGCAGTGGGTAGCAAATGAAGCTTTGTTTGAAATTTGAATTGCAGAGAGTTTATAAATTACTAGTTCTCTTTTTTTAGAATATGCTGTATATAATAATATTCTCTTGAGTAGCCAAGACAACTTATCTTGCTGATCCAATATCCTAGTTAGTGAGAATCGTTTGGATTTGCTAATGCCATTAATTGATTTTGAATTACCATATTAATTGTCCTCTAGCTGTATATGTTACTCTTTCATGTCCCTTTTAAAAGTATGTATTGCTGACTGCCATAAAATGATCTTCTAAACTTAAAGTTATTGCACGCATTTCATTAAATCTAATTTATTAACATTTTGTGAAATTACAGGAGAGTTGATTGATGTAATTCTTGTTCTAATTTAACTGGAGCTCAAAAAAGAGGGAAAGAGTAGAGGCATTAATTCGAAGTCGGACTGTAGATATAGATAAGTACTTTAATAACAAGAAAAGAAAAGGAAGGAACACTAGAAAATTTAGAGGTTGAGGAACAATAGTATCAGAATGATAATGATAATGTGGATGAATGGAAATAGAACGAGAAAATGATCCTGAAAATTAGAAGGACATTTATATTGATCAAAAGATATGGGACTTTTTAGTTGAAATGAGTCTAAAAACAGTTGATAACATCTTGTTTCCTAAAAATAGTCAAGGTAGACAGTTTGAAGCATCACAATTCAAGCGGTAACAGACAAATGGGCAGAAAACCAATCGAAGATGACTAGTGTATTCAATTTCCTTAGATAAGATCTTTTGTTTTTGCTACAAGTTGTTTAAAACAGAAACAACAATGAAAAATATTGGTCAATTGGGTAACGACGGATACAAAGATTGGTATGATGTGCATCGGTGCCTTACAAGTCATGAAGTGGCTAAAGAGCATATAGGTTGCATGACTAGCTGGATGGAAGTGGAAAATAGGCTTCAAACAAAACATAAAATAGGTGAAATTATACAATTATCCATCAACAAAGAAAGAGAACATTGGAAACAAGTGTTAACGAGGATAATTGCTATTGTGAAAAAACTCGCTAAAAATACTTTAGCATTTCGAGGAGATTGTGAGCAACTTTATACTAAGAAGAATGGACTTTTTTTTTTTTGCAATGATAGAAATGGTTGCTGAGTTTAATCCAATAATAAAAGAACACATTCGACGTGCTCAAGCATGTGACATTTAGTATACATATCTTCATTATAAAATTCAAAATAAATTGATACAAACTTTGGCAGGCGAGGTGAGAAGTGCAATTATCGCAAAAGTGAAACATGCAAAATAATTTCTGTAATACTTGATTGTACTCCAAGTGCGAGTCATGAGGAGCAAATGTCTCTAATAATATGATACGTGGACGATTCAATAGACTCGTCAATGGAACAAGAATATTGGATTGAATTTTATAAGGTGGATGATACATTAGGACTTGGACTTTTCACTGAGCTTACAAACGTGTTAAGGAATTTTGAGCTTGATAGTCAAGGGTTACGTGAAATAAATCGTAGAGCTTTCTATACTCTATGTGGTTGTCATAGCCTTAATCTAGCATCAAGTGACATGCTAAATTGTTGTTCTAAAGCTATGTCCTTCTTTGGAGTGATACAACGCATATATAGAGTGTTCTCTTCATCTCCTAAACAATGGAAATTTTTTTAAGATAGGGTTGAAGGTCTCACACTTATGCCACTGTAACAAAACACCGGAAAAGTCATCTGGAAAGTGTCAAGCCTATAAAAGAGCAATCTGTATGAATAAGAGACGTTTTACTTGACTTGGTAAACATTGCTCAAGATCCTAAAACAAAAAGTAAAGCTGACTCATTTGCAACATATGAACTTTTGAATTTTGAGTTCTTGCTTAGCATTGTCATTTGGTATAAGTTGTTGCATACAATCAATACTGTGAGTAAATTTTTTTCAAGCTAAAAACATGGATATTGATGAAGTCATCAAACTTTTAAAAACACTTATTTTGATTCTTGAAAATTATAGAGAATCTGGTTTTACTAGTGTCATGGATGAAGATGAAGATAAACAAATGGCAAATAAAATGTGAATTGAAGTTGTATTCTGAGAGAGACACAACATTCGAAGAAAGATGCAATTCGATGAAAATGGCAGTGAAGAGGTAACACAATCAGTTGAAAAAACTTTTAGAGTTGATTATTTTCTCTTTGTAATTGATTAAGCTCGATCTTCACATCAGACTCGCTTTGAAAAATTTAAACGTTATGAAGAGAGTTTGAATTTTCGTTTAATTTGGAGAGATTAAAGAGTATGCATGTTGACAGTTTGTTGAAATCTTGTAAGAATCTTGAACAGTATTTGAAACATAATGAACATTCAGACATTATTGGTGATGACTTATGTACGAAGTTAACAGTCTTGAAGTGCTATTTACCTAGAGAAGCAAAAAGAGCAATTGATGTGCTAAATTACTTGAAGAAAAATAATGGTTATTTTTCGAATGCTTTCATTGCTTACAAGATTTTGCTCACTATATTAGTTATAGTTGCATTAGTAGAAAGAAGTTTCTCAAAGTTGAAATTGATCAAAACTTATCTCCGATCAACTATACCACAGTAAAGATTGAATGGATTGGTCATATTATCCATTGGAAAAGAAATGGTTGAACAATTCGACTATACAAAATTAATTGATATTTTTGCCTCAAAAACTGCAAGACAAGTTGTATTTAAGTGATTGTTTAAAACTTTTTCGTATTGTTATTTGATTGTAATATAAATATTTTGAATATTTCATTATATTTTTACTTTATTGTTGCTTTTAAGTTAACAAATGTAGTTTTGTAAAACTTTTTAAATGAAAAAATAGATTGCTTTCTATGACTTAGAAGCCCAAATTCTAAAGTTTGCCTCAGGCCCCGTGAAACACATGTATGACACTGTAAAGGATGAGGCTTTGAAAGATAAGCGCTTGATGAAGTTGTAATACAAAGTATGGTCCTAGCATAGAAGATGATGCTCTGAAACATAGACAGCTTGATGAAGCTGTGACGTAGAGGTGAGGTGATTTCAAAATGGAGCATTGTAGCTAGATGACTTAAAGCATCCGTTCTAATGAGATATTTTTAAGATCTATGCCAATGATTTGAAAGCTTTTGCATGTTTTCAAGAAAATCAGCTGAGGCATCGCCTGCTTCCAAGATGTACGTCTCCTAGGTCATTAATATTAATCGTGACATATGGCTATAAGAGCTTGAGGCCACGCGATCAAATGTACATCTAAAATGCACCACCTTATCTATACCCTGATTATGACTAATATTTCGTATTGACAACTTAGATGATTTCATGAATAGATGGCCATGATGAATCTTGATTTGATCCAATGGCTGAGGTTTGTTGCCTCTGCCTATAAAGTCCCCTTCTCCAACTATAAATCATTACTTCGCAAAAAAATTCAGAATTGAACATTTACTGTTAATCTGATTTGTTGGCCAGAATCATTTGAAATTATGACAATGATTCATCAACTCTGGGAAGAATACTTGTAGACAGTCCCCTTTTTTAGTTAAATCCCCATTATAACTTTGTTTACACCATCTTTTTCATTTCATTCTACCAAGAAAAATGTCTGGGTCTAGGAGTATTTTTGGCGAGGCAAGTGAGGGTATGCTAGCCGTAGAGCCTTCCATACTTAGGAAACCAACTGTTTTCACCTCTCTTGAGATTTTGGCTAATATTAGGTCAGGAAAAGACATATGGAGGCTACCTGTCACACATATAGACATATAAAGGCCCCGAATTACACCTTTAACATACCCCCTACAAAACTTCAAACTCTTTGGGAAACTAATAGGATCCCTGACAATCTTGACATCACCATCCTCGAGCCTCATAAAAGGGGTTGCTATTCGAAGCCAAGGTGTGTGGCCATTAGTAATGCACTCTTAAAAGTCGGTATTAGATTATCTTTCCACCTTTTCTTTCGCCTAGTGTTGAGGTCACATGACCTAGCTCCAACCCAACTAAATGTAAATTCTTAGAGTTAGATGGTGTTCGTAGATACTTTAGTGTGAGCTGCCTTTAGCGATGGCATGTCCTTCTCTATTTTCCACTCCATCTACCTCAAAAAGCAACGGGGTGCCAAGGTCAAGGGTTGTATTATCTAACCTCATGGGGGTCGCATACCTAATTTAAGTTGGGTTCCTGGCCTCAATAAAGAGGTGGAAGGAGTCAAGTTTTTGGTTGTTTGGGTGTTGGGATACCCTAGAGGGAGACCCAACGGCACGTTGACCATACCCACCATATAATCTACGGGTAATAAGTGTACCATTTCATTGAGTTGGTGCCTTCTTTATACAATCATCCTGTACTTAACCAAATTTCTCTTCCTTGTTCACTGATTCATTACCTCGGTGTGAAAAATTCGAGGAGCAGTGGGACATAATTTTACTTATCTACCATCTCACATACAAATAGCGCATATACATCGAGCTGATAGAGAAAAGAGTCCACATCGTAAACAATAACATGATGGCTTCACAAGGTAATTCTTTGAACTTTAACTTTATCTATTCTTAAATGTCTAATCATAGGTGCTAAAACTTGTTCATTTTGTTTTCTAGAAATGTTTTTTAAAGAAGAGGCCTTTGAAGCCTAACTTCACCAAAATTCAACTAAGTGTTGCTGAAGTGCATACGTTGAAAAACTACATTTACTGCATACAAAAAGCAAAACGACCAACTACATAAGGACAACAGAAGGTTTTCGGTTGCTATTAATGTTGAGGAGTTCGAGAATGAGAAGATCAGACATCTAAATAAAAAGAAGAAAATTGGTACATTTGGTCCCTCGTCATCTAGGCCAATCGTGGCTAGCAGTGCACATCATTCTCTTTCCCTCAAATCCCATCAAGGGTAAGGATAAATAAGAAAGTGCACCCCTCTCCTATCAAGGCCACTAAAGGAACATCAAAGCAAAATTTGCCACCTTCCTCCGAAGGCAAGAAATTGACTCATCCCTAGATCTGATGAAGTTGATAACTTTTTGAGTGAGAACATTGTGGAGCTCACTGTAGAGACAAAGATCATGTTTCTTTCGAAAACTGCAGCAATAGCAGCAGTACTTCACTACATGTATTGGATGGAGAAAGACAGAACCATGATGTCTCTCGCAAGGTTGGTGACTTATTGGAGGTGGATAACTCCTACATAACGCATACTATAGGGATCGACCTTGCAGCTCAAGATATGCTCCATCATGTACAGAATAATAAGGATCTTGCTAATTACCTTGAAACCTCTATTAGTCTTGAAGAGAATATGAGAAAAACTAGAAAGTCTGATCTGAAAAGTATGGAAGGTGGAGATGAAGTTGAAATCTTTAGAGTTTGAAGTTAGCCACCTGAAGTGAAAGCTTCATGAATCAAAACTTCAAGTGGAAGCTCTAACATAGTAGGTGGACTAGGCTAATGATCATCAATGTCTCACTATGAGGCCCTAGAGACCTTCAATAAGAATAAATTTGAGCTGAGGTAGCAAGTGAAAGCCCAAAGAAATAAATAGAATCTCTGAAGGCAGAGGTGGCGACAGTTGGCGAAGTGGCTGTTAAAAACTACATTGATAACTTCGACAAGAAAAATGAGTATGACATCTTCACCAACTATTGGGCTTTATGGAATGCCCAAGAAATGATAGCTCAAATGAAATAGGTTCATTTAGAGTGGACGTCAACTTCTTGGAAGAGTCCGGTGGTTGCCCATATATTGAAGATCCTAAGGTTGCTACTTATGAAGCTCAAAATGAAGAGCTTCCTGAGGTCGAGGTGACTGAAGTCAAGGAGAGTTGAGCTATAGTTGTAGTAGATGATACAGCAGCAATCAACCCCTAGGCTTTTTATGTTTTCCTCTTTCGTAATAGCTTCTACCTCTTTCCTTATGTAATCAACTTTTATTGAATGAATCTTATATTTCAATAAGTGTTGTAACCTATTCCATTGTATACATGTTATCTCTTCTCCGATTATACTTACATAATCATAACTAGTAACATTTCACATCTAAGCTAATGAACCAACCTCAATTAATCACATTGGCCTCAAGTGAATTTGGTCTAATGCATCATTTCTTTTCAAAATACCATGATAAATTTTTTGTGAATCTCAAGCTAATGAAGCATATTGTCTTGGACCTTGCAATAAAACTTCTGTAAGATTTTGAGAATCTTAAATGTTAACATCTCGATCACTTGTGATAAATTTAAAAAAACAAAAGTTGGTGCCTTGGACTGAATGTTAATTTCTTAGGCCTTTGATAAACAAATACTTTCTCGCATGGTGGATGGTTCATCAGTGAAAGGGGCTGTGAGGTATGTCTTGTAGGTTTCAAGGTAGGCTCCTATTGGGATGCTCCACATCTTTGCTTTCGAGACGAAAAAAGAATTTCTTGCATGGTAAATAGTTCATCCATGCCTAGAGATTCCTATATGGTAGATGGTGCATCCATACAGGAGATGATGAGGCCTGCCTCATAGGTTACAAGGTAGGCCATATTTGGAATGCTTTGTACCTCTCCTTTCGAGGTAACAAGATATCCTTGCAATGTTGGTGGTTCATCAATGGCAATGGCTTCATGCATGGTGAATAGTTTATCCATGCATGGAATAATGAGTTATGCTTCGTAGGCTTCAATATAGGCCCTCTTTGGGATGTTTTGGCCTCTCATTTCGAGGCGACAAAAAGACTTCCTTACCCGGTAGATGGTATATCCATTCAATGACTCTCTACATGGTGGATGGTACAACCATGTAGGAAAGGATGTTTGCCCTATAGGCTTCAAGGTGGACCCCATTTATGATACTTATCATATCTTCTTCCAAAGCAACAAAAAGATTTCCTTGTTTAGTTAATGGTTTATTTATTCTAAGGCTTCATGTATGGTGGATGGTACATCTATACAGGGAATTATGAGTTTTACCTCGTAGGTTTCAAAGTCAGGCCCCTTTGGGATTCTTTGCACCTCTCCTTCTGAGGCGACCAAAAAACTACATGGTAGATGATTGATCCATACCAAAGGTTTTTTGCATGGTGGATGTTGCATCCATGTGGTGGATGATAAGGTGAAAATACTTATGCTTAATTTCATTGTACTGAAGAAAAGGATTTTACATAGGCTAGAAAAGATCATCCAACATTCCAACTGAGGAAAAGAGCCCTAGTTATAGATAATATTTTCCTAGACGCTCTATGTTCCATAGATGGGACTATGCATTTCCATTAAGGTCTCCAATTTTGTATGTCCTAGGTCATAGCTCTTCTTTGATACAAGGTAGGGATGTCTTCCCAATTTAGGTCGGGTGTACCAATGTGCCCACGCCTTGTTCTTTTGATGAAAGGAAGACATTTCTTAACACAAGGTCGTCTATACAAAATGACCTTTTCTTGACTTTTGCGTTATAATAAGGGGCCATCTTTGGCTGGTAAAAAGTGATCTTCACCTATGAATTATCATTTATTTCTTCAATAAATTCGATCTAGTACTTTCTCAACTCGTCATTGGCAATTTCGTTGAAATGTGAGTGACAAGGTGAAGGAATTCATACCTCAATCAAAATCATAGCTTCAGCCCCATAGGCTAAAGAGAAATGGATTTCTACAATGGATGTTTGGTTTGTGGTGCGAATAGCCCACACCACTTGAAGAAGTTTGTTAACTCATATTCCTTTGGAGACATCATGTTTCATTTTTAAGGTATACTTGATGGTCTTATTAACGAATTCGACTTGGCCATTTGGTTGAGAATGGTGAGGTGTTTAAAAGTGATATTTGATTCCTAGCTCTTCATAGAGCTCTTTGACCTTTGTTGTTGTCAAATTGTCGTCCATTGTCATATATAATAAAGTGGGAAATGTCGAATAGGCCGATGATTTTCTTCTAGAGGACTTTGGAAGTGTTGACTTCTATAATTTTGGTCAACGATTTAGTCTCTACCCACTTTATGAAGTAATCAATGGCAAAAAAGTGTAGCTCGCATTGTCTTTTCCTTTGGGCAGTGGACTTATGAGAAATATTTCCTGCTTAGCAAATAGTCAAGGGCTAGATACAATTGTGAACTCTTGGAAGGGTTGTCCCTGAACGTTTGCAAGACGTTGACATTTATTGCACTTCCGCACAAACTGAAAGGTATTCTTCTTCAAGGTAGGCAAATAATACCCTTGCCTAAGTACCTTACGAGTATGGGTCCTTCGATGTGATTGTCACATACACCTTCATGAATCTCTTGGAGGACATCGCCATCTCTTCTCCTCAATGCACTAAAGGAGGGATGAGAAAAAACCTCTATTGTAGCACATTACCTTCTAAAATGAAATGTGCAACTCTTCTCCTAAGTTTGTAGACTTCATCCTTGTTGTCAAATAGGACCCATCATTGAGGAAGGTTATGATTGATTGCATCCATGATGGTCGTATCTCTTTTGCTTGCACTCATTGTGAGCGGACACTCTTTTATTCAAAGGAGGTCTCTTGAATAGGTTTTCCTTTTCAAATCCTCATTTTCCAAGGAAAACTTGAAACACTCAATAAAAAAGAAAGCTTAGGACCTTATTCCTTTAAAATTTCCACTTGTTCTTTATTCAAGAGCAAAATATTTTTCAAGGGGAAAGTTGAAGCACTTTTTGGTCAATATTTTTCACGAGGTTGTTTTTATGGATAATAGTGTGGATTTCCATAACTATACCAATCAATTGACTTCTTACACAGGTGATGTGATCAATAGATCCTGGCTCTACTTACGTTCATATAGATAAGCTTATGCACACTTGGACAAATCGTTAGTAGTTCGATGGTGAAGAAGGCGGTCGCAAGCACTCCGATGGTCATGTCACTTAATTACATGAATATATTTTGGTATGGGACAATCAGAAGACATGGGATACATTAGTGTTCGGGCACCACAGGTTTACGAGATAACAAAAATGAGATAGTAACCTTATTTTGAGTGTGTGAAATTGCATTATTCTTAAAGGCACTAAGTGTGAGCTTCTATAGTAGAAGAGTTCATTGTTAGATGAAAATACACATGGCCTCATCTTGATATCCGATGCATCTTCTCCTAGGCGTCACTCAATTAATCATATGCTAAGTGGCATTTAATGTTTTTTGAAAAATAGCCACTCTAGAGCTTAAGTGTTATATCTGAAAAGTAGACTGACGGATAACCATTTTAGGCATCTATTGCAAAGGTGTCATATCAATCAATCATAAGAAAATCTTGTACGAAAGATATCTTAGAAGAGGTGAAGTGAGAAATGTTTTCTACCAAGAAAGTGGCTTATTACCTCGAATCACTTCTACAGCGAGTTATAGCACCTCGCCTTGGCCATGGAGAGTCGACCTCTAATGACACATCGACAGAGATAATGCCTCACTTCAACTACCTTATGTAAGATCTTAGCTCGACCTGGTAGGAATATAATGTGGAGAGTGGGTCTGACTGAGCTTACTAGCTGGCTGCCACGTGACCTTAATTTGGAGCCTCCGTAGAAGAGGCGTAACAATGGTAGTTTTAGAGAGGTCTGATTTTGGTACTTGTGGTAGGCGGTGGTTCAGGTGGCCAGGTTGGGCAGTGTGGTATTGGGGATGGGGATAGTTTGGGAAATTACAATTAACATCCCTAAGCTTTTCTAATTCTTTTATTTTATGATTTTTTTACTTTTATAAATATTTTATTAATATGGAATAAATATTTACCCTTCCGATGTTTTGAATATTTTGGTCAAATATATTGACTAGCGGAAAATTGAATGGAAATCACTAATTTAGCCGAATACTTTCAATTTATCAAATTTTAAACAAATGTTAAAAGAGAAGGTCGATGATTAAACAAAAAAAGTGAAAGATTGGAAACATTTGCTAAAATTTACCCTTATTATATTATTGTTGTTGTTATTGTTGTTGTATCACGTAATATTAGCTCTATGGATGAATTTTATATTAACTAGTCTTACCCTATATGTTATTTCGTTACAAATATTTATATAATTAATGACACAAAAATTGTTTATAGTTGTATCCATGTGTTATTATTGATATTATTAAGTCGAAGTTTTTTAAATTTATACAGGTTTTCTTTTATAGTATATACAAATTGTCAAACTATGCTACTAAAAATCAAGTTTATAAAATTATTACACACATAATTTCTTTTATGTTTAATTGTTTTACTTTTCTCAAAGTTGTTAAAAGTGTAACCCAAATTTTATTGGTTATTGGTTATCTGGTTGAAGAGATCTTGAAGAAGTTTAAAAGATGGATCAAGGAGAAGAAATTGTCATATTTTGACTCGTTGGGCACTCATCTTCCACTCGAGCGCTCAGAACAGAGGGTAAGTGCTTGCTGTGTGTGAGCTGGCACTCGGACACCAGAGGCATTGTTCCCTACCCACAAGGGCGCCGTTGTTGTCAGGACTAAGTTTTGTCTTGCGATTTGAGAAATTGTTTATAATCATTCCATCTAAAGTACTATTTTTAGGTTTTCACATGTATTCTATACATAACTGGCTCTTCATTGTGATAGGAATAAGTTGAAAACACAAAACCGTTGTATTTTTCATCTTATAGTGAATTCTTCTCTTCTGCCCATGAAATTTTTCACGTAAACCTTGTGTTATTGTTTACTTTCATATTGACATATTGCTCGCATTCCTTTATCTAACAAATGGTATCATAGCGAGCTTCGATCAACTCTGTTCAAGATTTATTTTTGTGATGGCAGTCATGAAGTATGATATTCCACGTTTAGATTCTCAACACGAGGTTTTTGCTATGGCAGGTAAAGAAGAGAGCAGTTCTTGCTCAAATGGATTTGGATGATGCTTTGTTGGAATTTGACAAGATACGGTCAACTTGAACGTTGGAGGAGAAATGACGTAAGGATTGAAAGACCCTATCACAAATTCATTTTCATCTTTCGAATCATATTCTTCAGTACATTTTAAAAGAGAAAATTGTCACTGCATTATGCCTGAAAGTGGAATAATTAAGTATGACGAAAAGTCTAACTAGCAAATTACATTTGAAACAGCGATTGTATTCTCATCATATGAAAGAAGGAACATATCACTGGAAGATCACCTAACCATTTTTAAGGAAATTGTTACTGATTTGGAAACCTTGGAGTTCACGTATGATGAAAAAGATTTAGGATTGATTTTTTTTATGTTCGTTGTCCACTGCGTATGTCTTTTAGAGACACAATCTTATACAGTCGTGATACTCTCACAATTGATGAAGTATATGATGCTTTGTTTTTAAAGAAGAAGATAAAACGTCTTGTTGAATCTAGGACTCATGGAGATGACCTTGTTGTTCATGGTGGTCATGTGAGGGGCTGGTTAAGGTCTAATGATAGTATTAACATTTGTAATTATTGCAATAAAAATGGACACATTAAGAAGGATTGTCATGAGTTGTAGAATAAGGATAAATTAGTTGCCACAAATCAGATGAAAAACAACCAGAAACTTTAGGTGAACCTAGTATTACAGAAGATTGCTACATTGATGGAAATATTATGGTTATTTCTAACGGCGACTCCTTACCTGACGAGTATTGAATTCTTAATACAGCTTGCACGTTTCATATGTGTCCTAATCGTGATTGGTTTTCAACATATGAAACAACTTCTAAATATGTTGTGATGATGGGAAATACTGCACCTCATAAGATAACTAGTATTAGAAGGGTCAGAATTAAGATGTTTGATGGGATGTCACGACACTTGGTGATATAGGACATGTTCCATATTTGAAGATAAACCTTATCTCCTTAAGTACTCTTGATTAAAAAGGTACAAATATACTGGTAAAGGTGGAGTCTTGAATTCTAGTAAAGGTACCCGCATTGTGATGAAGGGATAGATAAGGTCTCAGTTATATGTCTTGCAGGGTTCTACATAATCATTGGATACCAATCAGCAGAAATTAGAAACTCTTATGGATTTTGAGTTTGGTATTGTATCGTTGGAGATTTGTTTAGGGTCTATATTAAATAATACATCTTAGTCGAGTTCAAATGTTATGGGTAATGTCGTTTTGCCACTACCACCAAAGGTGTCACAATATTCAATTATTAGAAACAGACACGAGAGAGATGTTAGGCCTCCACAAAAGTACGGGAAATCGATTTAGTTGTTTATTGCTTTAAATGTGGTTCAAGGTATTGTGTCTAGCGATGAATCTTCTACGCAAATAGATAGTTGTTTTGATTCTATTATAGGGTATGTTTCTGCCCTGTTTGATAGTTATCGAATTATTTGTGATCTTATTGCTCCACGATAATTCGAACAATTTTGGCACCTATGGTAATCTTGCTGAGCAGTGCTTGGATTCAGTTATTAAGTTTGCTCAAGATTGACTTTGTAGAAGAAGTGGAGAAATTTTTTTATTAGATAATCTTTGGTGGAGAATTTTTTAAGATTTACAAGTAATTCCTTGTATGGAAATTTATGTCAAGTTGGACATTTGTTAAAGAATGACTCAGATTTCGTTTGGTATTGATAATTTGGATGAAGAGACCTTGAAGAAGTCTAAAAGATGGACCAAGGAAAAAACTCGTCGCTTTTTGGCTGACTACGCACTTATCTCCCACTCGAGCATTTAGAACAGGGGTCTGGCGCTTGCTGTGCACAAGCTGGCGCTCAAGCCCCGGAGGCGCCACTCGCTAAGTGCTCCGCTGTTGTCCAGCCCAAGTTTAGCTTCACGATTTGACAAATTCATTTGATAATTTTTTCATTTAAAAAACTTTTTTTAGTTTTTGATGTGTACTTTATATATAGTTAGCTCTTCATTGTGATAGGAATAAGTTGAAAACAGAAGATCATTGTATTCTTGTATCTTATAGTGAATTCTCCTCTTCTACCCATGAAATTTTCCACGTTAATCTTGTGTTATTATTTACTTTCATATTGTCATATTACTCTCGTTCCTTATTTCCTAACAAAAGTATATGTTGCTATTGTTGTGAGCTTTAGTTCATGTTTGGTTATATTTAAAAGTTAATTCTTCTAAAAAGTACATCTAGATTTATTTTTTTGGAGAAAATTGTTTTCGTCAAGTTGATTTAAAATTCTGTTTAAGCACATCCAAATTATTCAAACTTTTTTCTCTTATATAAACAATCTTCTTGTCATATTGCTGGAGTTATTACATGTTCATCATGTGCTGAATTTCACAAGCTACATTATGCTTAGATCGGAATCAATATAGAATGTACGAATTGTTAAAGGATTTATTTTTCTTAAAGATATAGCAAGGCATCGAGAAAGTGACAAAAATATTTATGTAACCAATCTCTAATTTAGTGGGTGCAAAGAATACATTAGTTAGAATGTACATTGTTTTTTTTTTTTTTTGGGGGGGGGGGGGGGGGGGGGGGGCATGACTGTCAAAGTTCAAACTTAAAATGAGCCTTTATGTTATCTTTTGTTATTAAGTCCCGATTTGATGGTGACTACTTTTTTAAAAAATGAAAAATTAATGTTATGAATACTTTTTTTTTGGAGGACACGTGGTTAAAAAGTAAGAAATTTTTTTAAGTTACACATAAAATATTTTATTGTATAAATATATTGTTAAAAATAAGTATGGAATTAAAAATATATATATTTTAAAGGGGGGCCAACTGGACTGAAAAACAATAAAAGAGCAAAATAATTAAAAACTAATGTCGAGTTTGATGGTAAGCTTGATTCGACATGGGCTATGATTACAGGTCTTGTTGGGTCTTGCACCTTTTTTACACGGGCTAATTATTTACTCAAAAAGTGAAATCGTGCAAAATCATTTTAGAAGGAATAATGTTATTTAGCCACACTCATATTTAACATGAGAATATATCGCAACATAAAGGACATTAAATGATTAGCTCATTTATATACATAGTACAATGACAAATTACTCTTTCAATTGGATATATCGTGGATGATTATTTAAACTGATGTTCTGGCTCTCGAGGCTGAACAACATCATTCTTTCAGAAGTTATCTGATTGAACTTGAATTATTTTAGATGTACATTTTTATTTACATTAAGGATGTCATTCCCCATGTATCAAAATTTGGCCAATGATGAGAAGGGTGTTTGAAAAATCAAAGATTATGATGTGTATCACGTGAAAGGATGTCAAAGTTATTGTAAAAAATAGCATACATGTACCATGTTTGATTTAACTTACTTGACACATCTACCCATGTAATAAAGTAGAGGACCGAGGAGTGGGGGCATCTATGGCATGGGCTTGTATTTTCACAGTACAGAGCAAAATAATTGCACGAACCCATAAACATTGTTGAGAATCTTTAGTGGGGGAACATGGATGGGGTCTTTAGCTGGCCATCACACCTAGCTAGGAAACAAAAACACCATTTGGATCTTATCTCTATGCAAGGCCCCATATGCATATTATTACTTTTTCTTTTCTCCCTAAATAACTTTCTAGCTATTGTACCCAAAATTATTGTTCCTTTTCATACAAGAAGTTGGTGGAAAGATTGCATTTTAAAATGAAATGTATTCTGTAAGTCTAAAATGGGTTTCAAAGTCTAAGACAAAGGGTCCATCTACATTTGTCTCTCATCTAATTTTTCCACACTATATTAATGATAGGAGAGAGAGTTTTGCTGTTCGTAATTAGCAAGCTGGTTTTTCAAACTTTCATTATGATACAATCGCTCTCAATCATAAATCTTACATTGTTACTTGGCCATCTAGCAGAAGTTCAACCATCCTAAGCTAGGAAGCAATGTCTACTATCATAAACTTGTACACACGAGAGTTACATGAAGATTTAGCCCTTGTTTGGTCTCCATTATTTTCAAAATACATTTTTTTCTCTTTTATTTTCAATTACAAATTTTTCGATAAAATCCCATTTTTTTTTAACTCAATATGATCCTATTCCAAAATGCATTTTGAGCTAAAAAATGATGCTCAAACAAGTTCTTAACATAGATTTGAATAAATACAACTATGATAAAAGCAAGAGACCAACTAGTTATTTGAATAATAGGTTGGAGACCTATTCTATATTTATATATACACACACATGTGTGTCTGTGAAGATAGGGTAGAGTTTATTCAAAGAATGGTACAAGCTGGTGGAGAGCAACATCAATGACAACATGTTTACTTTGGAGGAAAGAAGAGGATGACAAATGCATGCTGGCTTATTTGTCTTTCTCTTACAACAATTGATGTAGCATAAAAGGTTAATTAATGTAATGTCTAATCATTTTAAATTCAACTAAGAATGGTTAATAATTTAATTAAATGGATTAATTAGTCTGACAGTCTAAAGTTTCTAGAAGTTAGTGAGTGATTCAGACGATTAAAAATTATTACGTTGCGAAAAAGAAAAAATAGTTAGTAATCTTCTTTCTTCTTGAATCTACGAGTCCTTGACTATTTCGCAAGATTTGAGAACTTTTAATATTGTCATATAATTTGTATTTTGTGGGGAAGAGGTTTGGGCTTTCAACACTCGTTTAGTATGATCTCCTTTTGTGTGATAATATAACGTAAACGCTAAACGTAAATTAAATGTCCCAACTACACGAATTTCTTGAATTTTCAGCCAACTATGTCTCTACTGTCTTATTATAAGATTAACTTAAAAGTGGGTAGTGATCTGGACAAAGATGTTTGGCATAAAAAACTAAGAAATTCAAGAATTTGTTTTTACTCAACAGGAAAATTCTACAAGCAGACAAGTGCAGAAAACCTTATATATTCAGCAAAAACAGTGATTGTCCTTTTCATTTTGTTGGTAGATAACAAGTGGAACAAGGAAACTCGATGTGTGACAATTAATATATATATATATATTTGATTCTACCTAATAAACTTTTTTCTTGATGCATTATGATGACTATTCAAGTGAATTGTCTTGTTATTCAACTATAGTCGGTAAAGCTCCCAACTTCCATTGGTATGAGTTGTGTATAATGATTCCTAAAGGTGTATAGAATCTTATTTGTCAGAAAAATGAGCCCTCATTTGGTACAGATAGAAATTAGGGTTTTAGTAAATTTTGATTAAAGTTGATGAATGTGAAATTGAAAAGTTACTCTTCTTAACAAATTGATATTTCAAGATGAAAGCTCGAGATTGAATAGGACTTGGTCCATCAAGACACGGTTCTTTAATTTAAATTTTAATAGAAAAAATATGCTAGATTTACAAATGAATTCAACAAAAATCAGTTGCAAATTATAAGCAACCAACGCTCCATTGTTGATATTAGCGTCAAACAGAGAAAGCAGCATATAATATTTTTTTTGTTTGATCCGATTAAAGTCCTCTTTGTTTTCCTTCTAGTACCTTAGACAAAAGGAGAGCATCGCCCTCTTGGGAGATGGAGGGTTTATGTACTCAAAAATTTATCCATGTAAACATTTCACATGATTGATAGGTATCTTGAAAGTGATCGGGAACAATAATTAAGACTAGAGGTTGACATAGAAGGGCCAGACTATTAACTCGAACTTATACTTGAATTTTATCGAAAAACTAGAAACTTGAGTTTAAGAAGTACCAAAAGAAAGAAGATACCCTTACCCTCTAGAGATAGGAGCCCAACAAAATTATAAGTATTCAAATAAAGACATTGAGGACTCAAAAACATGCGGGGTTGGAGAATTAGAACAATAAAAATTATTTTCTCAAGAGGAAACCATCAATAAAAATGTCATTTCATACAGATAATCGTGGCATAAACTTCATCAATAGATTCCTCATTTCCGTTTGTTCAATCTTGATTAGTTCCAGCTTCATTTTTAATTGAGTAAACTAAATTTTAGACCGTCTCTTGAACCATATGCTTATCCTACACACTCTTTTGAGTCCAATTCATTCTGTCACTTGCTTATGATTGCAACTCTCCCCTAAAAAGAAGAGATGACATGTTAATTAATAAATTTTCTGATACAAATATTTCTATATAAATCTAATGTTAAATTTCGTGACAAACTACAAATATTGCAATTCTTCATTGAACATCAGATATAGAATTCGCAATGAATTTTCTAAGGCCCCGTTTGATAGCGCACATTTTCCATTTTCCAACTTTTGTAGTGTTTGATAGGCAAAATTTTACAACTTTCCAAATTTTCCACTTTTTTTAGGAAAATAAATTCTTGATGTTTTGATGGGTAAATATTTTACAGGTTTTTTTTTTTTTTTTTTTTTTATTTTTTGTTTTTTTTTTTTTGGCAATTGGAAAAAATTCTAGACACAATAGTAAAAAAAATTTCACTTTTATTGACAATTTCCATACAAAACAAAGTCAAACGAATGGTATTCAGTATGGTTATTTTTTTTCAATTTTTTTTTTGGCAATTGAAACAAATTCTAGACCCAAGGTAGAAAATATTATCATTTTAATAGACAATTTTCATAAAAAATGAAGCCAAACGAATACCAAACTTTCAACATTTTTCATGAAAAATTATACTAATCAAACATAATTAATTACAATTCTCAGTAAAACAATTTTTAGGCAAATCAATTCCCTGTAAAATATTTTCTTTCCACTCATTTTCCACCTTTGCAATCAAACGGACCATAATATCAATTTGCATTTTCTTGAATTATTACACTAGTGCTACACCTATAATAATTAAGTTATGGAGAAGTGGACAATAAATTTCTTCTCACATAGCTAGATCTATAATTTATATTGTACATTCATATAGTTAAGTTTGAGACCTAATTTTATAACCACTCCTTAAGAATTTATCCTAACTTATTAAAAGTGTTCGAATCTTCTTACAAAATTATTATTTACTTCATAAATCAGCAGACGAAGAATTTAATTCACATGAAAAAATTATATTAGTTGATTGAATCAGCCACATGCAAAAGTGGACCATGGATAATATTTTGTAAGAAAACTTGGTTGCATCTTCCATGTGCAGATTCATAAATTCTACTGCTCTGATGTGGAAATGACTTTGAATACACACAATAATTTATTAATTTTAAATATCAAAGCCAACAACCTTCCCATTTTGATTGTTAAAGATCATTAATTAATTAATTATTCATCCATTACACTATATATTAGTATTCATCTTATAGGGCAAGTTGTCTTTTGAGATTGAAGTGCAGCATAGGACAATCTTCAAATTTATAACAGTATTTGAAACGCAACAATAAAAGAAGAAGAAGAAAAGCAAGTTTTTATGAAGGGAAAAAGGTCACATTTTCACCTCCTTTTTCGATAGAAAAAGTTAAATTTTCATTACATTTCAGTCCCCACATTCTTATTGCAGAAAGAAAAAGGGCCCCTACAAGCTTCTGTTTCAATTATTATTCATTCAAAACTACCATTTTTTGGTGGCAAATTATTGTGTAGAATCCGTGCGAAAACATTCAACATTGGCTTTATGATATATTTTCATGCCGACACAAAAGAAGGCCGGTGAGATTGACCTATATATATATATATATATATATACATACAATATTTTAAGTTGTATCGTTTGGTCATTATAATACTTTGAATTATATGATCCTAGACGTGGCAGTAAAATGTGACGTGGAAGACATGAAATATTCTAAAACTCATTTTCAAGTAAAAAACCATTGTTTTCAATTAGATTTGTAGGAGTTTCCACACTAACAAAATTTCACAACAAACGTGGTGATCAACTTACTTATGAAAGTTTTAATTATTTTTTTGGTAAGTATTTATTTAATTTGTAGTTTTTATGTCCATGTAGGATGGAAGTTAGTATTAAACGGCCACGATAGCTTCCGCCATTAATAAATGGGAGCAGAAGTAGATGGAATGACCTAAATTGAAACAAAATTGAAGGGTAATGATATAATTGATACAAATGTAAGTATAATAACTCAATTTTTTAATTGTTTCAAAGTATAGTGACAGTGAAAGAAATACAATCCAATTTGACCGTTAAGAAATTTTAGGCCCTGTTTGGTCTATATTATTTTTTTCATTCTCATTCTTATACTCATTTTCAATTACATATTTTTCATCACATCAATAACTTTTCCTTATTTTTCAACAACATATTCCCTATCACATCAACAGTAAAAATGCATTCTTACCTTCAAAATGTGCACAAATGGGGGCTAAATTCGAGTTAGGGTTAAAATGGGTTTTATTTATAGCAAGGATTAATCGACATTTAGCCTATATTTGGCTAGTGTTTATAATATATTATAGGTTTAATATAATATCCTTACTTTTTAACATATGCAATATTTCGTTATCTATTTATTCATACTTTTACATTTCTTCAAAGAAAATCATCTTTCATTTTTCTCATGAATCTTTAAATTTTAAATATTTAACTCTCACTTCTTTTCATTTTTTCCAAGAGACAATCCTTTGAAGTATTTGAATTAAATATAATGACTAACAAATACATTTTTATTCTTTAATCCTGCTTACATGAAGATAATGTGCATCCAACAATAAACATAGTAGTTGCATATGATTTGAAAACAAGATTTTCCGAATATGGAAAAACATCACTATTGGTTCTTAACATGTTTGAATCAATGACATAATCTTCATCAAATAATAATGTGACCTTCACATGTTTTAACTTTATTTTTTTTTTCATCTTAAATCGAACTTTTAAATGAACACGAGTCTTCATGAGGATCGACCATGTAACAATTTATCATAGATTTAGATACTTGTTATTGTTGGGGACTAATTTTACAACTATAATAAGCCCCTGTTTGGCCCCCATTATTGTAGATTTTTAGGGGGTTGAAAATTTTTAGAATAGTGATTGATGGGAGATGTGTTGTTGAAAAATTTTAGATTTGTGTGTATTATTATTTTATTTGATGAATGTATGGTTGAGATGAAGAGAGAGAAAAATTTAATGTAATGTAATGGGGGGCAAACAAGGGCTAAAAAAAGTGATGATTTAACTGCCTTTTTTTTAAAGATTGGATGTCAAATCTCTAATTATGCAATAGATGAAGGACCAAGTCTACAATCATTATTCATTGGACCAAGACCGTCTATCACGTGTATCCTTTTCGTTTCCTATAAAATCATTAAAATGTCATCATAAAAGTATTTGATATATTTCAATTTTTAGGAGATTTATAACATATCGTATAAAAATATCTATTTTAAGATTTACATTCTACATAATAATGTGCTCTTTTTAATATTTTAATACTGTAACATGAAAGTAATTAACTTCATAATGTTTAATTTTGATATTTTCTATTCCATTTTAAAAAACATATGATTTTCACTCGTGCAAAACTCACAATAAAAAAAGGTTGAAAGCATTTACGACGGTATCGGATTGGATGTATGATTTTTTTGAGTTCAATTTATTGTGATAGTCTCTCGATACTTGCAATTTTATTCTGTTCAATTGCATACATTATATGGATGCACAATCACGTGTTTGATGAATATTATTTTGGAAGAATATATTTTGGAATAGTAGATTGATGGAGAATGTGTGGTTGAAAAAGAAGGAAGAGTTATTGATGTGATGGAAAATATTATTTTAATGAAAAATGTGTGGTTGAAAATGAGTAGAAGAATAAGTATGAAAATTTTAATGGGTACCAAATATGGCCATAATCTTCATTCTCAATCTTTTTGTTGGTGTAAGAACTTGCAGTCGCTACTCACCGTGGAGCCCTAACCACTGTGAGTGTGCACTAGGTAAACCCCGCTCCATGTGCAGTAGCCTGCAAATCACATAGGATAGATAAACCATACTAAATAAACCCGGTTCAACTTTTTATATTAGCGCTCTGCGAGAGAGAGAGAGAGAGAGAGAGAGAGAGAGAGAGCAGCTAATATAAAATTATGACTTATTTTTTACATGACATGACTATTTTAGACATTATATTATTTGAAATAAATTTGAGATTCTCTAATTTTTTCACATTTGACCGGTACCTTGACCAGACACTAATTAGGTCACACTTTATCCATGGTTAAATTTAAACTGCGAAACTTACTTCTAAAAATAAATTAACACTATCTTAAGCATTATGAGCCTATTTAAGCTTTTTTTTTCTTGGCACAAAATGCATTTTAAAATAATATTTTAATGTAGAATATGTGATTAAAAAATAAGAAAAAAGTTTTAAATTTGTTTGTAATATTATTTTATTTAAAAATACGTGATTAGAAATAAGCAAGAGAAAAATATATTTTGAAAATAATTGTCATCAAACAAGGGCTAAAATTTCACATCTAATTACCAACTTGACCAACCTGGATACACTAGGAACATCTCCAAAAGACTTTTTTTAAAAATAAAATACACATCACTCATAATAGAGACCATTTTTGAATTTAGAGAGAAATTATTTTATACAATCGAAAAATGCTATCAATTTTAGCTATTTATTGTATATTTTTTTAAAAAATATTTGTTTTTTCTTTCTTATCTTTCCTTTAAAATATTTTTTTTTACAATGATTTATCAATTCAAATATAATTTGAAATTTGGATTGTGTTTGGTGGAGATTAAAATTAGATTTTTAGTAGATTGTGATAGAAATTTTTGAAATGTGTGGTTGAAAAGTTGTGGGACACATGAAAGATGTGGTTAATATTGATTGTTTGACTTAAAATTAGATTTTAATTCGGACCAAATATGGGCTTGAATGGTGTAAGAAATAAAGTATTAAAATATATAACTTAATAAATGCAGTAATGAAGTAAGAATAGAAAATGAATTTTGCTATTCAAGTTTGGAGAGCCAAAATCAGTCTCCATTGTAAAATGTTAAAATAGGAATATTCTGGAGTTAATTTTTAAACATCGACTAAAGTCGGGAATTAACTAAACTCTGAACTACAGATCCAAACAAGGTGCTTGTTTAGGAGGGATTTTTGGAGGAAGAATTGATTTTGAATAGTGATATGATGGGAAATGTATGGTTGAAAAAGAAGAAAAAATTATTGATGTGATGAAAAATATTATTTTATTGAAGAATGTATGATTGAAAATAAGAATTGATTTACTATAGAATTTTGAAAACCCCTCCCAAACAGAGCCAAGGTACACACAGCAAAACCTGCCTCATTTTCTTGCTTTTGTCATGAGTACACCCCATTTGTACTAACCAATAAAGTAACGACAGAATTCACAGAGGAAACATGTCCGTTTGCAGAATCCCAATTAATGAAATCATGACTGTTACTCGTATTTTCCCATATTTTTATCCCTCGGCCCACAAAAAAAATACTGTGTGTGTGTATAAAGGAAAAAAGATGTGTATAAACTGTACACAGAGAGAGGGAGAGCGAGCGAGCGAGCTTTTCACTTTGAGTACTTTTTCATTTTATCACACAACACGATACTTGACAGAGACAGGAGAACGAAAATGCAGATGACCCATCACGGATGAAGAGAGAAAACAGAGTTGGAGAGTTCGATTTGTGAGAGAAAGATGGATTGAAAGTGAAAATCTTAGCAGCTGGATGGTTTTCTTGCAACAGCTGCTGACCAAGATTCTGCAAACCAGATTTTCATCTTCATTGTAAGTTTTGATCTTGATTTCTTAATTTTTCCTCGTTTTTGCTTGTCAAGAAATTCAAATATTCAATTTCTTAAAGTTTTTTTAGAGGCGCCCATTTGCAAAAAAATTATTTGACTGGAATTTTGATGCATTTAGGAATTTGAGATTCAGTGAAGTTTGATTTTTCTTTTACAGTTTTATCAACAGGTTTCATGAATCATGATTTTACAATTTCTAAATATTACACGAATCTATTGATTTGTAATTGTTTATTACATTTCTTCTTATTCTTCTCTTTATGAGACTTGTTGGCATGAAAATCTGTCCTTCTATTTTGTGCTTTTCATTTCCTACTTATTTGGTCTAAACACATTTTTGTGTTTTTATGTAGTTGGTGTCTGAAATATTTACAGTTTTCCCCCTTTTTTGGCAAATATAAGTTCATCCTCTGCTGCCAGATTTGAGCATGTGGTTGGATTTTCTTTTAAAAAGCATTGTCCCTTTATTGTGATTTCTCCTATGAAATTGTTTATTTTAAAAAAAAAGAAAACTTCTTTAGCTAGTTGATCAATTCGTATAAGGTTACAAATTTTGTGAATTGAATGTCTGTAATTATTATTATTTTTTAAAATTCTTTACTCTCTCTTTAATGAATCATTATAGGATTCATTTACTTAAATTTCAGCACTGCTGTTTTATGTAATGATGCTACTGTTAATTTGTTTATCTTCCCTTTCTTCTGTAGTCTTTGGTAGATCAAGAAGTAGATTATGAATCATGGTCGGATTTTAGTCACCTCTGTATTACTGCTGTATCATTTTTTCAAATTCGATGTGGTCCACTTACATTTCGAGTTTGCAGTGTGTATAAGAAATCCGAATGTTGAATTTACTTATCCTCTGCTGCAGGGTTTTTTGTGAATATTAGCTTAGAGGCCAATCTGGTGGAACTGTATTTTCCGTTAACTTCTGATTGGTGCCTGACTGAGCAGGTAACCTTAAATTTAATAATTTTCAATCTGTGGATCATTGTACGATGCAGGATCATCTGTTTCAATTCTATAGATCCTTATATGGAAGCATAGTGTTGAAATTCCAGTGAAAGATTTATCTCACTTTTGCAACATCATGTTTGTTTTTGTCATTCTGATGGCTAGGTTCAAGAAACCTGTCATAATTCGGCTGAAATTTGAATTCTAATACTGGCCTGGATCAGTTATCTGGATTATAAGGGACAAGCTATCCCGAAGTCAAAGGCAGTTGCATTTTTGTTATTTGCTGGAGTTATGGGAACTTTGTTGCACTCCGAATCCAGGCGCTTGTATTCTTGGTGGTGGGACAGCCACATTAGCCCAAAGAACTCTAAATGGCTCAAAGACAACCTTACTGGTGGGTTATTTCTGCAGTCTCTCTCTCTCTCTCTCGTTAAAATACGTTGGACTATGTGGACTATAATTGTATTCCACGCTTTTTTCCTTGATTGTCAATTGACCGTGTAAATTTCTAAAAGGATGTTAGGGTAAGGGGGTTTTTTTAGTAGAGAAGACAGGGAGGTGTTTGAAAAATTTTTAAATCTTCCTTATCATTATAGTGAAAATCTGCCATGTCAAGTGGTTGTAGCTCTTACATTGAAGGTGACACAAATCTCAAACTCAGGTTGAACCACTATAAATCTGTGGATTTGCTTTGCTGTTTTTTTATTTTTGTGTTGTTTATTGCTCTTGGAGTTCGGGATTATGGTTTGACCCATAACAACTGTTGACTTCACCACATATATACAATTAAAGAAATAGATAAGAATTTCTGGTTTCACACACTTATTTGTCAAACCATTAACCATAATTAGGTAATTTTTATATTCATGATAACACGATTGAAATCAGAAATAAAGACTGTTAGCTTCTCTTGGTGTGCGTCATGGCTGCTTAAGCTTCACTTATTGCTTTGGTGGATGTTATGCGGCTTGTTGCTTTCGTGTAAAAGTCTGAATCACATTGTGAACAAAATCCAAAAGAAAGCATGCATAATACAAATATTAAAATCATACTTTTGTTGATTGACCTTCCCCATGTTGCACTCTGTTACTTTTACATAATACTACGTCTTTTCTCTGCTTGGTTTCGAGACAATGACATCAAAATGGAAATATAAACTATGTGTTTGGTGAACAGATATGGATTCCAAAGTGAAATCCATGATCAAGCTCATTGAAGAAGATGCTGATTCATTTGCAAGAAGGGCCGAAATGTACTATAAAAAACGTCCCGAGTTGATGAAATTGGTGGAGGAGTTCTACCGGGCTTACCGTGCATTAGCTGAAAGATATGATCATGCAACTGGGGAACTCCGACATGCCCATCGAACCATAGCTGAGGCATTTCCGGATCAAGTACCTTATGAACTGGTTGAAGACTCACCTTCGAAATCTGTGGGACAAGATATGGAGCCTCACACACCAGAAATAAAACGATCACTACGTGCATTAGTTGACCTACATGACTTGCATAAGAGCGCCTCGGAGGATGGACCTCATATGGGAGATATTGAAGGTGGGATTAGAAATATAGGTTTGAAACAATTCCATGAGATTTTCTCGGGGAAAGAGGCAGATGCAAAAAATTTGAGGTCTGCTGAAGGAAGAGTAAAGAGAGGTCTGAACGTGGAAAAAGAAAGAAAAGAAGGCATTCACGATGAAGTTCTCCATTTGTCAAATGAAAATCATAATCTGAAAGAGAAGGTTCTTTTTGAGTCTACTAGAGCAGGAAAAGCTGAAAATGAAGTTCAAGGCTTGAAGAAAGCACTTGCTGATATGCAAGGTGAAATGGAAGATGTCTTTCTCAAGTATCAAAGGTGTCTTGAAAAGCTATCTAATCTTGAGGGAGAGCTCGATTATGCAAAAAATAATTCTATGAAGCTCGGTGAAAAAGCAAGTAGGGCCGAAATTGAAGTTCAAACATTGAAGGAAGCCCTTGTACAGTTAGAGGCCAAAAGGGACGCTGCTTTAGGCAAACAAAAAGAGTACTTGGAGAAGATATCTAATCTGGAGGCTATGGCTTCACAAATTCAAGAAGATATGAAGGAACGAGCAATTAAAGCTGAAAATGAAGCTCAAACTCTGGAAAATGAAATATCAAGGTTAAAGTTTGAAAAAGAAACTGCATTTCATCAGTACAAACGGTGTCTTGGAAAAATATCAGATTTGGAGAACACAATTGCAATAGCCGAGGAGGAAGCCCGAGCCCTTGAGAAACAAGCTGACAGAGCTGAAACTGAAGTCAGTGAACTGAGAGAAGCTCTTGCTAAGCTAAAGGAGGAGAAAGAAGCTATTGCCTTCTTGTACAAGTGCTGCCTGGAGACCATAGCCAAGCTTGAGCATGATACAAGTCTTGCCAAAGAGGAATGCGATCGCCTTAAGAGTGAAGTTCTTAATGGAACAGAAAAGCTAAAGAATGCTGAAGAGAAGTGTTTTCTGTTGGAATCGTCGAATCAGTCACTATGTGTTGAGGCAGAAAATTTGGCAAATAAGATTGCAATGAAAGATCAAGAACTTTCCGAGAAGGAGGAGGAGTTGGAGAAACTTCAGGCTCGACTTCTAGACGAGCACTTACATTATGCACAAATTGAAGCCACTCTCCAGACTCTACAATGTTTGCACTCACAATCGCAAGAAGACCAGAAGGCTCTGGCACTGGAGCTCAAGAATGGGCTACATATGCTGAAGGACTTGGAAATATGCAAACATGGCTTGGAAGAAGAAATTAGGCAGGTCAAGGATGAAAATCATAGCTTGAGTCAAATGAAATTATCTTCAACTGTTTCAATGGAGAATATGCAAACTGAAATCCGTAGCTTAAGGGAGATGAAGGAGAGGCTTGAACAAGAGGTTTCCCAACAAATGGCGAAAAGTAACTCGCTTCTGCAGGAAACTTTGTGTTTGAAAGAGGAAATGAAAGGCTTAAACAGTACATACCAGGCTTTAGTCGAACAAGTGGAAGCAGCAGGGCTGAACCCAAACTGTATTGGAACTTCAATAAAGAGCTTTCAGGATGAGAACTCTAGGATGAGACAAATATGTGAGCAGGAAAGCAATGAGAAAGAAGCATTGTTGAAGAAGTTGGAAAATATGGAAGAACTTTTGAAGAAAAAGGCTTCTGCGGAGAGCTCCCTGTCAGACACAAATGGTGAGCTTGAAAGATCGCGTGAAAAGGTGAAGTCATTGCAAGAATCTTGCCAGTTTCTCCATGGAGAGAAGTCCGCCCTAGTTGCCGAGAAAGCATCCATTCTTTCTCAGTTGTACGCTGTAACTGAGAACACGCATAAGCTATTGGAGAAAAATGCTGTTCTAGAGAACTCTCTGTCGACTGCAAAGGTTGAACTTGAAGGTTTGAGGGAAAAGTCAAAGGGCTTAGAAGAGATTTGTCAACTGCTTAGGGACGAAAAATCCCATCTTTTGAGTGAAAAGGGCACCTTAGTTGTGAAGTTGGAAAATGTTGAGAGAAGACTAGAATGTCTAGAGAAAAGATTTACAGGGTTGGAAGAAAAATATGCTGGGATAGAGAAGGAGAAAGAAGGTATGCACTTTCAAGTAGAAGAACTAAAGGTATCACTTGGTGTGGAGAAGCAAGAACGAACAAGCTCCAATCTTGAAACTGAGGGTCGGTTCTCTGTATTAGAAAACCATATTCATCTCCTCCAAGAAGAAAATAGATGGGATAAAAAGGAATTTGAAGAGGAACGTGATAAAGCTCTGAAAGCTCAGTTCGAGATGTACGTTTTGCAAAAGTTCATTAAAGATATGGAAGAAAAAAATTACTCTCTCATTATCGACTGTCAAAAACACGTCGAGGCTTCCAAATTGGCAAATAAAGTGATTGCAGAGCTGGAGAGTGAGAACCTTGAGCAGCAGGTAGAAGCGGAACTATTGTTGGATGAAATTGAAAGACTGAGGTTGGGCATCTACCAAGTGTTCAGGTCCCTTGAAATTGGAAACGATTTCACTCCTGAGGACAAGGTCGAAAATGAGCAAACCTTTGTGCATCATGTTCTTCAAAATATTGAGGATATGAAATGTACTATCTCAAAACATGAGGATGATAAGCAGCAGCTTTTGGTTGAAAACTCAGTTCTTGTAACACTACTTGAGCAGTTGGAGTCAAAGGGCATAGAAATAGAGTCACAGAAGATATACTTTGAGCAGGAATTCAAAATTGAAGCCAAGAAGCTTGTTGAAGTTAAAAATGAAAAAGACGAACTTCTAAATATCAACAGGAAATTGGAATCCGAGGTGATAAAGAGTCACCAACATACTGCTCTTCTTGATACTGAAATGGGAAGGCTTTGTGTCCAACAGGCTGACTTGCACAAAGCGTACATTGCATTACAGGAAGCACATTCTCATATTCTTCAAGAAAACAGATCTTTGCTGAAAAAGTTAGCTGATTTCAAGGAGGATAAATGGCTGGTAGATCAAGAAAATGATGTTGTTCTCCTGGAATTGGTAGCCATTGCTAACCAATCTTTAGTTTTCAGGAACTTTGGGGCCGAAAAAATTACGGAGTTAAACTTACTACTTGAAGATTTGCACAGCCAACATGAGGTCAACAGTAATCTTGAAAAGGAAATGAGCATGTTAAGAGGGAAGCTGGAAATGCAAGAAGCGGAAAATTTGATGCTTAAAGATGCTGTTCATAGGATGGAAATGGAGCTGCAAGAGATCAGCGAATCTAATGTTGAGATGGAGCAGGAAAATTTTAATGGAAAGGAGATATTAATTCAGAATGAAACAAAACTCTTAGATGCCAAGATGAAGCTTGAAGCTGCCGAAAACCTGAACTCAAAGTTGTGCAAAACAGTGGACAGACTGGAGAGTGATATTCTAGAATCAATGCAGATGAGAGATAATCTAGAAAAGGAGATGTTTCAGCTCTCTGAAGAAAGTGTTATTCAGAACGAAGAAATTGAAAGTCTTCATGTGGTGAATGCAAATTTGGTCTCTGAACTGAATCAACTACATGAAGAAATAGGAGAACGGAAAATCAGAGAGCAAAATCTGAGTTTAGAGCTTGAAGAGAAGAACAGCGAGTTTGAACTCTGGGAGGCCGAAGCAGCTACATTTTATTTTGATCTTCAAATTTCTTCCATCCATGAAGTTTTATTTGAAAATAAGGTACATGAGCTTATTGGGGCATGTCAGAGTCTTGAGAATGAAAGTGCTTCAAAAACATCAGAGATTGAACGGATGAAAGGGAAAATTAGTTCAATGGAGACTGAAATTGAAGAATTAAAATCCCAACTATATGCATATGCTCCTGTAGTAGCTTCTTTAAAAGATGATGTGGCATCTCTTGAGCATAATGCTCTCCTTCATACGAAGCTTAAAGATGCTCATGGTCGGGAGCTAGAGGTAACTTTCCTTCTTCTAATGAGCAGATTTATGGCTTCATTGTAAAAGCATCGAGAAATTGTCTTATTCATCTTTCGCATTCCTTTTTCTTCAAAGTCTTTCCAGCTGAACCTGCATAATATCATTTTAGTGTTTTGTCTCCTAGAATTATGAAATGACATGCAATTCTATTTGTTGCCCTAAAATAGAACTCTGTGGACGTCAGGTTGCCTTTGTAATAGTCAGAGATATGTGAAGGAGCAAAACTTTTGTTCTCAGTCCCTCCGAGTCTCATTCGGAAAGACACTTTTTTATGGGGTAAAACTATAATTTTAAGAAATTGAGAATGTGGCAGTTAGTCGTGTATTCAGAATTACTTCGTTACCATTACCGTTGTCCGTGTGATGTTTTTGCAGAGATTCAGCTGAAGTATATCTTGAATCTGAAAGTCTGTAGCATGATGTATAGGGCATTTTGGCTAAGTTTAGAAAGAAAATATAAGAACTTAAAAGAAAAGAAGTAAAGACAGACTTCAAAAAAAAAAGAGAGCAAGTTTTTGAACTAGAAGTTACTTTTAACTTTTTCTTTTGGCAGACATGTTTGTGTAAAAAAAGATTTTTAGAAGTAACTTTTCAGCTTATAAGTGTGCTTGGTTAAGCTTGAAACTTAATTTTAAGTAATTATACTTTATTGTAAGGCTTCACCAAACTTGCTCACTCAGTCTCTGCATTTCATGAAATGACTAAAATAAGACATTTTTTTATTTCTACATTTGTCTCCAAGTTGAAGATATTATGTGAAGTATATTTGTTCAATATTGATGATGAACTAAAATGGAAAGCGACTGAGGTCTGTATTCTCATCCTTTTACTTGTATGCCGACTGGAAAATCTTTTCATTACTGGTAAATGCTTTCGCTGAACTTTTTTTGTGCCACATCTTTGCAGTGTTCAGAACCAGGGACCCAAAATCGTATGGAAGATCGATTCCCTGTGCCAAATGAATTTTACGATTTGCAAAAAGTGCATGTCAGAATCAAAGAAGTTGGAAAGATAATGGAAGAAATGAACAAATCTGTTTTGCAGGGAAGATCAAACTCCATCATCCAGCAAGCTGATTCCACGGTTGAGATTGAGCATTTAAAACAACGACGAAGATCGGGTCGGGACAAACTTTATAATGACCCCAGCAATTCTCCCAAGTTGCAGAAAATAAAAACAAAATCCATTGAAGCCCGGAATGGTATGCTAATGAAAGATATTCCTCTTGATAATGTTTCTCATAGCACATTACGTGGAGTCCGCAGGAGAGGTACTGTTGGAGCTGATGATCAGATGCTTGAGCTGTGGGAAACTGCCGAGGACGGAAATCATGGTCGAACAATTGGAGAGTCACTAAAGCAGGCATATAAATTGACAGAAAGTGATATTGTGTACGATCATTTTGAGAACTTAAAGAGAAACACGGAATCTTGTCCAGATATAGAAGTCGAGAAGGAGTTGGGCGTTGATAAGTTGGAGCTATCTGCACGATATACGGAGCCCAGTCGTGAAATGAGCAGTAGAAAGATCCTTGAGAGACTTGCATCCGATGGGCAGAAGCTCGTAAGTCTTCAGACAACAATGCAAAACTTGAGAAGGAAATTGGAGATGAACAGAAATGCTAGAAAGACTATGAATGTTGATTTTGAAACAGTTCAGGAGCAGTTAGCAGAAGCCGAGGAAACTGTTGAGAAACTAGTTGATTTAAATGGTCAACTGGTGAAAAATATTGAGGAGAGTCGTTCGCCAGATGGAAGGGCATCCCCAGAGTTGAAAGAGGCTATGAAACTCAGCAGAAAGGAAGTTTCGGAACAAGCACAAAGAGGGTCTGAACGGATTGGTCGTCTGCAATTAGAGCTTCATAAGATCCAGTACGTGTTAATGAAACTCGAGGATGAAAAGAAAAGCAAAGGACGAGGAAAATTTTTGCGGAGCAAAACGAGCATTATTCTGAGGGACTTTATTTACTATGGGAGGAAGAACGGTGGGAAGAGAAAGAAGGCTCCTTTTTGTGGGTGTTTTAGGCCTTCAACTAGTAGAAATGGAAGGAGCTTGTAAGTTTTACTTTTTACTGAATATGTATTGACTAGCATTTTGCTGAAATGGTTCTTGTATTATACTGTAAGGATCATCTTTTTCAGCTAGTTTGGCAGAACTGATTTTCCTAGTCTAGCTGGAGGAATTATGAGGATTAGATTTAATCTAATTCAAAATAAGCTATTTTCTACCTTGTTATGTTCAAGTGGAATCTGAAAAGTTTGGTGTTCTACATGCTATAGCACAATGTGTAACTACATAATCTTTCTAGTCACTTGTTAGTCTGGTTTGAAACGATCTCGTACCCCTGCTGGCTTGGAGTTATTTTGTCCACCGTTGACGTGTGTATACTATTTTCGACAATTCAACATAAATGATTTCCTGCTCATGGTGGATATGAATTATTTTGTCCACCGCTGATGTGAACCTATAATTTCGACAATTCAAAGTAAATTTTACTTTTAATTGTTGAAAATTGTAGTCTAGACCACTGACGTCATATTTTATCTTATCCATCATAGGTAGGAGATCATTTCTATTAGGGTCCGTTTGATTGCAAATGTGAAAAATGGGTGGAAAGAAAATGAATTTCAGGGAATTGAATTGTCTAGAATTGTTTTATTAGGAATTGTAATTAATTGTGTTTGATTGTTATAATTTTCCATCTAATCTGTACTTTGTTTTTCATGCAAATTGTTACTTTTTGGGATAAATTTTTTTATAATCTATATTAAAATTTGTTTAGATTGCTAAAAAGTAAAAAAAAAAAAAACTGAAAATTTTTTGTATTCGTTTGGCTTTATTTTTCATGTAAATTGTCAATTAAATGAATATATATTTTTACCATTGGATTTGAAATTTGTTCCAATTGCAAATAAAAAAAAAAGATGAAAAATCAGATTTCCATCAAAAACCAAAGAAATCAAATTCCTTAAAAAGCAAGAAAGTTGGCGCGTGAGGTTGGTAAGTGAAAAATGGATTCTGGGCAAAGTATTGTCTATCAAACGACTTCAAAATTGGAAAATGGAATCTTTTTTCTCACTTTCATGGAAAAGGTCCCTTATCAAACAGGGTCTTAGTTCATTTGGCAAGGCTATGTCATTATTAGAGTTTTTGAGTAGAGCTTCGAAAGGAGTTAAATGTTTTTTTTGTCAATCGAAAGTGTGGTGAACCGTGAGTTGATTTTTGAGCGGAATAGCTAAAAAGAAAAAAAAAAATGCTGTGTTGTAACAGTACATACTGCAAAAATGTTTGACTAAATATTATTTATTTGTTATATATTGTTATAAATTAATTATTTCGCGTGAATGACTATTGTACTCTTGTAACCTAATTCTTATCAAAAAGTATAGAGTTTTGGTTCTCAATAAAATAAACACAAGTCTATCGATTTTTTTATTTTCTCTAGTTTATAATACGTTATCATCACGAAATTCCAACTTACTGAGTTAGAAAAAATGAATTTTTTCTCTTCGAAGAAAGGCAAAAAGTTCTAGCCAATTCATGAAATAATTCTTCTCTATCCAAAAGAAAAATGTTAGTATTCTTTTGAATTTAATTTACCAAACAACAAATTAGTACAAATTTTTTTATTTGATTATGTCGTTGTCACTATATTTATTTAGTAGACATATATACTTATTCTAAAATATCAATATTTCAGAAATATATTACATTATTGCTCACGAAGAAGCATATATATTCTTGAAGGATAGTGTCGTGATTCATAAAAAAAACATAATTTATATAAACTTATATTCTATAAGAATATTATGTTATGTTTCTTGAAAAAAGCACAACATGTGTATCTAAACATCATACAAAGATTTATTTTTATTTAAATAAAAATTACATTATGTGACTATTTAAATTTTTATCAATTTAATATGTGTACGCAATCTCGAAAGTATCTATTTTCAACTGTGTTTTCATGAAGATATACAACTTTATATTATGTGAATATTCCAATAGAATCTTGTAAACTTTCGAAGAGCAAATCTTTATTCTAGGTAATATTTAAAATATTTAAGAATATTAATCTCTTGTTGCTTCCGAAGAAGCCACATTTTATATTATTAATAGTAAAAATATTATATTATCCCTCCCAAAGAAGCTTAAAATTTATTGTCGTTGTGTTCTTGAAGAAGCACGTACATGTACGTGTCTAAAAAATTGAGAAGAATACTGTATTGGTGCTCCGGAAGAAGATTAACCAAAAAATTATCAATATTCTATAAAAAAATAATTTTGATTCTATCAAAGAAGCACAACTTCATATTATATTCTTATTTCAGTAAGAAGCACAAATTCATCTATATCAATATTGAGAAAAATATTTTGTTGTCGCTCCTAAAAAACATAATTAAATATGTTTCAATTATTCTTGAAGAATATTATGTTGTGCTCTTGAAGTAGTACAAGTCTTAAATAATATCATATGACCTAATCTCATGAAGAGGTGATATTTGTGCAAAAATTATCTTTGCAGTGGCACAAAATTTAGTCAATAAATTATGCTAGATTGCTTACAAACATCCGCTCGTAAAGTTGGTTAGTAATTTGGGGTTAAGTTAATCAATATTTTTCCCGCTCAAGTGTTGATTAAGTTGCACTAATTGTTTATGTACTTAAATATGTAACATCATATTTTGCATGTGTGATTTAAGTTTTCATGAGGTTATTACAACTTTCAACATGCCTTTCTTGCGGCAAGAAAAGAGAGGCCCAATTACCCAATTTGTTAAAAACCAAACTAGAAATTCAGCCCTGTTGTGGAAATTTTCGAGAAATCTTTGATCCGAGCTCAAAAAAATCATCTAAACAAACACCACTCGAGGCTTGCTCGACCCACAACCTTCACTTTCGGCTGCCCTCTTCACCCCACTCCAGTTGCCCCATCTGACCTACGAAGGATGCTATAGATGTTGTGTTCTCCTCCGTGAGTAAATCGAAATCATGTATTTACTTACCAAAAATGATGCTCGAGTGAATGAGAAATTGGTGCTCAAAGTATGCCATGTGAAATGAGTTTATATGGATAAGAAAACTAAAATAAACTTGTCTCACATAGGAAAATGAGGAAAGCAAAAACCACTTTATATAGGATTGCACTTGGAAGGGTGTAATTATGTGTAGCATAGATACTCTCTCCAAGTGCGCGGGCAGGGGGTGCAAATCACTGACCGAAATGAGTTTTGGACCTTGAACTCGTATGCGAACGCAACCTGCGTGCACGAATGTCAAATTGGATTGACCAAAAATTGGCCCTTCAGGTGGGCCTACGTTTTGGAATTTGTTTTTGCTTTCTAGAACTGACTTTTGGGTTTATGAAACTCCAAAACGTCTGAAACTCCTTTAGTTATTACAAGTGAGTTATAGAGACTTTGGGAGTTTAAAGTCTACATAAGAGAACCTTTTTCCTCCAGTTCAAAAACACGAAATTTCCTCATATTCTGCATACTGTCGAAACTCCAGTTCTGCATTCTGCTTCTATCTATCTTGCATGCTGTTTTCCTTCCAAACCTTGTTTGGATTTTCTGGTGGTGATATTGTTCGAGCACTAACTCAGTTCGTCGGAGTAAAAACTGTTGTGTTCAGATTTTACTGGTTAACCGTTGTATCCTGGGAAGCAGACGCTCAAATTATACCTCAAGCACGAACGGTGAGGGGGCAAATCTGTTTTAAGGAAACTGTGTTTGCACAAGCCTCGGTTTGGGAATTTTTTTTTGTTGTAATTTCTATTTCTCATTTTGTTATTTTACTACAGTTAACAAATTATTTTTCTTGTTGTTTTTTGTAAGTTTGTATTTCGGCCTAATAGTTTATCCACTTAAATATTACAACAAACTTAAAATAGATTGAAGGAAATTTTTTCCTTATATTGAACACTTTAAAACATAAACTTATTATTTTTTTTTTCCATTTTAGAAATGGCAACCGATTCCACCAATATGAATGTGTCACAAGCTGTGGCTACTCAAACTGTTGCTCAGACTGTGGCTAAAGTTCTAAGTCATGTTGTGAGCCAATCAATGGCTATTGTTCCGGTTAATCATGGTGAAAAATCGGAGAAATTCAATGGCTTGAATTCCAAGAAGCAGCAACAGAAAATGCTATTTTATCTGACCACCTTGAATGTTGCGAGATTCTTGACTGAAAGTGCTCCAAAACTCAATGAAGATGAGAGAGATGTTCAAGCGATCAGTGCACTTGATGTTTGGAACTATTCAGATTTTCTGTGCCAAAACTACATTATGAACAGCTTAGCAGACTCGCTATACAATGTGTATAGTACTATGAAAACTGTTAAGGGGTTGTGGGAGTCTTTGGACCGAAAATATAAAATTGAGGATGCCGGTGCTAAAAAGTTTATTGTCGGTAGATTCTTAAATTATAAGATGATGGACTCCAAAATAGTAATCAGTCAAGTGCAAGAACTCCAAGTGATTCTTCATGAAATTCATGTCGAATGGATGATTTTGAGTGAAACTTTCCAAGAGGCTGCAATTATTGAAAAATTGATCCCTGCGTGGAAAGATTTCAAGAATTATTTGAAACACAAACAAAAGGAAATGAATATTGAAAAACTTATTATTAGACTTCGAATTGAAGAAGACAATAAGAGTTCTGAAAATAAGTTGTTCAATTCTAGTGTTGCTAAAGCCAATATTGTGGAACATGGTCAAAGTAGTAAGAACTACAAAACTAAGGTTGGGCCATCCGGTGGAAAAGGGATCAAGCTAGGACCGAAAAGGGGCATTTCTAAGAAGAAATTTCAAGGAAAGTGCTTCAATTGTGACAAAGTAGGCCACAAATCTTTGGAGTGCAGATTGTCAAAGAAGGAAAAAGAAGCAAATATAGTTGACTACATTGCACATGATGTGTTGGAGATGTATCTCGTTGCCATCATTTCTGAAGTGAACATGGTCGGTTCAAATCCAAAAGAGTGGTGGATTGACACCGGTGCTACAAGGCATGTGTGCTCGGATAAAGAGCTGTTTATGGCTTTTGAAGCATTTGAAAATGGAGAGGAGTTGTTCATGGGAAATTCAGCAACTTTTGAAATCAAGGGACAAGGCAAGGTAGCTCTGAAGATGACTTCGGGGAAAAGAGCTGACTCTTAACAATGTGCGGTATGTGACGGAAATCTGTAAGAACCTAGTGTTCGGATCGCTTTTGAATAAGTATGGTTTCCGTATTGTATTTGAGTCTGACAAAGTTATTTTGTCAAAAAGTAGAATATTTCTCGGAAAAGGTTATGTTTCTGATGGTATGTTTAAACTCAATGTAATGGTTGTTAAGCAAAAAATGAATAAAGTAAACTCTTCTTCTTATTTGCTTGAGTCTTCCAATGTGTGGTATGATAGACCAGGACTTGTTAACTAT
Source organism: Fraxinus americana (assembly GCA_035079005.1). Lineage (NCBI taxonomy): Eukaryota > Viridiplantae > Streptophyta > Magnoliopsida > Lamiales > Oleaceae > Fraxinus > Fraxinus americana. Next base: position 13,538,230 of record CM068724.1, read on the forward strand.
GATACTTTACGTAAACTAGTTAACTTGAATTGCATACCCGCATTTCATATTGATTCCAAACATAAGTGCGAAACTTGTGTTGAGACAATATTGACAAGGTCATCCTTTAAGTCAATTGAATGAAATACAGAACCACTTGATTTAATTCACAGTGATATATGTGATTTAAAATTTGTACAAACAAGAGGTGGCAACAAGTACTTCATTACTTTTGTCGACAATAACACAAAATACTGTTATGTATATTTGCTAAAAAGTAAGTTGCTAAAAAGTAAGGATGAAGTGATAGAGAAATTTATTCTCTATAAGAATGAAATTGAAAATCAACTTAACAAGAAAATTAAGGTGTTGAGAAGTGATAGAGGTGGTGAGTATGAAGTTCTGTTTGCTGAATTCTGAGCATAACACGGAATCATACGTGAAACCACCACACCTTATTCACCGCAACAAAATGATGTTGCTGAAAGGAAAAATAGCACCTTAAAAGAAATGATGAATGCAATGCTAATAAGTTCTGGATTACCTCAGAACATGTGGGGGGAAGCTGTGTTATCAGCAGATTACCTTTTAAATAAGGTGCCCCAAAAGAAAATGGAAAAAACTCCTTATGAGTTATGGAAAGGAAGAAAGTCTTCCTATAAATACTTATAAGTGTGGGGGTGTCTTGCTAAAATGACTGTTCCAACGCCAAAGAAGGTGAAGATAGGCCTGAAAACTAGATTGCATCTTCATTGGATATGCACAAACAGTAGCGTTTATCGATTTTTTGTGTATGAATCTAAAATTTCAGATATACACAAAAATACGATAATGGAATCGAGAAATGCTTCATTCTTTGAACATGTATTTCCATACAGATCCAAAGAAGAAGCAAGCTCTTCTAAATGGACATATAAGACTATGACTGAAAATAGTCAGGTCCAAGAACTAGAAGAGGAGGTTGAGGTTGAACCAAAACGTAGCAAAAGGAAAAGAATAAAAAATCCTATCGTCCAGATTTTCTGACCTATATGTTTGAAAGTGAACCTCAAAGTTATCAAGAAGCTGTGAACTCCTCAAAAGGATCTCAATGGAAAGAGGCCATTAAAAGTGAAATAGATTCCATTTTGCAAAATCATACGTGTGAACTCATCTAGGCTACATATGGATTTTCAAAAGAAAAATGAAAGTAGATGGAACTATTGAAAAGTATAAGACCAGATTAGTAATAAAAGGTTACAGACAACGGAAAGGCCTTGATTACTTTGATACATATTCTCCAGTAACGAGGATAACATCTATTAGGATGATACTTGGGATTGATGTTCTACAAAATCTTGAAGTATATCAAATGGATGTTAAGACTACATTTTTAAATGGAGACTTAGAGGAAGAAATCTATATGGAACAACTCGAGGGGTTTTCATCTCCAGGGTAGGAAAAGAAAGTATGTAAATTGGTGAAATCATTATATGGTTTGAAACAAGCACCAAAACAATGACATGAAAAATTTGATAATGTCATGATGGAATATGGATTTAAAATCAATGAGTGTGAAAAATGGTTATGTCATCTTATGTCTTTACGTTGACGACATGCTTATTCTTGGTAGCAATGATAAGATGATTAAATCCACTAAAGATATGTTAAATTCGAGATTTGACATGAAGGATATGGGTTTAACTGATGTTATACTTGGAATTAAAATTTCAAGAACATCAGATGGGCTTGTTCTAAGTCAGTCTCATTATGTGGACAAAATTCTAGAAAAGTTCAGTAAGGATGATACTGAAGTGGCTAGAACACCGATAGATACCAGTCAATATCTATCCAAGAACAAAGGTGAAAGTGTATCTCAGGTAGAATACTCGAGAATTATAGGAAGTCTGATTTATTTGATGAGTTGTACAAGACCAGACATAGCCTACACAGTGAGTAAACTGAGTAGATATACGAGTAACCCAGGAACTGATCACTGGAAGGGAATAAAAAGTGTACTGAGGTACTTGAGATATACTCATGATTTTGGACTGTACTATACAAGATATCCAGCGGTTATTGAAGCATATAGTGATGCTAATTGTATATCTGATATAAAAGACTCAAAATCCAAGAGTGGATTTGTGTTCACATTGGCAGGTGCAGTTATATCCTGGAAATCCTCTAAACAAACAGTGATAGCCAGATCCACTATGGAATCTGAGTTTATAGCTCTAGATAAAGTGGTGAAAATGCTGAATGGTTGCGCAACTTCTTAGAAGATATTCCAATATGGTCAAAACCTGTGCCAACAATTTGCATATATTGTGATAGTCAATCAGCAACTGGAAGGGCACATAGTAACATGTACAACGATAAGTCTAGACATATACGTCGTAGACATAATACTATAAGGTAACTACTCTCAACTAGAGTTATCACTATTGACTATGTAAAGTCAAAGGATAACATTGCGGATCCGCTAACCAAAGAATTAAATAGAGAGTTAGTTGGAAATTTATCGAGAGGAATGAGACATAAGCCCTTGAATGGATAGTCAATATAAAGGAAACCCAACCTAGTTGACTGGAGATCCCAAGATCTAGGTTCAAAAGGACAACCTAACTATAAAGACTTGATAGAATCACTGTGGGGGATATTACCTCATGTCCATTCCTATTATTGATGCCAGTAAATATGGAGCATACGAAATAGATTTTTAATGATTCTTATGCGTCGAAAATCGAACCAAGTAATGCGGGTTACTTGTAATAAAAAATCACTTATGTGAGAGAGAAGTGGGGCCGCTTCTAGGAGAATAGTGTGGGGCGTAATTCTTGTGAACTCTCACAGAATCAAGCGTATGTTCATGACCAAAACGAACATAATAATGAGAACTGAAATGTGTTAGGAAGAATCATGTGTGGAGTATATCATCGTTTACATAAACGGCAGTACAGTTCAAAGATATCGCGCGTCTACTTGTCAGCTAGTAAAGTACATATACTTTCACAAGGAAATGTTCAAAGGGTAACACCTACCTATCCATGCAGGTTTCAACCATTGAACTATATCACCAAGTCGTCATGTGTCACATTCATGATTTGCTCCCAATTTTCATTCATGTGGGGGATTGTTGGAAAAAATGGTTGGGTGGCTGACTTTGGAGCTAAATTTGAGTGGGACCCGATTATTCATTTTGGAATATGGAAGTTGATTTGTATTCTCTTTCATGAGTACATCGAAATCATATATTTACTTGCCAAAAATAATGCAAGGGTGAATGAGAAATTGATGCTCAAAGTATGCCATGTGAAAGGAGTTTATGTGGGTAAGAAAACTAAAATAAATTTGTCCCACATAGGAAAATGAGGAAAGCAAAAACCACCTTATATAGGATTGCACTTTGGAATGCTGTAATCATGTGTAGTATAGATGCTCTCTCCACGTACGCGCGTAGGGGAGGTGCAAATCACAGACCAAATGGGTTTCGGATCTTGAATTCGTATGCGAGCGCGACTTGCACACACGAATGTCGGATTGGATTGAAATTGTTTTGGAATTTGTTTTTGGAATTTATTTTTGGAACTTGTATGCGGGCCTACGTATTGGAATTTGTTTTTGCTTTCTAGAACTGACTTTTGGGTTTTTGAAACTCCAAAACGTCTGAAACTCCCTTAGTTATTACAAGTGAGTTATGGAGACTTTGGGAGTTCAAATTCTACGTAAAAGAACCTTTTTCCTCCAATTCAAACACACGAAATTTCCTCCTGTTCTGCATACTGTCGAAACCCCACTTCTACATTCTGCTTCTGTCTATCTTGCATACTGTTTTCCTTCCAAACCTTGTTTCGATTTTCTGGTGGTGATATTGTTCGAGCACTAACTCAATTCGTCAAAGTAAAAACTGTTGTGTTCAGATTATACTGGTTAACCATTGTATCCTGAGAAGTAGACTCTCAAATTATACCTCAAGCACGAACGGTGAGGGGGCGAATCTATTTTAAGGAAACTGTGTTCGCATAGGCCTCAGTTTGAGAATTTTTTTTTGTTGCAATTTCTATTTCTCATTTTTTTATTTTACTGCAGTTAACAAATTATTTTTCTTGTTGTTTTTCGTAAGTTTGTATTTCAGCCTAGTAGTTTATCCACTTAAATATTACAACAATAGAAAGTATGGGTAAAGCAATGGTTAAAACTCTCTCAAATCTACCCCAATGCCGGTACCCTCCTCTTTATCTCTCCACGTGGCTCACACACAAAGAAGAACACGGCTGTGGAGAATGCATATATAGTTAAACACATTAGGTTACTTATATGGGCCATTTCACTCCTCTCCAATTGGGCTACCACTTAATTACAACTAAATGGGCTAAAACATAACCAATCAATCGAGGCCTAAACCAATAATCACAATGACAATGGGCTAAATTCATGGGCCACTCTAAAGTGTGCAAGGTTATTGAGCCAAGTCAATGGTGTCAATAAATTATTTGACAACTGTTTTAAACTATCTCCCGAATTTATTGGATATCAAAACCCAACAAGCCATAAAAATTATTTTCAATTGCATGTATGTTAAGTTAAATTCGATGTTATGACCTATTAGCATGGACGTGATACGTGGTTAAATCTACCAATGGCCACTTAACTTTATATTTAGTGTCACTGGACCACCCAACTTTATACTTAGTGTCACTGGACCACCTAACTTTATACTTAGTCACCATGACCACCCAATTTATTTTCATTTCACCATGGTCACCCAATTTCATATAACGTTTTACCATGATCACCTAATTTCATATAACGTTTCACCATAAACAACCAAATTTCTTTTTCCTTTTCACTAAATTCACTCAAGTAATAATATGATTAACTTATTCATAAAAGCATTGCTGACGTCTATACTTAAAAAATCGATCTACGATATTAGAATACTTACTCAAAGATTTTCAGTGATATTAGAGGGACATATTGTACGCTTGTTCCTTCATCCAAGTTTTGTCCCAGCGTTTTCTTGAAAATTTTTTAGTGAGGCACACTTTGATACTCCAAATTCTTTTACAACTACTTATACTCTTTTACTTAGTTTGATAATTTTTGCCATGAGAGTTTTTTCCCAAACAAGGTTTTTTAATGGGGCAATTGAGTATTTAGTCATTCAAGAGGAGAGTATTTTAAATTAATTATTATGTGTGAATGAATAATGCACCACCGCAACCCTAACTAATTCTTATATATAAATATCAAGTCTCAGTAAAATACATTCAAAGCTATAGACTGTATATTTTATTCTCTTCGTTTTTATCTCTAGTTTATATCATATATGTTATTATTTTTAATAAATAATATTATTTCATATTTTATATAATACAAAATCTATACAATTAAATACTTTAATTAAATTGTCATGGCACAATTACTTTAATATAGTTTGTATTATTTAGAGTTTATGTGTTTACGAGGCACTAAATATATGATACGAAAATACTATAGTTTCTTATCATATCAGCTATACATTCTCTCAATAAAATAATTTTGCACGTAAATTGAAAATTTTTCTCTTCTTTTCTAAAATGTATTATAATGCATTATCATATGAAAGATAAACAATTAATTTAAGATAAAAAAATGTCATATTATTAACCCTTCAAAAGGAATCTTTAAATTATACAAATTGATATGTAGAAAAATTAGATATACTTTATATTTTACCCATATTGATAAACATGATTAATGCACATTTAAACTTCACATAAAAGTTAATTTAGATCTACATCATACTTAACATAAATGTTTACATAATAGCACGTGACATTCTATCGTTAGACGGTTTAAAACACAATAATCTCTTCCATCCAGTCATCTCCCGCCACATACCTTTCGGCACTCCTTGTAGATGGTTTCTTTTGGCAAAATAGAATAATCCAACATATATTATTTTAACTCATAAGTGCATTTTACACACTTATTTACGTCATAAAAATAAGGATAATTGTTAGTAACTATATCGAAATATGGCTTAATTCTATATAAATTGCATTTTGTAGTAAACATTGATGAACATGGTGGAATTTAGGAAAAAGAAGCGAAAAAGGACTAAAATGGAAGAAAGTCAAAGTTCAGGATCAAAGTACAAATAGTCGAAAGATGACCCGGTAGAAGAAAAAAGAAAGTGAAAGAGTTGAAGACCAATTGAGTGAAGGAATAAAGTCTTGGAAGAAGAAGGAGTGGAAAAGAAATCAAAGAAGGAGAAAAAGGAGTTTAGGGACTAAAATGCAAATCTGGAATTTTATGAAAATCTATGTTGTCACATAGCCCCTTCACCCTGTGGTCGCATTGCAAGAGCTCAACATTTAAGAGCTTTGTGGTCGCATTCCTTAACACTATGCGGTCACATAGGTATTTCGTTGCGGAAAAAATCTGGTTTCCTTATATGACTCCAACTCTCATGGAAACGAATTTTGGGGGCGCCTTTTAAAACCCTAGAATCGTCCAGAATGCAGGAGAACACATTTTAAGAGACTTTTGGAGTAGAGAAGAAGCCAACAATACGAAGATCGAAGCAAAAAACACGAGAATCAATTCAAGAACTATATTGGGTAATGTCGATTCTTCAATATTCCTTTTGTTTTCTCCTTCATAACATGCTAGGCTATTTTTCTATGCACTAGGAGAACGATAAACCACGTAATATAAGTTTTAATTTTTAATTTTATATATTTGATATTGAAACACGTTTTTGGATATTGAACAATTTATATGATTTTATTTTCTCCACAATTACTGTGCTCGTTAGTTGTGTGAATTAGGTGGTCCATTTTATGCATTTGAAAGAAGGAAAATAGGTTCGACATATATAAATTTTCATAGGGTCCGACAGGGGATAGAAATATACCGCTATGCCTTATGTGAATTGTTAAATGTTCATAAAAAGTCATGCATTTTTATATATTTGTATCCATTATAGAAATATAGTTGGGTCATATATAAAAGTAGGTTTAACATTACTCGAGAGATGTTAGATAACATAGGAACATTGATTCGTTAAATTCAATCGTGTTGTCAACGTGTAAAACTAGAGTTAAAACTGATTATTGCATGGGAATTCGAGATCCTAGTATGTTTGTCATTCATTAAAACACATTAACTTGCATTCAACATAATTTGCATTTAGTTTAGTTAATTTACTTATAATTACATAAGTAGCTTATTTTAATTATAATTTTGTCACAAGCAAACCCTTGCATTATTCTTGTTTCAGTTAAGGTTGTGTTAATTTAAATTGAACTAAATCAATTTCCGTGGGATGATACTTGGACTCAAAATCCACTTTATTACTTGTTAACGAACCGTATACTTCCGATAATTTTACTTCGAAATAGATTTTTGTGAACAAGTTGTCGGCGCCGTTGTCAGGGATTGAGTTTAGTTTGATTTTATTTGCCTCGACACTAATTCGAACATTTTTTGTTATTTATTTATTTCATTTTATTTTAGTTATCTACTTGCTACTATTGTTTCTCTATTAGATATTGTATGCGGAGGTCGTTTGACGGTGAATTGAGTCCAGCTGATCCAGAAATCGAACCCACCTTTCATCGTAAGGTAAGGGAAGCAAGAGAAGCACAAAAAAGAGATCCAAAATAGCTAGTACAAATGACTAACGAGCAAAACAATCAAGTAGTTCAGGTCAATGAAGATGAAGTTGTTGATGAGTGAACTATGCTTGTTGGGGATTTCATGACACTACAGATCATTCAGAGTCAATCTAGCATCGTCTACCCTCCATTTGTGCAGCCTAATTTCCAGCTGAAGACTAACATTATATATTTATTCCAGAATGGACATCAGTTTTATGGCAGAGCTGAAGAAAATCCTCATACACACGTCTCTCGATTCTTAGAGGGTTGTCAACATTTTCGATATCAGGGTATCTCAAATGATGTTATTAGATTGAGGTTGTTTTCACACACTTTGCATGATAAAGTACTTGAGTGGTTAGATTCTCAACCCATCGCTAGTATTAGCACGTGGAATGATCTAGCCCAAAAGTTCTGCACAAAATTCTTCCCACCGGCCAAGATAGCAAAATTGAAGCATGATATATCTATCTTCTGCCAAAGTGAATCTTTTAATGAAGCTTGAAATAGGTTCAAGAACATGCTACATAAGTGTTCTCATCAAGGTATTAGCAAGGGACTCCATGTCCAATATTTTTATGTAGGATTGCTTCCATCATTCAAAAGCATGGTGGATTCTTCATCTAATGGCTCATTATCTACAAAGACAATTGATAAAACTTTGAAGTTATTCGATACCGTGGTTACTATTTCAGGCATGTGGATTCTGAGCGATTTGTTCAAAAGAAAGCTTAGGGTAAATACGGGGTAGATGCTTACTCAACTTTATCTGCGAAGATAGACTCATCATTTCATAAGGTGGAAAACATATCACAGATAGTCAATGCAACACAAGCTAAGAAGCCAAGTTACGAAGAGTATGGAGCAGATCATATTATAGTAGATTGTCCTATTATGGTACAAGGAATGGAAAAAGTAGAATTTTCACAATGGGGACAACGTCAACAGAATAATCCACATTCAGATACTTACTGATACGCTCAAAATGAGGTACCAACTAATTTCCTTACTTAACTTTAAATGTGTCGTCTTAAATAGTAATATGGCAAGTAAGAGTCATTTCCCGCAGAGGATTGTTTCAATTTAATCAATTGCAAACTAGAAATTAAATCTAACAATTATATACTAAAGTGATTAAATGGGGGGGTTTGATTTGTTGAACTAAGGAAAACAATAAATTCAAAATAGAAAATACTTGAATTTGGAAATAAACAAAGCAGTTTTTAAATCAAAGATGTGAAGATGTGATTGGGGGGATATTTTGTTACCACGAGAATGATGTTCATATCAATTACACAATAGATTTTCGTTCTCTAGATGAACAACAATTCGAGAATAATTACAAGCTCAATTATCTCAACTTCTTCTTACATGTTAGTTGAATAAAACAAGCTCTTTACTCAACCCTATTCATTAAACAACCTAGAGTAATCTCTCTAAATTTAATTTAACGAAAGCATTACGATAAAAGAGATGAATTGAATTAAGGGCAAACTCACAAGCTCGGTTTACTTACTTAAGTGTTAATCCACATACAATCAATTGAAAATTCCTCATAATCCATTGAAATGTAATTGCCACTAGGTTTTAGAATAAATAGCGATTACGTACTATAAATCCCAAAATAGCATTCATTGCAACAATTTAATCATTTAGTTGTACACCTAAACAATCAAGAATAACAAAATAAACATATAAATCAATGGATTAAACACATTAATTAAGAGAACTATAAGGCACAAATTAATTGAAAATCATAACTCGGGTTTGAAATTATCCCCAATCACAAATATGTTTAGTTACCCATTAAATATTCAAAAATAACAAATAAATTCTTAGAACTCATTAATGGAAAATAAATTAGAGAAAAGAAAAACTTATTGATAAAGAGAAAATCAATGGGTCTTCTTCTCCAAGCTATTTCACTATGCCAAGCTCTAAGATTTGTCCAAAATGCCAAAGGAAATCAAATGAAAAATAAGTAAAGGAGAAGAAAGAAAAGAAAAAACTAAAAAAAAAAGAGAGAAATCCATCCTCGGCCGCTGGACGTCTCTTCCTTTTAAAAAAGCTGCTGGAGTTTTTTTTTAAAATCAAAACCTAATGATTAATTGCAATCCAAGTCCCCAACTTTGTAATAGATACTAAAATCGGTCCCTAGCCTTTTGAAAATGCCCGAAAATGCCCAAAAATGCTACAGTGGCGTCCCGACGTCATACTCTCTGCCAAAACACTGTTGGTACCGATTTTGGAGCAAATTTTCAAGATATTGCACGTTCGTCCTCCAACTATCAAAAAGTGATAATTTTGGTCGCCAAACTTTGAAATTTTTGCATTTTTGGTTCTTTTTGCTCATTTCTCGCGTAAATTCCTTCTAATCATTATTCAAACTCGAGTTTTCACCTACAAAATAAAAATAACTAAATTAGGTAATAAATTGATAATAAAAACTCACAAATATCTAAATTAATGGTCCGAATAAGTGCAAAAACTCGCACTTATCACACCCCCAAACTTAAATCTTTGTTAGTCCTCGAACAAAGCTAAACAAACAAGCATGCAAACACACAACTTAAAACCAAACGATAATACTATAATAACAAACACTTCAAAAGTTAGATAGTTTGCCACATTGCTTCAATTCTTACATTATGCTAATAATTTATGAAATGTTTCCAAAAATGCTACAACTTTTTAACTTACACCATGCTTGACTCATGTGTGTGTGTGTAGTCATTCCAATTCATCGCAATACACAAGTTAGTGATTTCCCAACCCTCAATTGTCAAATTTTCCTTTCTCACTCGTGACACGCACATTCCCCCAAACTTGATATTTTCACTCTAGCACAAGGTGTCAAAAACTTAAGGTTGCCCTCAAATCACTCATTTTTTTTCGCTCTTGTTCGGTTGGGTCTAACCGGCAATCTCAACATTTAGTCATGTGATGATTCTCCACTAGATGAGTGCTTCGACATTCAAGCTTATACGAAGTAACTCAAACCCACTAGTTATCTAAGCCCAATCACCAAATATAATTGCACAAAATCAATTTTTTTTTTTTTAAATCTCATGTTTTACCTCACTCCCTTAAGCTTTCTTCTTGACCCTTGTAGCAAGCTTTAGGTCGATAGCTCCCAAGTTGTTTAGACCAAAGGGTACCGGGTTTCAAGATACCCCAACGGACTTAATAACTCGAGTCAAAAAGGCTACGAAGTGAGGACCAAGATTCAACATGTTCAAAATTATTCTTTTGAGCACAACAAGACAAAATGGGGCTTAGATCCCTAACATATGGTCATTACTCAGCTTATACTTGGCCAAAAAAAACTCCACACAAATTTTTTTTCAACATGCATGGAATCAACACACTTCTAGATAATATCCTTCACCGGCTCAACCACCCCCAAACTTATCCTTTCATTAGTAGAGTGATTGAAGAATTGATAATAGCATGGTCATTTAAGTTCCCTTAACAAACTGCAAGTGCAACCAACAAGTGCGTACAATGAATCTCATGACCAAAGTGCCCAATAAAGAGTCAATCATGGAATAAGTGGATGAAAATAAACAATACTTAGCATTCATCTCCACAATTCATAAATCAATGCAATGCAACAACTCAAAACACAACTGGCAAAGCTATCAAACTACACAAACAAGCACAAAAGCAAAAATTTAACCCGAAATTTGAATTTTGACGCAAAATTTAGCGAGTACAAATATAGACACACCGCACTCCCAAACTTAAATTGCACATTGTCATCAATGTAAAAGCAAGAAATATAAAGAACAAGAGGTTCAAGTACTCCCCTGAGTTGGTTTTTTTATGGTGATGGCTGTGAGGATGGTTGGGGATCATTGGCGACTATTAATGCTCAATTTTTTGTTGTGACGCTCGAGAATTTGCCATATGGGGACAACAAAAATACTCAAAAATAAAGAAAAATTTTAAAGAAAAAAGTAGATAAAGAACAATGGGTTGCCTCCCATCCAGCGCTTCTTTATAGTCTATAGCTAGACTTTGTCTTTGCTCATTCTTCAATTGGATCCTCCAATCGCATTTCCTCCATGTTTTGAGGCACAAAGGGTTCAAAATATGGTTTTAATCGATGCCCATTCACCTTAAACTCCTTCTCAGTTTGTAGAGTGTAGACTTTTGATTTCTACTGCACCATGAGGAAAAACATTAGTAACAACAAAGGGGCCAATCCATCGAGAACGTAATTTACCTGGAAATAACTTGAGGCGCGAGTGGAAAAGAAGAACTTTCTGTTCAACAACAAAAGTTTTTCTTGAAATCATCTTATCATGGTATGCCTTTGTCTTTTCCTTGTAAATTCTTGAACTTTCATATGCATCATTTCGAATTTCCTCAAGTTCATTAAGTTGGAGCTTTCTTTGGTTACCCGCCACACCTAGGTCCATGTTGCATTGCTTGACTGCCCAAAATGCCTTGTGTTCAAGTTCAATCGGGAGGTGACAAGGCTTACCATAAACTAGGTGATAAGGGGACATGCCAATTGGTGTTTTGTATGCTGTCCTGTAAGCCCAAAGTGCATCATTGAGGCAGAGACTCCAATCCTTTCTATTGGGATTCACTGTTTTTTCGAGGATGGATTTGACCTCTCGATTTGACACTTCAACTTGCCCACAAGTTTGCGGATGGTAAGGTGTAGACACTTTATGGGTGATGTTGTATCTCTTCAATAGGGCCCAAACAGAGCGGTTGCAAAAATGAAGTCCCCCATCGCTAATAATAGCTCTTGGTGTTCCAAACCTTGCAAAAATGTTAGACTTAACAAAATCTACAACCACTTTAGAATCATTAGTTCGAGTGGCCCTTGCTTCCACCCATTTTGACACATAATCAACGGCAAGAATAATATAAAGATTACCAAAATATGAAGGAAAAGGTCTCATGAAATCAATGCCCCAAACATCAAAAATTTCAAAAAAAAAGTATAGGTGTTTGTGGCATTTGATTTCGGGCTCCCAACGAACCAACTCTTTGACATCTATCACAAGATTTGCAAAAGAGGAATGCATCTTTGAATAAGGTAGGCCAAAAGAATCCACTCTCAAGCACCTTAAGAGCCGTCCTCTTTGCTCCAAAATGTGCACCACATGCATAGGAATGACAAAATGTTAGTATTGAATGAAATTCATTTTCAGGCACGCACCTTCTTATCAATTGATCAGGACAATGTTTCCACAAGTACGACTCATCCCACACAAAATACTTCACCATTGCCTCGAGTTTTTGCCTTTGAGCAGTTGTCAAGTCACTTGGAATTTTCTTAGTGACTAAATAATTCACTATATCTGCAAACCAAGGAGATGTATCTGTGACATGAAGCAATTGTTCATCGGGGAAGCTCTCTTGCAATGGGAGAGTTTCTCTCTCGTGGATAAGACGGCTGAGGTGGTCGGCCACAGAATTTTCACTACCCTTTTTGTCTTTAACCTCAAGGTCAAACTCTTGTAAGAGGAGTATCCATCTAATAAGTCTTGGTTTTGCCTCTTTCTTGGCAAGCAAGTGCTTTAGAGCTGCATGATCGTAAAAGACGCTACTTTAGTGCCAATAAGATATGAACGAAATTTCTCTAAAGCAAAAATAACTGTTAAAAGCTCTTTCTCAGTAGTAGAATAATTAAGTTGGGCATCATTCAAAGTTCTTGATGCATAATAAATAACATGCGGTGTTTTTCCAACTCGTTGCCCTAAAACTCAAGCCCCAATGCAAAGTCACTGTCGATCGTACATTAACTCGAATGGCCTATTCCAACTGGTGGTTGAATGATGGGTGCCGATGTCAAGAGTTCCTTTAAACTTTCAAATGCCTTTCTACAATCTTCATCAAAAATGGAATGGCACCTCCTTTTGCAACAAGCCTGCATAATGGTCTTACATTCTTTTGAAAATCCTTGATAAATCTTCGATAGAATCCCGCATGTCCAAGAAAAGAACGAATCTCCTCACACTTGTTGGAGGGAGTAAAGAGCGAATTAAATCAATTTTAGATTTATCAACCTCTATCCCCTTAGATGAAATGACATGACCTAGCACTATGCCTTGATCAACCATAAAATGACATTTTTCCCAATTAAGTACTAGGTTAACATCCATACATCTCTTAAGCACAAGTGTGTGAGATTTTTCAAGCAACTATCAAAAGTATTACCATAAACACTAAAATCATCCATGAATACCTCTATGATGCTTTCAATATAATCAGAGAATATACTTATCATGCATCTTTGAAAGGTTGCGGGAGCATTGCAAAGACCGAATGGCATGCGACGGTAAGCAAATGTGCCAAATGGGCAAGTGAATGTTGTCTTTTCTTGGTCCTCCGGAGCAATCACAATTTGGTTATAACCCGAATAACCATCAAGAAAACAATAGTGAGAATGACCTGCCAATCTTTCTAACATTTGATCAATGAAAGGTAAAGGAAAGTGATCTTTTCGAGTTGCACAGTTAAGTTTTCTATAATCAATACAAACCCTCCAACCCGTTTGGACCCGAGTTGGTACAAGCTCATTCTCTTCATTTGTCACCACTGTCACTCCAGACTTTTTTGGAACAACTTGGACCGGGCTTACCCACTTGCTATCTGAGATGGGAAAGATAACACCAACGTCTAGCAATTTCAAAATTTCTTTCTTCACAACCTCCATCATTGGAGGATTCAAGCGACGTTGTGGTTCTCTTGATGTCTTTGCTCCATCTTCGAGCAATATCTTATGCATGCACATGGAAGGGCTTATCCCCTTGATATCAGCTATGGTCCAACCAATAGCTATTTTGTGTTCCTTGAGCACACGGATAAGCCTATCTTCTTGAAGTGTTGTGAGATTCTTTGCAATCATCACCGGTAGTGTTTTCCCCTCTCCCAAATATACATACTTCAAATGCTCGGGAAGAGGTTTGAGTTCTAAAGTGGGGGCCTGCATCACCGAAGGTAAAAGTTTCTCTTTAGATATTGGAAGAGTAATATAAGAGAGATTATACCTTGGTGGAATACTCGGTAGTGACTCGAGTGATGCCACAGTTTCTACAATATTCTCACACAATAGTAAATTCTTGCTCAACCCGGTGAGATTGTTAACATCAATGCTTCTAATCAAAGTAGTATCCAATGCATCTTCATTTGATAATTCAAAAATATTTTGTACTAATGAATCTATTATGTCAATTGAAAAACAAGAGTGCACATCACTGGGATACCTCATTGCTTCAAAGATATTGAAGCGAATAATCTCACCATCAAACTCCATTGTCAAAGTACCATCATATACATCTATCTTTGTACGCGTAGCCTCTCATAAATGGTCTTCCCAAGAGCAATGGTGGCGACAAAGATGTTGAATCATCTTGCATGTCAAGAACATAGAAATCTGCTGGAAAAATCAATTGATTTACCTGCACCAAAACATCCTCCAACACACCCTTTGGAAATGCATTAGATCTATCAGCAAGTTGAATAATAACACCGGTTTCTTTGAGTGATCTTAAATTTAAAGAAGCATATATAGAATATGGCATGACATTAATAGATGCTCATAAATCTAGCATTGCTTTTTCAAACCTAGTGTTACCAATAATGCAAGGGATGGTAAAACTTCCTGGATCCTTACATTTTGGTGGAAGTTTCCTTTGCAAAACCGCCGAAACATTTTCCCCAACGCTTACCACTTCATTACCTTTTAACTTATGCTTGTTAGTGCACAATTCCTTGAGGAACTTTGCATAATGGGGCACTTGATAAATGACATCCAAAAGTGGTATGTTCACTTGAACTTTGCAAAAGGTCTCCAATATTTCTTTCTCATGTTCATCCCTTTTTGACTTTGCAAACCTGCTAGGAAATGGATGGGAGGGAACATTAGTAGGAATAGAACTTTTAGAATTTACCTTAGATCCCGAGGTTGGAGTCGCAGTTTAATCTTTCTCAGTTGCTAAGTTCTTCTCTTGCGTTGACTCCTCAACGTGATCTTTCATCTTCCTTGGTACCTCTTCTAAAATCTTCCCACTTCTCAATATCACGGCACTAGCATTTTCTCTCGGGTTAATTGTTTGAGAAGGGAGTTTTCCCGATCCTTGAGCCTCCATTTTACCCACCGTGTTGGCCAATTGACTCATTTGTGTTTCCAAATTCTTGATTGAGGTCTTTGTCTCTTGTTGAAATTGTATTGTGCTAGAAGCTAAGGATTTAACCATATCTTCAAGAGACATATTTGAACTTGGAGACGGAGTTTGTTGACGAGGTTGAGAGTACTGTGGTTGCCTTTGTTGATTAAAACCCGGTGGATGATTGAACTGTTGTTGTGGGGCTATGAAATGATTTCCTCCATAACTGAGATTAGGATGATCTCTTAATCCGGGATTATATGTGTTAGAATATGGATCATACCTATTTCTCTGTTGCATTGGAAATCCCCCAATGGCATTTGCTTGCTCTGAGGCTCCTTCTTGTAGTGCCGGCATGCATCGCAGGGATGTCCCACAACAGTAACAAATCCCACACACTTTTGCTTGTTGAATTGTCCCAAGTGCCATTTGTTGTACAAGAGAAGTGAGACCAGCCAATTGTCTTTCAATTTGAGAGGTTGCTCCTATCTCACTTACTTGTTTAACCGGTGCCTCTTCCCTACTACCAAATTGTTGTGAGTTGGCAGCCATGTTGGCTATCAAGTCTCTAGCAACTACTGGTGTTTTATCCATTAAAGCTCCTCCACTAGCTGCATCAATCATACTTCTCTCCATTGGGAGTAATCCTTCGTAGAAGTATTGTAGAAGTAATTGCTCACTGATTTGGTGATTTGGGCAACTAGCACAAAGTCTTTTGAATCTCTCTCAAAATTCATAGAGATTTTCCCCTTGAAATTGTCGAATGCTACATATCTCTTTCCTGATGTTTGTAGCCTTTGAAGCTGGAAAATATCTCTCCAAAAAGTGTTTTTGCATGTCATTCCATGTGGTAATAAGACCGGAAAGCAAATAGTAAAGCCACTCCTTAGCAGTATCTGCAAGAGAGAAAGAAAATGCCCGCAATTTCACTTGCTCTTCCGATATACCCGTTGGTTTCATGCTTGAGCAAACCATATGAAATTCTTTCAAATGTTTATTGGGATCCTCTCCAGCAAATCCATGAAATGTGGGGAGTAGATGAATCATTCCGGACTTTAGTTCAAATCCCACCTCTAATTGAGGATATTGAATGCATAGAGGTTGTTGAACAAAAGTTGGAGCTGCAAGTTCCTTTAATGTTCGATTTGCATCCGCCATTTCGGATTCTATGTGCTCGGACTCACTTGAAGATTCAATGCTCAATTGCCTTAGAAGTTCAGTTGGAGAAATGTCTTCTCCACTTTCCGATGTGTCGACCTCTTTTCTTGATCTTAGGTTGTAGTGTGTAGTAGGCTTTTTGCTCATTCACAACCTAAATAACAAGAAAATGACAAAAATAAGAAAAATAGTAACAAAAAGAAAATATTGAAATTAACAAATTAATAGAACAATCCCCGGCGACACGGCGCCAAAATTGATACGCTCAAAATGAGGTACCAACTAATTTCCTTACTTAACTTTAAATGTGTCGTCTTAAATAGTAATATGGCAAGTAAGGGTCATTTCCCGCAGAGGATTGTTTCAATTTAATCGATTGCAAACTAGAAATTAAATCTAACAATTATATACTAAAGTGATTAAATGGGGGGGGTTTGGTTTGTTGAACTAAGGAAAACAATAAATTCAAAATAGAAAATACTTGAATTTGGAAATAAACAAAGCAGTTTTTAAATCAAAGATGTGAAGATGTGATTGGGGGGATATTTCGTTACCACGAGAATGATGTTCATATCAATTACACAATAGATTTTCGTTCTCTAGATCAACAACAATTCGAGAATAATTACAAGCTCAATTATCTCAACTTCTTCTTACATGTTAGTTGAATAAAACAAGCTCTTTACTCAACCCTATTCATTAAACAACTTAGAGTAATCTCTCTAAATTTAATTTAACAAAAGCATTACGACAAAAGAGATGAATTGAATTAAGGGCAAACTCACAAGCTCGGTTTACTTACTTAAGTGTTAATCCACATACAATCAATTGAAAATTCCTCATAATCCATTGAAATGTAATTGCCACTAGGTTTTAGAATAAATAGCGATTACGTACTATAAATCCCAAAATAGCATTCATTGCAACAATTTAATCATTTAGTTGTACACCTAAAGAATCAAGAATAACAAAATAAACATATAAATCAATGGATTAAACACATTAATTAAGAGAACTATAAGGCACAAATTAATTGAAAATCATAACTCGGGTTTGAAATTATCCCCAATCACAAATATGTTTAGTTACCCATTAAATATTCAAAAATAACAAATAAATTCTTAGAACTCATTAATGGAAAATAAATTAGAGAAAAGAAAAACTTATTGATAAAGAGAAAATCAATGGGTCTTCTTCTCCAAGCTATTTCACTATGCCAAGCTCCAAGATTTGTCCAAAATGCCAAAGGAAATCAAATGAAAAATAAGTAAAGGAGAAGAAAGAAAAGAAAAAACTAAAAAAACAAGAGAGAAATCCATCCTCGGCTGCTGGACGTCTCTTCCTTTTAAAAAAGCTGCTGGAGTTTTTTTTTAAAATCAAAACCTAATGATTAATTGCAATCCAAGTCCCCAACTTTGTAATAGATACTAAAATCGGTCCCTAGCCTTTTGAAAATGCCCGAAAATGCCCAAAAATGCTACAGTGGCGTCCCGACGTCATACTCTCTGCCAAAACACTGTTGGTGCCGATTTTGGAGCAAAGTTTCAAGATATTGCACGTTCGGTCCTCCAACTATCAAAAAGTGATAATTTTGGTCGCCAAACTTTGAAATTTTTGCATTTTTGGTTCTTTTTGCTCATTTCTTGCGTAAATTCCTTCTAATCATCATTCAAACTCGATTTTTCACCTACAAAATAAAAATAACTAAATTGGTAATGAATTGATAATAAAAACTCACAAATATCTAAATTAATGGTCCGAATAAGTACAAAAACTCGCACTTATCACTTACAACCCAGGTTGGAGGAAACACCCAAATTTCTCTTGGGCTAATCAGAATTAGAATAGGTCGTAGGATCAGTTTCAGTAGTATGAGAATAAATTTCAATTGGAAGAGATGTTCAAAAAATTTATGGAGAAAGCAAATCAATACATGAAAAAGACTGAAACTACTCTCCAAGATCAGAGTACAACTATTAAAAACCTGGAAACTC
The DNA here is from genome assembly GCA_035079005.1 of Fraxinus americana. NCBI lineage: Eukaryota > Viridiplantae > Streptophyta > Magnoliopsida > Lamiales > Oleaceae > Fraxinus > Fraxinus americana. Next base: position 13,557,118 of record CM068724.1, read on the forward strand.
AAGTGGAGCAGATGTCACTTTTTATGACAGGCAGAGCACTAAGTTCACTACCCAACAATATATAAATCAACCCTAAGGAACATGCAAAAGCAATAACAACCAGAAGCGGGGTATAATTACCAAAAATTCATGTAAAGTGGCCGGTTGTGAGTAAGAAAACAGTACCTTCTTCAGATGAAAAGCATGCACAACAGACTGAAGAGACAACAGAAGCATCTAATAAGGAGAGTTCAGATACACCACAGGTTAGGGCAACCGCTCCTATCAATCTTTACGAGCTTCTTATTCTATTTCTACAAAGGTTGAAAAAGAAAAAAATTGGATCAACAATACACGAAATTTCTCGAGGTCTTCAAGAAACTCTACTCAACATTCCATTTGTCGATGCACTCATCCAAATGCCGAGCTACGCCATTCCTAAAGGACATCCTATCTAATAAACGCAAGCTAGAGGAACATAAAACTGTGATTTTGACTGAGGAATGTAGCGCTAGAATCTAGAAAAAGCTACCTCCAAAGTTAAACGACTCAGCGAGATTTACTGTACCTTGCCCTATTGGAGATTATTATTTTGATAAAGTTTTTTGCGATTTAGGTGCAAGTATTAATTTAATGCCATTTTCTATTTTCAGGAAACTTGGATTGGGAGAGGCTAAAGCAACTATGATAACTCTTCAGCTAGTTGATCGATCCCTTACTCTTCCAGGAGGGATCGTAGAAGATGTTTTGATTAAAGTGGAAAAATTCATCTTTTCAACTGAATTTTTCATTCTCGACATGGACCAGGACAAGGATATTCCACTCATACTGGGCCGACCATTCTTAGCCACAGGGAAAGCTCTTATTGATGTTTAAAAGGGTTAACTTATTTTGAGACTTGGTGAATAACAGATTTCTTTCAATGTCTTTATGGGCACAAAATTTTCTATTGAGTCAGACAGCTGCTTTCAGATAGATGTGATCGAGAAGGAGGTCCAAGATACATTTCTACTTCATAACCCGACAGATGCATTTGAGGCATGCATTGCACACTCTCAATCTACTCACACTGATTCTCTTGAGATCGAGACATGTGAAAAGGTTTTTGGAGACCAATCCACTGTACACGCGTAAATGCTATTTTGAGGAGTTGGGAACGGGTCCTACAAAGCCATTACCATCCATTCAGTAGCTTCCTAAATTGGAACTCAAGCAACGACCACCTCATCTTCGATGCTCTTACTTGGAGTGGTAATCTACACTGCCAGTAATTATTTCGAACTCAGTTAGCAAAGTGGAGGAGCCATAGGATGGTCCATTGCAGATATTAAAGGAATCAGCCCTTTTGTATGCATGAGATTCTTATGGAGGAAAATTTTCGACCGAGTGTTGATAGTCAGTGAAGGCTTTATTTTAAATGAAAGAGATAGTCAGAGTAGAGGAATTAAAACTCCTGAATGAGAGTTTCATCTACCCAATATCAGACAGTGCATGGATCGATCCAGTTTAGATCATGCCGAAAAAGGGTAGAATTACGGTGGTACAAAATGAAAAGAACGAATTAATTCCCACCAGGACTGTTACATGATGGAGAGTTTGCATTAATTATCAAAAAATCAATGCTGCTACTCGGAAGGATCACTTTCAACTTCCATTTATTGATCGGATGTTGGAAAGACTGGCAGGGCAATCACACTACTGCTTTCTTGACAGATATTTTAGATATAATCAGATCCCAGTAGCACCTGATGATCAGGAGAAGACCACTTTTACTTGCCCCTATGGTACATTTGCTTACCGTAGGATGCCATTCGATTTGTGCAATGCTCCTGCTACCTTTTAGCGTTACATAATGGCAATCTTCTTTAACATGGTGGAGAAATTTATAGAAAACTTCATGGATGACTTTTCGGTGTTTGGATCGTCATTTGATGAATGTTTGGAGCATATAAGTTTGCTATTACAGCGATGCAATGAGACAAACTAATAACCCAAGAATAACTAACCAAGAGGGGGTGAATTAGTTTTTGAGACTTTTTCGACACTTAGTCTCAAAATGATACAATACACAAGATATGAATGCAAAGTATAATACTATAATTAAATATGCAAGATAGATAACTTAATTCAAGTAAGAATATAGCACAATATAAATTGCAATATAAAGTAAAGTACGATAATGTAAAGATAATAAACCAATTTAATGGGGTTCGATACACAATGTGTTCTACGTCCCCGTTACCAAACTCTCCATCACGAGTAAGGCCAAATGCACTATAATTTTAACTTACAAACAAGGAGTACCGATCCTTAAGTGACTTACAACAAAGAGCATTTATCCTTAACACAATCGAGTTTTCACAGTGTTCCCGAAACCGCCAAAGTATAAATGATAATTTTACAATTGAAATAACTCTCTTAACAAATGATATAATAAGTTAAGTATTTAGAGAGTTAGGATAACGCTTCAATAAATAGCAAGAAACAAAGCTCAAGTGTTTTTGAAGAAAACTTTGATGAATTAATTGATAATGAAGTAGTTTGAGTTTTTGTATCAAAATTTTCAAACCAATGATCTCTCTTAACAAATAATACAAGTTAAGTATGAAGAGAGATTTACACTTTAAATCAAAGTGTTGGCAAAGAAAACTTTTATCAAGAATAAAGAATAGATAAAGTTTATGAAAAGTTCTTTGCTAAAAAGATTTCTTGATAAGATGAATGAAAATAAGTTGAAACAATCAAGAAACTCTTTTGTAATAAATGAAATAGAATTTTGACTCAAGTAATCTCGATAATTCTCAATAAGTAAGCTCTTAAAATTTCTCGTAAGTTGGTGAAAATTGAATGTAAAAGAGATGACTATTTATAGAGCAAAATAGGAAGCTGTAGGCAATTTCGGCTGAGCTCTTTCGATCGACCGAAATTGAAATAAAACCGTTGAAAAAATAAGACCGTTGCAACTTTGAAATTTCGGTTGACCTAAATTCTTAAAACAATTTCGGTTGAGAATCAAACAATTTCGGTTGATCGAAAGTTGACTTTTTAAAAAAAAAAATCTATTTCATACTATGAGTGAAAATCATTTTTATGCAGGTGATGAATTATAAAAATAATTTGAGCTTTATGCATTTACTAAGAATCGAAGTGTTAATACCTTTACATTTAAATTCCAATAAATTACTTCCAAACTTTAATCTTCAAAGTTCTTGTTCTTATTTTCTTTGAGTCTCATTTTATTGCTTGTTCTTCAATGGATGACGATTTGACTCTTTGAATGCTTAAGAAGATATATTCATGAAAAACTCAAGAAACAAAACTTGTCAGAAATATAAATGTATTGTTTGTTATAATCAAAACAAGTGGAGCGATATTAAATCATAGGTCAACACTTTTCCCCTTTTTGATTACGACAAACAATATGTGATTTATACAAGATATTCCCCATATCTTTTACACATCAATGATAATCAAGTTTGTATCATATATAGCATGATATTCTAAAGACATTCATTTCCATAATTCATTGATATACTAAATCACATTTAGAAGTTATCATAATGTATAGAAATAATCAAACTCACAAATCATAATTCATAACCAAATAATCAGAGTTTATAATCAAATAGTAAGTCACAATTATAATCACATATTTCTTCCTTTTCCCCCTTTTGTCATCATTAAAAAGCATGGGAACTAAGATTCCCTTTTAAAATAAGGCATAGGTGCAAGTTAGGAAAACCAAGTGAAAGTAATCATAGGTCACGACATAAAAACATGAGTTCAAAAACGAAAGATAGAACTTAGAGAGAATGATTTAATATTCTCCCGGTGGAGGAGGCCTTCGAGGACAAAGAAAGCCTCTTGAGATTGACTCATTTCCTCCATCCGTTGATCAAATGATAAATTCATTTGCTCCATTCCTTGATCAAGCGCATTGACGGTAGTAGTAAGAGAGTCAATCCGACTTTGGAGGATGTTGAATTGATCACCGGACATATGTCGGCCGGGGGTCGGTGCCACTCGTGGAGTAGGAACCCTCTGTCGTGCCTGAGAAGAATCATCACAACCACAGCCACCATCACCACCAATATCACTCATGTCTTCTTCCGCCTCTTCCAAAGTGAATGGCCAAGTAGTAGGCCCCGAGTTATTTTCGAAGCCTTGAGTATTACACACCCATTGCCCGTTGCCTTTAACAATTTTCATTCATTTAAGAGTGTGGAGGTTAATAATATTGGTGTGTTTGGGCTTGAAAAAATGCTCATTGTCTAATGGCACATTGAAATGTTGGAAGATTCTTATAAGAAGCATCCCATAAGGTAAGCCTACGGCTCTAGGAGAATTGTAGATATGGTGTATTTCAAAAAGAGGTAGGGAAAGTCCAATTGACGACCAACAAGAAAAGAGTCAAGAATGAACAAGTCGAGGTGATGAATTTCTTCAAAGTGTCCACTTCTAGTTACTATAATATGAGCAACAGCATGATGAAGAATTTTGCATGGTATGGTAAGGTGATGTAGGTTTAGAGTCATTGTGGTGGATAGTGAACGATTGGTGACTCGACAACAAGCTTCTAGGTCGTCATAGCCGTCAAGCTTAATGGGACAATGAAGAATGTAAGCACGGATTTCACAAACGTTTAACCCAAAAATTTCTCGAATGGTATCACTATCAAGAGTAAACCGTTTTCCCTTAACCTCGTAAGTAGCAATGAGAGAATAAAATGAAAGATTACGATAAAATTCCCGAATTAAATTAGGATAGACATTTTCAGAGACATTGACCACATTCGTCCATCTAATACTTTCAAAATATTCCTCAATTTGAAACGAAGGAGCTTTGGTAGAGAATTCAAGGAAATCAATTGACTTATCGATTAAAATGGGACAATTAATGAAACAGTCGGGCATGGGCGTGTAAGCCTCAATAGTCGACGAGCTTGCTTCCCCTTTCTTTGATTTCTTCTTTGGAGACATGGGTAATATTGGAATTTTTGATTTTGGAGTGAGGGATTTTTGGGTTTTTTTAAAAAAATAGTGGGAAATGGTTGGAGGTGAATGGGTAACAAGTATTTGAAGTAGGTTATTTCTTAGATATGATTTGAAAGAAGTAATTTAAGAGAACTCACAAGTTTTGAATGTAGAACCCTAAAAAAAAAACCATTCAATTTTTGATGAAAACTGCAATTAAAGCTTGAGATTTGTTGAAAAAGTGAGATGGAGGTGATAGATTTGATGAAATATGGAGTGATTATGGTGAAAAAGAATGAGAAAAAGAGTGAGTTTTGGAGAGGAGAAGAGAGTTTTCGAGTGAGAGAGAGGGTTTGAGATTGAGAAATTTGGGGCGAAACTGATAAAGAAGACGAAGAAGACTCTGTCGCTTTCTGCTGATCGGAATTCTTGACTAGAATTTCGGTCAGCCGAAATTCTTGCCAGCCAGTTGGCTGGCTGAAATTCCAGGAATTTCGGTTGGCCGAAAAAAAATAAACTTAGTTTGTTTTGGTCGCCTTAGGAGTTTTCGGCTGATATACTTTTGGTCGACCGAAATTATGCCTAAAATTATTTTGAAAGCCTTAGTTTATTTCGGTAGAGTAGTTTCGATTGATCGAAATGATGGAATGGTCAAACGAAAGTAGTTGAATTTGTCAACGAAAAGATTAAAGAAGATGCAATTTTCTATTTTAAACAAATTTAACCACATATTTCGGATTCATCGATAATACCTAAACCTCTACGAATATAAGAAAATCTATCGAGGGCAAGAGGTTTGCACGTGATCTTTAAGAAAATGATGTCGAATTTCAATATGTTTTGTGCGAGAGTGCAAGATGGGATTTTTTGACAAATTTATAACGCTAGTGTTATCACACATAATAGGATTTTTTTCAAAAGTTAAGTGATAATCGTTAAGAGTTTGTTTCATCCATAAAACTTGAGCACAACTACTAGCGGCCGATATGTATTCGGCTTCGACTGTTGATAGTGCAACGGAATTTTGTTTCTTGCTAAACCATGACACAAGTTTGGCTTGTGCTTTTTTGATCAATAGTGCAACCCGTCCAATCGGCGTCTGAATAGCTAATGAGGTCAATGTGTGTGCCTTTTGGATACCAAAGGCCTAAAGTTCTAGTACCACATAAATATCTAAATATTCGTTTTACGGCACTTAGATGAGATTCTTTAGGATTGGATTGAAATGTAGCACATAAGCAAACACTAAACATGATATCGGGTCTACTAGTGGTTAAGTAAAGAAGAGATCCGATCATACCTCGATATTTTTTTATGTCAATTGAAGTGTCGTTCTCATCTTTATCCAATTTGATTGATGTACTCATTGGAGTATTCATCGGTTTCAAATCTTCAAGATCGAACTTCTTGAGTATGTCTATGATGTATTTTGTTTGACTAATGAAGATGCCTTCATTTGATTGTTTGATTTGAAGTGCAAGGAAAAACTTTAGTTCTCCCATCATGCTCATTTCAAATTCATTGCTCCTACATTTAGAAAATTCTTCACAAAGGGAAATATTAGTTGCACAAAAAATGATATCATCAACATTAATTTGTACAAAATCATGTCATCCGTTTTGGTTTTGATAAAGAGTGTAGTATCCGCATTTTCCACTTGAAAACCATTTGAAATAAGAAATTTACTCAATCTTTCATACCAAGCTCTAGGAGCTTGTTTTAAACCATATAGAGCTTTTTGAAGTTTAAACACTTTTTCCGAAAATTTGTGATTTTTGAAACCGGAAGGTTGTTCAACATAAACCTCTTTTTGAATGAAGCCGTTTAAAAATGGACTCTTTACATCCATTTGATAGAGAGTAAAGCCTTTGTAACAAGCAAAAGCGAGAAGCATGCGGATAGACTCTAGTCTAGCAACCGGTGCAAAGGTTTCTTCGAAGTCTATACATTCTTCTTGATCGTAACCTTGGGCCACTGATCTAGCCTTGTTACGCACAACAATACTATTTTCATCTCGTTTATTTCAAAAAACCCATTTTGTACCAATAATGGTTTGAGTATTTGGTCTATCAACCAAATCCCAAACATGACTCCTTTCAAATTGATTTAATTTTTCTTGCATTGCAAGAATCCAAAACTCATCAAATTCGGTTTCTTTGAAATTTTTTGGTTCAATTTGAGAAATGAAAGCACAATTATTTAGAAAGCTTTTGGTAGAGTTTCTAGTACTTACACCTTTGGAAGAATCACCAATGATGAGCTCCTTTGGATGTGAGGGAACAAACTTCCATTCAATAGGGAATGTTTGACCATCTTGATTCTTAGAAGTTTCTTCTTCTCCTTGTTGAGGAATTTGTTCTTCCAAATCTTTGTCTTCAACTTTTTTAAGATCTTCCTTGTTTTGATCTTGAATGTTCATTTGCTCAAAGGGGTTTCGAAACCTACATTAATGTCTTTCTCTTGATCAAGAGAATTAGTTTCATCAAAAGTAACATGCATGGATCCTTCAACTACTAAGGTTCTTTTGTTGAAAACTCTATAAGCTTTGCTAGTAGGTGAATATCCAAGAAAGATTCCAACATCGGATTTTGAATCAAATTTTCCTAAATTTTCTTTTGTATTAAATATAAAACATTTGCAACCAAAAACTTTAAAATAATTGATGTTGGGAACTCTATTTTTCCAAAGCTCATATGGAGTTTTGGTGTTCTTTTGACTTACTAAAACTCTATTCATAATGTAACAAGCGGTATTTACGGCTTTGACCCAAAAATATTTTGGCAAATTTTTTTCATTTAACATGGTCCTAGCCATTTCTTGCAATGTACGATTCTTTTGTTCTGCTATACCACATATTTCGGATTCATCGATAATACCTAAACCTCCACGAATATAAGAAAATCTATCGAGGGCAAGAGGTTTGCACGTGATCTTTAAAAAAATGATGTCGAATTTCAATATGTTTTGTGCGAGAGTGCAAGATGGGATTTTTTGACAAATTTATAACGCTAGTGTTATCACACATAATAGGATTTTTTTCAAAAGTTAAGTGATAATCGTTAAGAGTTTGTTTCATCCATAAAACTTGAGCACAACTACTAGCGCCGATATGTATTGAAAGCTTCTGTTGATAGTGCAATGGAATTTTGTTTCTTGCTAAACCATGACACAAGTTTGGCTTGTGCTTTTTTGATCAATAGTGCAACCCGTCCAATCGGCGTCTGAATAGCTAATGAGGTCAATGTGTGTGCCTTTTGGATACCAAAGGCCTAAAGTTCTAGTACCACATAAATATCTAAATATTCGTTTTACGGCACTTAGATGAGATTCTTTAGGATTGGATTGAAATGTAGCACATAAGCAAACACTGAACATGATATCGGGTCTACTAGTGGTTAAGTAAAGAAGAGATCCGATCATACCTTGATATTTTTATGTCGATTGAAGTGCGGTTTTCATCTTTATCCAATTTGATTGATGTACCATTGGAGTATTCATCGGTTTCAAATCTTCAAGATCGAACTTCTTGAGTATGTCTATGATGTATTTTGTTTGACTAATGAAGATGCCTTCATTTGATTGTTTGATTTGAAGTGCAAGGAAAAACTTTAGTTCTCCCATCATGCTCATTTCAAATTCATTGCTCCTACATTTAGAAAATTCTTCACAAAGGGAAATATTAGTTGCACAAAAAATGATATCATCAACATTAATTTGTACAAAATCATGTCATCCGTTTTGGTTTTGATAAAGAGTGTAGTATCCGCATTTTCCACTTGAAAACCATTTGAAATAAGAAATTTACTCAATCTTTCATACCAAGCTCTAGGAGCTTGTTTTAAACCATATAGAGCTTTTTGAAGTTTAAACACTTTTTCCGAAAATTTGTGATTTTTGAAACCGGAAGGTTGTTCAACATAAACCTCTTTTTGAATGAAGCCGTTTAAAAATGGACTCTTTACATCCATTTGATAGAGAGTAAAGCCTTTGTAACAAGCAAAAGCGAGAAGCATGCGGATAGACTCTAGTCTAGCAACCGGTGCAAAGGTTTCTTCGAAGTCTATACATTCTTCTTGATCGTAACCTTGGGCCACTGATCTAGCCTTGTTACGCACAACAATACCATTTTCATCTCGTTTATTTCAAAAAACCCATTTTGTACCAATAATGGTTTGAGTATTTGGTCTATCAACCAAATCCCAAACATGACTCCTTTCAAATTGATTTAATTTTTCTTGCATTGCAAGAATCCAAAACTCATCAAATTCGGTTTCTTTGAAATTTTTTGGTTCAATTTGAGAAATGAAAGCACAATTATTTAGAAAGCTTTTGGTAGAGTTTCTAGTACTTACACCTTTGGAAGGATCACCAATGATGAGCTCCTTTGGATGTGAGGGAACAAACTTCCATTCAATAGGGAATGTTTGACCATCTTGATTCTTAGAAGTTTCTTCTTCTCCTTGTTGAGGAATTTGTTCTTCCAAATCTTTGTCTTCAACTTTTTTAAGATCTTCCTTGTTTTGATCTTGAATGTTCATTTGCTCAAAGGGGTTTCGAAACCTACATTAATGTCTTTCTCTTGATCAAGAGAATTAGTTTCATCAAAAGTAACATGCATGGATCCTTCAACTACTAAGGTTCTTTTGTTGAAAACTCTATAAGCTTTGCTAGTAGGTGAATATCCAAGAAAGATTCCAACATCGGATTTTGAATCAAATTTTCCTAAATTTTCTTTTGTATTAAATATAAAACATTTGCAACCAAAAACTTTAAAATAATTGATGTTGGGAACTCTATTTTTCCAAAGCTCATATGGAGTTTTGGTGTTCTTTTGACTTACTAAAACTCTATTCATAATGTAACAAGCGGTATTTACGGCTTTGACCCAAAAATATTTTGGCAAATTGTTTTCATTTAACATGGTCCTAGCCATTTCTTGCAATGTACGATTCTTTTGTTCTGCTATACCACATATTTCGGATTCATCGATAATACCTAAACCTCCACGAATATAAGAAAATCTATCGAGGGCAAGAGGTTTGCACGTGATCTTTAAAAAAATGATGTCGAATTTCAATATGTTTTGTGCGAGAGTGCAAGATGGGATTTTTTGACAAATTTATAACGCTAGTGTTATCACACATAATAGGATTTTTTTCAAAAGTTAAGTGATAATCGTTAAGAGTTTGTTTCATCCATAAAACTTGAGCACAACTACTAGCGGCCGATATGTATTCGGCTTTGACTGTTGATAGTGCAATGGAATTTTGTTTCTTGCTAAACCATGACACAAGTTTGGCTTGTGCTTTTTTGATCACTAGTGCAACCCGTCCAATCGGCGTCTGAATAGCTAATGAGGTCAATGTGTGTGCCTTTTGGATACCAAAGGCCTAAAGTTCTAGTACCACATAAATATCTAAGTATTCGTTTTACGGCACTTAGATGAGATTCTTTAGGATTGGATTGAAATGTAGCACATAAGCAAACACTAAACATGATATCGGGTCTACTAGTGGTTAAGTAAAGAAGAGATCCGATCATACCTCGATATTTTGTTATGTCAATTGAAGTGTCGTTCTCATCTTTATCCAATTTGATTGATGTACTCATTGGAGTATTCATCGGTTTCAAATCTTCAAGATCGAACTTCTTGAGTATGTCTATGATGTATTTTGTTTGACTAATGAAGATGCCTTCATTTGATTGTTTGATTTGAAGTGCAAGGAAAAACTTTGTTCTCCCATCATGCTCATTTCAAATTCATTGCTCATACATTTAGAAAATGCTATACCATTTTGTTGAGGAGTTATAGGAGCCGAAAAATGATGTTCATATCCATTTTCTTTGCAAAAATCATCAAAAGCAATATTATCAAATTCTCTACCATGGTCACTTCTAATGGTTGTAATAGAATATCCTTTTTCATTTTGAACCTTTTTACAAAAGTGTTTAAATACTCTTAAAACTTCATTTTTCAAGTTTAAAAACAAAACCCAAGTGAATCTTGAAAAATCATTGACCTCATTAGAAGGTCCAAAAAGATCCATGTGAAGAAGTTGTAAAAATTTTGTAGTTGAAGAGAATTGCTTGGTTTTGAAAGAGGTTTTAGTTTGTTTTCCAAATTGACAAGCATCACAAATTTTGTCATTTTCAAATTTCAAGTTTGGTAGGCCTTTAACAAAATTTTTTTTTGAGATTTTTGAAATTAGATCCATACTAACATGACCTATTCTTCTATGCCATAACCAAGTATCATCTTCAAAACTTGACAAACATTTCAATTCCTTTTCAAATTCAATATTGATGATATAAACATCTTTGCATCGGCTACCCATGAACAACACCTCTTTCGATGTAGCATCCTTAATAAGGCATTTCGAAGAATCAAATTTGATATGATAACCTTTATCACATAATTGACTAATGCTTAGCAAGTTATGTTTGAGATTATCTACTAACAAAACATTTTGAATAGATGGAGATGAAGGATTACCAATATTTACAATGCCCATGATTTTTCCTTTGGCATTATCTCCAAATGTGACATGGCCTCCATCTTTCCTTTTGAAGCTTGACAATAATGTTTTGTTTGCGGTCAAGTGTTTTGAGCAACCACTATCCAAGAACCAATTGCTCTTTATCTTTGAAGGCACCTACAAGAGTTGATTCAAATTTTGATCTTGGTAACCATTTAACTTTAGGTCCTTGATAGTTAGTGCTAGTGGACCCTTGAACCCACTTATTTCTTTGAAAATGTAATTTCTTTTTGATTGAGCAATTAAAAGCTACACGTCCAAATTTGTTACAAAAACTACATGTGGTGTTAGAAGTTTTGACAAACATGTTTTCAAGAGATTTTTGTTTTAGAGAAGGTTTGTATCCAATGCCACTTCTATCAAAGACACATTTTTGTTTTCCAAGCATTAGATCAAAGTTTTTCTTTCCTTGTGTGAATTTGTGCACAATGTTGGTTAAATCAAGGACTTTCTATTTTAGGAAAATATTTTCTTTGATTAAGATTTCACGATCATCTTTTCCTTTTCAAAATCCTTTTGAGTTTCCAAAAGCTTTTTGGTCTCAATTTTCAATAAAATATGTTACTTTTTGAGGGTTGAGTGTTTGGGAGCAAGTTTTTCAAAAGCACTAATAATTTCATCATATGAAGTAGATAGTTCATCGTAAGAAAGAGTGTCATTTGTGTTTACCTCATCCTCCAAAGCTATGAAGCACATGTTTGCAACTTCATCTTGACTTTCATCTTCTTCTTGCTCATCATCATTATCGTCCCAAGTGACTTGTAGAGCTTTCTTTTGAAGAATTTTTTCTTGTTTGGACACTCGGTTCTTTTGTGACCGAGTTTGTCACAATCATAGCATACAATCTTCTTATTCTTTTCCTCACCTTTGTCTTCTTTCTTTTGGAATCGACGGTTGTTGCGAAAACCTCTCCACTTCTTGACAAAGAGAACAAGATCATCAAGTTCCTCATCACTCTTGTTTGAGTTTGAGGTTTCTTCATCATTTGATGATTTCAAAACTATTTGCCTTCTAGGAGGATCCTTCTTTTCTTCCTCTTTTGTTTTTCTTGATTTCTCCTTTATTTTGGCATGATTTAGTTCATAACTCATCAAGGTTTCATAGAACTCTTCCAAAGGATATGTGTTGACATCTTTTGTGTTTTCTATCAACATTCTTAATGAATCCCAATCATCCGAGAGAGACCTAAGAATTTTGCTCACAAGTTCGTCATTAGTAAATTTTCGATCAAAACCTTTAAGACCATTAACAATATCGGTGAATCGAGTAATCATGCTAGCAATGAGTTCATCTTGTTTCATAAAGAAATTTTCAAAGTTTTTAAACAAGAGATTTATCTTAATTTCTTTTACTTTATTTGTGCCCATGTGTGTAATTGCTAATGCATGTCAAATATCATATGCGGAATCACATGTATTAATACGATTAAATTCATTTACGTTCAAAGCACAATAAATAAGATTTTTGGCTCTAGCATTCAATGACAATTTTCTTTTATCATCCTCATTATATTCTTCTCTAGGCTTTGGGATAATTTGATCCAGATTTCCATCAACTTTAATAACATTAGTAAGCTTATGAGGACCAAATTCAATAACTTCCCAAATATTGTAATCAATTGATTGATTATAAATTGTCATTCTAGTTTTCCAATAATTATAATGTGTAACATCAAACAAAGTAGGACGATTTGTAGAATGCCCCTTTAGCCATAACACAAGATAGTGAAATCTTAAAAATGTGCATCTAGGCTCTGATACCAATTTATAACTCAAGAATAACTAACCAAGAGGGGGGTGGATTGGTTTTTGAAACTTTTTCGACACTTAGTCTCAAAATGATACAATACATAAGATATGAATGTAAAGTATCATACTAGAATTAAATATACAAGATAGATAACTTAATTCAAGTAAGAATATAGAACAATATAAATTGAAATGTAAAGTAAAGTGTGATAATGTAAAGATAACAAACCAATTTCATGGGGTTCGATACACAATGTGTTCTACGTCCTCGTTACCAGACTCTCCATCACGAGTAAGGCCAAATGCACTATAATGGTAACTTACAAACAAGGAGTACCGATCCTTAAGTGACTTACAACAAGGCGCACTTATCCTTATGTGACTTACAACAAGGAGCACCTATCTTTAAGTGACTTTCAACAAGGAGCACTTATTCTTAACACAATCGAGTTTTTACAAGACTCTCGAAGCCACCAAAGTATAAATGATAATTTTACAATTGAAAGAACTCTATTAACAAATGATATAATCAAGTCAAGTATTTAGAAAGTTAGGATAACACTTCAATAAATAGCAAGCAACAAAGCTCAAGTGTTTATGAAGAAAACTTTTATGAATTAATTGATAATGAAATAGTTAGAGTTTTTGTATCAAAGTTTTCAAACCAATGATCTCTCTTAACAAATAATACAAGTTAAGTATGAAAAGAGATTTACACTTTAAATCAAAGTGTTGGCAAAGAAAACTTTTATCAAGAATGAAAAATAGATGAAGTTTATGAAAAGTTCTTTGCTAAAAAAATTTCTTGATAAGATGAATGAAAATAAGTTGAAACAATAAAGAATCTCTTTTGTAATAAATGAAATTGAATTTTGACTCGAGTAATTTCAATAATTCTCAATAAGTAAGCTCTTAAAATTTCTCGTAAGTTGGTGAAAATTGAATGTAAAAGAGATGACTATTTATAAAGCAAAATAGGAAGCTATAGGCAATTTCGGCTGAGCTCTTTCGGTCGACCGAAATTGAAATACAGTCGTTGAAAAAATAAGACCGTTGCAACTTTGAAATTTCGGTTGACCTAAATTCTTAAAACAATTTCGGCTGAGAATCAAATAATTTCAAACAATTTCGGTTGATCTAAAGTCAACAATTTCGGTTGACCAAAAGTTGACTTTTTTTAAAAAAAATCTATTTCATACTATGAGTGAAAATCATTTTTATGCAAGTGATGAATTATAAAAATAATTTGAGCTTTATGCATTTACTAAGAATCGAAGTGTTAATACCTTTACATTTAAATTCTAATAAACTACTTCCAAACTTTAATCTTCAGAGTTCTTATTCTTGTTTTCTTTGAGTCTCATTTGATTGCTTGTTCTTCAATGGATGACGATTTGGCTCTTTGAATGCTTAAGAAGATATATTCATGAAAGACTCAAGAAACAAAACTTGTTAGAAATATAAGTGTATTGTTTGTTATAATCAAAACAAGTGGAGTTATATTAAATCATAGGTTAACACAAACTTGGTATTGAATTGGGAAAAATGACACTTCATGGTACATGAGGGCATTGTATTGGGACATCGCATTTCAGCTAACGGGATAGAGGTGGACAAAGCAAAAATTCAGATTATTGAGAAATTATAGCCGGCTACATCAGTTAAGGGTGTTTCCAGTTTCCTTGGGCGTGCCGGGTTTTATCGACGCTTCGTTAAGGATTTCTCTAAGATCACAAAGCCTCTGTGTGACTTACTAGCTAAGGATGTCAATTTTGAGTTCTTTGCGGAGTGGTTAGTGGCTTTTAACACTTTAAAAGAGAAGTTGACGTCAGCCTCAATGATCATTGCACCAGATTAGACTTTGCTATTCAAATTAATGTGTGATATGAGTGATTACCCCGTGGGAGCCGTATTGGGACAACGAAAGAACAAAATATTTCATGTGATCTATTATGCAAGTAGAACCTTAAACGATGCACATATTAACTATGCTACTACTGAGAAAGAGCTCCTAGCTATGCCTTTGATAAATTTCGATCATATCTTGTTGGATCAAAGGTCGCAGTCTACACCGATCACGCCGCTTTAAAATATTTGATGACAAAGAAGTATACCAAACCAAGACTGATCCATTGGGTATTAGTTCTACAAGATTTTGATTTAGAGATTAGGGAAAAGAAGGGTAGTGAAAATGTAGTAACCGATCACTTATCTCGACTTGAGCCCAGAGAGCAGAAGGAGTCAGTAGATATCAATAAGATTTTTCCAGATGAGCAGAGATTTAGTGTGGAAGAGGTGCCTTGGCATACGGATATAGTAAACTATTTGGCTAAGTCTATTATTTTTGGGAGGATCCCATTCTCTACAGGCGAGGGACGGATCAAATTATTCAGCGATGTGTTCCTGAGGATGAAATATCTCAAAACTAGAGCAGTGTCATTCATCTGCATATGCAGGACACTTTGGAGCATCAAAGACGGCTGCTAAAGTGTTACGGTCTAGGTTCTATTGGCCTTCACTCTTTCGGGATGCTTTTGAGTTCGTGAAAAGGTGTGACAAATGGTAGTGCACGAGAAATGTTTCTAGAATGAACGAGATGCCTTTAAATAGCATTTTAGAGGTACAGTTCTGGAGCAGTGTAATTCATTTGCATACGCAGGACACTTTGGAGCATCAAAGACGGCTACTAAAGTTTACAATCTGGGTTCTATTGGCCTTCACTCTTTCAGGATGCTTTTGAGTTCGTGAAATGGTGTGACCGATGCCAGCGTACGAGAAATATCTCTAGAAGGAACGAGAAGCCTTTAAATAACATTTTAGAGGTAGAGCTTTTTGATGTATGGGGAATTGACTTTATGGGGCCATTTCCTCCATCGTT
Source organism: Fraxinus americana (assembly GCA_035079005.1). NCBI lineage: Eukaryota > Viridiplantae > Streptophyta > Magnoliopsida > Lamiales > Oleaceae > Fraxinus > Fraxinus americana. Next base: position 13,573,232 of record CM068724.1, read on the forward strand.
CTCAAATCAGTATATCTTAGTTGCTGTTGATTATGTTTCAAAATGGGTGGAAACAGTAGCATTGCCAATCAATGATGCTAAGGTGGTGATTGGGTTTTTAAAGAAGTACATTTTCACCCGTTATGGCACACCTACAGCTATCATAAGTGATGAGGGCAAACACTTTTGCAATCGAAAATTTGAGTCCTTATTGACTAAATATGACGTCCGACATCGTATAGCAACTCCTTATCACCCTTAGAGCAGTGGACAAGTTGAAATCTCCAATCTAAAATTAAAACGCATACTTGAGGTGAAGGTGAGTTCTTCAAGAAAAGATTAGTCTAAGAAGCTAGACAACACATTGTGGGCTTACTGAACAGCATTCAAAACACCTATAAGCATGTCTCCATATCACTTGATTTTTGGGAAAGCATGCCACTTGCGAGTTGAATTGGAACACCATGCTTATTGGGTGATTAGAAACTTAAATTTTGATTTGAAAACAGCTGGTGAAAAGAGATTACTTCAATTGAATGAAACAAATGAGTTTCGACTTGAAGACTATGAGAATGCAAAACTTCATAAGGAGCACACTAAAAAGTGGCACGACATGCATATTCAAAGAAGAAAGTTTGAGGTGGACCAACAAGTCCTGCCATACAATTCTAGACTCAAGCTTTTTCCTGGAAAGTTGAGGTCAAAGTGGTTAGATCCATACACAATTATCGAGATATTTTCATATGGGGTTATAGAGATCACTCATGACTGCAAGGGGAGATTTAAAGTTAATTGATAGCGGCTGAAACGTTACGGAGAGGTGAATTCTCAAAAGAAAAGTCCATCGTTCATCTTTAGACACCGGAGTGAATGAATCACCATTAAATCGATCTATGGACTATAAACAAGCGCTTGTTGGGAGGCAACCCAACATTTTTTTCCTTTTATTTATTCCGCTTTATGCATTAGATTAGAAATTTTTTTTTATAATTTTTAGTAATAGTAGGTCATTCATCGTCCATATAGATCACACAAAGTCTATGCATAATCCACACTAATATATAGATGTTGTGCACAAGTTTGGGGGTGTTGGGTGATACTTAGATAATTTGGTGTTAAAAATGTGGACGTTAGGAAGCCAGGTTGAGTTGTAGATGGAAAAACGAGATTTAAAATAATAATAATAATAATAATAATAATAATAATAATAATAATAATAATAATAATAATAATAATAATAATAATAATAATAATAGAAAAAATCAATATTTAGGTTTTATTTATCGTAGTTTTTATTTATTGTTTTTAGTATTTGTGTATTATTTTGTATACTAGTGTGTGTTTGATGATCTTGCCGGCATGATGTTGAATATTGGAATAAATATATGAACTATGAATGGTGGAAATATTGCATGATTAGATTAGCCAATACCTGTTTATGTGAAACTTGACATTCTTTATGCACTACACTCATGTTTACACGTTAAATAAGTGATTTGGCTCATTACTTAGAGAAGAGTTGAACATAATAAGTTAAACCCGAATAACCTCTATTGTCTTAATCCATAATCCAATTATAGAGTAGTTTGAAGGTGGTTGAGTGTTACAGAGGAACATTGAGATGAATACGGGTTTAGTGCATGAAATTACTTTGTGGGGATTGTCTAAAGCTAATGTGATGAAAATGAGGTGAAAGTCTTAAATTGGGGGTTTGGTTTTAGAGGATAAATGTCTAAAAGAAAAGGGGCATATGAGTTTATGTGAATAAAATCATCTTTTCGAGTATGTATAACTCGAGTGAGTAGGTTTATAAGAGTTTAAAACCTGATGCCCAATAATCATCTGACTTATAAGTCATCGGCCTAAAACTTGCTACATGGGTTAGAAAGCAAATGAGAAAATGATTACAAAAAAAAAAAGAGCAAAAATTACATTTGTTAAGCCCCTGGACATTTGGTTGATAGAACTATACCTTTGATACAAAGCAAGTAGCTTAGTTTAGTCTTAAATGTTGATGCAGTCAAAAATAGAGGAGAATATCGACTTGTAGAAGTGTGAACTTGTGATAGTAAGATCCATCCAAACTAAGAGAAGGTAATTAGAGTTAAATAAGTTCAACGTAGGATGCACCCCAAAAAAATTGAGTGAAAAGAATAAGTTTGTGATGAATAATGTACCACTTTATATTTTACACATATTGATAAGCATGATTAACGCACATTTAAACTTCACATAAAAGTTGAATTTAGATCTACATCATACTTGACATAAATGTTTACATAATAGCACGTGACATCTATCGTTAGACAATTTAAAACACAATAATCTCTTCCATCCAGTTATCTCCCGCCACATACCTTTCGGCACTGCTTGTGAATAGTTTCTTCTGGCAAAGTAAAATAATCCAATATATATTATTTTAACTGATAAGTGCGTTTTACACACTTATTTAGGTTACAAAACATGGATAAGTGTGGGTAACTATATCGAAATATGGCTTAATTCTATATAAATTGTTTTGTAGGAAACATTGATAAACAAGGTGGAATTTAAGAAAAAGAAACGGGAACATGAGTAAAATGGAAGAAAATCAAAGTTCAGAGACCAAAGTGCAAATAGTTGAAAGATGAACCAGAATAAGAAACGAGGATGTGAAAGAGTCGAACACCAATTGAGCGAAGGAATAAATCTTGGAAGAAGAAGTGGAAAAAGATATCAAAGAACGAGAAAAAGGAGTTTAGGGACTAAAATGCAAATATTGAATTTTATGAACATCTATGCGGTCGCATTGCAACATGCAGGAATTTCAAGAGCTCAACATTGAAGAGCTATGTGGTCGCATTCCTTAACACTATGCGACCGCATATGCATTTCGCGGAGGAAAAAATCTGATTTCCTTATATGACTCAAACTCTCATGAAAGCGAATCTTGGGGTGCCTTTTAAAACCCTAGAGCCTTCCAGAACACATGAGAACACATTCTAAGGACTTTTGGAGAAGAGAAGAAGCCAACAATACGAAGATCGAAGCCAAGAACATGAGAATCAATTCAAGAACTATATTAGGCGATGTCGATTCTTTAATATTCTTTTTGTTTTCTCCTTCATAACATGCTATGTTAGTTTTCTATGTACTAGAAGAACGATGAACCATGTGATATGAGTTTTAATTTTTTTAATTTATATATTTGAAATTGAAACACGCTTTTGAATATTGAACAATTTATATGATTTTATTTTCTCCACAATTATTGTGAACGTTAGTTGTGTGAATTAGGTAGCTTATTTTATGTATTCGAAAGAAGAAAAATAGGTTCGACATATATAAATTGTCATAATGTCAGATAGAAGATAAAAATATATCACTATGCCTTATGTGAATCGTTAAGTGTTCATCAAAATTCAAACATTTTTATATATTCGTATTCATCATAGAAATATAGGTAGGTTATATATAAAAGTAGGTTTAACATTACTTGAAAGAGATTGTTAAATATAATAAGAACATTGATTCGTGAAATTCAATCGGGTTGTTAACGTGTAAAAGTAGGGTTAAAACTAATTATTGCATGAGAATTTCTGGATCCTAGTATAATTGTCATTCATTACAACACATTAACTTGCATTTTATATAATTTGCATTTAGTTTAATTAATTTACTTATAATTGCATAAGTAGCTTATTTTAATTATAATTTTGTCACGAACAAACCTTCGCATTATCCTTGTTTTAGTTAAGGTCGTATTAATTTAAATTGAAACAAATCTATCTCTTTGGGACGATACTTGAACTCAAAATTCACTTTATTACTTGTTAACGAATCGTACACTTACGGTAATTTTAATTCAAAATAGATTTTCGTGAACATTAATAAAAAAAAAAAGTGCTTTTAAACTTCGTAAAGCACTTATTAGGGGTGTCGAGTAGATCAAACCAGCATAATCCACACTTACTGATGACCCATTATAGTCATTAACAAGAGAAAAAAGTCTATTTATAGACATGGTGGGGCAAATCTTTTTTATTCAAATTTGTAAGTCTCTTCAAAGTTATGGTTGACAGATTACATCTCCACATACCCCTAACATAAGTGCCAAATAATTTGGTCAGTCTAGTGAGGTTTCTTAAGATACATTTTTTTCTGGACAGAATTTCCCTGGATCAAATGGCAAGAACCTCATAGGAAACTGGATTATACTATCGCAACGGAATAGAATGGAATGGAATGATATAAATATAAATTCCGCAAATAAAAATAACAATAAATGTCAAAAATGTATGATTGTCTCAGAACAAAGCAAAATTCTCTTGCCTAAATCACTCCAAAAAAATCTTTCAAGGACATTAACAACATCTGCAAAAGCCAACCAGTATGGCCAAGGAAAATTTAGGAGGCACCGATTCAGGCACCAACAACATCAGTTTCCTCTGCCATTGGCTCTTCAGCAGGCCTGTCCAACTTCACACCAACATCTTCACTATAATCACCATGAACCTACATGATCATTAAAAAATAATTAATTATTGACATGATTTGGTATTAACACCCCCAATTAGTAGCCACAAAATCTAATATTCAACTCTTACGCATGTGCAATTGAGAGTACATAACAGAGTTCATAAAAGAAAGTGAAAGAAGCTTGCCTCCATCAACTTGCCAAGGTCGAATTTGGGAGCTTTCAGGATCTTAACCTTCCGAATATAAACATTTTGCAGAGGGTAAATACTAGAAGTTGCCTTCTCAATCTCCTTCCCAATTGACTCAGGAATGAACTTCTGAACCAAATCCTTGAGATCACAAGATTGTGCCTGGTTGATCATGATCTCCCGCATCTTCCGTCGGATCTATAAAACCATGAAAGAGAAAGATAAATGACAATGGTAAACAAAATAGACAATTACAGAAAACCCTTAGCTACATGAATACAACAATGGCAATAAAAATGATCAATTTTAACATATTTGCTATGTAGAACTTCAGTTTATATTCCATATAAATAAATGTGTAACGAAAACATCAGGCAACAGATTATTCCAATTTACCTGGCGAATCTGGCTTGACTGTGCATAACAAGTCCTCTTTTGTTGGTTTGCACGCTTCTTAGTGAAACCAATGCAGAACATCCTCAACGTATAGTTATCAGTTGTCTTAACATCAACATGAGCTTCGATCAGTGATTGCCATTTCCTCACAAGTGACCTCAATTTATCAGTTGTAAAATTCATGCCCTGCAATTTCAACGAGAAAGAATGGCCATTAGAAATTTCTCTTTAAGAAGGCATTTACATTAGAGAAGTTGAATTAGATACTTCAGCTTTATCATACCCAGAAGTTTGTGAGAACATTCTTCCCCTGAACATCCTCAGCTCTCAATCGGATCTTTCTGAAGGAGTGGTCCTCATCACCTTGAAGATCAGCCAAGGACACTTCAAACACACGATGCTTAAGTCCTTCTGAAGCAATCTGATTGAGAAAATGTCACTATCAACTAAATTGCTTCTATGTAGGATGATAGTCTACGAAATATTTGTCAAAAAAATATACAATACGTGATGTTTGTTCCATCAGTTGTGAGGCATCAACCACGTTCAACAGCACAAGATTCCATATTATTTTAGTTTGATAGTTTAGATACATATAGAACACAACATAAACAAGTGGCAGAAGACATCAAGAAGATATTCCAAGTAATTACCTTCTTTTTTCAAGCAGTTGAGATATAAAAAAAGAATGCTTGTATCAATGTTTAGGCTTGTAAGTGCAAGGTATAAATCATTGCATACATATTTATTAGATTCCTTGCTTAACTTTAACTAAATAAGGAACTCAACTATTATACTCATCCACCATTACAATATTTATCTAGTACTAGTAAACAAAGAGAAGTAGACGATGCAAAAACCTTAATTTCAGTATGACACAGAAGCCAAAGCCACTTACCAAAATTGTGTAAACATTCTTGCAAGTTATTCATGAGTCTAACATTTACCAAGTACATATCAATCTCATTATTTCAAATACATAAGCAGCATAGATATGGAAAGTCATGGAATGCCTAAACCACACAGCATTATTAACAACCTTAATAATCCTTGAATATATATATGTATAATGTATCTTTTCATAGGAGATGCAAGTTACAAATTAAACCCCAAAACACAACTAAAAGGAAACAAAATAAAACACGTTTATAATCTAACAGCAACAAACAATCTTGAAAGATCAAATTACTCAAACATCCCACAAATTTACAATCATATAACCGAAATAAACAATGGATTGATTTAAAGTACAGCAAAAACAAAAACGAATCACAAACAATTATCAGTGAAATGTGAATTGTTTCATAACTGAAATTTTTTACCTTTGTACCTTGGGTACGAGTAACTAGTGTTTTGCCGATGTTTCTGGTATTGAAAACTGACGGCGCTTTGATATCATACCAGTCCTTTTTTGCGAATGGATCAACCCTATACATACACATATGTTCAAAAGATCTTTCGAAAAAACGAAAAAATCTAGATATTATAAAACAGGGAAAAAAAAAACTCACACTTTCTTCTTCCCTCCCTTCTTTCCCTTCGAAATCCTCTTGTTCTTCCTATTTTACGTCAGATAATTCATCCATATTAACAATCAAATCAGGAATTCATATTATATACACGATATGTATGTCTATGCGTGCGCATACACAGAGAGAGAGATTACCCGACGGCCATGGCGGCGGCTACTTGGCTTTGTTATGCACAAGCAGCAGAGGGAAAACTCAGTTGTACAAATTGCGAGCACAAAACCCTAGTTTGGTGATTTATATGAGGTGCGGAGCAGCGGAAGAGAATAGTGGCATTATGCTGTTGTACCTAGGGGACTGTTTCGTCTTTTCAGTAATTGTTACAGTGTATTTTCATCTTGATAGATATTATCATGTATTATTTTGATAATTTTTGCACAACATTTTTTTAGTTGCACAATATTTTAATTACAACAAATATTTTTGAACTTTACTCATTTATGTTTTCGATTTTTTTATGGGACATTCTCAATTGAAATTTTGATAGATTTAAAAATAATAATAATTATATTACCACCACAATGTTTAATTGTTACGCAACATATTAAAAAAATTCTTTTTACTTATATGGAAATGTTTAAAATGACACAAGTAATCAAACTTCAAATATTTTTTTATTGATATACCATAGTTTGATTAAAATAAAATAAAATACAGAAACATTTGTGACTTCGCTTGAATTCTTTAACAAGCTCAATCGAGAATATACTCCTAAAACTCAAACAATTCAAGGGGAAAACTTTATTCTAGATCGACACACATCCCAGCAAATATCTCAAAATTCGGGTAAAATTGGCTGATGCAGCCCATATTGAAGTGTTCATGAGATGACCAATGATTCTTGATTATGTTATTTGTTGGGGGTGGTGTGGTACATATGCATAATTTCTTATTTGTCTTTCCAATATAGGTGATTCTCAAGCTTTCACTTATATGGTGACATGAAAAGTTCAAATCCTATTTTAACCTTCTCTGTAAATAGGATACCGAAGAAAATCCAAAAATGAAGGAAGCCAAATAAATAAACTAGAAGATGAAGTACCATAATAATCTAAAAATTTCTTTCGAAGTCAGTGATGTATCTTCAACGATGAGCAAGATTTTGAAAAAAAAACATCCAACTTGGAATTGCAAAACCAAAGAAAACCCAGAATTTCTCTTTCCATAATTAAGAACAAGCCCACAAGGTTTAGAACACGAGAAAAAGAACTTGTGAGAGAGAGACTTATGGAGGATGAGAGAGATCTAGTGAAAACGAAATGGGTAAAATAGAAGAAAGGGCATGTAGGTGTCGTGTGCCCTTTCATTTTTTTTCCTTTTAAACGTGTAGGGTTGTATTTTTAAATTAATAGGGGTGTATTTATCAACAACATACCTCAATAAATAAATATTACTTATCATTATGATGTTATAATATCGATGATGTGACAAACTATTTTAATTTGATTCTTAATTTTTGAATATTGATCTCAACTTAGATTTTGATGGATTTTAAAATATAATAAATCCTAATGAATCTTATACTATATTAAAGGAAGATAGCTGCACAGTACTCCCGCCTAAGATGTTGCCCCAATTTCCCGCCCAAGGAAAGGGCAAAAAAAAAATGAAAAAAAGTAAAGAAAAGAAAGAAAAAACGCGTGAACTGCAGAACAAATTCAAATTCAATTCTAACATATTTCCTATACATTCCTTTCTCGCCTCAACTCTCAATCGGCGACGACCTAAGCGGCAGACAGCCCGATCCGTCCATTTCCGATCCGCAAGAGCCCATATTTGCAGTCGAGCCGCTTTTGAAACGGAGTTCAAATCACGCTACATTTCTCACCTCAACTCTCAAACGGTGACGATGCTCTCCTTTCCATCTTCGGTTTGCGCCTTTTGTTGAAATCGGTGAATTCTTCTCTATTTTGTACCATGTTTTTATATTTTAATTTTGTGTTCGTCCAAATTTGTCCCGTCGCGTACTGTGTTTGCTTTTTCTTTACATTTGTTTTTTTCTTCTTGAGGATGACGTATTTTCACAACTCGAGACATGAGTTGAGGAATTGAGGAGGAGAGATGGGGAGAAATCTGACGAAAAAAAAACAGGAGGCAGATGCGGAGGCAAAAACTCCGCACGCGGAGGCTTTCACCAGCCTCCTGTGCGGAGGCTGCCTCCGCACACGAAGGTACCACACCAGCCGCCGCGTGCGGAGGTTCCAGCCTCTGCACGCGGAGGCTGGCGTGGCACGAGCTGCCCGCTCAAATGGAATGCTAGGAGACTTTCAAACCCACCAACAAGTGCACCTCCTATGTATAACGCTGGTGCACCTCCACTTCCGACGTCTCCATCGCCGCCATACTTAAGAAAATCCCAATTTTACATTTTTTAGATGGAAAGAGTGTCTCTGTCTGGATTTATTGGATGTACTCTGGCATATGCTTCTGTTTCTATGTGGTTTTAAGGGGAAAATAGAGGGAAACTCGTGATTTTTGTGTGTTTGATAGTAAAGGAAAACTCTAGGAGATGGCTGCTAATGCAAAATTGGTGTGGCTTTCGCTAACCTACTAGAATGAAGATATTAGGATAGAAACATGATTAATATTTTCCCCGACGCCTCTAAAAATAAGACTGAAATGTCATAAACTTTCAATATATTGCGAGCAAATGTATCTAATATTTTTAAGATAGGTCACTCTTCTCTTCTATTCTCCTCCTCCTCACGCGGAGGCTTTCACCAGCCTCATGTGCGGAGGCTGCCTCCGTACGCGGAGGCTGGTGAAAGCCTCCGTGTGCGGAGGTTCCAGCCTCTGCACGCGGAGGCGGCGTGGCACGAGCTGCCCGCTCAAATGGAATCCCAGGAGACTTTCAAACCCACCAACAAGTGCACCTCCTATGTATAACGCTGGTGCACCTCTACTTCCGACGTCTCCATCGCCGCCATATTTAGAAAATCCCAATTTTTCATTTTTTAGATGGAAAGAGTGTCTCTGTCTGGATTTATTGGATGTACTCTGGCATATGCTTCTGTTTCTATGTGGTTTTAAGGGGAAAATAGAGGGGAACTCGTGATTTTTGTGTGTTTGATAGTAAAGGAAAACTCCAGGAGATGGCTGCTAATGCAAAATTGGTGTGGCTTTCGCTAACCTACTAGAATGAAGATATTAGGACAGAAACATGCTTAATATTTTCCCCGACGCCTCTAAAAATAAGACTGAAATGTCATAAACTTTCAATATATTGCGAGCAAATGTACCTAATATTTTTTAAGATGGGTCACTCTTCTCTTTTATTCTCCTCCTCCTACATTTATTGCTGATATTGCTCCATTTTTTGCAATTTCTAGCCTTACTCCGCCTTCAGCTAGCAGCCCGTAACGGTGGACGCCTTGCATCACCACCACTAGGAAAATTTGTCGCAAGTGAATTCGGGAATTGTAAGAGGGTAGCAACTGGGGAGGGTAATTTGTACGTGGAAGAGAAATGGGAAAGAAAGGTAATTATATGTAAATCTTCGGCGGGGATGGGTGGGTGGGGCGGGTTACGCCACAAAGTTAAATATTACGTAAGTGGTTTTTGTGGCACGGGGAAACGTGAATAAAATATCAATCAATTATGTAGTATATGACAAAAGAGTATGATCCCTTTAACCTTCCTTGAGGCATGGAGATTGTGAGGTTTGTGGAGGGAGAAACTGTAGAGAGTAAAAATCAGGTAGATTTTTTTTTATTTGCTTTTAGCCTCACAAGTAACTGCCCGTGGGATGCCACCACGTTGTATGCCGAGTGTCTAATTGATTGATGGCGTGTGCTTGAAAATTTGTGATGGATGGGTCCCACTGTCAAAGTGTATGTATATGACCGAATTGGTGTGTAATGCAATGCTTAAAAAAAAATTTATTTTCAAATATGTTTTTCAAAATTTGAATTAGTTACGTGGTGTATATATTTTTATTTAAAATTACACATTCACTCGCAAGTTAATTTTATGAAGTGTTTTGTAATTTGGCTAATTATTTAAATCAACCAAATCCATCAATTATTTATATTTTATTTATATCTTCACTTACAATTTGGATAAAGATTTACAAGATTTATCTTCAGCACTGATATATACTGCTGAAGATAAAGAACAATTATTAGCACTAATCCAAGATTTACCAATTAAATATTGTATGATTGGTAAAGTCACTCCATCGATACACAGTCTATTCATTGAATTTTTTATTCTTCACAAATCAACTGTCTAGTAGTGGACGTATATCGTTTGGTGCAATACGATCTCAAAGGCATGTCATTTAGATTACGCATCGCCGCCCTCAATCACCACGTAGGCTCAGCCGTATTGTCCTCCGTCGATGTTGATCTCTCCCGAATTGTAAACCTCGCGACGGGTTGTGGTGGTGGCCGTGGATGGTATTTTTGGTTTTGGATGGGTAGGATGAGGAAGGGCATGAGGGGTAAGGGGCGAAGAAGGTGAATGAACAATTATGTTTTGTTTTTATTTCATTTTAATTATTTTAAGGAATAAATAGAAAAGTTACCATTTTACCTTTGTTAAATTTGGTCAAAATCAACTTATTAGTCAACTAATCGTCAAAAGGTTTCATTCATTTGGACCTCATATGCTAATTTTTGAAAATTTCGAGACTATGGGTGACACAAATGAAAGGTTAGGATAACGTCTGCTAAAAATTCAAAGGTCGAGGACCGTTACTATAATTTTCCCGTTGAAATAAGTAATCTGATATCAAGATTAGTGTGTTTTGGGATGAGTCTTTGTGAGTTCATCCCAAACAAATCAAACCCCTTCATGTCAGGGAAATGTAGATGAACGACCTTTAATTCAAATATGGTACAATAATCTTGCTGGAGATTTCTAAAAATAAGCGATGGATTATTCTGATTGGTTCTCGTATTCCGTGCCCAAAAGGATGGACGAGTTCGGATAGGTGAAAGCAACAAGTTTCTTTTCTGGTCTCTCTTTCATGGTGCACCCCAAAGTTTGTGATCTTGAGACGACCAATGACACTGAAGCTTTTAGTAGATTTTGAAAGTCATATCATAGATACAAGTCTTTGTTGATCGAACCGCACTGGGATGAGTTGGAAGGATAATTCTTAATTCTTATATAGATAATTAAATTGAAAAAAGAAAAAAAAATAGGTGATACCATGCCTCTGGATTGCCTACTAATTGCATCTGGGGACATAGAAACAACAAGGCCCCTTTCTGATATAATAACGAAAATAAGGTTGGAGAATGATTCTTGATCACATCAGAGAAGTACCATTGATGTTGACACATCAGTATAGTTGTCTCGAGATTTCGAAACATCATCTATGCCACCAAAGAAAGAGGCCCCACATTCCAATGCGTTATAGGTAAAAAACTAGTTCACCCTAGTTCTTTCGAGACTTTGTTGAATGTATTGACCTTGCAGGTCTAATCAATATTTTTACTCCAGTGATGAAAACTTTTATCGGTGGCTTATACTATTGTGTTCACAAGGCATTTTTCATACAAGACTTAGCAGCATGCCTTCATAAGAAGATCCTACCCTTGTATCCTGAGACATATATGAAATATAATAAAGATAGACCAAGCTACTTATGAACTAAACCACAATTAACATCATTACAATTGACTCCTTGAGCAAGGCTTTGTGCAATGTCCAAATTGGTATCTCGTTCCCTTTTAAGGGAATCCCTAAAATAGGAGCCAAAAGCTAAAGCTAATGCTTACCTAGGATCAAGTCAGCACCACTATAGTTTTACGAGAGTGAAAATAGTAATAAAAAGTGGCACTTCCCCATCAAAGATCAGTTGTTCCTTGAAAAGTTCTTCCAAAGGATTCATCTATCTAATTGATGAGGCATCTTTAGGTAGTTAGCAGTTGGTTCATGCTCGGGGTTTGGGCACCGTATGGAACATGCTATCTTCATAAAATATATATGTCTAGTTGTCCCAAACAGTGGTAGCAAAGGGTATTTCTATCAATACTTTGGTTTTCAAGATCGTCTCTTTCAACCGCTCAAACATCCACCCCTTCGCGTCTTATTTTTTCCATTTGTCTATTTGTTACAATAATACAACTCTTTATTGTTTTCTCTATATCCACTTTTTTTCATGCTATTATCCCCCATTCAATGATGATCTTTATTACATTACAAGATAAAGCTTTCTACATCACATGCTTCGAAAGTTGGGCTTGGAGTTAAATATCTAGGTCTCAATCTAGACGTTCTAACAGATGGCATGAATTCATGAACTGAAAGAGAAAGACGTTGAGATGAGTTAAAAAAAAATTCTTCTTATTGTTGATGATTGTACTCATTTTATATATATTTATCCATTTCGACGAAAATCTGATATTGAGATCCATTAGTGCTTCTATCAAGACGAGGACTAGACTCACTATTCACCATATCTAATTTAGTTACATTGTTGATGGAAGAAAACGTCGAATACGGCTTAGTCAAAGGCATAGATTGTGATCTCGTACGATCATGTTTAGTTAGAAAAAGTCGCTTGGTCATAGTACTTAAGAAAGAAGATAACTTCTGTTATTCTCTTTTTCCCACTAAATTTATATTCAAATCGATATTTTAAGCTAGTGTAGCTAGTAGGTCTTTTCTTGTCATTCCTACTACTCGGAAAGGAACAAATGAATCATGTGTCAGTAACCAGATTTGAATCGGTGATATGTGGATTTTCAATTTTCTTATTGATATTCAACGAAGTTCCCCAGAATCCTGAGGAGGGAAGAATAAAGAAAGAGCTTTTTTCTATCTCTGGAACCAAACTAAATCGACGCCTGTCGCTTAGTCTACTTTTAGGTCAATTCTTAATTAGTCATAATTAGTCTAAGGATCGAAGTAAAAGGTCCCGACATACTGAGGCTACTAGGCACCTTTCTCATGGTAGGCGTTCACATCCAACTGCCACTATAAAATAGTTTGAGTTAAGAGAAAAAATCCCAAGTTGATTAAATATGAAACTAATTGTTATGTTTTTTATACCGCAAGTGTACGATATCGTAACAAGCAGTATATTGGACATTTGAGTTCGAATATCGGTCCTATGAGGACTATACTTCAGGACTTAATCAAATTTTTCTAACTCCTATTTGATAAAAGTAAATAAATAATTATGATGGTTGTGATTAATTTTCCTAACTACTTTTAACTAATTGAAAATATAAAAATATTGCAAACAACGGTTGATTGAATTGAAGATTCAAATATGTAATGAATATTAGGGCATAACAATTTCATCTATTGATCACCTTAATTCTTAATTCAAGATTCATACCTTAAGGTAGTGTTCGATCGAATTCTTCTATTGCATTCAATTTACCCCCCTCGAGTTCTCATTGAGCCTATTTAATTAATTAAATTTCATATCTCTGTGTGAATCAACTTTAGTTAAACAAAACACTAGTTCTAAGAATTCATATTATGACCACAATAATTAGTAGAGGTATCTCTACATGTTATATTAACTTACTGAATTTTACTATATGGTCTAAATCTGAAACCCACCTCTCGATTCGTAAGAGACTCACATAATCATCAAATTAGTGATCAAGTAATTTAATGCATTAAACTCATAGTAAAACCAACACATAAGAAAAAATCACAGAAATCTTGAATAGAAAAATAAAGGATCACAAGTTAACTACATTGTTTTCCTTAATATAAAAATTAGTTACCCATATTGTAAAAAATACGCAAAAGTAGAAAGATATCACAAAAAATTGACGAAACATGAAATTGCTCATGTCTGTCATATCCTTTCTTCCTACGTGTATACCAGCGAATTTTCCTTTATTTTCTCTCTCTGCGTGTATGTGTATTTTTTTCTCCCAGTGACCACATTTTTTGACTTTCCCAACTCCAATCTCTGTGCAAAAACTTGTTTTTTTTTCTTTTTCTTTTCCTCCTCTTTTTCTATCATTTTTTCTCTCTTTCTGTCAGCAGGCATCTTTCTTCCTCTCTTCTCTTTTTTTTTTTTTTTTTTCTTTTCTCTCTTTCTTGCTGGCTCTTTTTCTGTCTCTTCTTTCCGCAATTTTTTTCCTTTTCAGCCACCATCTTTTCTTCTCATTTCTTGTGCGTTTTTCCTCATTCTTTCTGTCGATAGCTCCTCCTTTTTGTGTGTAGGTGTATTATATACATATATATATATTTCAGCCACATTGATGTCCAATTAAAATTTCCAGTACAACTCTATTGAGCCATTGAGGCCCATTTAACTCCAACTCATTTAATGTATTATTCTCTCCAATATTTCATCTTTGGATTTTGCCATTTTTTCACTTTTACATCTTTTCTCCGATTTTTCATTAAACATGAAGTTTTACCTACAAAATATAATATAACATAAATTAGGTAGAATTTTATCTAAAAGACAATACATTATCATGATTTAGGGTCTCGAATAAGTGTAGAAACTATACTTATCACACCCCAAACTTGAATCTTTATTTGTCCTCAAACACAACTACAACAAATGCACAAACACACAATGCTAATTACCTAATTGATGGTCAGTCAATCAAATAAAGTAACAAGATTTAGCTAGCTAACTTGGATTTTTGTCTCAAGATTGAAATCATAATATCAAATCCATGTACAGCTTCCAAATCACAATATAGAAATTGAAATCTACTTTTTCACTGTAAAAATCGACGTATGTGTGTGAAGAATTAAGCATAGCATTATGAATTCATAAGTTGTTTTAATTCTCGACCCTCAATGGTCAAATATGTTCTTTCATCAATCATAAGATTCACAAACCCTAAACTTAATCTTTTCGTTCTTTTCCAGTGTGTGAACTAAAGTTAGATTTTTTTACTATTCACACCTTTCTAGTTTAGGTAAATTTCATCAATTGCAGTTCAATATGACACTAAAAAAGGATTCTTCATTAAATTTGATTGCTTCACTCTATAGGACTTAACTAGGCTAACAATCTCTTATCAAAAGTCAAATTTTCTTAAACAAATGTTTGGAACTTAACCAAGGCATTTGATGCGACTTTTATTTCACGCACATACTTTTTCAGATTTTTTTTATATGGGTAATTTTTTGCTTTATTTGAAACATTCTCTCCCTTAAGTTTTCTAAATGACCTATGTAACAAACTTTCAGCCTATAACTCCCAAGTCAGATGACCATAGGGCATAAGGTTTTAAAGACCCTTGCAAGTTTAATTGCTCGAGTCATAAAGGTTATAAAGAAAAATTGTCAAATAAAATATTTTTTATGTCTTGATTAGTGCATGTCCCTCATTTAACACCAATTCCAGTAAAACGACATCTAACTTGAGATTTTCACACAATTACATCCTATTGACCTTAGACAATCTATACACAATTTTTAATTTCACACATGGAATCTTTATTTTTCTCAACATCTTCTTACAACAGTGAAATCCTTCCAAACTATTCTAAATTTGGTCCAAAAATGTAAAATTTAGTGGTTTTGGGTTTAACATCTATGGTCCACTATTTCAACATATCCAATTATGAAACCAACTCATTCCTACACAATGCTTAATTTAATTCATGTGTTCAATATATCAAATTTCACATGGAAAAGCAAAAATTAATCTAAACATCCAACGTATTCACCATTCATAGATCAGTTCATAATTCAATATATTCGTCATTGCCAACCAAGCCAACTAACTCACAAAAAGCACAAAAAAT
Source organism: Fraxinus americana (assembly GCA_035079005.1). Classification (NCBI taxonomy): domain Eukaryota; kingdom Viridiplantae; phylum Streptophyta; class Magnoliopsida; order Lamiales; family Oleaceae; genus Fraxinus; species Fraxinus americana. The sequence continues at coordinate 13,589,474 of CM068724.1, forward strand.
ATTTTTTTTTAGTTTTTTTTACTAAAGCAATAAAAGCACACAAAAAACATAAAAAAAAATGAAAACTCATGTTTTCTACCCCCAAATTTAAACAAGACACAATCATCAATGTCTTTAAACATAAATCCTCATACAAAGGGGTGTGGAAGAAAGTGAAGAAAAGACTCATGATATGGCTTGTAATTCAATGAATAGCTTTCATATTACTCCCGTTGACTCCTTGGTAAATATTGTTTTAAATGTTCCGTGACGTCGTATTCCTGAAAAATCAAATAAAGCATTAATATCAAATAATGAGAACAAGTGTTACTTAACTCTAATGATAAGAGTGTATTTTGCATGTTTTTATCGATTCATAAACTTGGATATTCATCGTTTTATGCGTGAAATATAGCTTAATTTGTTATAAATTGTATTTGTAGGTCAACATTGGTGAATGTGGTGAAAGTAAAGGAAAAAGAGAAAAAAATGACTAAAATGAAGAAGAATCAAAGTTCAGGGACTAAGCTGCAAATATCCAAAAGATGACCCGGAGAAGGCATTGAAGACGCAAAGATGAAAAGATCCAATTAAGTAGTGAAATTATGCGTTGGATCAAGAGAAAGTTGGAAAAGAACTAAAGAGTGGATAGGTGAAGCTGAAGGACCAAATTGTCACATTTTAAAAGAAGATAACACTATGCGGTCCCATAGTGTTAATGGCATGCGATCGCATTAATACATGCAGGGAATTTCAGGCCACAACAGAAGTCTTCTATGCGACCGCATAGAATCCTTCTATGCGGTCGCATAGAAGGAAATTTCAGCGAATTTTCAGCTTTCCTTATTTGATTCAAACTCCTTTGGAAACAAGATCGAGGACTCCTTTATAACCCGAGGAGCGTCCAGAAGCTAGGGTTACGCCCTCCTAGAGAGAAAAACAACATTGTTGAGCAAGATCGAAGGCTAGGACGAAGATTTTCAGTCAAAGATCCAAGATTTCAAGCTTTATATTCAAGAATTGGGTGATGTCTTCTCCAAAGTATTTTCTTTGTTATTTTATTTTATCCATGCTAGGCTAGACTTTTATTGTACTAGGTGAACGATGAACCTCGTATTGTGAGCCTTTAATTCTTTATTTTGCAATTTGATTTTAAGCACGAATGTTTGATGTTGAATGGTTTATATTCTCTTTATTGCCTCCATAATTATATGCGCGAAGATTATGTGAGTTTGGGTGGTATATTTCATGCATTCGAGAGAAGGGGAGTAGATCCTACAAGGTATAAATCATCGTAGGGTTCGATGGGGGATAGGGATATACCGCTATGCTTTATGTGAGTCTTTAAGTGTCCATAAAACGTTATGCGTTCTTGTATATTGGCATTTATCATAGAGATATAGTCAAATGGTATGCGAGAACAGGTTTAGCTCTACTCGAGAGAGATTGTTGAATATTGTAGGAACATTGACTCTTCAATCGATTCATTGTGATATCAAATTGTTATAAAGACGTTAAGGGTGAGTTTACTTGGGGATTCGGGATCCTGCTACGCTTTTCATACATATATTTCATCAAGTATTTGCATTCAATTCGTAACTTGCACTTAGTTGTTTACCTTCATTTAAACTTTCATTCATAGTATAATTTAGATAACTTCATAGTATGATCATCCCCTTGAATTCATTTAAGATTCTGTTAAAGTCACGATAGGTAACACTTGAACTAACTCAATCTCTGTGGGAACGATACTTGGACTTAAAAATCCATTTTTATTACTTGAACAATCCGTACACTCGCGGTAATCAAAGTCGAACATAACAATTTCGACGCATCAAGTTTTTGGCGCCGTTGCCGGGAACTGAGATTTAGTTTAGTATTAATTATCTTGACACTAATTCGACATTTTTGTTATTTTATTCACTTTTATTTTTGTAATCATTTATTTCCATTTAGTACTGAGTGTTATTGTTCTTCAGTTCTCAGGTTTGTATGCTAAGATCGTCGGGAGGTGAATTGATTGCAGCTGATCCTGAAATTGAACGCACTTTCCACCTATTGCAACGAGAGACTCGAGAAGCACAACAACACTAAATGGCTAAAGAACGAAATAACCCGATCATTCCAGCCAATGAAGACGAGGTTGTGGACAAAGGAAACATGCTTGTGGGGGATTTCATGATTCCTCAAATCATTCAATGTCAGTCCAGCATCGTCTATCCACCATTTGGGCAACAAAATTTTCAACTAAAGACTATCGTAATACATCTGTTCCAAAATGGGCATCAATTCTATGGGAGAGCTGAAGAGAACCCACATGTGCACATTTCTTAATTCTTGGAGATGTGCCAACACTTCACATATCAGGGCGTTTCTAATGATGCTATCCGGTTGAGACTTTTCCCACATACTTTGAGAGATAAAGCAATTGAATGGTTGGATTCTCAACCTATCGCCAGCATCACGACATGGAATGACTTGGCACAAAAATTCTGCACCAAGTTCTTCCCACCCGCCAAAATTGCGAAGTTGAAACATGACATTTCTATCTTCCGTCAAGGTGAATCTGAATCATTTGATGAAGCTTGGGTTAGGTTCAAGAATATGAATCGGAAGTGCCCACACCATGGGATCAACAAGGGACTTCAGGTCCAATACTTTTACACGGGACTACTTCCATCATTCAAAAGCATGATTGACTCATCATCCAGCGGATCAGTATCTACAAGGCTAGTTGACGATGCATTGAAGCTGTTTGAGACCGTTGTCAACACTTTAGCTATGTGGTCATCAGAACGGGAGGTTCATAAGAAAGCACCGGGTGTGTTTGAATTAGATGCTATTTCAGCCTTATCCGTGAAGATTGATTCATTGTTTTACAAGGTGGAGAATATGTCACAAACCGCCAATGTAGTGCAAACTAGGATATTAGGTTGTGAAGAGTGTGGGGTTGATCATACAACAGAATAGTGTCTAATTCTAGCACAAGGAGAGGAACATTCAAACTTTGCACAATGGGGACAACGTCAGCCCAACAATCAGTATGGAGATACCTATAATCCAAGTTGGAAGAAGCACCCGAATTTTTCATGGGGCAATCAAAACCAACAGAGACCACAGGGTCAATTTCAGCCTCAAGAGAAAAAGATTCAACTGGAAGAGATGTTTGCAAAATACATGGAAGCAAACAACTATTTCATGAAGAAGACTGAAACAACACTTCAAGATCAGAATGCTGCTATAAAGAACTTGGAAGCTCAAATGGGACAGATGGCTATTGCTTTGACTAGCAGACCACCAGGTAATTTACCTAGCAACACCAAGATCAACCCAAGGGAACACGCCAAGGCCATTACAACCAGAAGTGGGGTGCAATTACCGAAAATACATGTTAAGAGGCCAGGCAAAGTTCAAGACCCACTAATACCTTTGGTAGAAGAGGAATATGTGGAAAAAGATGAGCAAACAACAAAAACTGCACTAAATGAGAATTTTGAGGGATCATTGGGTAAAACAACAAATTTGGTGAATCCTTATGAGCCACCCATTCCCAAAAAGCTTCATATAAATATCCCATTTACTGATGCATTGTTCCAGATGCTGAGTTATGCCAAATTTCTGAAGGATATCTTATCAAACAATCGCAAACTGGAAGACCATGAGACAGTTATGCTAACTGAAGAAGTCAGTGCGAGAATCCAGAAAAAGCTTCAACCAAAGCTTAAGGATCCAGGGAGTTTTACTGTCCCTTGTACTATTGGTGATATTTATTTTGAAAAAGCTTTATGTGATCTAGGTGCCAACATTAACTTAATGCCATTATCTGTTTTCAGGAAACTTGGACTGGGAAAAGCTAAAGCAACTACAGTAACACTACAGTTGGCTGACCGATCTTTCACACATCCACGGAGAATAATTGAAGATGTACTTATCAAAGTGGAGAAGTTTATATTTCCCGCTGATTTTCTCATTCTAGATATGGAAGAGGACAAGGATATTCCTTTAATTTTGGGCCGACTGATCGATGTTCAGAGAGGGCAACTAATTCTGAGATTCGGTGAAGAACAGATTTCATTCAATGTGTTCAACGCTATGAAATTCCCTTCTGAGGTGGACAGTTGTTTCAAGATTGATGTGATCAACCAGGTAGTGCATGATACATTTTTGCTTTACCACCCGTTGGATGTTTATGAGGCATGTATTGTACATTCTCACTCAACACAATCTGAAGCGAGTGAGATGGAAACGTGCGCGAGATTCTTGGAAACAAATCGACCATATGCACGCAACAGAGCTTTTGAAGAACTTGGAACTGGTCCAGCAAAACCTCTACCATCTGTACAACAGCCACCTAAATTGGAACTTAAGCAACTGCCACCGCACCTCCGATATGCTTACTTGGGTGAGTCATGTACACTTCCAGTTATTATCTCCAGTACAATCACTAATATGGAGGAGGAAAAATTACTGCGGGTACTCAGGGAGCATAAAACAGCGATAGGTTGGACCATTGCAGACATTGAAGGGATCAGCCCCTCGCTTTGCATGCATAAGATTCTCATGGAGGAGAATTTTCGACCCAGTGTAGAGAGTCAAAGGAGATTAAATCCCAACATGAAGGAAGTAGTTTGGGCTGAGGTGCTGAAACTCTTGGATGCACGCATCATTTATCCTATTTCAGATAGTGTATGGATTAGCCCAGTTCAGGTTGTACCAAAAAAAGGAGGAATAACAGTCGTGCCAAATGAAAAGAATGAGCTTATCCCTACCAGAACAGTCACCGGATGGAGAGTTTGCATTGACTACCGCAGACTCAACACAGCCACCCGGAAGGATCATTTTCCTCTCCCATTCATTGATCAAATGTTGGAGAGGCTGGCAGGTCATACACATTACTGTTTCTTGGAAGGTTATTCGGGATACAATCATATCCCAGTGGCGCTGAATGATCAGGAGAAAACTACTTTTACATGTCCCTACGGCACTTTTGCCTACCGTAGGATGCCTTTTATCCTTTGCAATGCACCTGCTACGTTTCAGCGTTGTATGATGGCCATTTTCTCTGATATGGTTGAAAAATTCATTGAAGTGTTTATGGATGATTTCTCAGTTTTCGGGTCTTCTTTTGATGAATGCTTAACACACTTAAGTTTAGTCCTGCAGCGGTGCGAGGAGACAAATCTGGTACTGAACTGGGAGAAATGTCATTTTATGGTACAAGAGGGGATTGTATTGGGACATCGGATTTCAGCAAAGGGAATTGAAGTGGACAGGGCCAAAATCCAGGTCATTGAGAAATTACCACCACCAACTTCTGTGAAGGGTGTTTACAGTTTCTTGGGTCATGTCGGGTTTTACAGACGGTTCATATAGGATTTCTTGAAGATCACTAAGCCGCTATGCAACTTGTTGATGAAAGATACTCACTTTGATTTCAATGATGAATGTTTGGCAGCATTTCAAACTCTAAAGGAGAAGCTCATTTCAGCACCAGTGGTTGTAGCACCGGATTGGGAATTACCATTTGAATTGATGTGTGATGCTAGTGACTACGCCGTGCGAGTTGTCTTGGGCCAGCGGAAGAACAAGGTTTTTCACATACTATGCCAGCAAAACTCTAAACGATGCACAACTTAACTATGCAACCACGGAGAAAGAGTTTTTAGCTGTAGTGTATGCATTTGATAAGTTCCGATCTTATCTTGTTGGGTCACGAGTCATTGTCTACACAGATCATGCAGCATTGAAATATTTGATAACAAAGAAAGATGCCAAACCTAGACTGATCCGTTGGGTTTTACTGCTTCAGGAGTTCGATATTGAAATCAGAGATAAAAAGGGCAGTGAGAATATGGTCGTAGATCATTTATCCAGGTTGGAGCTTAGGCAGCCAGAACAGTCAGTGGATATTAATGAGATTTTTCCAGATGAACAACTATTCGATATGGAGACAGCCCCTTGGTACGCGGATATTGTGAACTACTTGGCCAAGTCCATTCCATCACCAGATTATTTGACTCATCAAAGGAAGAAATTCTTTACAGACCTGAAATACTTCTTTTGGGAAGATCCAGTTCTATATAAGCATGGGGCAGACCAGATTATTCGGCGGTGCGTGCCTGAGGAGGAAGTGCCTAAAATTTTGGAGCATTGCCATTCATCTGCATATGCAGGACACTTCGGGACTTCCAAGACAGCAGCAAAAATCTTGCAATTGGGGTTTTACTGGCCTACGTTGTTTTTAGATGCTTATGAGTTCGTAAAACGGTGTGATCGGTGTCAACGCACGGAGAATAACTCAAGAAAGAATGAAATGCCACTGAAGAGTATTTTAGAAGTGGAGCTGTTTGATGTTTGAGGAATTGACTTTATGGGACCATTTCCGTCTTCATTTTCCAACCAGTACATTCTTGTGGCAGTTGACTATGTCTCCAAATGGGTGGAAGCAGTAGCACTACCTACTAACGATGCCAAAGTGGTGATTGGGTTTCTCAAAAAGCACATTTTCACTCGTTTTGGCACACCGCGAGCTATCATCAGTGACGGGGGCAAACATTTCTGTAATTGACAATTCGAGCAGTTACTGAGTAAATATGGAGTAAAACATCGCGTTGCGACCCCATATCATCCTCAAACCAGTGGGCAAGTTGAAGTATCCAACAGGGAGTTAAAGAGAATACTAGAGGTCACAGTAAATTCCTCGAGGAAGGATTGGTCCAGGAAGTTAGATGATGCTTTGTGGGCCTACATGATAGCATTCAAAACACCTATCGAAATGTCACCTTACCGGCTCGTGTTTGGGAAAGCATGCCATTTACCAGTTGAGTTGGAGCATCAGGCTTATTGGGCACTTCGCAAGTTGAATCTGGATTTGCAGGCAGCAGGTGAACAGTGGTTGTTTCAGTTAAATGAGATGGATGAGTTTCGTCATGATGCCTATGAGAATGCCAAAATTTATAAGGAGCGAACCAAGAGGTTTTATGACATGCATATTCAGAAAAGGGAATTTCTTGTGGGGCAGCAAGTGTTGTTGTTCAATGCTCACCTAAAGCTTTTCCCAGGAAAATTGAGGTCACGGTGGTCGGGTCCATATACTATTACCCAGGTATTTCCACATGGAGTTGTGGAAATCTTCCATGAAAGCAAAGGAACATTCAAGGTCAACAGACAGTGTTTAAAACATTTTTGGAGTGGGGACTTCTCAAAAAACAAATCCACCGTTCATCTCAAACCACCAGAGTGATCCTGCTGCAGTACAGTCAAGCTATCGACTATAAACTAGCGCTGGATGGGAGGCAACCCATCATTTCTACCATTTTATTTCTTTCGCTTTATCGTAGTTATCTGAGCATTTTTCCATTTTTTTAATGCATTTTGGTAGTTTTCGGTCATCGTTTACTTAGATCCTTCACATAGCATCAATACCTAGTCCATATTCATTTTTGAATGCATTCTACATGTTTTACGGGGTTTTAGATTCATCTTTGGGTGTTTGGGAATCAACTCACGCATTTCGAGGCACGTGTTATTTCCTGAGTTTCGTTCACGCCAACATATGCATTCTGGGTTGATGCTATTTTGCATGTATTCTCAGTCTTCATTTACCCCTATAAGAGCAACAAGTTTCATTGTGTGTTGTGGGCTTCACTTTATTCTTGTCTCCCAGCACTTTCACGCCCGGGACAACATTCACAGGCTGCACCAACTTTGAACAGGTTAAAGTTGGTTGCACTATATGGTGAATAATTGGTTTTGGGTGTGCGTGCCTTACATGAGGAAATCCCAAATGTTTACATGGTTGAGAATCACATTGCACAATCCATAGGTTCACTAGCATTGTGTGATGTTCTTAGGTGCAACATAATTTTGGAGATGCATTTAACATCATCCACACACACACATATCTTTCCACTATATTTGATGAGTAGTTCGGGGTTGGAGCATCAGCTTGTATTTGGGGGGCACAAATCACGCTCTTTCGTAAAAACATCCACCTATATTGAGTTTTCAGGTTTAAATCCGCTTTTCGGGTGTTTTCACCTATATCCACCTCCTCTCACTCATTTGAGCATGTTAGGCATGCACCTCGGAGTCTTGCGGGTGTCGAATGGTCGAATTTGGACTTTCGTTTCAAAAACCCCTCCATTTGGGCTTTCTGGTAGTCTATACGACCGCATATACTACCCAATCATGTGGTCGCATGACCACGTTCAGGGTCTGCATTGGCCCTGAACCGTGACTCTATGTGCCCGCATTTAGTCCTTCTATGCGGTCGCATAGAGTACTTTAAACCCAGCAATTTTGTTTTAAAAACCCACTTCACTGTCCCACTTGCCCCATCTCCTCCCCACTCATGACCCCATTGCCCACACCACACATACCCTCGCCGTCCCACAAGGCAATACACTCACGCACCCCACACTCCTCGTTCCCCAAGGACCTCTTCCTTCCACACACCGAGGTAACCTCTTTGCACCTTCAAGCCTATCTTCGTCTCTTTCTCGTTGGAGTTTTACACTTTTCACTTGATCTTTGAGGCGTAGGGGTGTAGGTAGATTTTGGAGTTTAAGTTGCTGGTTTTGATTTGCTAGAATTTTGGATTTCACTACTTCACCATTGTTATCAAATTCTTCAAGTTTTTCGATTGCCTGCTAAGTGTTCGATGATTTGCTCGACTTAGGATTTAGGCTATTTTTTCCACATTTTTGCACTTCCTTGTCTTCTCTGTCATTGGACATTACTGTTGCACTCGACTCTCTTGCATTTCACTCATATACACGTCTATGCCATGTGACCATTCCTTATGCATGCCATGACTTAGGTTCACGGCACCTCACGTCACCTCCTTCGTCACCCAGTTTCCCCAACCATTTGACCTCCGTTTGGCACAAAATTTAGATATGTTCTAGCATGCGTTACCTACTTTCATATGCCCGGATGTTGCTCGGGAAAAATTTCAAGCTTTCATATCGGTGTCACGGGATGAAGTTGCACAGTCGTTCACAGTTCTACTTGTTTCATTCGTACCTGTTCGACTTGCCATGGGAGTTTATTCACTGTTTTTTGACATGTTTGCTCTTCCCTACCTATATTTACCTTCCTACGAGTTTTGGTGTGGTGATGTTTACGTGTCTACCTGATTTCCTACTTTCTCGTGCATGCGTCGCATAGTTTCACCTTCATTCCCCGTTTTGTGGCAGTAACTTGTTTAATCTTAGGCTTTTCGTTCTGTTTCCTGTTTCACCCATGACTCACTTGTTTCATTTTTGTTTTGTGTTGCAGGATGCTACCGAAGCGTACTTCAAAAGGAAAGGAAAAAGTGGCCAGTACTTCCGGCACTGCTCGCACTAGGGCACCTGAAGGGGGAGTTCGTCGGTTCCTTACTCAGGACGCCCGTACGCGATACTCCGATATCATTAGCCATTGGGCCCCACTACCTGAACGGCCTGTTAAACTGACTGATTTCCCTGGGTTTGAGCTGACATCATTGGTTCAGCATTGTGGGTGGGAAAAGGTTGTTGATCGCCCACACCCAGTTTATGAGGGATTGGTCCGGGAATTTTATGCGAACTTCAACATGGACATCGACACTCTCGGCTCCGACCATCTACATCAGACTTGGGTACGAGATCGATGGATCATGTTCACACCGGAGGTCATCCAGGACTTCTATGGTCTCACTTGGGCAGACATCACTTCCATTCCTGGTAACTTCCACTGGGAAACTGTCGCTGAGGTTCTTTCGGGACGTGCGAATGCGTGGCCATTACCTGATCCAGTCTGGAAGCAAATTGAGCTTATTCCGTCAATCGGCATTCTTTGGCTATTTATGTGCCATAATGTGGAGCCCCCCACTCATCGTACTACTTTCACAGATCCCACAGCTGGCCTGATCTATCATTTAGTGCGGGGGCACAAAATTGACTTGGCTTCATTCATCTACGATCCGATTCACTCTCACGGGGTTTCTACTGATCGCTATCAGTCTCTCATTTTTCCGAGCCTCATTAGTGGAATCTGTAAACAGGCCGGTGTTACGTTCCCATTAGGGGAGCTTCCCGAACGAGCCAGTCCTTTCATTAAGATGACTACTTTGGAATCACAAGATCGTGCTGGGCGAAACATAGGGCAGCCCAGAGCGGCACGCATGATCAGGATGCTAATATGCAGGAGGCCCCATCCCCACAGGTACCAATAGAGGTCGACACGCAGCTGCTCCGGCAGTTGTTTGCGACGATGACTGCATCAGGCAGAGACATCGAGGGGCTTGGACAGACGGTGGGTGCGATGGGTGCCACTTTGGGGGCCATTCGAGATGATGTGATTACTGCCAGGACCCTCGCTGGGGCTGCCAGTTGGGAAGCCTTGGCCACCAAACGTGATGTAGAGGTTATGAATGGGCGGCTGAACAACTACGTGGGCCACGTTGATTGCATTCAGATGCGCGCAAATGACTCTTGGGATCGTTTGGGTATTATTGAGACTGCTGTTCGGGAGATGCACACTGAGCTGACCCACCAGTCGGAGGTCATGAGACAGATACTTACCCGCCTACCTCCACGGGCTGCTGGTGACACTTCTGCACCAGATCTTCCACCTCCTTCACAGCACTGATTAGGGGAGCTCTCTGCACTCCATTTTCTTTTTTTTTTTTTATTCTGCATTTATGTTTTATTTTCACTTTATTGTGTGCTGTTCTCTTTTCCTCCCACATTGAGGACACTGTGTCATTTAAGCTTAAGGGTGAAGTCTATTATTTTCTACATTTTCGTTTTGTTGTGTACTGGCTATAAAAAAAAAAGTTTTGCGTGCTTTGGTGGGTTTGACAATTTTGCCAACTGTGATGAGTAATATTGGACTATGCATGGACCGTGGGTGATGAAAATTGTGTTTTTTAGATTAATCAATACATACTTATGTGGAACTTGATTTATTCTGCGTACGATGCTCATGCTGGTGTATTAGTTGAATGATTTGACCCATGATCTAGAAATAGGTGAACATAGTGATTACACCCAGAAAACCTCTTATGTGCGACACCATAACCAATGATTAGAATAGTTTGGGTGTTATTAAACTTTTACTCGAGAACACTGAGATGAGTAGAGGTTCCTTGCTGGCAATGTCCCTTATGGGCGTTCTGCAAGTTGTTGAGCAATCTGACCAATTTGTGTCTCCAACTTCTTGATTGATGCCTGCTGATTCTAAAAATTTGTGTCAAATTTGCTGGAACACCTTGTCTGTTTTCTGCATATACTAGTTGAAAATTTATTCCAAACTTGGTTGTTTTCCTGTTAAGCATTATTTGAGCCATTCATAGCTGATTATCTGATCATCTGAAGTTCGGGTGTTGTCTCCATCATGCGTTATATGTTTGTGAATATGGGTTAAAATTGTGGGAGCCATTCTGAATGAAGTTGACTTATTCCTTGGGAAAGCCCATAGACATACAGTTTTCTGTCAAATGGTTAGCTCTACAGTTTTCACATGATGGACCATCCATCATTGCATGTGCTCTTCTCGTTTGTGATTTCATCAATAGCTCTACCTGCTATGTTAAAGCTGTTATCTGCGCGTTTGTAGATGCTGTGCTATCTAATTCATACATCCCAGATGCTCTCGGTGGTACCACTCTTTCTAATGAAATCATTTAATGTGTAGTGGCAATTAACTCAAATAAATACATGGTTTGTTGTACTGATTTTCTATTATCGATCTACCAGCAAATGAATCCACCTGAGATTTTGACAGTGGTGAGAGTTCGGTGTAGAAATATTGCACTTGATTACCTATTGTGATTCTATGATTTGGACATTTTCGCATCAGCTCTTTGAATCCGTTTCATGCCTCGTGATAACTCTTTCCATCTTTCTGTTGGAAAGTTTGAATTTTCAATTTGATTTTAGCTACTTTCACTGTGGGAAGAATTTGTTGCAAAATATTCTGATCATTTCTTCCCATTTAGTAATGCTTACATGAGGTTTGGCGTCTAACCACTCCAATGCAGCATCCCTCATCATATATGGAAATAGTCGCAACTTAATAGCGTCTTCATTAACCCACGAAGCATGAAAGTTCTGATAATTTCTGAGAAATCTGGAGTATGTGTGTACGGATTTTCATGAGGTAGCCCGTAGAATTGAAGAGTATTGCTCATCAAATTGATCAAGTCTGCCCTTATCTGAAAATTATTTATTCTGAAATCTAGATACACAATACTAGAGCGCGCATGCGCAGCTATGGGCGTCAAGAACATTGAAACTCACAAATCTCCTTCATTTATTTCCCATTGCTCGTCCTGCTGATCCGGTGGCCCCACTACTCTTGAGGCCATTTGATGTTACTGTTTTTTTTTGTGTTCCTTATGTCTTCATCTGGAAGTACGTTCTATTTTCGAGCCAAACGGTTCAATCGTCACCTTGGGTACGGAGCATACAATGAATACTTTTTTTTTTTGTAATAAAAGAAATGAAAAGAAAATTAAATTAAATAACAGTTAAAAATAAAATAAACTAAGACTAAAAGTAAATAGGTCCCGAAAACGGCACCAAAAACTTGTTACGTTTTTATATTGCAAGTGTACGACATCGTAACAAGTACTATAGTGGACCTTTGAGTTTGAAGATCGTTCCAATGAGGACTATACTTTAGGACATGATCAATTTTTTCTAACTCCTATTTGATAAAAGTAAGTAAATAATTATGATAGTTGTGATTATTTTTCCTAACTACTTTTAACTAATTGAAAATATAAAAATCGCAAACAACGGATGATTGAATTGAAGATTCAAATATGAAATGAATATTAGGGTATAACAATTTCATCTATTGATCACCTTAATTCTTAATTCAAGATTCATAACATAATGTAGTATTTGATCGAATTCTTCTATTGCATTCAATTACTCCTCTCGAGTTCTTATTGAGCCTATTTAACTAATTAAATTCAATATCTCTATGTGAATCAACTTTAGTTAAACAAAATACTAATTCTAAGAATTCATATTATTACCGCAATAATTAGTATGGATATCTCTAAACGTTATACTAGTTTACCGGATTTTACTATATGGTCTAAATCTCAAACTCACATCTCGATTCGTATGAGACTCACATGATTATCAAATTAATGATCAACTAATTCAATACAATAAATTCATAGTAAAACCAACACATATAAGAAAAATCACAGAAATCTTGAATAGAAAAATAAAGGATCACTTCTTAATATAAAAATTAATTATTCATACTGTAAAAATAAAAATATGCAAAAATGGAACGACATCACTTCTTCCTACGCGTATGCCAAGCCAATTCTACTTTCTTTTCTCTCTGCGTGTATGTGTATTTTTTTCTCCCCTTGGCCACCTTTTTTGACTTTTCCCAACTCCAAACTCTATGCAAAAACTTATTTTTTTTCTTTTTCTCCTCTCTTTCTGTCGGCAGCCGTCTTTCTTCCTCTCTTCTCTCTCTCTCTTTTTTCTTTTTTCTTTCTTTGTGGCTCTTTTTCTGTCTCTTCTCTCCACAATTTTTTTTCTTTTTTAGCGGCTGTCTTTTCTTCTCCTTTCCTGTGCGTTTTTCCTCCTTTTTATACAAGTCTATTGAGGCACATTAACTCCAACCCATTTAATATATTGTTTCTTTCCAAGGTTTCATCTTTGGATTTGACCATTTTTCGTCACTTTTCATTTTTTCTCCGTTTCTTCATTAAACATAAAGTTTTTCTTATAGAATACAATATAATATAAATTAGGTAGAATTTTATCTAAAAGATAATAAAATATCATGATTTAGGGCCTCGAATAAGTGTAGAAACTATATTTATCAATAATCAACGTACAAGGGTTTGTGCAACTATGTTGACCTTTAATCTGAAATTTCAATATTCATATAGTATCGTAGTCCAAAAACATAAATTAATAATTAGATATATTTGAAGCTCAAACGAGTAGTCGAATTCCATAATTGTTATTCTCATATGAGTAGCCTACTTATAGGGACATGAGGGTAATACACTCAAGTGACTTAATTATGAAAATTGTAATAGAGATATATACTTAGGTTATTATTCTTAATTTTTAGGATTGAACTCGAAGACTCAAATATATTGGACTATTTTTTATAGTGTTGACAATCTCAAAATACTTATTTTTACCTTCTTTTTTTTCCCTTACATTTTCTATTGTTGGAGAGAGGACAATTTGAACTACCACATTGAAAGCAATGAACATGAAAACTTCATTCTCAAAGTATTATTGATTAAAAATTACAGATCTATACATCACAAATGATTGAGTGAATAGAAAATTTTATCAGTTTTGTATTATTTGTGTTATTGTTTTTGTTCTATGATCATGGATAATGATGATAAGAATAATACGGTGGAGGAGGAGGAGGAGGTGGCGGCCAAGACAGTGGTGGAGGTGGTGGTAAACAACCAAAAGCACTACAGTCCACAGGATGTGAATAAAAGGCTTTGCATTCCTCAGCTGATCGCTGTTTGGGCCTATAGGGTATACAGTTCTTCCTGTCATCTTTATCTTTCAACTTGAGGCATGAATTTGCTTCAGCGCAGAAGTAATTATTGGAGTATGTGAAATTCTCCAACCTCGGCAAGGAACAAATACTGTCTGGAATTTCACCCGAAAGTTTGTTGTGCGCGACATTTAGCTGCTCAATACTCTTCATGTTCCCCATAGATTTTGGCAGTGACCCAACAAGACTGTTATAACTAACATCCAAAACTGTCACCTCTGTCAACAATCCGATTTCTTCTGGCAAACAAGCAGTTAATCCAGTGTTGATGAGAATGATTTCGTTCAGGGTTTTTGCCATTTTGCCTATACTTGGAGGCAAACACCCCTGCAGATTGATGTTGGCCAGGACAATGACTGAAACGGTAGAGTTGCCAAGATTTTTGGGGAAAGTGAATTTGAAATTGTTGTTGTTTATGAACAAGGCATCGAGTTTCTGGTCAAAAAGTGCTGAAGGGACCTTCCCATAGAACTTATTGAATCGAATATCGAGGAATTTGAGTGAAGGAAGGCAAAGAACAACAGAAGGGAATTCACCAGAAAAAAGATTATTGCTTACATCAAGCTCATAGAGAAGACGAAGATCACGGAAACTAGCCGGAAGTGTTCCACAGAACTTGTTTGAGTTTATATGGAAGAGAGCAAGGTCAGTAAGGAGGCCTAACTCTTCAGGCAATGAACCAGATATGCCAGCATGGTTTAGGTCAATCCCGGCAACGGTGGTTACATCAGGGTCGTCCTGGGCCGGCGCGCAGTAAACTCCTGTGTAGTTACAAACCGTAGGGCCATTCCAGTTTGAAGTGAAGCCTTTAGGGTCATCTGTGATGGCATGTTTCCATGCTTGGAGGGCTATGAAGGCACTTTGCAACCTAGGATTTGGAATTGGTGGAGGATTATATGATTCTTGAAAAGAGGATTTCGGGAACAAGAACAAGAGGGATAATAATCCCCAAAGGTATAAATTGATATTCATATTGATATCTACACCTTTAAGGTTGATTGTATATAACAAGGTTTGATTAAGGTTGTAACCTACTAGATGTATATATATATGTGTGTGTGTGTCTGCGTTTAAAATAATAGAAAGCAAATTGGGTAGCTGCTGATGCATGCAAGAAATAAAAACCCAATTTGACTTCATAATCTAATTAAAAAGGTTTTTCTATTTTCAGTTTACTATATTTTTATTTTTGTATGGTTTTTCCCTTTTAAATTAAAGAAATGAACTGGCATCCATGGATAATATTGGATGGTTTTCTGTAACTTTCAAAGGGTTGGATGAAGAATAGCCAACAACAACACGGTTTTTAATATAATATTTGGTGGTGAAATTAAAAAATTGAATTGATCTAATCAAACTTCTTGTGAAAGGTTTTGGAGACCTATTCTTCTAATTAAAATGGTTTCACAAGATACCCTTAGGACACAGAATATAGAAATGGACACAAAATTCTAGTCTAGAATGTGTAACATTAATCTAGAGTCCAATTGTTTACGTATTTTGTGGGACAACTCGAGGGTTACTGGCGGAGTTGCCCCGGCGCATTGGTCGTAAGGAAGGAGAGAAGTTTTGAATTAATGAGACCCCACTACTAAGCCGTAGCCTGATAAATTCTACTTTTTAGTTTAAAGTATTTATATATAACCAAACATTTTCAAAGTTATTTTTCCACTCATACTTTTGGGTTGCCGTGAGTTTTGAAGTTAAGAATTAAGAATGTCCCTGTGCTCTGTTAATCTATTATTATATGTAAAACAAATTTAGCATTATCATTATCTATTTTTATGTTTTCTTTAACTAGCTACTTGAGGTACATTGCTTGCATTTTTGAATATAATGTTTGGTTAGGAATTGTCATTTTTGATATTAAAAACATTGATCCTCTTATATTTTATAGAATGTCTTGCATGCATTGACAAAGTAAATGATACATCCACGTGATTAAGACCTTAAACCTATTCTCCAATTATTTAAATCTTTCAGGATTGATTACTTCGTATATTAAGTTTAGTAACTATAGAGGGAGATTAGACAGACAACATTTGATCCCGTCAATTAAATTTTTGTGTATCATATCCCGTCCATTCAAGATGAATAATGAATACCAATTTATGTGTCAGATCCTAGTAAAAGAGTCATAAATTTTTGTATTTAATTGAATTTACAATTTAATGACGCAAGTGATGTCATATAGACCAATGTTAAAACATTAATAATGCTGAATAGTGTTACTCATTCATGATACATCTGAAAATGCATGTCCTCAAGTTTTATTCTTCCAATTCCAAGTCGAAAAGGGGCGTGATGACAAAAATTAACACTGTGTGGCAGTTGAACTCGTTAATAGCTGGAAAAGATTATTTATTGTGGTCTAACAAAAGCTTGCTTAATTAATCTAATTAATAAAAAAATCTTTGATTTGAGACTGAATTGCTTGTGAGATAAAACGTATTTAATTTAATCCCACTTGCATGTGGAAACTTGTGAAAGTCAGAACACCAATAGTTTGGTTGGAATTTAGATGATGAGGTAAGATAATGTGTTTTAATATTACGTAAATAAATAAATAAAATTTCTTTATAAAAATTGAATTCTTAACAATATTCACGGAATTTTGAAGGAAAAAATTGTCTTACAAAACTGTTTATCCTCGAGCTCTTCAAACGACAAGATGAATTAATACTCATTTTGTCCTTTAATGCAAGCATTTAGTCCTTGTTTCATAATCATTAAATTCATTTTTTTTTTTTTTTTTTGAGAAATATTTTGGAAAATGTGAGTTAAATAGCAAGAAAATATTTTAGATTTATCTGTAAAATATTTTGTTGTAAAAAATACACCGTTGAAAAGAAGTTTGAGAAAGAAAGAGTTTTATTTTAATGGGTGTCAAACATGGAATTAATTCTAATTCTCACCAAAAAAAAATCATTAGAAATATATTAAAATAGAGTCAACTACCAAATTCAGCAGACTAAATCCCTCTTCTATTAAAAGAGGGAACCCCTCCGTCTATTGTTCATTCGGGACGTATTTCATCTTCCCATTTTATCCCTTTTGAAATTCATAAGAAACAAAACGTTGGGGATTTGGTCAAAAATGTAGGCATTGAAAGGCGGCAGCTGTATTTTCGGTGAAAGGTGGTGGAATCCCTCCGTTTACTGATTTTATCCCTCTTTCATACCTCTTTCATAAGTCAAAGGTGGTTGTTTCTTCCATGCTAAGGTACATATACCTCATTCATAAAAAAAGTAGGAGGTGAAAGGCGGTAGTTGTTTC
This sequence comes from Fraxinus americana, assembly GCA_035079005.1. Taxonomy (NCBI): domain Eukaryota; kingdom Viridiplantae; phylum Streptophyta; class Magnoliopsida; order Lamiales; family Oleaceae; genus Fraxinus; species Fraxinus americana. Next base: position 13,607,264 of record CM068724.1, read on the forward strand.
TTCCATGCTAAGGTATTGCAGTGATTATCAATCGACTATAAAATATCATGTTTATTCCATGCATATATAAAGTATTGCAATATTCTCTCTCACAAATTGCGACAATCAATTTCACATTCCTCTATATTTCGTTATCTTCGCTTGCCTGTAATATTGGTGCCAAATCAAAAATAATAGGCCAACTCCCCACTCTTTCTCTCTCACTTTTTCTCAGTAGCGTCGTGAAGTGGCAAAACGATCTCCATCGGTAAGTGGTTTCGATTTTTTCGGTTTTGTTTAGCTTTATGTTTTCGTTCTTCCTTATCTTCCGTTAGGTATAGAGAAATCTTTTAGGAGGATTTTGTTCCAGGTTATAATCTGAGGTAAGATTGATTTTTGTTTAAATTTCATGAAGTTTCAGAAAATATCTCCTCTGTAATCCAACTACTAGTTTCGTGACTGATGGTGTGTGGAAGATTTTGCTAAAAAAAACTTTATTTCCAACAGATAAACTCTTCAACACATACACGAAAATTAGAATTCCTTTCGGGGGCAACGCCCCCGTGCCCCCACGATGGGCGTTGCCCCCTCGACCCCCGTAACTTGACCAACGACTGCATACGTATTATCGACATGCAATAGCTGTAAATATTGTGGTGCAATAAAAATTTATAAAGAAAGTAAAGGTTTCTGTTGTTCTGATGGAAAAGTTCATCTCTCTATGCCTGATTCATCTACTGAATTGTACAACTTATTTACTTCTAAAGAATCTAAATATATGGAATTTAAAAAAATTGCACGGGGATATAATAACTACTTTACTTTCATTTCATTTGGTGTCAAATACGACAAAGAGCTCTTTAAAGTATACCAAGGTATTTACACATTTAGAGTTCAAGGACAGGTATATCATTATGTAAACGAACTTATCCACTGAATAATAAGCTTTCTTATATGCAGTTATATTTTTATGATACAAATAATGAAATTCAAAACCTTATGAAAATTTCAGAGAACTTTGATGAATGTACTTTAATTATTCTAATTGAAATCCTGAAGGTAAATCCATATAGTAGATTCTTTCGGACTTTAAGTAATATGACTAAATTGCAAGATCATCAAATGCATATAAGATGCGATCTAGGACTTGATCAAAGAGTATTTAATACTCCTCCCTCATCTGAAGTAGCTGTTATATGGGTCGAAAACGATGAAAATGCTAATATTCGCTTTCGTGACATTACTATATATGGTCATTCTGGTGATTTACATAGAGTTCATTATTACTACGGTTTTTATGATCCTTTGTAATATCCTTTGCTTTTTCCATACGGTGAATCTGGTTGGCATGAGGCATTGGGAGATGCAGAAGAGCTAAACATTTGTCTAAATTTGTTCAATTTCCTAATACAATTACCTCTACAGCTCAATTTATTGAAAAAGAAAATCAAGGTTTGCAAATCTATGTTATTTTACATTCACCTAGGTTTTCTAGTATCAATGTTGTAAGCGAATGATGAATTCCTTTTTTGTAGTGCTGAATGGATCACATGTTTCTTGTCAAAAATATTATTTGTACAAATTGCAAATTAGGGCTTTCGGTAAGTCTATTTTACTTCATAGTGGTAGATTGCTCGAGCAATATGTTGTAGATATGTATGTTAAGATCGAAACTGCATGGTTAAACTATTTTCGTAACAACCAGAAACAAATTCGAGTTAAACTTTACCAATGTATTGTAGATAGCGTTGAAAATGGAGAGACAAGAGGGTAGAAAAAATTGGAAGAAAATTTGTTTTGCCTCAGTCTTTTACATGTGGGCCTAGAGATATGTTCAAAAGATATATGGATGCAATGGCTATTGTACAGTGTTATGGAAAACCAGACATCTTCTTGACTATAACATGCAATCCAAATTGGCCAGAGATTAAATAAGAACTAAAACACAACGATGAGATTTAAAATCGACCTTATCTAATTGTACGTATATTTAGATCAAAATTAGAAGAGTTGAAAAATAATTTATACAAAAAAAATATCTTAGGCCCAGTTGATACGCATATATGTGTTATTGAATTTCAAAAAAGGGGACTTCTTCATGCACATCTATTGTTAATTTTCAACTATGGCCACAAAATATGTTCTGCTCTAGATGATGATAAGATATTTTGCTGTGAAATTCCTAATGAAAACAAGTATTCTTATTTTCATTCTGTTATTGTTAAACACAATATGCACGGCCCTTGTGGACACCTTAATCCAAAAAACGTATGCATGGAACCAAACAAAAGTTGCAAAAATAAATACCCTAGGGATTATTGTAATACTACTATATTCGGTGATAACTCATATCCTTTGTATAAACGTCGTGATAACGGTATTTCTAATAAAGTTAGAGGTCAAATGTTAGACAATCGATGGGTTGTACCGTATAATCCTTATTTAAGCGCAAAATTTGACTGCCACATTAATGTTGAAGTATGTTTTTCTATTAAAGTTATAAAATATTTGTACAAATATGTGTATAAAGGATATGATCGTATTCATTTTTGAGTTTCCACAAATGAAACAGGAAAAGAAACTGACGAAATCTCAGCTTATCAATATGCTAGATGGCTATCTCCACCTGAAGTTATGTAGAGGATTTTTTCTTTTAACTTGGCGGAAATTTATCCAACTATTTATTCTTTACAGTTTCATATCGAAAATTATCAACAAATAAGATATGACGACGAAGATGATTTATCTACTATTATTGACAACGAAAATACGAAAAGAACAATTTTAACAGAATTTTTTGAAGTAAATAAAGCAAATGAATTTGCTTTCATACATTGTTGTATCGAGATTTTCTAACACATTGTGTTTGGAACTCAACTAAGAAGATTTGGACTCCCAAGAAAAAACACGTTGTTATAGGACAAATTATCACAGCGAATCCATCTAAAGGAGAACGATATTTCCTACGCGTTCTTCTCAATCATATTCGAGGTCCAACATTATTTCATGATTTACAAACTTTGAACGGGGTAACTGTTAGTGCATATCAAGAAGGAGCACTTTTACATGGTTTGTTAGGCGGAGACAATCATTATGAAAAATGTCTATTTGAAGCTATTATTTATAAAATGCATACTTCTTTAAGACGTCTTTTCACTACGCTTCTCACACTTTACAATCCTGATCATCCAAAATTACTGTGGGATAATTGAAAGTTTATATGATTGATGATTATATATATGAAAAATACCTTCGAGGACTGCTGAACTACGAGCTTTAGAAGACATCAATTCTATTTTAGAATCATCGAGTAAAAATATAAATGAGTATGAAATAGTATCATTCAGTGTAAATATAGATGAAAATGAAAGGTTGAGAAGAATGGTTACAGAGGAGACAACAAATTTGGATATAGAAGGAGGCTATGCTTGTACATCAAGCATAAATAATGAGCAACAATTTGCGTACAGTACAATTATGGAAAAAGTAAATTCTAAATTGAATGGATCTATTTCATCGATGGTCTAGGGGGAACTGGCAAAACTTTTTTTATATAAAGCTCTCTTAACATGTGTAAGGTCTCAAAATTTAATTGCATTAGCTACAACATCTTCTGGAGTATCTGCATCTCTTTACCTTGAGATCGAACAGCTCATTCAAGATTTAAAATTCTGTTGGAAACAATTGGGGAAGTTATCTGTTATGTTAGTAAACAATCAGCTTTAGCGACTTTGTTAAAAATGTCTACATTAATACTTTGGGATGAAGCACCTATGGTGAATCGTTGTGTCATTGAAGCCGTTGATAAAATGCTAAGATATATTACTGATTGTAATTTACCTTTCGGTGGAAAATTGGTCATTCTAGGAGGAGATTTCAGACAAGTTTTACCAGTGGTACCGAGAGGAAAAAAGAAGACATAATGAAAGCTAGCTTAGTCTTCTCTGACTTATGGCCTTTGTATTCACATCTACCGTTGGTTGAGAACATGCGAGCAAAATTGGATCCCACATTTTGTGATTATTTACTTAGAGTTGGAAATGGAACAAAGGAAGAACACAATTGTAACTGCATTCAACTTCCAAGCAATATAATTGTACCATTTGAGGATGAAATTATATCTCTGAAAATTTTGATAAATCATGTTTTTCCAAATATAGAAGCATATGTTGATAATTTACATACGATGGGAAATCGAGTAATTCTTACGCCTAGAAATGAATGTGTTGATCATATCAACATAATTTTACTTGATCAGATTCCTGGTGAAACTTTCACATATTATAGCTTTGATGAAGCAATTGACAAATCAGAACAGAGCCTACAGGAAGATTTCTTAAATACTTTGACTTCAAATGGTATTCCACCACATGAATTGAAACTTAAGATAAACTGTCATGTTATGTTATTGTGGAACATCAATCCTTCTGAAGGGTTATGCAATGGAACACGCCTTGTAAAAAATTTGATAAGAATTTAATTCTTGCTAAAATTACAACTGGTGAATATTGTGGAAAAATGTTTTCTTACCAAGAATTCCTTTTGTACCTTTGAAAAATGATCAAATTTCAATTCATTTTAAAAGAACTCAATTCCCGATTAGACCATGTTTTGCAATGGTGATAAATGAAGCACAAGGTCAGACACTTGATTACGTTGGTTTGTATCTTCCTGAACCAGTTTTCTGTCATTTTCAGCTTTATATAGCATTGCCAAGAGCTAAAACAAGCAAATCTTTAAAGGTTTTACTAAAACCATCAAGCACAAATAATTTACACAGTACATGTACGAAAAATGTTGTCTACAGAGAAATTCTGTCATTCATTCATTTGTAGAAGTACAACTTGTAAGTATTTGTCACATATCTTAGTCGTTGATTGTCATAATTATATTGCTGATTTCTGTTATTTCTTTTTTCTACAACTAATTTAGTTTTGGAATATTTCAGGTTTTATGATATTTGTATATATTTTTCACACTTACTTGGATTTATGGCAACATGATACTCTAAAGTTACAAACATGATGGAAGTAACTATAGCCAAGAGAACTTCGAAAAAGCTTGTGCCTATACTGTTGATAACAGGTTAATTATTATTACTTTTTGTTCTAATCATTATTAATGTATGGTATAAGTTTTCCCATTACCATAAGTCGTTTTAATTTCATCCATTTCCATTTTGTCTATGAACTTATAATCATACTTATGGACTCTACAATTTTTTACTTCAAGATATTGCCTGGTTTTGGAAGGTAATTTCTCTTGTATTCTGTTGGTACTCATTTATTTAAGAACTCTCTGTTGAATGTCTTTTGTCAATGAAGAGGCTACAGAAGACGAACTTTGCTCTCGAGATATTCCACACTTATATTTTTAGCAGGCATCGGTCCCATGTACATATTCATTTCTTCTTATTTGTTGAAGAGGTCACAAATACTAAAAAATGTTTGCTTATTTGCTCTGTCAATCAAATTAGTGGTTTGTTTCATTTTATTTTCTGCAAACACCAAAAACATACCAAGAAAAAAAATTTATGTAACACTTATAAAAGGACTATATAAGTTAATGATAGGAATGTAAAATGCATATTTTTCCCTCCTTATTTTATGTGCTCGTATGATTAATTAGTGTCAAAATGTACTCATTATGTTTATATTTTGATTGAGGTGGCAATCATATAGATATGACGCAATTTGGAAGAAATAAGCGAACAATAGTCAAAAGGAAAGAAAATGAAACTTGTGAATCAAGCATGGAATTGAGTTAAGTAACACATTGTGATGTCATGGAATGTTAGAAGGAGAATGAGAAGGAAGCAAGACCAAAGGGTAATGAAATAAAGTTTGGGATTTAAAGTAAATCAAATGGAAAATAATTTCTACCATGTAGTCGCACAAGCACCAACAGGAGATGAACAGTGCAAAATTTTTATAACCATACTGTCGCATGGGTTTATACCATGCTGTCGTATGGTTCATTCTGGACACGAATTTTCTAATTTCCTTATTCGAACAAATCTCTTATGGTATGGTATTTAGACGACCTATTTAACCCTAAACTCGTCCAAAACTAAGGGAGAACGCCTCCAAACTCCATTCTTCCTTATTTCTCTTAGATTCATGAATTGTAACTAAACTTTTACACTTGGTCGAAGGAAACAGAAGTCTCGGAACCACATATTGTGAGATCTAAATAGTTTTTCTTATTGTTTGATTTATATTTTACTTATTGAATGTTCTTCTGTATTTATTTCTATGATTTTTCCGTTTAATTGTTAGAGGGCCCGCTAGTTCATTGATTGTAACAATCTACCGCTAAATTAAACATCAAATCCGTAATTGTTTTATCCATTTAACTTATGAAGTACTAGGATTTGATAATTTTCTGCGATAGAGGTTATTGAATCTTAACAAAAATGTTTAAAGAGATTGAATGCAACCGCTGGTGTTTGTGTTATCTAGTTCATTGATTTCTCTATTGTGTAAAGCTGTTATTAAATTGAATCTTAAGTGCTGGTATGATGTTATTTAATAATTAGGGTTAATTAGAACGCTGGTTTCTATCTAACTAAAATTAAGGAGAAATATGAATCAATTCCAACGGTTAATATTCAAAATATGAATTGAATTATCCTTACATCTATGATTAATTGTGGATTTCCGACGTTGAATGTGGACTTAGACCAAGGTTAGTCTTTTGATTATTTTCGTTAACTTAATTTTTATTGTTATTAATTGCGTTATTTACAATTCTTTAACTGCAAAAACCCCCCATTCATTGTACGAAGCATAAAATATTGAATTACACACTCTTCGTGGGATCGACCCTTACTTCCACTACTACATTAGTTTTAGAGGTTAAGGTATTACTTTTGGGTGCCTGCGACAGCACACACCAAATTTTGGCGCCGTTGTCGGGGAGTGGTGCTAATTTATTTTTGTACTTCTTTAGTTATTTTATTTTATTTTTGAAAAAAAATATCATAATTTTCTAGGTTTTTAAGCAATTTATTGTTTTTAGAAATTTTAGCATATAATTTTATTTATTTTTCTTATTCTAGTTTTTTTAAACTTGTTTTTAATAATTTTTTTGAATTTTCTTGATAGTTTAAGGAACTTGATTGCAAATATGGCCGCCAATTCTCAACAATTCGGCACTAGACTCGACATGCCATCAAAATATGTTAATGAGGTAAATGTCTCATCCATTGAACAACAACTTGCGAGTCTAACCACTTTTATTTGTCGAATAGTTGCAGGTACTGTGTAAACAGCAAAAGTTTGTGGAATTTGTTCATTGGTAGGCCATCCAACCGATATGTGTCCAACACTTCAAGAAGAATCCGTTGAACACGTAAATGCAGCCGGTAGCTTTTCTGAACAACCAAGGAGGAATTATGATCCTCATTCAAACAAGTACAACCCAGGATGGACAGATCATCCAAATACTAGCTATGAGAATCGACAAGTGAATCAACTTATGAATCAAAATCGACAGAATTTCCAACAATATAATCAGCCATACCCTCCTAGACAACAACAAAGCCAAACTTCTAACTCTAGTATGTCTTTAAAAGATATTGTTAAATCTTTGGTCACTAACACTTTACAATTTCAATAGGAGAGAAGGGCTAGCATTCATTGTTTGGAGAATCAGTTAGGTCAAATGGCTAACGCGGTCAGTCGGTTGGAGTCACAGAATGCGAGAAAACTACCTTCTCAAATGGTAGTAAATTCAAGGGAAAATGTAAGTGCAATCACATTTAGGAGTGGCACGGGGGTTGAAGTTCTAGTAAAGATAGCCGCACATCATCGAAGGAAGAAAATGATGAATATATCACAGCAGAAAAGAGTGCTCCCAATGATAATGAGGTGACTAAGCATAAGTTTCTACCTCTTTCGGATTATAAACATATACCTCATTTCCCTCAAGTTTTAGTAGGATCTAGGAAATATGAACGAGGTCATGATGAGCTGCATGAAATTTTTAGTAAATGCGAGGTAAATATTCCACTTTTATATATTATTAAACAAGTACCTCGTTATGCTAAATTTTTGAAACAATTGTGCACAAGTAAGAGGAAAGAGAAACTGAAGGGGATTGAAAGGGTAAAAGTTGGAGAACAGGTGTCTGCAATTATTCAAGAGAAACTTCCTGCAAAGTGCACAGACCCAGGTATGTTTACTATTCCTTGCATGATAGGCGACACTAAGTTTGAAAAGGTCCTGCTAGATTCAGGAGCATCTATTAATGTCATGCCATATTTTGTATACACTTCCTTGAAACTTGGGCCTTTAAATAAAACTGGTATGATAATTCAACTAGCTGATAAATCTAATGTCTATCCTAAGGGGGGTAGTTGAGGATGTTCTCGTGAAAGTTAATGAGTTGGTTTTTCCTGCTAATTTTTATATGCTTAACATGGGCAATAGCAATCATACTACCCCTATCTTGTTAGGAAGACCGTTCTTAAGGACATCCAAAACTAAAATGGATTTTAATAATGGCACATTGATCATGTAATTTGATAATAAGATCATTAACCTTAATATCTATGATTCCATAAAATATCCGTATAATAATAATCATGTTCATTTTATTGATGTAATTGATCAATGAGCATATGATGTTTTCAAATTTGCTGATAAAAATAAATGGAGATTTGTCATTAATGAGCATCTTAGGGAGGAAAAAAAGGATTTGGCTTTAAACACTAAGTTACAAAGAACCGTGGCAGCATTAAAAGATCTTCCAAAGTCAGGTAACAGTTCTTATTTTGTATTACCAGTTTCTAATGAGAGGCCTCTACTTTTTGTTTTGCAAACTTCCATTCCGAATTTGAAGTTTCACCCCAGTCACTACAAGTATACATTCCATGTAGGTAGATGAACACTACCGTTATCATTCCTAATGGATTGGGTGCACCGCAAGGAAGATCGAAGCCAACCATGATAGACCTAAGTTAAACAAGGAAACATTGAGTCGAGCCAAAGACAGTAAACAAAAGCGCTGCTTGGGAGGCAACCCAATGGGAGTTCGTTCCTTTATCTTTTTTTTTTTCACATTCATATTTTAGTTATCTTTGTCTTTTTTTTTTGCGTTGCACCTTACATTGGGTACAATATAAATTTTAAGTGTGGGGGAGGAGATTTAGATTATGTTACATTTAGATTGAATTTAAATTTCAAAAAAAAAATTTGAAAATTTTTGCATGATTTTTCAAGAAGAGGAGTTGATGTTAAATGATTTTTTTTTTTTTTTGTGTATGCTATTTGCAAAAATTAATTAAGATTTTGAAGAACTCATAACATGATTGAATGAATAATTCTCCAACTTAGAGTTAATTAGTTGAGTAATTTTCTTTAATGATGGTAGTAACTAAATTGTGTAGACACAAAGCCTGGGAGATTTTGAGCCTTTAGACTGACATATCCATAACAGTCTCATTATTTTTTTTCATGTGTGATGTTCTTCAATGATTTTGTTTATCTAGAACTTGCCTTGATTTTCTTCAAGATCACATTAACACATGCATGCACGGACATGATTAAGGCCATCTTTGTTACATAAATTAGCTACATTAGCTAAATATCCTACCCTATAATTGAATTTTCCTTTGGTAAACCCCTTTGAGCCTTATTGCCTTTTCTTTGTGTAAACTCACGTTACAAGTTTTAATCCCATAAAATAATCTTTACCCAAGCCTTAGAGCTAGTGGAGTATTGTTCATCATCATTATATTTGTGGGTATGCAAGAAAATGGGTGTGGGGGTGTCAAAATTTTTTATAGAGTTATGATTGGAGGAAGGGAACATGCTTCAATTTTAATTCATAAGTTCCATTATTGGTGTAGCATTTTGAGTTTATATAAAAAAAAATGAATGATAGAAAAAAAAAAGAAAAAAAAAGAGAAAAAGTGATGAAGGAGAGTGATTTTAATGTTACAAAGTATCTATATTCATAACTCTCCATACATCTCAAGAAAGAGTTTGGTTTGTGTGGGATAGATGCAAAATGATGAAGCTATCATGTGGAGTGGTTGGTTTACAAGTCTTATGTATATGTTTGAGTTAAGTCTATTTATCTTTACTCCTCTATTTTCGATGGCTCTTGAGTCACATACCCAAATATTTCTTACCTTGGCCCTAAGCCACGTTACAACCATTAAAAAGTCCTTATGATTCTTGTAAAGCAAGTGATCTAAGTGGTGGCGAATGAGAATATATGCAAGCATATGGTAGAGAATCTCCATTCGAATGAATTGGAGCGAAACACTTACCTTTTAAACACATGAGAGTTGAGTGCTTATGATGGTCTACATATTTAGTTTACTCCATCTTTATATGAAAATGCTTGCTAATTGATTATGAGTTGTATGTGAATGTTTATTCATGATACATTATGTGTTTAGAAAATGGTTGATGGTTCTATGTTCATGGCATTACGACCTGAGATTTTTAGGGAATTAAATTTGAGTTTTGCTCGAGGACGAGCAAAAGCTAAGTGTGGGGGAATTTGATAGGAATGTAAAATGCATATTTTTCCCTCCTTATTTTATGTGCTCGTATGATTAATTAGTGCCAAAATGTACTCATAACGTTTATATTTTGATTTAGGTGGCAATCCTATAGATATAGCGTAATTTGGAAGAAATAAGCGAACAATGGTCAAAAAGAAAGAAAATGAAACTTTGGGGACCAAAATGAATTATTCAAAGGATGACCCAAATGGTGAATCAAGCACGGAATTGAGCTAACAAATTGTGATGTCATTGAATGTTAGAAGGAGAAAGTGAAGAAAGCAAGACCAAAGGATAAATGAAATAAAGTTTGGGAACCAAAGTGAACCAAATGGAAAATAATTTCTACCATACAATCGCACAAACACCAATAGGAGATGAACAATGTAAAAGTTTTATAACGATGCTGTCGCATGGGTTTATACCATGCAGTCACATGATTTATTTTGGGCGCGAATTTTCTGATTTCATCTCTTATGGTAGGGTATTTGGACGACCTATTTAACCATGAACTTGTCCAAAACTAAGGGAGAACGCCTCCAAACTCCATTCTTCATTATTTTTCTCTTAGATTCATGAATTGTAACTAAATTTTTAACTTGGTCGAAGGAAACGGAAGCTTCGGAACCATATATTGTGAGATCTAAATAGTTTTTCTTATTGTTTGATTTATATTTTGCGTATTGAATGTTCTTCTGTATTTATTTCTATGATTTTTCCGTTTAATTGTTAGAGGGCCCGCTAGTTCATTGATTGTAACAATCTACTGCTAAGTTAAACATTAAATCCATAATTGTTTTATCCATTTAACTTGTGAAGCACTAGGATTTGATAATTTTCTGCGATAGAGGTTATTGAATCTTAAGAAGAATGTTTAAAGAGATTGAATGCAACCGCTGGTGTTTGTGTTATCTAGTTCATTGATTTCTCTATTGTGTAAAACTGTTATTAAATTGAATCTTGAGCGCTGGTCTGGGGTTTTTTAATAATTAGGGTCAACTAGAACGATGGTTTCTAACTAACTAAAATTAAGGAGAAATATGAATCAATTCCAACGGTGAATATTCAAAATATGAATTGAATTATCCTTGCATCTATGATCAATTGTAGATTTCCGACGGTGGATGTGGACTTAGACCAAGGTTAGTCTTTTGATTATTTTCATTAACTTATTTTTCATTGTTATTAATTACATTATTTACAATTCTTTAAATACAAAAACCCCCAATTATTGTACGAAACATAAAATATTGAATTACACACTCTTCGTGGGATCGACCATTACTTCCACTACTACATTAGTTTTAGAGATTAAGGTATTACTTTTGGATGTCTGCGACAACACACACCACTTAATTTTATTCAAACTTCACTTGTGTTGTTACATAACATTCCTTTTTATTACCAGATTGCTCATAAAATGTTGAAACTTTACTTGTGATTTTACACTTATACTTCGCATTATATCTCGATGATGTTAACTTGCTATGATTGCTTACAGTGGGATCATAAATATGGCGTCTGAACCAATTAATTCTGCAACAAGTGACAAGCTTATTGATGAACATTGCTTTCTCAATTAGGCTTCAATTCTGTTAGATAGTTAATATTTTCGCAGAAGATTCTCATTGGATGTTGCTTCATTGCTTTTCATCTTGTTCAAGAATTATTTTCCCTTTCTCCGAAATATAATAGATGATTATTATACATTGTAAATGTAGAAGGGGCAAATTTAAGTTGGACCTTTTTCTTTCACTTTGAGTAATTTAATACAAGTAAATTTGTCAAATGCTACTGAAGTTATTTTTATCTTGTTGAGTCAAAAGTTTAATTTTCAAGACATGTTGATCGTTATTTAATTTAACATTGTGTGTCTGAATGTTGCTACGCACTTGACCACTATATTATATATTTTGGTAATATAGACAACTATATTTGTTATAAAAGATATAAAAGATGCAGTTGAAATAAAAACATTATTACCGGAATTTTATCAAAAATAACAGAAACTCAATAATCATACCAAAATAAAAGACATAATTATGGAATGAACGAAATCTTGAGGTAAAAAGAAGAAAATAACTTCAATTGACAAAATATTTAGAAGTATTTTAGTATTTTAACCATAGCTATGGTTACGGTTATCGGAATCGCGCTCATGACCCCAGTTCGGAAATCTCTCTTCGGCGCGCACGTCGTGACCACCAGCTTGGCTGGGTGCGACTCATAACGCCAAAATTCGTTGTTTTCCCTTCTAAATCGTCAAATTAACTTATTTTCTTCTTTTTACCACAAGATTTCGTTAGCTACATTTTTTTATAGCTTGTCTACATTACCAAAATACCTAAAATAGTGATCAAGTTTATAGTTACATTCAAACACACAATGTTAAATTAAACAACACCCAACCTTTCTTGAAAATTAGACTTGACTTAACAAGATAACTTTTACTAGGATAATTTCAATTGCCCATATCTAACATTCAAGATGTAATTCACGATAATTTAACATATTTAACACACTAATGTTACCTTCAAAATAACTAGATGCACGGGTAAAAACTAGTTATGAAAGAAAATGTATGATCTCGTCAACTTATATGTTATGGTCTTCTTAGAGTGGATTGGAGCTAACTAAACGTTTAAAATGAGAAAAATTCTCCCCCAAAAGAAGACAAATGAGAAAAAAATGTTATTATCATTAGTAAAAATTGTTTCCTTTTGTTTTCATTAATAAATTTAAAATCAACTAGACAATTATGCGAATTTATTTTATACTTTTGCACTATTCATCATTGTTACTCGAAATTCGACGGTGTAGCTAGCCAACATATTCTAACTCCTCTTTCGTCGCATGTACGCTTGGACAGTCAAATTAGATAACTCTTGACTGTAACTCCGATGAGACTCGACGGTCGTAGATACTTTGATGCTCAAGTCAAATGATGAAGAAGATGTATAATTTGGGTGTGGAAAAGATACAATGGATAAGAATGGTGGGTGTCTAGTTGAAGAAATACAACGTGAAATATTGAAAATATCCAAGATTGAGCCTATTGTTTAATTTCTAGAATTGCATTATCTTTGAAATATACCAAGTGTGAACTTTTATTCTAAGAGGGTGGAGTTCATGTTCATTCGATGCTTGTCACAGTCTCATCCTAATGACACATAGATCAAGCTTGAAATGTGTGAATTACTAGTCATATGTGTTTGATCATCTTAAATGGACTAAAAAATAGCTACCCTATGACACAAGCCTGCAATATGAAAAATAGGCTAAAAACTTGATTAAATGCATAAGTTGTAGGGCTGTTAAATCTGTCTGATGTATAAAGCACCTTTGTATGGAGATCTCTTTGGTTGTAGCAATGTTTATAAAGATGCCTTATCAGGAAAGGCCAGTCATATCAGAAATCCATTAAAGCAAGATGTACACCTTCTCCTTGGAAGTAATGCTTCGGATACAATTCCATCACTTCGGATGAGGCACCTCAACTACCTCACTCAGCTCTTTAATCGATTCGAAGAAAGCTTGGACCTTGTGTGACTTCTTGCTTTTACCGAGCTATTTGTCACGTAACATGCCTCTTTAGGACGAGGTGTAACAATAATCCTCCAAATCAATGATTGAATATTTATATAAGGTATGAACTTTGGTTGTTCGTGTAATCATCACATAGGCCAGAAATAGTGTAATGAGGAATAAGAAATACAAAAGAATCAATTAAGAATTGCACTAAACTATGAGCTGGTTGAAAACAAATGAATACCCTGTTGGTAATCTATGGGCTTAAGACTTACAAATGGCCTCTATGATAAGATAAGTGATAAATAGCATCAACCCCAAGTAATATTGGTATAATTGGAGAGGCAATGAAATAGTAATCTTCGCAATTCGCTATAAAAGGCAAAGTGGTGGCCATTTTGCCGATACTCATTCCGAGGTGACTTTAAGGCTAAGCGATGTGGTATGGGTACAATCCCCCAAGTCTATATATGAATATTTATGTAAGGCATTGATTTTGATTGTTTATGAAGTTTATATAATGGGATGATGAGTACCAGAGTCCCTTGTAAAGGTAAAATCCCATATGCAAGGATGAAGCCACCTTGCATAGGCGAAGTTTGTACAGATATCTGACTCTACAAGAATATCCCATCATCGTCATGGCATTGTCAAAAAGAAATATGTTGAAGAAATTAGGGTCGATGTAGTCTATATAATCTACTTTGCCATGCTCATACACAAAATTTCTCATCTGTCCCAATAAAGCTCCACCATGACGTAGAAATATGCTAAAATACATTGTATTTTCCCCTGAAAAAATGAAAACAAAAAAAAATTAAGCCATTTCCCTTTTTTTGTTCGAGCAATGCACAGGTACAAAACGATCTATTACACAGCACGATAACTTCCAAGTTATCAAATCAAGCAAAATTTTCACATTTTCCAGTACTTGATGACAATCTATACACACGACTTGTAATCGTATTGTTTCATACCGCAAATAGGATTTTCATGGCGCACACTTACCGTATATAGGTTAGGGAAGAGTGCCTCGAATATGGGCTGCAAAATCTGATGGAATATCATCATCTTCTTCTTCGTATCGGTTGTCTTCTTCTTCGTGGGTTTGTACAGGTTCCATAATAGATGACGGAATGGAGTGTAACTGACGTTTTTTTCATTTTAAAAGGGAAAGTGCGTAATTTCGAAATTGCCCTCGTCTATTTGGTGGAAATTATAATTTTTTTTTATTTCTGGGGTCAACTAACGATTTTTGTGGTCAAACTGACGGAAACCGTTAGTGAGGACTGGATGTGCGATTTTTTTAAAAGTTTGTACCATGGGTGTTACAAACTAAAGGTTTGGGCAAAGTCTACAAATAACTGAAAGGTTTGATACCCCGACTACAATTTTCCCTAAAAATTTTGATCAGCACACTAGCGATGGAAGGATTTGGATTTGGTTGGGTTTAGGATAGATATGCCAGACTTGCTAACTAGTGCCAAACTCGCAAAGGTGATTAGGGGAGGATAACATTTGATAGTATCCTAAGGGCCAAGTTGATTCACTAGTGGGGGCTTTGGGTGTCACCTCAATTTCGAGCCAGGATAAGTAATTTTTCCTTAGAGGTATTTATATGATTTCAAATTTCATGAGCTCTTGTACCCAAACCTCATAAGAGGGCTTGTTACCCGAGGCCTAGGTGTGTGGTCCTGAGTGAAGTGATCCCTACGGTCAAGATGTGATTGCATTCTACCTTTTCTTTTAAATAGTGATTAGGTTCTATGGTTGGCTCCAAGTGCTTGGAGTCAAATGCTCGATTTGATTTGTTTTGCATGTGGTGGCTTTGGGCAAAGATATGTCATTTCATGTCTTCTAGACCATTTATCAACAAAAGCCTCCAACAAGGGATCGTCTTCAAAAGGATGGTTGAAATGAGGGTTGGTTTTGGGGCAAAGGTAGATGAAAAGTGATCGAGAGCATAGCCATGCCGATTCCAACCGTCCCTACCAAATACACTAATGTGAGTGAGCTCTGCTTGCAAAGTGGAGGTGGTGCAATTTGTATGCCTATTTTCTTAAGTATGTACTTAAATATCTTCGACTTTCTTGCAGATAACCTCCATTGATATGAGATCTCTGCTTTAGATTGGGATATAATTTGAATATACTATCAGCTTCCTATCCGAGCCATGCTTAACTCTGAACGACAAATATTGCGACGTCCTAAAAAATTCTATGATAGTTAAGAGAGGTAAATGACTCTCTTTTGCTTCGATTCTGTCTTTACCTTGATAACTTTTCAGTTGTTTACGCCTTATCTTTCCTTTGTTGAAATTTTTGAGTAGAAAATCCTCTTAAGGCCGAACATATCTTTAATCCATGAATTCGTGACAACAAATCAAGAGTTGAAGACGTCATCTGTTGCCCATAAGTAGCAAAAGGACTAACTAGAGCGCGTCGATAAAGGTCTAGCACTTGATTCTAGTGTTGATGAGGATATGCCTCTTCGAAGGCAAAAGAAGAAGAAAACCTTATCACTTGGGGCCTCTTCATCCATACCAACTGCTACAACTCTTCCATTTTCTGCCATCTCCATCAGGATGTATCGAGACTTGCATAAAATAGTCAAATCTCTTGGCAAGGCCTTAACCGAAATGAAAATATAGAAGTGGCAAATTTAGGTTATCCCTTGCCGAGACAAAATAGTTAACTTATTTAATGAGACCT
This sequence comes from Fraxinus americana, assembly GCA_035079005.1. Lineage (NCBI taxonomy): Eukaryota > Viridiplantae > Streptophyta > Magnoliopsida > Lamiales > Oleaceae > Fraxinus > Fraxinus americana. The sequence goes on from CM068724.1 coordinate 13,624,001, forward strand.
TAGCCAAAGTGAGGAAAAAAAATAATGCTCTTGTAGGTTACCTCTTATCAAGACTTGTATAAAATAGTCGACTTGCTTATCGAGGCCTTAGCTGAAGTCAGGGAAGAAGAGGTAACTTGTGCAAGTTTCTCTACCGAGATATAAAATAGTCGACTCACTTGGCAAGACCTTAGCCAAAGCGAAGAAATAAGAGGTAGCTTGTGCAGTTTATCCCTATCGTGACTTACATAAAATAGTCGACTTGCTTAGTAAGGCCTTATCAGAAATGAGGGAAGAAGAGATTGTTCATACATGCTATCCCATGTCGAAACTTACATAACGTAGTTGAGATGCTTGACAAGGCCTAGGCTACAACAAGAGAAGAAGATGTGACTTCTGCAGGTTACTCCTTATCAAGGCATAAATCATCTCACGAGTGAAAAATAAGTGGAAAAGGTGAGTAGACTTGTCTGTCAATGTTCTCGAATGGAGCTTTTTATATATATGAAATATATTTATAAGGATGGACAACTCTTCCAGATAATAGATTCTTTAATAAAACTCGCTTTTCAATGATATGGCTATTTTTCCCATCCATGTTTTCTATATTGTAAATACCCTAGCATAATTCTTCTTTAATACGATAGGAACCTTTCTAGTTAAAGCCCACTATACCAAAACTAGGTTCTTGCGAAGATACAAAAACTCTTCTCAGATCCAAGTCGCCTATGCAGAATGACCTCTCATTCATCTTGGCATTATAATAGTGGGTAATTTTTCTTTGATATGAAGCAAGTCTAACATGAGACTCATCTTTCCTCTCTTCGAAGAGGTCCAACTCCACACTTCCCACCTCATTGTTGTTGATTTTATGGAAGTGAATGCGACGAGGAGAGTGGAGTCCCATTCCATCCGGGCCTATAGACTCAGCACTATATGCTAATTGTTAGTCTTTCTTGTAATTTGGATCACTCATAGCACATAATGGATCTCATCAACCCATGTACCCTTAGAACTATCAAACATCTTTAAAGGGTATACTTCTTTGTTAAAATATGGCAGTACCTCTGAGATTTTAGTAATATGTCCTCACTTGTGGCGTAAGAATACAGTGGTTACATGACTAAATAATGAAAACAATAAGTGTGGAAGTACTACTTCCCTTACAATGAAAAGAAATGATAAAAGACAAATGAAAAGATGTAAAAAAGGAAGTACTACTTTTCTTACAATAAGAACTAATGCAAGTAAAGACAAATATAAGAATTAAAAATAAAAATCATACTCTAATGCTTTGCAGTCTATGTCTATCAATCTGCACGTGCCCTAATATGTCGTATTATGTCAGTTGCTTCATATATCTGATATCGCCGATGATCCCAATCATCTGCAGCAAGAACATCTTCAATTTGATTTCCGTCTCTGTAGATGTGAGAAACTCTATGTCTATCAAATGATAAGATGTCTAAGATATGTCCGAGAATGCCCTAAATAACTCATAGTCCTCCTCCTCTAGTGATGCAGTGAATAGATACTATAGAATCTGACTCAATCCAAATGTCTGAAAGACCGAGTCCTTTAGCTAGTAAAATTCCATCAAGAATAGCCCTAAACTCTACCTTTAATATCATGTACGATCCGTACGAAACTGAGAAAGCCATAATACAATGTCCTGCATGATCTCTATTAATGCCTCCCTCGCTCGTAAAATCATCCTTGACGCATCCATCAGTATTGACCTTGACATATGCGACTGATGGAGTGTACCACCAAACTAGAACGAGGGAGAAGAAGAAGGGGGTCTAGAGAAATACCAAAGATGGGTACAAGTATCAAATCCCTTTGCCAATGAATAGCTCGAAAAAGTCTTCCCACATGAAGAAAATGGATCATGCGATAAACCCTCCAAATGATACATCTGGCCACTATGCGGATCCTCCTATACTACATCATTCCTCTCGATCCATAGAAACCAAAATGTCAGTAGATGAATGATAGTACGAATGTGTCTACAATGACCATACTGTCCAGAATATCTCCTAACCTCCATCGACATCATCTCCTAAACTTATAGGTATCTGAAAAATATTCTCAAAATGCTGCCATACATGATCGGAAATGCTACTCCTAGTGAAGATGTGCCTAATAGTCTTAGTCTCGAAACAACACTAACAACAAGAAGCCAACTGACATCCAATCCTCCTCTGAATAACCACATCTACTGGAATGAGATCTTGCCATAGTCTCCAGCAAAAGAATGAGATAGTAACTAGCAAAATGGAGCTCTACAGTAATCGATATGAATCCTGATACTGGCGTCCCGTACAAGCTACCATGTTGACTTGTAGCGAAGCTATCATTAGATGTATTCCTCCAAACAATGTGATTCGAAACATTTGTACATAAAGGTATAACCCTTATTTGTACCGCCATAAGAGGAGGGAGAACCTGTAATAAACGTCCTATATCCTACCCAGTATCATCAAAAAAATCATGCACCCTCGCAGATGTGTGCTGTCCATGTAGGAATAGGGATGCCTCGTGGTCTCACCCATCTAACAACCATAACAAAAGAATATTTGACCAGGTCTAAGGTGCCATGAAATCTGTGACTCTATCCGAGGCCCAACTAATTTCAGCATTTTCCAAGTAAGAAAAGTTGGGTAGGGAATTACTGCAAGTGAAGAATGTGTCCCCATACAATACTTACCCAGTAAAACCTGGGCCCAAAGTGATCTTTGAGAATGGAATAACCACCTAAGATTCATAGAAAAGATGTCCACCACATCATGTAATCTCCTAAACCCTAAACTGCCCTCATCAGTTGGAAGGCAAATTTCATTCCAACTCCGCCAATGTAAACGTCGTGCCTGCTCTTTGGAGTCCCACAAGAAATGTGCAAAGATGCTCTGGAATTTTTTCATGATAGTCTTATGGGGTTGCATAATTTGAAGAAGATGTAATGGCATGGAAGAGAGCACTGAGCTCAACAAGGTAATATACGGGCCCCATGTGACTAAAGTTGTGATGCCCAACCTGAGATCTTATTCCCGATCTTCTAGATAAGGTCATCATAAACGAAGCTCATCTTCCTTTAAATAAGGGGACCCCAGATAAGTGAAAGGCTGTCCCCGGTGTCTAAATCCAGTTAAAATCTCCAAACGTCTAATTTGACTAATAGATGCATGTCTGGGTGGTATAAGTTTGCTCATGTCCCTATTCACCAACTGACCAAAAACTCATAATGCTCCAGACAATCAAGAATCCTCCTGATAGACTTTTTCTGACCATTGATGAATACGATCATATCATCAGTAAATGAAAGGTGTGAAACAAAATTACTACCTCCATGCCAATAACACATACTGGGATATTTATGAAACCTTTGAGTGAGCAGGTGTGAAAAGTAATCTAGAGCTATGATGAACAAGGATGGCGAAATGGGATCACCTTGTTTGAGCCCTCGCAAAGAGGGGAAAAACCATATGAGCGGTCATTTAAGAGTACAGAAAAATGACACTCTGAAATGCACCGTCTGATCCTATTGATCATCTGATCAAATTCAAATGCCTTCAATACATAATAAATGAAGCCCCAGTCCATGCGATCATATGCTTTAGCCATGTCTAGGTTCAACATAGTATTACCCCCTCGCACTCTAGCATCTAAAGTGTAGAGAAGTTCATGAGCTAATAAGACATTGTCCACAATCAGGTGGCCAAGGATGAATCCACTCTATGGAGTAGAGATAATGCGTAGTAATGGTGTACTCAACCGAGTGTTCAAAAGCTTAGTAATAATCTTATTAAACACTGTACATAAACTGATGGGTCAGAAGTCAGCCTATCTACAAACAACATCCTTCTTAGGGAGCAATACAATAATAGTAGCAGCAAAACCCCGTGGAAGATGATCGCCATCAAAGAAGTCCAAAACTGCCCTATAAATGTTGTCTTGAATAATGTCCTAGCAATGCTGGAAAAATAGGGATGAGAACCCATCCAGGCCGACAACAATGTCAGCATCTATACTGAAAACCACCTCTCGTACCTCATAAATCAAAAGAGGACGGTTTAGTGCCAATTATCATCCTCCATCAAAAGCCCAAGGATGATATCAAAACGAATTAGGTCCAAAGGCTCTGTAGGAGTAGATAGAAGACGAACAATGTTAACTGAATTCTTTAAAATGAATATTTCAAATCAAAAGGCAAAGACTTTACTTTACAAAGATTTTCCTACATATTTTGTTTGAAATGTGCACATGAGAATTCGGAGTTTTAGAAAAAATAAAAATATTATTGATAGAATAGTCACTGCTAATCCATCTGAGGGTGAGAGGTACTTTTTAAAAGTTTTACTAAATCATATTAAAGGACCAAAATCTTTTGAAGATTTGAAAACAGCTAATGGTATTGTTTTGTCTACTTATCACGAAGCAGCATTTTTACATGGTCTTCTTAGTTGAAATAATCATTTTGAGATGGGTTTAATTGAAGCGATTGCTTATTAAATGCCTATATTATTGCATCAACTTTTTGTTAATGTGTTGACTTTATGTAGCCGTACAAATCCAAGAAGTTTATGGGACAAATTTAGGTGTTTTATGGTAGAAGATTATTTACATAAAGGTCTAATAGAACATGATGCTAAGATGAAAGATTTGCATTGTATAAATTCTTTATTAGAACCTGTTGGTAAAAATATAAATGATTTTTTCTTGGTAGATTTTAATGTTATTGTAAATGATGATGATATGGTTGAAATCATGCTTTCTGAAGATAGTTCTTATATTAATGTTGAGTTGGACATGCATTTTACTAGATTTTAAATAAAAAGCAACAGTTTGCTTATGGTATTATTTTAGATTGTGTTTTAAATGATAAGAATGAAATGTTTTTTGTTGATGGCCCAGATGTATTTATACAAGGCATTACTTGCTGCAATAGGATCTCAAAACCTTATTGCATTAGAGATGGCATCATCAGGAGTAGCTGCTTCTTTACTACCAACTGGTCGAACTGGTCATTCACGGTTTAAAATTTCGCTTGAAACAAGTTCTAATATGTGAAGTTCGGTAAGCAAACAATCTGCACTTGGTAAATTTTTTAAAATAACTAAACTAATTGTATGGGATGAAGCACAAATGGTTCATAGATGTGCTTTCGAAGCTTTACTGAATGTGAGTTACCATTTCGTGGAAAAGTCATTGTGTGTGGAGAAATTTTTCGTCAAGTTTTATGTGTAGCACAAAAAGGAACAAAAAACGATATAATGAAGGCAAGTTTTTTTTTTCACATTTATGGCATTATTTTACCCAACTACCATTACTCCAGAATATGAGAGCTAAATTGGATCCCTTTTTTTTGAATACTTCCTAAACATCGGAAATGGAACTGCGAAAGAACATTCATGCCACATGATTAAACTTCCTTCACATATTATCATAAGATGAATTTTAAATCATTGAAAGAATAAATTAGCATTGTGTTTCCCAATTTTCAGACATATGGAGACAATTTGAATATTATGATGAACACAATTATTTTAACTTCGAAAAACGAATATGTAGATGTAATAAACAATATGTTACTTAAAGAAATTCCAAGAGAGATATTTAAATATTTTAGTTTTGATGAAGTCATTGATAAAAGTAAAGGATTTATTCATGAAACAGTCTAACTCAAAATGGTATCCCTCCACATGAACTTTATTGAAAAGAAATTACGTGGTTATGTTGCTTAGAAATATTAATCTTTCAGAAGGTTTATGTAATGGGACTAGACTTATTTGTCGTGAGTTTAAACGAAATGCTATTTTAGCTGAAATTAGAACAAGAGAATACTGTGGGAAACAAGTATTTGTACCTAAAATTTCATTCATTCCACTTGAAGGTGATAAACATTCGGTACCATTTACAAGAACTCAGTTTCACATATGTCCTTGTTTTATAATGACTATTAACAAAGCTCAATGCCAAACTCTTCATTTTGTTGGACTATATCTTCGTGAACCTATATTGTCACATGGTCAACAATATGTTGTATTGTCCAAATCTAGAACAAGAGAAAATATAAAGGTTTTAATTAAACCCGCTGACAAAAATAAATCACAAATTTATTGCACCAAGAATGTTGTTTATCATGAAATATTGAAATTAATACATACTAACTAACAATTTTTGTATGCTTATAATGTTTTCTAAAAGGTTTGAATTTATGTTTCTTAGCTTGTTTTCAATAAATACAGATGCAGCTAATAAAATACAGCTTCTCATAGTTAGAATTAATCCATATTGTTAGAGATTCATCATTAAAATACTAAATGGAAGTTTTAAGCATATGGAACTTGAGCAATTCATTCTACCTTATCTAAAGTTATTTAGTATCAACGGTTTTTTGGAAGTAGTTGTTCAAAATACAGGTCTTTTTATCTCTATTGAATTTCAAATTTTTCGAACGACTAAGACAAATTATTTGGTCTTGCAATTTACTACATCTGACCCTACAAAGAAGCAGCAGCAAAAGAAAGTCGGGATTGACGATCACGGAGGAGATATGATTGTTGATAATCAGCCTGAAAAAACTGAGGTCTGGGGCTTAGCTGGTAATTTATTTCGCCCAGTTTATATTCATTTACGTTAATTCAACACTCTAATGTCTGTGATTTCTTCTACATTAGTCCTTTCTCGTAATTCTTTCTTGTCAGGTTGTATTTTCATTCTATGTATGTTTATTGAATTTTGCACTTTCTGATAATCTTCAAACTTCATTTGCTTGACTAAAAAAGAAGAATGGTAAACTGGTACTTCTTAGTTTTCTAATATTATCTAAGATTCTGATTCTGATGGAAAACAAAATATTTTTCAACAATTATTTATATTTTACATAATTGCCAACTGTCTGATCTTTTAAGTGACGAAATAAATAACGTAAGCGACCATTTGGATGGACTACACTTTTTATATCTTCTTTTCACTAGATTGTGAAGCTTCTTAAGCAATTAATTTATGATCTTCTAAATTTTATACATTAGAAAGGAAAAGGAGGAAAATGAGATTCATATCTTCAACAATTTTCATGGAATGTAAGTGATACGGACTCTGAGAATAAGGAAGTAAGACTTATACTTTTTATAATCAAATCGAAGTTCTATATAAAAGCTACATGTAAAATGGTGCAAAAATCTTTCTGTCACTGCATAATGTAACATGTTATACTACAACTTAGTCATCCATTTCGTCTTATAGGTAGATTTGACTTTGAAAATCTTTATTTTTTACAGTTCATTCTTAATTAGACGTGTAGCGTTTTAAGAAGATTTTACCAGGTAATTTTTCTTCTTACTAGTTTGACATGCACGTGGCTATTATTTTTTTTTTATCAACAAAACAACGTTTTTTCTCCTTCTTCATGTACTCTCACATGCCAAATTCATTTGTCTCAGCTTTTACAATATCCTCCCTTATCTTCTCTTTTCCTTTCGTTTCATTTTCTAAAAGTTGAGACGATTCAATTTGCCTTGTGGGAATATATCAAGGAGAGAAATACCCACGTTTCAAGCTGAGACGATTCAATTTAATTTATAGTCAAAAGGATATTGTGTGTTCTCATTGACACAGAGAAGCATGAGAGTATAAAGGTATAAATACTTTTCAAAAGTGAAATATCATATGTAAACAAATTATCATTCATATTTCTCCGATGCATCTCAACATTATCCAATTTATAGAGAAAAATAATTTTAAAAAATAGAAATATTCTCAATAAATTACTTCATAGTATTCATCCTGGTAAGTTTTATTCTACATCATTTTGACGAGTACCATTGTCATTGAATATACTGGTTGGTGTGGAGAGATGTTTAAACGAATATCCAATGTAGGATGCTTCAATCACAATGTACTTTCTTCAAATGCATTTATTTTGGTTGTGAATATTTCCTGTGTTAATCATCTCGATGTACTTTTTAAAAATAAAAAATAAATAGAAAAACATTATAAATGTATTTTTGTAAAATGACTATATTACTGCATTATTTTCTTCATTTTCAATAAGTAACAAAAATGTTTACTTAAACCTCTGTTTGTCTACCATTATTTCAAAAAATTGTTTGCTACAGTAAAATTATCCATCACACATTCCCCCAATAAAATATTCTACACACAAACCAACAAAGTTAGTTTATTTTTTAACCAGACATTCTCCAAAAAATACTATTCATTACTCTATTTTTCTCCCAATAATAGGAGACAAACACAGTAAATCTTTTCTTCTCTTAGACTAAAAACAAAAAATATATATTTTTCTTCATTTATGTTATTTATAAATAGTTTTTTTAAAAAAATATGTAAAATTGAATTTTACATGAATCTATATGAACAATTTCATTTAATAATAATAGCTTACGATTCAATATAAATGTAGTAATATTTTTGTATTAGAATTTATTTTCTAAAATGTTATCGTATGGTTTTCACTCAATAATCCTAATTAAAGCTTCAACAGTCAACTGATTGCCTGCCTATATCTGTCTCATAATTTCAGGATTGATTTGGCCATAAAGTATGGATAATGATAGCATTGTACCGTGTAAGTACTGATATTTCTTGTTTTTTATTCAAACTTTGACAATTTATCCGTGGCATTTCCTCTACAAATAATGCATTAATAATGCTGCTCTACCAGACCTGTAAAAAGCTTGATAGAGCAAAAGTTCTCACATGAGGTGGAGGACCTTGAAGAACAATACCACCATAAATCATGTCAAACAATCAAAAGTGGAAAGTTAAGGTTATCGTAGTAGAAAAACAATCATCAAAACCTTCAAAGCAAGGCAATGGAAGATACTAATATCTGATCTTAATGGATACCTAGGTAACTCTTATTGAGAGAAATAAATATTACATTTTTTACATATCTTAAATGCTTTGGTCCAATTAAGTGTTACACTTAGTTGTACTTTGTTGTCTTCATTTAGTAACTATTACAATTTTTTTACTATGTTTATACATTGTTTCCTATTTCTTATCTATGAACATATGTGCACTGTTATTTATTAAAGTTCACTTTTTTTAGGGTAATACTATCCAGGCTACCTTATATGATTCCAATATCACTACTTTTGAGGATCAATTTGTTCTTGGAAAAATTTATACAATTTCAAAAGCTTATGTGAAAAACAATGCGACAAACTACAAATATTCAACATGAGCTCTTCGGTGAACAATATCTAGAGAAACTCGTGTTCAAGACTTGAATGAAGATAACCCGGAATTTGTTTTCTCAACTTATCAGCTGACTCCTCTCCATGAAGTTGAACAATACATGGATACAAATGTTGATTTAAGTAAGAAACCGCACATTTCATATATTTCAAATATTACTTATTCCGATCTTACAAAAATATAATTAGATTAATTTTTTTAAAATATTTATGTTTACAAAAAATAAAAAGAGAAGATAATAATTCTTTTTTAATTTTTAGATGTACTTGCAATTGTAGTGTACATGACACCTAAAAGAATGATTCAATCAAAAGATGGCAACCAAACTTGAGTTCAGGATGTCATACTTCTAGATAGAAATTTCAAGATAATGATGCTTACAATCTGGGACTCATTTGTTGATAGAGTATGTGTATTAATGGCAGACAACATTGAAAAAAATCAATGATCTTTGCAACACATGTCAAAGTTACATCATTCTTTGGTATGTTTGATTATATAATTAAAACTCCTCACAAGGCATTATGTGACACTTTTCATGTGTTCTCCATAATGATATTACATATGTTTGAAACTATCCACAAAAGTTCGTAGCACCTTCTTTGTAAATACACTTTTCATTGCAGTAAAAGAAATGGCACGATGGTACGTATGAGTTGCTGTATTTTGTTATCCTTTTTTTCCTATTACACATGCATCTCTATGCACATATCATTACTATATTTATATTTCTTAGCTGTTTGAACATTATTCTCTAAGGGTTAAAGCAAATTCCGATAAGATGGATGATTTGGTATTGAAAAAACCATACATGGAAAGAAGTCCCACAAATCTATCTCCACCCGTGCGCAACAAATTCACTCCAATTCAAAATCTTCAGAGGTGCCTCTTAGCTGTAATTTGTCAAATTAAATCTATTGTCTAAACAAATTTTTATTCTTTTACTCTTTATTCTTTTCTCAACATATGCATATATATAGTAAGATATGCTCATTATTGTCCTTTATTTCTGCTCATGACTTGTGTAACTCTAGCACTACAACATTCATATTGATAGTAGCGCAAGTTTTATTAGGCCAACGGTATAGCAATCGTAGACAAAATTGATAAGAAATCTTGGTACATGGCTTGCAACAACTGTTATCAATGATCAAATGTTGATTTTGGTGAAACTTATTTTGTATCTTTTGCAAGAATCCCAATTCTAAAGTTGTTCCTCGGTAAAATATAATGCCTATTCTTTTTTTCTTTATAGAATACAGGTAGAGCTTTACTTATATATTACTGTTTTTATTCCTTTGATTTTTTTTTATTTCCATGTTTCATTTACTAATATTCAATTCTTGTTCGCCTTAGGGCTAGAGCATATGTGCAATTGTCAGATGGCACAATGAACACAAATGCAATTGGTGAACCAACCGAAAAACAACTGCTTACAAGTGCACAATCCCTGATGGAGCAAACTAACTCTGTAAAAATTCCAACTTAACTTAAACATTTTGTCATTCTATATATGTTTTACTCAAGTAATATTAATAGAATACTTGAATAAAGTACAAGGTTGAGAGACAATCTTTGGAAATGTCATTCAAACAATGCAAAACACTGAACAAGCATTTTATTTGAAAATAACGCAAATTGAACCTAATTCAACAAGTTACAAATTTGGCATCATATCTGTAACAGATTTGGAGCATACAAGCTCAGAAGAACAAAGCCAAGTAAATGTAGATGCTCAAATTATGGTTACAACAGTTGGCAAAAATATTGATGTGGACTCTCAAGAAGATTGGTCACCTCGAGCAAAGAAAGCTCTTTTTAAGTCTTTCAATTGTACCTCAAGTTCAAAGGTGGATTCCGATGAAAGCAAAAGTTCAGGAATCTCTGGTTCAAATTCATTTGCTCCAAAAGAAAAAGTAGAGTAAATGATGATTGAAATGTTTTTTTTTTTTTTTTTGAAAACAAAGTATCACATGACTATGAAGTGGGTTTTACTATTCTCTTTTGCAAACTATATGTAATTGGAAACTATCAAAAATATGTTATTGTTGACAAATGATGTATGTACAACATGATACCCACACAATTCATGTTAGAAACTAGTTCTTGTTTTGTTTGCCTTGTGTATAGCTGGATAAGAGAATAGCTGATGTATCTGTTGCAATTGTCAACACTAAAGAAGCCAGTTTCTACTCTTCTTGTGTTCAGCTTACTTTAATCCAAACAAATAAGTAGCTAAAATGTGCCAATGAATAAGTAATTCATCTCACATTTAAGCACCTAAACATATACGACGTATTCTAACATAAAATGATTGCATCATTTTTTATATTTACTTGTCAAAACTTACCAACAAGTGATTAACATACAGTATCCAAATAACAAAACAATAACACTTGGCCAACCATTTCAACATTTCATCAACTTTTGAAAAACGTTCAATTCATACGCTAATCAAAACAAAATTAATACAAAAATCATGCAACGCACGTGACATTGACTAGTATGTATGTATGTACGTGTGTATGTATGTAAAGAAGATAATGTTTAAATACTGTGTGTATTTGGCTAAGTACAGATTGGATCCACGAGTGAAATGAACCAGTCCAAGAAATCCCTTCAATTGTTGTAAACACACAACTGTGGCTGCTCCACCCATGAACCCAACTATTGTTGCATGGGACAGAAAGTCCACAATAAATCCAAGCTTGCGAAAAGTAGGAGAATCTAACATTATTTATCAAACATAAAGAAAATCTTCTCACATACATTTATGATATGTTTAGTGCAAATGTAAGTATTACAGTGAATAGTATTATCGAAAAAAAGTATGTTAAAAGTCTAGTTCAATGTACTTTCTAGTCCAATCCAATGCCACTGACTCTTTATTTGAACCCCATTATATAACATTATTATGCCCTTGTTTGGTTTGGATTAAAATATGGATAAAAATTTAAGACAAAGTTAGCAACTAATTTAATTTAATTATATATTTTAAGGAATTCATAACTTTTCAATCATACACTTCATCATTTTTTATTAAAAAGGATAAATAAATCCTAAAAAATTGATTTTTAGCTACACCAAACAGGAGTTATAGATTATAGAGAAATTTAATTACGTACGAACAAGATGCACACTAGTGGAAAGATGATTACACATCAAATAGTAAATAGCTTAACAACTGGCCATAATGATTTACTAGCTGAGCACTGTCTTACTATTTCTAGCATGGGATTTGTTGCAGGTGATAATAATGAAAAAATTGAGGAAGATATATTTTAGGGAAAGTTACATTTGGGTTCCTGACTTCGTAAAATAGATAACTTGATCTTCAACTTTTAAAATGGAGCATTTGAGTCTCAAACCTTTTACTTTGTAGTTTTGAGGCCTCCATTGGTTGGAAATCACACATTCAACAGTTAATAAGTCAAATTATATGTTCAAAGGTGTTATAAACTAAAGAGAAAAAGAAAAGAATGTAGAGAAGTCATAAACTTTTATATATTTTATTGAGAATCAAAATCTCATATTTATAGAGAAGAATTAGGGATGTAAAGGACACAACAATCATGATAACTATGGCCGCAGGAATATAATGATCATTCACTAATAAATATATAGTTAAAAACACTCCTTTTGAATGATACATTATAAAATATCCCCGTCATTAAAACTTTGTCAAGAAAATAAGAAAACTTGAGTTAAGGAAAAAGAGTACGGTTGCTCTCACTGATTTCAATAAATGAGTATTTTTGTATCGAGCCATTTATATCGTGTATGTCAATACCTTTAATATTACAATTTTGTTGAATTATGTTTCGTGTTGTCTTGTTATAATTTTCAAGAAATATTTTCATATAAGATAGTTATCAACTTTTGGTGAGTGTAGTAATATCATTGTTTGAAAAATAGATCTTATTCTTTTCTTCATGAGTCTCGTACACAAATTTATAATATAATCATAAAGTTATATGGAGGGTAAATGTGTTTTAAATTGTGTACATTCATTATAGAAAGAATATATCTTGTTAAAACCTTATTAGAAAAAACCATGTAGGAAAAATACTAATGACGGAAAAAAGTATATTATTCTTTTGAGCATAAAAGTTGTCTTATTGAGAACCTTGCTAGGAAAATCCAATAAGACAAAACATTGTCCAAGGAAAAAATACAACATTATTTATTCCATTCACGATATTATCACTTGAATTATATGTTTCGGGCATATTATTCTTTAAGGATAACATTAATAGTCATGCCAGATAAGTCGGCTATAATTGCATTTCAAATTTTATGCATTGTTAGGATCATAAAATATAGAGTTTGGATTGCATCCCCACGATCCTTACAAAATTCACCATATTGATTCGTGCATTACATATCACGAATTCATTTTCTCATTTTATTTTTACATAAGCATATACACCTTTACATTTTCGGAATGCAGGTCTAGAAACTTCAAGTTTCTCTAAATAATTCAGTTTTGCTAGGATTGTATCTTTTTATTTGGTCAATCATTTCTTTGATCGATATATTTTGAAGAACTTATTTTGATTCCTCGTGATTACAAGTTTGATGCAGGGCATCATATACAAACGTGTTGTCGATAACTTTTTCTTTTTGATTCTTTCTTTTCCAATCACATAATTTATTAAGATATCTCCACTTTCAATATTTCAAGTACTTGAACCTCTTTCGGAATTTTATAATTAGTTATGTCTATATACTCTCTAAGAATATACGTCTTCTAGTTGGGACTATATTTCTTATTTGCTCCTTTATTTTCGAGAGTTTCTCTCTTTAGAATCGAATGTCACAACACTTCAGGCGCGTCATTTATATAATACTAATAATGTCATTTTTAGACCTTAATACAAGATGGAGTATCTATAGCTGATATATCAGATTTTATAAATCTCTTATAAGTCACTAAGTGTATCTTACAATTGAGTTATCTTTAATAATGTCTAATGTAAGGATGTGGATAGCACAATATGATGATGTATTATTTTCAACTACTAATTTCCTTCCCTAATGCTGAGAAAACAGTACAATCAAAATGGAAGTGAACAAATTGCATTATAGAATATCACCCGTTAGAGTTTAAGATATTTTATAAGGGTTCAAACTAAACTTGTATTTTCAGCAATCTTTAATATTCATATCAGTGTACCGCGTTTGAGCAATTATACATAATTGGGCTTTCAAAAATCATTAGATGGGCGATATTAGGTTCTAACCATAAGTCAACTATAACATGGAGAATTTGATGTTGGTATGATGCGTTATAGCATTCCTTAAACAGAAATGGAAAGTATGTTGTTCTCAATAGTAATGACAAAGAAACTAATTGAAGGTGTTTAACAAATAATAATGTTAAATTATTTATTATCATCCCTATGAACACTTATTAAAGTGTTGAGATTTATGTTCACTAGTATTAACAAGACGTATTATATTTATTATGTAATCTGAAATTTAAAACTTGAGCAATAATTTTACAACTTCAGGTTGCGAACACCGTGCAATTATTTAGTAGATATATCATATATATTAAATACAAATAATAATTAGATAGTTAACATAGAGGGTGACTGGCCTCCATATATCGCCCCCTAATTAATTTCTAAGATTAAAAGGATTTAGTCCAATCTTTAGATAGTGATGACCAATGGGCCCATTTATGATATAGAGAACAAGCAATGTATGTGAATTCAATGGATTGAAGAATCTTCTGATTTTTTGATAAATTTTTATTTTGCATGATTATTGATTCTGTGATTATCTAACTGAACATGTTAAACAAGAACATGTTAGAGTTATTGAACTCCTGGTTCAATACAATACTTTTTACAATAGTACTTATATTAGTATAGTGTATCAATTACGAAACACTATTAGAAACTTTGTAGGTTTCTCTTTAATTTATTAAATAATAAATTACTATCAATAGTAAAACTTTATTCTCCCACATAATATATTATTGACTCTTTCAGATTATCAAAATAATATTTTTCTGTAATATTAATATGTAAGTGGTTATGATTACTCACAAGTAGTAGAATAATATTCTTTAGAAATATTAATACATTTAAATTGATTATAATATTGTTTTAGAATGTTAATGCGTATAAATTTGTGTTTTTTCAGGAACACAATACTATATTATTCAAGAATATTAATATGTATTATATTTGCTTCTTTTGAAGCAATGGGTCAATATTCATGTGAAATGTTGAGATAGTAATGTTATGCTCTTCAGCAGATAATATTCTTTTTGAAACATTAATGTAAGGTGGGTTGTGTTTCTCTAGAACATCAACATCATATTCATTTAGTACAAATATAATTTTTAGTTATACTTCTTAAGTAGCACTAGTTAAATCAAAAAATTCAACTGATTTAAAATTTCACAAATATAATATATAATAGAATAAAAAGACTTTCAAAGAATAAATTTACTTGGATTTGAAAGTTTTAGAACTTGTCAAGATTAAAGCAGTAAGCCCTTATTAGGGCCCCATTATAATTTATTAGATTTTTTCTTTCTTTATTTTCAACCAAACATTATTCAATAAAATAATATTAATTATACGTAATTCTACAAATTTTCCTTACTTTTTAATCACACATTATCCCAAAAATTACTATTCCAAAATATATTTTTCCTATAATCTGAAGCCCAAACAATTGACAAATCTTTCTCCTACACCAACTGGCTAATGATTTGTGAGCATAAAGAGGAAATCAATTTTACTAACTCAATTTGCTAAAATTTTGTTTTGATAATGTATTATAAATTAGGAAGAAAAAGAGAAGAAAGTAAAGAAGTCAATAGATTTGTGTTTATTTTATTGAGAACTAAAGCTCATATTTATTGGGAAGAATTACGATTACAATGAATATAACTGTCATAATAACTAGGGTTGCATGTGTATGGTCACTTACTAGTAAACATGTAATTTACAAGAAAAAGATAATTATACTACTTTCTTAAAAAAAATTAATAATAATTAAAACATATCTAAAGAACGTAAAAACTAAACAAGACTCCCATGGAAACAATATTTTGTAAATGATCGATTAGATACCAGAAGTCGGCAAATATGCTACTTTTTGCTTCAGATTACATAATTAAATAATGAAATTCGATCCATTAGTATATTAATTTGTTGTTACCTGATTAGGACTCAACCATCTCCAAGAAAAAATTAAAAATGCAACAAAAAGGAAAAAAAAAAAAATTGATTGTAGAAGGACATGGAAAATTCTTTGATCGAATCCCGGAAAGTTCAGTGACCGCTTCAAACATTTAATCCACCATTGAGCATCCATTAGGATTACACTAAAATCCACTGGCACAGCCTCAAATTACAAGACAAATATTTGATTGTAGAAGGACACGGAAAATACTCGGTCTCTCGTACAAACTTCTCTCAAGCTATCAATACTAAACAAACCACTTACAAAGAGGGATGTACCACCATCAGATTCTCAAGAGCCATCATCTATTTCACTCAAAACTTATAGAGAAACCTTCAAGAAGATGAACTCTACAGAAGAGATGCATAAGTCACATTTAATTGAAAATGCGTATTTCACAAATGTATTTTCAATCAATTCCAGAATCTTCATATTGGATCAAAGAATTGGGTAGTCAACCACATAAATCAACAATTTTTGGCCATCATCAATTAATTTTGGCTCATAATTTCACCAACCCATCAATTAGTCTATACAATCTCCACATTTACTATAATTTTGAGACCATATCAAAGTGGATTTGAAACTAAACATGCAGAACTTCATATGCTCACTTGCGTGTTCACAAATAATAATAATAATAATAATAATAATAATAATAATAATAATAATAATAATAATAATAATAATAATAATAATAATAATAATAATAATAATGTTCAAGATTCAACAAACTTAAAGAAGAACTTATTTAATAGTATCACACCATTGTACCTGCATATGTTGGATTTTCTTTAGTTGAAATTTTATCTAATTTTATATCACATCATTCAATTACATTTCTAATAAAGTGAAACATAACATCTACATGTTTAGTTCTATCATGGAATTATCAATGCAAAGCTCCACTTGATCTTCTACAAATCCTAAGTCACTTGACAAACTTTCAACTACAGTCCTTCTTTGACTGACTCAATAGCAACTATGTATTTTGTTTCAATTAAGGATGCAACTAACTTTTGAAGTTGTGATTCCCAATTAATACATGTTCCATTTTTGACATATACACATGCAGAGGTAGATTTCCTATTAACTAAATTCTCAATAAAGTCAAAATCAACATATCCTTTAAGATTAAGTCCATTTTAGGCCCTAGTATTGTATTCCTTTTAGATAATCAGATTTTTCATAACTTCTCAATGAAACTCACCTGGATTACTCATAAATCTACTTAACACACTCACATCGTATGCAATATGAGGTCTAGTGCAAACCATCACATAAATAACATATCCAACAACATTAGCATATAATACATTTACTATTGTGTTTATTTCTTCTTAAGTTTTAAGTGATTGCTCAACGGATAATTTCACACTAGATAAAGGAAGACTTATTGGTTTAGTATCATGAAGTGAAATTTTCCTAATTACTTTTTCAATATAGGACTCTTGTGTTAAAAACAGTTTTCCATTTATTCTATCCATTTTTATTTCCATTCCTATTGTCTTTATAGCAAAACCTAAGGCCCAGTTCTCTTTGCTGTTTTCAGACTGTTTTCGATTTTTCAAAACATTGAAAACGCGTTCTCTTTCTCATTTTTGAAAATGAATTTTTGAAAATAAAAAAAAAAATTGTACTAAAAAAAGAAAACACTGAAAACCACGTTTTGAATGTTTTCAGTGCAAAACACGTCAATTTTACAAAACACTGGAAACGCCCATTTTCAACTTATCTTCTCTCTCCCCTCTCCCATGACTTCCCTTCTTCCTCAGTTCCTCTGACTTACAATTCCTCTCTCCCCCCAAAACCCACATCTCCCATTCTTCGCAAGAGAGCTTTCCGAATATCTGATACAAGAACGATGGCTTCTATTTTGGGCTCTTTAGGTGCTGAAATTGAGTTTTTTAATAATGAGATGGTGGTTAACACTGAACTAGTTGGGTCTGTAGAACCTGAATTGAGTGGCATTGGCAAGATTCGAGGTGGGTTATTCGTTGTTGGTCCTCTGCTTGGCCGGTTTGGAGAGGATGTGGTTGCTTTGCCCGGTGGATGTGATATTGGAGCTTGACCAATTGATATTTATGTCCGTGGGCTTCAGGCTCTTGGTGGTGTAGTTAAAGTCGGGCTAGTCAATTCTCACCGAATAATGTAGTGTATTCTGTTTTCTTCCTTTGTTTGATTGGTTTTCTTGCAATAAATTACTGTGCTTGAATGAAGAAAATGTGGGCTATTAACTAGTGAATTATAAGATTTGGCTAAACAAAAATTATTCTGGGATACTGCTCTGGTGCTTGTATCTGTTAAGGAATCTTTTACATATAGTAATATGTTAATTTTTTTTTTCTTTTAATAGTTGTTAATTTGGAGCTTGTGGTTCATTTTTAAATTCTACATTCTAAAACTACATTTAAGCCTGATGCAGCATATTTGGTTTCAGATGGATAAGGTACCATTTTCATTTCAAATGGAATTGAGGGGAAGAAAAAGGATCTTGAGTGTTCCCTTCTCAATCTTAATTCGCTTTCTTTAAAGTAGCAGTGACTCTAACTTATTTAATAGAGTCTCCCTTGCAGTGTTCAAGTTTGTATTCATAAAAGTCGTCATGCATACATGTAAATTTATGTTCGGGCATCACTGTTGCATATGTAGGTGAGTCTTATATGCCTTCTTAGTTTTTTGTTCTTGTTTCGTTCTTGTTGCTCGAGATAATCAAGGCTTCATAAGCTGCTATTTATCCCTGTGTATTGGTTTATCCCTGTGTATTGGATGATAACCTGAATAGAGAAGCTCGAACATGTCAATTGATTTGCAGTTTGAATCCCAATTAATATATGTGTACAAGTTTTTATCAGCACTCATGTTTTCCCAACAAATAAAATGCTACTTTAAACACAGACATAAAGGATTTTATGTTTTCAAATTTTGTACAATGGTGTGAACCACCTCGGCTATATGCTACAAGCCCCTTATGTGTAGGCTGGATTTAGTTTGTATTGTAGGCATGATGTGCATTATATATGTGAAGCGGAGAGTTTTAAACTCAGACCACTTACTAATAAGATAATATGTTTAATCTCATAGAGAGGCCATATTTATGTATTTAGATTTTCTCTAAACATGTTTAGAGAAGAAAATTTGATTGCTAAAGAGATGGCATGAATTTTATGGACCAAAACAGAAGGTCAGCTGATGAAATTGGAATTTGTCTTCAAATTTGCACCTATGTTGTCATAGGCAACTTTTCTCGTCCTTTCTGGGTTTGAAAATTGTTTTTCCATTTACTATTTTTGTTATTTGTGTTTAGTTATTCTGTTTTGCCTATCCAATACAATGAGGATGTCTGATCTCTTGGGATTTCCATTGATTGTGCCAAGTTATCAGGCATGCCCTTTTTTTGTGTTCACTAAAGAGAGAAAAACTTGTATAATTTCTTAGACTAATATCTTTTCTTTCCTTTCTTCTTTGTGCTCGTCCCATTTTCTGTTAGGGTAAAAAGCATGGGGACCTTCATTTACCTGTTACTTGCATTGATGCTACATATCAATTTCTTAGCAAGTTTAAAGGTGTAATAGAATTCAAGAAGAAAAGGAAAGTAATCGAGAATGAATTTATATGCGCCTATGACCATCACCATTAGATGTTTGCAACGTTATCTTCATTTGCCATACTTGATTATCTCTTTTTAAATTATAGGATGCTGGTATAATAATGTTTGACTTAGTATTTATACTGAATTTGATTATGTATTTATTTACAGATCAATGGATCACTTGTTACGAAGGCCATTAGAGAACTGATGGCTAGAGGTTTGATCACAATTAGAGAACCGATGGCTAGCCAGCAGATATACACTACGTCTACTAACACTAGGTGCATCTTTTGCATCATCTAAGAGCTGGAAATGAATGATACATGGACTCTGAATTTTTGTTAGTTTTAATAGTTCACGCAACTGTCTTCTGTGAGCAGATTTTTGTAATTTAATTTTGTTTTCAATATCGACATCTTGCACCTGGTGATGATATAATGAGTTCCGGTAAGCTATTGGTTATTTTTACATGTTTCGCACTACACCGAATTTTGCAAGTTTGTCATGAAGTTTAAGATTTAAGTGATTGCATCTGAATCATCTTGCAAACCAATCTTCTTAATAAATTGTTCAAAATTTTATAAGTGGGGACAAGACAACATGTCCATCTGGTTTATCTATAATCAAGGAGTAATGTTATTTATTATCATTGATGATAGTCATCGTGTTTAGACGATCAAAATTGTATTTGACAAGAATTGTGAGAACTAACATGAACTCAATAAGATTGATTTCAAAATATTTATTACCATGTTAACATGAGATAGTGCTCCCCTTTTTTGCAACTTGATTAGGTTTGATTGTGACTTGATGCTAATTAATTCTTGTTACATATAAGCACAAAAATAAAGACTGCCAAATTTAATTTAGGTTGTGTTTTTTATATTTTGAAAAAAATATTTCAAGATTTACCAATTTCAAAATTTATATGTTATTTAATACTATATTAACATTAAACTATTAAAATTTATTGAATAATCAGATTTCTTGAATAAAATATTATTAAAAAAATTCTCAAAATTTCAAAGTAAACACATTTTTCATTTTTATGTTTTCGAAAACAGTTTTTCAAAATGACAAAAGAACGCATTTTTGAAAATTCCAAAACAGACACTCAAAACACAAAATACAAAACGAATTCAAAACTCAAAATACAAAACTGAAATACGAAAAGAACGGCCCATAAGTCTTTCATTTCAAATTCTAATTTTCACTAAATAGAAAAATTCAGATTTTTCTATATATAAGTGTGTTATCCATATATAACATCAAATAGAAAAATTCAGATTCTCGATCTCTTTTATAATAAAAATAGGGATCATATTCAGATTTTTTAAAAATTTAGACAATGTAAAAATGATACAATTGTTTGAAAATTTGTTTTAAGCTATATAAAGAATTTTTTTCTAAGTTTTCACATCAAGTTGTTTTAATTCTAAATCAAATTACGTTACAATTCTAATAGATGTATATTTTAAATGTGAAAAAAGTTCAATGTAATATATCCCTTTTCTCCGTGTAAAGCATTTTATTACAAGTCTAACCTTATATCTCTTACCATCTATGTCCATCTCACCCTCTTTAATCTTATTAACCCATTTGCAATCACAAGTTTTTCCATTAAGGTCAATGTCTGATTTTTATGTAATAAGTTTATTTCTGCTTGCATTGCTGCAAGATATTTAGCATATTCATTACTAGACATTAATGCTTCATATGAATCAGGTTCTAAGCTAAACAGATTAGATTGAAGGTGTGCAGATACAAAATCTACAAAATGATATCTAGAAGGGGGTCTTATGTGCCCCTTTTCCTATTTCTAACAAGTTGATACTTCTGTGGATTGTGTGAAGGGTAGGGATTTTGTTCATCTGTAATTATTTCACCATCAGCTATTGTCTCATGTTCTGTTTGAGGTTGTTCCACCTCAAACTGAGCATGATCAGTTAAATTTTGTTAAAATCCTTTTCATCTAATTTTTCTATAGTTTCATCACTAAGACATGGAAAAATTTCTTCATTAAAGATCATAGTCTACTTATGATGACTTTAAATCCTCTAAATTCTTTTATCCATAATCTATACCCCTAACTCCTTCCAAATAATCAAGAAAACACATTTTAAAGATCTGGGATCTAGTTTAGAATCACTTTGATGTAGATAAGTTTCACATCCAAAAGTTCAAAGATAGGAAAAGTTAGGAACTAATCCTGACCAAACCTATTTAAGTATTTTGTAATTCAAGGCACTAGAAGGCTGTCAATTTATAAAGTAGCATGCCATTTTTACAGCATCCCCAAAACAATTTTGGTAAACTAAATTTGATTAACATTCACATAGCTCTTTTTAGAATGGTACTATTCATTCTTTCAGCAATTTTATTTTGCTGAGGTGTATAGATCACAGTTTTGTGTCACAAAATGTCATATTTACAACACTATTGATCGAATTAAGTATTGTAGAACTCTATGTCATTTTCAGTTCTTAAAACTTTTATTTTCTTACCTATTAAGTTTTCCAATCCCTAAAAGTTATAGAAGTAACGGATTTTGATTTCAGAGAAAAACCCACACTTTTCTTTAAAAATCATCAATGGTAAGATGATAATGTTTGCAATATGATTCTTTAGTAACAAGTGAAGGCCCCCAAAGGTCACTACGAGTGTACTTTAGTACTTCTAGTGACTTGTGCACACAAGTTTTAAAATGCAACATATTTTGTTTTCCAAAAATACAATGTTTACAAGAAGTCAATTTTCGAACATTATCTTTTCTAAATACTCAGTCTTTTGAAAGAAATCTCAGGCCTTTTCACTAAGATGATTTAACATTTAATGTCATAAATCTGATTTATCAGATTGTACTACTAAGTTTATTGTATTCTTTCATGAAACAATTTTTGAGTTCATTATAGATTCTATTAACTTTTGATGTATTGACAATAAATATTTGATTTTTCTTAATATTTGTATGCCCATTCTTAATTCGTATCTGATAATTTCCATCATCTAAAATTCATAAGGACATGAGATTTTTTCTAAAGGCTGGAGCATCTTCAATATGTTTCAAGGTGATGATATGGCTATTTTTCAGCATTAGAACAATGTTGCCAATTCCTTTGACTTGGCAACATTCATTGTTCCCAAATTTCACCAGTATCCCATCAAGATTTGAAAAATAAAAAAATCAACCTACATTTTGACTCGTATGAAATGAGCATCCTAAATCAAAGAATCTAATATTGGCTTCTACTGCTTTATAGGCAGCAACAGAGGACCCATTTTCATTATGGGATTCACCTTTTCGATTATTCATTTTCTTAAAACAGTCTTTTATGAAATGTTTTATTCTACCACGGTAATTATGCATATGTACCACACCACCCCCAACAAATAACATAATAAAGAATCATTGAGTCATCTATGAACACTTCAATTTTGGATTGAACCCACATCCCAGTATGGGCTGCATCAGCCAATTTTACGTGAATTGCAGATAGGAGTTTGATATTTCTGGTTTGCTGGGGTGTGTGTCGATCTAGATGGAGTTTTCACCTTGAATTGTCTAAGTTTTAGGAATATATTCTCGATTGAGTTTGTGAAAGAAATTAGGAGACGTCACAAATGTTTCTGTATTTTTTTATTTTTTTTCAAACTGTGGTGTACCAATCAAAAAATATTTAAAGTTTGATTACTTATGTCGTTTTAAACATGTCCATATAAGTAAAAATAATGTTTTTTTAAAATAGGTGGTGTACCAATTAAATTTTGTGGTTACAATATAATTATTCTTTTTAAAATCTATCAAAATTTCAGTTGAGAATGCCCTGTAAAAAAAATCAAAAACATAAATGAGAAAATGAGTAAAGTTTAAAAATATTTGTTGTAATTAAAACATGGTGTAATGAAAAAAATGTGGTGCAAATATAATTATCAAAATACATGATAATTACCTAACCTATCAAGATGAAATACACTGTAACAATTACTGAAAAGACGAAACAGTCCCCTAGGTACAACAGCATAATGCTAGTATCTCTTCCGCTGCTTCGCACCTCATATAAATCACCAAACTAGGGTTTTGTGCTAACCGCAATTTGTACAACTGAGTTGTCCCTCTGCTGTTTGTGCATACCAAAGCCAAGTAGCAGCCGCCATGGCCGTCGGGTAATCTCTCTCTGTGTATGCGTACGCATAGACATACATATCGTGTATATAATATGAATTCCTGATTTGATTGTTAATATGGATGAATTATCTGACGTGGAATAGGAAGAACAAGAGGATTTCGAAGGGAAAGAAGGGAGGGAAGAAGAAAGTGTGAGTTTTTTTTTTCCCTGTTTTATAATATCTAGATTTTTTCGTTTTTTCGAAAGATCTTTTGAACATATGTGTATGTATAGGGTTGATCCATTCGCAAAAAAGGACTGGTATGATATCAAAGCGCCGTCAGTTTTCAATACCAGAAACATCGGCAAAACACTAGTTACTCGTACCCAAGGTACAAAGGTAAAAATTTTCAGTTATGAAATAATTCACATTTCACTGATAATTGTTTGTGATTCGTTTTAGTTTTTGCTGTACTTTAAATCAATCCATTGTTTATTTCGGTTATATGATTGTAAATTTGTGGGATGTTTGAGTAATTTGATATTTCAAGATTGTTTGTTGCTGTTAGGTTATAAACGTGTTTTATTTTGTTTCCTTTTAATTGTGTTTTGGGGTTTAATTTGTAACTTGCATCTCCTATGAAAAGATACATTATACATATACATATATTCAAGGATAATTAGGCCATGTTTGAAAAGCAAAATTTTCCTTGGAACTTGGAAAATGTTTTCCTTTTTCTTGATTTTGGCATGTTTGATCTACAAAATTTTCCCACCCATTTCTTTTCCTGGCAGCTGCTTCACGCGCCTTTATTCCTTGGTTTTAATGAAATCATTTTCCCACCAAAAATGATTTTTCAGGCAGCTGTTCAATTTTTTATTTTTTATTTTGCAATGGGAACAAATGTTATAACCAATTGTAAAAAAAAAAAATTCACTTTAATGGACAATTTCTATATAAAACAAAGTCAAACGAATGCTAAACTTTGATAAAAAAATGATTTTTTAGGAAACAATTTTTTTTTTCGTTTTTTTTTTACTTTTTAGCAATGGAAACAAATTTTATAACCAATTGTGGAAGAAAAAATATCACTTTAATGGACAATTTTCATATAAAACAAAGTCAAACGAATAGAAAATTTAAAAATTTTTCGAGTGGAAAATTATACCAATCAAATACACTTGAAATCATTTTCCCTACAAAACATTTTCTAGGCAAATCTTTTCCCTGAAAAATATTTTTTTTCCACACATTTTCCACCCTTAGAATCAAACGCACCCTTAAGGTTGTTAATAATGCTGTGTGGTTTAGGCATTCCATGACTTTCCATATCTATTCTGCTTATGTATTTGAAATAATGAGATTGATATGTACTTGGTAAATGTGATACTCATGAATAACTTGCAAGAATGTTTACACAATATTGGTAACTGGCTTTGGCTTCTGTGTCATGCTGAAATTAAGGTTTTTGCATCGTCTACTTCTCTTTGTTTACTAGATAATATATTGTAATGGTGGATGAGTATAATACTCGAGTTCCTTATTTAGTTAAAGTTAAGCAAGGAATCTAATAAATATGTATGGAATGATTTATACCTTGCACTTACAAGCCTAAAACATTGATACAAGCATTCTTTTTTTATATCTCAACTACTTGAAAAAAGAAGGTAATTACTTGGAATATCTTATTGATGTCTTCTGCCACTTGTTTATGTTGTGTTCTATATGTATCTAAACTATCAAACTAAAATAATATGGAATCTTGTGCTGTTGAACGTGGTTGATGCCTCACAACTGATGGAACAAACATCACGTATTGTATATTTTTTTGTCAAATATTTTGTAGACCATCATCCTACATAGAAGCAATTTAGTTGATAGTGACATTTTCTCAATCAGATTGCTTCAGAAGGACTTAAGCATCGTGTGTTTGAAGTGTCCTTGGCTGATCTTCAAGGTGATGAGGACCACTCCTTCAGAAAGATCCGATTGAGAGCTGAGGATGTTCAGGGGAAGAATGTTCTCACGAACTTCTGGGTATGATAAAGCTGAAGTATCTAATTCAACTTCTCTAGTGTAAATGCCTTCTTAAAGAGAAATTTCTAATGGCCATTCTTTTGCAGGGCATGAATTTTACAACTGATAAATTGAGGTCACTTGTGAGGAAATGGCAATCACTGATTGAAGCTCACGTTGATGTTAAGACAACTGATAACTATACGTTGAGGATGTTCTGCATTGGTTTCACTAAGAAGCGTGCAAACCAACAAAAGAGGACTTGTTATGCACAGTCAAGCCAGATTCGCCAGGTAAATTGGAATAATCTGTTACCTGATGTTTTCGTTACACATTTATTTATATGGAATATAAACTGAAGTTCTACATAGAAAATATGTTAAAATTGATCTTTTTTATTTCCATTGTTGTATTCATGTAGCTAAGGGTTTTCTGTAATTGTCTATTTTGTTTACCATTGTCATTTATCTTTCTCTTTCATGGTTTTATAGATCCGACGGAAGATGAGGGAGATC
The DNA here is from genome assembly GCA_035079005.1 of Fraxinus americana. Lineage (NCBI taxonomy): Eukaryota > Viridiplantae > Streptophyta > Magnoliopsida > Lamiales > Oleaceae > Fraxinus > Fraxinus americana. The sequence goes on from CM068724.1 coordinate 13,650,641, forward strand.
ATGATCAACCAGGCACAATCTTGTGATCTCAAGGATTTGGTTCAGAAGTTCATTCCTGAGTCAATTGGGAAGGAGATTGAGAAAGCAACTTCTAGTATTTACCCTCTGCAAAATGTTTATATTCGGAAGGTTAAGATCCTGAAAGCTCCCAAATTCGACCTTGGCAAGTTGATGGAGGCAAGTTTCTTTCACTCTCTTTTATGAACTCTGTTGTGTTCTCTATTGCACATCATATGGTTCAGACCTTTAAGTTGGGGCTAGCTTGAATTTTAGATTCTGTGACTAATTGGGGGTGTTAATACCAAATCATGTCAATAATTAATATTTTTTCATGATCATGTAGGTTCATGGTGATTATAGTGAAGATGTTGGTGTGAAGTTGGACAGGCCTGCTGAAGAGCCAATGGCAGAGGAAACTGAAGTTGTTGGTGCCTGAATCGGCGCCTCCTAAATTTTCCTTGGTCATACTGGCTGGCTTTTGCAGCTGGTGTTAATTTCCTTGAAAGATTTTTCTTGGAGTGATTCAGCAAAGATAATTTTGTTTTGTTCTGAGAGAATCATACGGTTTTGATTTGCGGAATTTATATTTATAATCAGTCCATTCCATTGAGATAGTATAATCAAGTTTCCTATGTGGTTCTTGCCATTTGATCGGGGAAATTCTGTCGAGAAAAAAATGTATCTTAAGAAACCTCATTCGACTGACCAAATTATTTGGTACTTGCTTAATGCAAAAGAAGGTTCTGAAAGTTTGATGCATCATTGAAACAGTATTATCCTCACTATGTCCATAATGGGTCATTTCAGACTTTTTCCGTCCTAGCATCTGGCATGCTAAAATGTGGGTTATGCTGGTTTGATCTACTTAAGACACCCCTAACGAGTGCTTTGTGAAGTTCAAAAGCACTTTTTTTTTTTTGTTTAAAATAATGTATGTTTGATTATTCTATTTTGATAGAAGAAACCATCCACAAGCAGTGCTGAAAGGCATGTGGCATGAGATAATTGGATGAAAGAGATTATTGTGTTTGAATCAGTTAAATGATAAAATGTCACGTGTCATTATGTAAACTTTTATGTCAAGTAAGATGTAGATCTAAATTCAACTTTTATGTGAAGTTGAAAGGTGCATTACTCATGCTTATTAATATATGTAAAATATAAAGTATATCTAATTTTTCTACGTATCAATTAATGGACCTTACTTTGTGTACATAATTTTTGTACATTAGGATGTTCATTCCCTCATATGAGGCCCACCCCATGTGAGAGAACCATAAAAAAATGTGGATCCCATCCCATGTGAGAGAATTGACACTCTTGTGTACACTTTTTTATGTACACCAAGCATAATTCATATTCTTTTTGAAGGGTTAATAATATGACACGTTTTTTAATCTTAAATTAATTGTTTATCCTTCATATGATAATGCATTATAATACATTTTGGAAAGTAGGGAAAATCTTTTAATTTTCATGTAAAATTATTTTATTGAGAGAATGTATGATTGAAATGATGAGAAACTATAGTACGTTAGTATCATATATTTAATGCCTCGTAAACAAATAAACTTTAAATAATACAAACTATATTAGAGTAATTGTGCCATGACAATTTAATTAAAGTGTTTAATTGTTTAGATTTTGTATTATATAAAATATGATATAAATATTATTTATGAAAAATAATAACATATATGATATAAATTAGAGATAAACAAGAAGAGAAGACATTCTATATCTTTGAATGTATTTTACTGTGACTCGTTATTTATATATAAGAATTAGTTAGGGTTGTAGGGGTAAATCAGCCGTTCACATGTAATAATTAATTTAAAATACTCCCTCTTGAATGACTAACTACATAATTTCCACATTTAAAAACCTTGTTTGGGAAAAAACTCGCATGTAAAATATTATCAAACTAAGTAAAAAAGAGTATAATTAGTTGTAAAAGAATTCGGAGTATCACGGTGCGCGTCACTAAAATTTTTTCAAGAAAACTTTGAGACAACTTGGACAAAAAAAAAAAGAGTACAATATGTCCCTCTAATATCATTGAAAATCTTTGAATGGCGTGTTCTAATATTGTAGACCGAGTTTTTAAGTGTAGACGTCATCAATGCTTTTATGAATAAGCCAATCGTATTATTGTTTGAGTAAATTTATTGAATATCGATATCACTAGAATTTTGAAACTCATGTACAGAATTATTTAGAAGAAATATGATTTGTTCTATTCATTTTGATATAACCTCATTTGATTTTTATAATACAAGTTGCATTGTCTTAATACGATATTATTGGGCTATCTTTTATTGAAACCAATCCACGATGCCTGGATCTAATGAGCTATATTTAATGATTATATACATTCTTGATTTGTTTCATGAATTGTAATAATTTTACAACGATTTGAAAATGTTTTTATCGAATTAGTCAAATTATTCAAATTTTACTCTATCCACAATGCACACGTGTAAGACATACAAATTATTCAAACATCTATGTGTAATTGAATCCATCAAAGAGAAGTAATTTTCTGGTCAATAATTTATAAATCGCATTAATATTGCTTCAGCATTCTCGCTATCATCAATAATATAGAGAACTATACAAATTTATCGACAAAGATTTCTTTTCAATTTCATTTTATTTCCTTTACTAACATAACTTTATCGAAATCTCTTTATTTTATTAATTTTGAATACATGAACGAACCTCTTGTGGGGTTATTCAGATAGTTATGTCTTATGATCTCTTAGATTTACTAACTTAACAATAATAATAGACTGTCCAACTGGAATATTGATAAAAATTGAAGTAGTATATGTAACTCTGTCAGTATTGCATTTGTCAATTGATTTGCAATTATTGAACTTCTGATTCACATTTGACAATTGATTTGCAAGGATAGCTATGATGTTATCCATGATTTTTTTTTTTTTTTTTTTTTTTAATTTCTCCCCCTAATGTTGGGATGCTTATGAATAACATGTGATCAAATAGAAATATGAAACTTTGTTCTCATGATAAGTATTGTTGACCTCGAAAAATGGCTCGGACACGTGGCCAACAGGGTATGTCTTCAAGTTAAATCATCCTGCACACGTAGCACGCCGTCAGTCACTCGTGGTCTCTCCCTGAGAGGGTGGGAGCGGCCGCAAGCACTCCGACGGTCAAGTCAGTTTATATTCGACAGGTAAGGGCTTCACCGGCGGTAGCACACTCGCCGGGAAGGTGGTCGATAAGGCGTTGGTAATATTGACAAATATTTGAGGGAAAAAATGATACTTGGTTTTTTGCTGTATTAAGGAGAGCAAGAAGGGATTCCAATCCCATCTTTGGCGCAATGAGGGGTTATTTATACTGAGGATGGAAGGAGATGAGCCATCGGATGAGGGGACACGTGTTGCTGGATCCTTAGGGCTCGTCCCATCCTAGACGTCATTCTGTCTCTCCATAGGTCGACTGGTGTTAAATGTTTTTAGCCATAGGCTGCTGATTTGACCGTTTGAGAACCTGCTACACGTCCCATCAGTCAGAGATTTGACTTTGGGAAGATCTTTGTACAAAGGATCTTCGTAGAGGCGAGGTGTGGCAGGTGAAGCGCTGCAGCGTTGTAGGAGCGGAGTGCGGGCCTTTGCATCCACTGCGTACTTGTGGATGAGTCCGGTTCGCTTGCTGACGGGTTCTTAGTTCGTTCTTAACGCGGGCCTCGGCATGTACAATCAGTTCGGTTTTTGGTTAAATCACCTCGTCCAGTATGTGGCTTGGGCCACGGGTGTGGACACGTGGCGGGTGAGGTGGCGGGTCTGACACAGGCCCGTAACAATAGTCCCGCAAGTCCGTGTATGAATATTTATATAATACAAGGATTTTCAATTCCGAACTGGAAGGCACGGGGTGAGTCATTGGTGGTGGGAGTCGTCGCAACACGGGATCCCGTTGTGGCCAAGACGATACGTGTTGGCAACTCTTTGGGGAGCTGTTGCAACACTACATTCTGATGTGGCCGAGGCGAAATGGGTTGGCAGCCCTTTGGGGGGCTGTTGCAACACTACATTCTGATGTGGCCGAGGCGAAATGGGTTGGCAGCTCTTTGGGGGGCTGTTGCAACACTACATTCTGATGTGGCCGAGGCGAAATGGGTTGGCAGCTCTTTGGGGAGCTGTTGCAACACTACATTCGAATGTGGCCGAGGCGAAATGGGTTGGCAGCTCGTTGGGGAGCTGTTGCAACACTACATTCGGATGTGGCCGAGGCGAAACGGGTTGGCAGCTCGTTGGGGAGCTGTTGCAACACTACATTCGGATGTGGCCGAGGCGAAACGGGTTGGCAGCTCGTTGGGGAGCTGTTGCAACACTACATTCGGATGTGGCCGAGGCGAAACGGGTTGGCAGCTCGTTGGGGAGCTGTTGCAACACTACATTCGGATGTGGCCGAGGCGAAATGGGTTGACCTTGAACTTTGTGCTAAATGATTTGGAAGCCTTCGTACCTTCCCAAGGCAATCATGGGGAGGCGTTCGCTTGCTTTCAAGGCACGCCTCCTTTGATATAAATGATAATAATGACGACGGCTCCCTTTACTCAAGGCGACGTTCTTACATCAAGCGTGTGGCCCACTGCCTCATCAGGACCGTTAATTCAAATGACCATTGGTTTAGACGGAGATCCTTGCATTTGAGTGCTGGATGGTTCAGATTGCGCTTAGGTTGATCCAACGGTTGGGGTGAGTTCGGAGTGTCTATAAAAAGCCCATCTTTCTCATTTTAAAACCTTCATTTCGCGAAACTCTTTCGAAGTTCTTTCAAACCCTTTGAATCCAAGCGACCGTTTCTATCCTCCGGCGACCTCCTTGTGCATTCCGGTGGGCGAGTTCTTTCAATCTGTTTTTAGGTAACGTTCCAGATTCCGATTTTCTTCATCTTCTTTTCGTTTTTCTGTCTAGTAAGATGTTAAGTGGACAAGCCGAGGGGGGGAGTGAGGAGAGGCGAGGTGAAGAGAGCACTTCGCTAAGGGAACCTGTGCTGATCTCTTCCGACGAACTGAGTAGGGCCATTAGGGCCGGGGAGAACATTTGGAAATGCCCAGATTCTCCCGTGGACACATCCGTACAATGGGGGGCCTCGAAATATCCTTCCAAAATCACCTCGGAGCAGATAGAAAAATGTAGGGAGGTGTTTAGGATTCCTCATAACATTCTGCTCATTCGACCCGAACCTCACGAGAGAGCCTGTTATCCCAGGTCGGGGTGCGTTGCTGTGAGTGACCACCTCTTCCGTGCCGGACTGAGGCTTCCATTCCACCCCTTTTTTCGCCTAGTCCTTAGGTCTTTTGGGTTGGCCCCTACCCAGCTTAATCCTAATGCCTGGTCCCAAATGGTGGGGACGTGGATGCTGTGGCGGAGGGCCAGCATCGGAGTGGATATGCCTTTCAGTGTGTTCCACTCCCTCTTCTTTCCAAAAGCCACGGCGGGGGCGAGGCGAGCAAAGGCTGGTACTACCTGGCTCCCTGGGGGTCCCACTCGCCGTTCGTGGTTGAGACACCCTTCTTGATCAAAGGTTGGAGGAGTTCGTGGTTTTGGGCGTCAGGACGGTGGGATACTATGGAGAATGACCCGATGGCGCCTCTGACCGTTCCCACCTCATATTCCACTTGCAGTAAGCAACTTTCCGATTTGAATTTACTTGGCTAACTTCGCTTATGGTTTTAATATTACTGTTCCTCGTAGGCTCCCTCCCGAGGTGTGAAATTGCAGAGGAGGACTGGGACATAATCGCCCGGCTGTATCAGACGCCTCTGCCGGAGAGAAGCTACAAGGAGCTGATCGATCAGAACTACCACTTCACGTTGCACGGGCTAATGACGAACAAGGGTGAGTGCACTTCGTCTCGGTTCTGTCTCAACATTTTGCTGGAATACTTACGTAATTTTCTTTCTTGCAGGGGATTTTGAAAATAAGAGGCCTCCCAGGCCCGATCTGGCCACAATTCGCCGAAGCGTGGCGGAGGCCAAGCTGCTGAAGACCAGCTCGACCGCGTACAAGAAGCAGTCAGAGCGGCTGCAGGCGCTGAGCAAGGCAGCCCAGCCCCCTGCCAAAGAGCACGAGGTGGAGGAAGTGACCTCTCTCGTGCTGAGAAAGAGGCGAGCTGCCCCCATCGTGGCCCCCACCCCTGCGGAGCCCTCTCTTCCGCCGACCGAAGCTGAGGTTAGTGTGGCGGTTCCACCTTCTGCCCAAGCCATCGTGCCTATCACTACATACTTCGCTGAGGGGGCGTCTAAGAAGAGGCTGAAGAGGCCAGCCAGTGCGGCGGGCAAGGGGAAGCCCACTGATTTATTGGGAAGCAAGAACGAGGAGTTGTCCGAGGCCGTGCTGGAGATGCTTCCGCGAAACCGCGGCTGCGAGGGTCCACGATGAAATCTTGGACCGAGGACTGGGCCAATCACGCCGCCTCGTGCGACATCGAGGACCTGCTGGCGGCGAATAATGCCTGCGTGGCCAGGGCTCTAAGTATGGGGACCGCGGCAAAAGACCTGGTGAGGGGCCTCCGGAGGAAAAATGAGGATTTGGAGAAGAGGGTTGAGGCCTCTTCAAATTGGGAGGCCGAAGTGGAGAAGGCCAAGAAGGAATTGGAGGAGGTGGAGGAGAAGTGGGTGACCGCCGCCACGAAGTTGGACTCGGCTGAAATGCACGTCAATCAGCTGAAGAATGAGCTTCACGAGTCCGTCTCCCAGGTGGCGGCCCTGACGAAGAGGGTGGACCAGGCCAATGACCACCAACGGCTAACGTCCGAAGCCTTGGAGGAGGCCAATAAGGAGAAGGCCGAGCAGATGAGACGTATTGAAGCCCAGGCTGAGGAGATAAATTTGCTGAGGGCAGAGGTGAAGAACGTTGGCGAAGTGGCAGTCCAAAATTACAAGGACAATTTCGAAAATACGACAGAGTATGACGACTTCGCCAACTATTGGGCCTCCTGGGCGGCGAAAGAGATGATGTCCCGCCTCCGTGAGAGGCACCCCGATCTGGATATCAATTTTCTGGAGGAAGAGTTCGGGGGCCCCACTGGGGGCAGGCCTGCCGAGGATGAAAAGGCCCCTTCAGAGGAAGCCGAAGGCGGAGGACTTGGGGCGACGATTAATATAGACTAGTTCGTAATTTGTATCCCCTATGTAATGGCTTTGGCCTCTCCCTTGGTTATGAATGAAGAACAAATTTTATCAAGTGTTGTTGCTTCCTTCCCCCCCCCCTCCCTTTTTTTTGTTTGTTTCATTGTTTCGTAGAATAGCTTCGAACGAATAACACATCGGACTTAATTACTTAATAAAATGGAAGGTGCCAATGAACCAAGTAACAACGCATCGGACTTACTCAACCACTTAATAAAATGGAAGAAGCCAATGAACCAAGTAACAACGCATCGGACTTACTCAACCACTTAATAAAATGGAAGAAGCCAATGAACCAAGTAACAACGCATCGGACTTACTCAACCACTTAATAAAATGGAAAAAGCCAATGAACTAAGTAACAACGCATCGGACTTACTCAACCACTTAATAAAATGGAAGAAGCCAATGAACCAAGTAACAACGCATCGGACTTACTCAACCACTTAATAAAATGGAAGAAGCCAATGAACCAAGTGACAACGCATCGGACTTACTCAACCACTTAATAAAATGGAAAAAGCCAATGAATAATGGATAACACATCGGACTTACTCGATCGTGCGTATGCTGCTTCGTCCAGGATGGTACCGGCACCACCTCTGGCTTAAGCAAATTATCTTGGGGGTGTACCCCTTGGATGGGCTTGCACCTCGCCAAGTTTGATGTGTGCGCGCTGCTTCGTCCGGGATGGCACCCACGCCACCTCCGGCTTAGGCAGAGTATCTTGGGGATGTACCCTTTGGATGGGCTTGCACCTCGCCAAGTTTGTACAATGTGTGTGGATGCAGGAACAAAATGCACAGAACATTCATTTATTTGATTGCAACATTTTCAAAGGTACACGTTCCCTACTGATAATATTTCCTTAGGTGTTCAATATTCCAGGGATGGGGCATCATTTTCCCATTCAGTTCTTCAATCTTATAGGTTCCAGGCCTGATTTCTGCCGTCACGCGATACGGCCCTTCCCAGTTTGGCCCCAAAGTCCCTGTACCGGGACCTCTGGTCGGAGGGAAAACTTTACGAAGCACCAGGTCCCCAATGCGAAACGCTCTCTTCTTCACCTTGGCGTTGTAGTAGCGCATCATTTTTCGCTGGTAGGAGGCGAGTCTATCCTGTGACCCGTCCCTCTTCTCTCCGAGGAAGTCTAGCTCAAGCTTTCTCAGCTCATCATTAGTCACTTCATCGAAGTGGATGCGTCGAGGGGATGGAACGTCAACTTCCACAGGGCTCATAGCCTCTGCCCCGTAAGTCATGGAAAATGGAGTCTCCTCAGTAGCGGTTTTGCAAGTGGTCCTAATGGCCTATAAGACCTGGGGGAGCTCGTCAACCCAGGCGCCCTTGGAGGCATCCAGCTTCCTCTTCAAGGTGAGCTTGATGGTTTTGTTGACTGCCTCGACCTGCCCATTTGCTTGGGGGTGATGGGGCGTGGAAAAATGCTTTCTGATTCCAAGCTCATCACATAGATCCCGGACCTTCTTGTTGTCAAATTGCTTGCCGTTGTCAGACACTAGGGAGTGAGGTATGCCGAACCGGGAGATGATGTTTTTCCAAAGAAACTTAGAGGTGTTGGCCTCAGTGATCTTGGCTAGAGGTTCTGCTTCCACCCATTTGGTGAAATAATCAATGGCGAGTATGGCGAAGCGAGCATTCGCTCTTCCTTTTGGCAAGGGGCCAATAAAATCCACACCCCATTTGGCGAAGGGCCAGGGGCTTGATACCACTCTGAGCTCTTGAGATGGCTGCCTCTGCGCATTGGAGAAACGTTGGCATTTGTCGCATTTGCGCACGAACTCAGTGGCGTCCCTTTTCAGGGTTGGCCAGTAATATCCCTGCCTAAGTATTTTGTGGGCCAAAGATGTTCCACCGGAGTGATTTCCACAAACACCTTCATGCACTTCTCTGAAGATATAGTTCGCCTCTTCCCCCCCCTCCCCCCGTGCATCTGAGAAGGGGGGAGGAGAAGCCACGTTTGTATAGGATATCGTCCTGTAGTATAAAGTGCGCAGCCCTCCTTCGAAGCTTCCGCGCCTCGGTTTCGTCTTCCGGCAAGTTTTGCTCTTTCAGATAGGCCAGTATAGGTAGCATCCATGGCGGGGTGCTCTCAATCCACATTAGCCTCTCGCCTCCTTTAATAGATGGTTCAGCCAGGTGTTCGATGGGGACCACTTTCAAAAGCTCTGAGTCCTTCCTGTTAGCCAGCTTCGATAAGGCGTCGGCGTGGCAATTCTCTTGGCGAGGCACTTGGATTAGCTCAAATTTTTCGAAGTTGGGCAGGAAATTCATGACCAGCTTCAGGTAGGCCGTCATATGTTTGTCCCTGGCCACGAAGTTACCCTTGACCTGATTCACCACTAGTTGCGAATCACTGTTTACAACCAGCCTCTTTACTTTCAGTTCCTTGGCGAGCCGGAGTCCGGCTAGGAGAGCCTCGTATTCAGCTGCGTTGTTGGAGGCCTTGAATCCGAGCCTTATTGCACAGTTAAGTTTGTGTCCCTCCGGACTTTCCAACACCATGCCAGCCCTGGCGCCTATCTCCCCGGAGGAGCCATCGACGAAGAGGTTCCAAGTGGGAGGCTCTGCTGGTTCCATATCTACCTCAATTTCAGGAGCCTTGGCGAATTCCACGACAAAATCGGCCAGGGCCTGACCCTTGATGGCCGCGCGGGGCGCGTAGATTATGTCGAACTCGCTGAGCTCTACTGCCCACTTAAGTAGCCTTCCTGAGGCATCTGGCTTCTGCAAGACCTACCTTAGTGGGAAATTTGTCAAAACATGAACGCTGTGGGCTTGAAAATACGGCCTCAACTTCCGAGAGGCGATGACCAATGAAAGAGCCAATTTCTCCATATCTGGGTATCTCACTTCGGCGGGGAGCAAGGATTTGCTCACATAGTATATTGGCAGTTGGTGCGACGCTTCTTCTCGCACCAGGACTGAGCTAATCGCGCTTTCAGCTACGGCTAAGTATAACAATAAGGGCTCTCCTTCCTTTGGTTTGCTGAGGAGAGGTGCTTGTCCCAAGTAGTTTTTCAGCTCTTGGAACGCTTCTTCGCACTCTGGAGTCCATTGGAACTTCCCACCCCCTTTGAGGGTTTTGAAAAAGGGCAGGCACTTTTCAGTGGCCCTTGAGATGAAGCGATTGAGTGCGGCTAGTCTGCCAGTGAGCCGTTGTACTTCCTTAGGTTTCTGAGGTGACCTCATCTCGATTAAGGCTTTGATTTTTTCTGGGTTGGCTTCTATTCCCCGTTGATTCACAATGTAGCCTAAGAACTTCCCGGAAGCCACGCCAAAGGCACATTTTAAGGGGTTTAACCTCATGTGATACCTTCTTAGGGTTCTGAAGGCTTCGGCCAGGTGTTCGATGTGTTTCTTAGCCGTGAGGCTTTTCACGAGCATATCATCAACGTAAACTTCCATTGTTTTGCCGAGCTGATTGGCGAACATTTTGTTGACCAACCTCTGGTAGGTCGCCCCAGCGTTCTTCAGGCCAAAGGGCATCACCTTGTAACAGTAAAGCCCCCTATCGGTGATGAAAGAGGTGCTTTCTTCGTCGCCTGGGAACATCGGTATCTGATTGTAGCCCGAATAAGCGTCCATAAAGCTTAACAATTCGTGCCCAGCAGTCGAGTCTACAAGTTGATCGATCCGTGGGAGTGGGAAGCTGTCCTTTGGGCAGGCCTGATTGAGGTTTGAGAAATCAATGCAAACCGTCCATTTGCCGTTGTGCTTCTTCACAAGCACAGGATTCGAAATCCATTTCGGATAATTGGCTTCGCGAACAAAGCCGTTACTGATGAGCCTCTCCACCTCCTCTCTCAAGGCCTCATACCTTTCGGCGTTCAACGCCCTCCTCTTCTGTCTATGGGGAGGACAGCTCGGATCGATCCGCAAGCGATGGCAATTGACCTTGGGGTCTATACCAATCATGTCCTCATGCTTCCATGCGAAAACATCGGAATTTTGTCGAAGGAAGCTTTTCAGCTCCTCCTTAATTTCCTCATTTAACTCCTTTCCGACTTGCAGGACCTTGGATGTGTCTTGGGGGTCTACTGGGAACATTTCTAGTTCCTCCATTGGGGCAGCTTGCGATTCTGACTCAACCACCCTAGGGTCCAGTTCCTCCAGAGCTGTTTCAGATCTGGCCTCTGCCATGATTATATCTTGCGTCGGAGGTTGCTCTTCAGGGGCCTCCGCCATTTCAGTATCCAGTACCATGTTGACTCGAGGCTCTGCCTTCCTAAGGGAGTTAAGATAGCACTCCCTGGATCCTATCTAGTCGCCTCGAACGGTTGCGATCCCTCGTTCGGTTGGGAACTTCATGCAGAGGTGATGGATGGATGTGACTGCCCATAGTTCCTTTAGGGCAGGCCTCCCAGGACACCATGGTAGGCGGATCGGCGGTCAACCACTAAGAACTCCATGAAGTGATGTGCTACCTGGGGCGAGGCTCCCATTTCGACAGCAAGGGTGATTTTACCTCTGGGAGTAATGCTGTCCCCAGTGAATCCGTAGAGAGGCGAGCTCATAGGTGTTAGCTCGTGATCCACTGCCATTTTGTCAAAAGTTGTGCCGAACAGGATGTTGACTGAGCTGCCATTATCTACCAGCATGCGTTTCAGCCCGTTGCGAGCCACCACGGCTCTGACTACCAGGGCGTCGCAGTGTGGGAAGTGCACTCCTGCAGTATCTTCTTGAGTGAAGGTTATGGGCTCTACAACCCTTCCACCTTGCGATTGGTTCACCAAGTAACTGACCATAGGTGGGGTTTTCGCCTCCCTGGTATAATTCCTCTGAGCATTTTTTGATTCGCCTCCTACGTGGGGTCCTCCAATAATGGTATCTATCTCACGGATTGGTTGCTGCCCGTTCCGGGGCCTTTCCCTATCATCGTTCCTATGACTTGGAGAGTGCCGCCTCGTCTCGCCCCTCCTTAGGGGACTACGCCTTGGATCATTGCCTTCATAGTTGTGTTCCCTACTGTTACGAGGGTTGCTTGCAGGTCTTCCTAGGCCTGCACAATCCCTGGTGTCATGACCATAATGACGATGAATGGTGCAATAAGGTCGCGCTTCTGGGGGCCTGTCTCTAGGCCTTCCTCCTCTTCCCCTATTTCTAGAGGTGGAGGGTCGTCCCGTATTTCTGGCGGGGTTGCTCGGGCCTGGCCCAGCATTTTCGTAAGCCAAGGTGGGGACCGCATTGAGTGTGGCGTGGCTAATGCTTGTCCCGAGGTGGGGGCCACCGTGTGCCCAGCTTGAGTCCATTGTTGGCTCACTATTTGGGATGTGGGCCCCCTGCCTATCTGCCTCTGAGGTGGTGGAAGGCCTTGGGCAGCCCTGTTCCTGTGATCGATCATCTTTTCGTTGACGATTTCTACTTTCATCATTTCCACCAGCTCGTCATATGTCGAAGGGTTCTTGCTTCGGACATCCCTCCAAAACAGTGTGTTCATGTTCAGTCCTCCTTTCAGAGCTGAAAGGGCCTCCTTGTCTGACACTCGCTCGCGATAGGTTATCTCATCGATAAAGCGAGCAAGGTAGTTTTTTAGGGTTTCCCGCTTGCTTGCCTCATATCTTGCAAACGTTGAATAGGAGCCTCCCCCTCTTTTCTAGAGAGGTATTGGTTCAAGAATGCTTTTTTCAGATCCGGCCAACTCCGTATGCTGAGTGGCGCCAACCTACTATACCACACTTCGGCAGAACCGCCAAGAGTTAAGTGGAAGGCTCTGCATTTCAGAGCTGGCGAGGCGCCCCTGAGGCTCATCTGTGTTTTGTATTTGTTGAGATGTTTTTCCGGGTCGCCCTTCCCTTCGTACTTTGGGATTTTAGGAGGAACAAAGTTGTGAGGCATCGGAAATGTGCGAAGGTCCCTGTAGAAGGGCAGATTGTCATCATCATCATCGAGCTCATACGACCTACAGGGTTCGTCGGAATCATTGCCATCTGCCTGCTGCCGAGGTGGAACCTGAGCCGTTTCAGCCCTGTTACCCCAATCCATTTGGCTTCGCCTCTCCCGCCTATTTCTAGGCGGAGGGGCTTGGACTTCTTGGCTTTGTTCGTGTCCCCGCTGGCGGGTTGTTTGCGGCGGGGGTTGGTTCCTATTTCTAGGTGCCCGTCCGATCCGATCGAAAACACTAACAGACCTCTGAGGCCGTTCATATTCCGGGGGGAAACTATCTCCCGCAGGGGGTCCACCGGCTGGAGCAGCGGTGTAATTCGAAGTGTCCATTCCCACATCCCTTTCCACGGGAGCCTCTCCCTGGGGGCTCACATGGGTTCTCCTGCTGGATTCCGCCTCAGCTTGTCTACGTCCCGATTGCTGCAGATGATGCGGGGCTTGAAAACCGCCCTGGTTTTGCACTTGCATGAGTAGTTCTTGCATGGCTGCATTCTGAGCCGTGATGGTCCTCATGTTAGTGGCCATCTGGGCCACTTCGGCCGCCAAACGCGCTGCCGTTCTATTTCTACGGTAGCGATGACGGGGCCGCTGTTGCGTAATGCTGGCTCGAATGATCTCTTCTTCAGAGACATCCCTTGCCCTCGCATTATCACCTTCACTGGAACTCATGGTCCGAGGCGGCTGCAAAGGACTCTTTTTCAAGAATCGACCCTTTTTTCAAGGGGGAAATGCCAACCGGGCATTTAAACAATTTTTGTGGGAGAACTCGTGGTTAAGTTAGTTCCCACAGACGGCGCCATTCTGTTGACCTCGAAAAATGGCTCGGACACGTGGCCAACAGGGTATGTCTTCAAGTTAAATCCTCCTGCACACGTAGCACGCCGTCAGTCACTCGTGGTCTCTCCCTGAGAGGGTGGGAGCGGCCGCAAGCACTCCGATGGTCAAGTCAGTTTATATTCGACAGGTAAGGGCTTCACCGGCGGTAGCACACTCGCCGGGAAGGTGGTCGATAAGGCGTTGGTAATATTGACAAATATTTTAGGGAAAAAATGATACTTGGTTTTTTGCTGTATTAAGGAGAGCAAGAAGGGATTCCAATCCTATCTTTGGCGCAATGAGGGGTCATTTATACTAAGGATGGAAGGAGGGGAGCCATCGGATGAGGGGACACGTGTTGCTGGATCCTTAGGGCTCGTCCCATCCTAGGCGTCATTCTGTCTCTCCATAGGTCGACTGGTGTTAAATGTTTTTAGCCATAGGCTGCTGATTTGACCGTTTGAGAACCTGCCATACGTCCCATCAGTCAGAGATTTGACTTTGGGAAGATCTTTGTACAAAGGATCTTCGTAGAGGCGAGGTGTGGCAGGTGAAGCGTTGCAGCGTTGTAGAAGCGGAGTGCGGGCCTTTGCATCCACTGCGTACTTGTGGATGAGTCCGGTTCGCTTGCTGACGCGTTTTCAGTTCGTTCCTAATGCAATCACCTCGGCATGTACAATCAGTTCGATTTTTGGTTGAATCACCTCGTCCAGTACGTGGCTTGGGCCACGGGTGTGGACACGTGGCGGGTGAGGTGGCGGGTCTGACACAGGCCCGTAACAAGTATTCTAGCACTTTTCTAAATTTGTGGTCACTTATTCAAAATTGAATAACTTTGTCTGAATATAACATAAATGAGCAATAATATGCCAAAAATTTTATTTATTACTATAAATTAGCATTGAAAAAATTGACATAATAATGTACAATTTTATTTTGTCCAAAAATAAGATCAAATATAATTAAATATTTTGATCGTCTTATAGATCAAATCCTAAGTAGCTATAGGATGAACCTTGGAAGACCGCCCAGCCCTACTGGAAGAAGCAGGTGGGTGAATCTCTGCAACATTTCTAACTACTTAGCTATTTGATTCAATGTCCTCTTGATTGGGGCATCAAATTTTTTTTTTCTTATTTTCAATTAGGCAATGTTTGATTCCTCTAATTTTCCTTGGAAAATGGAACTACTATTCGCTTGTTTGATTGCAATAATTTGATTTGGAAAATTCCCCCCCACCCACGCGCCCCTTTTCCTCAAAATTGAGAAAAATGTTTTCCCACCAATTTTCCAGGTTCTGCCAATTTTTTTATTTTTTCTTTAATTTTTTTTAAAATGGGAACAAATTTCATAACCAATTATAAAAAAAATTCATTTTAATGAACAATTTCCATATAAAACGAAATCAAACGAACACTAAATTTTGATTAAAAAATAGTTTTCGAGCAAATTTTTTTTCTTTTTTTACTTTTTGGTAATGGTAACAAATTTCATAACCAATTGTAAAAAAAAAAAAAAATCACTTTAATGGACAATTTTTATGTAAAATAAAGTCAAACGTGAATAAAAAAAATCCAAAATTTCAAAAAATTTTCGGGTGGAAAATTATACAAATCAAACACATTTAATTAACAATTCACTGGAAAACAATTTTTAGGCAATTACTTTCCCTGAAATTCATTTTCTTTCCACCCACTTTCCACCCTTATAATCAAATGAACCCTTAGGACTTTTCAACTTGGTAATTATGCTAGGTCATATATAAATATTTACACAAGTCTTCCAAAAATATTGTGAATTCAACCTCAAAATAACAGACTTTAAGCATGTATCACAAGGTTAAATCCACCAAATGGCTACCCAATTTAAATTTGTTTCATTATGATCACCCAACTTTATACTTAGTGTCATTATAGTCATTCAATTTGATTTTATTTCATCATTGCCACTCAATTTCATATAACACTTCACCTTGCCCACCCAAAATACAACGTTCACAAGAAGTCAATTTTTGAACATTATCTTTACTATATACTCCTTTTGAAAGAAATTTAAGGCCTTTTCACTAAGATGACCTAACTTTCTATATCATAAATCTGATTTATCAGATTGTACCACTAAGTTTATTACATTCTTTTGTGAAATAATTTTTGAGTTCATTACACAGATTCTTTTAACTTTTGATGTATTGACAATACATATTTGATTTTTCTTAATATTTCTATGCCCATTCTTAATTCCTATTTGATAATTTTCATCATCTCAAATTCATAAGGATATGAGATTTGTTCTAAAGGCTGGAACATCTTCAATATGTTTCAAGGTGATCATATGGCTATTTTTCATCATTAGAACAATGTTGCCAATTCCTTTGACTTGGCAACATTCAATGTTCCCAAATTTCACCAGTATCCCACCAAGATTTGAAAAATAAAAAAAAACTATCTACATTTTGACTCGTATGAAATGAGCATCCTGAATCGAGAATCTAATTATAGGTTTCCCCAATATTGGCTCCTACTTTATAGGCAGCAACAGAGGACCTATTTTCATTATGGGATTCACCTTTTTGATTATTCATTTTCCTAAAACAGTCTTTTATGAAATGTTTCATTCTACCACAGTAATTGATTCGATACACGCATTTAGTTAAAGTTAGATATAGAATAATGACTTCAAGTGTTTGCCCATGTATTTTTTAAATGAAGGCAACTAAATGAAAATCTCCAAGAGCAAAGCGTGAAAGAGAAATAGAATCATTAATGCTTTTCATAGTAAAAACTATCCATCCATCCATCTCCCCACCCAACTCCTTCACCTATCCATCCAGTAAACTTGTGTTCCATTTTATATGAGTCACATATACAACACTAATCCCAGTTCCACTCTCTGCGGTCCACCCTCAAGATATTGGTCGCCCTGCAGGAAGAGAGCGTAACCCAGTCATGGTGATAGGGTTTAGGCATGAAAAAGAGGCCTTACATCATGGAGAGAGTGAGGCTGGTCCTATGAAGGAGGGGAGTGAAAGAGCTTAAAGATTAGGTCAACCATTACAGGGAAGAGGCTTGAATCTTGGCAAACTAAATACAGTGTTTTGAAATCAGATGAAATGATCCTCCCACAGTCCTTCGATGAGCGACAACCCTCCAGAAGGGTTGTGTGCTCTTAACCTAGCTATACCGAATGCTGGACTCATATTACTTATTCCTAGGATAGTTCGTAGGTTCTTTCTTCTTGTTGAATAGCCCTAACTTAGTTATGTCCCAATGGATGGAGGATTGAAAGATTATTCATTCAAAGAAAATGAAAAGAAAAACCAAAGAGTTGAACTTACTGGATTTACACAATGCTTACCGGTTTCTTCACTAGTTACAGGATTTGGCGCTAACTTACAGGTTTCTGTAAATGATTAAATGCTCTGTTTTGAAGAGCAAAAAAATAGGAGAGAAAAGAACCACACATTGGCTTTGTTTCTTGCTGAATATAAACTTATAAAAAACACTTGATTGTCAACACTTTCTACATATTCCAATCTATCAAATTGTCAACAAAAATATAGGACCATACTTAGGTAACTTACAAAAGTTAAACTACCAACTATTTGTACTTAAATCACATGACTTTAGAAATAAAAATCAGCAACCTTTTTTATAGCAAAAACGTGACAGCCAAAGTGACAAACCAACTTCAACATTCCTTCTTGTCACTTTTGCTGGAAACACCAAGATTGTTTCTCAATGTTTCAAACTTTGCCTTTGCTAAAGACTTTGTCAATATGTCTGCAAGTTGATTATTAGATTTACAATGCACCAGCTTTATATCATTTTGTTCCCGAGCTTCTTTGATTGAATGATATCTGATTTTGACGTGTTTGGTTCTACCATGGAAGACTGGATTCTTCACCATAACAACTGTGGACTGATTATCACAATAGATAACTGTGGCCTCATCTTGCTTGAACTTTAGATCTTCTAACACCTTACTTATCCAAATTGCTTGATTGGTAGCTTCTGAAGCACCTATGTATTCAGCTTTAACTGTTGATTGTGCCACTGTTTTTTGTTTCATTGAATTCCATCATACGATACTTGAACCAACATAGAATATATAGCCAGAAGTGCTCTTCATAGCCTCAAAACTCCCTGCCCAATCATTATCGGTGTAGCCGGTTAATTTACACAATTTTGACTTCTTAAACCAGATCCCCATTTCATCAGTTCCTTTGATATATCTCAGGATACGTTTGGCTGCTTGAAAGTGCAATCCACTCGAATCCAATCTGAACCTTGGTAGAAGATTTGCAGCACATGTAATATCAGGTCTGGTTGCTGTTAAATACAGCAAACAACCAATCAAACTTCTATAAACCTTTGCATCAATCTGCTTTGCACCATCTTCCTTCAACAATTTTTCTTTCTGAACTAATGGTGTCCTAACAGCTTTGCCGTTTTCCATGTTAAACCTCCTTAGCACATCATTTGCAAACTTCCTTTGACTTATAAAAATTCCTTGCTGATCTTGATAAATCTCCATTCCTAGAAAGTAATGTATCTCACCCAGATCAGTCATTTCAAAAGCCTTCTTCAATTCATATATCATTTTTCTAATTGATTTGTTGCTACTACCTGTGATTAATAGATCATCAATGTAGAGTTATATGATGACCATTTCTGCTTCCACTTGTTTTACATACGTAGTTTGTTTATTTAAACTCTTTGTAAAACCAAGATAACCAAGGTGATTATCAATTCGACTATACCATGCCCTTGGAGCTTGCTTCAAGCCATACAAGGCTTTCTTTAATAGATAAACTTTATCCTCATTTTCTTCTATCTGAAAGTTTTCAGGTTGCTCTATGAAAATCTTCTCATTTAGATAGCCATTTAGGAAAGTTGATTTGACGTCTAATTGGTAGATTTTCCAACCACTTTGAGCTGCAATTGCCATAAGCAATCTGATAGTCTCGTATCTTGCAACTGGGGCAAAAGTATCAGTGAAATCAACACCAAACTGCTGAGCATAACCCTTAACTACCAATCTGGCTTTTAGTTTATTGAGTGAGCCATCAGAATTTAGGTTAGTCCTATATACCCATTTTACTCCAATGACTTACTTGTCCAGTGGTCTGTCAACTAGTTCCCAAGTTTATTTTTCTCAATCATCTTGATCTCTTCCTCCATTGCAGCCATCCAGACAGGTGATTTAGATGCTTCATCAAAGTTTGCAGGTTCAACTATATTAGATCTTGCATAAATGTCTACAAGAAGTCTCATCTTTACTCTGTCATTTTTTGAATCTGAATCATCATCGGGTTCTATTTCATCTTCACTGATTCATCCATCTATGTTTTGAAGAATCGGTCATCTTATTGTTTTTTCAACAGAGCTTTCCTCCTAATTCTACATAGCTTCTTCATTCACCTTGATATCTTTACTGGAGATTACCTTTTGTTTATGAGGATTGAACACTCTATATCCTTTGGCATTGTTGCAATAACCAACCAATATCCCAACTTCAGCCTTTTTACTTAGCTTATCTCTCTTTGCATCAGGAATGTGAGTGTAACAAACACTCCTAAACACCTTCAAGTGTGAGATGTCTGGTTTGACATCATACCAAACCTCATATGAAGTTTTCTTCTCCAATGTTTTTGTTGGAAAACGGTTGAGAAGATAAATAGCAGTGTTAACTGCCTCTGCCTAGAACTCCTTAGGTATTTTTTTCTCAATCAAAAAGCACCTAGTCATTTCCATTACACTCCTATTTTTCCTCTCGCTAACTCCATTCTGTTGAGGAGAATATGGAATGGTTAACTGATGCTTAACACCTCCAGCTTTGTAAAAATTGTCAAATTGTCCACAACTATACTCAGTTCCATTATCAGCTATGAGTGTCTTCATTTTGCAGCCACTTTCATTTTCCACCATTTTCTTGAATGTTTGAAACACAGCTGAAACTTCTGATTTTGCTTTCAAGAAACAGACCCAACACATTCTGGTTAAGTCATCAATGAAAAGGATAAAATATTTGCTGCGATTCAATGTAGTAACTTTCATTGGACCATAGACATCTGAGTGCACTAACTCAAGTTTATTAACAGCCCTTCTAGACCGATTCTTATGGAATGGTAATATTATTTGTTTTCCCTATTGACAAACATCACAGACACAGACACCATCAATGACTTTAGGCAGATTTTCAACAAGATTAAAGTCATACATTTGTCTAAGTGCAAAATGGCTAGCATGACCAAACCGTCTATGCCATAAAAAAGTCTCACTTTCTTTAGCTAAACATGCTTGAGTAGTGATATTTTAACAATCTATAGGAAAGCTTTTATTTCTCATTTGAACTGTCATTAACTCATTTCCAGTTTCATCTAATATAGTGTAGGCTTTTTCTTTAAACATCAAGGCATGATTTTTCTCTAACAGTTGCCCTACACTAATTAGATTTTGATCTATCTTAGGCACATATAAAACATCTGGAATGTGTTTAATACATGTTGAACTTTGAACAGCAATCACTCCTATGCCTTTCACTTCTACAAAGTCACAATTTCCCACTTTAACTCTGGATTTGTAGGCTTTATTTAGTTCCACGAAAATGCTAGAGTCTGCAGTCATATGGTGAGTGCAACCACTATCCAATAGCCAGGTTTCAACCTTGCTGCAAGCCTTGATAGCAGAGAACAGATGTTCTTCAAGCAGTTCATCCTGATTTTCTGCAATTTTTGCCTGCTGATGTGGTTGTTTCCCCCTTTTATTTTTGTACACTTTCTCAATATAGCCAAATTTTTTGCAGCTTCTACATTGAACTCTAGGCCTATACCAACACCATTTAGGAGAATGGCCATTTCTTTTACAATGAGGACTCTTTGTTTCCAGTTTTGTTGCCTTCGGGTTCTTTCTTTTCAGACTGAGGTTTCTTCACACCAAAGCTCGTTTGAGCTTTGTATTTTTCTTTAGCAAACATGGCTCCTTCTATTTGTTCTTCCTACCTCATCAGCCTTCTTTGTTCAGTTGCCTGCAGTGCATTCACCAATTCGGCCAAGGTTATAGATGACAGGCCTCTTGAATCCTCCAGTGATAATATCTTAGCTTCAAACTTCTCAAGAAGGCTTATTAAAACCTTCTCCAACACTATCTTATTTGGTAAATCATCTCCCAAAAGTCTGATTTGATTTACAATCTTCATCATCCTATCTGAAAAATCCTTCACAGCCTCAATGTCTTTTTTCTTCAAAGTCTCAAACTCTCTTCTAAGGTTGAGTACTTGCATCTGCCTTGTTCTTTCATTGCCTTGATATTCTTCTTTCAGAACATCCCAGGCCTCTTTTGCAGTCTCACAAGTTATGATTCATGTGAAGATAGCATCTGACACGGCTGACTGAATGCAAGAGAGTGCCTTGAACTTTTTTTGCTACATCTTTACTATGCTTCTTAATCTGAGCCATTGTTGGATTTTCTCTCAAAGGAAGAGGCTCAACTCCAGTATCAGTTATCTCCCACAAATCATAGGCTTTGAGGTAAGCCTTCATCTTTGCAGCCCAGAAGTTGTAGTTTTCTTGGGAGAAGGTAGAGGGCAATGGTGCTGAGAAGCCACTTGAAGCCATTTGTTTTTCTGTCAACTGAATATACCTTTGTTGATGGTTTCTTTTATTTGCTGCTCCTAGTTTTCTTCTTCCCTTCTTTCGGTCTCTTTTCAAAGATCAAAGTAGCTTCGATACCATGAAAGATTATTGATTCAAAGAGAATGAAAAGAAAAACTAAAGAGTTAAACTTAGGATCCGTTTGATTGTAAGGGTGGAAAATAGGTGGAAAGAAAATGAATTCCAGAGAAAATAATTGTTTAGAACTTGTATTCTAGAGAATTGTTAATTAAGTGTGTTTGATTGATATAATTTTCCACCTGGAAATTTTTAAAACTTTGAATTTTTTTTGTGTTCGTTTGACTTTGTTTTACATGAAAATTGTCCATTAAAGTGATAATTTTTCCACAATTGGTTATAAAATTTGTATCTATTGCCAAAAACTAAAAAAAAACAAAAAATTATTTTTTCATCAAAGTTTAGTGTTTGTTTGACTTCGTTTTATATGGAAATTGTCCATTAAAGTGAAATTTTTTTTACAATTGATTATGAAATTTGTTCCAATTGCCAAAAAGAAAAAGGTTAAAAAAAAGAAAGGTAGGCTGGAAACCAAATTCTCACCAAAAAGGTAAGAATTGATTTTCACCAAAAACATGGAAAGATGGGCGCGTGGCTGGAAACCAATAAAATGATTAGATTAGAAAATGTTACCAATCAAACATGGTTTTTTTTTTTTTTTTTTTAAAAAGCTTGAATTTAATTTCCAATTCCATGGAAAAAAGGTAGTATCAAACAGGGCCTTACCGGATTTACACAATGCTTACCGGTTTCTTCACTACTTACCGGATTTGGCACTAGCTTACCGGTTTCTGTAAATGGTTAAATGCTCTGTTTTGAAGAGCAAAAAAATTGGAGAGAAAAGAACCACACATTGGCTTTGTTTTTTGCTGAATATATACTTACAAAAAACACTTGATTGTCAACACTTTCTACCTACTCCAATCTATCAAGTTGTCAACAAAAATATAGGACCATACTTAGGAAACTTATAAAAGTTAAATTACCAACTATTTATACTTAAATCACATGACTTTAGATACAAAAATCAGCAACCTTTTTTATAGCAAAAACGTGACAGCCATAGTGACAAACCAACTTCAACAAGGACCTTACCACCATATTAATGTGGCATAAACTAGGCTACCCTGAGTTAATAGTAGACCAGTTTAACTCTCCTCAATGAAAATGTGGAAATAGGACTTTTTTTATGCATGTGGTGAGCGGCAATTTCATTCCACTTAGGTCGACATAGATGATGCATCCTACCTGTTTTAAAAAATTGCGTAAATCCGCTTTCGAAAGCGGACTTTTTTTAAGGTCACTTATAATATGACCTCTTTTATGACCGTAGATTATCAATCTACTAGGATCACCTCAGACAATAAACAAAAAGTGGAAGTAGTTTGAGCTCTCACTAAGGACCCGAGATCGTGCAACTTTTTGATCACTGACTCCAGCTTGTTGAGCTAGTTTATTCCTATGTGACTTTGTCGCATCGAAACTGATCTTGAAGCTCCTCCGAGTAAGTATTGTTTCAAATATTTCGAAGTGTTTGTACTTCGTTAATTTTACACTCGCATCGAAACTGACCTCGCTTCTACTATTATAGGCTAGAGTACAGACATGTTGGGATATAAGGCATCCAAAGTTGCTAAGAAGAAAATTGCACCCAAAGCCAAAAAGGTTGGGAAAAGGAAAGCTTCTACTGACGAGGAGGGTATTGCCGACCTGGTAAGGATGAAGGGTGCCCCTTCCGCCCGAATTGAGGTGCATCCAATTTTCTCACCTCATCCACATTCGCCGATTTTCCTTTCCCTAAAGCAACTACAACTTCTTTCTTTGTCCCAATTACCTCCGGTCTTTCCCGTTCTCAACTCCCCCATCTAGACTTCCAAAGCCTAATTAGACTTCCTTTTAGCTCTATCCCCATATAGGAAGATGACTTCAGCTTTGCCACTCGCCATCTATAGTTGACCAGGCTTCTGACAAGGGGCTGGAATGAAAGAGAACATAAATTCTTGGAAGACATGTCCATGGATGAGACGTGCATTACTATTGAACTCCTTAGTCACCGCTTTGTTCTTTACAGGATGTCGATTGCGGATAAGGTATGTCTGATCTTAGTTGTTTATTCACTTTTCTGTTTCGTTATTCCTTCAAGCTAGTTCTTTGTAGGTGAGGACTGAGGTAGACAGGGTAATGAAGATAAGTGAAGACCACTAATCATTTACTAGTTCATTAAAGCAGATAAAGCCTGGCAGGCTGAAGAAAAGAATGAGTGGGAGAAAAAATTGCGAATGAAGATCGACCTCGAAGACAAGAAGGTAGTTGAGGTTGAACCGAGGGAGAAATTGGAAGCCACCAAAATTTAGGGTGAAAAGGCTTAGGAGAGAGCTAGACTGGAGAAGAAAAAGGTAGAGGATGCAAATGCCATCAAGGTTAATGAGATTTCGAGGAAATCCTCTAAGTTCGACACCTTAACTCAGGACGTCGATGTGGTCAGCTTGAAAGAGGTCATCAAACACATCGAGAAGATGAGCCCGGGCTTTGATGCAGGCTTTCTCCATGAAGCTTTAAAGGATTAGAAGGCCATTTTAGCTGAGATGTATACTGCAGCTTGTTGGAATCTACAAGCTCCAGCTCACACGGATCATGATCCACCCTAAACTAATCTTGCTCGTTCACCGGTTCATGCATCCAGCGGTTCCAGCTGTAGTGTTAGTTAGTTTAGTTGTTAGTTAGTTTGTTAGTTAATCAGTCTATAAATAGATACACTTTGTATTCATTTCAATTCAGTGGATAATTTTCCAATCTTCAATATGAAATCATATTGAATTTATCTTTTCATCTTTCTTTTCTACTCTCTAGTTCTATGCTAGAAGAAAATTTAAAATGGTATTAGAGCCAATGGGTCGTTTTGTCCTCCAAGGCTATGCATCAGATATCTGCCGCAACGACATTCTTGTCATGGCTTCTCTCCATGGCTTCTTCTTTTTTCAATCTATGGCTATTTCCCACTCTATCACATTAAGCTCTCTATCATCTGTACGGCTGTTTGTCAAGAAAAATAATTTGAACCAAGATCTAGAACCTCACCAGCAACTTAACTTGCTTCAACAAGAAGCAAGTTAAGTTTGTCTAGAAAAATAATTTGGACTTAACTTGCTTCAACTTAATTCTTGTCATAGCTTCTCTCCGTGGCTTCTTCTCTTTTCAATCTATGGCTACTTCCCACTCTATCACATTAAGCTCTCTATCATCTGTGCGGTTGTTTGTCCAAAAAAATAATTTGGACCAAGATATAAAAGCTCACCAGCAACTTAACTTGCTTCAACAAGAAGCTTGCACTTTGTGGCAAAATGGCTCTGCTCAAAAGTGCTACAAATGACGTAAACTGGAAGAATATCATATCAATTTCTCCTCCTAGGAAATTTACTTGTTGGGCATTTGTTTCCTCAATTTACCAGCCATTGTTTCATTACCACGTTTCAAATACCCATCAATAAAAGGGCCACATATCTTTGAATCTGGTTCGTACCTTTTCCCCACCATCTCTGCCTGAAGCCTTAAAGTATCTTCCATCTTCCCCTCCTGACAGAACCATTTTATCAGAACTTATAACTCTCCTTCTACGGAGTAACAACACCTTTCTGAACTTGGAGTGTTACAACCCATTTTCTTTTGGTCAAAATTCAAATAAGGAATTGTCAAAGTCATAGTCAAAGGGGACTTAAGTGAAACAAATTAATTTTCTTGGGATTTATTTCATAATGGATGATATATGAGGGTTAAGGTGGATTATTTTTGGAGTTAATGACTCACTTAATTTATCATGGGAAGTTAATGGACTTCCTTTGCAAATAGCTAATGACTTTACCAATTTTAAACCCAATTCTTTACCATTTCACCACCATCACGCAGAGGCCAAAACAGAAGCTGAAACCGAGAGAGAAAGGACGAAAAAGAGGAAGAAAAGGAGGAAAAAGAAAAAGAAAAGGAAGGAAAAAGGGAAGAAAAAAAGGTAAGTGTTGATTTCTCCATTTTAGGTTTGATTTATCTTAATTTTTTTCATGAGATAAGGAGTATATATTGTCAATTTTCTAGGGTTTTAACTTGGTTCGAAAATTGCAAATGTAGGTAAAAGATGATGATTTTTAGTTCAAGTTTCTTGATGGTTAGCTTCCATTTACATTTAAGGTAAGGAACCTTATTTTTGGGCAAACCCTAAAATTTCTAATTTGATTCTCAAGTAAAGATTTTTGTGGAAAATGATTGTGATAATGAAAAATTTACTTGGAAGTATATATTTATGGAAGAAGAGGAAAATTTAATGGGATGAATTATGATTACTAGTTGTCATTAGATTGAAGTGGGTATTTGTATATATGCTCGGATTGAAGATTTTGTTGATGAGTTGGTTATTAGTTAATGGACTAAAAAGTGATATTAGCCCCAATGGATTAAAGGAATAATTTGGGAAATTTATTCAAGTATGGAGGAGTTAAGTTCTAAGAGCTTGTATTTTAATATTAAGACTACTTATTTTGGCGGTTGTTAAATTGATTATTCATATCGTATTTCAGGTGGTGACGAGGAGATTGGAAACGTCTATCAGCCAGTCTAGCTTGTAGCTCGTATTTTGTGAGTGGAAAAACTTATTTTTCAGAAGTAAATATTTATTAAATTTATACTATAACAGAAAGTTAATTATTACATATATTTGATTTGACAGCATTATTTTCAGAATCAAACGGATTTTGTAGTCAGTTTTCTTTTAAAGTTAGATCCAGTTCATTGAAATTATTTCTCTAGTATGTTATATTCATATTATATATTTCAGCATATTTATAGTTATTTTAAAAACCATCAGAAAGTACCCAAGTGATTTTACCCGCTCTGCACTAATGTGAATGTGTTTCCACAGTGTATGACCAGATTATCAGAGGTCTTTGGGACCCACTCTCGTACACACATAGGGTTTGGGCCGTGTACTCGGGTGATTAGCTTTTGGGGCAGCTCTGCGTACGTATGACCAGATTATTAGATTATCAGATTTGAATGGCTTTGCCTTGTACATAGAGATTACTCTGTACATGAGTAAGACTATTCATTGGGTACTTCTTGGTGTGATTATTTAGTATATCATTTATGTATATTCAATTTTAGATTCACAGAATTTCAAATATCAGATAATAGTTTATTTCAGCATATAGAATTCAGCTTATTCAGTTACAGAAATACAATTTTAACTTACAGAAATGACAGCTTCACACATATTTATGTTGATACGATATTGTCTATATTTGACATATTTTTACAGTCGGTTATTCAGAATAAAGCGTATGAATTTTATGATTTTAGCATGTTTCAGTTATAAAAGAAATTATCAGAATTTCTTAAAAACTGTAAGAATAATAAATCAGATTTTTCAGTAAAAACGTATAAATGGAAAAAGTATATGTTATTGCAAACTATCCACTCACTGAGTTACAAACTCATATATTTTGTTATGTTTTTCCTATCAGGAGGCCGCTGAATTTGAGATACCTGGAAAGCCTGCTGAAGTCCAAAGCCTGACTATCCATCATTAGGTTGCATGATCTTAAACATATCATAGCATTTAAATGTTTAATTGGGACTCATGTTCACAAAACACTTGGTACGATATTTTGTTTAATGTTCACTTTGTCGATGGGTTGTTCAATTGTTGTAATGCATGCATGCAAACATGGTGTTTTGAAGTAGAAGTGTTCACTCAAGTTTAGTTCCATATTGATTTAGTTGTGGTGGTATTGATGGATTTGGTGGTTCCCAAATATTTGATATTGATTATTGTATGGGGTCTTTTGTAAATTTTCAGGTTGGTTTTGTTCTATTTTCAGGGGAAACTCTGCCAAAATTTTTACAAAAATATTGTCTTCATAAAATAGTCAAATAGTCGTAGAATAGTCTATGTGGCCTTGGTGGTGGGTCCAGCATCTACCTGGAACTCATTATCGGCGCACTTTACGTCTGGGTCCACTAGGATGACTCGAGACGGGATCGTGTCATTGGTATCAGAGCATGGTTTTAGATTCTATAGGTAACACTGCATGTATTTGATGTTTATATATTATACATTATTGTAGGTGAGTCATACGTGGTAGTGGCAGAACTCGCAGGCGTCAAAATCCAGTATCTTAAGCTTATGATGCTCCTGATGGAGGACATGTTGGAGGGGCTAGTGGGGCCGCAGAATCTATTCATCAGTGTCAGGTGCAACCTGACCCTGTCACCGATAGACTAGTTGCTGCTATTTCTTCCCTTCTACCCAATGCTGATAGAGATAACTCTATTGAGAGGGCTATGAAACTTGGGGCGAAATTTTTTATGGGTACATCTAATCCAACTGATGCTGAACTCTGGATGAAGACTTTGGAAAGTATATTTGATGTGATGGAATGTTCAGATGATAAGAAATTACTCCTAGCTGTATTCTTATTGAAGGGAGGAGCTGCTGATTGGTGGATTTCGTTTCGATGTCGATATCCAGATCCTAGTGTTATCACTTGGACTATTTTCAGGGAAGCTTTCTATGAAACATACTATCCTCCATTTTATCGGGATGCAAAACAGAATGAATTTTTGAGATTGGTTCAGGGATCTATGTCGGTTGCTGAATACCATGTAAGGTTTGTAGAACTGCTAAAGTATGCCAATGCATTGGTTGCGGAGGAGAGAGATAGGTGTAGACTGTTCGAACAAGGATTGAGAACAGATATCCGACCTATGGTTACTGCTCATGGGCATCACAATTTCGGCTTGTTGGTAGAGGGAGCGTTAAGGGTTGAGACAACCATTCGAGAGGGACATAGTCAAGGAGCGCAGATGACCTTCCGAAGTGGTAACGGTCAAACAGGAACTTCAGGAGAAAGGTCTAAAAAGAACACTAAAGGATTTTGTCCTGGTGTTACTAGCTTTAGCGGTTTTAAATCTAAGTCTCGGAGTTCTGGGTCTAGTCAGGGATCAGGCCATAGTCAGAGTTCTGTACAATGGCCGGTGGGAAGTCATTATCGTGTTCAAGGTTCTACACAGAGAAATCAGGGTGTAAGGCAGAATGAGGGTTCTGATCACCGTAGCTTTCCACAGCGCCAGTCTTGTGGGAAGTTTCATCCAGGCGAGTGTCTTAGAGGAGCTGGAGTTTGTTACCAGTGTGGTCAGATGGGATACATGAGAAAAGATTGTCCAGCCCGATCTCAACAGATTGGAGCATCTAAGATGGTTTTTCCTCAGCCAAGGATCAGTACAGCTAGACAGAATCGGGATCAGAGAGCTGCATCAGCAGGGTCGACAGGAGACACGCAACCTAATGTTGCTAGGGGCAGTGCTTCTAGACAAGGAGCTCAAGTGAGTCGATCCAAGACCCATGGCAAAGTTTTTCCTGTGACGCAGCAGGAGGCAGAAGAGTCACCAGATATGGTAGTGGGTATGTTATCTATTTTTGGTAGAAATGCTCGTTCTTTAATTGATTCGGGTGATACCCATTCCTTTATTTCCCATACACTTTCTAGCTATGATGATCAAATGTCAGAGCCTTTAGATAGTGAATTGGTAGTAGCGACTCCCGTAGGGGATTCACTTTTAGCTAATAGGGTATTCAAAGATTGTGGGATTAGAGTGAACGATCATGAGTTGAAAGCAGATGTAATTCTACTCGATATTCACGATTTTGATGTTATCTTGGGGATGGACTTTCTATCTAAATATCATGCTTCAGTTGATTGTTTTCGCAAGGAAGTGGTATTCAGAATTCCAGGAGAGCTTGAAATTGTCCTCATTGGAGAGCGTAAAATTTTGCCATCTTGCGTGATATTTGCCATGGATGCTCGAAAAATGCTCAAAAAGGGTTGTCATGCTTATTTGGCTCATGTGATTGATACTCAGATCACTAAACTGAAAATAGACGATATATCAATTGTGCGAGATTTTTCCGATGTCTTTCCAGAAGACCTTCCGGGATTACCCCCAGACAGGGAGATTGAGTTTTTTATTGATTTGATCCCCGGGATAGCACCTATTTCACAGGCACCTTATCGGATGGCACCGAAAGAGTTGATGGAATTAAAGGTACAATTACAAGATTTGGCTGATAAGGGTTTTATTAGACCCAGTGTATCCCTTTGGGGAATACATGTTTTATTTGTGAAGAAGAAGGATGGTACCATGAGATTGTGTATCGACTATAGACAGTTGAATAAGGTGACTATTCGCAATAAGTACCCTCTACCCCGCATTGACGATTTGTTTGATCAACTTCAAGGTGCCTCATTATTTTCAAAGATTGATTTACGTTCAGAGTATCATCAACTCAGAGTTAGAGATGTTGATGTACCAAAGATTGCTTTCGGATCTCGATATGGCCATTATGAATTTGTGGTGATGCCATTTGGATTAATTAATGCCCTTGTTTCATTTATGGACCTGATGAATAGAGTGCTTCACCCATATCTGGACCAATTTTTTTATTGCCTTCATTGATGATATATTGGTTTATTCTTCCAGTCGTGATGAGCATGCTGAGTACTTGAGGATTATTTTGCAGGCTTTGCAAGATAAGCAGTTGTATGCTAAGTTTAGCAAATGTGAATTTTGGCTTGATAGAGTAGTATTTCTAGGTCATGTTATCTCTGCAGAAGGTATATATGTAGATCCTGTTAGAACAGAGGTAGTGATGAAATGAGAACGCTCTACTAACGTGACAGAAGTACGGAGTTTCCTTGGGCTAGCATGTTATTACCGTCGATTTATAGAGGGATTCTCCAAAATTGCCCTTCCCTTGACCAGTTTGACTCGGAAGAACTCTAAATTTGTGTGGACTAAGCAATGCGAGAAGAGTTTTCAAGGATTGAAGAATAGATTGGCTTCTGCTTCTGTACTTACTCTTTCTTCACCAGGTGAAGAGCTTACAGTGTATAGCGGTACTTCACACCAAGGTTTGGGTTGTGTTTTGACACAAAATGGAAAGGTTATAGCTTATGCTTCAAGACAATTAAAGAAGCATGAGTTAAACTACCCAACACATGACCTAGAGTTGGCTGCAATTGTGTTGGCATTGAAAATTTGGAAACATTATCTGTATGGTGAGAAATGTCAGATATTTACTGATCATAAAAGTTTGAGGTATATATTTGATCAAAAGGAATCGAATTTTAGACAAAGAAGATGGTTGGAGTTGATAAAGGATTATGATTGTAAGATTGACTACCATCCGGGGAAAGCTAATGTAGTTGCAGATGCTCTTAGCAGAAAGACTAGTTCTTACCCTCAATCCAATGCAGTATATGCTGGTTTATTGTGTGAGTTCAGGAAGTTGCAGATGCTTGATTGTC
Source organism: Fraxinus americana (assembly GCA_035079005.1). NCBI lineage: Eukaryota > Viridiplantae > Streptophyta > Magnoliopsida > Lamiales > Oleaceae > Fraxinus > Fraxinus americana. The sequence goes on from CM068724.1 coordinate 13,681,548, forward strand.
AGCTACTACTTCAGGGGCGGTATTATCTCATTTTCAGGTGAGGCCCACTCTGGTGGACATGATTGGATTAGCCCAATCTCAAGATCTGACACTGAGAACATTGAAAGCCGAAGTTAGCACTGGGTTAAGAACAGACAATGCTATTAGAAATGATGGTATGTTGGTTATGGGAAATAGATTGTGTGTTCCTGATGTTGCAGAATTGAAGAAAGAGATCTCAGAAGAAGCGCACAGTGCTGCTTATGCGATGCACCCAGGCAGTACTAAAATGTGTTCCTGATATAGAAGAATTTGTATCTAAATGCCTGGTCTGTCAACATGTGAAACCGGATCGTCAGAAAACAGCTGGATTTCTACAACCTTTGCCTATTCTAGAATGAAAGTGGGAACACATTACCATGGACTTCTTGTTTAGTCTTCCTCGTACTCATAATGGTCATGATGGGGTTTGGGTGATTGTGGATCGTTTGACCAAGACCGCCAGATTTTTGCCAATCAAAGCCACTTATTCTTTGAGTAAGTTGGTAAAACTATATGTTGATGAGATTGTTAGCTTATATGGTGCGCCAGCGTCTATTGTATCTGATAGAGATCCTCGGTTTACATCTAAATTTTGGCCTAGTTTGCAGGGAGCCACGGGTACTAAACTACATTTTAGTACAGCTTTTCATCCTCAGACAGATGGCCAGTCAGAGAGGACCATACAGACTCCTGAGGATATGTTGAGAGCCTGTGTTTTAGAGTTCAAAGGTAGTTGGGATACTCACTTGTGTTTAATGGAGTTTGCTTACAATAACAGTTACCACTCCAGTATAGCAATGACTCCTTTTGAAGCTTTGTATGGTAGAAAATGCAGAACGCCAGTATGTTGGGATGAAGTTGGTGAAAGAAAGTTAGTAGGCCCTGAATTGGTACAAATGACATCAGAAAATGTGAAAAGGATTAGAGAAAATTTGAAGATAGCACAAGACAGACATAAAAGCTATGCAGATAGGCGCATGAAAGATCTTGAATTTGCAGTTGGTGATGAAGTATTTTTGAAATTGTCATCTTGGAAAGGAGTGTTGAGGTTTGGCAAACAAGGAAAGTTGAGTCCACGATTTATTGGACCTTATCAGATTACTGAGCAGATTGGTTCAGTTGCATATCAATTAGATTTGCCAGATGAATTATCCAGGATCCATGATGTTTTTCATGTTTCTATGTTTCGTAAGTATATCGCTGATCCATCTCATGTTCTAGAGTGTCAACCAGTTGAAAGAAAATTTGACTTATAAAGTAGAGCCAGTGAGAATTTTAGACAGACAGGAGCAGGTTCACCGAGGGAAAGCAATTTCGTTGGTAAAAGTCCTATGGGAAAATCAGACGATAGAGGAGGCTACATGGGAAGATGATGACCAGATGCGTGCTCAATATCCTCATCTATTTACTGATTAGTCAGCTGTTCATCGAATTTCGAGGACGAAATTCTTTTGAGGAGGTAAGATTGTTACAACCCATTTTCTTTTGGTCAAAATTCAAATAAGGAATTGTCAAAGTCATAGTCAAAGGGGACTTAAGTGAAGTAAATTAATTTTCTTGGGATTTATTTCATAATGGATGATATATGAGGGTTAAGGTGGATTATTTTTTGGAGTTAATGACTTACTTAATTTATCATGGGAAGTTAAGGGACTTCCTTTACAAATAGCTAATGACTTTACCAATTTTAAACCCAATTCTTTACCATTTCACCACCATTACGCAGAGGCCAAAACAGAAGCTGAAACCGAGAGAGAAAGGACGAAAAGGAGGAAGAAAAGGAGGAAAAAGAAAAAGAAAAGGAAGGAAAAAGGGAAGAAAAAGGGGTAAGTGTTGATTTCTCCATTTTAGGTTTGATTTATCTTAATTTTTTTTATGAGATAAGGAGTATATATTGTCAATTTTCTAGGGTTTTAACTTGGTTCGAAAATTGCAAATGTAGGTAAAAGATGATGATTTTTAGTTCAAGTTTCTTGATGGTTAGCTTCCATTTACATTTAAGGTAAGGAATCTTATTTTTGGGCAAACCCTAGAATTTTTAATTTGATTCTTAAGTAAGGATTTTTGTGGAAAATGATTGTGATGATGAAAAATTTACTTGGAAGTATATATTTATGGAAGAAGAGGAAAATTTAATGGGATGAATTATGATTACTAGTTGTCATTAGATTGAAGTGGGTATTTGTATATATGCTCGGATTGAAGATTTTGTTGATGAGTTGGTTATTAGTTAATGGATTAAAAAGTGATATTAGCTCCAATGGATTAAATGAATAATTTGGGAAATTTATTCAAGTATGGAGGAATTAAGTTCTAAGAGCTTGTATTTTAATATTAAGACTACTTATTTTGGCGGTTGCTAAATTGATTATTCATATCGTATTTCAGGTGGTGACGAGAAGATTGGAAACGTCTATCAGCCAGTCTAGCTTGTAGCTCGTATTTTGTGAGTGGAAAAACTTATTTTTCAGAAATAAATATTTATTAAATTTATACTATAACAGAAAGTTAATTATTACATATATTTGATTTGACAGCATTATTTTCAGAATCAAACGGATTTTGTAGTCAGTTTTCTTTTAAAGTTAGATCCAGTTCATTGAAATTATTTCTCTAGTATTGTTTCAGCATATTTATAGTTATTTTAAAAACCATCAGGAAGTACCCAAGTGATTTTACCCGCTCTGCACTGATGTGAATGTGTTTCCACAGTGTATGACCAGATTATCAGAGGTCTTTGGGACCCACTCTCGTACACACATAGGCTTTGGGCCGTGTACTAGGGTGATTAGCCTTTGGGGCAGCTCTGCGTACGTATGACCAGATTATCAGATTATCAGATTTGAATGGCTTTGCCTTGTACATCGAGATTACTCTGTACATGAGTAAGGCTATTCATTGGGTACTTCTTGGTGTGATTATTTAGTATATCATTTATGTATATTCAGTTGTAGATTCACAGAATTTCAAATATCAGATAATAGTTCATTTCAGCATATAGAATTCAGCTTATTCAGTTACAGAAATACCATTTTAACTTACAGAAATGACAGTTTTACACAGATTTATGTTGATACCAGATTGTCTATATTTGACATATTTTTACAGTTGGTTATTCAGAATAAAGCGTATGAATTTTATGATTTTAGCATGTTTCAGTTATAAAAGAAATTATCAGAATTTCTTAAAAATTGTAAGAATAATAAATCAGATTTTTCAGTAAAAATGTATAAATGGAAAAAGTATATGTTATTGCGAACTATCCACTCACTGAGTTACAAGCTCATATATTTTGTCATGTTTTTCCTATCAGGAGGCCACTGAATTTGAGATACCTGGAAAGCCTGCTAAAGTCCAGAGTCTGACTATCCATCATTAGGTTGCATGATCTTAACCATATCATAGCATTTAAATGTTTAATTGGGGACTCATGTTCACAAAACACTTGGTCTGATATTTTGTTTAATGTTCACTTCGTCGATGGGTTGTTCAATTGTTGTAATGCATGCATGCAAACATGGTGTTTTGAAGTAGAAGTGTTCACTCAAGTTTAGTTCCATATTGATTTAGTTGTGGTGGTATTGATGGATTTGGTGGTTCCCAAATATTTGATATTGATTATTGTTTGGGGTCTTTTGTAAATTTTCAGGTTGGTTTTGTTCTATTTTTAGGGGAAACTTTGCCGAAATTTTTACAAAAATATTGTCTTCATAAAATAGTCAAATAGTCGTAGAACAGTCTATGTGGCCTTGGTGGTGGGTCCAGCATCTACCTGGAACTCATTATCGGCGCACGTCACGTCTGTGTTCACTAGGGTGACTCGAGAAGAGGTCGTGTCATGGAGAATCCGTGAAAGTACTGTTTGAGATCTATAAGATATATAAGAATTTTGAGCAGTTGCAAGCCATTTCTTATAATTCTTTGGTGAAGGCAGTCATGGTTCTCCACTTTGTCTTGAAGACTATTATGCAAGATGGTTGTTCCCTCTCTTATCCAAGATGGCCGTTCTCAATTTTCACCATCCATTTTGAGGGACGTGTTGGAATCTACAAGCTCTAGCTCACACGGATCATGATCCACCCTAAACTAATCCTGCTCGTCCACTAGTTCATGCATCCAGTGGTTCCAGCTGTAGTGTTAGTTAGGTTTTGTTAGTTAGTTTAGTTGTTAGTTAGTTTGTTAGTTAATTAGTCTATAAATAGATACACTTTGTATTCATTTCAATTCATTGGATAATTTTCCAATCTTCAATATGAAATCATATTGAATTTATCTTTTCTTCTTTCTTTTTTACTCTCTATTTCTATGCTAGAAGAGAATTTAAAACTAAGTCTGATTCTCAAAAAGAAAAGACCATCATTCTTCGGCTAGGACTCCAAGCCGGGCAGACCTACCTTTTGCTTAGCTTATTTCCTGTATTTGTTTATCTTTTTTTGAAGAAGTGTAACAACCTAAACTTGAAATGAAACATCAATTAGATGTCACTTTTCTTTTGACTATATTATTTAGCTAGATCGTTCCCAAGTCGGTTTACTTTTCTTGTTTGCTTTTCTCTTCTACCATTGCCTTACGAATGATTGTTAGTAGATATACTAGTATCCTAATAACTTTGGCTAAGTATGGCACTACGTACTTTAGTTCGGATTGCTGAGGAAGTGTTGTAGCACATGCAACCTTAGGTCGAACTGTTGAGAAGTATATCCTTAGAATTTCATTTAGGAATTTTGCTAAATGTTGTAGTATATACAACTTTAGGTCGGACTGCTGAGGAACAGGTCCTTAGGGTACCATTTAGAAATTTTGCTGCACATGCAACCTTAGGTCGAATTGCTGAGGAACAAATCCTTATAGTTGGGAGAAGAGCTCGATTTGAGTAAGAACTACACGAGCTTTACTAAAAGGGATTGTGCAAGCTACATTCAAAAAGTACATCCCGACATCTACTAATAATATTTTTTTAGGCGTTCTATGTTATAAAGATACAAGAGAGGTCTTCTTTGCATGTTTTCCAACTCGTAAGTTTGTTTTGGGAAAATTTTAGTTACTTGTTGCGAATTTCCCAACTTGGTCCTAGTGATCCAGAATTGAGTTCTCTAGTGGCGATGAATACCTTCCTTAACTTCCTCATTTCCTTCCTAGTTATATGTTTTGGTTCGAAATGAAGGGACCTCCACCTCCAATGGGATTACTGCTTCAATTCCAAAAGTTAGGGAGAAAGATGTTTCTCTAGTGCTCGTTCGTGAAGTGGCACGATAAGACCACAATACATTGGCTAGCTTGTTTGCCCCTGCTCTCTTCAGATTGTCAACCTTTGTTTTCGAGGTGTGTTTGATTATTTTGTTGATTGCCCTACCTGACCATTGGCTTGAGTGGAAAAATATTTCTTTATGCCGAACTCTTAACAATCGTACTGTTTTCATTGTTAGTTATGATTGAGTGTGGTAACCCAAACCTGCATATAATGGACTTTTATATAAAATTCGTTGTCTCTTGGTCGATTGCTTTAGCAAACAGTTCATTCTCTACCCATTTGATGAAGTATTCCACAACCACAATAGCAAATTTTGTTCCTTCTTTTCTTGTAGGCATTGGCCCAATTAGACTTACCCCCCATTTTGAGAAAGGCCATGAGCTTACAATTGAATTAAGTTCTCCTGATGCGCTCTGTTCGCTAAAATTTTATACCGTAAGTGTACAGACGTTCAAGTAATAAAGTGAACTTTTTGAGTTCGAGTTGTCGATCCCTCGAGAAATATTTACTAATAAATACACAACTTTAGTCAATTTAATTCTAACAATAAAAACAAACAAACAATAAAATTTGATTTTGAAAAATAAGGAAAATTAACTAAAATCTACAAAACAAGAAAACATAAATACTCGGAACTTTTGGAGGAAAACGTGGTTGTGATTCATGGTTTCACTTGACTGTCACGTAATTAATTTATCCACAAGTCAATTAATAAATTACTCATTTAGTATGTTAGACCCGATTTTTCAAATTTAGTTAATTACATCTCTCAAACGAAATTAACTCTAATTGATTGGTTAACCTACTATATCTCTATGTCGATCAAAACCAAACAACCACATTAAATTTTTGTGAAAATAGATCAATGGGTCACCTAGGGTTAGAAGTATATCTCTATCCCCTACACAAACCTAGAGTATTTACTACTTAGTTTAAAATGTATAATTTTCTCTCGAACGATGTACAAATCACTAAACTCAATCATTTAATGACCAAATAAATGAAAGTCATTCAACACAATAATAAATACATATGAAAATAAGCATTTTAACATTAAAGAGCAAGTATTAAAATTAATTAAAGTTAGGTTAGGTTACTACCATAAATTCCAATACAAATAACTAGCCCATTTTATACAAATGATACAAATGACATTACAAATATGACAAAGTAATTGAGAAAATACAAAGTTATAGATAAAACCATTTTTCGAAATTTGGCCTTGACTTTCTCAAATATTTCTCCAAATCCTTAAATGTATTCTCCTTGTGCTCTTGATTTGTATCCCCAAAATACCAAAAAATTGAAAAGCAAAATAAAAGAAAAGAAAATGAAAAGAGAAGAAAAAGAAAAAGAAAAGAACAATGAAAAAAAAAAAGAAGGAATTGAAGAAGAAGAAGAAGCCGCCTCTGGTGCCTGGAACCTGTTTGGGGTTTATTTTTAAAACCCCTTTTCCAAAAATTGTAGCCCAAGTCCCTAAGATAATTGCATGTTGGTCCCTCAACTTTGATATTATACAATTTGGTCCTCAGATTTTGATTTTTATATCGATTATGCCCTTCATAAATTGCATCCAAGATCCTCAAACCTTTTGTTTTGTTAACTTTGGTCCCCAAATTCACAATTTTGCACATTTTTAGTTCATTTTTCTCATTTTGTCTTGTTCTCTTTCATTTGGATGATTTTTACCTACAAAAGCAATAATTACATAATTGTGAATAAAAATTTGCTCATTTTTATTAATAATAAGTATATTTAGGTATTAAATAAGTGTGCAAAGATATACTTATCAAATATCCCAAAACTTAAGCTCTTGCTCGTCTCAAGTAAGATTATTTACTAACACAATCAAATAATACATGATAAATATTAACAATATTAGATAGCTTGTCATAATAATCAAAGAGTGTATAATTGTATAATCAATGCACAAATGTGCTCCAAATAATGCTAGCAAAAATAATTTAGGCTTATCCAATATTCAATCGGTACGTGTGTGCATAACCACTTTCAATCATTATCTATAATATGAAAAATTTGTAAAGACGAAAAATTTTCAAATTGACTTCAACCCGACCCTTTATGGTCAAATATTTCCTTTCCCGCCCGCGAGATTTACATTCCTCAAATAGTTATTCATTTTCTTTCCTCGGGTGTAAATCTAAAGGTTGCTCTTAATTCACTCATTTCTTTTCTAGTTCTAGTTTGGTTTGGCCTAACCAGCAATGCCAAAAATCTATCCACTTGATGATTCTCCACTAGATGAGTGCTTTGACATTTAAGCTGATACTAAGTAATTCAAACCCTCTAATTATCTAAGCCCAAACATCAAATACAATTGTACAATTTAATCAAAATTTTGAATAAAAGCTCATGATTGACCTTAGTCCCTTGAGCTTTCTTAGTGACCCTTGTAGCGAGTTTTACATCGATAGCTCCCCGATTGTTTAGACCAAAGAGTAATGGGTTCCAAGATACCCCAACAGACTTAGTAACTCGAGTAAAAAAAGCTACGAAATGAGACAAGAATCAACAAGTGCAATGTCACAAAATAAATGGGGCTTAAATCCCTAGCATATGGTCATTGCCTAGCTTATACTTAGTACAGACACTCCACACAATTTTTTTTAACATACATGGAATCAACACACTTTTAGAAAATATCCTTCACCGACTCGACCACCCCCAAACTTATGTCACAATATGGTTAAGTGAAAGAGAAGAGAATGTAAGATTGATAAAAATTTAAACACAACTCATAACATAGTTCTTAACAATTCAAAAAAATCTATCCAACAATAAAAAAATTTCACATCTAGATAACAATTTATTGTGACTATTGTGCTCAAAGTAATTGGGATCTCACATGGACAAGCAATTTTTGAAAAACTTAGGCACAAATAACATTTTTGGTCATAGCTCATGAATCAACAATAATTTTAAACATCAAAACATCCTAAGCTGACAAGGCTATCTAACATATCAACACAATATCACCAATTTAAGCACAATCACCCCCAAACTTAAATCACGCATTGTCCTCAATGTGTAAAAGAATGAGCTAAAAGAGGATAGGGGATAACGAAACTTCCTCGATTAGATATTTGGTGAAGAGGTACCAATACTCTACTTGTACTTGTGATGCTTTTACTGAACTTGGGCAAGTGACCTTCTTGTACACCAATCTACCCCCAAACTCGTGAGGAACCATGGATATGTGGGATTTCAAAAACTACCTAAAAAAATGATAGTTAATCAAATGAAAACATGAAAATGCATAAAAGTAAATAAAAATATTAAAAATTATAAAATTGGGTTGCCTCCCAATAAGCGCTTTTTTATAGTCTTTAGCTCGACTTTGGCAATTGAATCACGGGCATCTAAAGAAGGCTTTGGATGGCTTGCCCATTTTTCTTCATTTGGTTTTGTTCCACTCTTCATTGGATCTCCAAAACTCAAAATTGCCCATTTCCATATAATAGGACTTGCCTAGTCCATCCAATTTAAATTCAACTATGAAGATATTTACTTCCTTATTGAGTTTAATCACAAAATCAATATCTTGACAATCAACTAAGTCAGAAGAGTGTAAGTTGATTTTCTCCTCATTGATATCCTCATTTAGCTCCGTTATGATTATATTTTCACTCATTTTAGGCTTTTTTTTCAATAGTTGAACTCTTATCGGGTTGATTTTGTGCTCCACAATCAAACTCCACGGGTAATGGCAATCATTTCCTATTAACTCGGTTGAGTGGATTATACCCGAACTTTTGAAATCCATCCCAATAATCGTAATCTCCCACAAGCATGTCATCTACATCCAACATGGCAAGTTCGTGGTAATTCATTGCAAGTACCTTCTCATTCAAAAATGGAGGACCATCTCTCGAAAATTTGATGTTCTCGTCTCAATTATCAAGTACATAATCTCCCGAAAGCATGTAACTATTATCGAAATTGTCTAGTGTTTGTTTTCGACATTTCAAATATTTTCTAAACCAAAGAATTTTCGACATTGAGGTATTGGTGCACGAATACAAGCATTGTCCTGTACAATGTATCGCTTGACAAATTTCACGTTTTGAACCTCCAAGCATATTTCCATAATCAATGTAGAGATTTGACATTGCAAACACTTTGTTAATTTACCAAGATTGGAATAATGCAACTATAGCTGAAAAGTACAAGGAGAGAATACCAATACAAGACATTGAAAATATGGGGATTAGCTAAATATACAAAAATAAAACTAAATAAATAAATAAATAAATTGTTAAAATTAAAATTAATTAAAATGGTAATAAAAGTAAAAACATTCTACGGAAACGGCGCCAAAAACATGTTCGCTAAAATTATATACCGCAAGTGTACGGGTCGCGTTCAAGTAATAAAGTGAACTTTTTGAGTCCGAGATGTCGATCCCTCGAGGAATGTTTACTAATAAATACACAACTTTAGGCAATTTAATTTCAACAATAAAAACAAACACACAATAAAATTTGATTTTGAAAAATAAGGAAAATTAACTAAAATCTACAAAACAAGAAAACATAAATACTCTGAACTTTTGGAGGAAAACATGGTTGGGATTCATGATTTCACTTGACTATTACCTAATTAATTTTTCCACAGGCCAATTAATAAATTACTCATTTACTGTGTTAGACCCTATTTTCAAAATTTAGTTAATTACCTCTCTCAAACGAAATTAACATTAATTGATTGATTAACCTATTATATCTCTATGTCGATTAAAACCAAATAATTGCATTAAATCTTTGTGAAAATAGCTTAATGGGTCACTTAGGGTTAGTGATATATCTTAATCCCCTACACAAACCTAGATTATTTATTACTTGGTCTAAAATGTATAATCTTCTCTCGAATGATGTACAAATCACTAAACTCAATCATTTAATGGCCAAATAAATGAAAGGCATTCAACACAATAATAAATACATATGAAAATAAGCATTTTAACATTAAAGAGTAAGTATTAAAATTAATTAAAGTTAGGTTATGTTACTACCATAAATCCCAATATAAATAACTAGCCCATTTGATACAAATGATACAAATGAGAATATTTATAACAATACATTACAAATATGGCAAAGTAATTGAGAAAATACAAAGTTATAGATAAAACCCTTTTTCGAAACTTGGCATTGACTTTCTCAAATATTTCTCCAAATCCTTGAATGTATTCTCCTTGTGCTCTTGATTTGTATCCCCAAAATACCAAAAAATTGAAAAGGAAAATAAAAGAAAAGAAAATGAAAAGAGAAGAAAAAGAAAAAGAAAAAGAAAAGAACAATGAAAAGAAAAAAAAAAAGGAATTGAAGAAGAAGAAGAAGCCGCCTCTGGTGCCTGGAACCTGTTTGGGGTTTTAAAAATTTTAAAACCCCTTTTCCAAAAATTGTAGCCCAAGTCCCTAATATAATTGCATGTCGGTCCCTCAACTTTGATATTATACAATTTGGTCCTCAAATTTTACACATTTTTATTTCATTTTTCCTCATTTTGGTTTTTTTCTTTTTCATTTTGGTGATTTTTACCTACAAAAACAATAATTACATAATTGTGAGTAGAAATTCCATCATTTTTATCAATAATAAGGATATTTAGGTATTAAATAAGTGTGCAAAAATATACTTATAAGACTCTTATTATAGGAGCTAGGCGTTGACATTTGTTGCACTTTCTTATGAAGTCAGGCATTTTATTTGATGGTTGGCCAGAAGTATCCTTGCCTATGATCTTATGAGCTAGGGATAGTCCTATAAAATGGTTGTCACAGATTCCTTCATGTACTTCTTGCAAGGCATAGAATGCTTCTTCCTTATTTGAACATCTCAATAGTGGAGTGTCATACCCTTTTTTGTAGAGGGCACCATCTAGTAATGTATACCTGGCTGGCGTCATTCGTAATTTCTGAGCTTCAGTAGGGTCCATGGGATACACTCCAGTTTTAATGAATGAGGTGTTTTCATCCATCCAGGTTGGTTTTGGGTCTACAGCCATGGATACTACTTCTTTTCGATGGCACGCTGTCAAATTCTTCATGTTGGAATGCTATCAAATTCTTCTACTCTATCACTTGTGGCTAACCTTGCTAAAGCATCAACATGGTTAGTGTAGGCCTTGGGTATTTGTTTAACCTAGACTGTTTCAAAATAACCAATACCATTTTGATAACCTGAAGGTAACTCTCCTCGGCTTGGTATACCTCATTGATTTAGTTGACGATGAGCTGCGAATCGCTATGAACAATTATTCTGGAAAACTTAAGTTCTTTAGCTATCTTTAGTCCGGCTATTAGGGCTTCATAATCTGCTTTGTTATTAGAGGCTTTGAAGTTGAACGTGAGAGCTTGATAGAAATGGTGATGGTTTGGACTAATAATCACTACTTTAATGCCAGACTGAATTCTAGTGGAAGATCCATAAACAAAAATTTCCCATAGGACGTTCTCTTGCTATTTGCTTTGCAGCTAGTGCCTTCCCTTTTATGGCAGTATGAGGTTCACATGATATGTCGAATTGTCCTAGCTCGATTACCCACTTGACCATCTAACCCGATATATCATATTTTTAAAAAACCTATCTTAAGGGATGATTCGTCAGTGCATCAATTGGATACTCTAGGAAATATGGTCATAATCTCCTTGTTGCCATGATTGTGGCATATGCTAATATTTCCAGTGGAGAGTGACATAGTTTTGTATCATGAAGAGCTTTACTGACATAATATATAGGGTGTAGAACTCCTTCTTCTCTGGTTAGCATGACACTAGTGACGTGTCCAGAAACAGTTAGGTACAATAACAGTATCTCACTAGCTTTAGGTTAGAAGAAGACTAACTGCTTCTTGAGTTTTTCAAAAGCCTTTTAACATTCTAGGTCTACTCAAACTTCTTACCCTTGCTTAATATGTCAAAAAAGGTGGGTTTGCATCGGTCCATAGATTTGGAAATGAAGTGGCTGATTATGACTATCCTCCCAGTAAGGCTTTGGGCTTCTTTAGGACAGCCAATTGCTCTCATTTCAATGAGAGGATGTATTTTCTTCAAATTAGCTTCAATTCCACTCTGGTTTACCATATAGCCAAGGAATTTGCTTGAACATACCTCGAAAGTGTACTTAACAGGATTTAGTTTTATCTTGTACTTCCTTAGGATTTCAGATAAATGTTGTATGCGATCGTTGCCTGCTGTGCTTTGACTAACATTTTATTGACATATACTTCTATGGTTTTGCCAATTTGTTTTCTGAACATGGTGTTAACAAGCCAGTACGTTACCCTAACATTTTTCAAATTGAATGGCATCATCTTGTAACAGTTCAGACTCTATCAGTGATGAACGAGGTTTGTTCTTGGTCAGGCTCATACATTGAAATTTGATTGTACCCTAAGCATGCATCCATGAAATTGAGCAGCTCATGCCTTATAGTGCTGTTGACCATTTGATCTATCCTTGGGAAAGGAAAACTGTCCTAAGGACATGTACTGTTGAGATTGGTAAAATTTATACACACCCTTCAGTCTTCGTTTTTTCTTAACTAATACCGATTGGCAATACATTTTGGGTAGGCTGCTTAACGAATGAACCTATCATTGAGTAATTTTTTCACTTCTTTGCTTAAAGCCATACCTCTCGAGATTAAGGTGGCGTCATCTCTGTTGCTATGGAAGGAGACCTTTAGGTCAATTCCAACCATATCTTTGTGACTCCAGGTGAAGATATCTATGTTCTGTCGGAGGAATTCCATCAACTGAGATCACAATGGTTGGATTAGCTCGTAGCAGATCTTGACCTATTTTGAGGGATAATCCATACTAACCTAAAACTTGTCCAGTTCTTCTATAGGCTCTCTCGTTTTACATTTGAGCTTTTTTCTTGGGTCTAGTTCTCCAAGGTCAAGCTCCACTATATAGGACATGTGTACTTCGTGTTGGGATATGAATTCCCATTCTGGTTAGGTAGCATATCATTCGACACCTTTCAGTCATTCCTTTATTACCCTTAACCTCTCCTATACCATATAGAGTTGGAAACCTAAGCGAATAGTGATACATTAAAATAATTGCCATTAGATAAAAAGCAAACTCTGGACCATGATTGCATCATAAGGGGAAGTTAAGTCCAGTACTATGAATTCAACTATTACTTTGGCTTTTTGAGGAGCTTCTACAGCTTCTATAATAAGCTTGATTTTCCTTTTAGGCATTGTTAAGGCTCCATTTAGCGCTAAGATTAGATGTGGATACCATTGTAAATAATGTAATGGAATTCCCATCTACTTTAGAGTGCTGCTATAAAGGATATTGAACGAGATGTCTATATCAACTAGCTCTCTCTATACATTGGATCTAGGAATTGGTAACGTGACTACCAAAACGCATAGATAAGGGTATAGATCAGCTTCTACCTCGTTGAAAGGCAAATGGTCATCTCTAAGTCTTTTGTGATGTTTTTCAATGATGCCTATTTTAGTTGGATCAACTGATATAGGTCTTTTTAACCTGGCTTCCTTGTCGCAGTTACTTGTTTTTCCTTGAAACATGTTGACACTTAGCATTGGTAAGTCAATGTTGTATGATTTGGCCTCAACTTGGTCTTTACACACTACGCCCACCCTACCAGCGATATGGAATTTTGTACAACAATGGTAAATTGAGGTGGCTTCCTTCAACTCATGCAATATATGTCACCTTGGGATTGCGTTGTAACTTGATGGTAGGTCGACTATCACAAAATCAACATTAGTTTTTTTTAAGGGAATGTCTCCCAATTCAAAATGAAAGCGATCTGACCTCAGCTTCAATGTAGTCGTCTGTTAAGGCTTGCGATTTCTTGGAGTAAGGATGTAAACTTTTCCAAAATTTCCATTTGTTATAAAGTTTTGGAATACATGACATTGACAGAACTCCTATTATCTACAAAAGCCTGATGTATACTAATTCCGATGACAGGCATGGTGATCACTAAGACATCATCTTGATTTTTCAATAAGCCATAGGAATCTTCTTCTGAAAATCGTAAACATTCAGGATTATTGAATTTGCTAAGGTAGGTCTTAAAAGATTCGCTTTGCCTTTGTTTTATGCTTATCAAGCGTTATTTGAGGATAGTTTTGGCCTTGGAATTGAACTAAAAAAGCAGAGGCCAGGATCATCCAACTTTTGATAGACCTTTGGTGTAACCTTTTGAACCACCTTTGAGCTTTATCCCCTAGTGTTAAGGAAAAAACTCTGTACGTGATAGCATCACTGACTCCTTATAGCTCTATCCATGATGTGTACTTATCTAGATGGCTAAGGGGATCTCACTCTTCTTCATATCCAACAAGCTGGGGCATTTTTAGCTTGTCTCTGGCAGGGGTTCTACTAAAATGCCCTCTGTAAGCATTTGGAGAAATATTCCTACATTACTCCTTTGTTTTTATCCTCTAGGTTAGCTATTTGCTCCTTCAGTTAACTTATTTCTAGTTCGTTTTCTTTTCCTTTTGTGGGCTTATTTTGGGCGAGGTTAGGTTTCTCATCCTTGGGCGTAAGTGAATGCTTAATACCTAACCTATCGAACACACTCTCTATTTTCCTTGGTGTCCACTTTGTCTAAGGAGAAAGGATTTTTGCTTCACTTGTTGAACTTTTGGAGGATTCATCCTCAGTAAAATATAGGCACCGCCGAACTGGAGCTCGTCCACTTCTTCTTCTGGTAGGCAATTCCACTTCGGCTTCAATCACTGGGGATAGTAACCGCCTATTTTTGTTTTATTTTCTGCACACCGAGGCATTCTTTGGCTTCCTTTATGGCAGTGGTCTGAGGGTGACTACCTGTTAAGTTTAAATTTGTAATTGACAGTTTCCTAAGTCAAACTCATGATTTAGTTGATTTGTATTAGGATCTAATCGAGTTGTAATCAAAGTCAAAATATATTGTGTTAAGTCCAAGTTATAGTAAAAAGAGTTCGGGGATAATGGAGTCGTGAAAGAGGTCAAAGAAATCCAAGATGAAGATCAAGATTCAGACTTCAAGAAGTATATTTCAAGACAGACTCTCCAATGCTCAGTTAACGCCAAGTCGTGGCTCCAGCGGTAGAAGCAGTGACCTCGCCGCCTGCTTAGTGCTAGACTAGAGCTCGAACGGTATGCTCACCACTCGCCTAGCGCCAGGCTAGTGCTCGAGCGGTGAGTTACGGAATAGATTTCCTATTTTGCTTCACATATGATTTTGAACCCCTTTTCATCCTAAACACTATCTACTATATATATACAACCCCATGAACATTACAAAGTGTGTTGAATCATTCTTTTATTCCTGAGAATGCATTATTGAAGATCAAACAACACACTTAAAGTTCTCTTGATTCAACCCTTTCTTTATTGCTTCAAAAATTCATCCAACAAATAGCGTCGGTTGAGCCATAATAGTCTATATTCAACCCAAGATCAAAATACAAAAAGATCTAATGATCAAATACCAAACTACCCACTTCCGTATAATCCGTCAGAGTTCTGAAGATTGAGGAAAGAAACTGGAGTTTTGGTAGGACAAAAATGAGGATCGTACTGTCAGTCAATTTATCTACAGTAGATTTTACAGGCTTGGGCCCAAAGTTTTTGAGAATGGTTTTTCTCTATGATCATCTTTGGTGTTCTTATTTATTTACTGATTTTGATTTATTGTGGTATTCAAACATAGGGTGAAATTTGATTTATTGACTTAATCATCTAGAAACAATCAAAAAGTGATTTGTTGTTTTTAATTGATTAATTCAACATGTGGGTCTTACAAGTAGTATTAAAACCTCAATTCTATTCTAACTTAATATAGATGAGTCAGTCTCTTTCCGTGCATCCATATTTTAAAGGAACGAATTATGCCAATTGGAATGTTAGAATGAGAGCCTTTTTAAGTCTATAGATGAATGGATTTGGATTAGAGTACAAAATGGTTGGACTATCCTTTCTACTACTGTTTCACGTATAGTTATCCCTACAGACATTTCCATTTGAACTAAGGATGACCTAGCTGAGTATAGCTGGAATAGTAAAGGGCTTCATGCCCTATTTATGGCTGTGTCCGTTGAAGAGTTTAGGAGAGTGTCGATATGTGAGACAGTGAAATAACTTTGGGATATCTTAGAGACGACACATGAGGGAACCAAAACTATTAAGAACTCCAAACTATAGATTTGAGCACTACGTTTGAAAAAATTAGAGTAAAAGATGATGAATCATTCGATGATTTTTATGTGAATTTGAATGACATAGCTGACTCTTGCTTCAACCTAGATGAGAAAATTCCTAAAACTAAGATTGCTTGAAAAGTTTTTAGATCTTTACCTAAGAGGTTTAGACCTAAGATCACAACTATTGAAGAGAGCAAAGACTTAGATGCAGTTAAGATAGAGGAACTTGTTGGATCCCTCCAAACCTATGAACTCACCATATCTCAACCTAATAAGAACAAGTCTATAGCCCTGAACACTGTTAAAGAAGAAAAATATGACTCTAGGAGATAGCTTATTTCTTTAAGAAATTAAAAAAAAAATTGAATAAGAAAAAACCTGGATAGAAACACAGAAGTGGTCCTAGTGAGTTTAGAAAAGACGATCATGATAAGACCAATACTAGGATGTTTAGAAAGAAATCTGTTATAAGTGTCAAGGTTTTGACAACTTTAGGAATGGATGCCCTAACAATAAGAAAACCATGGGTGAAACTACGAATGCTGCTTTCACTGGTGATGAGTCGAACTCCGACAATCAAAGTAAGAAGTCCAATTCTAAGGGTCATAACTATATGGATTTTGCTTCTAGGGTTAGGAGTGAATCTGATAAGGAGAGTGAAAAGGTTAAGGATGTAGAATGAAGTGAGTGCTCTGAGAAAGAATCCGAAGGTAATGAAGATATTCATGAGGCTTATGAACAGCTGTTCCACGAGTCTTAAGGTTAAAAAGGTCAATATGGTCGTCCCTAAGAAAGTTAATGAACTTGAGTTAGAGAGAGACTCATATCTGACCTTCATTAGTTTACCAAATGCCTTAGTATGTAATGCTATGAATGAATCCTTGGAGACTAAGACTAACACCCTTATGAATGATCTTGATAAGTCTATTTAAAGCCTTAGTTAGTTGGGATTAGTCAATGAACACTTAGAGGCTAAGGTTAAAACCCTAACAAGTGACCTTGAGAAATCTAATATTCATCTCCATTCCTTTTTGAGTAGATCTCAGAATCTTGATAATCTTTTTGGGTTGAACAAGCTTGCTGGGAGTAAGGGAGGACTAGGATGCCACGAACCAGCCTAGGTATGTTGCAAATCTAGAACCTAAGAATAAGGACAACTTAGGACAGAAGCCTACTAGACATCATAGGACCAACCAGCCCAGAAATTAATATCAGCAACCACGTAGATTTGGACCTAGGTTTATCCCTACGTGTCACAATTGTGGTAAGTTAGGACACACAAGGCCTATGTATCACAAACTTTTGAATAGGAATAGAAGTGAGAATATATCTAGCGCTTCCTTACTAATTGGGTTGACTTCCTTCCTTACTAATTGTTGACAAGGTTGACTAGGGTTAATTCTATGTCTAGTAATGTTTGGATTAAGAAGAGTGATCTGAGAGATTATGAATTTGATCACGTGTTCTTGAAGGTAAGAGCGTTGGTGTACCTCAATGAGTAGGTATTTTGGTGCATACATCTACATTATTCATGATTTTTATATATTCACGCATGTACATATTTTCCTTGTAAATTAGGAAATTTCATTTTTCCCTTTATTAACTTAAAAAAACAAAAAGAAAAAAAGGATTTTTTATTTTTATTGGACATGTTATTTTGTTATCAAGTACTAGTAAAGATTATGTATAGTAAACTAAATTTCTATTAATTTGTTTCGAACTTTTTTCGAATTCTTGGTATAGGTTATTACATGTATCTTATGCACTACACACATTAGACTCTTATGAGTGAGATTTGGCTGCATGTTTGAGATTTGGGATGACGATGATTTGCGTGGTGAATTAGAGGTGTCAAGACGGACGGGCCGACCAGACCTGTGAAAACTGGCCCGTGAAAACTGGGATCGCTGGCCAACCCGTGCAAGCGATTCACGGGCCATGGAGGTGTAACCCACGGGCTTTGCGTGTTGCACCCCCACAGGCCGACGTTAACCCGCGGCCCGTGAAAAAAAAAATTTGAAAAAAAAAATTAAAAAAAAAAAGCGGGGAGAGACGGCTCTCTCCCCAACAGGCTATGCCTGCTATAGAGCTGCAGGCATGATTGCCTGCAGCTATGCCATGCAGGCCATGGTCAAAACAATTTTTTTTTTTTTTTTTTGTGAGTAATGGTTTTTTTTTTTTTTAGTAACGGTCATATTATTTTTATAACGGTAATATCACCCCCTTCATCTATAAATTCCAATTTATTCTTACAACTATTTTTACAATATCCTCTCATTAGTTATTATACACAATTTTTTCATAGTTCATAGTTCAATCTTCATTTCTTCATACTTGTTACTACATTTATATTTCATAATTCATTCTTCATACTCAGTTCTCACTAGTCACTACTAAACTTTTTAATCCTATTATATTATGGATTCTCACGATTTTTCATCTAAAAATCCTATTTTCAATGATAGTTGCTCTCCAATAAATTTAGAAGATGATAATGTTGTAGAAGTTGGATTATCTCAAATTGCAAAGAAAAAAAACAAATATCAGATGTGTGGCAAATGTTTACAGTAAATGAAAAGGATGGAAAAGTAGTATGCAATATCTGTAAAAAAGATTATGTCTGGAGATATGGTCAAGGCACCGGCACACTACAGAGACACAAAGAGAAACATTTAAATGAAACGGGATATTTGGATGCTAGACAAACTCAGATTACTGATTTTACTAATGCTAGTGGATCAGTTACTTTTACTAATTTTGTGTATTCGCAGGAACGAATGCGACTTGGGATGTCGGAATTTTTAGCAGCTCGTGAGATGCCCTTCACATTTACAGAAGATCGGTATTTTGAAGAGTTCCTACAAAAATACATTCAACCTTCTTACATGAGCGTAAGTAGAAATACTGCTCGTTCTGATTCTATAAAATTATTTCATACAATGATTGAGAATTTGAAAAATGATTTTAAAAAAATTGATGGAATTATGTGTTTTAAGTCTGATTGTTGGTCTGGACGAAATCATAATGGTTATGCTTGTCTTACAGCACATTTAATTGATAATAACTGGTTATTGCTTAAGAGAATTATTGCTTTTTGTTTACTTGAATATTCACATAATGGTGTAAATTCGTGTGAAAATTTATTACTAGTTTTTAATGAATTTGGTGTGTTAAATAAACTATTTAGTGTTACCTTTGATAATACAAGCACTAATACTGCATGTATTGAGCTTTTAATTAGAACGGTTATACCTCCATATGATTCTAAATTATTTCACATTCGTTGTGTTTGTCATATATATAATTTAGTTGTGCAAGATGGTTTGAAATTAATAACACCACAAATAAGTATAAATAGAGAATCTATTAATTATATTTTTTGTTCAGATTATAGACAACAAGAATTTGTAAAAATTTGTAAAAATCTTGGATTGAGAAGAAGAAAATTTGTTGATGATGTTCCTAATATATGGAATTCAACTTTTGTAATGTTAAAATCGTGTATTGACTATACTAATGCTATTAATGGATTTGTTAATTCAAAACAAAATCAAGTTTATATAACTGATTCGGATTGGGAAAAACATTTAAAGTTATGAAATTTTTGAAACCTTTCTATAAGGCAATAAAAGTTAGTTCTGGAGTTTATTATCCAACTAGTAATCTTGTGCTATTACAATTAGTAGAAATTGCTGGACAGTTTTCATCATCTAGAGACGATCCATTTTTCTTTGAAATTATTTACTCAATGGAGGAAAAGTTTAAAAAATATTATGAAAATATGCCACTAATTTTTCCAGTGGCAGCTGTAATGGATCCTCGCATTAAGTTGTTTGGAGTTCATTGTGCTTTAAAATCACTTTCTGAAACATTGGTATTTAACATAAATATTACAAATCGACAATTGGAAATTTTTATTAATGAAATGTATAATAACTATTTTATTAAATATGGTAACACTGAAAATATGTCTTCTTCTCCAACCTCTAGTACAACTTCTAAAGGCAAATCTTTTTTTTTTTTCCTCCATAATAGCTAAGAAATGTAATGTTCTTGGTTCTTCATCTACTACTTCAACTTCAACTGCAAATCCACATACCACACCTGCTGAATTAGAAAGATATTATCAATTTGATCATTATAGTTTAATACCTGAAGATGAAGTGGATAAGTTATATATTTTACGATGGTGAAAATTAAATGAGCGGTCATATCCTATATTATCTAAAATGGCACGAGATATACTAACAGTTCCAGTCTCAACAGTTGCATCCGAGTCTGCTTTTAGTGCAAGTAATAGGGTATTGGATGAACGAAGATCTAGACTTAAAGAAGATATTTTGAAAGCTCTTATATGCGTGAAAGATTGGATATTCGCGGATCGAATGATGCAAGATAAAATTAATGATGATGTTGCTGAAAATTGGAAGATTGATTGATTGTGATGTACTTAAATTATAAATTATAGTAAAAGTAGGTGCCAACCTAATTGTGATGTACTTTCATATAAATATATACCTTCATGTAATTAGAAATACATTTAGTTGTTAAATTTCAATTATTAAATATGAATTCTATGTAAACATTTCTTGGTATAAATATGAATTTATCATTTTGTTCAATTCTTAGTTTACATTTAACAAAAAAAAAAAAAAAAATTGCTATCAATATAAAAAATTCTTGGAACAATCCGTGACTCGCAACCCACGACTCACGACCCGTATGGGTCAACGGGTGGGCCTGGGTTGTAGTCCAAAATTTGTGGGCCAACCCGGAACCGGCCCGGAACCCGTAGCGGGCGGGTTTTTTTTCACGCTGATCGTTATCGGGTTCATATGTTGGTGGGCCTACTCGTCCCAGCCCACCCGTATTGACACCTCTATGGTGAATTGACTTTAAATATGAAATGGCCTTTAACTAGATTGACTCAAACTCTTGTATATTTCCCATATTAGAAAAAAATGATTGAGATTCAAAATATTGAAATATATGAAAAAATAAAAATCATCTTATACTCTTTTTTCAGAGCCTATTTGACTCTAACAATTAAATTGAGGGGTTTCATGAAATCTGATGCCTTATGGTCATCTAACTTGAAGTCATCTGCCCAAAGCTCATTACAGTGGTCATCTTAGTCGCTTAATGTAAAAGAATGCATATAAGATACGAAAAAAAGAGAGAAAAAAAAAATTATATATATGTGTTTATTGATTTAGGGAGAAAGAAAATTTATGCAATGAAAAATTAATATGAGCTTTTCATTTAAAAGGTCCTAGTAGCACTGGATTTTGACTTCATAATTTGATATTCACTCATCAGCAATACTTTGCATTTTCGTTTTCATTTATTTAAGGTTTTGAAACTTGCTTACATGAGTTTAATGACACTTTTTACACGTGTAGCTTATATAATGTATTCCATATAGGTTTAAAATAAGTTATATTTATGAAAATTTTATTATTTATGAATTATATAGGTATACGTAAGCAAATAGTTGTTCATGATGATAATTTAAAATTTCATGAAAAATAAATACAATTTATCTTAAAAAAGGAAATTTTTATTCTTCTATCCCATGTTTTGCGTAATTATAAATGTACATATTTTTTTAACTCATTCCTTTCTATGTTCTTCATGAATATTACTTGTTTTTCCTTTGTTATTCGTAACAAAAGGGGTGATATTAATATTTATTTCAGAGAGTCGAGTATATGAGGTAGGAGGAGAATTTTAAATTTATTTGACTTGGGGAGAGTCATATGGATGTTTCTGGTTGTAATTTTATTTTTGATATTGTGTTTTATGTTTTTCCAATATTGATATTAAAATTCTATGTTTTATTTCTAAGTTAGTAATTAAAGATGGACTCTCTGATGCTCGCGTAACTCCAAGTTGTGGCTCGACCAGTAGAAGCAATGATCTTGCCGCCCGCCTAGAGATAGATTGGCGTTCAAGCAGCTGTTATTGACCAAATTTCCTGTTTTGCTCCGAACACTTGAATTTGAACCCCTTTTCATCCCAAACACCATCCACTATATATTTCCAACCCCATGAACATCCCAAAATGTGTTGAATTATTCTTTCATTATAGAGAACACATTATTGAAGATCAAACAACACATTCAAAGTTCTCTTAATTCAACCCCTTCTTTTTTATTCATAAATTCATCCAACATATAGTGTTGATCGAACAATAACATTCTATATTTAACCTAAGATCAAAACAAGAAAGATCTAACAATCAAACACCGAACCACCAACTTCCGTATAATTTGTCAGAGTTCTAAGATCGAGGAAAGAAATCAGAGTTTTCGTAGGACAAAAACGAGGAGTGTTTGGTGATCCACATAAGATAGACAATTTCAGAAAGTCGGAAGTTGGTACATGAGCATGCAATCCATAAGGGCCTTGGTGATTACAAGAAGTATTTCAGAAAGTACTAAGGATTAGTTGAGTCTGGACCATACTATAAGTCAATTTGTCTATAGTGGGTTTTACTGGCTTGGACCCTGAGTTTTTTGATCCTTTTCGAAGGTTTTTTCTTCGTGATCATCTTTGATGTTCTTATTTATCTACTGATTTTGATTTATTGTAGTATTCAAATATAAGGTAAAATTGGGTCTATTGACTTAATAATCTAGAAACAATAAAAAAGTGACTTGTTGCTTTTAATTGATTAATTTCCCTCGTGGGTCTAAACAATTTGAATTTACACTACCCTTAGTAAATTCATTCCCTCTTTGAGAATGTTTGGGGACTAGTTTCATTGGGATTGGTGCGAGAAAGATTTTTGAAAGCTGAGCTGTGACTCATGACTTTTGTGGGATATGATAATATGTGAATTTTGGCGAGAGTTTCGGGGAAAATGTGAGCAATTTTCCATGACGGATCTCTTTCTAGCGCCACACTGTTGATGAAAACTTAGATCAAATTACAAGTGTATATTGATAATTGTTGTAATTGATACAAAATACAGAGTAAGAGTCTTGAGAAAAGCTATTTGGGAGTGCTTTATAGGGTCCTTTTGCTCTACCTTAGGAGTGAACCATTTGGCCCTACTTATAGGATGTGAATTCATGCCACAAGCCTGCACAAGGTCTTTTTTGCTACAATATCGTCTTAGAAGTGCATGCCACCGCTTGAAAGTCTAGTTTTTTGATTGATTGAGATCGGCCAAGCAGGTCATCATGACATTTACGCCTAAGTTATGGCATTGAATAATGATTATATGAAGTTAGATGATCAACGCGCGATTGTTATTGGTACAAAATAGGTACTGAGGTCATAACTGCCATGTGCCCAATTGGGAGTGGTTGAAGGTGAGGTGGAGCAGTGTAGAAGGGATTTATTAATCACGACGTTCCTTCAAATTATAGCAACCAATGTTCGAGCTGAAGGTGTAGTCCAAACTCCTAGTTTGTTTACTTGGGTATCCTAACTCTTTTTCTAACCCAGTTAGGTCGGATACCAGCATATTCCATTTACAATACTATGGAACAATGCATGGGCGAAATTACATATTTATTCAAATTGTTTTTGTCATCTTATTTTAATTTTTTATATATATATATATATTTGCCAAAAGATAATATAAATATGGACAAATTAAATACGTAGTCAACATCTTAATCACGTTATCGTTGACAGAGAGACAAAATAATCATCCTAATTATCAAAAGAAGCAAACCCATGTGCAATATAGGAACAAATTACAAATAAAACAAATAAACTTAAATAAAATGAAGATTTATGAGAAGTTTTCTATATATCCAACCATGAAATATCCACATGCAGATTAAGGCCTTGTTTGAGAGAGCTTTTAATCAAATTAAAATTGAAAATATAGTCGTTATTGGGTCCCACTCGTCTAATAAAAGTCAACAATAACGGCTATATTTTCAATTTTAATCTGATTTTAATCCCTCCCATACAAGCTCTAAATCTAATTTATTATCGTATGGTTACCACTAAAACAGTCTTTTTAGTAGGGATCGGTTGTGGGGTCAAAAATTAAAATACTATATATATATATATATATATATATATATATATATATATATATATATATATATATATATATATATATATTATTAATGAAAATAAGTTAATACCCGTCTTCATACTTTGAAAACTTTGTATAACTACATCATTGTCAAATTGATTTTTCTACTAGTATAGTTTTGTTTATCATCTCGAGTTAATACCCATCTTCATACTTTGAAAACTTTGTATAATTACATCATTGTCAAATTGATTTTTCTACTAGTATAGTTTTGTTTATTATCTTGTGGACAGATGCTGACCTGACGGCGAGTAAATCAAATTGAATGTAGAATGTAAATGAATTGAAATAAAATTCAAAATTTAATGCAAACATAATTTGAAAGTAATTCAAATTACATTTAATTCGTAACGATCCTAAAATTTTTGATGTCATATTCCATGTAAGTTTTTTAAATAAACATGTAAATTGTATTGAAAAATTTATCACGCAAAAATAATAAGTGTTAAAGAAATAATTAATTTTTTTTAAAGAAAATACGAGTTAAATGCCTCTTTTTGAGATGTACGTTTGCCGCATGTTTACCTATATTCGAATCCGTTTAGACCATTCGATATGACTACTATGTAGTTCTCGAAATGAGTTTCTAGACAACGTAGTAAATTTGTGGATTCATCCCGTGTACGATCGTTGACGAATTTTTAAAGTTGGAAAATTATCGAAATTCTCGAAATACTAATTTGGAACAACCTACTTTGATGCACCGTAGCTTTTACTATGGTTGGCCATTTCTCATGCCATTAACGAGCAAAAAACTAAGTTGACAGCAATTCGAAATAGTATTAAAAATGCAATGTTGCAACTTTATTTGGCATTTGGAGAAAAAAAAAAATTGTGGGCTCACTTGACCCCATGTGGGTCCGTCCATGTTTTATAGGTTTTAGAGAAAAAAATTATTTAACGATTTGTTTCGTACGTTAAACTCAACAATTTTAAGCTAAGAAGGAAATCAATAAATTTGTGATGTTTTCCTTTAAGAATTGGAATGCCTTGTTCAGCGAGTATTGCGATACTCGTTCAACAAATCGAGTCTTCTTGTCTAGTCAATTTTGTATTCATTGACCTCGAACTACAGGACTTACCTTACATTTGGGAGGGGAAAGGGGCAACCTTCACTTATGCAGCCTTTTTCTTCGCGAAACCGTGATTAATTTTTCTAAATAAATTATTAATTAAATTGTACAAATTTTATTTTGATCCTTATAGAAATAATTTTCGAGACCCACTTGAGTTAATTAGTATGACAAATGATATCTAACCTTTCTGAAAGGTACTGTTTTAAATAATAAAAAGGAACTATATTAATTTCTATCTTGCTTATTTACTACTCGACCGATCTTCCTTGATACAAGTCTTTTAAAGAATTTTTTTTTTCTTTTTATTGATGTGTATGGTAATGTTTACTTAGTCGAGCGACTCATGACTACAAATAAGTGTTATCTTTTTGGGTAGGTTAAATATTTGTTCATTAATCTGCTTCGTTTAACGTATTAAATATATACCTGCAATCTGAACGATTAGAGAGAGGTAGTTGTGAATGGGCTAAAGTGCTTCCCAATGGCAAACACAAACCATGTGATTGCCAACTAATAATTTATTAGTAGTCCAATCACCTAATAATATTGAAGCAATCATTCAACTGTGGGAATTAATTAACTTTAAACCTTAATAATTTTTCATCAATGCACATACTAATTTGTTTTTGTTCATTATTTTATGCAGTAAACATAGAATAAACTTTAAAATACAACTTCCTATACTCCTTGAAGGGTATTATTTTGCACTTATATCATATCCACCACCGTCGATCTTTAAGGCCATGCACAATGTATACACCATCGCTAATAGTATGATGACCTCCTATCGGCTTCTGACAACTTGTGGGTTCATGACAATATTTCTAGACAGTTAATCAATAGTTTGCTTGTGACTATGTCACTAGTCGTGAATAATCTATTTTGAACAAAATTATCAGCTAGCAGTAAACGACAAAAATAATTCTGAAATGACTTGTCGTATACTGTTGTTAAACAATAATTAATGACATTGTATGTGTATATATGTATAAGTATTTTCCATGTAGAGGGTCTTAACTGAAAACACTTCTAACACACAACTTAATATTTAGTTATGTGCTTGGAAATGAATTCCTATAGAAGGAAAACGGTCAATAAAATAAAGACTTCAACTTTAACAAAGGGGTCAATTTCTCAATTAATTAAATTTGTCATTTCATCGTGGTATAAAATCCTGTGGATCCCCTTGTTTTTGTAATGTATATACACCCATGTATATGCATGCCCCACAGACATGCTGCAAGAAATAGAAATAAATGGTGGGATTGTAAGTTACAATATCTAATAATTAATATTTCTTGGATCGTGGAAATTTTGGTTTTTTTAATAAATACTGGAGAGATCAGTCCAGCAACTCATGACCATGTGATAAATTCCCCAACACCTACTTATGGGGCGTACTAATTACCAACAAATAAAGTTTGAAGAGAGATATAGGAATAATTTTGTGTTGAAGACTTATAATTAATTAATATAGGTAGGATGAATATTCTTGTGAGGCATAGTTACATGGGCCTACCTTACATATGCATCAAATGGCACAATTCACCTTTTGGTTAAATTTAAGATGTATAATGATCACTTATTATTTTGAATATATTCACATGAATGATATACTAGACAAAAAAATATGTAATGTTTAAGATGTATAATGATCACTTATTATTTCGAATATTTCACATCAATAATATATTGGACAAAAAATGTAATGTTTGTAGCACAAATGTATAAAATTTATCATGTGAAATAGATTGAAGTTATCTTTGCTTCACTCTTTATGGAGTCAAGGTAGTTTTATGTGTCAATTTAAAGCAATCGATAGATACGTTGTGCACTGAACTAATGCAGCTACATTAACACGGTTTAGATAGGTTAGTTTGCACTTACGAAAAGTATACAAGCAATAAGTCAGTCCAGTATATGGTTGTCCTTCAAACTTAAGACTGAATAATGAGCTGAAGCTCAATTGATTAAGTAGTGTTAGGATACAAACAAATGAGATTATATGACACAATATGAAGTAGTGATCACAACATAAGAAGAATACAAGAAATTGAAGGAGGAACAAAGAATTTATTATAAAAAAAAAATTACAAAGATTGTGTTTTTATCATCATTCTAATGAAGTCTAACATATTCTAATTCTGAAAAAGAGCCACCTATATATAGGGAGTACATGTCAATCCTAGTAATAGTCCTAAAGATGAAAATAACATAAAAAAATGCTTGAAATAAATGAAACGGAATTTAGCCGGGAAATAGTGGCGCCCTAGCAATAAGCGGGCATCGTATGACACTCGAGGGAAGCAGGCAGCAGTGACATTGCTTAGGTGATGCGTGTATAGGCGTTGGGGTGGTGAGTCTTCATAAAAAAACTTTGACACCTTCGAGCTCGAGCGGCTAGCTTGCCCCTTGAACTTCGTTTTTCTTCATTGGTCCATATCTTCACCTCTTCAAGACCCACTTCAGCAATCTCAACATTGAACCTAATTCCAATACAAGGAACAAACTTCAAAAATTCTCCACGTGGAGACAAACTTTACTGCAAGGCAAAAACTGAACTGTTCAACAAAAACATTAACCAAACTCTCCAACAAACAAAAAAGAAAGAAACAATTATGCACCTCTTTCACAAAATCCAACTAGGATAACTAAATCCAAACACTATTCAACAGTTAATACAACGAGCAAACCAAATCACAAATAATTCAAAAGTTACTAAACGGGGTCGAAAGATGCCCTGGAATAGAATCAACTCCACAAAATACTTCAGTAGAATGTTCTTTACTATGCTTAATACCTTCAACCACACTTAGGGCATACGCAACTAAATCAAGTTCCTCGTACCTATGTGGAGGCCTAATATTTCTTTTGGGTCTGTCTCTAGCAATTGAATATGATGGTATCGCTGGTAGTGGAGGCAAAGCAACATTATCCATAACTTGTTAACTTGACTGGACTATAAACTCCGACGGTATTATACCAAATTGAATATCCACCAATGAACTAAATTTCCGTTGATTGGTCTCCAATGATTATGTCAAATCCCAGGACTCTACCTTCATAGTGTACTTGTATCCTTTTGAATCAAGAATGCTCAAAGAAATCAAAATTCTCTTCCAATTTTGGGCATGCCTCACTTCATCAAGTGTCCTAACTATCACTTCAAACATTTTAATTCTAATTCTTCCAATACTAGCTATCTTACATGGTTCATTGTTGCCCATCACCACGACACCTTTTGAAACTTTTTCATATGTTGAAATCTAATCCCGGTTATGACACATATGGAAAGTGCAAATTGTATCAAAAACTCAATTCTCATCAGGTTTATAGTCATCGTCAGAAACGACCAAGAGTTATCTATCACTATAGCAATTTTTAGTAATACCTATTTTACCTAAAGTTTCTAGTTGCTTTCCCTTATGAATTGCAACCAATTTTTTTCTATTTTGTAACTTGTAGCAATTCTTCTTGGTGTGTCCTTTTTCTTATAGTAGTTACAAATTTTATTACTAAATTTAGACTTTGAATTGCCCTTCTCATAACCACCGTGAATAACAAGGCCTTCTCTATGAGCCTTAGATCCAAATAGATACTTCATTTTCTCCTTCGAAAATAAAGCATCATAAACTTTCTCAATGGTGAGAGTATCAAAACTATATAATATCGTGTCTCTAAACAATATATATGAAGTGGGAAACAAACACAGCAAAATTAACCCTAAATCTTTTTCATCGTACTTAACCTCAAAGGTCTCCAAATCAGTGACGATTTCTTTAAAAACAACAAGGTGATTTTCTAGATATGTACCTTCGTCATATAGTGAGAAAACAAACACTGCTTTGGATGCATTTTGCTAGTTAGACTCTTCTTCATGCACAATTGGTCCAATTTCAACCATAACGTAGCAAAGAATGTGATTTGAAAGATAAAGATCAATTTTTGAAGAGGCTTTCCGATCATTACATTGTTTCTCCTCCAACGACCGATTTGAGAGCATCTTGTTAAATCCCAACAAGGTATCGTCCAAATCTATCCGAGCGAACACTGCTCGCATCCTTACCTGCCATAGTGAGAATCTTGTATTGGATTCAAAAGAGAATATCATTCTCCAACGTTGCCATCCTAAAAAGAAATCAAAACTCGCGAAGAACAATGGACTTGACTCTGATACCAGTTTATTAGGATACAAACGAATGAGATTATATAAAACAATATGAAGTAGCAATCACAACACAAGAAAAATACAAGAAATGACAGAGAGATGGAGACTTTATTATAAAAGGAGAAATAATTACAAAGATTATGCCACTACAAAAATAGCCTACGGCAACGTTCAAAAAATGTTGCCGTAGGCCTTTAGCAACGTTTGGACGTGTGTTGCAAATCAAGATGTTGTCGTAGAGTATGACCTAAACGTTGCCGTAGGTATTTTACTGTTTTTAAAAAAAAATAGAAATTCTACAATTATGTAATTTCCAACAAACCTAATAAATTAATAATAATTACAAAACAAAATGCTTGCGATTTTACAACAAAGCTAATAATCAAATTTTACATAATTCTAATAAACAAAAATAGTAAATATGATTCAATACAATAAGCTAACTTAATTAGCCTACTCGAAAAGTTAGACAGCAATCATAATTGACCAAAAAAATATTACAAAATATTGGATCAATATCCGAGTTTGCTTATATGACAAACAAGCTATCCCAAAAATATCTGAGTTCCTTTTCATCCGTTCTCAACACAGAAGTTAGAGGACATAGAAATGGACCTGCAGCAACACATTGAAGGACAAAATTATTTACCAAAATTAAGGAAAAAATTTACCCAACAACAAAAATCACCCAAAAAAATCTCAAATAAATTCAATAATTATAAACGAAGGTAATACAAAATTCACTTTATGAAATGACCAAAATGAAGTATTCCTCTACTAGTATCCCAGCACATCTAACCAATGCCAATATAGTTCACAGCAAAAGAATCACAACACATCTAACCAATGCTAATATAGTTCACAGCAAAAGAATCCCAACACATCTAACTATAATTCACAGCATAAAAAAGTAGTAGAGCAAGAAAGCAGAACAAACAAGACTAGGGAAAAAAGAGAGTTAGTCTAAGGTCTAATCACAGTCAGGAATATTTATCTAATAAAACAAAATCTCTCCAAGAAACATACTTTCATCACACAACTCTAACACTACTCTTTGGCCAAGCAACAGTATTTCCCATGGCTTCACGAAGAGTTCGAAATTCATCTGTAGGTTTGTATAAAGTCAAATCATCCATATACACTTCATCAACCCAAACCTTCCAACAGTCTTTTCCGAGTGGCAAGTGATGCACCTTTGCACTTGGGTCTGTTGTTGCAATTCTTCCTTCTGCTACAACTTCTTTCTCTTCAAACATGTACCAATGCAGTAGTTGACACCTAGCATTTTCCATACGTACAATACCCCCTTCGACACCACTTCCTTTGGTAGACTACAAATTCATAGTAAATAAAAAATATATTATTTTTATTAGTATACTCCAATCTAATTTTATATTTAATAAACTTGTAATAATGTTGGATACAAAAACCTGAGGAGTAAAAGCATTTGAAGTCCCATCCTCCGCATTTGGAAGAATGATACGAAGATTATAAAAATTATTCTACATATACTTGGGTATAATAAGTTATATTATCACAATACAAATAATGATCAAACGTTCTAACCTGTTGACTTAACTTGAGAAGTGATTCAACCTTTTCTTCTAGAGCTCCCATCCTTTCCGACTGAGTTTGTAATTGGTTTTCAAGTTCCCTAACTCTCCCATTACTTTGAATTTGTCCATCCACTTTTCATGGTGCAATTCCAAACCCAAGTCCCCGAACTCTTCCATGACTTAACTTGTAAACGTTGCGGAAGGTACCTACAGCAACGTTTACAAAACGTTGCGGAAGGTATTACCTTTCGCAACGCTCAATAAACGTTGCGAAAACTTGTCTACTGCAACATTTTTTTAAAAAACGTTGCTAAAACTCATTTATATTAACCAATGGCAACATTCACTTACTAAAATGTTGCCAAAAGACCATTTTTGACAACATTTATCAACAAATGTTGCATTTTAAATGTTGCTAATGACTATTTTTGTTATAGTGTGCGTTTATCACAATTCTAAGATTCTGTTGTAGCAACTCCATCTACAATTGTATTCTCCAATAGTTTGTAAATATTCTCTATCAATTTCTGACCCTTCATCACAATCATAGCCCCTTTCTTCATTGTCAAGACCCCACAATCTGACTTTTAAGCATAGCCATCGTTGTCTAAAGTGCTCAGAGAAATTAGGTTCTTTCTCAACTTTGGTATATGCCTAACATCCTCCAAAATCCTTACCACACTATCGAATATTTTAAATTTTAAGGACCTCAGATGACCTTGCATGATGCATCATTTCATCTTTCTTTTCATCACCCTGTTACTTATTCGGTTAGTCTTTCTCAAAGTGACCCATCGATGGCATTTTTTGCATTGACATATTTCTTGTTTCGATTCATGGACTTCAATCTTGTATTCCCTTTGTAAGAACCACCTCTATCCTTCTTTCTCCCATGATTCTGGTAGTCTTTCACTATCAACCATTCACCCTGTAAACTTTCACTGTACACAACTTCAACTGATTGTAGGCCAATAGGGTTGATGTGACTTACTCCAATTCTAGAGTCTCTTTACCCTACGTCAACGTGGTCACCAAGTGGTCGTGAGAGACTTCAACATGTAACAACTCTCCAATTTTAGCCAAACTTTCGCCGGAGACTCAACGTTCATGATGTGATACATGATATCGTCCGCCAAACATAGGCGAATTGTACCCATTGCTCATGCCTTGAGCTTTTCCCAATCGGCAACTGATGTAGCCTCTGGCTTCTTCCCCAGATAGCGCATTCACCATTCTTTGTTGCGATAACAAATCATTTACCCTTCGCTGCCATAATCCGAAAATCCCAGTTCCATCAAATTCATTCACATCGAATTTTGCAACTGAGGAACTCTCCATCTAGACCGAGCACTCTGATACCAATTGTTTGATTTTATACACAATAATAGAAAAGTGAAATAGAAAAATAAACACAAGAATTTAACATGGTTCACAATGTGCCTACATCCACAAGGAGCAAAGTGAATATATTTTATTCTGTATGAATAATAAGGTCATATCATTTGTGTGTGTACTAACCTTATCCAAGACCTATATAAGACTTTAGGGAATGGACAAAAAAATACCAACAACAGTTGTTAACCTATTGAAAATTTACTTGTGATAAATTTTGCCACAAGTACTCGTCTTAACAATGAACGGGGGTTAGAATTGGTTATACTTTTCATATGACATCAAATAAAGAGTGGCTTAATGAACTGTATGAGGGCAACTTTGGTTCAATTGCTTAGGAAATAATATTTCCTGTAAAATTGCTAGTGTTTGAAGTATCTCTTTAAAATTTCCAAATGGTTATGTTTCAAATTTTAAAGAAGTAAGATACATTCTAGAGTTGTCAAGAAATTTGAATTCTATTTCTTCAGTTAATGATGCTTGTTTTGTGATAAATCTGAAGATGATATGCTTAAAATAATTAATGGCTCTCTAGTTGCCTTTATGTTACAAAAGTTGAAGCTTTGAATGCTTCTAATGTGCACTTTCCGCTGACTGTATGCTTGATAAATCCAAGATTTGGCATTCTAGGTTAGCTCACATTAGTAACAAAGGTATGCAAATTTTTCGAGTCAAAGGTGTGTTTTTCAATGACACAATTCCAAAATTACAGTTTTGTGAAAATTGCATATTAGGAAAACATCATAAACCGCAGTTTAAAACAATTGATGGAATTTGAAATAACCATAATAAAGAAATGACATAAAAAATAAGGGCGACTCAAAATTAATCATGGTTATGGATAAAAAACAATAAAAAAAATATACAAAATGAAAAAGAAGATAAATATAGGGACAACTTACAAAAATACCTCTAAAATTATGGGTCTGTTAAAAAATCAAATGAAAAATATTTTGGAAGTAAAAAATATCGTGTAAAGGTAAGTGTCACTTTTTTAAGTTAAAAAGTGACGTACAATTAAAAAAGTGACAAAAATTTAAAACAATGACACTAAAAAAAGTAACAATATATCAATCAAAACCTTGGAATCAGTCCAATAAAGTGATATAAATTAAAAAGTGATGCCTTTGATTTTCTTGGGACGATTTTGGGCTGGATTCACTTACGGAATTTGAGTAGTTCCATGTCACGGCCATATAACTTAGCTTGTCACAACTCAACAATCCTTCAATCTATAACTTTTCCTTACACGAGAGAGAGAGAGAGAGAGAGAGAGAGAGAGAGAGAGAGAGAGAGAGAGAGAGAGAGAGAGAGAGAGAGAGAGAGAGAGAGAGAGAGTAGTCGCTTTTCTTGTAACGAAAGTAACAAACAATAAAAAAGAAACAGAAAAAAAGTGACACATTTAAAAAGTGATTGAAATTTAAAACGCAAAAAAAAAAAAAAAAATTATATATATATATACACACACAATAAAAAAAAGTGACAAAAATTCGAAAAAGTGACAAAATAAAAATACTAATCAAAACCTTTGAATCAATTCGATAAAGTGACATAATCTAAAGAAGCGGCAAAAACTCAAAAAATTGAGAAACACTTAAAAACCTAACAAACACTTTTTGTAGTTTCTTTCCAATTTCTCCTTTTAATTTATGATATTGATTCTTGGTGAGTCTGTTTTATGTTCTTGATACAGAGAGTAAGAGACTAAAAAAAAGTGACATATCTTGTGAGTTCTATTCAAATCATCTTTTGAATACTTTCTAATGGCATTTACATGTCCTTGCTTCATCACTCCTTCAACAAGACTACACTTACACAGAGAACAAGCAACAAGTTAAATTAATTAATCCCCGGTTGTGTCTTCACTTTTATCTTCTTTGCAATGTTTTGAAGTTGTGTCAAGTGCTTTTCGGTATACTGTCTTAAAATAGTCGACAATACCTCAATCTCAATAGGAACATAAATCTTGTTTTTCCTTTTTAAATAATCCAGCAAATCACACACAATCCTTAACTGCTAGACCGTGTACTTTATACAGGATATAATTTAATCATCTCAATCTAATTTCAACTTGAACACTGGAAAAAGAGATGAAGATATCACCACCTCATTGAAGACGAGAATAAGTATTATAAGGTCATTTCTGCCTACTGCCCTCCTAATAGAACCATACGTGGAATTTACTGCTCATACTATGAACTTTCAATTATTATGTTTTTTGGGCTTTACTCTAACCAAGGGTCTTCTTAAGAGAAACAGAAGCCGCAACTTTGTTTTCAATCAGAATATGATTATACACTTGAATATTAAAAAGACTTGATTTTGAGCAAATCTATATGCATAATTCTCAGAACAAAATACTAATAAGATATTTGACTAATGCAAACACACCAGAGATGAACATAAAGTCCAATTACCCGTCATAGGAACATCAAATGTGCAAATAAATAGCTGAAGAACTCGACATATATTTAGGTAGAACAAAGTGAACCTAGAATTGGGAATATGAATCAACAAT
This sequence comes from Fraxinus americana, assembly GCA_035079005.1. Classification (NCBI taxonomy): domain Eukaryota; kingdom Viridiplantae; phylum Streptophyta; class Magnoliopsida; order Lamiales; family Oleaceae; genus Fraxinus; species Fraxinus americana. Next base: position 13,716,793 of record CM068724.1, read on the forward strand.
GATGTTTTTGGATTTATGAAATTGTACTTTTCTAGTATTATAAGTATAATATTCATCTACTTTGAATGAGAAGAACCCATAATTAAATATCATAAATCTCTTTTTTATTGCCTGTGCTTCAAATAAATTTTCATTCCAATTGATAAATAATCTAATCAATACACCAAATCAACAAATAATTTGCATACACCAACCAATCAATAATTTATATTCATCAAGGCTTGGAATTGATGTTGTAAAGCTTGTTGTATTCATCGAGCTCCTCATAATAAACGTCCCACACACACCTTACGCATCCACTACCGTAACAGTTCCTCGACAATGGCTTTTCCGGTGGCAACAACGGCATAATATTTGATTTTGACTTTGAGTTTTCTAATCCCTTCTCCACCTGCTTTTTGCTTTCAATACTGGGCTCTTGAATGTCCTTCTTATCGGCCATTGTACTGTTTGGGTAACACAAAAGGGCTTCTGGTGATTGAATATGAATTGATATGGAGCTGTGACGAAAACATAACTGTATTAATTGGAGGTTTAATTTATTTTAATGTATTAATCTTTTTTTTTTTTTTTTTTTTAGAGTATTTGGCCTAATTTCCTCTAAATATAGAGAGAGACAGAGAAATTTAAGCCCATGATCAAAATAGGCCCCGCTATATTAATATGGAGAAGATCCTACCTTCCTGACAAAGAGTCATTTTACAAGTATTTGGCATCTTCCTCCACCCACATGGCGTCTGATAATCCCAACAGCAGCCTTGTATTTACCAGTAAAATCTTTTTTACCGCTCAATTTCTTACTAAAAAATCTCGACCTCAAAACAAGAATTTACTTAGAAGTTACTTTCAAACAAGTTTAGCCAAACATATGCTTGCTAACCTTCTCCAATAGGTTAAGAATCAATACCAATATTATTTAAAGAGAGTTTCAAGTGGGAGTTTCTTCTCCCTTTCCTCTTTAGCGCTCCATATATTCAATTATATCACTGCAAAGAACATACAATCAATAAAACAGTGAAAAATGTTCTGATCCAATAATAAAGACCTTAGTTATTTCGAAAGCTACCGATCATATGTAGAAGATAATTCGATAAAGACAGAACAGGAGAGAAGTTGAAGAAAATCCCTTCTCATTTGTTGCTTTCTTTCGTTTTCTGATCCCTTTTCTCGGATCCAATCTTACATGAAAGTTTAGGAAACAGTGAAAGGAAATGGGGAAGACGAGCAAGTGGATAAGAAATTTCTTGACAGGAAAGAAAGAGAGAGAAAAAGAGAAGAACAGTGCAAATAATCTACAGATTTCTGCTGGAAATTCCAATCAGCAGCCTTTAACAACTCCGATCACCATCCTGCCACCGACCCCGAAAGAGAAGAGGAGATGGAGTTTTCGCCGGTCATCATCCGCTGCCGAACCAGGGCAGCAGGAATCGAATTCTGGAGAGTGTGTTAATGCCACACCACCTGCACAATCAGCGGCATTGGAGTTGGAGAGTGATCCCACAAAGCATGCCCTGGCGGTAGCGGTGGCCACTGCGGCAGCTGCGGACGCCGCTGTGGCAGCAGCCAAGGCGGCTGCAGCGATGATCCAGCTAACGAATGCTGCCTCTGCGAGAGCCTCTGCTGTTGAAGACGCTGCTGCAATCAAGGTTCAGTCTGTTTTTCGAGGGTACTTGGTACGTAATTCTTGAACTCTACATTCTTTACTCAATTTATTTGCCATTGAATGAGTACACCATAGAATTTTTAATTTTTTTGGGTCTAGGAACAGATCCGTTAGCCTTCTGCTTTTGGACTCTACAAAGCCTGATTCATACTCAAATACTTTTCTTCTCAACTACTAATCGACTGTGTGGAGTCTTTATATAGTCTATGCCTACACTTTTACCTCAACTGCATGTCGACCTACGATATATTCCATAGCATTTGACTGCTCTAATTTTCCTATTACATGAAGAATTCTGTGAGCCCGGTTTTGTGGGTGAGAGGCGTGAGAAAGCCTGACTCATTTTTTATTTTTTTTCCCTCTTTTTTGGCCCCTCAGCTTCGAATGAATTTAACTTTCTCATTGCGAGGGATCCAACTGTAAATCAGTGTTTTGCTTTTCCAATGATTTCATTCGATTTACTTTCTCTACCAAGAAGGGATTAGGGCTTAATCCGTAATGTCTTTTTCAGGCAAGAAAAGCTTTGAATGCACTGAAAGGCTTAGTGAAGTTGCAGGCATTGGTTAGAGGGCATTTGGTGAGAAAACAGGCCACTGCTACACTTAGGTGTATGCAGGCATTGGTGATTGTTCAAGAAAGAGCTCGAGCCCAAAGAATCCGAATATCTGAAGAAACAACACAATTCAACAATCAAAGGCAATTCATTCATAGAAAATCAACACAAGAGAGTAGATTTAGGCCCTCAAATCAAGTATGAATCCCTCCCACAATTTTCTGTTGTCCTGATCTTCAATATAGTTATAGATCTGATCATGTAAATTGAAGAAAAGGGTTGATTTCGGCTTCTTTTATCAAATTCTATCTGCTGACTTTGTTTCAAGAATTGGCTTACCATATTAACGTGTGATTTAGGATTTTGAAGAGAACATCAAGATAGTGGAAATGGATCTTGGAGACTCAAGGCAAAGTACAAAAGGTAGAAACAGCTATTCAAACTATGGACAAATCGAAAAAAATGAGCACAGAATTTCCATGCACAACGCATACACAAAACCCGAACATCAACAGATCTCACCAGCACCCTCAACCATAACAGATATGAGCCCAAAAGCATGTAGTGGTCATTTCGATGAATGCTCATTCAATACAGCACAGAGTAGCCCTCAGTGTTACTCGGCCTTTTCCAAACCCGATTTGTCAAGAAACCCGTCTCCTTATCCTCCATCAGAATACGCAGAATCTCTTTACAATGAGTACCAATTTTATCCAAACTATATGGCCAATACGGAGTCTTCAAGGGCTAAGCTGCGTTCCCATAGTGCGCCCAAGCAACGCCCTGTTGAATCCTTCGAAAGGCAACCGAGCAGGTATTAGAGATGAATCTGATTAGTATTGGTATCAGTTTAGTTCTAAGTAGATGAATCCAAATGCTCTATAAATGTAATGTTTCTCATTAATAGAAATAAGTAAATAACAACATTCAACAACAAATTTTCATTTGTTCTGTTCCTACAGCAGGCGCAGACCGTCTCTTGAAGGAAGGAACGTCCCCCGGGCGGTCCGAATGCAACGATCAACGTCTCACATTGGTTCGACTGCTCAGAAATATCATTACCCTTGGTCAGTCAAGCTTGAAAGATCAGCAGTGTCACTCAAGGACAGTGAGTGTGGATCAACCAACACTGTTCTTACTAACAACAATTGCTGCAGATCCCTTGTTGGATTCGAGGTGAGTAAAAAGACATAATTACCGACAATATATCTATAATTAGGCTTGATATGAACCGAAATTCTTCATAACTTTTTTTTTTTTTTTTTCTTTTTGCCTGCAGGTTCAAGGAAATAGGTAATGAATACTAATTTCTTGTTGTTCAACAAAAGTGTGTTTCTGAGCTTGAAGGACAAATGAAAAAGGTTAACAAGCAAAGGATCAGAGTCCGTATAAGTACTAAAATCATTTTCGTTTCTTTGTGAAAGTTTTTCAAAATTTTTTTTTTTCTGATTTGATTTCTTTCAGGGGAGCAATGTTTTGAAGTTCTTTTTATGTAGAGTTGTGTTGATTCTGAATTTAGAGTTGTGTTGATTCTGAATTTTAGTTGTGCTTTTCAAGACAAAATTTTAATGAAACTTCGAGTGCAAGCAGCTTCTTATATAAGTCTGTTTGTTCCCCATTTTTATGGTAAGAATACATTTTGGATTAGAAGATTGATGGAGAATGTGTGGTTAAAAAATAAAGAAAAATTTTGGATTTGTGTGTAATATTATTTTATTGAAGAATGTGTTGTTAAAAAAAAGATAGAAAAATATATTTCGAGAAAAATGGATATCAAACAGGGGCTATATGTTTTCTTGACGTCAGAAATTGCCGAGTCTTTCATGTGGAGTCAAATAAAACATAAACTGAGTAGAATTCGCTCAATTAATCAAATTTTAAAACATAAATAAACGTGTAAAATATAATTATCAAACTTTTCCAAAACTTAAATATAAGTACTCTTGAACAAAATCATATACTCACCATTCTAACACATGCAAAATTAAAGATTCACTTATTTTGACAGTTGATAGAAATACTTAACATTAAAAAGTGAGCAGTTAATTCACAAAAAGCTCCCAAATAATACTACAAAAAGGATTTTGTTAGGTCTAAAGTCAATTGGTGATTTCTGTGTCCAAAATCATAGTTTATTGAGTTGTAATTCGAGTCAAATAGTAGGGGGTTATGTATTGAAGAAGTCAAAGATGGAACAAGGAGAAAAAATAGCCACAAAACCTCGCTACCTGCCAAATCAGTGCTCGAGCATGTTTTTCGGTACATAGACCGCTCGCAAACCGTGCGCCCAGAGCTCAAGTGGCCCTGGGATCACTCGTTACTCGTGAGTCCACCGCTTGAACGGTCGTGTTATCGGAGCCAACCCCAGGTCGTGATTTTCAACAGGTTTTGGAGTCCCAAATATCCCTAAACACTCCATATTATAAATACCCAAGCCATACTTCATCTCCAACGTTGATTGAGCCTTCATTCATTCAAGAGAAAATATTATTGAAGATCAATAACACAATCCAAATATCTCTTGATTCAACCACAAGATCAAAGTATCAAAATTTTCAAATATTTTTTGTAGTTTGTTGATCCTATTCTCATACAAGAAAACATCTTTTGAAGATCAAAAACACATTCTATAATTCTCTTGATTTAACTACAAGATTAAAATACAAAAGATCAAAAGATCAAACACCAAAAATCAAATTCTTTACCAATAATTCTTCAAAGTTCTGAAGTTCGGGAGAAGCAGCTGAAGTTCCAATTGAAGAAGAACGAGGTTTGTTCTTAGTGATCGACGCGAAGGTAAAAGAAGTCCAAAGTCTTGAAAAGCGTAGGGGCACAATCAAAGAAGTTCTTCAGTGATTTTCAGGTTCGATGGACAAAGTCTACGGAAGTTTAGTTGTTTTGGACTAATTGTAAGTTAAATATTTTCAAGTGGATCTATTTGGCAAGGTTTGCCCAGAGGTTTTTTATTCTCGTGAAAAGTTATTCAAGGGTTTTCCTTTGTTAACAAATAATGGTGTTCTTCACTTTTACTGTTTTGATCTACATGCTTAATTGATTAATTAAAATTTAATATTGATTAAACTTTATAATCCGGAATTAACAATTAGTGACTCGTTGCTTTTTATTGATTATTATTTTAATTTCGCATTATACACATATTCACCCGCTTTAGGTGTTAGTTGGGTCAAATTTGGTTATTTCAATTGGTATTAGAACATAATTTAATCCTTAAGCCATTTTGTCTAGATGAGTCAACCACTTTATGTTCCTCCATACTTTGATGGAAGTAATTATGCTTACTCAAATGTTAGAATGAGATCATTTTTAAAGTTTATGGATGAGCGGGTTTGAGTTAGTGTAGAAAAGGGTTGGGTTGTCCCGTCTACCACTATATCTGGTGTTGTTATACTTATTTATATCTCTACTTGGTCTGAGGATGATTTAGTTGAGTTTAAATGGGATAGTAGAGGTGTCCGTGTCATCTTTATGGATATTTCCTTCGAAGAGTTTAAACGAGTATCCATGTATGAGACTGGTAAGGAAGCTTGGTATATATTAGAAACCACACATGATGGAAATATGATCGTGAAAAACTCTGAACTTCAAATGTTGACCACTATGTTTGAAGAAATTAGGATGAACGATGATAAGTCTTTCAATGAATTCCATACTAATCTCAATGATATTGTGAATTTTAATTTCAACCTAGGTGAGTGAATCCCTGATGCTAAGATTGTAAGAAAAGTTATGAGATCCCTACATGAAATATTTAGATTTAAGGTTACTACTATTGAAGAAAGCAAAGGCCTAGATATGATTAAGATAAAAAGAACTTGTAGGATCCCTCCAAATAGATAAACTTAGCCCTCATAGTCTATGAAAAACAAGTCTTTGGCCCTTAACACTGTTAAAGATGAGACTAATGATCAGAATGACGATAACACCCTAAAGGATGAAGAGTTTGCTTACTTTTTTAACAAATTCAAAAAATTCTTTAGAAATAAAAAGAGACATTCTGAGAGATATAAGGGTGACTCTAGTAAATATAGGAAAGATAAAAGAGAGAAGAGTGATACTAGAGATGCTAGGAAGATGTTTCAATCTTTGAGGTATCATGAGTGCCAGGGCCGGCCCTGTAATTGGCGGGGCCTGAGGCGAACTCTGGAAATTGGGCCCCCGGCCCCCGAATTTTTTTTTTTAACTAAGAGACAACGGAGATCAACGGCGGCCCCCTAGCTCCGTCTCTGGCCCCCGGAGATCAACGTAAACGCAAAATCCAACCGTGCATTATGCAACGTATTGCAAACTTAACACTGACTCGTAGAACAACAAACAAATATAAAGAACAAAAGATAAACGTGCGCCTGTGCAATTGATCCTACACGCTACAATGAGCATTCATACAAGCCGACCAGGCCACAATTATATAAGCCGACAAGGCTTCAAACATTTTCAATATCAAGTTAGAGCAAGCCATTGCTTACTTGAGAAGTAGAAAATTCACGAAAATTGTGGAATCACGCCTATTCCAGCATCCAGCGTTGCATCTCAGTTCTCACAAGCCTGAAATTGAATCATTCACATATAAACAACATATTAATCAATGCATATGGATTATGAGAAACCAAAGATTAGTGAAGCCACAGTAACAATATCATCACGTAACATAATCAAACACGGTAAGCCACCTATCCAGGAATACCTGCCTAGCTAAGCGAATTACTCATTGAAATAATATCCCGAATGCTATGCCTGTATGAATAATTTATGGCACGTTTAAAGGCAGCAAACAAAAATGACATATAACTTGGTTGTCGCTCATAATTGGTTCACCACATTCACTATCAAGTTCCATAACCAAACAAGTGAGATTGCATAGCAAACCCAAAATTGACGAGTACTACAAAGAAGAAAAATCATTTACAAGGCAAAACTCAGTTTGGAGGACAGTATACATCTGCCACAGGTAGCTTCCAATCCTCACTCCCTCCCTTCCTCCCATTTCATTTTACCTTTTACTCTTCAACGTAAGCAATCATATCAAGTAGCATATCCAAAATTCTATAATGTTTTGATTTCTAATGATAATTTTGAAATGTTGTAATATCTAACTGATGGTTCATCCTTGCAATGTACATGAGTTTTCACTTTGCATAGGCTCAATTTAGAGGTTTAATTGAGGATATATTTCTAATGGACAATAGAATCTTTTCAGAAAGAGCATTTCAAGTTACAAATCATCCTTTGTCTCTAAAATCCATATAAAAACCCTAGACACAGCCTCTGAACTCAAGAAACCGCAATGAAAATCATAAATCATCCTTTGATGTTGAAGTTACAAATCAAGGTTTACAAATTACAAGCATCACCATTCACCAACTCATTGACCAAATCAAGTTATAATCATTTATCTAAACTAAACTTAACAGGTAAAAATAGGTTCATACGACTACACGACTACGAGCAGAAAAATCAAAACTGAAATTAGAAAAATCAGGAAATCCCCAAAACTCAAATCGCCCACTTACCACTTACCAGCTGGTCCAGCTCCAGCAGGTTTAACTCCACAAGAGTGAAGACGAACTCCGAAGGCTGCTCGGAGAACTCCGTAAGAGCGTAAGGCGAAACGAATCGAATACACCGGACGTCTGGGGACTCTGGACTCCGGTAAACACCACTCCGGCGTCGACTTCAAGAGCGGTTGATTCAGGGCCGGTGGATTCGAGATTTCGAGTTACTTTCAGCCAATTTTGTCGGAGATTTGAGAGCGGGAAGGAGAGAGTGGTCGAGACGAGAGTGATTCGGTGTGAGACTGTAGGAGTTTTAGTTTAGGGCCTTAGGTTAGAGCTTTGGGCCTCCAGATTTGGGCTTGTCATATAAAAAAAAAAAAAAAAAATTGGGCCAAAAATTAGGCCCCCTCCAAGCTTGGGCCTGAGGCGGCGGCCTCACTCGCCTCACCACAGGGCCGGCCCTGATGAGTGCTAGGGGTTTTGGACATATTAGAGCCAAGTGCCTAGTTATAAGAAAATTCTAAGTAAGTTATGAATGATACTCTCACTGAACCTGTAGAGGAGAATGAGAGAGATGAGGACATAGAGTAATCTGACTCTTTGAAGGAAGAATAAGAAGATGTTGGGGATATATATGAGGCCTTTAACCAGCTGTATTAAGAGAGCCTTAAGTTGAAGAATGTTAATAGCTCCGCCTTAAGGAAATTACATGAACTAGTGTTAGAAAATGAGAACATAGAAGTCAAACTTGAGGAGTCAACTAGAAGATTGAATGAGTTGGGGGTTGAGAAAGAGTCCTTAGAAATTAAGGTTAAGACTCTTATGAGTAGTATTGAGAAATCTAGTGCCCAACTTCAATCGTTTTCTAGTAGATCTAAGAAATTTGACAACATGTTAGGTTGGAATAAACTACCAGGGAATTGGAGAGGTTTAAACTTTAATGAAATAAATTCTTATGTCACTTCCTATTCTAGAAGAACGTTTATACCTTATACTATCAAGTTTAAGAATGTGGGACAAAGATCTTTTCTGCAACATTGTGTTCTTCAACCTAAAGTTCAAAGCTTGAGACCTAGAATTACTTGTAGGTTTATTCCCATTGGTCACAATTATGGTGAGTTACGTCACATAAGACCTACGTGTCGTATGCCTTTGGTTACGAACAACAAACAAGATCTTAATACTAATGTTAGATTCTTGACTAATCAAGTAAGTCACTTGACTGATATGATGAATTATTTGATTAAGATGATATATTCTTCTAAAAAGATTTAGGTCAAAAAAAGTGTGAACTCTTTTGTGAAAGTGATTTTATAAATTGTGGTGTTGATCGCATTACTCTTCAAGGTAAGATTGTTTGTGTACCTCATTGAATATGTTTAGAGGTGCATGCATTTGCATTGTTCATGATATCTATCTATTCATGTATGCACTCTAAATTTTTCCTTGTCTCATTTATTTTACATTATTTCTTTTATGAAAAAATAAAAAATATGAAAAAAAGGAAAAATCATTTTTAAGAATAACTCTTTTAAGTGATATCCTTGGACATGTTATCGTGTGATCAAATACTAGTAAAATTAATGAACGGTGAATAAAACTTCCATTAACTTTGTTTAAAAATTGTTTGGAGTACTTGGTATAGGCTAGTTCATATATCATTTGTACTGCACACATTAAGCTCTTGTGAGTAAGTCTTGACCGCATGTGTGAAACTTGGGATGGTGGTCGTTGATGTGGTGAGGTGATCTTGAATATGGATTGACTTTAAACTAGCTAACCTAAACTTTTGTATATTTCCCTAAATGAAGACAAAGATTATTGAGTCTCAAAATATTTGAATTATATGTCAATAGAAAAGGTGAGATACGTCTTATAATTTCTTTGTAGCCGTTATGGGAAAACAAATTGGTAGAAGTGAGTATCAAAGATGCAACAATCTTGTTGGAATAAATTTGGAAAATTTAAAGACCTTTCTCGTATTTGGTATAGGGCCTCATTCACAATCCATACAAAGAAACTAATTAATACAAACTGAATTCATTTGTAGCATTATTGTAAAATCATTAAAGCTTGATTACTTACACTACCAATAAGTAAAACACCCTCATTCAAAAGGTCCCTCAAATTTTTTACTTGAACATCATAAGAACGCAAAAGGTATAACTTAAATGTGCATACAATACAATCAACAAAAAGTTATAGTTATGTAATAATATCATTACTTGCACATGTACTTGCAACTATATGTATTAATTTACCCATAAGATGCAGCTTCCATCCATTTATCAAGAGCCTCAACCTTCACATGATCCATTTCTTGGTAAGGATCGCATATGTTGAAGTCCGACAACTTTCTCCTTTTGTCAAGTCCGTGAAGGGAGAACACAATAGCATAATTTTCTCTTTGGACGATACCCTTTCTTCGCCTACATGTTACAAGGATCAACAATTAGAACTCTAAAAGTAGTATAATTTGGAGGTAATGACACGAAGCTAAATATCAAATTGTTTTTTACAAACCGAGACTGGATTCATTCGCGTCCACCTCAGGTTTCTCCAGCGTCACAAAATCGCAAGCATCGCTTTCTTCATGTATTCATGCTCCTCCTCTACAATTGTTTCTTTTCGAGCCCCTTCTTCTATCGCTCTTTCCTTTTCATGCTCCTACATTCTCTTTTCCCACCCCGCTCTTCTAACTTTGGGTCCTTTTTAGGCCCTTCCACGTTTGTTTCATTTCCAGGCAGATTCATCACATCATCAAATTCAACCTCTTTTTCCAACCCATCATTCGATTCAGCTTTCGGTACATGAGCTGTGCTATTAGTTGCACCATCAAATGCACTAGTCGCTTAATGAAATTGACCCGCCATAGCCAATTCAACTAACACATCAACTTCTTTCTCCATCCAATCAAGCCGAGCTTATATGACTCATTGTAGCCTTCTATCGAGTTTTTCCATTTTTGTTCTCACTAGCTTTGCTATGTTGTGCTCATGAGATATCGATGGTGGTTGAGATGCATGATGTGGTTTAGCTCATCAAGTGTTGGTGGAATGCATGATGTGGCTCAGCATCATGCTCAGCTTTATCTCCTTCTGATTGGATTGAAGCATTCTCAACTTCTTCCATGATTGGGGTCAACTCTTTCCGATAGACCTCATCCAGTTCAGCTTCTGTGGGAATCAATGTAGAATTAACCTCCAACTGCAAATATTAAATTGTGCAAAGAATTAGTCATTTTCTAAACAAATTCCAATATTTATCCCCATTAAACTTAAATTGAAAAAAAGGCAATATACCTCTTTCGATTCCTACACATTATCAATTGCAATAGACGCCAACCTCTTCATCATTTCCCAAGCCACCATTTTTAGAATTGCATCCAGATATTTCGTAGCAAACTTCATTCTCGAATTTAGAATCACTTCAAATGTCCAAATCTATTGTAAAACAAACATTATTGTCTCACAACACAAATTTATATATAAAAAATAGGATCTTGCTTGAAGTACAGGAAAAAATCTCACAGGCAGCTTACAGGTAACACGCATGGTTGTGCAAAGTTGTGCAACGAATACCGAAACATAATTCTCCTCCGACATCTAAAATTTTCAATTTACCACCCATTTCACTTTTGAATACATTCATTGTGTATTCAAATGAAAATTTTCCCCATGGATACTTCTCGAACATGTCGAGATCATCCACTAAGTCGAACCACTATAAATCGATGTAGGTGTTTTCTTCTGTGGCCCACAAAATGTACTCCAAGATGACGATCAATCCCAACTTATATTTGTCGCTCATTTTTTTCTTGCAACTTACAAATGTATTGTAAGCATCTCCCTTCGTAATCTTTTTCCTACTTTTCTTAAAATATTCTTTCACGATCCGACACTTCATCCCCAATGTCTTATCTACGTTGTTACAATCACTCACATTTAAGCTTGTCACTAAAATAAATTCTTTCAATCCAAATCTTGCTCGTTTGTCTCCGATCTTAAACCATACTTCTTTTTTGGTGGTCTTCATCTTTCGCAATAATAACTGATGTACAACTTATGAAGCCAATTTAATATCCCTCAATCTAAGAAGTGATCCGAAGCAACTCTCGCAGAGCTTGTTCTTGTAATTTGTGTCTAGCTTCCCCATAAACATCATGTACTACTTGCAGTTTACATCTAATTGTAATTGTAGCGTCAACTTGAATCTTCTACATAGCACTGCAAATTACAAAATAATTACAAATATTAGAACAATTGATGGTAGGAAAGCACATATGAACAAGATGCATAAGTTGTATAAACCAAGTTAAGCTTATAGATTTTCAATAAGAAAAAAATATGTACAGATTGCAAACACCATAGTACTTCCCAGCAAAAATGTCCTACTAACATTCTGCTAATACAATTACTAACTTTATAACTAAATGTAAGATCATCTTGAAAGATTATGCTTCATTTCATGCATTACTTGATAGTTTAATAAGAGGAATTAAGTCCAATTCCAAGCACAAACTCCTAATTTCAATTCTCAAAACTTAGAAGACAGAAAACATCAAATCTGGAAAGAGTTAAACAGAATGAGCCTCGAGTCACTCTTGACTCACATATATATTTAGGAAAAGAGTTAAAGACACTGAGCCTCAAATCACTCTCAACTCACATGCATATTTGGGTACTATGTCTATTAGCTCATCTTCAACATCCTCTTTTACTCCACATGTCATCCTATCGAATAAGCATTAAATTGCATAACAAGTGTGATATCAATTTTTCGAACTCAACCTTAAAAACCCAATACACGTGGTTGAGGAGAAGAAATAGATTTTCGAACTCAACCAATAAAAAATATTATTCGACAATCAAATCCATTTTATGTGAACTTTACGAAAAGCTTACATTAATTTTCCTAAATGATAGCTTGTTATTGGTTTGGAAATGAAGAAGATGGATTTCGAACTCAACCCTCCACCGAAGACGTGGCTCACTTTAAAACTTTCTGCAGTCAGAGACCTTAGTAGAAGAAGGAAAAGAGATAGCATTAAACATAAAGGAGAAGAGTTTGAGAATTTGAAGGAAAAGAGGGCTTCGAAGAAGAAGGGGTTGTTTTTGAATTTGAGGGAGAACATTTTTGATGTGAATGAATGAAAAAAAAACTCCCAAATACATTTTTGATTTCGTTTTACAAGATAAAAGTAAAGGGATGACACTTTAAAATAATTAAAATTCCTTTTATTTTGATAATTTCAGCCCAAGGCCTATTGGACAAAATATTTTTGAGCGGTGGCCATTTGAACTTATTCCCAAAAAATATATCCACATTGCACTTTATTTTCATCTTAATCTGTATGCAAAAAAAATAATAACTAGAATGGCAAGTCAATACTTTCAAGGTCGTTCCAATAACAATTCCATGGCGCCTCCACCAGAGACCAAAGAGCACAGACAGTTCGATTTTATAAAAAAAGATAGAAAGGAGAAATTATCGACCTTTTGAAATCACTTTCTGCATATGGCCTCGATCTCATAGTACCCATTAACAAATTTCAAGCGCTTGGCCTCAACCCTCGCCTCATGCTCTTCAAGTTGCAATTTTCGAAGTGGTCATAATCTTTTTCAATCTCGAAGTCTTCATCTTCGTTGGTTGAAGTGGCCCCTTCAAGTGGTGGGTATGCTTTTCTCTCTACAAGAACATTGGAGTTGAAGTCGGAGTTCAGAACAAAGGTTTCTCGAGAGTTTTCCGATCCAAGGGTTTTCCCTTCTAGTTTGGGGTTTTTTTGTGAGTTTTGAGGTTTTGAACAAAATTAATACATTAATAATAATTTTAAATAGTTTTAATATATTAATCAAATATTTAATTTTTTTAGGGTACAGTTCCTAATTTTCCCATAAATAAAACGGTTCAATTAATTGTTTTGGGCCTTTTAAAGGTAATCCAAGCCCAATTTCTTCATTCAAAGCTGAAAGATGAAACTATAGGGTAGACCCATTTAAAAAAAAAAAGAAATTGTATCGAATTCAAGAATATAGCCCACAATCCTACGCCTAGTAAAGAACTTTTTAACTAGAATAGAATTGACACATTATATATCCTACCTTCTATCACTTCATCTCTCACTTAAAGGTTGTCTTGGAGCTATTTTGGCTAAATTTTAATTCATTTTTTTACCATTTGAAAAGGTATGTGGGACTCGAACATATGGTAATTACTGAACCATTACAGTGGCCATTTGAATGGTCAAATGTTGTGGGCTTGTGAAATGACATGAGTGTCCCTTCATGATTTTAAACGTGTTCGGCAATGACAGAAAAAATGACATTTGGCATAATCTAGTATGTATTTGAGTAGTCAATTGTGGTGGAATAATGCTAAGTGTACACAATTTTTTACACAATCTTTTACACCTCTCTCACATGGAAGGGGGCCCACACATAATAAAATAATCGTGGACCCCCTTCCATGTGAGAGAGGTGTAAAAAATTGTGTAAAAGTGTGTGTGTACATGTAGCATTACCCATTGTTGTGGACATATCAGTCTTGACGAAAATCGGCCCCATTCTGATGGTCAAAGAATTTATTTTGTAAGAAAAATAATTACTTCCAGAGAGGGGTTTAATAAAAGAGAGAGCTGTGTCCACTTTTACACGTATATGTTCTTCGACTGTTCATGAACGTGTTTCATTACTCTTCCCTAAATATCTCCACAATGAAGTGCGTTTTGGTCTTACTGAAGCACATATAAATAGGGTTATTTATGTCTTTCCCTTCACTTCATTGTGTATATATATTCATTCTCTCTCCTAGATTTAATTGAAGAGAACATAACAAAATTTCCCGCCGAACTCTTCTTCTCTCTATTCTAGAATCCTCTATTCTAACTCTACTTGGTATCAGCTTTGAAGCTTCTTTGCAATGGCGTCGTTCGAATCATCTGTTGGAGATCTAGTTGGTGATGATGTCAATTCCATTTCCTGTCGATTAATTACAGATCCAAATAGTCCCTATTATCTTCATTATGGTGATAATACGGGGATGTAGCTGATTTCTGTTGTGCTCACAAAAGACAATTATGCGACGTGGAGTCATGCAACTGTTATGGCACTCAGTGTTAAGAATAAAGAAGGATTCATTGATGGATCAATTACTAAACCACGTTCTGATGACATGCTTTACAGCGCATGGAGAAGATATAATCACGTGGTGTCTTCATATATTATTAATTCTATTCCAAGGAGCTCTATTCGAGTGTTATGCATAAAGATTCGGCCAGAGAAATATGGATTGAACTTAAGAATCGTTATAGCCAAGGTAACAGACCTCACATTTATGAATTGAAGAAGCAGATTGCTTCAATTTCACCGGAGAATAACATAGTTAACTCTTAATTTAATTGGTTCAAAGGACTTTGGGAAGAGCTAGACAACTATAGACCGAATATCAGTAGTGTTGATTATAAGCAGGAAGATCAGGTTATGCAATTTCTCATGGGATTAGATGAGCATTTTTCTGGTGTCAGAAGTTAGATTTTGTTGATGGATCCTTTGCCCTCACTCAATAAAGTTTTTACACTCATTTTACAAGATGAGAGGTGGAAAGAAGTTATCACTAAGAAACATCAAAGTTTTGAGGCAGCTGCTTTTATAAGTAGGATTGTACACGGTTCTGTTGGAAATCATAGGAATGCACAATTCAATTAGTTGTAGAGAAAAGAGAGACCTATATGCAGTTATTATGGAATGCTTGGACATCTAAAAAGGAAGTGTTACAAATTGATAGGTTATCCCCCAAGGTATCGACTTGCAAAAGCACCAGTTGCAAATGTTCTGGGACAACCTTCTTATGGTAATCAATCTGGTGTTGTAGATTCTCTTTTCGACCTCGCTATCACTCCAGATCAGTGCAAACAAGTTCTAACTATCTAGTACCACAGTTGAAACGATAGATCTCCACTTATCAACCTCAATCACAGCCTCAAGATGCACAATCCACTACATGTCCAATGCTTGATGCTTTAGCTTTCTCAGGTAATCACATCTGTCCTAATAATCATAAAGATGCAGGTAGATGGACCATAGATATAGGAGCTTCAAAACATATATTGTGCTCCGTAATGCATTCAACTACTGTGTCTGATGCTGTCAAAGCATCGGTGAGATTACCAAATGGTGATATTGCTGAAGCCACACATATTGGGATAATAAAGTTGTCTGATACTTTCATTTTAATAGAAGTCTTAGTGGTGCCGTTTCACATTTATTCTGATCTCTACTAGCAGATTGATACTTCAACACAATTGTTTTATGATATTCTTACATCGGTATTGTTTTGTTCAGTAACTTTTAACATGGAGGACGATTGGGGTAGGCATTGAAGATGGACTGTATTATTTATAATGTGTGGTTCAATAACTTCATGACAAACCTTCGTACAATAATCATCAATCTAATCCTCAGACTATTCCTCATAACAGCAATTCTTCTATTTCTCCATATCCCAGTTGCACTTCTGATTTCGGTTTATAGTGTAATAAGACAGAATATGTTACTTTAATTCCACAAACAACTAGGATATTAGCTCTAATATTGATATTTGGCATTGTCGCTTAGGACATGTGATAAATGCGTTTTTACACATTTATTATAGGCTCAAACATGGATAATTGTTAATAACTATGTGGAATATAGCTTAATTTGATATAATTTGTGTTTTGCAGGACAACAATGATGAACGTGGTGAAAATTTAAAAAAACAAGTGAAAACGACTAAAATGAAGCACAATCAAAGTTTGAGGACTCAGATGCAATTACTAAAAGTTGTGTCGATCTCAAGATGAAGATTTGAGAATGCTGGGCATCAATTGGATGAGGAAAGAAGCCAAGGAATGAAATATAGTGGAAGTACTATCACGTATCAATTTCTAACCAAAAAAGTTATGCTACGAATTTTTAGTCTTAGTTTGAGACCCATTTTTGAAATAGAAGAAGTTCGAATTTGAAGATTTATATTTCAAGAAGATTTGTATCCTTTGAGCAAGCTTTCCAATTCAATTTGAATTACCTCAATTGTATATCAAGAGAGAAAGATATGATCAAAATATTGAAAACTATCTGGTGGGAAAGTCACTCTACCATGGGGGTCAGATGAGGAAAACTTTTGTTACATGCGGCTGCATGGAATATAACCATGCAACCGCATGGTTAATATTCGGTGCAAATTTTTTGGTTTCATTTTCTCGTTCAACCTCTTATGGAAATGAATTTATGGCAACTATAAAAGCCAAAAAGTCGTCCAGAAATGGTGGTGACACCATCTTAGAGAGAAAAACTCATTGAAAAGCAAGGAGAAGGCAAAACCAAGAGATTTCTACATCGAAGATTGAAGAATTCAAAATTTATATTCAAGTTTTAGGTGATGTCTTTTCTGTTGACATATGATTGATTGCATCCTCAATATTTTGATTATAACAAACAAGATTAATATTGTTTTTAACAATTAATTTTGAGTGATGATAGTTCAATGTTAAAATCTATCGATTATTGCCAAAATCAACACATCATAAATCGGACTCGAAATGAATAGCAAAGTGATAGTTAAGCATTCAAGTCAAATCATTCGAGACGAGAGCTTAAAAGATCAAAATCAAGACTATTAAATCGGGCTCATGAAGAAGGTCAAGATCGAAATCAAGCATTAAAGTCAAACAATGAAAGAAACTTCGAATCAAGATCAAATACTAGGCTTTCGAGATCATATGTAAAGGTATAACACTTTGATCTTTAGTAATGAATGATAATATCTCAAAAATCATTTTGTGCACAAAGAGTTATTGTCATATCACTTGTATAAAATATTTTTGATTAAAAATAAGATTGATTTTTCAAAGTGATACTTGAACTTAGATCATATCTCTTTAAAAAAAAAAGTCAACGTTCAACAGATGTCCGCTTTGACGGAAAAACTTCTGTAAATCCGAATGTCCGGATGGATGAACCGGACGTCTGGTTCATCCCCAACGGTCAATTATTTGACCGTATCCGGACTTCCGGATACCTTGTTCGGATGGACAGAGTTTTTGATCGGTTTGAGTGCTATAAATACCTCAATCATTCTTCACTTGAAACAACTTTTCTTGAGCATTAAAGCGAAATTTTTATTGATCTCAAGTACCTTATTTCCATTCCTTATAAGATCAAAAGTATTTAATCCTTGAAAAACTCTTGATTGATTTTATCTTTGAAAATCATTTCTCTCATCAAAGTTTTTCATTTTTCTTTGTGCTTAACTTATTTACATCTATCTTAAAAGAGACATATATTTTTGAAGAAGTTCTTGTCATTTACATTGCATAAAATCTTCTACTTCTTCATATTGAAACTTTGATTGATTGAATCACACTTGAAAAATCAATCTTATTCATCAAAATTTCTTATTTTTCTCTTACCACTTAATTTATTAAAGTCATTCATTAAAAGAGAGATTTTTGAACATACATTGTACTTATTTCTTCATCTTCTCATTGAAACACTTTGATTGATTGAATCTAAGTTTTGATTATCATATTCATCAAAGTTTTTCTAACATAACACTTGAGCTTCATTCATTGATATCTATTAAAGTGTTAGCCTACTTGTCTTCTTGTACTCAACTTTGGATTTATCATTCATTAAGAAGAGACGATTTCATTTTTAAAATTATTTGAATTGTGGGTCGTGTTGAAATCTCTTAAAGATCAACATTATATAAAGATCGGTGTTCCTTGTTGTAAGTCACCGTGTGGGTCATATTGAGGTCCCGTAAAACTCAATAGTGTGGGTCATGTTGAGGTCCCATAAAACTCAACATTATAAAAGGATCGATGCTCCTTGCTTTTAAGTCACCGAAAGTGTTGTAAAAGGTTGGATTGCAACATAAGTCAATCAACATAGTGAAAAAGGCATTGCTCGTGTCGGAGAGCTTGGTAACGGGAGACGTAGATCATTGCATCGGATCGAACCTCCATAAGTATATCGTTTGTACTCTCTATCCCTTTTACTTATTGCTTTTATATTTGTGCAAATTACGTTGTTCCACTTACTTGCCTATTTGTATTTAGTTGTCTTCGTTTATTTGCACATTTCATTGATCTACTTGCTTGAATTTGCTTACGATTATTAATCTATCAACGTGTTCTTTAACTTATGCGATTCTTGTTAATTATTCGAAAAAGTTTTAAAAACAAAGTCACCTCCCTCTTGGTTAGTTATTCTTGGACTTTCATTTTCCTAAACAATTTTCTTGTTTTTTATTTTTATTTATACTAGACTAAACTTTTATTGTACTAGGAGAACGATGATCCTCACTATGTGAACATTTAATTTCTTATTTTGCAATTTCGACATTAAGACACGAATATTATATGTTGAATGATTTATATGCTTTAGTGTCTCCATAATTAAATGCATGTGATTATGTGAGTATGGGTGATCTATTTCATGCATTAGAAAGAAGGGAATTAAATTCAACAGTGTATAAATCATAAGGGCCTAAACTTAATATTGGCCATTTAGCAAATGAAATAGTTATTTTCTAGCATTGTCATTGCACTAAAGTCCAAAAGTTATAGTGATAAGCTTAACCAACTTATTTGCATGAAGGATTTATTTCTTTTGGGTATATTTTTTTTAGAATTTATCGTAAATTTGATTTGGGTCGAATATTGAAGTATTATAAAATTTGATAAAATATATCAAATATTATAAACATTTTGTAGTTCGTGTTAAATATCTTAAATTGGGCTCAAGAATAAATATATTTGGACTAATTATATCCGAGTTATTTTGATAGAAAAAAAGTATTCTAAATTATATATTTAATTAATAATAAGCATAAATAATAATAATAATAAAATAATAAATTGAAGCTTTCATTTCAATTCAATTCAGTGCGGTTAAATCAGAATTTGAAAAGATATTATAATTTAATATATTAAACATAATTAATTCAGTAATTTTGATAATAATTAATTCAATTAATCTCATAAATTTTTACATTTACCTCAAATGCGTTTGGAATTTAAATGTTAAGACTGAAATGTCACTTTGGTTGGGGTTACGTGTAGTGTGCTAGATTATATATATGTACGTAGTCTCATTAGATTGTATTTTTCTAGAAAAAAAAATACAAGTTCACTTCCAATAAATTTTACATAATCACAGTCTATTAGAAATAATTTATTTTACTATTATTCTAGAAGCCATATTTTCAAATTTATTTGGTATCAATTGAGGTATACATAGTGTAAAGTGGTAAATTCTTATTTCTTGATATTTATATAAAATTTACATGAAATATTATAAGGCCTTCTAGTCGATTTCTATGTTAAATCATTCGGAATAGACTTTAGGTCAAATATGTAAATCCTACGGGATATAGGAATGCTTAAAAAAAATTCTTATTTCTTGTCTGTATGTTATGTCATTTTATATTTATATCACGTTAAATAAGAATATACACGTATTTTTACTGAGTGTTTCAAAATACTCACTCTTACAATAACTTTTTAGATTAGAACGGGTCATGTGGACGCGTGGAATATTTGACCGAGTGATGTTTAATGGATCGCCAAGTAAAATTTCTAGAAATGATAATTTGCCAATTTTATTTGAAGAACATCTTTATGTTAAATTTTATGCATGTTATATTCATAGTTTTTTTTTTCTTAGGGTGTTCGAGCATTTGCATTCTATGTTAAATTTAAATTGATAGTTTGGAATCGTAGTATTTCAAGATTTTATTTAATACGAAAGTTTTCATTTAACTTGTTGGTTTAACATTGTCGATTTATCGATCAAATCTCAAATGTGAATAAAACTGAATTTTTGCTTAAATTGGATAAAAAAGATTTTTTTTTTTTGTAACACTTCAATTCTATTTTTTTTATTTAAAAATAAAATAAAATAGATTTTGGGGGCATTACAGCTTGATATCAAAGTCCAGATCTATCTAATGAGCACTGATGCTCATCTTATCCTAAGCACCAATGAGTTGGCACATTAATTCATTGGTGGATTGAAACTCACAAAATCTTTATCCACCAATGAATTAATGTGCCAACTTATCAGTGCTTAGGATAAGATGAGCACCGGTGCTCATTAGATCATTTCTGTATATATATATATATATATATATTTTTTTTTTTTTTCACCATCATGTATAATGCGAATTTTGGTTAAGTGAATTATGTGTAAAATTTGTAGTCCCAACATCTTGATGACTTATCTTAGACCGTGGTTTATGAATGTGTTAAAAACAATGCACGTGGGCACTAAAAAGTTCACTATTTACTGTTATTTATTTGAGTTGACAATTTATTTGATTTTTCCTTCAAACCTAGCATGAAGCCCATCTTTATGGAAATAATAAGAAAAAATCTTGAAAATTGCACAAATTATCAGTTTTTATTTCCTCGCACCTACACACCCCACCTCACCTCTAAAGAGAAAAGAAGTCACCTGTAATAGTAGAGCTTGAAAAAGCTTGTCACTAAAACCAATTTTCCTATAAATGCATCTCTTTTAAATTTGTCCCAATCAGTTTAAAACAAGTTGATCAATATATTAGGTCTTGCATGGCGAGCACACTTTATCTTCCTTTACTCTGTATTAAAGGGTCCAATATTTTCATCTGTCCATGGAGTTTTGAGCTTAATGTGTTCAGGTCAATTTGATATCATTTTCCTCTGTTCCAACATAAGAAAATAGAAAAAAAAAAGGGTCACTGTCGAGCAATGCTCTAAATGCGTAATGCGTTGCGATGTGTCAAGGTCGAGAATCAAGAATCACAAATTTAGGCGTGTCAATGCGAAAAATAAGCTTCATATCTTTAATATTATTTTAATTATTTTTAAAATATTAAATAGATTTTTATACCAAAAAAATAGATTTTTTACTATATCATAAAAAAAGGGGGTTAATTTCACATTTTTTATTTTAATTGAAAGACCTTTTTTTCATTTTAATTGAAACTTAACTGACCAAAATAATTGAAACTTGAACCTTGAGGACTTACATCGCAAATTTAACATGAAACTAGATTCAGGTTGAATCTAAATCCCACAATTTTCTTGAATTTACTGTTCCGATCTTTCACTTCAATAAACGAGCTAGCTATCAATTTGGTGCAAATTAAAATTTGATGTGTAAGTCAAAAAGCTGCATCATTTTAATCACCTCCAGGCTCCAAAGAAGAACAAATCATTTTAATCACTTCCAGAGAAGAACAATAAGTTCTCATTTCCAGGCTTCCAGCAGGGCAATTACAGTAAAAAACTAAAAATTCTACTGCGTAAAAAAATTCTCACACGGTCAAATGCCTACTGTCAGATCACATACTCAAATCCACTTCCTAAATTCAATAACCAGTCGACTTTATCTTCTCGGGCAGTTCCTTAAACAGATGTCCAACAAAAGTAGTGCAAAACAAGACGACCGTCTGTAGACCAACGTTATGGAAAAGGGTTCAATAGCCTGCAAATTTCCTTGGATTGTGGATGGGATGTATCTCCTTCAAGAAACAAATGAGCCTTCCCATTTATCTCAATCCAACTACAATCAGGATTTTTCTTTACGCCCTGTGATTTCAAAAGAGCCCTTAAATGATTTACTTCTTCACATATGCCAGCTTCATCATACATTTTCTCCCTAGCAAAAGTATGAATCTTCCTCTGAGCTGATGCAATGGCAAGCATCATTGCAGTTGAGAACTGGAAGACAACCCAAGAAGGTGTAGTAGCCTATGCAAACCTAGGCAAAAAATTGCAGGAAATAAGGCTGATAAGGCAAAGAAGAGAAGGGCGGTAAGATGGTCAATTTCAGTTGCACCGCCAAGGGTAAGGACGAATTCATCAAAATCAGGTGTCGACATGAACCAATAGAGAGTAGAAATCCCCAATTCTGGTTGTTGAACTTCAACCGTGATGACTGAATTTTTCAATTGCCATCTTTTTCCCTACGGATCCTCAGAATCAATTGCCATAGAAGAGAAGAGAAAGAAATAGTGGGGTCTCTACTAAGCCAAAGCATTTGTCCCACATCGAAAACTTGTAAATGAAACACAAGAAATTATGGTTATAAATAAATGGGCCAACTACTTCCTCATTAGCTTCCTGGGCCTGTTTCTTAATAGGTTGGAAGCTGAAAGTTTAATAATAATAATAATAATATAAAAAATTTGAAAGTTCAATAATAATATAAAAAATTTGTGCGCCTTTACGCATATTATCGTGTCTAGGTGCACATTATCGCGTCTACTCGCGAACTGTGCCACTAGGCGCGTTTAGGCGGTCAACAAAAAAGTTTGACCGCAATTTTACTTGCATAGCACAAATTAGACGTGTTTTCAATGCGCATCGCGCCTAGGCAGCGCATTTTAGAACACTGCTGTTGAGAAAAAAAAAGGCCTGAAAAGAAGGAAATTTGAGAAAGAAATAACATCTGTTTTCAATTTTTTTTAAAAAAAAATTCTTGAAAAGCTCCAAAACTTTTGAATAATTGACTGCTTTGTTTTTCTTTTTGAATATTTGTGCATATTTATTCAGCAAGGCATAACTTAACACTTATTCATTTGTTTCATTGCTGATTTGAAACTTTATCACAAAGCAAATTGTTCATTACTATTTTATTTTTAATTTATAGAAATAGACTTAGAGTCACGTGTTGCTTTAGAGTCTTTATTTTATTTTTTTAAAAAAATATATATTTTAATTTTTGTATAGTAAGATAAAATAATTAAAAAATAGTTCTACATGTAATGAGATTTTGAAAAATAGGAGGGATATGTTAGATATTTTTCATCATTTTGCATGTATTATCTTTTGTTTTGCGAATGTTTTGCCGCTCCGACTAGTGTTTGCTGCTACGCAACGGGCAGCGCCCCCCGTGGGGGCTCGGGGGCAACGCCCCCGAAAGAGAATTTTATTTTCAGAAGTTTTTGAATAGATATATTTCTTCCAATAGATACGTCCATTCATCTCAAGGGACACACCTATTCAAAAGGTTGCCTCCATTTCTATATATTCTGGGCGAATTCTCATTTGCGAGACACTTTTTTAAAAAAATTTCTATTCTTCTATCTTTCTCTTGGCATCGTCAGTTTCTCTATAGAGTGTTTCTTGGTTTGATCAAATAGTCACAATTTGAATCAAACGCCTCCATTGTATCCTGAGAAAGATTTTCTATCATACCCCGGTCGTGACTTTGTTGGAAAGGGGAGAAACATCTCTTAAAAGATAACGATTTTCGTATCTTGGAGTTATTTATTATTCCAGATTTCCTACATATTTCCCAACATTAAATAAGTATATTAAAATAAGAGATAGTCATTTAACACTCATCAATCAACTACCGACCGACGAACCAAGGTACGAAATAAAATGTTATGTTCCATATTATTTTATCCGAGCATGATATATGAATTATTTAAGCTAGAATTCGTGAAATACTTATAAGATGTTTAGAATGAAATATGTTATGCAGTTATTACTTTATTTCAATTTACATGAACGTAAGATGATTAGCCATTATAATAAAACCCAAGAGCATAATGTATAATTTGATGTCACTAACAAAGATAAAACATAATTGGACACTCATGTAATGGACATGGCTAGAGCTTATCAGACCGCTAGAAAGACCACAGTTTGTAAAGCAACTTTGAATTGTAGGTACATCATTAAGTCCTATGAGGATTACGTGACTAACCCAACTCATTCGCCTGTTGAACACGTGCAAGACATCTATGAAACAAGTATGGCAGCTATAGATGCAGGACTGGAGATCACACATATCGAGGCTATTAATAACCTCATACACCCACTTTCACCTCAATGGAGAGACATGGGAGTTGTGGTTAGGGATGAGATACTAGAAGGTAACCCTCCAAAGTACCAAAACAAGAATGAATTCGGCATATATTGTTAGACCCTTCTAAATAGGTAGAGTGAGAGCTTAGAACCTCAACTGAAGATAGTAAATGAGCTCGATGATGAGGTTGACCCTGAGCTCGAGCCCGAGCTAGAACCTCAGTTTGAATCAAACAGAGAGGAAGATCTCGAATGGAAGCATGAGAATGATTTTGAGTTCGAATTAGAGAATTATCATGAGTCTGAACTTGAACGAATCTATAAATACATGGCATGCACTAACACACAAAAGGTATCTTGGGCCAAATTTATGTTGGTCGGAGCAGCAAGCCACTGGTGGGAGTCTGCTTCCGGCACTAGAATGGAAGTACAACAACGTGCTATGACTTGGGCACAGTTCAAAGAAGAAGTGATTGTAAAGTCCCGAAACTTTTCATAGAATAGAATTAATTATTCTATATGCTTTTTAATGTTTTGGAAAGTTAGGGACTAAAGTGTATATATATTAATTTATTTTTATATGGGTCAAATCTTTAAATATTGATGGAGCAATGAAAAGTATATGGATATTGAACTCGTTGGATAGATTGTAATTAATCATGCATAGTAGGCTCGAGAAAAAGGTTAATTCGGATAAGCGAGGCTCAAGTAATCGAGGTCGAAAGATATCGTCTAAAATTGTCATTTAATTAAATTAAATAATGAGTTAGAATACAGGGGTAACATGTGTAGAGTAAGCTTATTGGTAAGTTATTAATTGGATTTTACTAAATAAGGATTTTCCATTTTTTTTTTAAAAAAAAAGAATGGTGGGACAGCCACGTGTGTAGGAGTAGTTAAAAATGTGTCAATTAGTTTTATTTTAATACAATTTAATTGCCTTGATTTTAAGAATTGGTAATGATAGCCTGCCACGTTTGTTGGATGAGAAATGAAGTGATTTTTAATTATATGGATTATCGAGATTGGGATCTTTTGGGGGGGGGGGGGGGGGGGGCCATATTTTGTAGAATTTTAGGCCTATTTTCCCCTTTCAACTTAAAATAACACACAAAGTAACCATTATCTACCTTAAAAAGAAAAGGAAAAGAGAAAGCATAGATACGTATTACTGTGGTAGCAAGTAGAAATTAAAGATTTGAAAATGTGAAATTCTTGTTTTTTCTTACAACCATCATTTTCACCAATCAAGGTAGGATAATGAGGTAATGAGGTGCAGTTGATCTTATCCCATTTAATTTATTTTTTTCATGTTGATGAATTATTAGACTCATGAAAGTTAAAGATATGATATGATATGTATAATATGGTCATCCGGTACCAAAGATATGATATGTATTGAGCTCTTATCGGGTTCTAAAGATATGGTGACGGTATGATTTTATTTTTTACATGATCAAAATATTTTATTCGGGATTACACCATGATTTTTGTGTCCTACTGAGTATTCTCATGTACTCACCATTTTTCCCTACTCACAGGTTAGAATGAGTCGTTGGTTGGCGGGCGACGAGGTGTTATCGTGGTGTCAAGATTTATGGAACTAAATAAATAACCAGGTATAACGTGAGTATGAATTTATTTTTTTAGCATTATTTTGGTTTATTTATCATGTAGATTCTTGTTATTTGGAACGCATTTTATTTGGATATGTTTCCTACATGTTTTTATTTATTATTGGTAGAATCAGAAATTTCACGTTGGGTTGTTTGACATGTTTATTTAATTATTGAATGAAATGTTTAGTAATGATTTAAACTTTTAAAAAAATTGGGTTGTTACTATTTGGTATCAGAGCTTTAGGTTTAATTTTTCTGTAGACCTATATGTATTTTCCTAAAATGAGTTTTAAAAAAAAAAAAAATTCTACACGTTACTGTTCATCGAGGTCACTGTTTACCCGTAAATAGTGTATGTACTGATTTCATGAATAGTGATATAACAAAAAGGTTTTAAAAAAAGGAAGTTCGTTTAAATGGTTAATATGAAAAGTGGAAAAAGGTTTTTTTAAAAAAGGCGAAAAGAGTCTATTATTTTCATAGTGAAGAGTGACCATCACTATTCACGGTAAAAAAAAATCTTATTAGAAACTTATATATGGTATTTTTTCAAAAAATTCTAAAATTGCAAAATAGTCCTTTAGTTATGTACACATATATATAACTTTTAGAAATGCCCTCCAAAAAAAATAAATAATAAAAAATATTTTTTTGAAGATATATATGAATTTAAAGATGATGTCAATTTAAAGTTCTTAAATATGTGAAAGATTTTTGGCACTCAACGACCACCAATCGACATGGATGTTCTAACTCGCTAATTTACATCTTTTAAAAAATTGCATACTTTTTAAATTTTAAGACATTAATGTTCTTCGCTAAATTCATAAAATGTATTACGATAGTATATGTATAACATCTTAGACTTAGTACTGATATGTAAAGGGCGAATTAACACTAATTTTAGGATATGGCACCACCAACCTGCACGATGAGTGATTTGTTGCGATTGGTACAAGAGTTGAGAAGACAGAAGCAAGCACCTCTATCACAAAATGCACTACCACCGTAAGACGCATCTCTGTTAGTACCTGGATCTGTTTCAGTGGTTGAGTAGTTTCGTAGGTACAAGCTTCCTACTTTTGATGGTAGTTCCGGCCTATATTGGCTGTTGAAGAATGGATTAGAGGTCTGGAGCGCGTCTTTCGACACATTGCTTGTACGGATGCACATGAGGTACTATGTACAGAGTTTATGTTTGTTGGAGTGGCCAGTCACTGGTGGGAATCTCTCTCACGCACTAACATCGAAGAACAGCAATGTAACATGACTTGGGAGCAGTTTAAGGATGAAGTGATGTCGAAGTACTTTCCACAGGCCTTGATAGACTTCAAGAAATCAGAGTTTCTACAATTCAGATAGGGTAACTTATCGCTTACTAATTATGAGAGGCGGTTTTTACAACTCTCAAGGTATGCCCCACACTTGGTAGATACAGAAGTTAAGAATATCAGGAGATTTGAAAATGAACTACGCCTAGAGATCGGCATGATTATCATGTCTTATCATTTTACTTCATATCGTGAAATGTTAGAGATGGCTCATGATATTTCATATCAGAGGACTACATTTGAGCACTATACCCAGCAGGGAAAGGAGCCATTGAGAAAAAGGAAGTGGAACGATCAGAGCAAAGACAAACGTAACTGGCACAATAAAAGACCAAGCAAATGAGTTAGTATCTGTGGGACGAGAGGAAGTATTACATCGTGTCCTAAGTAAAACTTTACTTGGGTGAATGCTTATTTGGGAAGAATGTGTGATTTCCGTGTGTTAAGCCGAGACACATTGTTTTAAATTGTACAGAGCCTTCAACGAAGAAGAATGATGATCAGGACAAGAACAAAAAAATGAAAGTTTTTGCACTAAATCAGCATGAGGCGGAACATGATTCAAATGTGATCGCAGGTACTTTATTTGAAGTATCTATTCATGTTTTTCGATTTTACATTCTTCGTCGCTAAGTCTAGCACTATAGTTACGAAAATAGGTATTCTATTATTATCTGATGTGCCTACTTACGTACTTTTTGATTCTGGGAATACAAATTCTTTTATCTTTGCATTCTTCCATGTGGGACAACGAATAATGAATTAGAGGTTAGCATCCCTTTAGGAAGAACTCTTTACACAAATCATATATAAAGTTAGAGATTGACGAAAAGGTACTATTGGTAAACTTATGCCTTACGAAAGACTTCGATGTTATTCGAGGCATGAACTGGTTGGGACTAATCATGCGACCATTCAATGTCACGAAAAAGAAGTGTTATTTCACAAATCGGGAGAGGAAGAATTCTATTTCTTTGGAGCAAGGTTCAAATCTCTACCTCGCATTGTATCGGCTTTACAAGTGGAGAATATGTTGGTACCAGGATTTAACTTAAGTCTACCATATGATGGAGGTCTTGGATTCGAATCTTGGGGGACGCGTCAGAAAGCCGTGAGGGGATAAGTGGGCAAAAGCCCACCCAAGAGCAGACAGTACGTAAGATAATGGCTCCGGTGAGAGGCTGGGTCTTACAAAAAATGCGCATTTTTTTGTAACGACCCGACCTCTCACCGGAGCCGTTATCTTACGTACTGTCCGCTCTGGGTGGACTTCTGCCCACTTATCCCCTCACTACTTTCTGACACGTCCCCCAAAATTCGAACCCAAGACCTCCATCATATGGGAGACTTAAGTTGAATCCTGGTACCAATTGGACATTTTGTAACGACCCGACCTCTCATCAGAGCCATTATCTTACGTACTGTCCGCTCTGGGTGGGCGTCTGCCCACTTATTCCTTCACGACTTTCTGATGCATTCCTTAAGATTCGAACCCAAGATCTCCATCATATGGGAGACTTAAGTTGAATCCTGGTACCAATTGGGCAAGTTGTCTAATTGGTACCAGGATTTAACTTAAGTCTCACATATGATGGAGGTCTTGGGTTCGAATCTTGAGGGACGCGTCAGAAAGCCATGAGGGGAAAGATAGGCCCAGGCTCTCCCGAAGCGGACAATACGTAAGATAACGGCTCCGGCGCAAGGTCGGGTCGTTACAAAAAACTTGCATTTTTTTGTAACGACCTGGCCTCTCACCGGAGCCATTATCTTATGTACTGTACACTCTGGGGTGGGCTTCTGCCCACTTATCCCCTCACGGCTTTCTGATGCATCCTCCAAGATTCTAACCCAAGACTTCCATCATATAGGAGACTTAAGTTGAATCTCGCTTTGGGAGAGCCCATCTCATCTTACCCCTCACGGCTTTCTGACGCATCCCCAAGATTTGAACACAAGACCTCCATCATATGTGAAACTTAATTTGAATCCTGGTACTAATTGGACAAGTTGCTCAATTGGTACCAGGATTCAACTTAAGTCTCCCATATGATGGAGGTTTTGGGTTCGAATCCTAGGGGATGCAATAAAAAGTCGTGAGGGGTAAGATGGGCCTAGACTCTCCCGAAACGGAAAGTACGTAAGATAACGGTTCCGGCGCGAGGTTGGCTCGTTCCAAAAAAATGCGCATTTTTTTGTAACGACCCAGGTCTCTATACCCAGGCCATTAGTTTTCGTACTGTCCGCTTTAGGTGGACATATGCCCATTTACCCCTCACGACTTTCTGACGCATCCCCCAAGATTCGAACCTAAGACCTCCATCATATGGAAGACTTAAGTTGAATCCTCATACCAATTGAACTTGCCCAATTGGTACCAGGATTCAACTTAAATCTCCCATATGATGGAAGTCTTGGGTTTGAATCGTGGGGGACGCGTCAGAAAGTCGTGAGGGTAAGTAGGCATATGTCCACCCAAAGCAGACAGTATAAAACCTAACGGCTTGGGTATAGAGACCTGGGTCGTTACAATACGAGTGGTAAGATATTTTCCTGATGTTTTTCCTAAAGATCTTCTAGGTCTACCTCCAGATAGGGAAATTGAGTTTGCCATTGATTTGGGTCCAAAGACTATCCTTATTTTACAAACTCCTTATAGAATGGCTCTGGTAGAGCTAGAGGAATTGAAAGTTCAGTTGCAATGTTTAGTTGATAATGGTTTCACTAGACCTAGTACATCTCCTTGGGGAGCGCCAGTATTATTTCTGAAAAAGAAGGATGGTACAATAAGTATTATTGTGTATTGACTACAGACAGCTGAATAAAGTGACTATTCGTAATAAGTATCATTTGCCTCGTATAGATGATTTGGGCCCATTAGGGTGATTTGGGACTAGTCATGTCAAATGTGGCCGCAGTAGAAGAATTACTAGAGCACAGGTACCAACTAAATTAGTAGCTGAAAGAAAACTTAGCACAAACAGGGGCAAGGATGAAACTATATGCTGACCAGAAATGCTCTGAAAGGTCTTTTAATGAAGGAGAGTGGTTCTTCCTCAAGCTTCACCCTTACACACAGCAATCAATGGAACATATGATTAATTTCAAGTTGGGAGCCTGGTACTTTCAACCATATTAGATTCCAAGAAGATAGGCACTATGGTATAAAAAATGGCACTTCTTGCCGGCTCCAAAATTCATCCATTCTTTCACGTTTCATTGTTGAAGAAGTTAGGTGACAAGGCATGCCAGTACTTCAATTGCCTTATGAGGGTCAATCTAAACTACCAACACATCATCCATCCTACAGTCCACGATAGTTACACGCAGAAATAACACCACCATCCAGTAGCTTATTCATTGGTCAGATTCTACTCTAGACTGTACAACATGGGAAGATGCAGATTGGATCAAACTGTAGTTCCCTCTCTGTGGATCTTCGGGACAAGATCAAGGTGAGGGAGAGGTGTTAGGCAAATTGTTGTCAAACGACCTCACCGGGCTATGATGAAATACGTTGTCTAAATTCAGTCGGCATTGTCCAAATGACTGAAAGTACATCGACACCACAATTTGGTAAACCAACCCTAAACCGACCCAAACTTGGAAGGCTCCCGTATGTTGATGGCCCACCTTATTTCCTACTTGGGCCTTATCTTGTGTTATTGGGCTTTAACCTAAATACTAACCTAATCCTATATATACCTACACCCGTTACTATGCAGTGTGTGTGAGAGATTTTCGGTGATAACCTTGAGAGAAAACGTTGGTATTTCGGCTTTGTGCTTCTTACCTTCTTCAGTGGCTGTGTGCTACTTATTCCTTTCTCTCCTTTGCCTTTGTGGCTAGCTTGTGGTTATTATCTCTTCACCATCCCTTCCTGTGTGGGCATAATCAAAAGGGAGCAACCGTTTGGTGTTTTGGTTGGAGTTTTGGGTTTTCTCATTGTGGTGTCGATTGGAGTATTCTGAGCCCGGTAGCTTGGTGTTTCAACCCTCACAAGAGGGTTGTCACGTGAAGAGTAATTAGGGAGGGAAAAGAATTAGAACCAAAAGAAAGAAAGGGGAAGAAGGAAGGAAATAGGAAGCCAACAAAAGTAACTGAAATTCAAATGCATGCAAAGTCGTTTAGGTTCAAGTCATATGGTGCCGTTTTGATTAAATGAAATTGTAATAAGTTTTAGTTAAAACCCATTTTCTTTATTGCTTTTGATAATACGAATTTTGTACTGAGCCTGTAGATACAGAAATGGTGCAAAGGTTCTCGAAGTTTTTGTAATCTGACATTCAGTGATTTTGCTGAAATTGTTCAACAGCTTTCTCATCTTTTTCTTCTAAATTTATCTTTTACATTTTCCCCATTCTCTTTTATCTTTGTTTAGTGACATAATTTTAGCCGATTCAACTGAGTTTAGTGCATGTTCTGCATTGCGGCTTGAGGGAGACAACCAGTAAACATCCAAATGTAACACGTGGCTGTGCAAGTTTCAGCTTTCTGTGAAATTCATTTCCAAACTATCAACCCCTACTGAACTGCTGTTATCAAGAACTGCATTTTTTTAACATTTAATGCAAGAGTTTTCATGCTAAAGACGTGTGCTAATTTAATACAAGATTTTTCATGCTAAAAACTTTGTTCATTTTGTTTTGTAAAGTTTTCCACAAGGTTCGACTATCCGTGCAATTTACTTGATTTAAAGGTTTTATTGAATAATTGTTCTGAATTCTATAATTCCTATTTTTTAAAATTGATCAAATGTCGAAGTAGTTTGGTTATGTTTTTGATTGTTCGTGAAATTTCACAAATGTATGGATCGTGACAAGTAATAAAGTGGATTTATCAAATCCAAATATCGTCCCACAGAGACAACTATCTACTATAAAGTTTTAAACTAACCTAACTTCAATTAAAATTAAAATGGTAACTAATGAACAAATCAAATTTTGTTTTCTAAGCAAAGTTCTAATAAATAAAATAACAAACTCAAATTAAAACTATAGATAAGATTATGTGATTGGATAATTAGGATTTTCGATTTCACTTAATCTATTTATCATACATTTAATTTCAATTTATTCAACCATCTTTTCTTATGTGCTAACGATCGAATTAACCTGATATAGTTAGTGATCCCTCTCAAACAATACTAATCATATTCATATGCCGAACTTTTTATATCTCTATATAAAATGACACACATATGAACGTATTGATCTACAGGAATTCAACAAAGATCGTATAGCTTATAACTATCTCTCGATCTCTTATAACGTTTATGTTAATTATTGCACGAGCTAGAATTATACATCATCGCTCGGTCTCAGTATTATCCCTATATAAATTAATTGTTGTGCAAACAATTAAAGCATTAAACACACTATAATTAATTAACAAGTATTAAAATGGCACGAAAATTTTGAAATTAAACATATAATAAAAACTTTAAACTACATCAAGTATTTAGCCACTCATAAAGTTGAAATTAATTGACAAAACGTGATTAATTCCAATTGAAACCGCCTCCTTTTCTTTTGCCGCCCACCATGCGTGAATATATATATATATATAGGTCTAACCAACGTGCAATGCACGTTTGCTTAGTTTATATATAATTTTTTTGGTTAGGAATTAAATTTTTATTAATAAAGATGTAATTTTTTGGTTAATTAAATAACTAATGATGTAATGTTTATGTAATTAATAAGTAATTACACATTGTGATTTATTAAAAAAAAGAGTATTAATAGAATCTATAGCATCGTCCTATATATAAATATCGTTCATAGTTTTATGAAAGTTGTTTGAAATAATTTTAATTCTAAGATAACGATTCAGTATTTTCCTCATCTTGCACTGCTTCAATAGAGAGGATATTAAACTACCTATATTTTTTCTCCTTTAGTTTCTCTGGATCTACATAAACTTGAATCTTCCAAATTTCTTTTGATAATTTCTCTGCAACGCTTTTAACATATGGTCGATTTTTCTACAAAATAAATTTTGAATATGTTTACATAATTAAGAAAAAAACCCAATTATTTTTAAATAACTCATTATAATAAAAATCAAGTTTTGAAGAAAAATTTAAGAAATACCTCTCCAGCATGTCCCATCAATTCAACTGTTGAACAACCAAGTACATGTTCTGCTACTTTACCAAACATAGTAGTAGCTAGTTTTCCAATATTATCGTCCAGTTGAACATATCCCCTAACACTTTAAATGTGTTGAATATATTAATTTTAATTTGAATAGTGTTAAATTCTAAATTAAATCAAACATCAATTTTAAATTAAAATTGTAAGATACATATCGTGGTTTGTAGACCCATTGACTTTTACAATATATACAAACGAAGCTTTCATTGTATTTATATCAAGTTCCTTTATTACAGTCAACGCATGACATGTAATAAAATACTTGGACAAACTCAATCATATTTATCTTCGCTCATATCCAAAATTTTGCTTTCTACATTAAATCATAATAATTTTTTACAATGAATGTTAGTGTAAAGACAAAAAAATGTATAAGTTTGTGTTTCGTACTATTATATTATATCAAATTTTGCACTTCATCATGAACCTTTTGTACATAATAAAATAATAGATAACATTACATTACAATACATAACTAAATAAATAAATATTTTTTCTTCATTAAGTTCAATGTATCTTACAAAATAAATTATTAGCATTTTTAAACTGATAATCTCCACGTCCATTTTTTTTTTTTTTTAGTTTAATTTTTTCCTAATGACTAAAATGTAGTAGTACAAAGCATTTTGCATTTCCCATTCATTTATTATTAGATAATGGAATTCCAACAGACACGACATCAATTGCCACAAATGGTGGCTTAATTGCTATTTAATGGAAACAATAAAACTAACGGTGAAAAAAGATTTTTCGTTAAAACAACCAATTCCGTTAGATTTTCCATTAAAACAAGAATTCCCGTTTCATAGGCACTTTATATATATATATATATATATATATATATATATATATATATATATACAGAAATGATCTAATGAGCACCGGTACTCATCTTATCCTAAACACCGATCAGTTGGCACATTAATTCATTGGTGGATTAGAACTCACAAAATCTTTATCCACCAATGAATTAATGTGCCAACTCATCGGTGCTTAGGATAAGATGAGCACCGATACTCATTAGATCATTTCTGTATATATATATATATATATATATATATTAGGTGCAAGTATATATATTAGGTGCAAGTAACGTTCAATGCACGTTTGCCTAGTTTATATTTAATAGTTTCGTTTGAAAATTAATTTGTTATTAATAAAGATGTAATTTTTTTGGTTAATTAAATAATTAATGATGTAATGTTTATGTAATTGATAAATAATTAGATGTGTGATTTTGATGTTTTGATGTAAGTTGGTGAGATCGAAGAAAATAAGCAAAAGTTGACAAATTTGGAGAAAGTGCTAAATTGTAAGGGATCCAAAGTTCGGAGACTAAAATGTAAATACTTAAAAGTTGTGCCGAACCTCACGATGAAGATTTGAGAGCGCTCAGAGTCAATTGGATAAAGGAAGACATCAATGGAATCAAATTTAGTCAAAAGATTATCACAAATCAATTTTCAACCGAAAAGTTATGCTCTGATGTTTTAGTCTCATATTGAGACCTATTTATGGCATAAAAAGTGATAGAATTGAAGAATGATATCTGAATAAAGTTGTATCAAGGTGAGTTAGCTTTCCAATGCATTTTGAATCGCCTCAATCGGATATCGGAATACAAAGTTATGATAAAAACACTGAAAGAAGGTGCAGCTGCCTGTTTAAAATAAGAAATTCCGTTACATAGTCCGTTAAAACAACAAATTCCGTTAGTTTTTCCGTTAAAAACAAGAAATTCCGTTACATAACCACTTTTAATATACTAGGTGCAAGCAACGTGCAATGCACGTTTGCCTAATTTATATTTAATAGTTTTGTTTAAGAATTAATTTGTTATTAATAAAGATGTAATTTTTTTGGTTAATTAAATAATTAATGATGTAATGTTTATGTAATTGTTAAATAATTAGATGTGTCATTTTGATGTTGTGATGTAAGTTGGTGAGATCGAAGAAAATAAACAAAAGTTGACAAATTTGGAGAAAGTGCTAAATTGTAAGGGATCCAAAGTTCGGGGACTAAAATGTAAATACTTAAAAGTTGTGCCGAACCTCACGATGAAAATTTGAGAGTGCTCAGGGTCAATTGGATAAAGGAAGACGTCAATGGAATCAAATTTAGTCAAAAGATGATCACAAATCAATTTCCAACTTAAAAGTTATGCTCCGATGTTTTAGTCTCATATTGAAACCTATTTTTGGCATAGAAATTAATCGAATTGGATAATGATGTCTGAATCAAAGTTGTATCTAGATGAATTAGCTTTCCAACGCATTTTGAATCGCCTCAATCGAACATCGGAATACAAAGTTATGATAAAAACACTGAAAGAAGGTACAACTGCCTGTTTAAAATAAGAAATTTCGTTACATAGTCCGTTAAACAACAAATTCCGTTAGTTTTTCCGTTAAAAACAAGAAATTCCGTTACATAGCCACTTTTAATATATACTAGGTTTAAGCAACGTGCAGTGCACGTTTGCTTAGTTTATATATAATTTTTTTGGTTAAGAATTAAATTTTTATTAATAAAGATGTAATTTTTTGGTTAATTAAATAAATAATGATGTAATGTTTATGTAATTGATAAATAATTACACATTGTGATTTATTAAAAAAAGAGTATTAATAGAATTTATAGCATCGTCCTATATATAAACATCGCTCATAATTATATGAAAGTTGTTTAAGATAATTTTGATTCTAAGATAAAAATTCAGCATTTTCCTCATCTTTTACTGCTTCAATAGAGAGGACATTAAACTGCATATATTTTTTCTCTTTTAGTTTCTCTGGATCTACATAAACTTAAATCTTCCAAATTTCTTTTCATAATTTCTCTGCAACGCTTTTAACATATGGTCGATTTTCCTACAAAATAAATTTTGAATATGTTTACATAATTAATAAAAAAACCCAATTATTTTTAAATAACTCATTATAATAAAAATCAAGTTTTGAAAAAAAAATTAAGAAATACCTCTCCAGCATGTCCCATCAATTCAACTGTTGAACAACCAAGTACATGTTCTGCTACTTCACCAAACATAGTAGCAGTTAGTTTTCCAGTATTATCGTCCAATCGAACATATCCCCTAACACTTTAAATGCGTTGAATATATTAATTTTAATTTGAATAGTGTTAAATTCTAAATTAAATCAGACATCAATTTTAAATTAAAATTGTAAGATACATACCGTGGTTTGTAGACCCATTGGCTTTTGCAATATATATAAACGAAGCTTTCATTGTATTTATATCTAGTTCCTTTATTACAGTCAACGCATGACATGTAATAAAATATTTGGACAAACTCAATCACATTTATCTTCGCCCATATCTAGAATTTTGCTTTCTACATTAAATCATAATCAATTTTTACAATGAATGTTAGTGTAAAGACAAAAAAATGTATAAGTTTTTATTTCGTACTATTATATTATATCAAATTTTGCACTTGATCATGAACTTTTTGTACATAATAAAATAATAGATAACATTACATTACAACACAAAACTAAATAAATAAGTATTTTTTTTTCATTAAGTTCAATGTACCTTACTAAATAAATTATTAGCATTTTTAAACTGATAATCTCCACGTACATTTTGTTTTTTTAGTTTAATTTTTTCTAGTGATTAAAATGTAGTAGCACAAAACATTTTGCATTTCCCATTCATTTATTATTAGATAATGGAATTCCAACAGACACAACATCAATTGCCACAAACGGTGGCTTAATTGCTATTTAATGGAAACAATAAAACTAACGGTGAAAAAAGATTTTCCGTTAAAACAACCAATTCCGCTTGATTTTCCGTTAAAACAAGAATTCCCGTTTTATAGACATTTTATATATATATATTAGGTGCAAGCAACGTGCAATGCACGTTTGCTTAATTTATATTTAATAGTTTTGTTTAAGAATTAATTTGTTATTAATAAAGATGTAATTTTTTTGGTTAATTAAATAATTAATGATGTAATGTTTATGTAATTGATAAATAATTAGAAGTGTGATTTTGATATTGTGATGTAAGTTGGTGAGATCGAAGAAAATAAGCAAAAGTTGACAAATTTGGAGAAATGGCTAAATTGTAAGGGATCCAAAGTTCAGGGACTAAAATGTAAATAATTAAAAGTTGTGCCGAACCTCACGATAAATATTTGAGAGTGCTTGGAGTCAATTGGATAAAGGAATATATCAATGGAATCAAATTTAGTCAAAAGATGATCACAAATCAATTTCCAATCGAAAAGTTATGCTCCGATATTTTAGTCTCATATTAAGACCTATTTTTGACATAGAAACTGATAGAATTGGAGAATGATGTCTGAATCAAAATTGTAGCCAGATGAGTTAGCTTTCCAACGCATTTTGAATCGCCTCAATAGTATATCGGAATATAAAGTTATGATAAAAATATTGAACGAAGGTGCAGCTGCTTGTTTAAAATAAGAAATTCCGTTACATAGTCCGTTAAAACAACAAATTCCGTTAATTTTTCAGTTAAAAACAAGAAATTCCGTTATATAGCCACCTTTAATATATAGAAGATATATATATATATATATATATATATATATATATATATATATATATATATATATATATATATCAATTCAGCCACTTTCTGCCCAGAATAGCTGCCGGCCAAGCGTGAATATATATCAATATTAATCAGTTCAGCCACTTTCTGCCGGATTGTTTGTGTATATGAAAGAAAGCCACAGCCCCCGTTTTCTCCACTTTCTGTCGGATTCTTCCAATGCGTGAATGTGTGTATTTATAAATCAAAAGCTGCCTCTCCTTTGCGTGTGCCTGTATATGTATAAATCAGAGAATGCCTTCCTTTGATTTCCCAATTGGCTGCCATTTCCTCCAATCTCTCTTCTCTGCATGTGTATCTACCGTTTATATATTGCAACCTCTATTTAGTCTAATTTTAAAAGCCCAAGTTGAGGCCAGTAAATTCCAATACCAAATTAAATTAATTCTTCTTTCCAAGTCCTCAATTTTTTTATGTAACGCAAGTTGATCCTTAAAACAATTTTATTTATGCAGCCCATGCCAATTTAGTCTTCGTACTTTGAATTTTGCCATTTTCCGCTATTTTGCATTCTTTTACCTACAATTCTTCAATAAATATAAAAAGTTTTACCTACAAAATACAATATAACATAAATTAGTTAGAATTTAATTCAAAAAACAATAAAATATCATAATTTACCTTGAATAAGTATAAAAACTACACTTATCATTGATGCATGTTAATCCCATGAAAAAGTAGTTAAAACTTAAAACTAATGGGAAAATTTCGAGATGAATTTCTAAGGTATATGTTGTGTTTTGGTACAAAATCAATGCAACCAATACTTGGGAAAGTTAAATAGTCTTTACTTTCTGGCTTGTAAATAAAATCTCAAACTGTTAGGGAGGCTAGATGGGATACATTTGTTTCTTTCATTTTTTTCCTCAGCAGTTCCTTATGTTAGAATATAATTGTTCGCCTCTATATGTAAAGTTACAGTATGCTAAACCTGGTAGATTACTTCCATAGTCGAGGTTTGTACATCTCAATATTTCTAAGGTAACATACTTTCCTAGCTTTGCAAGTCTCAATATATGTATGCATTATAATTTACTGACTTATCTACAATCTGTTCTGTCATAATATTGATGGTTTATAGTCCGTGCAACATAATGGATGGGGAAATCTTTACAGCGGTATTCTCCTGTAGTAATGGACTGATGGTACAAGACCCAAATATAAGAAATGCAGTTTCTCTCCTACCTCCTATTATACTTTTCCATTGAACTGCAGATTACTCCATCCCCTCTAATGCCAGGTTTTGAATTCATTGAATTAACAAGTGATTTTTCTTCCTTTCAAATCTTTAACTGTTTGCCTGTGATATATGGAGTCATATAATAGATCAAGTACTCACACTTGGCACTGTCTCTTAGAAGAAAATAATGTTTTAACTCAATAGATTACTTTGAACAATTGTAAAAGAGCTCATATGTCTTTCATAGGCTATAAAAATGTTTTTTTTAACACATTTTGCTTCCAATACAAATTTTGTTGAACTATTCGAAGAGTTGGAGTTCAAGTTGAATCACTTTTATATGAAGGCAAAACTTACACACGTGTTCTATAGGGAGTTTTGTAGAAATGGGAAGGGTGAAAGGAGGGAAATTGAGTTTTGGTAATGATGGTGGGAAAAATAGGAATGGGAATGAAAAGAGTGGGATTAAAGTTTGGGAGAGATTGTAGTCTTATAGTGGTAAGCAATAGAAGAACCATATGCCAATACAAACAGTAATTGTAATTTAGAGGAGAGTAATGTGGATTCTACCATGGAAGCGGAGGGTGGAAAGCGAGGAGGAGCTGTCAACGCCGAAGGAGATATGTAAGGCACTTAATGAGTTTGTTGTTGGGGAAGATGGAGCAAAAAAGGTCGGGATTTCATTTTGGAATTGGGTTCATTATTATTGTGGTAGTGCATTCAATACCAAGCAATATGTGTTGTTAGATTCTGTTATTGTTTAATATTTTGATGATTATGTTCCGTGAATTGCTTTTCTTTTCTTTCTTTTTAGGTCCATACTGTTATTTTCTTTGACTAATATTGAAGTGTTCTTGCATAAAAATATGAGTGCTAGAAAGCATATACTTATGTTTATAATTTCAGAATTTCTGTTTGGTACCAGAGCCCCGTTTAATACACTAATTCCTTGGTACAAATGAACGCACAGAAAATTAGATGATATAGCTGGAGAGGCAATGGTGACGTTGGGGTGGAGAGTCAAAGCCGCATTCCTTGATACACATCTGTTGGGCTATGATGCCAATTATCTCTTGGAAAAAATTCACAACTCCCCCAAATAAAAAAATCAGGCCACAAGGTTTAGAATTGCAAAAATCGGGTTTTTCATGAATTAATTAATTATATTTTACAATTATTATATTAAATTAAATATTTAACTGTAATATAATATAATTAACCCACCCCAACTCCACCTCCCCTACTGCTTCGGCGACCACTCCGGTGATTGTTCTCCGATCACAGATCAAAAATTTTGTAGGTCACGGATTATTTCCAGGTCACAAATCTAAAATTTTTAGGTCACAATTTTTTTATCGGTCACGAATTAAAAATTTTGTAGGTCACGGATTATTTCGAGATCACAAATCTAAAATTTTATATGTCATAGATTATTTTATTGGTCACAGATCAAAAAAATTATATGTCACAGGTCACGTATTTTCAAATTTATTGGTCACATATTCTTTTTTTAGTTACAAATTATCAATTTTAAAGTCACAGTTCAATAGTTAGGTCACATACACCAAAAAGAACCACCACTGTCGTTGATCCCGCCACAACAATAACAAAAAACGATTACCACCACATGGATCACCATAACCACCACACGACTGCCACCACAGATCCATCACTACCGCCCAAAACATACCACCACAGATCCACCACCTCCACAACCACACATCCCCAAATCTACGATATTTTCCAAAACCAGACCCCATCTTCGCGACAGCTGCCATCACCCACGCCCCATCCTGCTACTCACCGTCGACATCACCACCACCATAAAACAGCCACCACACAAAACACCACCTAAAAATGCCACTCAAAATCTCCACCACACAAACACCATGACCACCACGACACAAAACCCCCACAAAGCACCACAATCACCAAATCCACCTCCATAAAACCGCTGCCACACAAAAACCATCTTACCCTTTTGAATCCTAGAACTCTGGCCATTTTGAGATCGTCCATTGGGCATCAGCCTTCCTAATTTTGTAGTTGTGGGTTTGATTGGTTTTGCTTCAATGATGAGCTGCTCCGTTTAAATACTAATGGCTCATCATCCTCGTCCATATCATCCATCAAAAACCCCGTCGATAATTTGCGCTCCTTCTGGCCGGAGGGGATGGATTTGTAGAGAGAGAGAGAGAGAGAGAGAGAATGGAGGAGGCGACGGGTCTCATCTACAGCAGCGGTACCTTGCTTTATCGACAGTGCCAGTAGCAGCGTCACCTTGCTTTGCGATGATCGCCGATCGGGGCTTGTAATAGGGTGGTGAAGGCGACACGAGAGAGGAGATCGACGAGAGGGAGGAGAGGTAGAGAGAGAATGGGTTTGGGGAAAATGAGGTGGGGGAGGGAATTGATAAATTAGGGTTTTAATATAGCACCTGATTTTTGCAAAAATAAACTTCAAACCTGATTTTTTAAAAATTATACTTGATTTTTAAAAAGGTCAAAGTAAACCCCTGGTTTTATGTAATTTTCCCTTATCTCTTTGCGGCAATGATGAAATAATGGGCTAAAGCTCAAAATCTAACATAACCTAATCCAAACTTGGGCCCAAACATTAAAGCATGTTTTAGGGCGTGGCATTTAGTACAGTGCATTTGGGTTTTTCCTCTATTCTCTAAGGAGCTACCTGGACCATTTGATGATGTTCGAATCAATGGCTGACTCTTAGTGTATAAATAGTACCATTGGTTGCCCTATTCATTCATATTGTCATTTCCGCCATTTGAGTGGTGCCTTTTACAAACTCTTCTTCTTCTCTTCTCTGAGTGTTCTTCAAATCTCTAATTGGAAGTGTTCGTTTTTTGTTTTCTTTGTGAAATCTAATACTCAGTGTATTGTAAAAGGGTTGGTGTGAGTCTTTTACCCTTGTGGCTTCCTTTAATTGATAGAGGAATGCTTTAGGGTTACGGGTTAGGATTTCTTGGTCACACTGATAGGTAAAATCCTATTTTTTTGTGTCTGAGCCCCAAAATTGTAACATCTCCATTCTTGGTGCCATGGTTGTGGTTTGAGAAAGCTTGAAAGGAAGTTGTGTATTTCTCTAAATTTTTCTGTAAATCTCTTAAGTTCGATATCTATTTGGTTCGATACTTTCTATATCAGTGTATCAAAGCCACTCGATTGGGTATTCTAGGGAAATAGAACCTTGTTTTGGTAATATGTGGTTGATCTTGAGAATATTGGGGGTTGTAAACCCTAGACATGTACAATCCTATTTTTCTGTGTGAACATCTCCATTCTTGGTGCCATGGTTGCGGTTTGAGAAAGCTTGAAAGGAAGTTGTGTATTTCTCTAAGTTTTTCTGTAAATCTCTTAAGTTTGATATTTGTTTGGTTCGATACTTCGTATAACAACATCAATACACTAATTCATTGGTAATTGCTGATATAATTGTACATTAGTGTCACGGTTGGAGCTCAATTTCTATAAAGCTCAACCAATAAGAAGCAGCTATAAACTGAAGATGCAGAATATAAATTGTAATTACTCAAATTGAAGAATGTAAACTAAGACTACCAACAAGGACAACTAATTTCATCTCATTAATCGATAATTCTATTACAATGCAAGAAATTACAAGTAAGACAATTATAAAAGACAAAGAGAATCAAGAGATAGACTGGCAGAGAAAGCAGAAACGGAGAAATTCAGAGGAGATAATGAAGAATAGAAGAAGAAGAAGTAGGGAAAGAACCATAGAAGAAGGAGAAGAAGAAATCTAAAAGAAGAGGAAAAAAGACTAGAGAAGAAGCAGCAAGGAGACGGGGAGAAAGAGGAGAGAACACAGCTGCAAGCTAACAGTTCAACTCATCAATTCACCACT
Organism: Fraxinus americana; assembly: GCA_035079005.1. NCBI lineage: Eukaryota > Viridiplantae > Streptophyta > Magnoliopsida > Lamiales > Oleaceae > Fraxinus > Fraxinus americana. The sequence continues at coordinate 13,760,146 of CM068724.1, forward strand.
CAATTCATCGTCCACTTCAACCTATATGGAATGAAACTAGGCGTTGGGATAGCCCACCTAATACAAGCCCACTAGATAATAAATGGCCCGATAACAAGAAGTTAGCCATGACATCCTTCCCCTTTAAATTAACCTTGTCCTCAAGGTTCAAAGTCGGGATGTCTTTTTTGTATGTTGTTAGCAGCTGCCTCATTCTTTTCGCCATCCTTGGATTAAGTAGGCAGTGTAAGATAGCATATGTCGGGTTAGCATTATCTATACCACTCAACTAGCATTCTCTTAACCAAAGTCTCAATTTCTGACTTCTAAATAAAAGGGCTCCTACAAGGTTTGAATTTAAGTGGTTGTAGTGGAATCAATGGACCGAGCCGAGCCGGCTCGGCCCATACTCACACGAACTCGGCTCGTGCGAGCTCGTGGCTCGTTGGAAACAAGTCGAGCTTAAGCTCGGCTCATTTCGTTTTGGCGGAGCTCAGCTCGTGTCCGAGCTCGCCCAAAACGAGCAGCTCGGCTCGTCGGCTCCCTAATTTTGACTTTTTTTTTGTGAAACGCTACTATAACTAAATTTTAAATTCAAAAAATATATATATGTACATTTTCTATTTTTTTAAAATATACATTTTCCAAAACATTTATCGGGGCTCGTCAAAACATTTATAATTTTTAAAATAGTAAATATACATTTTCTAAAATATTTTTATTTAAAAAAAAAAAAGATAAACCCTCCTCCTTTATCAGGACTTGAGATCAGCTACTTCAATTTCGAATAGGCGGAGTTAAAATTGTACACGAATAACTTGTTACGTGTATAATTTTTTAAAAAAATTATAAATGAATGAAAATAAAATTTTGTAATGACTGTAGTGAAATTAAATATTACTTACTTGATTACATGCAATTTCGGCATATTTATGTTGAATTCGATAATTAGCGTCTTCCCAGTCCTTCACGCACATTAACGCTTCCAAAATATCTTATTTTAGTCGATTTCGAATCTTAGAGAGAACCCTCTTCCCTGCACTAAAAGCAGACTCCGAAGCTACAATACTAATCGAAGGTGTTAATAGATCTTTTGCAATTGCAGAAACTATTGGCCATCGACGTTCGTTATTTCGCCAGAATTCAATGACATCTTCTGAACTTTTCTTGACTGATTTGTTACCAGGCATAGTATAACGAAAGTAATCAATTAATTCAGATGGCAACGCATTTGGACTAGCAGTCGAAGTTTGAGTACATGCAGTGGAAGACAAATTACTACTACTAGAGGCATCATATGCATATGCAGTTGAATCATATCTAATTAAGTCTATCTTTTCTAATAAATTAATTACTTCAGTGTCGTTATCGTTTATACTAGTGGGAGGAGGAGTAGGTACACGAGTAATTTGTGTACCTATTCGTGAAACATATAATTCATACATTTCAATTAACGTTTGTTCCAAATTCCTATAAGTAATAGGCATATTAAAAGTTAAAGCATTTGAAATTTAGGCAATTATAAATTTAGTACCCAATAAATTATATCGGGGGTCCATAACGCATGCGAAAGGAAATAACATCAGTAATTCTTCCCAATATTTTCTATATTTTAATTCCATGGTACATATAATCGTATGAAAATTAGGGTCATTTTGATATCTCTTAAAAATCCTAACAGTTATATAAGAATGTTCAAAAACCATGCAACTAGTTGGATAATAAATACCAGACAATATATTCGTAGACGTATAAAAACTTTCCAAAAATTTCTTAATTTTCAAAACTGTAGTCCAATCAGATTTATTTAAGATATTATCGTCTTCGTCTCTAATATGACTACCGTTAAAAAGTTCAATGATAAAGGTGTCAAAACCTTCACAAGATTTTAATAATAAGTAAGTTGAATTCCATCTATGACCTACGTCAGTAATAAAAGTTTTTGTATGCTCGTTCCCAACTTGTTCACAAAATTCTTCAAATGCTTGTTTTCTACAAGGTGTAATTGTGATATACATAAGTGCATTCCTAATTCGATTAATTTTGTCCTTCACACGTTTTAAACCGTCTTGTACAATTAAATTAAAAATATGGCGCACACATCGAATATGAAATAAATAACTACCAAAATCGGGTTGAAGTATTTTATGTAATTTATCGATAACAACTTTATTTACGGAAGCATTGTCAAAAGTAAAAGAACGAATTTTACTCTCGCATTTATATTCTCTAATTATTAACATAATAGTATTAAATATAGTTTGAGCGTTATGAGGATACTCAACAATTTTAAAGCAATAATTTTTTTAAGCATAACTCAAAGTGAGTCTATATAGTGTGCAGTTCCAACTATATAACATCTCTTATTAATCCCTTCCCACAAATTCGAAGTTAAAGATATCACACCCCCGTATTTTTCTAAATCCGCAATCAATAATTTCTTTGCATTAAGAAAATATTCAATTGTATTAGAACGAAGAGTATTTCGACTTACCCCAACATACCTCGGTTGAATATATTGTTTGACGTAATTTACGAAATGTTGGTTGTCCACTATTACTAGTGGCAGCTTCGCCGCGACAACAAACTTCACCATTCCCATTCGACCTTCCTCCTCTGAATACATTCACATAGAAAGTGGCGTAGTAGTAGCACCAGCACTACTAGTATCAAACTGTAGTTGCGTTTGACCACGTTCAAGAAGCCCACGTTTAGCAGCACATGTTTTGTAGTGACGGTTGAGGTGAGTGGTTCCAATGCCTTTTTGTCATGCTAGTTGTTGTTGACAGTATTTACATACCGCTTTGGTTTCTGGAAGTTCATCGATCACACGACCATGTTAATCAATTTGAAATGGTCCCAACATTTTGCTTGCTTCTTCCACTTTCTCTTCACTCTTGCATCGGGAATATTTAATGCAGGTTCTTCATCTTGTTTCAAATCAATTGGAACACTAGGATCAACATCAATATCATCCAAATCAATTGGAACGTGATGACTACCTTCACGAACGTCGAAATCTTCAATGTCTTCTGGAATTGGTAATTCATTGAGACCGGCAAATTCATTCCCAAATTGATTTTGGGTAGGTGTTTCGCCTTCCATACTGAAAAAGTTTTCAACAAATGCTCGTAGATCCATTTGTGAATTGTAGAAATTGAATGTTGAAATAGAATGTAGAAATACAGAAGTGAATGAAGATTATATACTAGTATATAAAATGGGTTGTAAAATTAAGATAATAGTGTAAAAAATGTAGAAGAGAATTATAGAATAAATGAATGATATTGTTGATAATGATTTGTAAATGGTAGAGAGTAGAGAATGAAAGTTTGGTGGGAAAAAATGTTGTAATGGGTTGGATATTTATAAAAGAAGAAAAATAGAAAAAAAAATTTTAATTAGTGAACAAACGGTCACTGAAAATTCAGTGACCGTTTGTTCACCAAGTGATCGGAACAGTCACTGAATTTCAGTGACCGTTCTGGTCACTTGTTAATTAATTTTTTTTATTTAGACAAGCCCATGAGCCAGGTTCATGGGCTGGTCTAAGAGGCTCGTTCACAAGTGGCTCGGCGAGCTGCTCGTGAACAATGATGAGCTGAACGGGCTCAGTTCGTCTAGGGAGCCACCCACTCGGCTCGTGCTCGTGCTCGCTTTTTAACGAGCTCGAGCAGCTCGTGGGCATGAACAATACGAGCCGAACGCCAAGCTAACGAGCCACTCGGCTCGATTGACACCACTAAGTGGTTGTGTTCTCTCTTTCAATGAAATATTATGATCATGGGTTCAAGGAGGTGGCAGCGCTCCTGGTTCCTCAAATACCACATGAAACTGATTAACAACTTCAGTGATATGGCCTGGGATTTCCTCTCCTTTCTTCTCAGTAATGGAATACAATTGCCCAACAACTCCATATTGTTGCCTTTTGAATAAATTTTGTACTTCGTTCACCTCCATCATCATCACATGAGGTTCTGGATTTCCATTTCTTAATGTTATTTCCCCCTGCTTATGTTTGAGCAGATCATATCCCTATTTGAAATCAAATATGATCGGTCCAAATTGACTCATCTAGTTAACACTTAGTACCACATCACTATCTCCTAACTTCAAGGTTCTCATCTTATACTGGAACTCCCAGTTGTGCACCTTCCAAATCAGTGGTGAACAACCAATATCTACTAAAATATATATTGTTACTCATATAAATAATCGTAATATATAATTCCACGTGACAAGCTGGCGAGCCCACAGGTGGCAGAACGGACAGGCGACCCTGTGTATACCGAGGCAATCTCACCCCAGATGGTTCTCATCCAAGCCTTGTCAACGAAAGTGTCGGCTCACCTCTGATGAGGCGGCAAGTCTACTGGGAGAATATCCAGTGAAATGATTGACAAGACAACGCCCTATCGTGCCATCTCCACGCCTACGCAGTCAGATCTTGTCAGAAAAAAGATAAGGAAATCTAAGCATTAATGACTAGATTGATTGATTGGCTCTAATAAGGACCCTTATATCCTTCACTCATGTGGAGATATAAAAAGCGTAGACTTCAGACGGTAGAGGACGAAGGAAATTTAAACATTAAAAGAAAAACTTGGATTCTCCCTGCTATAAACCGGTCGACCCCCTCTCCACATAAAGGAAGACAGCCAGATCATAAGATAGGATGATTCACAGATATAGCTAGTGTTTGGAGTAGAATATGTGGCCATCCGACCGATAAAGACCTGATTCTCAAATCTTCTGTTGGCCACGATAAAGAACCATTTTTTTGTGTCAATAGATATCCTCCTCCCTTTTAAAATTTTAGGAATTCTGATAGTTTTATGGCATTGGATTCCCAGCCAAAGTACTGATAGATATCTCCATAACTTCTTCATCTCCTTGTCCCTCTTCAGGTCCAGACTCCTTACTCTCCTGAAGTTCTTTCATTATTCCCAGCCGCCTTATCTAGGTAACTGATTCAATTACTTCCTCCCCCCATCATTTCTGAAAACCTCCTCCAAAGTTCATCAGAGAATAAACTCCAATCCGCCCTAGGATAGTTTGCAATTAATCCATAAAACCATATATAAGCCTTCCCTTCCAAATGCATCTTTGTAACTCCCAATCTAAGTTCATCAGGAGTTTGATGAAGTTGGAAATATTTCATGGCTTTCCTTAGCCATTCCCTAGGTTCTTCTCCCTCAAACTGAGGGAAATCAATTTTAGGGAGTCTACAGTTTCCCTTAAATTCACCTCTAGCATGAGCATCATTCTCATTACTACCATCCCCTGGTGTACAAATCACATTCCCAGACCTCCAATTAACAACGGACCTTTCTATCCCTTTGTTCTTATGTCTGTTTCATCCATATCAGTAACAGTGACATTCAATTGTTTATAATCACTACCCGGAACCATTACATTCTCTGCATTGAAGTTTTCTTCATCCTTCCCAACACCTAAATCCAATTCCAACTTTTCAAAACTACTCTCGACGATAGTTTTCGTCTCAACAACTCGCTTGGTAACTACAACAACTAAATCATTGTCTATGTTCAAATCGTAAGAACTAACCTGTTTTACTAGTTTCTCTTCCGGTTCAGAACAGGAACCCCAGTTCCCTTCCAGTTTAGAATCTGAATCATCCATTGGACTGGTCTTTGGAGGCTGATTTAGCATCAATAATTTCAGTCATCATTGAAATCAGTAGCTCATGCTTCCGATTGATTTCTTCCACTATGCTATCCAATCGAGAGACACCCGAGGACTATAGTTGCTCTCATACAATTTGTCACAGTTGGAGCTCAATTTTTATAAAACTCAACCAATAACAAGCAACCATAAATTGAAGATGCAGAATATAAATTGTAATTACTCAAATTGAAGAACATAAACTGAGACTACCAACAAGGACAACTAATTTCTTCTCATTAATCGATAATTCTATTACAATGCAGGAAATTACAAGTAAGACAATTATAAAAGAGAAAGAGAATCAAGAGATAGACCCGCAGAGAAAGCAGAAACAGAGAAATTTGGAGAAAATAATGATGAAGAAGAAGAAGAACCATAGAAGAATGAGAAAAAGAAACCGAAAAGAAGAGGGAAGAAGACAGGAGAAAAGGCAGCAAGAAGGAGATGGGGAAAAAGAGGGGAGAACACAGCTGCAAGCTAACAGTTCAATTCATCAATTCACCACCCAATTCATCATCCAACTTCAACCTATATGGAACAAAACTGGGCTTTGGGCTAGCCCCCCTAATACAAGCCCACTAGAAAATAAATAGCCCAATAACAAGAAGTTAGCCATGACAATTAGATGATATAGCTGGGAAGGACAAAAGCATCACTTTCGCAAGGTTATACTCTTACATTTAACGCGATCAATGGGGGAGTGTCATTTCTGGTATTTATTTTATTTTTATTTGAACTGTTTGAATGAGAAAACTTGCTAATACATTTAGTGTACCTCTCGTTGCTATTATTGAAACTTGAATTCCCTTTTTTTCGTGCAGGGCATGTGAATGTTGTAGCATGTCACTTGACTGATGAAGCTGAAACTATACTTTCAGCTACTCTGATACGTGAGGTAGGTTAACTGATTCAACAACTGCAAAAAATAGTGGTACTAAATTCAATTTCCTCTTAAAGAGTTGAAAAAAATTTAGCCATTTCAAATCCCGAAGCCTCACTTTTTCAACCTCCGGTCATCCTCAGTGTTTCTTTCTTAATCTTAAGCTTTAAATAGTAATACATTCTTGTTTTCATACCAATGGTTTCAAAGCCTTGAAAAAGTTCTTTGTGTTTTTCACTCTCCCCCAACTGCCATTAACCGTCTTAATTCAAGACTTCTGAGTGAATTTACAAGTTATTAACATTATACTTGTGAGTAATACTATTTAGCTCCATTAGAGTTATAAGTCCGTTATGTGGTGTTAGATGATATGTTAAATGAAATGTGGAATTAAATTAAATGACTCATTTTATTGTATTTATCATTTAATGCCACGTTAGTGCCACATAAACTGAATTTATAACTTCAGTGGGGCTAAATAACATTACACTCGTATGCCATTGAAACTCAATATTCTGAGTTGATTAACAAAAGAAGCTGAATGAGCAGTGGAGACGAAGAGGGGTTGCGGTGGTTGTGCACCAACACCTGGTGGAGCTCCACCACTAAACATACTGAAAGATCAGCACTGGTGACTGGATGCACCTCGATAACTCTGTAAATTCAGTTTACTTTTGGGTTTGTTGTCACTGTCATTCTAATTATTTGTATGTTTCTTGTTATGGCCTCCATCTCCTAAAGTGAGTGCTTTTAGTACAATTAGTTGCAGTTATTTTTAATTGAACACGAAAAATTGTATACATATTTTAATTTCTTTTTCACTTTTCCTGTTTGGTTTCTATGTCGTATATCAGTTACAGATTCTCTTTCTCAAACCCTAGGTTGCTTCTAAAACGCTTAATTGTGGGCTCTCCTGTGGGCTCCAACTAAGAGTTAACTTGTTTCGGTGGAATTTACAAGTTCATAGGTCTCTGTTTGGCTATTTTTCTTCTCCTGTCTGCACTTAAAACTTTTTCCCCCATCAAAGTTGAAATGCTTGCAGCAAAATTGAATAATATTTTACAGTATTAAAGAAGAAAAAGGGTTTGGTCAGTCTGGTTAGTTTTAGTGTTCATAAGTTGTGGATAAGGAATTGGAACTGAGGGATCACAAGCAATTATTAAGTTGTGAGTCCTATAAAATATGTGAATTTTTGTTTCACCAAATAAACCGAACATGCACTTGGTATTTCTTGATTCCTGCATCCTGCAACTATAAAATTTTCGTTTTCACTTATTGATTCAGTTGGAATACAGGTTCTCCAATCAGTGATTCCAATTAAAGATAAAAAGGTGGTTATTGGACAATCTGAAAGCTATAAGGATGACCCAACAGTCCTTGACAAATCAAATACTCCTACTTTCACAACAATGATTCTGTTTATACAAAATTAAAGATGAAAAGGTGAATAACATACATACAAGTTTACCTATGTCATCTGTCGCTTTATTTATACTGTTTATATTGAGGATCAGAGTTTGGAATTCTAAATAAGGGAACATTTACGTAGTTAAATTGGAAGTACATCTTATATAATCCTGCATTTCTAAGTTCTAACATCATCTACAACTAATTCAAAAATTCCTATAAGTTAATTATTTTCCGACAATATTTTCCTTACATAAATTGTGAATTCCTTATTTACCTTTTATTCAAAACTATATCTATATCTACTATGTTCTTGATTTGTGTTAAAGCTTTAGCGCATTAATCATACAAGGACACTTGCTAATTAGTAATAATTGACATTTGTTGCATTACTTATGAGGACACACGCCTGAAATCTTCAATAGATATGGTACATGTTCACATTGGCAAATTTCAGTTTAGCCTTGGATTCATCATATAATATTTAATTTATTCTATTTCTTATCAAAAGTTAGTGCTGAATCTTTTTAGCTTTTCAGACAGATGTAGGGGCCGGACCAGTCCCCAACCCACTTCATTTTATTGGTGTAAAAAAAGATTATGTAAAAAAAAAAATACTAATCCGACTTGTAGTTCGTTCCTGGATCTTTCATGTTTTCAATTATTTGAATTTCTTTACACAAGCATTTATGTTTATTTAGACATTAGAGCTTGAATAACTAGACATACATAGACTCATAAATCTTGGGTTAATTCAATAAATACCACTTTCAGTTCTTTTCATTTCTTACAACTACTAGTTGCCCATTTGAACTTTGATATTTCCTGATAGAGAAATGTAAACTACTGTTGATAGAGAAATGTAAACTACTGTTTAATTCTTGCCTAACTAAATGATGTTTCACTTGCAGTAGAATTTATTGCAAATTGACCATATATTCAAGATTAGGTTGGGAATTTATTAAGGATGAAACGAAAGATTCAAGCCATGAAATTCAACTGAAAGGAGAAGTTTTGGGTAAGAACCTCATTTTCATGATAGCCTATGTTTAAATTGATAGATAATATTAAGAAAATAAAAGGATATACTCGATATAAAAGCTATATTGAAGGAACTTGATGAATAAACTGAATGGAGAAGAATTATTTCATTTCATCAAAGCTCAAGTATAAAGTGAATTACAATAGGCTATTTATTTACTAAATCTAACAAACTATCTAATAGAAGAAGGAACTAGAAGAGACTGGAATCTGGAAGGTGAGCTGCTGAACGTGTGAGCTGAGAGCATGCTGGAAACGTGATCTGATGTGCTGAGCTGGAGAAGGGGCTGGCTGAATTTGCAACTGTATATATTCCAATACTCTCCCCTCAAGATGGAATATCTTGAACTTGGAGAAGAGAACAGAGATGTAGAAATTGGAAGTCTGCCATTATAATTGCAGGAATTCGAACTACATAAAAACATCATCAATAGTGGAAAAACACATTGATAGAGATGACTAAAGACATCCTTCGCACTTACTGCACATGCAGGAATCGAAACTGGAGGTTCAGAGATCATAAACTCAGGAGTAGCTGGAATGGACATCAGCTGTTGAAATTGAGTAAAATTCACATCTGAACGAAGTTCTCAATGGCAGACATACCGGCAGATGATCTGACTTCAGATCTTCATTATCAGCAGTCTTCCAGTAACATCTCATTCATGGATGCTATGAATCAGAGCTATGGGGCATGGGCAACCAAAATTCCAGCAACAAGAGAAAAAGAGGAAAGCTATTAGAAGTGAATTACAATAGGCTGTATTACTAGACTAAATCTAACAAACTATCTAATAGAAGAAGGAACTAGAAGAGACTAGAATCTGAAAGGTGAGTTGCTGAACGTGTGAGCTGAGAGCATGTTGGAAACGTGATCTGCTGTGCCGAGCTGGAGAAGGGGCTGGCTGAATTTGCAACTTGCATATATTCCAACAGATAATTTGTCGTTTTTTAAATTAAAAAGCAACAAACCATGGATTGCAATCATGATGACAAGGGAAATTGAGTCGGTATTGCATCATTGTAATGCAGAAGCTTGAGGAATTAGTCTTAGTATCTGGGTTTGATCCCCAACTTTTTGAGCAAAAATATTTAGGGTATGAAATTTGTTATTTTCCTTCCACGCAATTAAATAGATCCACTTACTGTTGAGTAGTGATGCAGAGATCCAAATATGAAAGAGTAATATTTCCATGAAACAGTGTTTTTGACCGTTTGTCTTGTAGAACTCGTAACTATGACTTCAAAACTCATATAGACTTTTTCCAGCTATAACTCTCAGTGGTTACCTTCGTTTTTGTCTCGTAAATGTTCAGCAGTTTACAGAGATGTGGCTATCAAAAGTGTAAGGTCTACATAGTTTAAAAACATGTGGTGCATCAAAGTTAGTGATGCAAGGCAATCATGTTATGAAAAGTGTTGCTTACCATTATGGCATTGCAAAAAAGTCGAGCTTCTCTTTTAGATTGCGTCTGAACATGCTCAATACTTTTTTCTCACTTCTGCAGACTGATTCACTTACACTCTCAGAAGCCAGAGCTGCTGCATTGGTATTGCTTGGCCTTGCACCCCCCTTCTACACTTTCAGCTGCCAGACGGCCTTGAGCATTCAGTTCCTATCAAAAGTTTTTTGTAGAGCTTGTCCATTGTAGTTAATAAGTGTATTTTATATGCTTATTTGGATTGTTAAATTAGACTATTTGTTGATAAATCATATTAAACATGGCTTAATTCTATGTAAATATTGATTTATAGGTAAACATCGATGACATTGGTGAAATTGGAGAAAACACCCACGAAAAGGGCAAAGTGAAGCAAATCCAAAGTTCAGGGACTAAATCGCTAATAATCAAAGGTTAGTTGGGGACAAAGAACGAAGACTCACAAGTTCTAGGACTGAATTTGACAAGAAAATACGTGAAGGAACGGAAAAGAATCACGGAAAAAGACTCCGGAGAATGTTCAGGGCCAAGTTGCCTCAATTCAATAAGCAGGGTGTCGTGCCTCTGCCTCACCTGGGGGCGTCTGAAGGCCCCACAACAAGCCAAGAGCGCGCCCAGGCTTAAAAAAGGGTAGAACGGGATTTTTCCTATTTTTTTAGCTATTTACTTTATTTGGGAGTCTTTTCACACCATATATATATTGTAAAATCCGTCCAAAATGAAGAAAACCTAGATTTTATCATAGAAGAGAAATAATTTGAATTTTTTTCATCCAAGGAATTGAATAGCATAATTTGGGTTGAGATTCAAATGAGGAATTGAGATTTTCAAGTCTTCTTTACATTTATAGCCTCGGGTGATGTTGTTTCCCTATTTTTTGTGTAATTTTCATATAATCATGCTAGGTTAAACATTTTTATGTGTTGGAGGATGACAAAACCTTTTGAGTTATAGTTTTTGATTTGAGACTTGTTGTTTTTCAATTAATTCTCGTGTTTGTGATTTCATATATATTAATGTTGGTTATTTTAGCCCCCGTTTGTTTCTCATTTTTCATCCATAAAAATGAAAAATATAATCGTTATCCATCACATTAAGCCATCAATTTTGAATTTCTATGTCTTGTATGAGCTCAATAACGACTATGTTTTTCATTCTTATTCTACAATAATGAGAATCAAACGGGCCCTTAATGTTTGTGCATCATTGGAACATATAAGTTACTTATTTTAGTGTTGGAAAACTCAAAATAGGTAAAACACTGCATATGTAATACACGGTTAATAAATATTAGTAATAATATTTATGTTATGTACGATCGTGTATGATAATCATATAATTAAATATATGTTTTTCATATAAATTCGGACTAGGGAAAGGATTGAGCCTTGTTAAAAATATGTTTAATATATTTTGGAAAAGAATATTGAATAAATTCGGATTATCGATTGTCACAAATAAGTTATCGTACATATTAATCAGCACAAGTCGAAAATTGAAACTACAAGTCAATCGGTGGAGTCAAAAATTCAATACATTCATCTCGTATTTCATAAAATTATTTTTTTTATTGCTTTCATAGTTAAATTAGTATTAAAAACTCATAAGAAATAACTTTTGTTTACAATTAATCGAATTTGGTAAATACTAGTATGCTACAATTAAACATTATTCATTATGAGACGATACTTTTAATTCACTATATGATTACTTGTCAACGATTATGTACGCTTGCGAATTTTGTCCGAAAAAAATTTTCGCAGCTATTGCCAGAGGAATAGCAGTTTTAATTGTAATTTTTTAGTTTATATTAAATTCGATATTTTCTTTTATTTTAGCATATTCATTTTACTACGTGACTTTCAGGTTGTTAATAGTTTATTTAAGGTTCTGAAGAAAATCGAGATCTATTATTGGATCCCGAGATTGAAAGAACATTCAAATGATGTAGAAGATAACAAAAAGAAACAAAGGCAATGGCTGAGAATCAGATACAGGATCTAATTCAACCACCACCACCAGATGAACAAAGACCTATTGCCAACGAAGGTTGAATATTAGTCGGGGATTATGTGAATCCAGTGCCTACACCAGTGCAACCTCCAATCATCTACCCGTCCTTCAGATAGGCTATTTCCACATTCGACCTGATGTCATCAATCTTTTCCAGAATCATTATGACATCAAATTCTTCAAGAAAGCTACAAAAAATTCACATAAGCATATTCAAGCTTTTCTCATGTGCGAAGTCATAGCCATGAGGGAATATCATCAGATGCCTTCCAAATGTGCATATTCCCTTACACCTTTAAGAGCATATGAGAGATGACTCATTTCATTACCTGCCGGAATATCATGTCTTAGAATGACATGGAACAGAAATTCACCATGATGTAATTCTCTCCTTCTCGAGTCCATCAAATTCAAAATGAAGTTTTTACTTTTAAACAAAATGATCTCAAGACATATCCGGAGGTATGGGAGAGGTTCAAGAACTCGTTTAGGAAGTGTCCAAATCTTGACATTCCTAAGCAAGCGTAAGTATATCTATTCTATTATGAACATGTCATTAGTTGAATTGAACATGTCATTAGTTGAATTAATGTAGCATTGTTATAAATATCCAAAAAAAAATTAATTATTGTACGGAACCCGAGAACCAAATGGAATCGAACCTGAACGGTTCCATAATTAAATTTGGACCTAACAATCCCATTTACTAAATACTTGAAAATTCGGCCGAACCCAACCGGACCATGTACAGCCATATTATAGTAGATACTTCAGCAAGCGTTTCAATGATGAAGATGGAAATTGATGATGTCTATAAGCTCTATGAGAAGATTGCTGAAATTCAAGCTAATTGGCCTACCGACGAGACTTTTCAAAGAAAAAAGTCGGTATGCATAATATTGATGTAGTGACAAAATTAACAGCACATATGGAAGCAATTACAAAGAAACTTGACAATCTATCTTGGTCTGTGAACATGATACAACAATCGACCCCAGTTCTCATAGGTTTTGGGGTAGGTCATATCACAGCCAATTGTTATTTAGCTTCCACTCATATGGTTCAGCCTACGATGTGAGCTATACACAAAATTTTCAGATGCAACAAAACAATCCCTACCCTCGACAACTATCATCCGGGTTTGAACAAGCATCTCAACTTCTCGAGGATTAATAATCAGGGTCACAAATATCAGATAAAGAGCAATCCACCAAAAATGCAGTAACAACAAGAGAAGATGCCATCCTCATGTTGACCTATGGTTGATTTCGAGTTTTGATTATAACAAACAAATTATTCCTACTCTAACATTCATATACGAGTCTTCATTGTTAAAATTAAAAACAAATTAAAAAGAAGTTAGAGTACGAAAAAAAAAATTCTATGCTAAAATTTTCTAAAAATAATAAATTACCTAAAAACCTATAATATTATTATTTTTTTTTCAAAAATAAAATAAAAAACTAAAGAAGTACAAAAATAAATTACCACAATTCCCCAATAACGGCACTAAAATTAGGTGTGTGTTGTCGCAGGCACCCAAAAGTAATTCCTTAACCTCTAAAACTAATATAATAGTGGAAGTAAAGGGTCAATCCCACGAAAAGTATGTAATTCAATATATTATGTTTCGTATAATGATTGAGGGTTTTTGTATGCAAACAATTGTAAATAATACAATTGATAACAATGAAAATTAAATTAACGAAAATAAGCAAAAGACTAACATTGGTCTAAGTCAATATCTACCATCGGAACTTTACAATTGATCATCGATGCAAGTATAAATCAACCCATATTTTGAATATTCACCATTAGAATTAATTCTTATTTCTTCTTAATTTTAGTTAGTTAGAAACCAACATTCTAACTAACCCTAATTATTAAATAATCCCAGACCAGCGCTTAATATTCAATTTAATAATAGCTTTACACAATAGAGAAATCGATGAACTAGATAACACAAACACCAACGGTTGCATTCAATCTATTTAAACATTCTTCCTAAAAGTTAACAATCATCAAAGCAGCAAATTATCAAACCCTACTTGCTTCACAAGTTAAAGAAATCAAATAATTACGGATTTGATATTTAACTTAGCGGCAGATTGTAACGAATAACAAATAGTAGGCCTCTTAGCAATTAAACAGAACAATCGTGGAAATAAGTGCAAAAAAATATTCAATACTTAAAAATATGAATTTAATTAAGAAAAACCATTTAGATCTCAGAATATGTGGTTCCAAGGCTTCAATCTCCTTCGACCAAATTTAAAAGTTTAGTTACAATCCATGAAATTATGAGCAAAATAATGAAGAATGAAGTTTTGAAGCGTTCTATACGTTCTTCTCCCATTCTAGGGTTTTAAAATATGTATTTATAGTTGTTTCCATAGGTAGTTGACTTAAATTCGGAAACTAGAATTTTCGTGTCGGGAATGAACTATATGCCCAAATGGTAGTAAGTCATGCGACCACATAGAACATTGAAAATGGACTTTGAAAATCACTGAAACACCATTTGTGACTGCAAGGAATTAAAGCTATGTGGCCGCATGGCTTTAAATAATTTCCACTGGACATCTTTCAGTATTTTGACCATATCTTTCTCTTTTAATATCCAATCGAGGCGATTCAAGATGCATTAGAAAGATAACTCAAAGGGATACAACTGTGCTTCAGATATTGTCTTCCAATTCAATCGTTTTCTATATCAAAAATGGGTCTGAATATGAGGCTTAAAACCGATACATAACTTTTTCGATTAGAAATTGATGTGTGATCATATTTTGACGATATTTCATCTCTTTGATGTCTTCTTTCATCCAATTAACTCCTAACACTCTGAAATCTTAATCGTGAGGTTCCACATAACTTTTGAGTATTTGTATTTCAATCCCAAAACTTCGATTTCTTTCCTTTTGGCCCTTGTTCGCTTATTTCTTCCAAATTATGTCATATCCATAGAATTGCCACCTAAATCAAAATATGAACTTAATGAGTACATTTTGACATTGATTAATCATACGTACACATAAAATAATAAGGGAAAAATATTCGTTTTACATTCCTATTACATGCCAAATTATTTTTGGCCTGAAGCCATTAACACCGCTTACTATATTGTTAATAGAGTTTTAATTAGTCGAAAGAAAACCAAAACTCCATATGAACTTTGGAAAAATAGAATTCCCAATATCGGTTATTTCAAAAAATTTGGGTGCAAATGTTTTTTTTTAATACAAAAGAAAACTTGGGAAAATTTGATTCAAAATCCGACATTGAAATTTTCCTAAGATGTTCATCGACTAGTAAAGCCTATAGAGTTTTCAAGAAAAAAACTCTAGTCGTTGAAGAATCCATACATATCACTTTTGATGAAACTAACTCTCTTGGTCGTGACAAAGATATGTATTTTGATGCAGGGTTGGAAACTCCATTCGAACAAATGACTATTAAAGATCAACACAAAGAAGATCCACAAAATAAAAATCAAGAAGGACAAAATGTTCAACAAAGTGAAGAAGAGCCAACCAAAATCCAAAATGACTTATCTCTACCAAAAGAATGGAGGTTTGTTCTATTTCATCCTAAAGAACTAATCATTGGTGACCCATCAAAAGGTCTTACTACTAGAGCCTCTACTAAAAATTATTTAATTAGTTGTGCATTTATCTCACAAATTGAACCAAAAAACTTAGAAGAGATCGAGTTTGATCAATTTTGGATTCTAGCTATATAAGAAGAACTAAATCAATTTGAACAAGACCATGTTTGTGATTTAGTTGTTAGACCAAATTATCAAACCGTCATCGGTACCAAATGGGTTTTTAAAAATAAACGTGATGAAAACGGGATTATTGTGCATAACAATGCTAGATTAGTGGCCCAATGTTACAATCAAGAAGAAGGCATCGATTTTGAAGAAATGTTTGCACCGGTAGCTAGATTAGAATCCATTCGCATGCTTCTTGCATTTGCTTGTCATAAAAAATTTACTCTTTATCGAATGGATGTCAAAAGTACTTTTCTTAACGATTTTATTCAAGAAAAAGTATTTATTGAACAACCACCAAGTTTTAAAAATTACAAACATCTGGACTATGTTTTCAAATTTCGAAAAGCTCTTTACGCTCTAAAACAAGCTCATACGGCTTGGTACGACCGATTGAGCAAATTTCTAATTTTAAATGGTTTTTCAGTTGGAAAAGCGAATACCACTCTTTTCGTTAGAACTCAAAAGAAAGATATGATCATTATTCAAATTTATGTTGATGATATTATATTTGGTGCTACTAATATTCATCTTTGTGAAGAGTTCTCTAAGTTCATGAGCATGATGGGAGAACTTAAATTCTTCCTCGGTCTCCAAATTAAGCAAACTTGTAATGGAATTTTCATCAATCAAAGTAAGTACATATTGGATATGCTCAGGAGATTCGACATGGATGACTTGAAGCCAGTGAACGCCCATATTAGTTCATCCATAAAATTGGACAAGGACGATCAAGGTACGTCCGTTGATATAACATATTATCGAGGTATGATCGGATCTCTTCTTTACTTAACCGCAAGGAGACCCAATGTTATTTTTAGTGTATGTCTATGTGGTAGATTTCAATCGAGTCGTAATGAATCGCATCTTAAGGTCGTAGAACAAACCTTTAGATATCCCAGTGGCACCATAACTTTAGGGCTTTGGTATCCCAAGGGCATTCACATTGATCTACTTAGCTATTTGGATGCCAATTGGGCCGGGTGCACAATCGATCGTAAAAGCAATAGCAGAACATGTCACTTTCTAGGCTTTGCACTTATATCATGGTTTAGCAAGAAATAAGATTCTATTGCACTATCTACCACCGAAGCCGAATATATCTCGACCGCTATGTGTTGTGCACAAGTTCTATGGATGAAACAAACTCTTAATGATTATCACATATCCTTTGATCATACACCTATCATGTGTGATAACACTAGTACAATAAATTTGCCTAAATATCTCATCATGCACTCTCGAACGAAACATATTGAATGAGACATCACTTCTTAGGAGATCACACACAAAAGAAAGACATCGTATTAGAATTTATAAATACGGAAAATCAATTGGCCGATATCTTCACTAAACCTCTAGCTCTTGATCATTTCTCATACATTAGAAGGGGTTTAGGCATTATTGATGAATTTGAAATATATAATTAAGATTAAATGTTTTTCATTATTTCATATACACCATATTTAGTGTGTTAAAGAAAGGGTTAACGGATGAACAAACTGGACATCCAGTTGACCTGTCCAGTTTGACAGAGTCTTTTAGCTCTGTGAACCAGACGTCCAGTAGAATGTGATTAAACCCCTCCTTTTCGCGATGTAGGCCTTACTTCTTCTTCTCTTCTCCATTTTTCTCTCATTCCACTTCCTAAATCGTGTCTCTCTCCTTCATTCACTCGACTCAATTCATCAATTACTCCTCCAAATCAAAAATCCATTATCATATACTTCAAAAATCAAACTTTCATCCACTTTCCCCAAAAAAAAAAATTTCAAACCCTAAAAGAGTATTTCATTTTCTTTTCCAAAATCTCTTCCTAAAATCACTCTAAATCCGTCAATCTTTCAATCCACTCTTCATTTTCTATTGATTGGCCTAAAACCACAACTTCTGTATCATCAAACTCCAAAATTTTGAAGTATTCATCCACCAAATCTTACTTTTGTTCAACAATCTAAACCCGTCCATTTTCTATCATATTTCTACAATGTCGGGGTCTAGAAGAATGGACAAAAGACTCAAGAGCACGGTTAGGCGATCTCCTCGACCATCATCCAACGAAGAATTCGATATGGAGCCCGAGGTGTCTGTCAATCCATTTGAAAAATCACTCATTTCAATAGGTAAAAATGTTGATTTTGCCGACTTTACTATTGAAGCACCTGCATTTCATATTGAAAAATATTTTAAAAAATGGGGTGGGTGTCGGTAGCTACTTTAGAAGAACATGCATATCCTTGGCTTATGAAAGAGTTTTATAAAAATATGGTTATTACTTCTCGTTCGAATCAGATTTCATGCTTACTCAAAAATGTTCGTATCACCGTAAAAAAAGCTCTCATTCGTGATATTCTTGAGCCCATGTGATATTCAAATTTTTTCATAAAACTCATCTCACTCTTGAAGCGTACGACCCTTCCGAGGTATGTTGTCGGGTGACATGAAAGAATTTTGAAAATATCACAAAAATTAGAGCAAATCATCTAACACCTCCATGTAAAGTTTTACAAAACATCATTGCACACGCGATTCTTCCTCAAAATGGTCATCGAGACGAGGTAAACTTTTTTGATTGTTTCTCCTCGATTCCTTTCTTGTTGGGTGAAAACTTGATTTTTCAACTATTGCATTAGGTCTCATGAAACTTGTACATTCCACACAACATCTTAAAGCTTTGCCGTACTGAATACTTCTTACAAAAAATTTTAAACATTTTGACATTCCACTTTATGATGAGACTTTTGTTTAACTTTTCCCTACCGACACTATCAACTTTCAAACCCTTTTGAAGATAATGAGGATGATGATGCTCCACAAGTTCCACACCCTCCTCACGATGATCCTGCCTCTAGTGCTTCTCGTTCTTCATCTAGTGGTTTCACATTTATCGAGGATCACTACGCCTTCTCAATAGCAGCATCGATTCTCTTACATCTTCAGTTGATGGCCTTGGCAGGATGCTTTAGGAGTTGCAGGTGCAGCAAGCCACCATACGAGGTCAACAAGATGCTATTCAAGAACAACAGGCGGACATGAAAGCTCAGTAGAATGCATTCTACACTCACTTCTATGCACTCTTTCCTCTACCACCTCCTCTGGAGTCGTAGATCTCGTTTTTGTTGCTAGTATCGATTGTCTTTATGTTCTTATGACTTATCTACAATCTTTATGTTATGGCTTATTTTGTTTTAGACATCATTATCTATGGTGATGTTCTTTTATGAACAATACTATGGTTATTATGCTCCATGCTTTTTGTTTATGCCAAAAGGGGGAATGTAAAGTGAGATGATTATGCATGATTCGTTTTTTTACAATAATATGCTTAGAGTATATGATAAAGGGAAAAAGAGGGAAACTCATACTTTGAATGCGTGGTTATCAATTTGTAAAAGACAGAGGGAATACAAATTGCATGATAAATAATTGCTTAATCCTAGTCTGCAAATCATCTTATTTGTCATAATTAAAAATGGGAAAATTGTTGACCTATAGTTGATTTTGAGTTTTGATTATAACAAACAAATTATTCTTATCTCTAACATTCATATACGAGTCTTCATTGTTACATGTTACGAATCTGATGGAAATCGAGCATTCACAATCAAGCTTGAAAATCGAGCACTCGCGTTAAAACAATTGGAGACAAATCAAGCACTCGCGCAAAATTCAAAATCGAGCAACAAAACGGTACTCGTGCCAAATCAATCGAAGACATTAGACTTAGATTATTTGAATCCATGTGTAAAGGTAAAATGCTTTAATTCTTAGCAATGAATTACTACAAGCTCGTAAGTTAAAATTTTTATGCTTGAAATAAACTTTTCACAAAAGCACTAGCATAAAAATTATTTTCGATATGACAAAAATCTCCATTTGACTTTTGAATTCTTTACCAATGACACTTATTTGACAAAAGTTAAGTGAAAATGTCCTTAAAGGATTTACACTTGCGAAAATAATCAAGAAAAGCGTAAACCGGAGATTTCTACTCTGACGAACGTCCGGTGAAGTCTAGCGGATGTCTGGTAGCCCAACGATCAAATTTTTAACTGTTCTAATTTCTGACGTTCAACGGCTAGTTCAGTAGTCCAGTATAGTGGTGGAAACCTTGTAAGGGTCATTCGATTGGACATAACTTTTTGACGCTTTGACTGCTATAAATACCACTTCACTTTACGTTCAAGAACACTTTTTTTAAGAACATTCAAGTAAGATTCTTTAGAGAAAAATTGTATTGATATCTCATATCATTTATTATCAAATCATTTTGGTGTTGAAAAACAAATTAACTCTTGAAAATCATTCTACACTTCAAAGTTTTTCATACCTAACACTTAACTTCATTCATTGTTATCTATTAAAGTGTTAGCCTATTTCTCTCTTGGTATTAATTGTGATCATATCATTTATGGAGAAAGAAGTTTCAATTTGTAAAAGGATCGGTGCTCCTTACTTATAAGTCATCAAAAGCTTTGTAAAGGATTGGATTGCACCACAAGTCAATCATCATAGTGAAATTGGTCTTGCTCGTACTGGAGAGCTCGGTAACGGAAGACATAGATCATTGCATTGGATCAAACATTCATAATTATATCATTTGCATTCTCTATCCCTCTTTACTTATTGCTTTCGTATTCGTGCTTGCCATTTGAATTCTATCTAGTTATCACGTGCTTGATTTTAAGTTTATTTTTCAAAAAAAAAAAATTAAAAAACATTTTCACCCACTCTTGGTTAGCTATTCTTGGACTATCACCTCAAAGGATCTACTTGTTAGGTACGTCACCAAGACTGAAATTGCAATCCAGAATCAACATGCTTCTATCCAAAACTTAGAAAATCAGGTGGGACACATAACAACTGCATTGTCCAACAGACCACAGGGTACCTTACCTAGTGGTCTGTTTGATTTTTAGCAAGTGTACGATACCATGAACAAGTAATAAGTGATAAATAAAGTATCATTCCCATGAGGATTGTGTACTTAACTAGAATCAATCAATATTTATTTTAATCGAATAGAAGATTTTGTTGACGGATTTATGCTAAATTAACTAATTAAACTAATTATTCTATTGAGCAATTTATAAAACTTTTTATAAATTTTGATATGATTTTACTAAGACATTGAATCCCCATTATTAATTTGTTTCAATGGAAATCAATAACATGACAATATGTAGACATTCTTGTTGATCAATGTTCCTAAATTAATTAAAAGCATCTCTCGATATTGAATTTGATTTATCATCTTATGTGACTTCCTCATATCTCTATGAAAGATGCTAACATGAAAGCATTAAAAATGCTAAAACATCTATAGAAATCATACAAAGCATATCAATATATCTATATCCCCTATCAGACTTTGCAATAGTTGTTATAATGTACTTTCTATCCTATTATTTTTCTCGAAATCAATAAAATCACAATCAATCCAATTAGTGGTCAAGTAATTGAAAATTCTTTAAATCCTATAACAATCATCCAAGAATTTTACATATTGGGCGTCCAGATATCGAATTTATATTAAAACATCATAGTAAGCCCTTGTTTGAGCTCCATTATTCGAAATAAATTGATTTTGGAATTTTTTTTTTTTTTTTTAGTGAATGTGTGATTAAAAAGTAAAAAGAATTTTTTGGTTAAGTGTTCATCAATATCTTAATAATTAAAATCTAGCCTAACATTACAAAATCACAAGAAAACATATTTAATTGGAAGAACGTAACCCGAATTTTAGATTGATGAAGGAGAAGAAAATGGATCTTGAAATCTTGAATTTCTTCAATGGTTTCTTGATGAATATCCAATATATCTTCTTGTTGTTTCTCAAAAAATCAAGGTTGAAACTCCAATTTCTTGAAAACTTGTGATTACCTTTTAATTCTCACAAGAATAATGGATTTGTCTCTTTAATGATGTTAATTGATGGATTTAGGTGTATGAGAGGTGTCTCTAATGTATTATGTTGTTAGGTACTTGTAGGAGTCAAAAATTGGTTGAAAATCATGTCCAAATTGGTTTCCAAAAGAATTTCAATCAAATAACGAAAGTTGTTTTCTTGCACACATGTTTTTGTCTCTACATAGTCGTCAGTATTTCGATCGTAACTTTCTCTCCTAATATCCGATTGAGACAATTCAATGCGTTGCAAAGATAACTCAAATAGATACAACATTGATAGAAATAGAGTTTTTCCAATTTCGAACGTTTACTATACCAAAAATGGGTCTCAATTTTCGGCTAAAAATCAAGAATAAAACTTGTGTGATTGGAAATTGATTTTTATAATACTTTGATCATATTTCATTCATTTTTTACTTCTTTCTCTCAATTTCACTTCTAATCATAGAGTTTTACCTAATAAATGAAATATATAATAAATTAGGCTATAATTACTCAAAAGAACTATTAAATTTCTATATTTTTAGGTCAAAATAAGTGTATAAAATACACTTATCACCTAGCGACATGGAGAAGAACCCACGGGAGCAGGTACCAGCTATCAAAGCTATAGAGAATGACATGGACAACTCATTAAGGATCAAATTTGCTCCATGTTAATGAAGTTATGTGCCACCTATTACATTTCCTCAAAGGCTACGAAGGTGGTCAAAAGAGGAACAGGAACGTGCCATCATAACTAGGAGCGGTGTTTTGCTGTCAAAGATTAGTGCAAGAATTGAAGAGACTGAGAGTAATCAGATACCTACCACGGGAGAGAAACAAGTTAATCAGAGTTAAGGCAACCGTTCTTATCAATACACTTACACCTCTAGTATCGTTTCCTTAAAGGTTACAAAACACGAAGTTGGAGAGGCAGTTCACAAAATTCTTAGAGATCCTCAAAAAGATACATGTCAACATTTCTTTCATCGATGTAATCTTTCACATTGCAAACTATTCAAAATATCTGAAAGAGATGTTAACTAAAAAGAGGAAGCTACCCAAACATGAGATTGAAAGACCCATGGAGTTTCAATCTACCTCTATAGGAAATTTAATTAGTATAGATGCTTTAATTGAGTCTAGAACAAGTAAAAGAAAACAGTAAATTCTTCTTTTCGTACAATGATTCTTTGATCTTTCTTCAAAAATCTAAAAAATCTCCAAGTAATTGAGTCTTGTCTTGTCAATCGCCATGATTTTTTGCCAAGTGTCTCCCTTTACAGCAAAAATCTGGAAATTCTTATCTTGTTTCATAATTATGTCTGCCAATACTGTCCAAAGAGTCTCCTCCAGTCGGTACGATTAAATCTGGATTATCATTTTCTTCTGAATAGTCTTTGAAATCTTCCAAACCTTTTTCTTTTTCAGCTTTCTTTTTGCCTTTATTTTTCTTTTTAAACTGTATCTTCTTTTTCTTTGTAGTACTTTGTTTAACTTGTTGCTGAAATTCTTTAATCTTGTCAAACATTTCTTTAATTCTTTTAATATCTGTCTGAGAAATTTGTTCTGGATCTTGGGACGATTGAAATGATTCTAAAAAATTTATTGGGCTTTTCTGTTTAAGATCTATTGGACTAATAAGTCTAGTAGCAGAATTATCAGTTTGATGTGTCTGTTCTTCAAAAATCCTATTTTCTGTAACAGGATTTTCAGCCTGTTGAGTCTGATTAAATTGAAAAGTAGGGGAATCAACAGTCTCCTGAGTCTGTTGAGCTTTTGGTAAGCCCAGAACCATGAACGGATTTGAGATGTCTTTACCAGCTTCCGTTTGAGCTGGACTAGCTATAGACTTCTTGGGCTCTATGGTACCTGATTGTGTCTGAACAATTGGATTTAAAATCTTTAAATTAATAATTTCTTGTTCTAATTCAGAAATTTTCTTTTGTAGAGCCAATTTTTCTTGTTGTAAAACTTGATTAGACTCATTTAAAATTTTAAAATTTTTAGTCATACATTCACAATGTTCACAAAATTTTGAAACATAATCTAAAGGTTGATCTGAAACATTCTTTAAAGAGGGTGCAACGAAATATATCTTGTTTGTGAATTATTACTACATCTTCCCAAAAATCCTATGTTTATTAATAAATTTTCTCCTGAAGTTACATCTTCATATCCATGTGTCTGAATACCAATTTTAATTTTTTCTGAAAAATCTTTTATTGTTAATAAAAAATCTGGATTACAATATATAATTCCATGATTATTATTCATATCTATCTCTGTACTAGCTATCATACTTTTTTCTATATTTTGAATTCTTTCATCATAAATGGTTAATAAAACTTTATTACCTAAATTTTTTCTCATTAATCCTTTAATTCCTATAACTATTAATCCTAAATGCATAAATCTAAAATTCTTCTTTCTTAATTCTTTTTTAGATTCTTCTGATATTAATGATAATTGTCTTACTTGACCATCTAAACACTGAATTGAAACTTCCCTAGTATGTCTAAAAAATTGAGATCTTGATTCAAAAATACCTCTATTATATAAATTTTCTAGATTAAGTGATTGTAAACCATGAGTTTGAAATCGATTATAATCTTGTTCAGGATCTATAATTTCTTCTATATTCTGATTATACTGAGGCTGTCTAATTAAAATTCTTTCTATTATATTTGTACTTATACTAGAAGTACTATGTCTACTTCTATCAAAAATCTCTGAAGATGATCCTTGTTCTCTGATTGTTCTTGATCTACCTGAAAAATTATTCATATCTTATAAAATGTTGTAGATAATTTTCTAGTTATTATTTCTTTTCCTGTATTTTTTAGGCTTAATTTATCTAACTGATTTGTAATATTTTCTAAATCTTGAGTTGGTTTGTTTTGTATATTATTTAATTTTTTATTTATATTTCCTATTGCTTCTGTAGTTCTAAGATCTAGAAACTTTTCATTATCCTCTACTTTAATAACTTTATTTAAAATATTTAAATTCTGTTATTTAATAAAATCTAAATTTTCTTTAATTTTTAAAATATCTTTTTCAATATTAATAATTCTTTTACCTAAATTACTTAATTCTGCAGATATCTTATTAACTTCTCTTGTTAATATGTCCAGTTTAATGAATTTAATCTGTATAATAATAAGATTCTAAGCTAAAATCTGTATGATCTGATAAATAATTATTATCTAAAGATTCAAATTCAATTCTTATTGATAAATCTGAACAGAATATCTGATCAAATTTATTTATAAAAAGCAAGAAAACGCGTTTTTCAAAAGCAAGAAATCTTTGCTTTTTGTCAAAAAGAAAACAGTAAAAAAAAATTCTAATCAAATCTTACTTTATCAAATAGTAAGATTCGTTACAAATTTTTCAAAAAGAAAACAGTAAATGAAAGAATTTTAATTAAACAGCCTCAGTATAATCAGAATATAGAAGAAATTATAGATCTTGAACAAGATTGTAATAGATTTCAAACTCATGGTTTACAATTACTTAATCCAGAAAATTTATAATAGAATTCCCAGATAAGTTTGAAGATCTTAAACAGTTACAGAAATTTTTAGGATTAATAAATTATGCTAGACCTCCTTATATATGAGAAAAAAGCAAGAAAACGCGTTTTTCAAAAGCAAGGAATCTTTGCTTTTTCAAAACGTCAAAAAGAAAACAATAAAAAAAAAAATTCTAATCAAATCTTACTTTATCAAATAGTAAGATTCGTTACAAATTTTTCAAAAGATTTTTGAAGAACAGACACAGCAAACTGATAATTCTGCTACTAGACTTATTAGTCCAATAGATCTTAAACAGAAAAGCTCAATAAATTTTTTAGAATCATTTCAATCGTCCCAAGATCCAGAACAAATTTCTCAGACAGATATTAAAAGAATTAAAGAAATGTTTGACATTATACCTTTGTAGCGTAATCTGTGGAGCTGAAACTTAAAATACCAAAATCGGAACACACGCTCTGATACCAAAGAGAGGGGGGCTGTTGAATGGCTGTTGAAAATTATGGCTGTTGTTGAATAGCTGTTGAAAAATATCCTACTCAATACTCTTCTTAATCATGATATCTTATTCTTTTGATAAAATAATATCCCTTTTTACTCTTCTTTTTTTTTTTTTTTTTTTACACACATAAGAAAAAATGCCATCTAAGATATATGAACGTTGGCCTAACTCCACTCTTGTAAGGACACCACTGGCACTCCCTTAACAAGAATTCTTAAAAAAGAGATTCCTTTCCCTTTTAAGATTTTATGATTTTTAGAATTTTACTTGTTAATTTAGAAAAAATATTCTATAGTTTTAATTTTTATCAAGAAATAGAAGATATTTTAGATTACGGAATAGAATTTATTTCTATTGAAAAAAGTAAATCATTAAGTCTTTTATAATTTATAACCATTCTACTTTTTCCTCTAATTATTTTTGAATGTTTTCTAACTATAAAAGCTGCTGATCTATAAAATCCGTCTAAAATGAAGAAAACCTAGATTTTATCATAGAAATGCAATAATTGGAGATTTTTACATTCAAGGAACGAAATTGCATAATTTGGGGTCGAGATTCAAGGGAAGAATTGAGATTTTCAAGTCTTCTCTACATTCTTAGCCTCGGGTGATGTCATTTCCCTCTCTTTTGTGTCATTTTCATATAATCATGCTAGGCTAAACACTTTTATGTATTGGATGATGATAAGAACTTTTGAATTATAGTTTATAATTCGAGACTTGTTGTTTTTCGATTAATTCTCTTGTTTGTGATTTCATATACATTAATTTTGGTTTTTGTAATACTTGTGCACCATTGGAATGTATAAGTTGTTTATTTGTAGTGTTGAAAAATTCACATTAGGTAAAATGCTGCATATGTAACTGTTAGTTTTTTAGTGTTGGCAATTCTGTGGAAAAAATGACTATTTTGTAATGTGTTGTAAAAGTCAAAGACCTAGGGTGCAATTTGTATAAATTGGGTTCTGAGGTCTAGGGTTTGAGAATGAAAAGAGGAGAAACACGGCACCAAAATTTCGCTAACTTTGCGCCTGGCCATCGTTCGAGCGACAGAAACAGAACCATTGTCGCACACTTCTCGCCTAGGCGTCGCTCAAGTGACAGACCCTTCACTCGAGCGACATGTCCCCCTCGGTCGAGCGACATTATTATGCGACTAACCCTAGTTCGCGATTTTAGAGAGTTTTACACGGTCCATACTACTCATACACCTTCAACTATAAATACAAAGGGTCTTGTACGATTTTTGTGTGGTTGTTCATTATGGCCCTGTTTGACACCCATTTTTATCTAATTCTCATTCTCATTTTTTTCTCTCTCTTCATTTCAACCACATATTCTTCCAATAAAATAACATTACACACAAATCTAAAACTTTTCATAACTTTTCCATCACATAATCTCCCATCAATCACTATTCTAAAAATTTCATTCTCCAAAAAATGGGTTTCAAACACCCTCTAAATTACTTCTTCCTATCATCCTTTGAAGATCCAAGATATTCTTACATAGATTCTATCCTTTGATTCTTGAGATCCAGCAACCCGTTTTTGAAAAAACATCAATTCTTTAAACCGAAACACCACCTATTTCTTATTGGTCATAAGAAGGAACTTTCTCAGTTGGATTTCAGAATTCTCTGGAGGTTGAGAGAGGTTGGACTACAAGCGCGGGAAGAAGAAATGGAATAGGTGATTCATCAGTATCCACTTGGAAGAGACGTGTGCAGAAGAACGTGAGACTGCTACAGCATATCTTAGTAGAAGATTGTAAGTCCATAAGTACAACAGAACTTGGAAGCTATAGGAGGTAGATCGGGAGATCTAGCAGGTTGGCTAAACAGTATCTACGATAGCAGATCGCAAGGCTGGAATGAGCAGTAGATCTTGGAGTTGCAGGGTTTACAACAGCTAGTGGAACTAGTTTGGAATTGAATGTAACCCACATTGTCCATAGTAGAGGTAATGGTTTGGTCCCGAAATTTTTACCCAGTCGGGGTTTCTCCATCATCATATTGGTGTGATTTACTGCTTTCATTATTTATTGTTTAGTGATCATATAAACTACAGTATTCAAAGATAGGATAATTTGAATTGTTTAACTAATCACCTAGACATAATTAACTTGTGACTTGTTGCTAGTTAATTAGTCTTAATTCCGTATTTATACCTAATTACCCCCCCTCTAGGTGTAGTAGGGTCGAATCTCGCATTTCTCAATTAGTGTCAGAGCCTAAACATGTCCTGACCTTACAGTCTAGATGAATACTTCATTATGTAGTGATGATGATTCTGGTGATGAGTCTGTGAGTGAGGAAGATATCCTAAAGGCCTATGATAAAATGTATCGAGAGAGTCTTAAGATTTTGTCTAAGAATAAGGCCTTGAGTGTAAGGGATAGGGAACTAGAATTGGAGAATGAGAAGTTAGTTGCACACATTAAAGAATCTACCTCGATCCTGAGTGAATTCAAATCTATGAATGAAACTTTAGAGACTCGGGTTAGAAATCTCACCAATGAGCTAGAGAAATCCTCTAGAAAAGTTAGAGAGTTGGCCACAGAGATAAAGACCTTAGATATCCAGGTTAAGAACCTATTGAGCGATCTAGAATATTCTAAGTCTCAATTACTTGCCTTCACTAGTGGTTCTAAAAGGTTAGATAGTATTCTAGGAATGGGCAAGCCAACTAGAAACAAAGGAGGTCTAGGATTTAAAGGAAAAGAGAGCAATATTGCTAGTACTTCTAAGACGACGTTTGTCCCTATAACTGACCAACCCAAACATGTGCCTAACCTCGAATTTAAAAATAAGAGATTTGTTAGACAGAGGCCTACTAGACAGCGTAGGACCCGTCGACCTAGGAATATACGCCAACATCCACATAACATTGGTCCTAGGTTTGTCCCTTCGTGCTATCACTGTGGAGAGTTAGGTCACATTGGTCCTAAATGTGCATCGTACACTGTAGTTGCTGCTATTAGCAGCAGCAGCAAGCGATTGCTGTTATTAGTAGCAGCAATCGGGGACGGGCGGCGCCATCGCCCCCGCGTGCGGCGAAGCTTCGCCCTGCCACCTCGCCCTGCAGCCTCGCCAGCGGTGTTGGTGGCTGCCTGCATAACCTCCTGATTCCTTCTTTTTTTTTTTTTAAACAGATTTTACAAATAAAAAATAATTTTTCAAAATTGGTAGAAAAAAGAAAACAACAACAATCAACTTTTAATTGTTACATGATGCAAAACATTTTCTAATAAACACAAAGTAGGTCTGGTACCACTGTTGGGAATTTACTTAAACATGCATAGCGGAAAATAAAATAATTTCAATTCTCACCAAGGATTTGCATTGTGTTTAGATGGAAAATGTGATAAAAATTATACATTTGATGAATTCCACAAACTCTTTTGCCTTTCTTGAACTCAAATAATCACAATCTACGATTCAAGCTGTCCAATTGTCCAACCTCCAATGGTAATCCACATAGAGAACAAGAATAACGACTATGGTTTTCTTTTCTTGTGCTAGCAAGAATAATGAATTATTTCATACAATTTTCAAACACGAGCAGCCTATTAATATAAGTCCAAGCGAGCTGGTTCATCTGTTAAACTTAACCCGGTCAAATATTTAATTAATTAAATTCATTAAATCTACTACATGAATTAATTAATCCAATTAATTAATTAAACATATTAATAAGCAACTCAATTAATTAATTATTTAACACTCGTCAATTAATTAATTGGTAAATCACATTCTTCCATTTTATCAAAATCAAAAATGTCCTTCCATGTCATGTCAGAAGAATAAAAAAATAGAAGTTACGAAAAATTAGTTCTCGGCAAAAATATTGATCATGGTAGATAATCACCTCGGGGTTGTTGATATGAAATGATCCAGTAACTCGGGGTAACTCATCTTGGTTGGTAAATATTTAGCCAATATTTAGTTTTCATTTCTTTAAAGTTCTTTTTTTTAAAATTTATTTTCAATTATATATTTCGTGAGATCCAATAACTTTTATCAATTTATAGTTCTTAGAGCAAGCAAATTTTTATGGGTTTTGAATTTTTCCGATAAATGATGTTGTTACGAGTAATAATATAGAAGCGACACGTGGCACCATATCTCAGTGGTGGGACCAGCTTATTTAGGCCAGGATATATTCTCCTAGCCTCTGACGTTGATTCCGAGGCCTTGGCGATTGCTCCGAGGCCCTGAAGATAGTTTCTATGCCTTCACTGCTATCCCAGACCCAAGCCTCGCGTGAAAGAAGACCACATGGAAAGATATTGCAATGATGAAAGATCCGTGTGAATGATTGACGTGACTTTTGTATAAAGTAAACTCTATGTCTTGTCTTATCAATGTAAGAACATTTAATGCTTTGTAGGGCTAGAGGGTCAACTTGATGGCTAAGACTTGATGTCTTGGCCGAGGAGATGAGGCCACGTGTAAATTAGTCCAAAGGTCATTATTCGACTTGTAACACTATAAATACCCCAACATGTAACACAAAAAGGGAATGAAACTTCTCATACCAAATAAAAAAGAATACAAAACATTTGGAGCAATATTTTTCCTCTGGTTCTTTAACATATATTTCAACTACAGATCTACAATTACAAATCTCATTATTCACCGATTGGATTCTTATACAATCGTTCTATCTATCTTGCCGTAGGCCCGAACTCTGACGTCTCGTGCAGCGAGCTCCTCCCACGCCAACCTTCTGGAGCCTTTCTGACCGTTCTTCGGCACACGCATGCTGGACAAGGCTTGCACATGCACGAGTGAGCCCGACATCTGTTGGCGACATTTTTTGGGGTCAACAAATTGGCGCCGTCTGTGGGAATCCACACAATAACCACGAGCAACTCGTGGAAAAAGCTATGTGAAAATATTTTGGGCATCCCCCTTGAAAGAGGATTTGTTCTTGAAAAAGAATAAGAGGAAGCCCCCAAAGTTGGAAAATATTCACAGTTCCAAATTTCAAAAGGTATGAGTTCAGGAGAAGAAGCTCCTCCCAGGCGAACAATGGAAACTGATAATGAGGCCCCAGCAGTCCGACGCCAACCCCACCACCACCATAGGCGAGGTGGTAGAAGGTTGACGACCCAGCTTACTAAAGAAATGGCAACCATGGCAGCCAATATGAGGAGCATCACCAACCAGAACTTGGCAATGCAAGAGTTGCTAAGGCAGATGCAAGGCCAGGGAGGTCCCCCACCTCCCTCTTTCGTTCCTCAAGAGCCGTATCAACCTGAAGAGGTCCAAAGTCAAAGAGCTTATTCCCCCAGGCATCATAAGGGAGGAAGCCCAATGGAAAGAGAAATGAAAGTTGACATTTCCTCCAATTATGCTTCTGGCCAACCCACCGAGGCCCCATTTGATATGGAGGATAATTTCCCTCCTAAATATGAGCCAGGACCGAGGCCCCAGAGGTCCGCCGGTGTGTTCGACAGACTTAGCCCAGCGGATCCGAGGCGCAAACAAAGGAGCGAAGCTCCAGCCCCCAGGAAATGCAAAAAAAATGCCCCCCGTGTTGTATCGCCTCTCCATGGGCGTCCTAGGTGGGGAGAGGACGCTCGTAACCAGGCAGGATCTTCCACGTAACAAGCTAGATATGAGGCTGAGGCTAATTATGATTCGGATGGTCCCCAAAGATCTTGTGACTTAGACGATGATGATGACAACTTGCCATTCTCAAGGGAACTAAGGAATGCCCAGGTCCCGAACCATTACATAATGCCTAAAATACCCAAGTATGATGGGAGAGGCGACCCAGCGAAGCACTTGAATAGCTACAAAACACACATGAGCTTGAGAGGCGCCACCCCAGCTGTAAAATGCAGAGCTTTTCATTTAACTCTAAGTGAAGCTGCTGAGATTTGGTATGGCAGGCTACCACCTGGGAGCATTCGAAGCTGGCCAGAGTTCAAAACCACCTTCTTGAAAAGATTTGCTGTGAGCAAAGAAGGTGAGGCCCCAATTCAGCGCCTCCAAGACATGAGGCAACAACCTGAAGAAACTCTGAAGAGCTTTTTATCCCGCTTTACGGATGAAATGACTTGCTGTGTTCAAGTTACGGATCGCGAGGCTCTATCTGCCCTAAGAGGAGGTCTCAACATGAACATCTTGTTTTGGAGGGACGTACAGAATCAGGATCCCCCAACTTATGACGCATTGTTGGAGATGATGCGACGCGAAATCATCAATGAGGAACTGATAGAACATCGGAATAGAGCAAGTAGAGGCCTTCAGCCTCAGCAAAGGCAGCGTGGTAGAGGTCCAACCTCCCACCTGATGGACCAGCAATGGGGCCAACCCAATATTGAAGTTGCCCAAGGCTCAGGCCAAGCACTTGCTGCAGCCACCTTAAATGTTGTACCAACTTTGGCTTACGAGGATGTACCAGCCACTGGCACCCATGCAAACCCGTCGACACAACAGGCCCCTCCTAGGGGACGAGGTCGGGGAAGAGGTTCAAACCAAGGCAGAACTAACTCCCAGGGGTATTGCACTTATCATCATTCTTACAGCCATGCAACTGCTGACTTAAGAGACATAGCCCTGCATCCTAGAAATTCGAATCCCAGGAGCAACAACCAGAACACCTCCAGACCGAGGAGTAGGCCCCCGTCGAGGCGAGACTCATGGCCTAGGCGAGACGAGGCCCCTTCCCGTCATAGGGAAGCATCTCCACGTAGAAGAGAATAGGAAAGGCATAGAAACTCAGATGAACATTAGCCAAGAGACCACCGAAACAGACCAGAGGATGCCCTGGTTCATGAGATTGATACAATTTTTGGAGGCCCCTATGTTGGTGGAGAGACCAGGAACTCACAAAGGAACTACATTCGAGAAGCAAGGGGTCCTCCATTGACTAGTTACATTGTGGGCAGCAGCTCTCGAAGGAGCCAATCGCCTCCTATTGTGTTTACACATGAAGATTCTGAAGGTATTCACTACCCCCACTGTGATGCTTTAGTAGTGAGAGCTGTGGTAGCTAGGAACGGATTGAAGCGAATGTTGGTAGATAATGGCAGTTCGGTGAACATTCTATTTGGGTCCACTTTTGATAAAATGATCTTAGACCATGAGCTGACCCCCACCAACACACCTTTGTATGGCTTCACCGGAGATAGCATCATCCCAAGGGGCAAAATCACCCTAGCTGTGGAAATGGGGGAACCTCCCCTATCAACCATGCATTTCATGGAATTTTTGGTAGTTGACAGTAGATCAGCTTACCATGGGGTGTTAGGAAGGCCTGCATTGAAGGACCTGGGAGCTGTCACCTCCATTCACCACCTATGCATGAAGTTCCCAACCGACAGGGGGGTGGCAACAGTTAAAGGAGATCAAAGAGGAGCCAGGGAATGCTACCTCAACTCTGTGAGGAAAGCTGAGCCTAGGGATATGCACATGGTGGCAGGCACCAGTGGCCTTGAGTTGCCAGCACTTGATGAACTTGATCAAAAAGAAGCATAATGGGAAGTGGATGGTGTGCATTGACTATTCTGATCTCAACAAAGCATGCCCAAATGATAGTTTCCCACTTTCTAGAATTGATCAGTTAGTGGACTCCACCGCTGGACACGAGTCCCTAAGCTTCATGGATGCTTATTCTGGCTATAATCAAATTCCCATGCACCCAGGCGATGAGGAGCACACCTCGTTCATCACAGACCGAGTCCTCTACAGCTACAAAATGATGCCTTTTGGGCTAAAGAATGCCGGAGCAACTTATCAGAGGCTAGTGAATAAGATGTTTGCTAATTCGCGTGGCAAAACCATGGAGGTCTATGTGGATGACATGCTTGTGAAAAGCTTGAAGGTGGGAGACCACATAACCCACCTCAACGGAGCCTTCGAGGTCCTACGAAAGTACCGCATGAAGTTGAACCCCCTCAAGTGTGCATTTGGGGTGGCATCAGGCAAGTTCCTAGGGTACATTGTCAACCAACGAGGCATTGAGGCTAACCTTGAAAAGATCCAAGCGTTGGTTGAGATGAAGTCTCCTCAAAAACCAAAAGAAGTGCAGAGTCTAACGGGTCGAGTTGCTGCTCTCAGTCGCTTCATTTCGAAAGCCACGAATAAGTGCCTCCCGTTTTTTAAAGTGTTAAAAGGTGGCCAGAAATTTCAATGGTCTGAGGAGTGTGAAGAGGCTTTCCAGGGGCTGAAAAAGCACTTCGGACAGGCCCCCTCCTATCAAAGCCCAAGTTTGGTGAAGTACTACAACTTTACTTAGTTGTTTCCCTCGATGCTATAAGTGCTATCCTTATAAGGGAAGAAAACTCAACACAGCTGCCAGTGTATTACATCAGCAAGGGTTTACTACTGCCTGAGATGCGATATCCAGACATGAAAAAGTTAGCCTTGGCATTGATCATTACATCCCGCAAACTGAGGCCCTATTTCCAAGCTCACACCATTCATGTGCTGACAAACTTTCCTCTCAACAAGTACTGCAAAAACTAGACTCCTCGGGTAGGCTATTGAAGTGGGCAGTGGAATTGAGCAAATTTGAAGTTCTCTTCAAGGCTAGGACCACCGTCAAAGGTCAAGCCTTGGCAGATTTTGTGGCAGAATTTACCAATGCCCCTGAAATTGACAATGCTGTAGAGCCTGTCGAACCTCCAACTTGGAATTTGTTCGTAGAAGGTTCGGCTGGGGAGACAGGCTCAGGTGCCGGTGTGGTCCTAGTAAGTCCTGAAGGTCATAAATTGAACAGTGCAGTACGGTTTGGCTTCAGAGCCACCAACAATGCCGCAGAATATGAGGCCCTCCTCGCTGGCCTCAGGCAGTTAAGGAAATGCAAGTAAAGAGGCTTCATATCAGCAGTGATTCTCAACTTGTTGTGGGACAAGTGAATGACAACTTCGTAGCCCGGGATAAGGCCATGGCTTCCTATCTCAAATTGGTAATGAGTCTACTCCCTTCTTTTGAGAAATTTGAGTTAAGTCAGATCCCACGCCTTGAAAATGCGCATGCCGACGCTTTATCCAAGCTTGCCAGTAGCAAGGACTCTGAATTGTTGACAGTGGTCCCAATTGAGCACCTCCTTAGGCCATCCACCTCCACAGAAGCAGTAATATGGGTAGAGGGTACCCCAACTTGGATGCAGCCTCTTATGTCCTATCTCAAAGATCAGTCCTTGCCTGATAATAAGGAAGAGGCGTACAAAATACGGAGGAGGTCTGCCCATTTCATGCTAGTTGATGATGTCCTCTACAAACGTGGATTCTCCGCACCTCTCCTTCGGTGTATGGGAGAAGAAGAGGCCAATTATGTGCAGAGGGAGATTCATGAGGGCGTTTGTGGCAATCACTTCGAAGGATTGGCTTCGGCGAATAAAACACTGAGGTAGGGATACTACTGGCCTACTTTGAAATAAGATGCTCTCCAATTTGTTCGCAAGTGCGACAAGTGCCAACGTTTCTCCAACATACAAAGGCAACCTTCCCAGGAGCTTACTACAGTGTCCAGCCCTTGGCCCTTCAGCAAATGGGGTGTGGACCTCATTGGTCCCTTGCCCAAGGGCAGAGGAAGTGCTAGCTTCGCCATTGTAGCAATCGATTATTTCA
This sequence comes from Fraxinus americana, assembly GCA_035079005.1. Lineage (NCBI taxonomy): Eukaryota > Viridiplantae > Streptophyta > Magnoliopsida > Lamiales > Oleaceae > Fraxinus > Fraxinus americana. Next base: position 13,795,894 of record CM068724.1, read on the forward strand.
TGAAGTGGGTGGAAGCTGAGCCTTTGGCTAAAATCACTAAGGCTAACACCTCTAAATTCTTGTGGAAAAACATAATATGCAGTTTCGGCATCCCTCACTCAATTGTCTCTAATAATGGGAAGCAGTTTGACAGTAGAAAGGTCAGAGATCTCTGTGAAGAGCTTGGGATTAGGAAGCATTTCTCTACTTCTCATCATCCCCAGGCTAACGGTCAAGTTGAGGCCATCAACAAAACTATAAAGTACACTTTGAAGAAAAATCTTGACACAGCGAAGGGAGCCTGGGTAAATGAATTGCCCCAGGTACTGTGGGCACTACGGACTACAAGTAGAACTCCTACAGGGAAAACCCCTTTCTCCATGACTTATGGCGCCGAGGCTATGAGCCAGTTGAGGTAGGATGAGCCAGAAGACTAAGCTTCAATGAAATATCAAATGATGAGCTTGATTTCCTTGAGGAAAGGAGGAATGATTCCCAACTGAGGCTTGCTGTCTACCAAACGAAGATGAGCCGGTACTACAACTCAAAGATGAAAAAGAAGTCCTTCCGTATAAATGACTTGGTACTTCGCAGGGTTTTCCTATCCTCGAAGAAACCAGGGGTGGGCACCTTGGGACCCCAACTGGGAAGGGCCCTACCAAATTGAAAAGGAAATTCGACCTTGCACCTACTGGATCAAATACATGGATGGTAAGACTCAACCCATCCATGGAATATTGAACATCTCAGAATGTATTATCAATGAATGTAATCTGCTGCTGGAAGTGTTTTCCCAACCTTTGCAAATGAATAAAAGCTCCATTTTAGAAATATGCCGTATACAAAAGCGTGGGCGCCTCGGAGGAGATGATGGAACCTTAAAAGAAGGCCACCTCATTCGGACTCCGAGGCGTACATCACAAGCCTCCCTTTGATGAAGTTGAACGTCAAAGGGAGAAGCATCTGCTTGGATGAACCATCCACCAAGCCAGAAAGCGTGGGCGCCTCGGAGGAGAGGATGGAACCTTAAAAGAAGGCCACCTTGTTCGGACTCCGATGCGTACATTACAAGCCTCCCTTTGATGAAGCTGAACGTCAAAAGGAGAAGCTTCTGCTTGGATGAACAATCCACCAAGCCGGGAAGCGTGGGCGCCTCGGAGGAGAGGATGGAACCTTAAAAGAAGGCCACCTCGTTCGGACTCCGAGGCGTACATCACAAGCCTCCCTTTGATGAAGCTGAACGTCAAAGGGAGAAGCCTCTGCTTGGATGAACCATCCACCAAGCCGGGAAGCGTGGGCGCCTCGGAGGAGAGGATGGAACCTTAAAAGAAGGCCACCTCGTTCGGACTCCGAGGCGTACATCACAAGCCTCCCTTTGATGAGGCTGAACGTCAAAGTGAGAAGCCTCTGCTTGGATAGATTCAAAATACAAAGCATATCAGAGTCGATAAAGTTGATGAAGGTTAATATTCAGTCTTGACTTCAGTTGATAAAGGTTAATATTCAGTCTTGACTTCAGTTGATAAAGGTTAATATTCAGTTTTTAGCTTAAGTTGGTTGGTTATCACATCGATTAAGTGGTTCAGTTAGACGAGGCATAAACAGTAGTAAAAAAATAATTACACAAGTGAGGCAAAACCAATACAATCTTCATTCATTTCAAACAGAGAAATTACAAGATTAGAATATCATTACAACGAGGCCATACGCCTTAACAGAATTGAAATGAATTACAAAAACTTAAGATGAGCTAGGGGGTGGGGGAACTGGAGCATTAGAAGCAGGAGCCTCAGTGGTACTTCGGAGCATCAGAAGCAGGAGCCTCAGTTGGCACTTCTGCAGGCTGAGGCGCTTCAGTGGGTGTGCTGTCAGAATCAAGCTCCACCACTTCGCCTTCTTCAGCTAGCGTCTGAGGAACCTCCTCCTCAAGAAACTCAGCCTTCAGTTCGGAGACGTCCAGCCCCGGATGCACCTCCTCCAACCTCTCAAAAACCTCCTGGTATGCCACCCTGCTCCAATACATGCCGAAGCGGCGATACTCCTCAGTGAGATGAAAATTGGCTATGTAGTTCTTCACTGCAATATCACCCGCCTCGATCACGTCAGCTTGATACTTCTTTACTTCGGCGGCATACCAGTCAAGCTCCTTTTCCATGAATTTGTTGGCCTCCTTTGCCCCAGTCAGCTCAAGGTTTGCCTTCTCCAGAGCCTCGGCAGTGACCTTTTGGTGGTTGTCAGAAGTTTCCACCTTCTTCGTAAGTGTAGCCACCTCACATTGGGCCTCGTGGACCTCCTTCTTCATCGCCTCTACCTCGGCCAGTGTGGACTCCAGCTTGGCCTCATTCTCATCAGATCTGACCCTTAGGTCAATGTTCATCTCTTTCTTTTGCTGGAGCTCCGCCTTCACTGCCTCCAACTCATCACGCGAGGCCCAGTTCCTTGATTGAATATCTGCAAGGACCGTTTGGCACTCCAACGCCACACCAAAAGCCCTGGCGGTTTGACTCACCAAGGTGGCAGTGAGGTCCACTGCATCACAGTTGGCCACATAATTTTGCCACCTCTCCGTCTAGAATTTGTTGAAGCCCTCAGTGGCAACCCTCACTTCGGCAGGGAGCATCTCTATCACAGTAAGGGCAATCTTATCATCCCTGTCCCCCAAGAAGTTCCCAGACTTCCTTGGGGTCCTCTCCACAGTGGCCTTCTTTTTGGCCTCGGCTACTCGCTGCGCATCTTCAATGATTTTCCTCAATTGAGCCACCATTACAGCGTCTATCGAAGATTAGAGGAGCTTCGGTTACTTGGATGCGCCTTTTTCAGAGTAGGACACTGAAGTGCCGAAGCTTGCAGAAGACCCACGACTCAAGCCCCACTTCCTCTTCTTCTGCTGAGGCTCTTCAGCCACGCCCTTACCCTTGGTGGATGGTGGCTTGCCTCCCTTTGGAGCCTCCTTGGGGACCTCCTCCTCAACCTCTTTATCATTCTTGCTCTTGCTAAGGCGGTCCAGTTTTGATTTCACTTGTTTAGCCCCAAAGGATCCGGGCTTCAGTGCCTTTGCCCCAGCAGTAGACGTGGCCCTCATTATGCTGGCCATATCAGGCAAAGGGTACTCCTTCTTGGTGAATTTATCTGCAATCAATGAGAGATGAAGTTAATTTCAAGAATGGTGGTGAAACGCCTACTTACTCACAAATACTCTAAGTTGAACAGCCTCTTACCTTTGGGGGCCATGAGTCTAAAGTCTATGAAATATTTGCTCCTATCAATGAGATGGGAGAAGCTTCGGAGCCTCGGAGGTCGCTGGTAAATATCCTCAATAACAGTCCACTCCGCCTCAGAAAGCTCGTACCTCGTGCTGCAATCTGTAAGTAAACACACACGTGTTAGTATCAACATGCTATGAAGGAATTACAAGAATTCAGGATGACACTCACAGGCTTCGTAGTACTGGGTCGGCACGGTACAGCCTGGGACTGCATCTTCCTCAACCATCTGCTACCTACCTGTTACCCAGAACCAGGACTCCTTCCACCCTTTTATGGAGGAGGGGAGCCCAACTACGAATGGGGCGTGGGAGCCCCAAGGGGTGATGTAGTACCACCCCTTTGAGTCATCCTTACCCATGACCCTGGCATGAAAAAGGGTTTCAAAGACGTGAAGGGGTAAGTCCTTGCCTAGGGATACCTCTTTCCAAAGGAAATAGGTCCCAATGACTTGGCTCCACCTGTTTGGAAGGATTTGGGTGGGGGACAACATGAAGGTCCTCAGCACCGCCCTAAAGAAGGGGTGCAGAGGCAGACGCACGCCTGCCTTAAATAGGTATTCACTAAAGGTCACACAGTTTGGCCTCGGAAAGCAGGCTCTTTCGTGAGGGTTAGGGACTAACAGTTTTACGTAATGGGGTATGCTATATGTGTGCCAAAGTTCATCTAGTTTGGCATAGGTGATGTTGGATTGAACTTTGGCTGCCCTCCATCCCACCTCATAATCTATGGGCTCCTCGATCATGCTATACCATTCACCCGAAGCCCCAGATACTAACTCCTCATCACTCCTAGCCAACGTAATAGCTAAGGACGCCTCGGAAGACATTGTGGTTTGATGAAAATGATGAAAAGAGTACAAGGATAGTGTTGAAGGGGGAAAGAAGACTACGTAATGAGGAAATACCTAAAATGAAGGAGGAACTCAGGAGACTCGCCGGAAGTTCCCCGGAAAATTTTTGACAGCAAGAGGGTTTCCGAGATTTTAGAGTATTTCGCGAAAATAAAGGGTGAAAATGGCAAGGCTTTGCCTTTTATACCAATGATAGGCCTAATCCTGGCCATTGGATCGAAGCCCAGTTAATCTGAAGCGTCCAAAGATAAATAAATCCTAACCACAGATTTCGAACGGTTTTACACTTTCAACGCTCCAGATCAGCACGTGTACATACCAACACAGATCCGCGCGTGGATATGTTCTCGAAACCACGCGTCCTAATAATTAGCTATCATTATGCATTGAATGCAAACGGCTGTACGGTTATTGAAAGTCGTTTCGAGGCACACCGTTGGCATTGGAAACACGCGAAACCATCATGTCAGGTGCAAATCTCCATATGAACTCGCCTCGTCAAAAGGAATTCAATCCCGGCCAGTTCGAATATGAACTCGCCTCGTCAAAAGACATTCAGCCTCGGCCAGTTCGAATATGACCTCGCCTCGCCAAGAGGATTTCTGCATCGGCCAGTTCCTAGGATGTACTCGCTTTAGCTACAAACGAACTTCAATTTTAAAGGCAACTTTCTTAACCTTATGCATAACACTTCTTGAACTCCACGCACAGTATAAATATCTCTGCCTGGACTTGAGGGACTGATGTGACATCGTAAAAAATTCAAAATTCAAACTTTTTCTAACTTTGTTACTGAAAGTCCACGCATGACATAAATGACTACACATGGACTTGGGGGACAATTGTTACGAGTCATAATATAGAAGCGACACGTGGCACCATATTTCAGTGGTGGGACCAGCTTATTTAGGCCAGGATATATTCTCCTAACCTCTGACGTAGATTCCGAGGCCCTGGCTATTGCTTCGAGGCCCTGAAGACAGTTCATATGCCTTCACTGCTATCCCAGGCCCAAGCCTTGCGTGAAAAAAGACCACATGGAAAGATATTGCAATGATGAAAGATCTGTGTTAATGATTGACGTGACTGTTGTATAAAGTAAACTCTATGTCTTGTCTTGTCAATGTAAGAACATTTAATGCTTTGTAGGGCTAGAGGGTCAACTTGATGGTTAGGACTTGATGTCTTGACCGAGGAGATGAGGTCACGTGTAAATTAATCCAAAGGTCATTATTCGACTTGTAACGCTATAAATACCCCAACATGTAACACAAAAAGGGAATGAAACTTCTCATACCAAATAAAAAAGAATACAAAACATTTGGAGCAATATTTTTCCTCTGGTTCTTCAACGTATATTTCAACTACAGATCTACAATTACAAATCTCATTATTCACCGATTGGATTCTTATACAATCGTTCTATCTATCTTGCCGGAGGCTCGAACTCTGACATCTCGTGCGGCGAGCTCCTCCCACGCCCACCTTCTAGAGCCTTTCTGACCGTTTTTCGGCACACCCGTGCTGGACAAGACTTGTACGTGCAAGAGTGGGCCCGGCATCTGTTGGCGACATTTTTTGGGTTCAACAGATGTCAATGTATTCCGCTCAAAGTACGAACCCAAAAAATAATTAAAAATAAAAGAAAACTACTAGCATGTCTATATTATTTATCTTTATTCTTGAGCGTAGAAAATATAAAAGCCAAGAGTCAAAATTTTCAAATTGAATAAAACAAATATAAAAAAATATAAAAATAATAACAAATCAAATAATTTATTATATAACACGCAAAATTAAAAAGATATATAAAAAAAGATTCACACATAACACTTTCAACAATATAAAGAACAAAACGAAACGAAACTAAAATATATAAATAATAAATTATTATGTCCCTTTGGAATTCATTATAATTTACAGGTCCATCTCAAATTTTAATTTTAGCAGCACATTGTATAGAATTCTCAGTTATTATTAACTTATCATCACTTATTTCTAGCAAAGTATAATTTCAATAATTGCTAATGAAATCCAAATAAGCACAAATATCAACGTTGAATCACTCTTTAGCAATATAATTATTTTTTTCAAAAAAGAAAAACTTGATTAGGCCCTGACCAATAATCTGTGTTATCAAATTTTAGTGTGTAGAATTGATTTTTACGTTACTTTTGTTTGAACTCACTAGAGGATAAAATTCAAAAATTTATTAATTTAATACTTGAATTTGCTATATACTAATTTATTAAAAAAATATTTTTTCGCCGGCTAAAAATCCAAAATCTAAAAACTCTCAATATGGCTTCAAAAGACGCATAAAAGAAAATAGGAGAACCTCTCGCTAAAATTTAGAATATGACATTAGAAAATTATCCCTCATAATTAATAAGATACCATTCAAAAATTTAGTTGTCTAGGATTTTGTAACCTCAATTCCCAACTACTCTGTCTCCGCGCGATTTAGATAAAATTAAATTTTTAATACATTTTAATAAAAATTAATTAAATATATAGTTGAAAATTATGAATCTTATGAAATATATGATTATAATCAATTGTTAAATTTAACTTAATTTTAATCAATGTTTTAACTAATCAAAGAGGAGCTTTATAACTAAGATTGAGCCACGTTAGCCTTTCACATAAATATAAGGCAGAAACTTCCATTTGAAATCCCCTTCGCACTGCACTCGAATTCTTTTTAAATTTTTTTAAACGTGTCTACAGTTAACAATCTTGTTATTCTTACAATCATTCTTGTTATGCAACCTTGGACTGCCACTAGCAACTTCATAACTCCCTCTATTCAGTTTATTTCTCGACTTTTTCCATATTATCGGGTCGATTTTCTTGAAATGGGATTGGGTTTTGATGTATTTTATCAACTGGGTTTCGATATATATGTGAATGTTGGTGTAAATTTGTTGAAGATAAGATAAGAATAGGCCAGTTGGTTAACGTTGGGGTTGATTTTCTTGAGCGGGAACGGGAATTGATGAATTTTATCAGCTGGGGTTTTATAGAATTATGTGATTCTTGGTGTAATTGTTTTTGGATATATTTGATAAGCTAGATTAGTAGGACTGGCCACTAAAATCTTGTTCATTGAAAAAGTACAGTAATAATTTATACCAAGGATGCATTTGAAGATTTTGATTGTTAAAAAAAAAAAAAACCGCATCCTTTGCGGCTCCCACCTGCCTTGTCATGGGTTTTGGTGAATGAGGTAAATCGCAGATTATGCCTCCAAGAGTACAGGGTGGAAGGCTCCTTGTACACTTGCACTTACACGATGGCCAAATCCATATTTTAGAATTCGAACCCTTAACGCGGCAGCCTCAAGCAAAGTTGGAATTTTTCCACCTTCCCCTTTTACCACTTGAAGATGTACCCTGAAGGCGATTTTGATTGTAGTTTTGATATGTATTGGTTGGTGGTACTTTCAAAGAAGATGTTTCTTGGTTGATTTTTCTTGAAACAGGATAGCGATTTGACGAACATCAACTGGGCTATCTTTGAATTATGCGATCTTGGTGTAATTGTTTTTCGATATATTTGGTAAGCTAAGATTAGATAGGATCGGACAATAAATTAAAGAAAGCATAAATCTTATTCATTGAACCAATAATAATGGAGGTACTTTTCAAATCAACCAAGTCAAATATGTCAATTTTCACTTTGATCAAATTTTTTAAACATTCACTACAACGGCCTTACAATGCGTAAAAGACAAAACTACCCTTAAAATAATTATACAATTACAAAAATATGGTATTATTTAAAAGACAATAATACAATTTTTAAGTAAAAAAGAATTTCAAACACTTCTCACTTAAAATTTCAAAACCAAATCACTTTCTTTATCTGTTTACTTCAACACAGATAAAAACTGTTTTATTTTTCATCTGCTTCAAACTTGAAGATAAATTTATCAAACACTCAACAAGAAAATATTATGCACAGCAATCACTTGGAATCAATAAGTATATTTACGTATTTTTAATTTCATTTTGGTTAAATCAGTACATTATTTTAATCTTTAAATCTTATTTCGATATAGGCAGATAAAAAATTTACGATCGTAAATGGATCTATAATTATTTTAACAAAACAAGAAAAAAAATTCATATGACGGATCCAGACGACCCAACCGTCCGGTCCTGGTAGATCAGTTTTACCCTCTTTTTTCCCTAATTATAATCTTTTTAACAAATTATGTTTCCTAATGCAGATATGGGATCAGCTATGGTCCCGATTTGTTACTTTAATGAAAATGGTCGATGGGTCTGGAAATGGAATAGTGAAATACATGACACAATTTCAATTGTGATGACATGGAGTACATCATATGCACAAATGTACCGTGAGATACAAAACAAGCTCAACATCGATACTTCTTAGTATGACATGGAATTGGGATTTCTATTCAACAACGAGCATACATCCATTTCAATTCCACCTGTAAAAGTTACTTATGAAGACGACATCAATGTTCTAATTTAATTGAACCAAGTTCGCACGACTACTCCTATTTGCGTAACTTTAGCGAAGAAGAATGTCTCTGATTGTGAACACGAAGATCTCAATGGAGAAGATCGTAATGTGAATGATTTTTGGCACACATTGGAGATAGCTCGTGAGGATAATGTGATTATTCCTGATACAGTTGTTCCTCACCATGATTTCATCGTTACGCACAGAATTCCCTCGATAGTTCAAGACATTGAGAATAAAAATGAATTTACAAAAGAGGATTTGATTTATTTATCCCGTCGAAGACATGAGTCGGGTTCACAATCCGGAACAAGTACACGGACCTCTAATTGTTCCCGTGTAGTTCCTGATGATGAAGATTTATATGTTGAGCAACTGTTTGAAACGAAGAAAAATTTTCAGGAAGTTGTGCACCGGATTGCTTTGAAACAGAATTTTAAGTTTAAAGTGAAAAAATCGAACAAGTCGACGTACACAATTATCTGCATTGACGAAAATTGCCATTGGCATTTACGAACGACGAAAATGGACATGAATGAGTTCTTTCTAATTCGTAAGTATGCACGGTAACATACTTGAGAAGTGGGTATTCGTCGAAATAATCACATCCATGCCTGAGCATGGTTCATTGGTTGATAAATAATGCACATGTTTTAGGACCCACAAACGATCTACGGACCTTTGGACATCATTAACGATGTTCGTCGATAATATGGGGTGGTCATGAGCTATTAGAAGGCTTGGAAGGCCAAAGAATGCACATTGGAGAACTTAATAGGTTCGGCCGAGAAAAGTTATGCTAAGTTGGCTACATATTGCCACAACATGGGGAAAACTAATCCTGGATATATTGATACAGAGGACGAGAATCGCTTCAAGTATTTCTTCATGGCCCTTGGATAATGTATTCGAGGATTTTGAAAAGCGATGCGACCCGTAATTCTAGTCGATGGTACAATCCTTAAAGCTAGATACGAAGGCAAGTTGATTATTGCTACGTGTCAAGATCTCAACATCTAAATTTACCCTCTTGCATTCGGCATAGTCGATGGAGAGAATGATCCAGCAATGCGTTAGTTCTTTACGAAATTAAGGGAAGTAATTGAGGATATCGAGAACCTTGCATTCGTAACTGATCAGGGACAGCCAATAATAAATGGTATCGCCAAAATCTTTCCTGAGGTACATCACAGTTATTGTATGTACCATATACAGGGCAACCTCAAGATGAAGTATTAGGGCAGTGGCATTGTTACATTGTTTAGGAGAGTTGTAGAGGCTTATAGTTTTGAAGAGTTTGAAAAGTTCATGATCGAAATAGAAAGTAAATCACATGTTGCATGGGTTTATCTAATAGAGATGGGGATCGAACATTGGACACAATCACATTTTCCAAAACGTCGATACAACATGATGACGTCGAACAATGCTAAGTCGCTCAATGCGTTATTCAAGAAGTAGCGAGAGTTACCAATTCTCACAATGATTGAGCAAATTCATAACAAGCTGCAGCAATGGTTTCATGACCGACATGAAGAATTACGGGGTTGTACAAATGTGCTGACTTCGGCTCAGGAAGATAAACTCTTCAGGACTCTAGAGGTGGCGAGAAAGGTATGGGTGGAACCACTGGATCAATTTCACTTCTCCGTGAGATGTGGAAGTAATATCGAATTCATCGTGGACTTGAATGATAACACATGCACGTGTAAAAAGTTTTAGTTGGAGAGTTTTCCAGATACACATGCAGTGGCTATGCATAGAGGATTTCCACCACAAACTTTATGTGGTAATTATTACATGGCTAATTATTGGAGAGCAGCGTATGCCGAAACAATATTTTCTCTACCGAATGAAGCCGAGTGGGAAGTTCCCGACCATATTCTCCCACTTAATAATTTGTTGCCACCCGAAGTCGGACCACGTGCTCCTGAACGTAGACGTATGTCTAGAATACCATACACCGGAGAATTTCTCCAACCTCGTAAGTGTGGCAAGTGCAGCGCAATAGGGTATACTCGTTGATTTTATACAAGTCAGATTCCTCTACATAACAATTCAACGAATGTTTAATATGTATATTATTAATTGTAATTTGTATGTTGCACAATTATTGTCGTTAAATATTCAATTGTTTTATGTATTACAATGTTTACATCTATTTCGCAAATATAGACATATAGTAGGTTAAACAATGGATAAACAATATACAATATTTACAATTATTTCATACATAAATATTACAATTATATGATAAATGAATCAACAATTAAATGTACAATGTTTATGGATCGCACTCGAATTCGTACAAATCGTACGCTAATTTATTCATCCAAATTTGTATCCATGATTGGTTTATTCCATCAACCTTATTTCATATACTCAAAAAGTCAATGTATTTTATTGCAAATATACCGCAATCGCTCCTGCAATTGAATAATAACGCATTAGTTCGGTACCGTGTAGCTAAAAATTAAGTTTCCAAGTTCAAAAAATATAAATACTTACGATCTCGACTGTCTCGTCGTCGTCGTGTCCCGCACGATGCCTAGCCTATCATTTACAATCACACCGGCTCAGGCAGTCATCAATGGAACGATCACTGAAAGCAACTCCAAGTTATGCTCGAGTTGGCATTATGTTAGACAAGAATGGTTAGAGTTTTATACATATATAGTGGAGTCGCAACAATCTCTACGGCAATGCAGTGATAATTCACGATCACTGGAATGTATATATGCATACAACCCTCCCATGGCTTTCCCTCGACACTCGGCCATGTCCCTACGACCCAGTCGGTCATATATTCGAGCAGCACGTACTCATGACCCATATGTTGAATCTACAGATGCTCAATGGTAATGGTACGTACGAACTCAGTGCTCAATATGAGTCGGCCAAGAATGTCGAATGATCTTGGATATCTTCAAGCTCGATCACGCAATAAGTCCATGACTAGGTCAATATGCTACATCAGGAAACACTAATAAAAAATAGAGGGAGTTATTTCATTTCATAAACAAAAAAATTATGTATACATAATAAATAATAATATGACTATTTCACTTACATTGTCGGCGAGTCAAGTCCCCGAAGTGATGATGTCGTGAAACCACTTATAGGCCTCCGAGATCGTCCATCCCTACGTTGCGGCTATCTCTGAAAAAAATAGAAAAAATTTTAAAAGAAATATTGATTCATTAGCGTAGTACACTTCACTAAAATTGTAAAATACTTACCCGGGCCTAATTCTTCTCCACTCCGTCTCAAACGCTTTCCATTTGATTGCGTCCACCTCTCGGAAGAGATTAGGGTACGTCCCGTCGATGAACGTCCTCCTCTTTGCCTCAACCATGAAGGGAGATACAACGTACTGTGATAGCAATCTCGCCCTCTTGCGGATCACTTGCTACGGCACGTCAACAACACGCCTCTTACCCTTTGTTACAATCGGCATCATCTCCTCTTCCGCCTCCGCCACCCCCTCAGCCTCGGCCACCCCTTCCGCCTCGGGCACATCCAATTCCATCATCGAGGCAGCCTCCACCTCCGTCGCCTCCCAAAATGTAGTATTTGGCCACAACAGAGAGTTGCCCCATCTACCACCCTCTCTGTCGTCACGTCTATCACCCTCTTCGTCGTCCCGTCTATCACCCCATCATAGTTCTGCTATATCGCCTTGAAATGCTACAACCTGCACCTCAAGGTCTGATACATGGCTATGGAATACTATAACATCGTGGTGTAAACTCGATATTTCACCACTCATCTCTCGTCGCAGCGCCCCTACCTCTCCTCGTAGCCCGCCCACCTCCTCCCTCATCTCCCCTCGTAGTAGCCCACCTCCTCTCTCATCTCCGCCATAAATCCAACTAGAAGGTCATACAGATCAGTGTGTACATGATATCTATTGGGGAGGTGCTTGGATGGAGGAGAAGGAGATCTCATCGGCAACGGAAGCGATCCCACCGGGGGCGGATGCGATCCCATCTACTAGACCGCGCTTCTATACAAATAACATTAAAAATTATTATCACCATATTATATTCAATGAATATATCCTATCTCGATCAACAATGGACTCGGGCATCTGATCGTCTGGCGTGGTCGGAACAAACAAGTCACGTAGGTAACTCTGACCCTCCTCATCGATCGACCGAATCAACTCAGTGAGGACTTCAAGCTAACATATTGACATTTCACCGAGTTAATGACCATGTATCGAGAATTTAAAAGGACATACAACATAAATCGCAAATGTATGATACGTACCTCAGGATCGTCGGTGAGAGTTGATATTGGTTTGGCAAGTGGCTTGTCTTGTGCTTGCCAGTGATGCATTCGAGGGCAACATATCTCCCTTCTCCTCGCATACAGGCCAGATAAGATGGGGACAGTCTCGTACACACATAATTGCAACAATTACAATTATTATATAAAGAATTTAGTAAAAAATAGATAATTCATTATGCTGAACATTTATCTACAAAGCCAACAGCAGGCCATATGCATTGTACCTACGCTCGGGTCTATCCCTCTTAGGCATCGAATACCCCCTCCTAAAGATGCGTAAGGTATCCATAAAATATCTCTGCGCCCCAAGGATAGCTGTTGAAGGTATCAAGGTCATCAACAACCTCCAAATGAAAAACGATGATCGACATCTTCCTGTGATGACACCTAAGTACGCTCTCAACGATAAGTACCAAGCCCAACTCCCAACTGTTAGACATATGGCCGCATGCCCTGAATGCTTCTCCCAACTGCCCTAGAGTTACTATCGTCTGCCCATGAAAATATTCATTTAGCAGCCTCTTATTTCTCGAAATACGGGCCCTCGCTGCTTCTTCGCCGGTACACCTCAATCCGGTAAAGAGGGCAAACTTGAATATAGGAAACGTAACAACCTTACCCCCAAGATCAAAATGGAGGGCATCTCCGTCAACTGGCTTAAGCGACCGACATAGCAAAGCATCGAGCAACTGCTTAGAAAATTGTACGCCGCGCAACGAATACAAGGACCATAAGCAAGATCACCTCAATATGCATGTGTGCTCCTCGTCAAGCAAATCCAATACTGATGTAAAGCTGGCAAAGTTACAGTTCAATGTAACTTTGCCTGGGATCCATCTGACGACATCGTCCAAATGGTATTCCATCCTGTAAAATTTCAAATGTTAGAATCTTGTGGAAGATATGATGGATAAAACATAATATGAGAAAATTAGACTAATCGAATGACATTAACTACTATCCACAAGAATCAACAGATAATGCAATAATGGAATATTAAATAAACAATTGAAATACAAAATTTAAATAAATAACTAAGAGAAACAATTGAAATAAATAATTAAATAAACAATTTAAATATAAAATTTAAATAAACTCTTTTTTGTAACTAAATATGAAACAAACTATTAAAATAAACAAATTAAATGAAACAATTTATTTTAATTATTTATTTTAATTGTTTGCTTAATATTTCATTGTAAAAGAAGAATTTATAATTAAATTGCTTATTTTAATTGTTTATATAATATTTAATTATAATTAATAGAATATTAAATATAAAATTTAAATAAACAATTCAAGGAAAAAATTTATTTTGTTTATTTAATAGTTTATTATTTATAATTAAATGATATGTTTTCATTTATAGACTTTTTTTTGTAACTAAATATTAAATAAACAATAGAATGAAATAATTTATTTGTTTATTTATTTTAATTTTTTTAATACTTTATAAACAATTTAAATAAGTAATTTAAAATAAATATTTTAATTGTTTACTTAATATTTCATTGTAAAAGAAGAATTTATAATTAAATTGCTTATTTTAATTGTTTATATAATATTTAATTATAATTAATAGAATATTAATTAAACAATTGAAATATAAAATTTAAATAAACAATTCAAAGAAACAATTTATTTTGTTTGGTAACTATCTCATTCTTTTCACCACCCTTGGATTAAGCAAGTAGTGCAAGGTGGCATATGCTTGGTTGACATTACCTGAACCACTCTTTTCATCTTTAAGCCAAACCGTTGGACTAGTTGGAATTGGGCTACCAAACTTTGCACCTGAAATATTGGTAACAAGAAAACCATCATTTCTGTTAGACCATTTGTCATGCTGCAAGGGTATGGATGTCAATCGAGCCGAGCGGCTCGTCGGCTCGTACTATTCATGCCTACGAGCCGCTCGGGCTCATCAAAAAACGAGCCCGAGCACGAGCCTAGTCGGCTCGGCTCGGCTCGTACTATTCATGAGCGGCTCGTCGAGCAGCTCGTGGGGCGAGCCCACGAGCCTCATATATAAAAAAAACAAAAAAAAAAAACAACAAAAGTGACCGAACGGTCACTGATTTTTCAGTGACCGTTTGGTCACATTTTTTTTTATTTTTTTTATTTTTCTTCTCCTATAAATACCTACCTATTACAACAATTTTTCTCACCAAACTTTCACAATTTCATTCTATAATCTCTACTCTACTCTACTTTCTACTCTCTACAATTTACAAATCATTATCAACCATTTCATTCATTTATTCTATAATCCTCTTCTACATTTTTTTTACATTATTATCTTAATTTTACAATTCAATTTCTATTATCACAAATGGATTCACGAGCATTTGTTGAAAATTTGTTCAGTATGGAAGACGAAACACATGCCCAAAATCAATTTGGGAATGAATTCGCCGATCTAAATGAATTACCAATTCCAGAAAACATTGAAAATTTCGACGTTCGTGAAGGTAGTCATCCAAATCCAATTGATTTGGATGACATTGATGTTGATTCTAGTGTTCCGATTGATTTGGAACAAGATGAAAAACCTACATTAAATATTCCCGATGCAAGAGGGAAGAGAAAGTGGAAGAAGCAGGCAAAATGTTGGGACCATTTCAAATTGGTTCAAACTGATCGTGTGGTTGATGAAATTTCAGAATCCAAAGCAGTATGTAAATACTGCCAACAACGACTGGCATGGCAAAGAGGCATTGGAACCATCCACCTCAACCGTCACTACAAAACATGTGCGGCCAAACATGGGCTTCTTCCAGCTGGTCAAACGTAACTACAGTTTGGCACTCCAAGCGCCGGTGCTACAACTACGCCACTTTCTACGTGGATGTATTCGGAGGAGGAAACTCGAACGGGAATGGTGAAGTTCATTGTCGCGGCGGAGTTGCTACTAGCAATAGCTGACAACCAACATTTCACCAACTACGTCAAACAATATCTTCAACCGAGATACGTTGGGGTAAGTTAAAATACTCTTCGGTCTGATACAATTGAATATTTTATGAATTCAAAAAAACTATTAATTTCAGATTTAGAAAAATATGGGGGTGTGATATCGTTAACTTCAGATATGTGGGAAGGGATTCATAAGAGGGGTTATATAGCTGCAACTGCACACTATATAGACCCACTTTGGGTCATGCATAAAAAAATTATTGCTTATAAAATTGTTGAGTACCCGCACAATGCTCAAACAATATTTAACGATATTATGTTCATAATTAAAGAATATAAATGTGAGAGTAAAATTTGTTCTTTTACGTTCGACAACGCTGCTGTAAATAAGTTGTTATCGATAAATTGCATAGAGTACTTCAACCTGATTTCGGTGGTTATTTATTTCATATTCGAAGTGTGTGCTACATTTTTAATTTAATAGTACAAGACGGGTTAAAACATGTGAAGGATGAAATTAACCGAATTAGGAATGCACTTATATATATCATGATTACACCTAGTAGGAAACAAGCATTTGAGGAATTTTGTGAGGAATGTGGGAATGCACATACTAAAACATTTATTACCGACGTAGGTCGTAGATGTAACTCAACTTACTTATTATTAAAATCATGTGAAGGTTATGAAACGTTTATTACCAAATTTTATAAGAATAGGCATGTTAGAGACGAAGGCGATACCATCTTGAATGAATCCGATTGGAATGTAGTTTTTAAAATTAAAAATTTCTTGACAAGTTTTTATGAGTCTACAAATATATTGTCTGGTGTTTATTATCCCACTAGTTGTATGGTTCTTGAACGTCTTTATATAACTGCTAGGGCTTGTAAGAGATTTTAAAATGATCCCGATTTTGAAGCGGTTATATATTCGATGGAAGTAAAATTTAGAAAATATTGGGAAGAATTTCCTATGTTATTTCCTTTAGCATGCGTCATGGACCCCCGATATAATTTATCGGGTACTAAATTTGTAATTGATCAAATTTCAAATATTTTAACTTTTAATATGCCTATTACTTATAAGAATTTGGATCAAATGTTAACTGAAATGTATGAATTATATGCTTCACGAATGGGTACACATATTACTCGTGTACCTCCAACTGTTCATCCCACTAATATAACGGATGACGATGCTGAAGTTTTAAATTTGTTCGAAAACATGAACTCATATAGATATGATTCAACTGCATATGCATGTGGTTCCTCTAGTAGTAGCAGTAGTTTGACTTCCACTGCATGTACTCAAACTTCGAGTACTAATCCGTCTAATCCAAATGCGTTGCCATCTGAATTAATTGATTACTTTAGTCATACTTTGCCTAGTAACAAATCAGTTAGGAAAAGTTCAGAAGAGGTCATTGAATTTTGGCGAAATAACGAACGTCGATGGCCAATAGTTTCTGCAATGGCAAAAGATCTATTAACACCTCCGGTTAGCACTGTAGCTTCGGAGTCTGCTTTTAGTGCAGGGAAGAGGGTTCTCTCCGAGGTCAGGAATCAACTAAAAGAAGATATTTTGGAAGCGTTAATGTGCGTGAAGGATTGGGAAGACGCTAATTATCGAATTCAACATAAATATGCCGAAATTGCATGTAATCAAGTAAGTGATATTTAATTTCACCGCATTTATCACAAAATTTTATTTTCATTATTTCATACCTTTATAATTTTTTTTTAAAAAAATTGTACACGTAACAAGTTGTTCATGTACAATTTTTAACTCCGCCTACTCGAAATTGAAGTAGCCGGTCCCAAGTCCGGATAAAGGATGAAGGTTTATTTTTTAAAAAAATTGTTTATAAAATGTGTATATTTTATGTTTAATAAAATATAAAAGGGTAAACAAAAAAAAACTCAACAAATAAAATTTTGTTCTTATTATTTAAAAAAAAATGTAGGAGGGGATTATAGAATGTTAGGAGAAGAAAATTAGAAAAAAAAATTAAATTTAGATGAGACCACGAGCAGGCTCGTGGGCACGAGCCCACAACCTGCTCGCCGAGCGACTCGCCTTGGGCGAGCTCGAGCACTAGCCGAGCTCGCCCAAAATCCAACGAGCCGAGGTTAAGCTCGGCTGGTTGGAAACGAGCCACGAGCTCTGCTCGTGCGAGCACGAGCCGAGCTCGTGTGGGTATGGGCCGAGCCGGCTCGGCTCTGCCCATTGACATCCCTATGCAAGGGCCTCTCAACATGATAACTGCTATTTCTGGCCGGGAATGTATTACTTGAATTATAATATTGATCTACACTTGGACAAGAATTTTCCATTATAGCTCCAAAAGAAGTATTACATGCAATGCTCTCTTTACGTAGATTTGACCAAAAACTTACTCCAGATGACAGAACTTGAGGGGTTAACCTTATAAGAGCATATGTAAAAAGGTTCACAGTGTCATCGGGAGAAAGTGTTGTGGACACCAACATGTCCTAAAAAATTGTAAGCAAGTAGCACTTTGAGTTCCCAGCACAAGATTCTAATAATTGGACAAGTGACTGAACATCACTTGCAGCCTCTAGAGAGAATAGTCTAGTAAAAGTGACGAATCCTTCGATGAGGCCAATGACAAAAAGACGAGTGGTCAATGGCAAATCTGTGGGATGGAAGAAGAGAATCTTGTCCAACTCCTGCCCTTCATTTTGGCCCCTTCTCAAATCAAAGACATACAGTTTCACATCTTCACCCGCATTGCTCCCAGATGATAATACCATCTCTAATCCCACTTTTCCTACACTCGCACTCGTACAGGCTCTGCCTACTCCAGAATTAGCTTCATTAGTCATCCCAAACTCCATTTCGACCTTGGAGGTTGAAATCTCCTCTATGGTTACTTTGTCAGCAACCTCAATTTCTGAATCATTTAATTCAATAGTAACCTTCTCCTTGAAGTCTATAGCATCAGTTGTTGATACTTTTGTATTGCTTCCCACCATTTGAAATTCCATTGGCTCAACCCTCACTACTTCCTCATTTTCGAACTTCTGCACACTCGCTTGCTCATACCATGATGAAACTAAAGAGATCCCAAGTTTCATTTTCTCTTGGACACTACTTAGAGCATCTTTATCTGTTTCATAATTGCCATTCCCAATGGTTCTAAAGCTATATTTTCCATCAAGTGTATATTCACCAACTGAGCTGGGTGCAATTTCTTCAACTTCATCCTCATCTCCATCAGCAATTAACACCCTCATTCCTGATCCTTTGATTTGATCAGACCATGTTTCTGTAGAAATCAGTGGAATGGGCATGCTATCAACATTCTCATAGTATAGGACTTCAAAATTACTATAGTTCTCGGCTCTAATTGCACTATAATTCTCCTGTCCAACAGGTCTTGAGCAAAATCCAAATACAGAGTCATCATCTCTAAACGTCTCAGCATCACGTTTAAGTTCATTCATTGATGGATAGAAATGCTTATCATTTACAAAAATATCACTTGCTTTCACATTATCATTTGAACTAACTAAATCACTTCCAAAGACTGTGTCTTGTTTGGAATTCTCTAAGGTAATAGAATTTTTAATTACCTTGCTAACACCAATTGTGGTTTCAGCAAATGGAAACGGTGAATGTCCTTCAAAACCTTTCTCCTCCACATTGCAAAGATTGCTAGATATTCCAGCAACACAATCAGGGATATGTGTTGATTGAGCCTCCATCATTTTAGTCAATATTGAAATCATCCGCTCATGAATCCTATTAAAATCTTTCCTTATGATATCCAATCGAGAGACACCCAAGGATTGTCGCTGATCTGATACCATTTGTAATGGTTGGAGCTCAATTTCAACCAAAACCAACTAAACTTCAATCAAAATTAAAATTAAAACACAATTGAATATAATCAACTTGGAATCAATAACCCAAGCTGGAACTTCATTAATTGACTGGAATTACATGGAAACGACAAAATGTAAATTGCATTTCATTGATTGATACATTCTAATACAATGCATGGGATTTCAAGTAATACGACGGATATAAAAGAGAAGTTATGGATCAGTAGAAGACAGGGGAGAAACGGAGAAATTAAGAGAAGGTTCAGGTAGGGAGAAGAGGAGAGAAAAGGATAAACTAGTAGAGAAATGGAGAACAGATTCAGAACAGAAAATCAGAAGAAGAGAATTCAGATTTAGAGAAATGAAAGAGAAGAAGAAGAAGAACAAATAAGATGAGAAAGAACAGGAGAAGAAAATCGGAAAAGAAGACAGGAGAAGACAGGAGAGGCGTTGGCAACAACTACAATTCAATTCATCGATCCCCCAATTCATCGTCCAACTTCAACCTATATGGAACAAACCTGAGCTTTGGGCTAGCCCACCTAATACAAACCCACTATATAATAAATAGCCCAATAAAAGAAGTTAGCCATGACAATATCCTTGAGACAGAAAATTGTCACATTTACACCTCAATGAAATGAATTAGCTAACAGGATGAATAGAATCCTTTTAAATAAAGTTATATGCATGTTGATAGCTCAAGACTCCCAAAGTTATTTTGGAGAGAAATTGTAAAAACGGTAGCTTATCTAATAAATAAATGTCCTACTAGGGTGTGTTTGAGCCATATTATTTTGGAAAAATGTATTTTGGAATAATAGATTGACGGAGAATGTGTGGTTGAAAAAAATGAAAAGTTATTGATGTAATGAAAAATATTATTTTATTGAAGAATGAGAATGAAAATTTTAATGTGGTTCAAACAGGAGAGTCTTTGGAATATGACAATCCTAATCATATTCGGAATGATCATCCTATAAACTATTCTAGATTAAGAGTGTTTGGATGTACTACATATGCACGTCAGAATGAAGGAAAATTAGAACTTAGAACTATTTAAAGTATTTTTTGGGTTATGGAGAAGGGGTGAAAGGATACAGAATTGGGCTAAGTGATCAGGGTAGGTACAAGGTCATCATTAGTAGAAATGAGGTCTTTAATTAGAATTACATGCCTTGTATTAAGGAAAAAGATGAAATTACTTCTGAAACTAATCAGGATGGAGATTTTGTGATGTCTAATCTTATTTCCACAAATTGAATCTTGGGAATCAAGATCAGATTGAGATGGGGCAACATCAGGAACCAAATACTGAACCTGAAATTGAAAATACAAAAGTTATAAAACCTGAAAAATCTCTAGAAAATTATCAACTTGCAAGTGATAGGAAGAGAAATTAGACCACTTGCCATATTTGATGAAACAGATTTTGCTAGTGCTTTTAGTGTACAAAATCTCTTGAACAATGAGCATGATTCTTATACAGAGGCTATTGGTGGAAAGGATGCAAGTCTCTGGCTTGTAGCTATAAAAGATGAAATGTTTTTATTGGTTACAAATAAAACCTGGACCTTAGTCAATAAACCAAAAGGGTAGAAGGTTAATGTCTTCAAACGAATTTATAAAATAAAAGTAGGTGAATCTAAAGATAATAATGTAAGATTCAAGGCTAGAATAGTTGCTAACAGTTTTACCCAATGGGAAGGAATATACTACAATGAAATTTTCTCATGTAGTCAAATACTTCAATAAAAGTTTTACTATCTCTTGTTTCTCAATTTGAATTTGAATTAGAACAATTACATTTAAAAACTACTTTTTTAAATGGAAACTTGAATGAAAATATTTGTATTTGAACAAAAAGAAAAAGAAAATTGTGTGTGACTTTTACATAAATCTTCATATGGATTGAAATAAGCACACAGGCAATGGTATAAGAGATTTGACACTTTTATAAAGGGGTTTGGTTTCAATAGAAGTGAGTATGATCCATGTTTTGATTTTAAGGGTAATGGAGGTTCAAATTCTTACTATCTTATGTTGTATATTGATGATATGTTACTTGCTGAGAGTGATGTTTCTGAAATAAATAGGATAAAACAAGTTTAAAAATTGAATTTGAAATGAAAGATTTAAGACATGAAAGAAGGATTTTTAGGAATACATATTAATAAAAGAGATAGAATTGGAAATAAATTGTTTCTAACTCAACAGTCTTACATTTCTAAAATACTGATAGATTTTCTCTATCTAATACTAAAACTATGAGTTTATCTCTAGCGAGTCACTTTAAATTGTCTATTGACCAATGTCCCAAAACTAGCGATAAACGGATCTGGATGAATAAAATTACTTATGATAATGTTGTTGGCTCAGTTATGTATATGATGGTTTGTACCAGACTTGATTTAGCATTTGTTATAAGTGTTCTTGGCAGATTCATGAGTAATCCTGATGAGTGCCACTGGGAAGCCTTGAAATGAATATTAAGATATTTAAAAGGAACTTATATAACATAAGAGTAATGTTTAGCCCCTCTTTGATAAAGATTAAAATCAAATTTTTTAGCAGATTTTGATAAAAGTTGATGAAATGTGTGATTTAAAAGTCATGGGATTCATTAAATATATGGTTAACATTGATTGTTGACTTTCACTACGATAAAAATTTAGATTATAATTTCTACCAAACATGAGTTTAATAAGTTTGATAGAGGAATTAACCTAAAAGGTTTTGTTGATTCAAACTTTGGTGGTAATGGTGACGATAGAAGACCTACACCTGCCTATGTGTTTAATATAAATGTTACTTACATTAGCTAGAAATCTCAATTGCAGAAAATTGTAGCTTTGTCATCTGCAGAAGCTAAATATATTGTAGCTACAGATGTTGTAAAGAAATGTATTTGGTTAGAAGATTTGTTAAATGAAATTGGTTTTTCTAATAACAATGCTATAATATATTTCGAAAGCCAATCAATAATACATTTAAGCAAAAATCATGTATTTCGTAATAGGACAAAACATACTAATGTTAGGTTTCACTATATAAGAGATATCTTAGAAAAAAGAAATTATGAAAATAGATAAAGTTTTTACTAAATGTAGTCCTACAGATATGGGTACAAAAATACTACCACGCCCCCCGAGCATACGCAATTGGATTTTCACCGATCCATGATAAATTGTTTTCAACCCACTCAAACACCTCCCCAAAAGGGACAAAAGACTTGTAATGGAAGGCTACTGCAGCGAGTAATGCATTAATGTTAATCGCACCCGTGGGTTCGTGATCCGCAAAGACGATCAGGCTTCTTGCTAGATCATGCTAATGGAAATGCAAGACCCCACAACGGTAGATTCGACCTTGGAAGTCTATAAATGCCGACAAATAAAAATGGAAACCTTCGTAGGCTATAGCTAGCTTGATAATCAAGTTCTTATAACAAGAACGCTGTATGTTTTTACATAAAATATGTAACAATTCGCTAAACCTACATAATTGATTAAAATCTCTTTAATGTTAGTTTGTGCACGTACTTGGAGCAAATGAAATAGAAGTGTTAACATCTAAGTCCACTTAGGTGTGATTAAAGATGTCAAGTAAGGTGGAGATTGTTAGGCCAACTCTTTTGGGCAAATCACATACTGTACTCAACTAATCCTGTTTTTGGAGCCTGACCTGACTGCGTCCTATGTGTGCATTCTCGATTTTTAGCTTATGCAACTTTGGTTAAATTAATTTTGACAGCTAAGACGTTGCCACATGGTTGATTGGTAGCCATTGATTTAGGGGTTAATGGGCTGTCTCTCTTAAATGGCTACTGGTTACCTGTAATTCTTGAAATAAAACAGTGCGAGAGAAAACTGTAAATCTAAGGATTATTTGGTTGATACTTTGAGTATTGATCTCTGTAATTGTACTCGTTGATTGTGCTAGTGGATTTACAACGTTAGCCACAATTTGTGAATGCTCAATGAAATAACCGAAGCTTCGGCCTAGCATTAAGAAAGGGTAAATAGGTGTATAGTGCGAAATTAAAATTAACAACCAATAATAAGCTACAAGTCACTATTTATTGTTTCTAGATGAACAAATTTAATCAAATTAAACCCTAATTGATCAATCGAGCATGCATATCAAAGCAATAAAAATAAAGAACGCCAAAGAACTCCTCACATGGATAAAAACCTCTGGACAAATTTATCAGTAAATAATCCACTATAAAATATTTAACTTACAATTAGTCTAAACACAACTAAACTTTAGTAGAGTTTGACCACCCAACCTATAAATCACAAGGAGCTCTTCGATTGTGCCTCCTGCACTTTCCAGAACCTCTAGACTTCTTTTCCCTTTGCATGGATCACTAAAAACAAACTCGTTCTTGACAAACTGGAACTCTAGTAATCTCTCTTGATCTTCAGAACTCTGAAGGTTATTTGCAAAAGAAGTTTTTTTGTTTAATCTTTTAGACTTTTTGTATTTTAATCTTGTGGTTGAATTCGAAATTATTAAATTGTTGTTTGATTTTTTACAGGATATTCACTTGAATGAAAAGAGACTCAACACACATTTTGGATGAAATACTACTTGGGTATATACGATATGAAGTATTTGAGGTTGTATAGGACTGTAAAAAATCATAACTAGTGGGTTTGAATCACTAGGTATAAGCTTCATTCCAGAAACACTCATAAATTGAAAGAATCGACATATGTATAAATACACCCATGGGAAGAGAATAAAAAAACGTTTGGGGTGTGTGAATCCCACGAACGAATAAATGATATATTTGACTTTTAATGTTAGAAATTGGATCAACTTGTGAATGAACAGTGTTCCACTTGATTCTTCACACATATACACGTTTCATATTGAATAAGTGAAAATTTAGTTTTTGCATTATAACTTTGAAGTAGTTCATGAATTTGATATCATGTTTTCAATAATGAACTATAAAGGCAACCATCTAACTAAACTTATTTAATTTGAGTTTGTTTGTTTATTTTGTTTGTGTGTTTTCGTTATTTTCTTTTCATTTTCTTGTGTGTTTGCTCTAGCAAAGTATTAAGTTTGAGGGTGTTTGATAAGTTTGTTTCACTCATCATATTAAAGCTACTTAATCTTGATATTACGTTTGATTCTTAAATTTTTAAAACGTTTTGATTTGTGTTTTCGTATTATTTTATAGGTTAGGTGAATTGGTGTGAATAATGTGAAATTTGGAGAAAATAGTGATGTTGGCATGAATC
Organism: Fraxinus americana; assembly: GCA_035079005.1. Classification (NCBI taxonomy): domain Eukaryota; kingdom Viridiplantae; phylum Streptophyta; class Magnoliopsida; order Lamiales; family Oleaceae; genus Fraxinus; species Fraxinus americana. The sequence continues at coordinate 13,820,804 of CM068724.1, forward strand.
AAGGAGAAGTTTATGTTGATTTGGTAAAACTTGATTATTGGAGGCTAAATTGAAATAAATAAGTAAATAACAACGAAAAATTGTGAAATCCAAAATTTGAGAACTTAATTTCAACTTTTCAATAGTTGATTCGGATCACAAAATGGTAATTGAAAATTGCTAGAAGTCATCCGGATACAATTAAAAGTCAAAAAAGAGTAAAATATGATCAAAATACTTTCACAAAATAATTCTCAACCGTACAAGTATGTTACAGATTTTTAATCGGAGATTAAGACCCATTTTCGGCATTGTAAATATTCGAATTGGAGAAAGTTATAGAAGGTAAAGCTGTAACCTTTTGAGTTATCTTTCCAACGCATTTTTAATCATCTCAGTCGGAAGTTGAGAGAAAAAAGATGATAAAAATACGAAAAGATGCGCAGTGCAGATTTTTCACCCGAAAGTGGACGTCGCAGTGCTACTATTGTTGAATTTCAACAACATCGCGGCACTGAAAAAGGGTTTTGAATATTTTGATCTCTTTTCAAATCCCAATCCAACCATAACTCTACCAAGATTTCATGATAATATAAATACAACCCTAAATACCACTTTTCAAGGAGAATTCATTTAGTCAAAAACAACAATTCGATGGTACAAGATTCAAGAAATCAAGGAGGTAAAGGCAACTTGGCAAAGAATATTGATTCAACCATCCAAAAAATAGTTTTATATTTCTTCTCTTCATGTTATTCTTTATGAATTATATAGATTCCATGTCTCATATCATTCTTCTAGGGTTAAATAAATCAAAACTTAAGGATGTGATTTTATTTTATTTTAGTTATTCCTATGAAATTTTCCTCTCCGTTTATTTGTGTTATTGATTTAATGATTTCATTTAATTGCCCACTAACTGAATGGTGAGATACTAGTCAATTCCAACACTCGAGACAGTGGAATTTAGGCACGATTACAACAATAACACAAACTAGATTTTATGAGTTTCAAGAGAAAGTGTAGAATCTATGAAACGTGTTCCATCTAAGAACCACAATCTTGATAAATCTTGATTTTAATTCAGGATAAAGATATTAAAATTAATTTATAGGATTAATTTTTACCCGACACTCGAGAGGAGGGTAGAGTCACATCAGGGTTCTTGCTTATAAACATAAAAAATTGATTAAAAATAACTAGGTTGTTGAAAATCATAATTGGTAGTCAGGTAAAATCATACCCTAGGCTCTTCTATATTGATTAATTCATATAACTTGCATTTATTTATTGAATTTGTCATAATCATCCCTAGTTTAGATAAAACATTGATTCAAAAATCCATTCGTCTAAATAAAATAGAGACTACACAATTATAGTATTTAGTATAAAATTAAATTACCAGCCATGTGGGTTCAAAACTCTAACTCCATTCATAGGTTACAAAACTTGACAATGTACACTTTCTGTATAGTTTACGTTGTATAAAAGTGTGTGGAAAGGGGAATCGATTGAAAGCACTTTTGGTTTTGTATTGAAGTGAACCTAGCTGGAAACTGATAAAAGGATAAATTATTATCCTTGGATACCTGGACTATTACATGGATCGTGATAACAATCGAAAGATAATTCGTAATTTAGAGATAAGGTTTGAGTTGTAATCTGGATTTTGTAATTGTAATCTTATCGTTCATTTTTTCAACTATAAATACATGTACTCTATATGAATGAAACACAATACATTTGAATTCTCCAACATTGTATCAGAGCGCGTCAAAACTCCCACGAGTTTCATAATAAAAAAATTTATGCACTTCCACTCTACTTCACCAATTTAAGTTCATCATCTTCTCACCTTCTTCTTCTTCTATGGCCACAAAACCACCGCTAGTGATACAAACACCATACAAAGTTTCAAACCGCTGCCTCCCTTCCTGACACTATGTGCCAGACCTCAGATGCCATTGATTATTGATTTTCCACTCATGTGTGTCGTCTGAAGAAAGCTATTTATGATTTGAAACAAAACCTCGTGCCTGATACAATGAACTTAAAAGCTTTTTCTTATCTTAAGACTTTACAAACTCACGATGACTTCTCTCGCTCTCCCTATTCTTTAGCCCCTATTTTGTTGAGATAAAAATCACATTTTTAATGGATTTAGATAAAAATTAAAAATAAAAAAAAATGAAACGTATGATTAAAACTTGATAAAAGTTATGGGTCCCTTGAAATATGTTGTTGAAAATGAATTTAAGAAAAAAATGATTTTTTGAAAATGGGGACAAAACTGGGGCTTACCCACTGCATAACTATCTACTTCCTAGTGCATGTTGATGACCTTTTTATTACCAACAATGGTAATGGTGATGTCTCTAGCTTCATTGATGTAGCGCCCCGAGTTCTGTTAACCCGAATTGTCACGTCATCGTCTCTTGCCCTAATTTTGTCAATCAATTTTGCGGAAATAGCCTAATTTTAAAATCACATTTGTAATTGAAAACTACGTCGGCAATTAAAATACATTGGATAATTGTTCAAAATCTAAATATCATGTTTTTGAATAGCGGAAACGAAAAACACGTTAACAATGTTTCAATACATAAATTCGAAAATTTAATAATTTCGATAATCAAATTTTTATGCCACCACTGCCGGATCAATCACGATCGCCTCCGAAGTCTGCAAATATTGTTAAAAATAGCAGAATGGGTATTTCGAAGAAATACTTAGTAGACTCGTCGCCGATAATTAATTTACAGAATAATTGAAAACACACTCATGCAATATACAACGTGATATCATCTTTGGTTCATTTTCTTGAAAATCATAGGCTCTTTAAAATACAGGCTATGGGTAGTCTTTCTTTCTTGTGCGGATGAAGCACATAAGTTATGCATAACATTCTCTTCTTATCTCATAAGAGATTCTTTCTTTCTTTCTTTCTCATGCAATTAAGCATATAAGTTATGGCAAGCATAACAATATCATATATATCGCATATGACACATTCTCATCCTATGCATAAAGCATATAAATCACGTGATTCACATAAAGCATGCAATTATAATTTAAACTAATTAATGGTGGCGAGTCTACCTCAAATATTTCGAGTTGCGTGAAAAGTGGAGCGGGAAAATAACTTCAAGCTCCTAATTGCTCGTACGTATCGTCTAGCCAAAATAGAAAATAAGTTTGAATTAGTATTTCGAACTTTAAAGTTTTAAAGTGTTGAAATTAAGTTTAAGGGTTTAATTAAAAATTATTGGAATTGAAATAAATGACTTAAAATGATAAAGTAAATTTAGGGGCTAAATTGAAAATTTATTAAATCTGAAAATAAAACTTTAAGGGCTAAAATAATAACTTTCATAAGTTTAGGGAGTAAACTGTATTATAATAAAACTGAAAATAAAAGTTAAAAACTGAAATAATAACTTTTATAAGTTTAAGGACTAAGCTGTAAATATACTAAAGCTGAATATAAAACTTAAATGACTGAAATAATAACTTATATAAACTATGGACTAAACTGTAAATATAATAAAGCTGAAAATAAAACTTAAAAGCTGGATTAATAACTTTTATAAACTAGGGGCTAACTTGAATAACTTTTAAACTGAAATTAAGAAAGTTAAAAGTTAGAATCAAAGTATTTAAAACTTAGGGACTAAAATAATATAACTTAAAACTTGGGGCTTAAATTGTCAATTGAAATAAATATATATATAATCTAATCTAACTAATTTAAAACCAAAACAAAACATTTAAAACAAATTAAAAATAAACACCCCTCTCTCTCGTCCAGAGAGAGAGAAGTCGACGGGGGAAGGGGGCTTCGTCCCCTTCCTCGAGATCTCGCCACCACCGGCCGGCGGTGGTGGCGCCAAACATAGAGGCAGGTGGGGGGGGTTTATTTGGGTGTTTTGGGCGCGAAAAATGGAGGTTTTGGACTCGAGGCTAGCGGGTTCGATTGAGGTAAGTATTGTGTTTTCTTCTTTTATTTTTCTTGGTTTAAGGGATGGTGGAGTTGGCTATGGTGTTGGGTTTGGTGGTGATGTTGGTCTCGGGTTTGGGCGTGTTCTCGGTTGGGCTCGACTTTTGGTGTTTGAAGTCTCGGGTTTGGGCGATTTGATGGTGGCTGTTGGTTCTGTTCGGAGTTGGTTTGGGGTGCTCTGGGCATTGATTTTGGTCTCGGTTTTGGTGGTTTTGCTGGTGGTTCGTGGGTTGGCTTGATGGGTTGTGTTCTCGGTTTGGTGGTGTGCTTGCAGCTGGGGTTGGGTGAAATGCTTGCACTGGGTTTGGTTGGTGTTGAGACTTGCAGGTTGCAGTTTTGGTGTTGTTACTTGGGGGTGGAAATGGTGACTGGATGGTGGTCATTGAGTGGCTAATGGTTAAACTGGAGGGCTGTAGTGTTGATGGTGAAGGTGGTTGGAGGCTACGGTTCTGGACAGTGGAGGTTGGTCTCGTGAGTGAAGTGTTGTGGTGTTTGTGCTGTAGAATTTGTGGAATCAACAAGTTGTTGATGCTAGAAATTGTCATTCTAGCATCATCAAGAGTTTCCAGATTTAGAAGGATTGATGTTGATGCTAAAAATTCGATTTTAGCATCAACATGAGATTCTACAGTGGCTGAAATAGAGGAAGATGAAATTTTCTTACCAACTTCCTTGGCTGCGTGAAATGTTGTAAAGGAGGAGAGAAATGGATGAGGTGATGGTGAATAAAATAGGAAATGTTAGGGCACAAATCCCTATGTGCCACTTGGGCCAATTGGGTTGTAAGGAATCCTAAATGGATTGGGCCTAAACATCAATGTTTGGGCCGACATAATTGGACTTAATTGTAATGGACTAAAATAAATTGGGCTAAAAGAATTAAAATTCAAGGTGTTGGACTTATATAATTGGGCTTAAACATTGGGCTTATGTAATTGGACTTGAAATAAATAAAAATTGAATTTAAATAAAATAAATCGAAATTGATAATAAAATTATTATTCGAGATTGGATTCAATCGAATAGATTTGAATTCGTTTTTATAACGGCTAGACGAACGCGTTTCTCTAGAAATTAGGGTTACGTTTTAGCGACACGTTTTTCGAGAAAATTTATATAATTTAAAAGTTCGCGGTCGCTACAATTGATGCCATATCTTTGTATTTTTATGTCCAATAGTATTTATCTTACTCTCCACGATGGGTCTCCATCCATCGATGCCGCTCTCTATCATCAAGATCTCTCTCTCCCTCTTACTCGCCCTGACATGTCCTTTGCTATTAACAAACTCTCTCAGCTTATGCTTTTGTCCCTCTAAAGTTCATAGATTGTAGTCAAGCGTTTTCCTTTGCTACCTCAAACACATTATCCATCAAGGTCTCCTCTTTCGAAAAGACTTCACTCTATGCCTAATAGTATTCACTGTGTTGATTGTGGAAACCCTGATGATCGTAGCTCCACTTCAGCATACATAGTCTCTCTTGGTAGCACTCCCATCTATTGGTGTTTTAATAAACAGAAAACTTTAGATCGATCATTTACTGAGGCCGAGTACCATACTTTAGCTTCATGCTCATCTTGAGATCCTTTAGATTAAACATTTACTCCAAGAACTTAGGGTGCAGCTACCCCCCAACGGCCTACCATTTTCTTTAACATTAGGGCTACTTATTTATATGTTAATGAGGATGTTGGATCATAGAATATTCATCTTGACAAGAAATTATCTTTATCTACATTATAAAATATCTATCATGAGTACTAAGGGCTATAGCTCAGTTGGCAGAGCACCTCGTTTACACGTGCTACAATGTTTTTTTAGGGGGATTGCCATTGATACCACTTTGTTCAAAATCATTTTACAAATGGTTCCTTTTTTATCACCTAAATATCTTCTAGTGATCTACTAAATTTCGTTACCTGCTGCTCAAGACTGGAATGAATGGGAGCTCAATCTCGCGGAGGCCTGCTTAGAATAAATCACTATCCTTGGCTGAAGATTCTGTAAGTGTTATGCCATATACCCAATCGATTTAGGTTATAAACACTTTTCATATGTTTAATGCATTTAACTATGGCAAGATCTATTATTTATTTATATTGCTTTTCTATTGAAATTATATTAAATAATAGAATCCGTAGATTTAAGTCTTTTCAATTTGTTAATCACAAGGAGTTGTGATTGTGAGATACAAATTGCAATATGACTGAATCTTAAATTATCCATGGTTGAAGTGAAAAGAGACACGGATATCGTTATTACGAATAGACCATCGCGTGTGGCATTCTTGTGAAGTAAGTAGCTGATCTCACAAACTAAAGTGTGGTGACACTTGAATGAATACGTGGATGTTTTGTTATAGAACAAAACATTGGAGACCCGCTAGGAGATTCCACTCAGATAACTATCTGAGTGTTAGTGGTTAATCTCTAACGTTTAGTAGTGAAATTGGTCCTTTGACTTGAGGTCATCATAGTACCTTATATAAGGACAGTCATACTTTGGTGGTGTTGGATGTTACTCTGTCAAGGGTCGCTAATACAGCATCGTTCGGGTATGTCAAGAATCATATGAAGGTTGTGAATGATCAATAGAGAATTCGTTACTCTTAGATAGTAAGAGAATATGATCTACATTTTATCCAGTTAAGTTGATTATGAAATCCTTGGCCAAGGTGAACTCATAAGTCGAAAAGAAGTTTTCGATTACATTGACTAAACAGTAGGATAAAAGATATGATCGATAATTGAGATTGACACATATCCATATCTCATAATTGATTGGATCATATTCACGAAAGGATTATAATTTCACGATAAACAAGCAAGTTTTGGTTTGTCACATCACGTGACATTTCCCATCACATGTATTGTCTTGACACATTGCTAGATTTCAATCTGGGACGACGAATCTGAATGAGTGATAAATTAAAATGGTGTTTTAATTTATCGATGTTTTGATTAGATCAAAATAATAATTTACGACGTTAGATATCGTGATCGGGAACCTAATGGGTCACACACAAAAGAGAACCAGAAGAATGAGATTCACCAATTAATTAATTAACAAGTGTTGGGTAATTAATTAATTGGATTTCTTATTAGTATGCCCAAATTAATTAATTGAATTAATTAATTCATGGACTGGGTTTAATTAATTTGATTAATAAAATATCGGACCGAGTTTAGTTTCAAGAGGGGCCAAGCCCACTTGAGCTTATATTAATATGATATTAGGGTTTGAAAACTGTAAAAAATTTTATTATTCTTGCTAGTACAAGAAAAGAAACACTAGCCATCATTCTTGTTCTCTGTGTGGATCACCATTGGAGGCTACACAATTGGACAGCTTGGATTGCAGATCGTGATCATTGGAGTTCGTGAATCAGCAAAGGGTTTTGCAGAATTCATCAAAGGTATAATTATAATCACAGTTTCTATCTAAACACATTGCAGATCCTTGGTGGGAATTAAAAATTGTTTTATTTCCGCTGTGCATGATTAAGTAAATTCCCAACAGTGGTATCAGAGCCTACTTTGTATTTATTAGAAACTGTTTTATATCTTGAATAATCAAAAGTTGATTAGTTATGTGTTTTTCTTGAATCTAGCAATTTAGAAAATTATTTTTCATCTTCAAAATTTGTTTTAGAAAAAGAAAATAATTTTGGGTCAAAATTTTGGATCTGAAAACTTGGCACCACCGGCCATGGCGGGAGGGGCACCGCTGGGACATGGCAACCCGAGCAGCGCGCCACCACGACCCGGGGCGCAGCAGCCACCGTTGCCGCTGCGGAAAATCTACAGTGCGCTGCTGCGGTACCGGTGGTGCGGCGCACCACCATTGTTCCCGTCGGCGACGGGTGATTGAATAAATAAATAAATAAATAAATTTAGGGTTTTCACTGTTCAGACGGGTTGAGGGATTTGGAGGCGGGGGCCTCTGATGCAATTTCTGAAATTGTAGGCCCCGCCTGCAATTAATATTCAGGGGCCAGTTTTACAATTTTAGATGGAAGGTCTGTCATGTAATTTGATTAATTGGAGGCTATGTTTGTAATTTCAAACTTGGGTCAATCTGCAATTTTCAAAAATTGAGTTTTTGAATTTAAATTTTAAAATGATTTGAAATTTGATTTTCAAACGATTTGACGTTAAAAATTTAATTTTGACCTAAATTTAAATTTTATTTAAAATTGACGACTTTTATATTTTCGTTAAAAATTGGTTTTAACTTAAATAATAAACTTGGCCCTAAATTGATTTTTTATTTTATTTAGGAGTTTTATCCTAAATTAAAATATTAATTCAATTGTAATTAGAGTTGGACTCTAATTTGATTTTTAATTAAAATTTGATTTTAATTAAATTATCCCGCCCTAATATTTTAATGAATTAGAGTTAGACTCTATTTTGGTATTTAATTAAAATTTGATTTTAATTAAATTGTTTCGCCCTAAAATAATGGAATTAGAGTTAGACTCTAATTTAATGTTTAATTAAAATTTTGATTTTAATTAAATTGATCCGCTAATTAATTTAATTGATTAATTTGATTAATTAATTATTTTCGATCCATTTGATTAAATGTTTTAAACAATCATTATTGCTAGATTCTTGAAACATATATGCATATAGTATTAGATATTATATAGGATTGCATTTATATGATAAATGCTTAATTAGTGGATGATTATGGACTCGACCATGTGGATGTGTTGAATGGTTAATTTTATTCTTGTTGTTTTATGGGCCTGTGAGCTCTAAATGTTTTTGGGATCTGCGAGTCCGTTATTATTATTATTATTATTATTATTATTATTATTATTATTATTATTATTTTGGGCATCCGCGTCCAATGTTATTCAGGCCTGCATGCCAATTAGTATATGATACAGGTTGTGACTGGACTGATTGAAGATGCAAGAGAGAGGAAGAAACCATGGAGATGGTGCATTGATATTAATTCAATGCAATACCCCCTAGAAATTGACCAACTAGTCTTCCTTTTTGGCTCGGGTAGACTAGATAGAATTTGTCCATAATCATCCACTCTTATATGTATATTTATTTGCATGCTTGATGTTTAATTAAATATGTACATATATATACATGATTGAATTGATGAGACCTTTGCATAATAAACCCCTCACTGAAATATTGAGTTAGAATTTTTTTTGTTTGCCTTCCATCATTATAGTGAAAAACGAGAGTCCTAAATCGATTTCAACTTGTTGAGTACACTCAAGGTTGATCCATTAGGGATATGTTTGACACTATTAAATATTTGATATTTTTGAATGATGGGTTTAGTTATTTATCTTTCGTTGAGTACACTCAAGAAAATAAATTTTAGAGGTGTATTAAACTAACACATAAGATGTGTGAAGACAAAGAGTTGTCAGCTTAATGATCTGGGAGTTGTATAGATATACAATTGATAATAATATCTACCCAAATATTTTATTAAAACTTGTTGAGTACACTCAAGGTCTTAACATAATAGATGGGATTCCAGCCCACTAGGAATCGAGTTTGGATTCTATTAATTTATGTATGAGGATCATAAATTTATTTTAAAAAGTGGGAGCATATTTAATTTAATTAAAGTCCATATTAAATTTATGCAATGCATTTTAATACATATTGATTCTTTATTTTTCGTCCTTTACAGTTTTTGAATCATGAGTAACCATATGAATTTGAGAGACATACTGGATGCCAACAAACCGACCGGGCCGAATTTTCTCGATTGGCACCGCAATTTGAGAATTGTTCTCAAGCATCAGAAAATTGGTTATGTCCTGGAGCAGCCCCTTCCTGAGGTGCCTACTGATGACTCAACTGTGGAAGAGGTGGCTGCTTACAATAAACACGGTGATAACGATAACACTGCATCATGTGTGATGCTTGCAGCTATGTCACCTGAGTTGCAAAAGCAACATGATGGTATGGATGCTTACACTATGATTTTTCATCTCAAGGAGTTGTATGATGATCAGTCACGTGTGGAAAGATATGAGACTTCCAAGCAACTGTATCGGTGCAAAATGGGAGAAGGATCTTCAATCAGTGCTCATGTACTAAAGATGATTGGCAATATATAGAAGTTGGCTCAATTGGGTTCAATAATGGACCATGAACTAAGTGTTGACTTGGTTCTTCAATCTCTGCCAGATAGTTATTCACAATTCATCATGAATTTCAATATGAATAAAATCGAATGCACACTCCCTGAGTTGCTAAACATGCTTAAGACTGTGGAACCCAATGTCAAAGTTAGTAGCGGGCATGTCTTAGCCATTCAATCCTCCAAGGGCACTAAAAGGAAGATTAAAGGAAGTTTTAAGAAAACATCCAAAAAGGCTAAGAACAATTTCAAAACAGCTAAAGCAAATAATGACAATACCAAATCTGATGATCCGTGCTATCACTGTGGAGTGAAAGGTCATTGGAAAAGGAACTACAAGGCTTACCTCGCAGGCTTGAAGGGAAAGAAGTCTTCTAAAGCTTCATCTTCAGGTATACTTGTTATCGAGGTTAATATGTCTACTTCATTAGCTTCTTGGGTATTAAATATCGGATGTGGATCTCATATTTGTATAAATATGCAGGGACTAAAGAAAAGTAGACCACTACAGAAAAGAGAAGTTGACCTACGCGTGGGGAATGGAGCAAGAGTTGCTGCATTAGCTGTAGGAACATACTTTTTACCATTGCCTTCGGGCTTAGTATTAGAATTAGAGAATTGCTATTTTGTTCCCACCATTACTAAAAACATTATTTCTATTTCATATTTGGACATGAGTGGTTTTTCAATTAATGTTAAGAACAATCGTTGTTCCCTTTATCGAGATGAGATCTTTTATGGTGGTCGTGTTTTACAAAATGGCATTTATATTCTTGATACTGAGTCGTCTATCATGAGTATAGAAAATAAAAGGCATAAGAATGATAGTCTAAATAATACCTATCTTTGGCATTGCAGACTTGATCATATAAATGAGAAATGCATATCCAAGTTACATAGAGATGTATACCTGGGATCAAAAGATTTTGAATCATTTGACAAATGCGAATCATGCCTATTAGGCAAGATGACCAAATTTCCTTTTACTGGAAAGGGAGAAAGAGCTGCACATTTATTGGGCCTAATACATACTAATGTATGTGGACCCATGTCAATCACTGCTAGAGGTGGTTTATCTTACTTCATCACATTTACTGATGATCATTCTAGATATGGTTATATTTATTTGATGAAGTTCAAGCATGAAACACTAAAAAAGTTCAAGGAATTTAGACTTGAAGTAGAGAAACAAACAGGTAAAAGTATTCTTACACTGAGATCAGATCGAGGTGGAGAATATTTGAAAGGAGAATTTTTAGATTATATGAAAGAGAATGGGATTCTCTCGCAATGGATTCAGCCATATACACCGCAACATAATGGTGTATCTGAACGGAGGAATCGCACTTTATTAGATATGGTGCGATCAATGATGAGCCATGCAAACCTCCCAAAATCGTTTTGGAGTCATGCACTAGTTGCTGCGTGCTACACACTAAATCGTGTCCCATCTAAATCGGTTGACAAAACTCCATACGAGTTATGGAAGGGTAAAAGGCCCAACTTATCTCATATAAAAGTTTGGGAATGTGACGCTTATGTGAAGCGTACTGAATCGGATAAGCTTGAGACTAAATCCGATAAATGTGTATTTGTGGGATATCCAAAAGAGACTATTGGATATCAATTCTATAATCACATTGAGAAAAAGGTGTTAATCTCAACACATGCCATATTCCTAGAGAAAGAGTTAATTCTAGGAGAGGGCAGTGGGAGCAAATTAGAACTTGAAGAAGTTCGTGAATCCACAAATATTGTTGACCAATTAGATGAACTTGAGTCTGATCCCACACCTGTTGAAGGACAAACTCTTGATCAGGACATAGAAACCCTTGAGGACACTCCATCTAAGCGTAAGTCAAGTAGGACCATTCGACCTCCTAAGAGGTACGAATTCACGATTACTAATCAAGTATTATTAATCGAGGATGATGAACCTACTAATTATGCAGAAACAAAGTCAAATGTTGACTCAAAGAGATGGTAGGAGGCCATGGAATCCGAAATGAACTCAATGTATGAAAACAAGGTATGGATCTTGGTTGGCCCACCTGATGGGATAAAACACATAGGTTGTAAATGGGTTTACAAGAAAAAGGTTGACGCTGATGGAAACATCCATACATACAAAGTAAGGCTAGTAGCAAAAGGCTATAAACAAAGGCAATGTGTTGACTTTGATGAAACATTTTCTCCTATAGCCATGTTAAAGTCCATTCGGATTTTGCTTGCAATAGCTGCATATCATGATTATGAAATATGGTAAATGGATGTCAAAACTGCTTTCCTTAACGGAAACTTGCAAGAGGAAGTGTACATGACACAACCTGAAGGTTTTGAATCCAAAGAAGCCAACAAGGTATGCAAGCTCGATCGATCCATTTATGGATTAAAGCAAGCCTCTAGGAGCTGGAATCTTCGTTTTGATGAGACAATCAAAAGGTTTGATTTTATCAAAAATGAAGATGAACCGTGTGTTTACAAGAAGACAAGTGGGAGCGCTGTCGTATTCCTGATTTTATATGTAGATGACATATTATTAATGGGAAACGACATCCCAATGCTTCAATCAGTAAAATTGTGGTTGTCAAAGAATTTCTCCATGAAAGACATGGGAGAAGCAGCTTATATCTTAGGAATTAAGATCTATAGAGATAGATCTAAAAGATTGTTTAGCTTATCCCAGTCTTTGTACATAGATAAAATCTTGAGAAGATTTAACATTGAAGAATCCAAAAGAGGATTATGTCCCATGTCACATGGGATCCATCTCTCAAAAGACATGTGTCCTAAAACACATGATGAGAGGAATCGCATGGATAAGATTCCTTATGCATCAGCAATAGGATCTATCATGTATGCGATGCTATGTACGAGACCAGATTCATATGCTCTAAGTGTTACGAGCAGGTTTCAAGCAAACCCTGGTGAGAAACATTGGATAGCAGTTAAGAACATTCTCAAGTACTTAAGAAGGACCAAAGATATGTTCTTAATATATGGAAGAAATGAATTGAGAATTCATGGATATACTGATGCTAGCTTCCAAATTGATAAGGATGATAGCAAGTCTCAATCTGGATATGTGTTCACTCTCAGCAATGGAGCGGTTAGTTGGAAGAGTTCCAAACAAGAGACTACTACTGATTCAACAACAGAAGCCGAGTATATTGCTGCTTCTGAAGCAGCAAAGGAAGCTGTCTGGATCAAGAAGTTCATTAGTGAACTTGGAGTTGTTCCTAGCAGTGTTGATCATATACTTCTGTACTGTGATAACAATGGAGCCATCGCGCAAGCGAAGGAACCAATGTCTCATCAACGGTCCAAACATGTCCTGAGGCGGTACCATCTCATTAGGGAGATTGTACAAAGAAATGACGTAAAGATAGAGCGAGTTCCCACAGATGATAATATTGTAGATCCATTGACAAAGCCGTTGTCGCAGTATAAACATGATCGTCATATAGACTCTTATGGTATTAGATACATAAGTGATTGGATCTAGTGCAAGTGGGAGTTTGTAAGTGTTATACCCTAAACCCAATCGATTTAGGTTATAAACACTTTTCATATGTTTAATGCATTTAATTATGACAAGATCTATTATTTATTTATATTGCTTTTCTATTGAAATTACATTAAATAATAGAATCCGTAGATTTAAGTCTTTTCAATTTGTTAATTACAATGAGTTGTGATTGTGAGAATACAAATTGCAATATGACTGAATCTTAAATTATCCATGGTCGAAGTGATAACAAGATACGGATATCGTTATTACGGATAGACCATCGCGTGTGGCATTCTTACTGTGAAGTAAGAAGCTGATCTCACAAGTTAAAGTGTGGTGATACTTGAATAAATACGTGGATGTTTTGTTATAGAACAAAACATTGGAGACCCGCTGGGAGATTCCACATGGATAACTATCTGAGTGTTAGTGGTTAATCTCTAACGTCCAGTAGTGAAATTGATCCTTGATAAGTATAGTTTTTATACTTATTTGAAGCTCTAAATTATGATATTTTATTGTCTTTTGAATAAAATTCTACCTAATTTATGTATTGTACGTTTAATAGGTAAAACTTTATGTTTAATGAAGATAAGAAGAAAAGAATGCAAGATAGTGGGAAAAAAATGGCAAAATCCAAATATCGAGGACTTGGAAGCAAGCGTAAATTTAATTGGACATTGAAATTAATTGGACATCAATTTGGGCTTCTAAAAATTGGAATACAAAATGCGGAAGTTGCTGGATAATTGGGCCTGAAATTGTTATTGGGCCGGCTGACCAAGGAGGGCTGCGAAGTGGGCTGAAAATATATATATATATATATATATATATATATATATATATATATATATATATATATATATATATATATATATATAGGGCAGCAGCAGGGAGGAAGCAAAGGTGAAGCCGGCTGAAAACAATTGGAAAGAAAATAGCACATGCCGGCGGTTTGGGGGACAAAACAAAAGGGATTGCCTTGCTGAATCTGCTAAATTACATATATATACACATATACAAGGGAGCCATTTTGCAGAGAAGAGAGACAGGAGAAAAGCCGGCCAATCTGAAAGTATATATTTAATTTAAGCTCTACTGCTATTCTCCATAAATTTGCCAATATACAAAGACGTGATGCCGGCGAATTGGGAGACAAAACTTTGGGACTAAATTCATATATAGGTTTACACACTGCCGGCAGCTTTGGGAGGTAAGATAGTGGGCTGAAAATCTGGACGTACACACGTATACACGCACCGACAGAAAGAAAATTGAGAGAATTGGTGGCTGCATGTTCTACCATTTATACGCCGGCAGCTTGCTAATAAAAAGGCAGATTTAGGGGCTAATTAAAGGCAGATTTGGGGCTGAAATTAATTGAGAAATAGCGGGCGTTTGTTGCTGAAAATTTGAAGAAGGATTGGCAATTACGTTCCGTCATATAGGTAATGTCGTTCAACTTCTATGTGTTTAATTTCGACGATATGCTAGGCTAAATTCGTTTGTATTGGATGGATGGTGAAACTATTTAATTTTTAGTTTTTAATTCGAGACCACGTGTTTTTAGTTTAATTCTTGCCTTGTGATTTCATAAATATGCATGAATGTATTGTTTTAATGTTTGCGCACCATTAGGACAATTAGTTGTTTATTCATAGTGTTGGAAAACTCACAATAGGTAGAACACTGTTTATGGAACACACGGACAATATATATTAGGGATAATATTTATGGCGTGTGCAGTTATGTTTGATAATCCTAAACGTCAATGCATGCTTGTCATATGAATTCGGACTAGGAATAGGATCCTCTCGTGCTAATCATAGGTTTATTATATCTTGGAAAAGAATAGTAAATAAAAGTGGAATTATCGATCGTCACGATTGCATGAATTGAATTAATTATCACTGGTTGAGAATTGAAACTAAGAATTGATTAGTGGAATCGGAAATCCAATACACTCCCCCTCATTTGATTTAAATTCATTTTTTTATTGTTTTCATAGTTATAGAACGTAGTTAAATTCAAACCAACTATCTTTTGTTACACTTGCGAATTTAAATATATCGAATACATTAAAATTGAGCCTTATTCCATGTGGGACGATAACTCACTCATCACAATTATTACTTGTACAACGAACTCGTACGCTTGCGAGTAACAAGTTTTTGGCGCCGTTGCGAATAACGGTGTTAATTTTAAGTATTTGATATTTTAGATTCGTTTTAATTTTAATTTTAATTTTTTTTTAGGCTGTTATTACACTCCTGAGTTCTCTTGTGTCTTGATTTTGTCAGGTAAAATTGGTATATGCAAAATCTTGACGAGCCAAATCTCTTTCCATTAAATCACGAAATCGAACAGACATTCAGAAATCGCAGGAGAGTGCAACGTCAAGCAAGGAGAATGGCCGCAAATCAGAATCAACCACAAAATCAGGTTCATCTTCAAGGGCAAATACCACAGCCAAATCAACAGAGAGCTATCCCGAATGAAGCTTCTATTTTAGTTGGGGATTATGTAAACCCAATTCCCGCACCAGTGCAACCTGCCGTGGTATACCCTCCCTTTGGACAACCTAACTTCCACCTTAGACCGGATGTCATAAATCTGTTCCAAAATCACCAAGAAATCAGGTTTTTTGGAAAAGCCACGGAGAACCCTCATGAACATATTTCGATTTTTCTCATGTTATGTGAGGTGATCAGTTACGAAGGGGTATCAGCAGACGCTTTTCGAATGCGGTTATTTCCTCATACTTTGAAGGATGTTGCTAGAGAATGGTTTCTTCGTTTACCACCAGGGAGCATACAATCATGAGCTGATATGGTTCAAAAATTCACGATGAAATTCTTCCCACCATCTCGAGTCCATCAAATCAAAAATGAAGTCCACACTTTCAAGCAGAAAGATTTAGAGAGCTACCCTGAGGCATGGGAGAGGTTCAAGAATTTGTTCAGAAAATGCCCTAGTCTTGATATTCCTAAGCAAGCTCAGCAGTATCTATTCTACTACGGTTTACAACAAGAATTCAGGAATATGGTAGATGCCTCAGCGGGAGGATCAGTGATGAAACTTGACGTTGATGAAGCTTATGATTTATATGAGAAAATAGCCGAAAATCAGTCGATGTGGCCAACCGATAGGGAAGCTCCAAAGAAAATAGCAGGGATACACAACGTGGATGCAATGACAGCGCTGACTGCACAAATGGAAGTTCTTACAATGAAAATGGACAATCTATCCCAGTCAGTTAACATGGTACACCAATCACCGCTGCGAAGGTTGTGGAACAGATCATACTACTTCAAATTGCCCTTTGGCTTCTACACATGCTAGTCAGCCGGCGGAGGTGAGCTACGCGCAGAACTTTCAGAGACATCAAAATAATCCATACTCCAGCACTTATAATCCGAGCTGGAGAAACCATCCAAACTTTTCATGGTCTAATAATCAAGAACAAGGACAGGGAGGAAACAATCAAAACATACCACAAGGGTTCCAACAGCAGCAACAACATCAAGTAAGGAAGCCATCATTGGAAGATTTGTTAGCTCAGTACATTACTAAAACCAAGACCAACTTTCAGAATCAACAGGCCTCGATCAAGAACTTGGAACAACATGTGGGACAGATAGCAGTTGCACTATCAGGTAGAGCTCAAGGAACTTTACCCAGCAATACAGAGACAAATCCTAAGGAGCAAGTCCAAGCAATCACTACACGTAGCGGGGTCCAGCTACCAGAAATACATGTAAAGCGACCACCACCAGTCATAGAAGAGGTATCTACGTCGATCGAGAAGCAAGTGGGGAAGTCAGATAAGGTTACAGAGGAAAATCAAGTTGAGTCATCAGATAATCCACGAGTGAGGGCGGCCGCTCCTGTCAAAGCATATATACCTCCGATCCCGTTTCCACAGAGACTGCAAAAACACAAGCTCGACAAGAAATACCAGAAATTTTTGGATGTGCTCAAAAAGCTACACATTAATATACCGTTCGCTGAAACTTTAGCTCAGATGCCCAGTTACGCTAAGTTCATGAAAGACATTCTATCAAATAAGAGGAAGTTGGAGGACAATGAGACGGTCGTGCTTAATGAGGAGTGTATCGCAATTATCCAACAGAAGTTACCACCAAAGTTAAAAGATCCAGGGAGTTTTACTATTCCTTGTAACATTGGTAACTTATATATAGATAAAGCATTATGTGACTTAGGAGCTAGTATTAATTTAATGCCTTTATCTCTTTTCAGGAAATTAGGTTTGGGAGAAGCAAAAGCAACTACAGTTTCATTGCAATTGGCTGATAGATCGATCGAGCATCCTAGTGGCATTTGTGAAGACATCTTGGTGAAGGTCGATAAATTCATTTTTCCAACAGACTTTATTATCCTGGATACGGAAGAAGATAAAGACGTCCCGCTCATTCTGGGTCGTCCGTTTTTTGCTACGGGAAGGACTCTAATTGATGTGCAGAAGGGTCAGTTGATATTGAGATTGGATGGTGATGAATTGAAAATCAATGTGTTCAAGGCCTTCAAATTTCAAAACGAACCAGATTCTTGCATGCAGATTGATATAATAAAGGAAGCAGTATCAGAGACATTCAGACTTGATCACCCTCAGGAACCTCTTGAAGCTTGTTTAGTGCATTCTCGGGATTTACCAGCAGAAAATGAGGAGGCAGAAGAATGTGCGCGATATTTGGAAGCCATGCCACCACGTTTCAAGCAACCATATTTGGAACTCCGTAAAGGACCCACAAAACCTTTACCATCTATACAGCAAGCTCCAACACTTAGAACTCAAACAGCTGCCCACTCACCTTCTCTATGCATGCTTAGGGGAAAAGAATTCACTTCTGATAATAATCTCGAATACACTTACAGAAACAGAGGAAGATCAACTGCTGAAAGTACTTCGGGAGCACAAGACAGCAATAGGATGGACTATCTCAGATATAAAAGGGATCAGCCCTTCGCTTTGCATGCATAAAATACTGATGGAAGAGGATTACAAAGCTTCAGTTGAGCATCAACGCAGATTAAACCCTACTATGCAGGAAGTGGTAAGAAAAGAGGTATTGAAACTTCTGGATACAGGGATCATTTACCCCATATCAAATAGCCATTGGGTCAGTCCAGTACAGGTTGTGCCGAAAAAAGGGGGAATCATGGTGGTTCCAAATGAAAACAACGAGCTCATTCCTACGCGTACAGTCACAGGTTGGAGAGTCTGCATTGATTATCGCAAACTCAACAATGCCGCAAGAAAGGATCATTTTCCCCTTCCTTTCATTGATCAGATGCTGGAAAGACTTGCAGGACATGCTTATTATTGCTTTCTTGATGGTTATTCAGGGTACAACCAGATTCCTATAGCGCCAGATGGTCAGGAAAAGACTACATTCACATGCCCTTACGGCACTTTTGCTTACAGGAGGATGCCTTTTGGCCTTTGCAACGCTCCAGCTACTTTTCAGCGCTGTTCGGATATGGTGGGAAATATCATTGAGGTATTTATGGATGATTTCTCAGTCTTTGGAAAGTCATTCAAGGAATGCCTTGAACATTTAGGAAAAGTGTTGCAGCGGTGTGAGGACACCAATCTTGTATTAAATTGGGAAAAATGTCATTTCATGGTTCAGGAAGGGATCGTGTTGGGGCATTTGATATCGGCACGGGGTATTGAAGTAGATAGAGCTAAGATACAGGTCATCGATAAACTACCACCTCCGGTAACAGTGAAGGGAGTTAGAAGTTTCTTGGGTCATGCTGGGTTCTACTGTCGTTTCATCAAAGACTTCTCCAAAATCTCGAAGCCTTTGTGCAATCCATTGGAAAAAGGGGCTCCATTTCATTTTACTGAGGAATGCTTGACGGCTTTAAACACTTTAAAGGAAAAATTAGTCTCTGCTCCAGTATTGACTTCTCCAGATTGGGATTATCCATTTGAGCTTATGTGTGATGCTGGTGATCACGTGGTGGGGGCAGTTTTGGGTCAACGCAAGGAAAAGAGGTCTTATGTCATTCACTACGCCAGTAAGACTTTGAACGAGGCTCAGTTGAACTATGCGACTATAGAGAAAGAGCTTTTAGCAGTGGTATTCGCCGTTGACAAATTTAGGTCATATTTGATTGGGTCAAAAGTGATTGTCTACACGGATCACTCAGCCTTGAAGTATCTAATGAGCAAGAAGGATGCAAAATCGAGACTTATTCGATGGATACTCCTATTGCAAGAGTTTGATTTGGAAATCAGAGATAAAAAGGGGAGTGAAAACGTTGTTGCAGATCATCTATCTCGCCTTGAATCACATGAACCACACCCCACAAAGGAGATAAATGAAGTTTTCCCGGATGAGATGCTTTTTCAGATCATCACTACGCCATGGTATGCTGATTTTGTCAACTATTTGGCCCGCTCCATCATTCCATTGGATTACTCAAGTCATCAGAAGAAGAAATTTTTCAGTGACCTGAAACACTCCTTTTGGGATGATCCGTTTCTTTACAGAAGGGGTCCAGATCAGATTATACGTCATTGTGTGCCGAAAGTCGAGCAGCATCAGATATTGGAATCATGTCACTCTGCACCGTATGGAGGTCACTTCGCAGCAATCAAGACAGCAGCAAAGGTACTACAATCAGGTTTTTATTGGCCTACGTTGTTCAAGGATGCACATTATATGGTGAAAAATTGTGATAAATGCCAAAGGACCGGAAACATCTCACGGAAGAACGAGATGCCCTTAAACAACATTTTGGAGGTTGAGATATTCGACGTGTGGGGCATTGACTTCATGGGACCTTTTCCTACGGTCAACAATACATATTGGTGGCAGTAGATTACGTGTCTAAATGCGTTGAAGCTGTGGCTTTGCCAGCTAACGACGGTCGAGTGGTCACTCAATTTCTGAAGAAGAATATTTTCACGAGGTATGGAACCCCAAGGGCAATTATTAGTGAGGTGGAAAACATTTTTGCAATCGCCAATTTGCATCATTGTTGGCTAAATATGGAGTGAAACATCGTGTGGCAACACCGTATCATCCGCAAACTAGTGGCCAAGTGGAAATCTCCAACAGAGAGTTAAAGAAAATTCTTGAAGCTACAGTCAGTGCATCACGTAAAGATTAGGCTAGAAAATTAGATAATGCACTTTGGGCATATAGAACAGCATTTAAAACTCCGATTGGCATGTCTCCATATAAGTTGGTATTTGGAAAGGCTTGTCATCTACCGGTTGAGCTAGAACATAAGGCATATTGGGCAACACAATTGCTCAATTTCAATCTAAAGGCAACAGGGGAAAAGAGGGTTCTTCAACTTCATGAGCTCGATGAGTTTCGATTGGACTCATATGAGAATGCAAAGATCTATAAAGAAAAGACCAAAAGATGGCATGATAGGCATATACGGGAAAAGGAGTTCGTAGTTGGTCAGCAAGTGTTGATGTTCAATTCACGCCGCAAGCTTTTCCCAGGAAAGCTAAAGTCTAGGTGGTAGGGTCCATTCACGGTGGTAGCTGTGTTTCCGTATGGTGCTGTGAAAGTGGAGTCTCAGGATCAACATAGGAGGTTCAAAGTAAATGGACAACGATTGAAAGCTTATTGGGAAGGTGACTACCCCAGTGAGAAGACAACTGTGCCACTTAATACTACAGACTACCCTAGACAAAAGTCGAGCTAAAGACTTTAAACAAGCGCTGATTGGGAGGCAACCCAACACTTCTATCCCTTTATTTATTTTGCTTTTTAATTTTAAGATAACTTAGATTAGTTTTTTTATTATTATTTTTTTTTTTAATCCATTTTAGGGACTCATCATGAGACCTCGTTTCCCCTTAGGTCTTCATTATGTTAGTTGATTTATTAGATGTTAGAGTTAAGTAACACTTGTTCCAGGTATTTAATCTTGAATATTTTATTTGACCGCATTGTGCAGGAACATGACGTCGCGAAACACTTAATCCAACTAGGACCAAGGAGCTTACGGGAGCAATATGAAAGTTAGCCATTGGATTATAAGCCTAGTCAGGGGAGTCTTTTCTTCATTTTCTTCACCACCCCTTTATATGCCGATTTAGAATGTAAGACATTGAGGACAATGTCTAGTTTAAGTTTGGGGGTGGAAAACAATAGTTTTCATATTTCTTATGTGTTTTTATTGCTTTAGAAAAAAAAATTTCTTTTTGTGTGCTTGTGTGAGTTAATTGGTCTGGCTGACAATGAGAATGTATTGAATTATAAATTGATTTATGAATGGTGAATAAGTTGCATGCTTAGATTATTTTTTACTTTTTCATGTAAAATTTGATATTTATTGAGCACGTGAATTAAGTAAAGTCTTGTGTAGGAATGAGTTGATTTCATAATTTGATAGGTTGAAATAGTATACCATATATGTTAAAACCCAAAACCACTAAATTTTACATCCTTAAACCAAATTTAGAATAGTTTGGGAGATTTCACTGTTCTGGGAAGATATTGAGATAAATGGGGATTCCATGTGTGAAAAAAAAAGTGTGTGGATTGTCTAAGGTCAATATGATGCAATTGGGTGAAAATCTCAAGTTAGAGGTCGTTTTACTTGAATTGGTGTTTAATAAGGGACATTGCACTAATCAAGGTAAAAAAAAAATTATTTTATTTGAAAATTTCTCTTCGTAGCCTTTATGATTTGAGCAATTAAGTCTGTAAGGGTCTTTAAAACCTAGTGCCCTATGGTCATCTGACTTGGGAGTCATCGACGGAAAGCTTGTTACATGAGTCATTTAGAAAGCTTAAAGGAGAGAATGATTCAAATAAAGAAAAAAAAGTTTTAAAAAAAAAAATAGAAAAAGCAGGTGCATGAAACAGAAGACGCACCAAATACCCTGGTTATGTCCCAAACACTTGTTTAAGGAAATTCGACTTTTTGATAAGGGATTATTAGCCTAATTAAATCCTAGAGATTGAAACAATCAAACTATGGAGAATCCTTGTTTATTGACATATCGACTTGTAATTAGTGATATTTACCTAAACTGGAGAGGTGAGGATAGTAGAAAAATCAACCTTTGTCACACACTTGGAAAGAGATAAAAGAATAAGTTTGGGAGTGTGTGAATCTTACCAGCGATGAAAGAACATATTTGACCATTGAGGGCAGGGAATTGAAACAACTTATGAACACACAATACTATGCTTAATTCTCCACACACACACACACGTCGATTTTACATTGGAAAGGTAGATTTTAATTTTTGTATTGTGATTTTGAAGCTGTGCATAGATTGGATATTATGATTTCAATTTTGAGATAAAAAGTCAGGGTAACTAGCTATATCGTTTTGCATTGCTTGATTGTGTGACCACCAATTAGATAATTAGCATTGCGTGTTTGTGTGTTTGTTAGGTTTTAGTTTTGTTTGAGAACAAACAAAAAGTCAAGTTTGAGGGTGTGATAAGTATAGTTTTTATACTTATTTGGAGCTCTAAATTATGATATTTTATTGTCTTTTGAATAAAATTCTACCTAGTTTATGTATTTTACGTTTAATAGGTAAAACTTTATGTTTAATGAAGATAAGAAGAAAAGAAAGCAAGATAGCGGAAAAAAAAATGGCAAAATCCAAAGATCGAGGACTTGGAAGCAAGCGTCAATTAAATTGGACATTGAAATTAATTGGACATCAATTTGGGCTTCTAAAAATTGGAATACAAAATGCGGAAGTTGCTGGATAATTGGGCCTGAAATTGTTATTGGGCCGGCTGACCAAGGAGGGCTGCGAAGTGGGCTGAAAATATATATATATATATATATATATATATATATATATATATATATATATATATATATATATATATATATATATACACGTAAATAGGGCAGCAGCAGGGAGAAAGCAGAGGTGAAGCCGGCTGAAAACAATTGGAAAGAAAATAGCACATGCCGGCGGTTTGGGGGACAAAACAAAAGGGATTGCCTTTCTGAATCTGCTATATTACATATATATACACATATACAAGGGAGCCATTTTGCAGAGAAGAGAGACAGGAGAAAAGCCGGCCAATCTGAAAGTATATATTTAATTTAAGCTCTACTGCTATTCTCCATAAATTTGCCAATATACAAAGACGTGATGCCGGCGAATTGGGAGACAAAACTTTGGGACTAAATTCATATATAGGTTTACACACTGCCGGCAGCTTTGGGAGGTAAGATAGTGGGCTGAAAATATGGACATACACACGTATACACGCACCGGCAGAAAGAAAATTGAGAGAATTGGTGGATGCATGTCTACCATTTATACGCCGGTAGGTTGCTAATAAAAATGCAGATTTGGGGGCTGATTAAAAGCAGATTTGGGGCTGAAATTAATTGAGAAATAGTGGGCGTTTGTTGCTGAAAATTTGAAGAAAGATTGGCAATTACGTTCCGTCATATAGGTGATGTCGTTCCACTTCTATGTGTTTAATTTCGACGATATGCTAGGCTAAATTCCTTTGTATTGGATGGATGTGAAACTATTTAATTTTTAGTTTTCAATTCGAGACCACGTGTTTTTAGTTTAATTCTTGCCTTGTGATTTCATAAATATGCATGAATGTATTGTTTTAATGTTTGCGCACCATTAGGACAATTAGTTGCTTATTCGTAGTGTTGGAAAACTCACAATAGGTAGAACACTGTTTATGGAACACACGGACAATATATATTAGGGATAATATTTATGGCGTGTGCGGTCATGTTTGATAATCCTAAACGTCAATGCATGCTTGTCATATGAATTCGGACTAGGAATAGGATCGTCTCGTGCCAATCATAGGTTTATTATATCTTGGAAAAGAATAGTAAATAAAAGTGAAATTATCGATCGTCACGATTTCATGAATTGAATTAATTATCACTGGTTGAGAATTGAAACTAAGAATTGATTAGTGGAGTCGGAAATCCAATACACTCTCCCTCATTTGATTTAAATTCATTTTTTTATTGTTTTCGTAGTTATAGAACGTAGTTAAATTCAAACCAACTATCTTTTGTTACACTTGTGAATTTAAATATATCGAATACATTAAAATTGAGCCTTATTCCATGTGGGACGATAACTCACTCATCACAATTATTACTTGTACAACGAACTCGTACGCTTGCGAGATTTTTGTGAACAATCCTTTTACTTGAGGTCATCATAGTACCTTATATGAGGACAGTCATACTTTGGTGGTGTTGGATGTTACTCTGTCAAGGATCGCTAATACAGCATCGTTCGGGTATGTCAAGAATCATATGAAGGTTGTGAATGATCAATAGAGAATTCGTCACTCTTAGATAGTAAGAGAATATGATCTACATTTTATCCAATTAAGTTGATTATGAAATCCTTGGCCAAGGTGAACTCATAAGTCGAAAATGAGTTTTCGATTACATTGACTAAACAGTAGGATAAAAGATATGATCGATAATTGAGATTGATACATATCCATATCTCATAATTGATTGGATCATATTAACGAAAGGATTATAATTTCACGGTAAACAAACAAGTTTTGGTTTGTCACATCACGTGACATTTCTCATCACATGTATTGCCTTGACACATTGCTAGATGTCAATCTGGGACGACGAATCTGAATGAGTGATAAATTAAAATGGTGTTTTAATTTATCGATGTTTTGATTAGATCAAAATAATAATTTACGACGTTAGATATCGTGATCGGGAACCTAATGGGTCACACACAAAAGAGAACCAGAAGAATGAGATTTACAAATTAATTAATTAACAAGTGTTGGGTAATTAATTAATTGGATTGCTTATTAATATGTCCAAATTAATTAATTGGATTAATTAATTCATGGACCGGATTTAATTAATTTGATTAATAAAATATCGGACCGGGTTTAGTTTCAAGAGGGGCCAAGCCCACTTAGGCTTATATTAATATGATACTAGGGTTTGAAAACTGTAGAGATTTTTATTATTCTTGCTAGCACAAAAAAAGAAACTCTAGCCACCATTCTTGTTCTCTGTGTGGATCACCATTGGAGGCTGGACAATTGGACAGTTTGGATTGCAGATCGTGATCATTGGAGTTCATGAATCAGCAAAGGGTTTTGCAGAACTCATCAAAGGTATAATTCAAATCACAGTTTCTATCTAAACGCATTGCAGATCCTTGGTGGGAATTGAAAATTGTTTTATTTCCGCTGTGCATGATTAAGTAAATTCCCAACAGATTCTAGACACGTACTGTTACGAGGATCATTATCACATCCGAAAGATACAATAGGATTCAAAGAATAAAGATTAAGTTGTTGTAATCTGAATTTTACAATTGTACTTTTATCATTTCGTTTGTATCAATCTTATGATTTTGTTTGTACCAATCTTACCATTTGTTAAGCTATAAATAAATGTGCTCTAGATGAATAAAATACAACAGAAAAATACATTTCTGCATTTGAGTTATTTCTACATAAACAAGCTCGTTTTGAAAACGATACTAATTTCTAGTTTTTGCCCTGTGAAAATCCTAATTGTAAGTTTTATCTCTCTCGTCATCTCTTTATACGTGTTATTTCATTGTAAATTACTTTCATTCCTTTTATTTGGTGGCATATTGGATTGTTAAGTGGTCCTTTAAGATGTTTCTGAAAACAGAGAAATAATTGAATTAGTTTATGAGCAGCTTTGTTGTTCAACATAATGCTAAAGTTTCCTTTCTATAGTAACTTTATATTTTAAACAAGGTAGTTTAACATAGTATCCGAGCATAGCATAGCATGCTGAGGTTTGAAGTATAAATCTTGCCATTACCAATATTGAGAATTGTGTACACGTGTTCTAAGAGTCTATGTAAGAAAAAACAAATTATGTTAGTTGTTCATTCAAAATGTACATTAAGGTTAACACTATGTGATGTGTCAAAATCTGTGACATTAATTGTTAAAAATGTGGTTAAAAATAAAGGTATAAAAAGTTGTCACCTCACAAAAATGTCAAACTTCATATATATGTAACAAGACTGAAGAAAAGAAGCAGACGAGAGTTACAAGAATCTCCATCTTTCAAAGACCAAAAGGAGCTTTCACTTTCGAAAATACTCTTTTTAGGGCCCAAGGTAGAATAGATTCGTGTTTAAACTATCTTTTACCAGGTTAAAATTATCTTGGTTTTGGCTGCCAGCAAAGAAGTGACCACGAGTTAAACCATATCTAGATCACTTCCAGGTTTATTCTATAAAATAAATGTTTCAGAAACTGCATCATGCAGCATAATGCTCAAAACGCAACAAAAAGAAGGATGAATGAGATTTACAGTAGTGTTTTCCAAGTTATTAGGAAAAAATGAAGAGGATCAAGAAAAGAAGTCGAAAAAGATATTTGAGCATTTTCCGTTTTGATTGAAGTATCAGCTATCTTCTCACTTCGGATCGGTACGTGTTTGCAACAAAGTTGAAACCAGTTAATGATGTACCAAGAATGAAAAGTTGGACTGCAAACAAGAGACTGAAGATATTAACTACGTTGTACATTAATTCTTTCAATCTAGATATGCTTTAAAGGGACAGAAAGGATGCTGGAATTTCATGTTGAAATGTGATGTTGGGTGCACTTGCATTGGACTGTTCAAAGCTCGTAATGAACAAATCAACTTCTTGTTCTATCCCCAATCAGGCTGATAATAGCAATAATCAAGGTGAGTTTATCTATCTTTACCGTGTATTTGCTTACCGGCTTTTTGCAAATTTTCTTGTTAAGGTCACATTTTTAGTCGATACCATGTATTCCTTGGCAAAAGCAAGAAATGAATTAGCTTGGTCGATTATCACAGCATAATTGGCTCTAGTTATGGTGAAGTAGATTTTGGCCGATATTATGTTCCATTTCGTTGTCCCACTCAGTAGCAGGCAGTCAATTTTTACGAAATGTGTTGGTAAGCAACATTAAATTTCCTACAGTGAAAGAAACACGATCCTCTGTGAATCTACTATGAAACTCAGCATGCCTGTACATTACTTTGTCAAGCTTTCAACCATTGCACAAAATAATACACTCAACTTTGTTTGAATATGTACCCTCATTCCATTGTAGAGATATCTTCATTTTTGGTTTCAAGAGAACTATACAACATCTTGTATGCAAGCCCTCAGATTCCCATTTGGTAGCTGCATTTTTACATTTTGATATAATGTTTCAATAGACTTAACCACCCATCTTACTCCCATTTCACCTCAAATTTCTTCATCAGGTAGGTAGATCGGTCTCTCCCATTTGATGCAAACAATTTTACCTCATTCCACATCATGTTTCAATAGACTTGAGTTTTGATGTTCGTCGATAGTCCATTGTATTTGACATGACAGGTTTTATGGATTATTCAAACCTCTTTATGACTTCTTAATAAAATCAAGTCTCACTACATCGTGCAATTAGGCTATCACCAGGACAACCTCATATGCCTTGCTTACGCTACTACAGCTACCTATCCACTTGCCCAGGAAGGATGCTAAAAGTTATTCATACAAACATCAAAAATATCTCAAAGTTCAGAATAATTTTACCTACTTGTTCTAATTTCCGAAACTAAATTTTCATTTATCCTTTAATATCCTAAAGTTACATTTCCTCATATTATCATTCAAATTTCTTCTGACAGGGACCTAATCTTTACTAAAGAATTTTAAATCGACCTATTCAAGTCTTCCCAAAATTGTTGTTTTGCTGTTGTTTAATCTTATTACGAATAATTAGCACAATATAGTCACAACTACAAGAAAATCATCTTTCACGTGATCAATATTTATGTAAATGTAACAACAATTCCAAGGGTCAAAGTCATGATCGACATTAATACTCTCAACCCAATTTGAGAAACCGAAAGACTTGAACTGTGAGTGTTGTATTGCAAAATTATTTGGTATAAAGCAAGAAACAGATTCTTGTTTTCATCAAAAAAAATGTACCTGAAATCAAATTGAATTCCCTTCATCAGTGCTGAAAAGCTTCATCCTTGACAATGGCGTTCTCAAATACCCTTCCACTTCAAATTTCTTGGGTGAAAGCTTACGATACTTAGAGAACTGCTCTCTGGCCTCTTCATTCCTATCCAACAAACTATAAATCATCCCTTTACAAAAGTAGGGCCTGAAATCATTAGGATCCTCCTTAACAAGTTCCTCGTAGCTCATCAATGCCTCCTCCACATTCTTCTGCAAGAATTGCACTTGCGCCATTATCAACTTCACGTCCCTCGCCTCCTTCGCCTTATTATCCTCCTCTGCGATTCGTAGTGCCGCTTCTAACCTCTTCATGACAGCCTCCCCCTCTCCAGACCTGTCCATCAATAGGGCATTTTCGAACAATGCCTCGAAGGATAATGGGTTCTTCACCAGAATCTCCTCGAAAACTTCGCGAGCTTCCTGAATCCTTCCCATTTCGTTTAAAACCCTCGCCGTCAAGAATTTCCATTCGTTGTTTTCAGGCTGAGCGGATGATAACTTCTTTAGTATATTCAAGCTCTCTTCATCCTCGCCCACCTCGAGTTTTTTCTGGAGGAGCGTTTTCAAGGCATCAATGGCTTCCAAATTTGACTCCAACAACTGGTTCAACGGGGAATTCGAAAAATCTTCTCGGGTATGAACTTCTTCTTGTTGGGTATCATTTTCCTTTAGCTCTTCTACCAAATTCGCTGGAGGCGATGAAACTTCAGCTTTTGAGGGCAGTTGCTGAAATTTTACGAACACAGCCGCCGCGAAAACAACGGCGGCGGCTGTCGTTTTGATATGGGAAATGAATGGATTTGGTTTTCGAGATGGGATGGCATTGTTGGAGGAGGAAGAAGCTGCCGTAATAGTGAATTTATGGTTATGGTGTGTAATGGCAATTCGTAAAAACTTGTGGGATGGTCGGAGATTGGTGGGTATGGAGGGGCAGAGGTAAGGATACGGTGGGTTGAGGTGGCGGAAAGCGGAGGAGCCAATTTTCAGGGATGCGTCCATTGTGGGGATAGGTCAGGTTTTAAGGTTTTTCAAGAAATGGGATGGGACTTGGGAAGAAGATGATAAATATATTTTGATGGACTTTCAGAATTTAGTGGCTGATTTGGGCTCTGATCTGTTTTCCAGTAACGAGTTGAGTTTATTTAGGAGCCAATCTGAGACTCAAAAGCCCAAAGACTGTTTTTGTCTAATTTATTATGACAAATTGTTGTAAATAGCACCAATTGAAGTTAAAAAAATGATTGGACAGCTTAGCGCCATTCCTTATGGATTTAGGACTCGTGAGTCGTTGACTTATTTTTCTTAGAGAAGAATGTATGACGAATCAGAGAACAAATATGTCTAATTTGTTAAAATCATCTAAAATAAATAAAACGTAAGTTTGTCTACATTTTCAAAACTCCACACTAGATACATAGTTGGATAGTTGACATACCAACTTCGAACTTGAGTGGGAGTTTTCTTTATTAATTTGAGTTGAAAATTTTCTATTAATAACAAACTTTCGAAAAATATCCAAAGTATCCTTGACATTGCTAGCAAATACTTAAAGAAATTACCCTAGGCAAAATATATTTTTCTCTCTTTCTTTTTCAACCACATATTTTTCAATAAAATAATATTACATACAATATATTTTTCTCTCTTTCTTTTTCAACCACATATTTTTCAATAAAATAATATCAAAATATATTTTTCTCTCTTTCTTTTTCAACCACATATTTTTCAATAAAATAATATTACATACAATCCAAAAAAAAAAATCTTTGTTTTTAACCACACATTTTTCATCAATTTACTATTCTAAAATATATTCTACACAAAAAATAGGGATAGGTTTTTTTTAACACAACATTTCAAGAAAATCATGATCCCTTGTCAACTGACATTGTTAATTGTCTTGATCGCCGAGATTATAAAACGAACAAGATTACAGTTTAACACGAAAAAGCGCTTGTGGCGCACAAAATATGGATATTCTTTTCAGTAGATGAAGCTTTTGATGTGTACTAACAACTTCTCATAGAAGCATAGTTATGTAGGGCCTAGAACTACGTACACATGTGACCAAAGTACCTGAAATCTTGACTGCATGAAATTGTCCTTACCTCCATCATATATGATATCTGGCTGCCCATATCGTCGATATTTTTGCAAAAAGGCAAAGTAGCTTTTTTGCATGTTATTTTGGACATTTTTCATTAAATTATGAAAAGTATAAAAATTTCATATTCCACCTATCAAAGAAAAATTTTATCTGACTTTCTCATTAATTCTTTAAGGGTGATGTATTCAATTGGGACTTTTGAAAACTTTTATGGACTTTTTTTAAGTGATAACTTTTGTAGATGTTGTAGATATTTTAGAAATTTGTATGGAATTAGTGGAAATCTTTTGTAAACTTTTAAACTTTCATTTTAAAACTTTTAGAAACTTTTGTAGAATTCAAAAAACTTTTGAAAACTTTCATTTGAAATAGATTTTATGTGGATCTAGTACAATATTGTAAAATTATCACATACGAGATGGTGGTTCTTGCAATTCCTCGTCCTTCCGTTTCCCCTCATATAATAAAAAAATATTTTAAAAAGAATAAAAATTTAAGATCTTAATTAAATAAATAATAATTATACATATAAAAAATAAATTTAATATTCAGTATTATTAATATAATATACTTTTAAAGAATAGATAAATAAATAAATAAATAAATAAATATATATATATATATATATATATATATATATATATATATATTAGTCTATATAAAATTTTATAATTTAATTAAAATAGATATTTTTCAAAAAAAATTATAAAAATACAATTTAATTTTTTTATAGAAAATAGAAATAAACAATAAGAGAGAGAGAGAAATAAAAACTAATACAATTAATAGAAAAAATAACTTTTAATCATAACTTTAATGTTTGTAGAAGGGAAAATGAAAGAGAAATATTGAAAAAAAAATACATATTATTATTATTATTTTTTTTTTGTGAAAGCCTCTCAAAATCTTGTGATTAATGAGAGACAAATTTTGAAATTTTACTTGAGTACTTTTTACTTAAAAGTTAGTACCATGCAGACTTTTATAAAAGTTTCTAAAAGTCATAAAAATTTGAATACCACAAGACTTATAGAGACTTCTAAAAAGTTTTAATTGAATACACCGTGATTTTTAGAAACTTTTTAAAAATTTATAAAAGTCTCAATTGAATATATCAATACTTTTAGAGAGTCTCCAAAAGTCTACATTGAATACACTTAAACTTTTTAAATCCCAAAAAGTCATTAAAAGTTTCAATTGAATACATCCCCCTAAGTCTGGCTTAAAATTCTAAACTCTACAATATTTGTTTTTTAAAATTGGATTGCAATTCCATTGCTATATTGTTTAATTTTTTCTAGAGCAAATTAGTTGGCACTTACTGGCTAGCACATACTAGTGTTTCTACTTTTTTTAAAAAAAGTGTCTATTGAACAATATGACGGTTGTTTCACCATCATGTAAAATTATGATAAACATTGATAGTATTGCACCTCTTCTAGTAAGGTTCCAAAAACCCCACGTGGCAATTACACAGCAAGCGATCCTTTGGCCGCATTCTATATCATTCTGCCCAAGAGGCAGTTTGGCTAAACTCTCGTGGAGAGGTGAACATGTATGGTGAGCTGAACCCATTAGCTAGAATCAACCCCACATGGAGAACCGACCCCTCATGGACGGGGTGAGGCTACAAGGGGCTCAACATGAGATATTTTAGATTGATGATACAATTCATTGCTGCTGTCGTCCTATTCAACCAAACAGGTCAAGTTTAGGTGTTGTCTCAGACTTTTGGACAATAAAATGGTATTGGCATTAAATGCATATGATTGATTGATACTTTTGATAAAAGGCCTCAGCCGCATGGATGAGGCCACATATGCTTTCATCCTACAGCCAGTATCCTTCATCTTCTTCTATAAAATCTCAAAGATGTGTCATTCCAAAGGTAATGTAAGTTTAGACTCTAAAACTATAACTTTGCTCTCTATACGATTACTATTTTCTCCTAAAGCCGAACCCCTTTTACATAGGAGGCTCGCATCTGAAGCACCCCCACACTCAAATACTTTCAACTTCTATTGACTTGATCATCAGAATGTGCGTGGCTAACTCCACCACTACTAGAGGAAGCCAAGTGTAGCTAACTATTTGTCATAGCATGAAGAATCAGACTTATGTAGACGAGGAAGATCTTAGGATTTGTTGGCCATGTTGAAAGTACAAAATCAAGGTCAACAGATTGGCGCCGACTATAGGAAGCCATGCTATAACCACGAACATTCTTGTGGAAAAAGCTATCGGATTAAAGTTTATCAACTCTCCCCTTTAAGAAAGGTTTTGTTCTTGAACAAAGAACAAGTGGAAGCACTAAAGGAATACTACTTGGAGTGTTGTCCAATACCCCAGGTCATTGATACACTATGAGTTCTAGCAATTATAGCTTCTTTGCAAGGGCCAAACGAGATGTCTCTAAAGAAAAGGTCTTCCCGACTAATGTCACATTGTCGACCCCATCACCAGCACAGTCGAGACTGTAGCACTGTTATATGCCTTATAAGAGAGGTAGAAGAAATGACAGCCAACATGAGGAATATAGCCTAATAGAATGCTGTCATACAGTACTTACTTATGCAAATGCAATGATAGGCTGGGCACCAAATGGCTCGGCAAGATGCTTTCCAACAGCAAAATAATGAGGAACATAGCCAAAGGCCCTACTCTCAGAGACAAAGGAAGGAAGTTAGCCCAGGCAAAAGAGAAGTAGAGATGGACATGTCAACTACACCTCAAGTTGACTTTTGGATGACCTACCCTAGACAGACGATAACTTTCTTCCAGAATATGATCAAGAACGCAAACCGCAAAGATCATCTAGTGTATTTGATAGGATTGACCTATCAATGCCTAAAAATAGGCCCCTGCAACTACCTCATATGCACCATTTGAACATGTACAAAGTCATATGCCACAACAAGTTCCTCTACCTAGAAATAGGTGAGAGAAAAGGGATGCAGCAAATTTGAGAAACTAGGTTGGTCCATCACAGTCATCCCGATATCAAGCTAAGCCCCTGTTTGGCCCCCATTATTTTGTATTTTTTGGGGTTTTAAATTTTTAGAATAGTGATTGATGGGAGAATGTGTGGTTGAAATTTTTTTGATTTGTATGTAATATTATTTTATTTGATGAATGTATGGTTGAAATAAAGAGAGAAAAATTTAATGTAACGTAATGTAATTTAATGGGGGCCAAACAAGGGCTAAGGAAGAAGATTCGGATGGCCCATGTAGATCCTTCGAATTGAATGATGATTATGACGATGGCAATTTCTCATTTTCGTAAGAGTTGAGGAACGTCTGTGTCCCCAACCATTTTATACCACCAAAAATTCCCAACTATGAAGGAAAAGACGATCTGGCAAAACATCTTAACAACTACAAAACCCAAATGAGCCTGAGAGGAGCTTCGCCTACGTTAAGCTGTAAGGCCATCCACCTTACACTCACTTTAACTACTGAAATATGGTACAACCGTATACCGATAGGGAGCATCAAAAGCTGGCCGATCTCAAAAAGGCTTTCTTGAATCAATATCTATCTAGTAAGGATGGATAGGCCCCCATTCAATATCTTCAAGATACAAGGCAATAGGTAGGCGAAACCTTGAAGAGCTATTAACTCGCTTCACTAATGAAATGACTTACTAAAAACAAGTCACCGATAGAGAGGTCCTTTCAGCTTTGAAAGGAGATATCAACGTGAATACTCTCTTTTTGGAAGGATGTCCGAAACAAGAATCCAGTCACCGATGATGCCCTAGTAGAAATGATGAGATGCAAGATTGTCAATGAAGAATTGATAAATCATCAAAATCGAACCTACATGGGGCTTTCACCCCCTCAAAAGCAAAGATGAGGCCCTATTTCCCATCTAGTAAATCAACAATGGACTTAAGTTGGGCATACCAATGCCTTTACTTCAGGTCAGACATTAGCTATTATTACTTTAAATAGTGTACCCTGTTTGGCATATAAAGAAGTTGGAGCAGAAGTTACTAAATTCTGAGGATTTGACATCACTTTGGGTTATGTTGATTTACTTCGTTATTATTTTATTAAAAAAGATCAAAGTTGTCCAGTATATAGGAAGAGGCAAGAACAATAAGCCTAGAAATATGCCCAGTATACCACAACATATGGATCAAACTGATGCACATTCATGAATAAGGGATGCCCGCCACATGCAATGAAATTTGCCCCGGTTCAGGCATGATCAACGGCGTAGGCAAGAGGAGCTGAGATGGCAGCCTAAGAAGAATTCTCTAGACATATGAGAGAAGAAGATAGGGATAGGCCTAGAAGCTACTAGAGGTAATAAGAGATCCTCGACAGACACTGATGATGCTCACATTCGGGACATAGATACTATCATTGGAGGTCAGCACGTTGGGGAAGCATCTCAAAATGCATAAAGAAATTATGCAAGGAAAGTCGAAGACCCCCTATGATGAGCTACATAGTCAATAGCACTTCCCATGGGTGCGAGAATTTACCATACGTCACTTTTACACAGGAGGATACGACAGGACTATATTATCACCTTTGTAATACGTTAGTGGTAAAGGATATTGTGGCACAGAATGGTCTGAAGTGCATGTTGGTTGACAACGGGAGCTCCATTAATATTTTGTTTGGAGGTAGGAGCTGCCTATGATAAAATGTTGATAGACCATGAACTCACCCCTATGACTTTCCTCTTATATTTGTTAACTGGAGATAGACTCATTCTAATGGGAAAAATCACTCTTGAATTAGAAATGGAGTTTCTCGCCTGTATTGAAATAGATCATATGTTAGCTTATCAGTGTGCATTGGGACAACTTATATTTAAAGAAATTGGGCTATCATCTATATTCATCACTTATGCATAAAGTTCTCCACCGAACATAGCATCGCAACTGTTAAAGGCAATCAAATGGGATTAGAATGCTATCTCAATTCCTTGGAAAATGTTGAACCTCGTAGTGTTAACATGGTATTGATTGACATTGAATTGCTTGATAGACCTAGGAAGGACAGACCCCTAAACAAGGAAAAGATATAGAGATGATAGACACTCCTGCTAAAGGGATGGCCCTTGAAGAAGGGGCTATGGATGATGAACTGGATCCACGTATCATGAAATCTAATTCTCAAATGGCTCCAATGGAAGAACTGAAATGCTTCCCCAGTTAACCCTCGTGACCCTACAAAAAGGCTTTAGATGAGAAAAAAATTGAATCCAAAAGACAAGCAAAAGTTTAAAGGTTTCCTACTAAAAAATTGGATATATTTGCTTGGAGGCATAACGACATGGTAGGCATTGATCCCAAAGTTAGTTGCTACCATCTCGACATTGGACCAATTGTTCCCCTCATAGGTAGAAGAGAATAGCCCTCAATATAGAGAGATGTAAGACCTTAAAAGAGAGTAGAAAAGTTGATATCTAATAGATTTATCAGAGAGGCCAACTATCCAAAGTAAATCTCAAATCCAGTCCTAGTAAAAAAACAAAATGGCAAGTGGAGAGTATGCATAGATTTCTTCAACTTTAATCAGGCTTGCCCCAAGAACAGTTTTTCATTTCTAAGGATAAATCAGCTTGTGGATTTCACTACAGAGCACAAGTTATTAAGATTTATGGATACCGACTTAGGTTATAATCAAATTCCTATACACCCCGCAGATGAGAAAAACACCTAATTTATTATCGATAAAGGCCTTTATTAATATAAGATGGCCCCTTGACCTCAAGAATGCTGGGGCCACCCATTAGAAACTCATCAACAAAATGTTTGTTGACCTCATTGGCAAAACCATGGAAGTCTTTATGGATGACATGTTAGTAAAGAGTCTCAAAATTAAGGACCATGTAAAACACCTAGATGCGATTTTCAGATATTAAGGAGATATAGAATGCGATTGAATTTTCTAGAATGCGCATTTAGTGTTGCCTCTGGAAAATTCCTTGGCTACATAGTCAATCAGAGAGGTATAAAGACCAACCCATAAAAGATTAAAGCTTTGATAGAGATTAGGTCCCCTAGCAAAACAAAGGTGGTACAAAGTCTTACATGTCGACTAACAGCCTTGAGTCGGTTTGTTTCAAAGGCTACCAATAAATGTCTTCCATTCTTGAGATTTCTTAAAGGAAGAAAATGTTCCAATGGAATGAAAAGTGTGAAAAGGTTTTCCAATTATTGAAGTAGTATTTAAGATAAGCCCCATCCTCTCAAAACCAAAGGCAGGAGAGCTATTACTGTTGTATTTTACAGTTTCTACAGAGGTTGTAAGCTCTGTACTTAACTTATTCGCAAAAACTTGCTACACTGACATGGGAAAGTTTGTCCTCTCTTTGGTTCCCGCTTCTAAATAGTTGAGCCTGTATTTCCAGGTCTACAATATACAGGTGTTGACTAATTTCACACTCAAGTTGGTGCTTCAAAAATCTATTGCTTCAGGGAGATTATTGAAATGGGCTACGGAACTAACTAAATTTGATATCTTTTACAAGCTAGGGCCTCTATCAAAGGGCAAGCACTTGCGAATTTCATACCAAATTTTGCCAAAGCTCCAGAAATAGAAGTGGTGATGGAACCCACAGAACCATCCACGTGGAGCCTTTTTGTTGATGGCTCTTTAGGGAAACAGTTAGGGCTGGACATGGTCCGATTCTGTTTGGTTCGGTTCTCTTCAAAACCAAACCGACTCAAAATTTTCTGGTATTTAATAAATGTCGGGTCCAAATATAATTATAGAACCATTCGGGTTCGGTTTGGTTCGGTTCCGTACCATAATTAAATTTTTTTAACATTTACAATAACACTACATAAATATAAATAACAACATGTTCATTCGTAACTATTACAAATTAACGTAACCCAATTTAAAAATATATAAATAACAAGCTGTCCAATAAAATTAATTCAATATATACAAATACCAAAAAGTAGATATTAATACTAAAACATCGGTGATCTATATCAATAATTCAATTGCTTCAAACAGCCAACATAAAAAAAATGAAATATAAATTAAAAGTTATAAAAATAAAACTTTTTTAAGTGTTGGTAATACTTATCAATTATTTGATTTAATCATCAACTGTTTGACTTGTCATAGTAAGAGACTCTACAAGCATAATTGAAAAAACACAATTAACAAACACAAATAAACTAAAAATTGTTCAACTAATAAGATTTAATAAAAAAATATAATATATATTTATTCCTGTCTCAGTGCCCTCATAGAACTATGTTTCTTCAATGCAAAATCTATCTTGGAAAACTTTTAAAAGTCTAGAATCTTCCTTTAGCCAGTTTTGTGTGCAAATCAAGGTTTCAATTGTTTTAGGAGTTAAAGAACTCCTAAATGGATCAAGAATGTGCCCTCCAGTACTAAATGCTGACTCAGAAGCAACTGTAGATATAGAAATGATAAAAACATCCCTTACAACCTCAGATAAAAATTCAAATCTTGATTTATTGATCTTCCACCAATGTAAAATGTCAAAATCTACATCAGTAGCATCTTCGGTGGGTTCCACTAGATATCGTTGTACATTATCTTTTCCTAAAAAAATCCATTTTGCTAGTTTTCATTTTCTTGTACCCAAAATTAAGATTACAATCATCATCATTATCTGAACCCTCCAACAAAGTGATTACATCATTAGATTCAGTGTCAACACTTCCACTTCCACTTCCACTTCCACTAGCTCCATTCTTTGAACAATGTCATCCCTTATATTGGTTATACAAAGCATACAATAATTTCATGACCTCATTTTTTGTGGCTTCAACCTTAACACAATCATACAATATACCAATACAATGTACAACAAACTCTAACTTATACCTAGGATCAAGCAGAATAGCTACAATCAAAATATTGTTTATTTTATCAATATTATCCCAATACTTGTTAAACTTAATCTTCATGCTATTTGCTATACTACTTAGCAAATAATCTTGCGTGTCACCCATTTTCCTCAAAATTTGCTCAATTTTACAAACTTCATGAAAGTAACCATTGGAAGTAACACTCAATGAAATACTAAATTTCAATGTGATATCATAAAAGGTTCTTAGAAACTTGCCAAATTTTCTAACCTTCTCCCATTCATAACTTGTAGGTGGCCCCTCCTTTTCTTTTCAACCTTCATTCTCATCAAAATATTTACAATAAAATACATCCTCTTCCTCCATTCTTTCGAAAGCTTTTTCAAAATTCAATGCACTATCTAACATTAAGAAT
This sequence comes from Fraxinus americana, assembly GCA_035079005.1. Classification (NCBI taxonomy): domain Eukaryota; kingdom Viridiplantae; phylum Streptophyta; class Magnoliopsida; order Lamiales; family Oleaceae; genus Fraxinus; species Fraxinus americana. The sequence continues at coordinate 13,859,765 of CM068724.1, forward strand.
GTTGAATTCCATCTAGTAGGAACATCTAAAACAACAAGTTTTTTGCATACAATCTTTTTCCTTTCAATACAACATTTAAATTTCATCAATCAGGAAGGAGATGATCAAAAATATTTGACAGAATTGCGAATACTTTCTATAGTTGGATTAAACTCTTTCAACCCTTCTTTAACAATCAAATTGACTATGTGTGCTGAACAACGTACATGCAGATAAGAGCCCACTAAAATCATAGTATCGTTAGTTCTCCAATTCTTCAACTTGTTTTTCACATAAATAATTGCTGCATCATTTGTATTTGCATTGTCTACAGTAGTGGTACCCACACACTCTATTCCCCAATCAAGCAAACAATGTTCAATAAACTTCCCAATTGTCTCCCCTTTATGATTTGGAACAACTAAAAACTTAATATCCTCTTATACAGTTTTCAACTTCTATCAATGAAGTATGCTGTGACTACCATATAATTGATGTTTTGAATTGATGTCCAACAATCAGTGGTTAAAGAAATCATTTGCCTATCATTAATAATTTTTTTCTCAATGATTCATTTGTTTCATGATAGAGATGGAGCACATCTCTAGCAACCTTTTTCGAGAAGGAACCTCAAATCTAGGGCAAAATTGATGCATAAATTCCTTAAAACTCACACCTTCCACAAAGGAAAAAGCCAATTCATCAATAATAATCATCTTAACCAATGATTTTCTACACTGTTCTTTATCAAACACCACAAACATAATACTAACATCATTATTTTCTCGAGTGCGTATTGCTTAGTTTTCATCAACCGTTGTGTTCTTACATGCATAGCAAGCTTTTAAATGCTTCCACATACTAGAAGTTCCAGTTTTAGTATTCGCCTTAAATGTTCTCCCATAATAATTACATTTTGCTCTTTCTCCACCAATTATCTTAGTGAAATGATTCCATATTTCTGACCTCTCAACAGGGTTTTTTTGTCTCTCATTTGAGCATCCAAACTAGTATCACCTTAACTCTTCTGAATTCACATAAAAAAAATAGGAAATTAGGGTACAAAAAGCACAGGACAAATAAATTTTCAAGTTAAATAAAGAAAGTGTACAATTTTTGTATTGGCCAGCAATTGTAAAACCTTCCAATTTCCTGCCCATGATTTTCTTCATATTTCAAACTAGAGGAGAAGATAAGGAAACAATCTGTATACTTTCAATTTATCCCCTTGTATTTGATTAAATTTTCATTGAATTGTATCGAAACTACTCATCGAGATGAAAAAACAAAATTAATAGGAAGACATACGACTCAAGCACAAAATGTTCAATTTACATCAGTGAGAACAATGGTTTTGCTTTTCATATACATATTCAAAAATATAATGTACGCTATGCCATTAAATAAGCTATTCTGAAAAACTGAAAATAAAATAACAATATAAAATTGTTCTAATTTATAAATTATATATTCAGTACTTTCATTAATGAATCTTATCGTGAACCCAAAGAAAGATTATACTAGATCAAAATGCAGGAAAAAGGACAAAAAATCAACCTACAATGTGGCAATCGGACTAGGCAATCGGCGCAACAGCTTCTATTTGGGAATGGAGATGTAGGGTTTAAATTACAAATGATTTTGTTAGATGGGAGAGGACCTGTGCGTACCCATTAGTGGTTACCTAATGAAATTGGAATGGAATGGATAAGGCTTTGGGCCAATAAGAATTTAATAATTGGGCTAGAATATTCAAACAAAAAATTAAATTTAGAAATTGGATTGGGTTTGGTTGGGCTAGTTAGATATGGAGTTGGCTTGGAAGTTGGAGTATTAATCACTAAATTAATTAATTTGCTAATTTTTTTAGAAAAATTAAAATAATTTAATTAATTCAGTATAAAAAAATTAAAAAATTATTTAGATTCGATTCTTCGATTCTTGACCAAGAACCGAGAATCAAACCAAACTCATCGGTTCTCGATTCAGATACCCGTTCGGGTATTTAATTTATGAAGAACCGCTCGATTCGGTTCGATCCAGTTCAGTTCGGGACTTTTGTCCAGCCCTAAAAACAGTTGTAGGGCTGGAATGGTACTAGTCAGCCTAGAAGTTCACAAACTAAACTGTACAGTAAGGTTTTGATTCATAGCCTCTAACACTGCAGCTGAATACAAGGAGCTATTAGCCGGCATTAAGTTATCCAAGGAGATACAAGTGAAAATGCTAATGTTCAATAGTGATTCGTAATTGGTAGTGAGTCAATTAAATGGAAATTTCACTATAAAGGATAAGAGTATGGCACCATACCTTAAGCAATTTATAGATCTTCTTCCATTTTTTAAAAAATTTGAGTTAGTACAAATCCTACGCACTGAGAATATCCACGCCAATGCTTTGTCAAAGTTGGCTAGCGGCAAGGATTCAGAGCTGCTCAAGGTATTCCCAAGTGAACACTTCGCCGAACCATCCATCTCCAAATGTGGAGAAGTAATGTGAGTTGAGGGGACTCCATCTTGGATGTATCTAATTATAGTCTTTCTTAAAGATCGGGTACTGCCAAATAAGAAGAAGGAGGCCTACAAACTTAGGACAAGAACTGCACATTTTGTACTCAAGGATGATGTGTTGTACAATAAAGGATATTCCTCGCCTCTTCTCTGGTGTGTACTAGTAGAGAATATGCTAATTATGTCCCTAGTACAATTCACGAAGGAATTTGTGATAACCATACAGCATGGCCAGCACTTGCACATAAGGTACTAAGGCAAGGGTACTACTAGCCTACTCTAAGGAAATATGCACTTCAATTCATGAAAAAGTGTGATAAATGCCAACAATTCTCCACAATTCAAGGTAGCCCTCCCAAGAACTCACTGTGGTTTCAAGCCCTTGGCCATTTGTGAAATGGGAAGTTGTTCTCATAGGCCCTCTACCCAAGAAAATGAGTATAGTTCAAGTTACTTAATTGTCACCATTAATTAATTCACCAAATGGGTGAAAGTTGAATCTCTAGCCAAAATCACAGAAGTCAACACCTCCAAATTCATCTCGAAGAACATCATTTGTCTGTTGAAAATTCTCCATCATCAGATAATGGAAGGCAGTTTGACAACAAAAAGGTCAAGGATCTGTATGAAATTAGGAATCAAGAAACATTTATCAGCACCCTATCACCATCAAGCGAATGACCAGGTAGAGTTACTCAATAAAACATCAAATAAACCCAAAAAAAGCTTGATGCATTAAAAGAGACCTGGGTGGACGAGCTCTCCCAAGTAGCACTGCAACATGAGAGATCCCTTTTTCCATGGTATATGGAGCTGAGGCATGAACGCCGTTCAAGTATGATTGTCTTCACCTCATCATCTATGTTTCAATGAGATATCTAATGATGAGTTAAGGAGATGTGAACTTGACTTCTTTGCCATAGTAAAGCTCACCTTATATTAAAGGAAGATAGCTCGGTACTACAACGCAAGGGTAAAAAGAAGTCATTTCGAATATGTGACCTCGTGTCAAGAAAGGTGTTCTTGTCTTTTAAAGAACCAGGCACGAGAACATCGGGTCCCAACTAGGAGGGCCTTTATCGAATCTCAAAAGAGATAAGGACTGACACTTATAAGATTGATGATCTGGATAGAAAAGCACAGCTTCATCCCGGAACGTTGAACACTTGAGAATATATTATCAGTAAGCATGCTTACCTATCTAGATGGATGTTCTATCGTAATTCGTATAATTATTCTAACAACAAAAGATACTTTTGTCTTTGTGAATTCAATTCTACTTGAAGCCCTTCCATAGATAGACCAAACACCATGGAGAAAGTTTTTGCACGGAATCGCCACTCCTTTGAAAAGAAATAATTAGTCTCGAAATGAAAGGTATAAAGCACCCTCATGGGGCCAACCTTGAAACCTGCTAGGAAGACCCCTTCTATGGAAAGAAATAAAAATGATCTTATGAAAAAATCTCTTACAAGAAAATTCGCATCATTTTTAGTTCACGAACATTTTAGATGAATTTTTGTAGCACCGAACTCACATGGCAACGAACTTCACATTATCATTCAAAAAAGGTCAAATTATACATTAGTGAAGAACTATTTATACTTAGAAAATGTTTTGAGACTTATAAAGTAAATTCTACCGAACTTGAAAAAGGACTGATTAAGAAAAATGAACCATTAAATGATTTTGCCATTTAGAATAAATTCTTTATTTAGTCTCTACAGCCTCTTCATGTCCATATGGGTATTTAGAAAGAAGCCTTGGGAGTAAGCTTGTAGGGCAATGCCTACTTTTTCCATATCAACCGAGATATTAGTCTCGGCATACGAAGATTACTTGTCAGCATTTACTTATAATAGCCTTTTGCAGTCGCCTAGAGCTGACGAGGAGCATATCCTAAATGGTCAAAGCTATTTCATCCGACCTTCCTCCAATGAAATTCTGAGCTTTCCCTTCTGAGAGGCCCATCTTTGCTACCTCATTCACCCTCATCTTCATCCTGATCTTCAAGCTCGACTATTTTTAGAGAGGAGATGGGGTCTTCAGCATTGAGCTTCTTGATTGACTTGTCAATAGTTTTTTGGGACATTGGTGGATGAGAGGGTTCGGTGTTCCTTGTTATTGTCACACTCCTCTTCTGAGATCGCTCTCCTTGAAGCTCAACTTTTTCCTTCCCTTTCTTCTCTGGATGAGGGGGGGTTCAGCTTCGACAACCTAGATAGTTCGTCCCTTTCATGTTTATAAGTGGATGTGCCGGTACTCAAGGGCTTCTTCTTCTCACTTTGCCCAAACGCCTCATAAAGAACATGTCGAGCTTGACAAATTCCTTCTTATCATGTTGCTCTGCGAGAATATGAAGCATTAACACTTGTTAGAGTTTTAGAAGCAAACTATATATAGATGGCAAAGCTGGTGGACCTTGGTGGCCATCAATGAATGTGTAACAAAGGGAGCTTGCTTTGTAACAATAGTATTGAGGGACCTCTTTTCAATGGGTAGCTCATATATGTCTCGAACTATAGCCTACTCTTCTGGCTCAAGCTCAAACCGGTTGACTACAGCTACATGAAATTAAAGTTAGTAAAAATGGCTAAGTAAAAAGAAATACTTGTTAACAGAAGCTCATCATACTCATAATATTAGGTCAGCAAGGTTATTTCTGGGATCGTATCGCCCTCCACGATCTGCCACTGATAAATGCTTTTTACATACTTATTGTACTGTCGAAATATGAAAATTTGTTGATTAATATATTGAAATATAGTTTAATTCTATTTATTTACGTTTTGCAGGACAAAGAGATGAATGTAGCGAAAATAAGGAGAAACAAGTGAAAAATAACCAAAATGGAAGAAAGTGAAAGTTCGAGGACTAAAGTGCAAATACTCTAAATTTGTTTCTAATCTTGTGATGAAGATTCGAGAGTATTAGAGGTTAATTGGATGAAAAAAGAAGTCAAAAGGATGAAATATAGCCAAAACATCATCACATATCAACTTTCAAGTTGAAAAGTTTTGCACCAGTTTTTAGCCTCATATTGAGACCAGGTTTTGACAAGGAAAACAATCAAATTCGAAGATGATACCTAAAGCAAAGTTGTAGCCTATTGGGTTATCTTTCCAATGCATTTTGAATCACCTCAATCAAACATTAGGAGAGAACGTTATGACCCAAAAACGCTGCAAGGTGAACGTCATTGCCTGTAGGCGAGGCTCGCGCCTTACACCAAGGCAAGCTCGACGGAGGCTCCCAAAATCCTTAAGGTGTGCCCTAGTGTACACTAGGTGCGCGCCTCAAGCCAAAACTTGACGAAAATTCTGGTTTCTTTCTATGACTCAACCACTTGTGGTAAATTATTTTGGCACGATTTCTCAACCCAAAGGACTCCAAAAACATTGGAGAACGGCTAATTCCTCATTATTCATCATTCTTCTCATCTTTGGCTCAAGAATCTCCATGAGGAACTAAAAACCAAGGTAAAAGTAAGGGTAGAACTCAATTGGATATGATGATTTCACGTCTATTATTTCATGTAATTGGTCTTTTCTTGTTGAATAATCTTAGGATTTAGACTTTTCTTTTCATGAATTTATATTGAAATCTATTCAACAATTACTAGATTTGTCATAGATTCAGTCATGTTTTTTCCATTGTTTAATCAAACTATTTATTGAGTTTCAATATCAATTACTTGTTGTTGAGATTGGTTTGACAATTATTAAATCCTTTATAGATTCAGTCATGTTTCTTCTATCATTAGAATGAACTAATTATTGAATTTTAATCTCAATTTCACTTTATTGATTGATTGATTACTGTCTCATACTTGATATATAAGGTTGATCTTTAATCTTGTTCCAATAAAATTGTGCGAATATATCATAAGTCTAGATTCTAGGATTACTTTTGTAAATTAAATTGGTTTTCTTGATATATCTTCTGATTAGAGTGTCGAGATGAAAGCATCTAATTGTGTTATAAAAATGGAATAATTGATGTAAATGATCCAATCCAACTGAGAGAATTTTGACGCTTCACTGCCTCAAATTATTGATTTTAATTTCACCTTTCAACATTGAATTTCACTACACATTAAAGACAAAAACTCATCCCTTTTTGGAACCCTTAAACATTTTCCATCTCCTTGTGGATACGACACCCCAAAACTGCACTACAACTATCGTGTTATTCTTTGGGCGTAATCAAATTTTGGCTCCATTGTCGAGAAAACGGTACAACGTCTATAAGGATCGACTGAAAATGGTGACATCGTTCATTTACTTTTGTTTTTAGTTAGTTTAATTTTCGTTATTATATTTTTCTTATTCTCAAACATTTTGTTTACTTATTCCATGAGCAAGTATCGAGGAGAGCGTAGAAGATCTGCTGAAAGGTTTGATATAGAGTTTGAATATCTTCTTAACCCTACTATTGATTCTACATCTGTTAAAGCTGACACTTCATCACATAATTCCATGAGTGATAGTGAGCATGATGCACATTTTAGGACATTGCATAATTATCTTCACCCCAGACGCACATTCGTACCATCGTGCATTATTTTTTCAACTAATATGCCACATATGGACCTTAAATCGGGAATGATTCAACTTCTTCCATTTTTCACGGACTTGAAAATGAAAATCCATACATGCATATTGGGGAATTTAAGGAGGTGATTGCAACCTTCCATAATCAACATGGTATAACAGATGCATTCAAGCTTAAATTTTTCCTTTTTTACTTAAAGATCGAACAAAAAGCTGGATATACTCACTGAGATCACGTTCGATTGGAGCATGGGATGACATGACTCAAACTTTCTTCAGCAAATATTTTCCCCATCATAAAACTAGTGCTATGAAGAAACAAATTTCTTCATTCACTTAAAAAGATAACGAAACCTTATACTAAACATAGAAGCGATACACAGAGCTCCAAGCTCTTTGCCCTATCATGATTATGAGAGCTGACGTATTGTGAGTTATTTTTATGAGGGACTAACACTTAAGGGGCGTCAGTTTATTGAGATGATGTGTAATGATGAGTTCTTGCAAAAAGACCCGAAGATGCCATAGAGTATTTAGATGACCTAACTGAAAAAGCTCAGACCTCGATTGGCCCTAGCGCCACTGATAACACTAATAGGTCACAATCCGTAGAAAATCCTTCTAGTGTAGGCATTTTTCGTCTTAGAGAAAAAGATAGTCTTAGAACTAAAGTAGAAGACTTAACTAAAGAAATTGAGGCCTTGCATACTAAGAACTCAAAGCCTACACCTACCGTTGCCCATGTTGAATCTTCTAGACCATGTTGTGTGTATGGTTGAATTGATCATCCAGTGCATGAGTGTTTTGCTCTCGCTGAGATGAGGGGGGTTTATGAGGAACGTTGCAATGCCTTAGGCACATATAAAAAACCTTATGTTCTCTTTTCTGATACCTATAATCAGGGGTGGCGGACTCATCCCAATTTCAGCTGAAATTGTGAAAACCAGTAACCTATTCAGCCACCTAGAGTTTTTAATACACCTTCATACCAATCCACAACTTCTAAGAACTCCTTAGAAGACACCCTACATGCATTCATTGAGGTACAAAGTAAAACCAATCAAAAATTTGAAACTATGATTACCAAAATTATTGAGGAAAATAAGGAAATCAAAAATCATATATCCAAGTTAACTAGTGCCTTAGTAGTAGTGGAACGTGGAAAATTTTCGGCTCAAACTCAACCAAATCCTAAAGGGCAACACATTGCACAAACCTCGGTTTCAAATGAAAACAATCCTAGGAAATGAATGCCATAACAACTAGATCAGGGAAAGTCATAGAACCAATCCCCAAACCTAGAGAAACTAAAAAAAGAGTCTAGTAAGCCTGGAGATAGTAGCCCTAATGAGGAGGTAGTGAAAAATCCAGTAAAAGTACCTTTCCCACTAGCTCTTAAGTCTACCTCAAAATCTCCTGGTCGACATAGTGAGATCTTAGAACACCTAAAGCAAGTAAAAATCAATGTGCCTTTCTTACATGTGCTTTCACAGGTTCCTACTTATGCTAAAGTCCTTAAGGACTTATGCACTGTCAAAAGGAAACACTATGTCAAGAAAACTACTTTCTTGACTGAGCAAGTGAGCGTTGTAGTTGAACAAAGAGTCCCACCAAAATATAAGAACCCTAGTTGTCCTACAATTTTTTGTGTCATCGGAAATCATGAGTTTGGACAAGCCCTTCTTGATTTAGGGGCTAGTGTCAATCTCATGACTTATGCTATTTACTTGTCGTTAGGTTTGGGTGAGATGAAGTCTATATCTGTATCTATGCAATTAGTCGATAGGTCCACTATTAGACCTAGGAGAGTAGTTGAGGATGTCTTGGTTTAAATTCATAGATTTTACTACCTCGTTGATTTCTTGGTTTTGGATGTAAAAGCTGATGTGAATGTTGATTCTAAAATTCCTATTATTCTTGGTAAACCTTTCCTTGCTACTGCTAATGCTCTGATTAATTTTAGGAATGGTCTTATGAAACTATCATTTGGGAATATGATTCTAGAAGTCAACATTTTTTATATCACTAAGTACTTGGAGGAGGATGACGAGTGTAATCAAACCCACGTGATTGATGCAGTCACTCAGGAGGTAGTTGATAATATATTTCTTGGACCAATACAGGAAATCCTAGAACCAGATGGATTGGACGTCGTCACCAATAAACATTTTGAGATGGAGGGTCAAAAGTCAGGTAATAGTTCTTATTTTACATTACCAATCTCTAATGAGGGACTTTACCTTTTGTCTTGTAGGCCCCTACTCCTAATTTTAAGCTTTCTTTTATTCATCTCAAACATGTATTTGATGGAGACGGAGGAACATCACCAGTGATTATGTCCAAGGAGTTTAATGCACTACAAAGAGAATTGAAATCACGCTTGTTGGATGCGGGTTAAAGGAGGAAACATTGGGTCGAGCCAACGACAATAAATAAAGGCGTTGTTTGGGAGGCAACCCAAGAGGAGTTCGTTCATTTTTTTTGCTGTTTAGTTTTGCATTATATTCTAGTTAATTTCTATCATTTTCTTTGCATTACCAATCCATTGAGTACTATCAGGCTTCTTATCATTCAAGTTTATGTTGATTCACTGCATCATTTTTGTGATATCTCTTCATTTGGCTTCATATTTATGCATTGAGGGCAATGCAAAATTTTAGTTGGGGGGAGGATCTGTTGGATTTTGTTGTGAATTGCATAAATATCATGAAATTTCAATTAATTTTGGGGGTGGAACATTCGTCATTTTACTACAATATTTGCATGTTTGTGTGAAAAAAATCGTTTATTTCTAGCTTTTATCTTTTAGTATTAGATTATAATCATAGTTTTGTATGCTTATGTGGGTTGAATAACTATGCCGGCTATGATGTGATTATTGGAATAAGTATCAGTTGTGAATAATGAAAATAGTGTAGTATTTGATTAATCTAAATCTGTTTATGTAAAACTTGACATTCTCTATGCACGTTACTCATGTTTGGCATATTGAGTAGTGATGCGGTTCATTATGTAGAGGATAGTTGAACGTAGTAACTAAACCCAAGTAACTTTCAGTGTATTACTCCATAATCCAACTATAGGTTAGTTTTGAGATGATTGAACGGTTACAGGGAAACGTTGAGATCAGTAGGATTCAGCACATGAAACTCTTATGTAGACTCTCTAAAACCCAAGGAGATGAAAATGAGGTGAAAGTTTCAAATTAGATGTTAGTTTTAGAAACTGAATGTCTAAAAGAGAAAGGGCATTGCAATAATCTTTGAGTGAATAAAAGCATCTTTTCGAGCCTATATAACTCGGGTGATTAAGCATATGAGGGTGATTTAAAATTTGGTGCCCTATGGTCATCTAACTTGGGAGTCATCAGCCTAAAACTCGCTACAGGTTTGTATAGAAAGCAAATGAGAAGATGTTCAAAAAAAAAGAAAAAAACTGGAGAAGACATGAAAATGAAAAAAAAAATATTCAAAAACATTGATTAAGTCTCAGACATTTGGTTGACAAGACTATACATTTGATGAGAAGCAAGTAACTTAGTTTAGTTTTAAGGGTTGAATAGGAGAATCTCGACTTGTTGAAGTGTGAACTTGTAAGAGTGAGGTTTATCCAAACTAAGAGAAGGTAAGAATAGAATTGAATAAATTCAACTTAGAATGCACCCTAAAAAAATTGAGTGAAAAGCATAAATTTAGGGGGTGTGTATCTCTTGAGCAAGGTAAGGATATATTTGACTACTATGGGTCAGGTGTTGAACCAATCACACACACGTCAGGCTATGCATGTTATAGGTGGAGATTTATTTAATTTTTACACTTTGTAATTATTAATTTGTTTGATTACCGAATTCCAATCATGAAACACGGCATGTTGTTGGACCATGTTGTACATAGAGTTGAGTTATATTATTTTGTTTGAGGACAAACAATAGTTCAAGTTTGGTGGAGTTTGATAAGTGCATTTTTACACACTTATCGTACTGTCGAAACATGAAAAATTTTTAATTAATATATTGGAATATAGTTTAATTCTATGTAATTTACGTTTTGCAGGACAAAGAGATGAATGTAGCAGAAATAAGGAGAAACAAATGAAAAATGACCAAAATGGAAGAAAGTGAAAGTTCGAGGACTAAAGCACAAATACTCTAAACTTGTTTCTAACCTTGTGATGAAAATTCGAGAGTGTTAGAGGTCAATTGGATGAAGAAAGAAGTCAAATGGATAAAATATAGCCAATACATTATCACATATCAACTTTCAAGTTGAAAAGTTTTTCACTGATTTTTAGCCTCATATTGAGACTAGTTTTTGACATAGAAAACGATCTAATTCGAAGATGGTATCTGAAGGAAAGTTGTAGCCATTTGGGTTAGCTTTCCAACGCATCTTGAATCACTTCAATGGAACATCAAGAGAAAATATTATGGCCCAAAAATGCTGTAAGGGGCGCACCTCACACCAAGACGGCCTCACAAAATCCTTAAAGCGCGTGCCCTAGTTTACACTAGGTGTACACCTCAAGCCAAAACTTGACAAAAATTCTGGTTTCCTCTACAACTCAACCACTTGTGTTAAATTATTTTGACACGATTTCTCAACCTTAAAGGACCCCAAAAACATTGGAGAACGGCTAATTCCTCATTATTCATCATTCTTCTCTTCTTTGAATCAAGAATCTCCATGAGGAACTAAAAATCAAGGTGAAGAAAGGGAGGAACTCAATTAGATATGGAGATTTCACATCTATTATTTCATGTATTTGGTCTTTTCTTACTAAATAATCTTAGGATTTAGACTTTTCTTTTCATTAATTTATATTGAAATCGGTTCAATAATTACTAGATTTTTCATAGATTTAGTCATGCTTTTTCCATTATTTAATCAAACTATTTATTGAGTTTCAATATCAATTACTTGTTATTTATATTGGTTTAACAATTATTAAATCCTTTATAGATCGAGTGATGTTTCTTCTATCATTAGATTGAACCAATTGTTGAATTTTAATCTCAATTTCACTTTATTTGCGGATTGATTACCGCCTTCTACTTGATGTATATGGTTGATCTTTAATCTTGTTCCAATAAAATTATGCGAATATGTCATAAGTCTAGATTCTATGATTACATTTGTAAATTAAATTGGTTTTCACTATATCCTCTTATTAGAGTGCCAAGATGAAAGCAGCTAATTGTGTTATAAATGGAATAATTGATGTGAATGATTCAATCCAATTGAGGGAATTTCGACGCTTCACTGCCTCAAATTATTGATTTTAATTTACCCTTTCAACATTGAATTTCACTACACATTGAAGACGATAACTCATCCATTTTTGAAACCCCTAAGCATTTTCCATCTCTCTGTGGATACGACACCCCAAAACTGCACTACAACTACAGCGTTATTCTTTGGGCGTAATCAGCCACGACCCCTCACCCGGAACCAAGACGAATTTCAACTTTTAATAGAGGTCGAAGTACTCCAGATTAAGGGACAAATGCGGGCTCCAGGGGTTCATGCAATACCGCCCCTTAAAATCCTCCCCTCCACTAGTGGCTCGAGGTTGGAAAAAGCTCTAAAAGACATGGGGAGGAATATCATCGCCAAGAGTAACCTCCTTCCAAAAAAACCCTGCTAATTGGTTCTATGCGTTTAGAAGAAGCTGGATAAGGGATAGGTTATGCTACCTAAGTGTATATCTGAAAAATGGATGCAAAGGCAACCTTATCCCCATACTAAAAATAGTTTCACTAATGGCATCGCATCCCTCCGTTGGAAAACATGCCCGCTCATCCGGGGTTGGAACGAACATCTCAACTATGTCAAGAATCCTATAACGATCCCTAAAGGTTTCTAGTTTACTCTCTTCGATGTAGGTTGGCCACAAGAAGGCCCCCCACCTAATACTATAGTCTATTGGGCCTCTTGTATCATCCAAGCTATATGGAGACCCCCATCACCTCTTTAATCCTCTCAGTAGGAGTTAGTGGAGAAAGACTAGCATCAGCACATATCATCTTCATATCAACCTTCCCAAAAGACTCCCATTTGGTTGTTGGTTTGGAAGAAGAGGCCATCTATTTTTTCCAAACACAAAAACCCAAGAAAACAATCTATGACTTACACAAGTATCAAACATATCAAATAGAAGAAGTAAGTTTAATTACTCACCGAAAGAACTTCAACACTGCCAGAAAATGCAAAGGGTGTTATGTTGCTTGAAGGTTTTTTTGTAAAATGTAAAAAAGTATAACAAATGGTTTAGACTTCCTTTTATAGGCGAACAAGAAGAACTTCAACCGTTAGATGACCAATACACAATCTGGGACGTACACCTATGACCTACATCTGAACCATTGAAACCCAAAGGACGCCTTTTTAAACTTAAATAAACGACCTAGATTAAATCGTGCTTAGCACACAAGCATGGATAACGTCGCCTCTACCAATTGTAATAGACTATTATCACCACGCATTTGATGTGCATGCAATATCCATATAGAAAACAAGAAAACTACTTCATTGCCATATTTTGGAAAGAATAGAAGTTTTCAAATCATTACAACATGCGTCTCATTAATGTATCTTCACCTCTGCCAAAATAAGCTTTATCACATGCTTCAATCGCTTCAAAAGGCTCGCCCTCTTAGCAACGGCATTGTCTTGACGAGTTTTAGCTTTATCACACGTTTCAACTACTTCAACAAACTTGCCCTCTTAGCAGCAGCATCACCTTGATGAATTTTAGCTTTCTTACAAATTTTAACAACTTCAACAGGCTCACCCTCTGATGTGATCCAGGATGGGCTAAACCCGATTGAAAGTGCCATGTTCGAAGAGAAGAGATTAAGGGCGTGTTCGAAGCTAATTTGGTTTGGTAATGTGGTTCATAGCATTGCACAAAGCCATACAAATGTGTACTTGGGAAACAGGTCACATGGGGTTGAAGACAACATGCCAAATATCAACTTTGATGTTGGGGTCAAGGGCCGAAAAGAGTTGGAAAGCACTCGAGTCAAGAAAACGAATTTGGAAAGCACTCGAATTTTCAGTCTCAATTTGAGACCCATTTTTGGCATAAAATAAATTAGGATTTGAAGATCTATATTTCTATAACTTTTGTAGACCTTGAAGTAATATTTCCAATGCATTTTGAATCACCCCAATCAGATATAAGGAGAAGAAGATACGATCAAAATACTTAAAGTTGTCCGGCGAGAAAAATGTATAACTATGCGGCCGCATAGTTCTTAACTTCCATGCAACCGCATCAATACCTTCAGTGATTTTCCGGGCTAATTGAAGGCCTTCTATGTGACCGCATATAACCTGCTATGTGGCCACATAGGAGAAAAATTGGGCGAGAATTTCAATTTTTGGCAAGTTACCTAGTTTTGTTAGAATTCTAATTCTTTTAATATTTTGTAATCTTTTAATATTATTTCCGGTTTTTCCTTATTTCTAGGGTTTAGTATAAATAGGAAATTATTTCATTGTATTATTTGAAGTTTGATTATGAATTAATGAAAGCTTTTGCTTCTCTCTTTTTCTTCAATGGACAATCATGAACTTATCAAGGATTAACAATCCTCGTGGCTTTCAACCAATCAAAGTGAGATTCATATCTCTTGTAATCATGGGGTTAAGGTAACACTGTTTTATCTTGGTTACTTGGTTCAATGATCTACTGGGTCGATTTTTAAATCTGGGTTAGATTCTAGAGTTGTGTAATTAAAATGTCAACATATTATCGGCGATTGTGTTGGTTGTTTAATTCACCCTTTTTTGGTCAAAATCCATAAACTTACTTGTGTGGACTTTCTTGGGTCGGATTTCAATATTATTGTTGGGTTGCGTAGCTACTATTGCTACATGGTTCTCATCACCCTCTTAACAAGGGCATTGACTTAACTAATTTAAGCTTTATCATAAGCTTCAACTGCTCTAACAGACTCGCCCTATTAGCAAAGTTATCGCCTTAATGAATTTCAACCTTATCACAGGTTTCAATTGTTTCAACAGGCTTGACCACTTAGCAAGGGAATCGACTTGATGAATTTCAGCCTTCCCATAAGCTTCAACTACAATAGTAAGTTCACACTCTTAGCAAGGACATCGCTTTGATGAATTTCAGCATTCTTACATGCTTCAACTACTTCAACAAGCTCTCCATCTTAGAAAGGGCATTGCCTTGATAAACTTCAGCTTTCTCACATGCTGCAACTACATCAACAGGCTCGCTCTCTTAATAAGGTCCTCGGCCAATACTCGCACGAGCTCTGCTTGTTTCCAACGAAGCGAGCTTAAACTCGGCTAGTTGGATTTTGGGCGAGCTCGCCCAAAACGAGCAACTCAGCTCGCCGACTCGTCAAATTTGACCTTTTTTTTAAACGCTACTATAATTAAATCTTAAATTCAAAAAATATATATATACACATTTTCTATTTTTTAAAAAATATACATTTTCCAAAACATTTATAATTTTTAAAATAATAAATATACATTTTCTAAAACATTTTTATTTTTAAAAAAAAAAAGATAAACCCTCCTCCTTTATCCGGACTTGGGACCAGCTACTTCAATTTCGAGTAGGCGGAGTTAAAATTGTACATGATCAACTTATTACATGTACAATTTTTTAAAAAAAATTATAAAGATATGAAAATAAAATTTTGTAATAAATGTAGTGAAATTAAATATCACTTACTTGATTACATGCAATTTCGGCATATTTATGTTGAATTCGATAATTAGCGTCTTCTCAGTCCTTCACGTACATTAACACTTCCAAAATATCTTCTTTTAGTCGATTTCAGATCTCAGAGAGAACCCTATTCCCTATACTAAAAGAAGATTTCGAAACTACAGTGTTAACCGGAGATGTTAATAGATCTTTTGCAATTGCAGAAACTATTGGCCATCGACGTTCGTTATTTCGCCATAATTCAATGATATCTTCTGAACTTTTCTTAACTGATTTGTTACTAGTATAACTAAAGTAATCAATTAATTTAGATGGCAACACATTTAGACTAGTCCTCGAAGTTTGAGTACATGCAGTGGAAGACAAACTACTACTACTACTAGAGGAACCACATACATATGCATTTGAATCATATCTAAATGAGTTTATATTTTCTAATAAACTTAAAACTTCAGCATTGTCATCGTTTATATTACTGGAAGGAGGAGTAGGTATACGAGTAATTTGTGTACCTATTCGTGAAGCATACAATTCATACATTTCAGTTAACGTTTGTTCCAAATTCCTATAAGTAATAGGCATATTAAAAGTTAAAGCATTTGAAATTTGGTCAATTATAAATTTAGTACCCGATAAATTATATCAGGGGTCTATGACGCATGTTAAAGGAAATAACATAGGTAATTCTTCCCAATATTTTCTAAATTTTAATTTCATGGCAAAAATAACCGCATGAAAATCATGGTCATTTTGATATCTCTTAAAAACTCTAACAGTTATATAAAGATGTTCAAGAACCATGCAACTAGTGAGATAATAAATACCAGATAAAATATTTATAGGCATATAAAAACTTGCCAAAAAATTTTTAATTTTAAAAACTGTAGTCCAATCGGATTCATTTAAGATATTATCGTTTTCGTCTCTAATATGCTTACTGTTATAAAATTTAGAGATAAACGTTTCAAAACCTTCATAAGATTTTAATAATAAGTAAATTGAATTTCATCTATGACCCACGTCAGTAATAAAAGTTTTTGTATGCTCATTCCCAATTTGTTCACAAAATTCCTCAAATACTTGTTTTCTAAAATGTGTAATCATGATATATATAAGTGCATTCCTAATTCGGCTAATTTCGTCATTCACATATTTTAAACCGTCTTGTACAATTAAATTAAAAATATGGCACACACATCGAATATAAAATAAATAACCACCAAAATTGGGTTGAAGTATTCTATGCAATTTATCGATAACAACTTTATTTACGGAGGCATTGTCAAACGTAAAAGAACAAATTTTACTCTCGCATTTATATTATCTAATTATTAATATAATAGCATTAAATATAATTTGAGCGTTATGAGGATACTCAACAATTTTAAAAGCAAAAATTTTTTTATGCATAACTCAAAGTGGGTCTATATGGTGTGCAATTGCAGCTATATAACCTTTCTTATTAATCTCTTCCCACAAATTCGAAGTTAAAGATATCACACCCCCATATTTTTCTAAATCCGCAATCAAATTTCTTTGCATTAAGAAAATGTTCAATTGTATTAGAACGAAGAGTATTTCGACTTACCCCAATGTATCTCGGTTGAAGATATTGTTGACGTAGTTTACGAAATATTAGTTGTCCACTATTGCTAGTGGCAGCTCCACCGCGACAACGAACTTCACCATTCCGGTTCGAGCTTCTTTCTCCGAATACATCCATGTAGAAAGTGGAGTAGTAGTAGCACCGGCGCTACTAATACCAAACTGTAGTTGCGTTTGACCAGGTGGAAGAAGTCCATGTTTGGCT
Source organism: Fraxinus americana (assembly GCA_035079005.1). Taxonomy (NCBI): domain Eukaryota; kingdom Viridiplantae; phylum Streptophyta; class Magnoliopsida; order Lamiales; family Oleaceae; genus Fraxinus; species Fraxinus americana. The sequence goes on from CM068724.1 coordinate 13,877,326, forward strand.
GCACATGTTTTGTAGTGACGGTTGAGGTGAGTGGTTCCAATACCTTTTTGTCATGCCAATCGTTGTTGATAGTATTTACATACTGCTTTGATTTCTGGAAGTCCATCGATCACACGACCAGTATTAACCAATTTGAAATGGTCCCAACATTTTGTCTACTTCTTCCCCTTTCTCTTCTCTCTTGCATCGGGAATATTTAATGCAGATTCTTCATCTTATTCCAAATCAATTGGAACATTAGGATCAACGTCATCCAAATCAATTGAATAAGGATGACTACCTTCACGAACGTCGAAATCTTCAATGTTTTCTGGAATTGGTAATTCATTGAGACCGGTAAATTCATTCCCAAATTGATTTTGGGCAGGTGTTTCGTCTTCTATACCGAACAAGTTTTCAACAAATATTCGTGGATCCATTTGTGAATTATAGAAATAGAATGTTGAAATAGAATGTAGAAATGTAGAATTGAGAAGTGAATGAAAATTATATAGTAGTGTATAAAATGGGTTGTAAAATTAAGATAATAATGTAAAAAATGTAAATGAGAATTATAGAATAAATGAATGATATTGTTGATAATGATTTGTAAATTGTAGAGAGTAGAAAGTAGAAAGTATAGAATGAAAGTTTGGTGGGAAAAAATATTGTAATGGATTGGGTATTTATAGGAAAAGAAAAGTATAAAAAAATTAAATAAAAAAAATTTTGTGACCAAAGTGACCGTTTGGTCACCAACACCAAGTGAACAGAACGGTCACTGAATTTTTTTTTTCCCTATTACGCGAGCCGAGCTGCTCATCGAGTAGCTCGTGAACAGTGACAAGCCGAGCGGACTCGGCTCTTGTTCGTGTTCTTTTTTTACGAGCCCGGGCGGCTCGTAGGCGTGAACAGTACGAGCCGAGCAGCCGAGCCGACGAGCCGCTCGACTCGATTGTCACCACTAAAGTCAACTCATTAAGATTTCAACTTAAAAGTTCATGCATTTAGTGGTGGCAATGGGCCGAGCCGAGCCGGCTCGGCCCATTGCCCCACGAGCTCGGCTCGTTGCCCTACGAGCCGAGCTCGTGGCTCGTTACAAACGAGCCGAGCTTCTGCTCAGCTCGTTTGCTCGTGGGCGAGCTCGGCTCGGCCCACGAGCTCGTGATTCACGAGCCACGAGCCGAGCCGGCTCGGCTCGGCTCGTGGCTCGTCAAAATTTTTTTTTTTTTTTTTTTAGTTTTTCTTAGTTTTTTTTTTTTAAAAATATTTTTCATGAGCCCACGAGCTCGGCTCGTGGGCTCGTGCCCCACGAGCGCTCGTGTCTTGACGAGCCGAGCCGAGCTCGGCTCGTCTATTGACGGGTCCGCTCGGCTCGAGCTCGGGCTCGTCTTTTGACGAGCCCGAGCGGCTCGTGGATCGCTACAGTACGAGCCGAGCGGCCGAGCCGACGAGCCGCTCGGCTCGATTGCCATCACTACATGCATTATATAAATATAATATATGGACTTCGGAGAAAAATAAATGTGATGCGCTATTTCTTCGCAAAACACACACGTTCCCAATAGAATAAAGAATAAATCAACAGCAAATATATTTCAACTTAAAAGCCCACATACATGCTCCAAATAGAATAAAGAATAAATCAACAGCAAATAGATTTCAATTGAAAAGTCCAAGTACTGTATCAATATTCATACATGAACTTCGTGGACTATTTTTACACATCTTCCAATAAGAACCTTGCTACACTTACATATATTGGTACACAACCCTCTCACATGCGTGTAGGGTCCACACACATATGAGAGGGTTGTGTACCAAGTGTGTACAAGTAGTATTTTTCCTTCCAATAAAGCTCCAAAAATCCCTACGTGGCAAGTAAACAGCAAGTCAATCTGGGCACGCACTCCACGTCATTCTACCCAAGAGGCAGTTTGGCCAAATCTGTAACTTTTAGCCCTAATTTGAATCTCATTTTTTAAAATTTATTTTTAATTATACATTCTTTGATAAAAAAAAAAAAATTACAAGTTAAAATCAAAAAAGAAAAAAATCACAAACCACTAATTAATCACAATCAATTCAACTTCCGGTGATGAAAAGCAAAGTAGTCTCCACCGCCGCCGGCCCATTTATCGGCGGCGATGTTTGATTATGACATACACGAAAAGATCCATCCCACATCCTATACCCCTACTCCCACAGAACATCTTCTTCCTAAGGAATTTGACATGAAAGTACACACAATTTTCTCTCTCTATGTTTCTTCGAATTTTGTGTGTGAATTATTGTTAACTTTTCCCTGTAATGGTCTTGTGCTTTTCCTCTTCTCGGTTTTTGTTTTCATAAAAGCTTCACCTTTCTAATACAATGGCGCATCAACGGTCTCGTCAAGGCCTTTTTTAAACTAATAATGTATCTTTTCTTGCATTGTTTTTACATTTATGGTTGAGAATAAGGGAGGGATGAATATTTGTTTTTTTTTTTTTTGGATAAGGAAGGCCGGGAGCTTGTATACAAAAAAAGAAATCGAGTGAAATAATGGAACCTCGAAAGAGAATTATAATGTTATGTGTAGAAAATCTTTTTCATAGTGTCATTGGAAATTGAAGCTCTATTCCTAGTGTTTAATCCATTTGTCTATTTCGTACCAGTTAGAGTGATAAGGGGGTCATGACAAGGTGATTGATGGCTTTTGTTTCATGATTTATGGCCCTAGAAAGCTGTCACCCTCTCCAATTACTCTTATAAATTATTTGTCATTTAATTGATCGAGGACATCTAGCCCCAATTTGATTGAGATTTTTTTAGAATAAATCGTCTGAAAATTAATTTTTCTGGACAATGTTTGATATTTATTTTAATGAAAGAATATATAATTTAAATTGAGTTAAAAAAATATTTTTTAAAAAAATGGGGTCTATCAAGGACTTATTTCTCTCATTCAATTATTTATTAAGGCCTCAATTTGACATTATAAAACATTTATAAATAATCGAACTTTATTTTTAACCACAAATTTCAATGTCACCAAATATTTATATTTCCTCATAAATTAAAACATTTATAAATTTGTCCCAAATGGAGGCATTAGTTAAACTGAAATGATATTAAAACAATTCATTCAGTCGAAAAGATCGATAAGTTGAGACGTAGAAAATTGGATATTGAGAAACTGATATTAGATTTATGGTACGTTTAGCACGAGCTCTATTTTTCGTAGAAGAGCTTCTAAAAAGGTCATAAACTTTTTCAGAAAGGTCTTTTATTCAGACAAAGTATTTTCAAAAAATTATCTAAATATATTTAAAATCAACTTCTTAATATCAGAAGTAACGTTCTTAATTGTGTTTCAACTTTGTTAACACTCAACATGTAAAATTGAATTTGCACTTGGTTGCATCATTCGGTGAAAATGGTTTTAGGAATGAAACAACCTTTTTGATTTTATATTCCTTCAGTAATGAACTTACTGATATTGTCAACTATTTAGAATTCGAATAGCGATGTTACAATGATGACAATTATTAATTTAGGTGGGATGGACCATCTAATTCATTTTTCAATGGATTTATTTAATGTAAGAATAGAGACGCTTAGAACCAATTAAACCGGTAATAGATAGCGTTGCCCAATTCAAAAGTCCCCTTGTGGAAATTCTAGAATTGAACAATCATATTAATTGGAAGAACGATTAAAAGTTAAAAAGTATATTTCAACTTAAATTATACATTTTTAAGAAATGTGTAATTAATTTTAACAACCAAACATGGTGTCCAAATGACATGGCCATTGTTGACAAAAACTAATATAGGGTGGTGCTAATCAAGATTCCAATAAGTATCAAGTGGATTAAGATTAGAATCCTACTACTATCATTATCCGGATACCCTTGATGTTCTGTCTTCCACCAAACATAAAATTTCTCCAACCAAATTCAGTGGTTCATATGGGTTTCCAACACATTGGAAGTTGGTGATGGATATTAATTTTTCTCAATAACCCCACATTTAATTCACATTGTTGCACCCCACTGAATTTAAGTTCTGTCCCTATCTCATTTTCCCATCGCATCAATTGGTCCATTCTAATTGATTTACACACTATTGCCTCATCTATTGATATCAGAATGAATTACCCATTTTTTGTTCTTTTATTACATTTTTTTTACTAGGATTAAATCACTGTCAGATGAATTGTGATATAGAGGTTGACAGATTCCTAGTGAATGATTTAATGATCGTGTTTAAAACAGTTCAATGATAAATTGATATGTGGTATTATGTCAACCAATCGGTCAACCAAGGCGACAGACACTGTAGCGTGATTGTTTTTATTAGGGTTGCAATCATTTTAGAGCATGTTTGACAATCATTATTGTAGAAAAAAAAGGTTTTAAATAACATTTTTAGGAGAATATATGGTTAAAAAGTAGATAAAAGTTTTTTATATACGTGTAGAATATTTTATTATGTGAATGTGTGGTTAAAAATGATCATGTAGTAAATCATAAAATAAATTAATGAATGTCAAACAGACACTTAGTACTTTGATAAAAATTAAGCCCCTATTTGACGGTCATTATTTGAAAACTCTTTTTACTACATACTTATTTTCAAACACATATTCATAAAATAAAATATTTTACATGTAAATTCAAAATTTTTCATTACTTTTAACCACACATTCTCATAAAATCACTATTTAAAATATTGTTTTTTCAAATAATAGTTGTCAATTAGGGATATTAAAAGTCAAAATTCGAATAAGCATATGATTCATCCTAAGCACGTCCCGTAAAATAGTGATTATTTTTAACATATCAATATTAAACTTGAATGCATGTTCGAGTTTAAAATATAAACAGATCGAATTACTCGTTTGAATTTAATGAATTTTGATACCATATTGAACATCGAGGTTCAATATTAAAATGCCAAACTCGTTAAAAATAATAACTAAACTCTCATATATTGTAATATGCATAGATATTTAATTGATATGAGACTTATGTCTTAACATTACTCTATATCCCTTTTAAAAAAAATATTACCCCCTATCTATAATATATTGAAAATCACATCAAGTAATAATTATTTTTTGAACAATTCTAACCCTACTATAATTTAATTATTTTAATAATACCTTATTTTTCGTTTTTAATGTGTATTTAATTTATTTAATCATTTGAACAATATTATCAAGAATTATTTTATCAACTATTTGGTCACCATCAATGCACATTTGACAGATTCATTTCACTTGTATGTTTTCGCTACATAAAACCAAATTATAAATTTTACAAAATTCTTGTTCATGTATGAATTATCTGTTATTAATTCTCAATTAATTAATATTCACGTTCATTTGATTAATCTCATCTTCATTTATACATTTAGAGTTATTAATTTTAATTATAAGTTGATTAGAATTTCAAATTCAAGAATGCATTTCATTATTCACATCCATGTATACTAATTAGCTTCCAGTTTCACTTAATTGAAAATTAAATTATATTCATTTAGTATAAATAATTTAACATTCATTATCATTTATATATTCCCTAGTATTAATTTTCTAAATTAATTAATATTTACTTTAATTCATGTATCGTATTTGTTTAAACCATTGAACAACATTTCACAAATTATTTTACTAATTATTTAGTTATCATTAATGTACATTTGAAATATTTATTTCAGTATGTGCTTTTACCACATGAAACTCTATTACAAATTGTAATAAATATTATAAAATCATTGTTCATGCATGTATTCCCTTATTTTAATTCTCAATTAATGCTAATTGACTTTCATTTTCAAATATTACTTTTACAACATTTAAAAAATATTTCAAAATAAAGTGCAACGCACGTATTACGCGTCCAACTCTATCTAGTACCTTAAAAATGCATATTCTTTAATCACTTAGTTGTGAACAACTAAGGGTTTTAGGTCCTATTTTTATTGGGAAGATAAATTGAAATTCATGAGCAAACTGTATGTGCGACGTCAGAGTGTTGCAATTTGAGTGGCTCGATGTTCGAAGTGTGGTGAATTGACGATCTTATCAGGTGTGCATATATGATCATCCTACCAAAAACGCATTCCTAAAGCAGGATTGAAATTTATTAACCAATCAAATTTAGTGAGTGTAAATAGTAAGATAAAGAATTGAAATCTCGACTAGTATTTGAATGAGTGTCATTTAAGTTGTGTTACTCGTAGCTATTTCTTTTGCTTCTGTTTTTACTTCAAAAACAAAATAATTTGGAATCCTTTTGACAATCAAATTTCATTTTTCACCATTATATTGTGGGTGTGAATTCCCTATCATAAAAATTCATTAAAATATCAAATAAACTAAGTTAGGGTGTCATATTAAATGCTATGATTTTCTAATAAATGAAAGTATATTTTCTTAGTGGGGGAGTAATCATGAAGGGCAATTTTAAACAACTCATTAATTTCCGGGTCACCTTAGTCATTGGGTCCAAATCCAAGCTTATAAGATTGATGTGATATAGTAAAGGTAGTAAAAAAATAATGATATTTGTCATTATGATAATGGAATATCGACAATGTGTCAATCTATGAAGCATAATGGATTGGACAATTCAATTTTTATGAGAAAGAGAGAGAGAGGGAGAAAAAAAAAATGTGAGGGATAATGTGTTATCACTTCTTTGATATTCCATTATTACGATAATAAATAACATTATTCGATGCTAAAATATGCACGTATTATCTAAACTTAATGATGACAAAGAGGATTCTTTCTTTGATTCAAAAGTAAAAAAATCCTCCTCCCACTACTTTAATTTGTTCTTTCCCACTTTTTTCTTCTTTTTGTTTTTTCATATATATAATAAATTGATAAAGTTATATAACCTCGATTACAAAATAAAAAGGGAAAATTACAGCCACGGTAACAAACATTTCATTGAGTAACAAATTTTACCTAAACCTTTTATTTGTATGACCCACGGTATCAAACATCTCAAAAACTCACTTGAAGTTCAAATGGATGTTTTCTATTAGTTTGACCGTTAGTTGATCGAATATTGACCTTGACCATATTTTTGACTAATTTTAAAATGTTAAAATGATAACTTTACATTTTTTTCAATAAAAATCACAATTATAATATATTAATAATTAAATTTTAAAAACATAAATCAAAGAAAAAAAATGTTTTTCTCTTCTTCCCTCAATCCCCACCCACCAAATCCAAAAGCCATTGACATCTTCCACTGCCACAGCCACTTGTACCACCACCTCAAAAGAAGAAAATTTTAACTACGTTACGATGAATGCCCAAATTGTGATGTCAAGGCAGTGTTCATGATGGCAGTTTTCAGAGGCATCGTATTTACTTGCTCTCATTCTTCAGCTTCTTTTCAAAATCACGAGCGCAACTTTGATTTTTCGGGTGGTATCACAAGAACCAGAGTAAATGCTTCAAAATCATCATAATCCTTGAACACATCCTCAAAATCAAGCACCACTACCTCAAAAAGTTTTTGAATTAAGTTTTGAGCACTACTAATTTGATTATTGGTAGGATTATTAGTTAATTTGAAGCGGTCAATGGCGGATTGGAGATGGCACCATATGAATTTCCAATCTTCTTCGGTGAGCCCTTTACATACTCGTCTTACCTAAATTCGACTAGCCCTTCTCCTCTTCTTCTTCTTCTACAGTAGGTGGTAGTGTAAGTTGGATCATGCAATAGGACTGTAGTGGTAGTACTAGTTGGTTCTTGTTGTGGCTGTGACGATGGTGTTTCAATCTCTTTTGTCGGGGGAATCGTCATAATGGGTGAGATCTGGTGTGTTAGCGGGTTCAATCTTTTGCTCTGTTTCAATTGTGTGCAGTGGTTATAGCAAATTTTTTATTAGCGACGATGGTTGCACATTTGGACTCCAAGTGAGAGTTTTTGAAATGTTTGATACCGTGGGTGACACAAATAAAAAGTTTGGACAAAGTCTGCTACTAAATAAAATATTTGGTACCAAGACTACAATTTTTCCAAATAAAAATGTAAAGAAAAATCATATCATTCAAATATATGTTCAAGTGGGTTGAACAATTCAAATCGTTTTAACCTGAAAAAAAAAAACCTAACTCTTGTTTGGACTAGCTATCGCGTAGCACATCTTAAAACAGGCCACCTCGCGAATCAACTCATTTGAAAATGGAGTGAGTGAGAAATTTTTGATATTGTCAAACTTGATCTCAATCCATCTTACACTATAAATAAAAAAATAAGTAATTGGCAATTTTTTTTCTACCTTCATCCAATAAGATAAGCTTATTTTTATTTTCATACAGATTGAGAAAATGTAATTAATATAGTTGGAATTATAATTTTTTTCTTAGATTTTTCCTAATATACCTATTAAATAATAGTTTAAATATGATTAGTTTATATTTGTTGCTAATAAAATATGAATATATTAGAAAACTATAATATATATACTTTGAATAAGGAAAGTGACATATAATTTAAGACATACAAAAGAAGAAATCAAGTCTAACTTTATGGAACACGGTAGTATAAATTGTTTAAATTATAAATAAATAAAAATAAATTATGGATATATGTGTTACGCATGAATTTTATCAAAATGTGGGGATAAAAATGACTTGATTTTTTTTTTATAAAAACGCATGTTTGGGTCGGATTAAAATTTGATTTTAATTTAAGTTAAAGTCAAACAATTAATATTAACCACATTTTTCATGGATCTCACATCTTTTCAAACACACATTTCAAAAACTTCTATCACAATTCACTAAAAATCTAATTTTAATCTTTATTAAACACCCTCTAAACATAAGCATGTTTATTAAGAATTTGCAAAATCAGGGAAAAAAAAGGACGAAGGCCAGATTCTGCAAAAGCTTTTGAAAGTTGCAGAGAGAAGATGAAACCAACAGGGGGGGATGATGACGTACCCTGCAATGCCCCCCACGCGCATTTTAGCAGTACGTAATATGCTACTACTTTATATACGCTTATTTCGGGGATTGCAGGAATTCCAGACGATGTGAAAATTGTCGAACAATGGGAGGCAAATTACTGTATCATCCTGTTTTCAATGCAATACTTTCAATTTACTCTCTCTCTCTCTCTCTCTCTCACTCATAAAATATTAAAATAATTATATTATTAACAAAGATCGTCCAAGTTAAAGCGTTATTTTAAACAATAATTTGTAGTTCAAGTATTTTTTTTTTTTTTTTTATCCATTTTACACCGTTGATTACTCTGTTACCGGCACTCCATATCTGATTTCACCCTGTTAAACTTTAACGTGGATTAACAGTCGTTACGTTTATACTGTTCGAGAAGTGTTTAAAAATCATTTAAATAAATATAAACGAGCCTCAATTTAGCAGGGATTAAAATTAGATTTTTAATAGATTTCGATAAAAATTAATAAAAAAATATGGTTGAAAAGTTGTAAATTCCATAAAATATGTGATTAAAATTATTGTTAATTTTGACTTAAATTAAAATTAAAATTAAAATTTTAATCTTTACCTAACAGGGACTGAATGTTGGATAAATAAACAAGAGTATTTTCAAAAAAACTCTTTATTTTATAAAGAATATTTTAATTATTATAAAATATTTTATATTTAGATAGTCTCTTAATTCTCCGTATAAGTGTAGATAAAAGTTATTTGAATTTTTATATATGAGCGAAGGCTTCACGAAAATATTCTTATATGTCACCATTAAATAGTAAAAAAGCCCCAACAAAGGTGAACAATGAGACCTGTTTGAAGGAATCTATTGCTACAATAGCCATCAGCCTACGTCAGTATTTAACGGCTATCAAGTCAAATATAACGTTAAATGGGCTAACATAATGATCGATTATGTAATGTTATTAAACTTTCGCGACTTAAAGGGTAAAAAAATGGGAACAATATATAAATAAGGTATTTAAATATCATCATTTCAAAATTAAGGATGAGGTTTTAAATTTCAAAAATCAAGTTTTTATTATAATTTATTTATGATTTAATTAATTAATTATATATTTAATGAATTAAATAAATTAACTATTTAATTAGTCACATATTATTTTTCGGTCACAAATCAAAATTTTTATGTCACAAATTATTTTACGATCACAATTCAAAATATTTATATGTCACAATTTGCTCATCAATCACAAATTAAAAATTTAAAAATCACAATTTATTTATCGATCATAAATATATCAAATTAATAAGTCACATATTATTTATTGATCACAAAAAATCCAATTTGTTGGTCACAATATCAATTTATCGGTCACAAATCACAAATGTTAAAGTCACAATTCAAATTTTAGATCACATATTATTTATTGGTCACAAAATATACAATTTATTGGTCACAATCTCAAATAATTGGTCATAAACACCCCCACCCCATGCGCATCCCACGTACAACCATTTCACCACCTCCATGACCACCACTATCATCACCAACACTCACCGCCAGCAACTCCACCTACACCATCAACAAAAATCAACCCAAAACCCCCAACACCACCAAAATATGGAAATCAGATCCTCCACCACCACTCAACCAGATCCACCATCACCTGTAACACCACCGTCACAACCTGTACCACCACCTTCGCGACACATCACCACACAAACATCATCGTCTATATGATTTCTTTTGACCCCGTTACAGCACCAATCCATACTCCGCTGCCACTATCACCACCACTTCCAACTCCACTGCCACCTCATGGGTTCAAAACCAAGAATCTCCGTCGGGAGACGACTGAGGGCAAGATCATCAAACTCATACAAAAACCTCTGCAAACCTGGAATCAACACAAGATCCACCCACATTGATAGAAATCACGACGGCGGGTCGATTTCCGACAAGCTGAAGCTCTGAAGTGTTTGATTCCATCTCACAATGAAAATGCGAAGGCCGAGGAGTTGTTTGAAGAAACTGCAAACTACATCGTACTCCTCGAAACCCAGGTTTTGAAGAAACTGCAAACTACATCATACTCCTCGAAAGAACGTATACACACAAAGCTTAACAGTGATTGAGCTAGGGCGAATCTTCAATTCACCTGCCCAAACTGCAATTGATAAAGGAAAACATATGGGTCACAACTCAATTGAGCCAATCAACAACAAATCATACGAATTGAACCTGGACTAAAGATGCCCGTGCGAAGAACAATCTGTTGGACCATTTTCTGAATCTGATGCTTGTTTTACTGCTAATTCAATCAACATTAATGAAATTGAGGGCCAAAAGGGTATGGGTAACATGCCAATTGTGGGAAATATTGAGCAATTACACTCCAAGTTGTCCTCCCAAGCCATGACCAGTGAGAATAGAGAGCGGGAGAGAGAAAGAAGTGATGGAGAAGTAAATTAGGGTTTGAAATTAAAATTAAGATGGGTGGGTGGGGTTGTGTGAATATGTAGATTATTTTAATTATAACCTGATTTATGAAAAATTAAACTTAAAATATAATTAATGAAGTGTAAACTTTAAAAATACATCTAGTTGTAATTTCCTCAAAAAAAAGGAAAAAAAACTTTATTGACCATTTTGAAATTTCTCTTTAACCTCACTGACCATATGTGAACTACCAAACAATTCTAAATTTTGTCTAGTTTGAAACTTTCAAAAAATTGAGGATCAAATCTTGAACCTAGCTAAAATTTGCGAAGGACAACATTGACCTATTTCTGGTTTGGACAAAATTACATTTGGTGAGATGTGTAATTGAAAAGCTTATAAAAATTGTGGATCTTAGTAATTAAAAATAAATTTGAAAAAAAAAAGGCAAAGAATTTTAAAAAATTGGATCCAAACAGGGCCTAACTGCTAAGCCTATGTTTGGTGGCCATTTTAGTTTTGAATAGTAATTTTTTAGAGAATGCATGGTTAAAAACTAAGAAAAAATTTTGGATTTTTACGTGTAAAATATTTTATTATGTGGCTTACGTGTAGAATATTTTATTGTGTAAATGTTATTAAAAATATGTAATTTTTTTTTTAAAGAGTGGAAGACAAACATGAGCTAAATATGTATATGCTTTCTTCATCATTTGAAACTTTCATATAAGACGATTATTACAATATCCTGTCATATCCAATTCGTATTTTGTATCACTCATTTGTAAAACAATGTGACGTGTGACGAGTCAAATCTTTCAAACTGAGGTTCGATTTAGCTGAAAAATTGTTCTAAATCAAAGTTCATAATTAATTTTAATTACATATTTTATAGAATTCATAATTTTATTAATTTTTAAATATATATTTTATTATTTTTATTGAAATTTATTAAAATTGATTTTTATCGAAATGAAAGTGGGGCTAATTTGCATATGTAGAGGCGTTGAAAATAATATTGTAAAACCATTCATTTCTTCAAGGAACTCTATTATGTAAATTATCTAAATCTTGCCAGCATCTTCTCTATAATTGTTGGGGCCGAGAGGAGGACAACGACAGTGGCGTTATGTGGACCATTGGACGCTCGCAAAACGACCACATTCCTAAACTAAGATGGCATGAATTTCTTCATTTCTCTAACCTCCAGCCGTGTCCTACGTAGAAACAATTTATCATTGTACGGAGGGGTCCAATTTAAGTGTCGGTACATGAATATAATTTAATAGAAAAATATTATTATCCTATAAATAAAAAAGTCACTTGATGGTTACTATTCATAAGCCGAGTCGAGCCAAATGGCTGAGCCATTTAAGCCCTTTTTTTTATACGTTTAATTCAGTATTTTAAGCTACCAATATTCGTTTTAAACGATTTAAAATTTGTTGGAAATGTTGAATTGCGGCCATGATAAATATATGGTCGACAAATTTTAAATATCAAAAATAATTTTACATTAATTGTGAAGTTGTGATTGTTTATGTTTCTTTTCAATCTCAATCACAACCCATTCCAATGTCCTTTTTTCGAAATTTATTTTTCTACAATTTTACGTTTGATTCAATATTTCACGATATGAATATCCATTTGAATCGATTTACATTTTTTTAAAAAAACTTAAAATGTGATAATAATAAATATATTGTCGATTAAGTTTAAATATAAAAATTATCTTAAATTATTAAACGTAAAATCATAATCGTTAATTTTTCTTTTCTACCTCACCCTCAACCTCCATACTCACACTAATTTCTCTCAATTTCATTTTTCTTCAGTTTTTACAATTAAAAAGGGTAAATCTATAGCGTCAAAATGGATATTGAAGGAACTCAATATGCGTAAGAGCTTCAAAAGGCTTGCGCCAAGTAAGACGAATCTATCCCCGTCCAAGCTTGCAAAGAACTACTATTAGAACGCAAAGGAAATGTTCATCACGTGATGACTTCATGGTTAATGCATGACATCCAATTAACAAAACATAATAACAGACTCGGTTAGTTGTACAATAAAAGACCGTCGGCTGTCATCTATCTTAAAATAAAGAAAATTACCATAAATCCTTGGGAGAAATCTATAAGTACTCCCATCTGAGAGAAGAAATACATGCAATTCAAATATTTCTCTCTCAAATAACAATTTTTCTCTTGTTTCAAGTTTGAGTATCGAAATTAGTGAGCTTATGAGAAAAAAATGATAGTTAAGTGAAAGGATTTGTTGGTTCGATATTTACCATCAACATATACAAAGATAGTTTCTCTTATCATGTCGATAGTTTCTCTTGTCAATGAATTATAAATAAATTTAACAAATAATTATAAATATTAACTTAAGTTAATCTAACTGTATACATGTGTGTGTGTGTTTGCACGAGGGCGCTTTGAGGATGGACGAAAATATTCCTAGCTTGAACTTGAATTATTGTACTTCAATATGAATAGTGACTATGAAAGCGATCATGAGTAAAATAAATTCTCACATGATGCTGACGAGGGCATACAAATCTCAAAGTGAGATTAGCCTTTTCTTTTAGTTCCTAGTCGATTATATTGGTGAAGTTTATGGATGGACATAATTTGGTTCTAATGAGAGTTGTACTAAATCCCTATTAATGGAAATGGAACTGAAAGGTTTCATGTATAATGATGGAATCGAATGAGATCAAAATCCACTATTTTTGGTCCTTGTATACTTCACAAAAATTGTAAACTGTAAAATGATTTGCAAATTCTCCTATTTCCCTTTGAGATGACAAAAGTGTTGATTATGTTAAATGCATGTTATCCTTTCAAACAAAGTCCTAATTCTCTCTTTTCATTTATTTTTCTATATGAATACATCAAGAAATATAAAAACAAAGTAGCGAAAAATATATATATCGTATAGATTTAAATTAGACGGTGTAAGGGTGAATATAAAGAATCAACTGAAGGATGGCCAATAATTGACCCAATAATGCAAATATTACAAAATATCATCAAGAAAAATTAATTTCAATGTATATTAGGGCAAATAATCGGCTCGTTTATTCTCTGTGAACTCAATGAATTATACATTCTTATTGTTTTTCGCAAGGAGTAACAAATAAAATCTAGTATTTCATTTCATGGTGATCCTTTTTTACTGACTTGTCCTTTGCACACTTCGGCCGCCCTCTCCGGGGTGGCGCCCATTGCCTCTTCAATACACGATTCCAATTCTTCTTGTAAATTTCCAGCCTCGATTGAGGTTGCAAACATCTCAGTCATGGCGATGAAGAACACAACCGCAAATTTGGTGGAACCCATATCCTTTTTAACTATGATTATTGATTTTCTAATAAATGATGATTTAAGAAAAAGTTTTAATTGAATAAATAGAATGAAACTATTTACCGTATAATCGAATGTTTTCTACTCGTTTTAAGTTTGTGGCACGAGAAATGAAAGGAAAAACTTTTTACTATAGCCATTAGAAATAAGGGTGAATTTCGAGAATCGGGATCTCTTTATTTACAGATATGAAGTCATCGCCTAAAACCAAGGAGAAATTGAACACCTACTATATCCAACGCAAAACAAAATAAAATAAATCATTATTTCCTATTTCCATTTACCATAATTATAATCGTGGAACAAATAGACGATGAGTTTTATCCAAAAATACTCATGCATAGCCCACAAATTCAATTAACCAATCATTTTTTAATAATTATAATTAATCTCTTGAACATTTTCGACTATTAAGACTTTATTTCTTGAAAAGCAAACTCTGCTAATAACTCCGAAGCATATAGATCCACCTGATCGTTTAATACTCTATTTGAATTCACACATCCTTTTTGGCACAAGGGTACGAGGACCAATCCGTTCGGTGCTTGTGTCAATCTAGTAATAGTACAACCGATACGATGATAATATTGTCCTTAGTTGCCGAATCTAATGGAATGGTATACCCAAGTAACTGCAGTTTTCTACATTTACAGTTTTGGTTGACATTTTTATTGACATTCTATGATATGACAGACAATCTGATCACTTATTTAAATTAATGGTAATTTTTTTTTACATATCATGGAATGTCAATTAAAATGTACAAAATGAATGTAAAAGTAATTGAATTCAAGTATTTGAGTATCCCCGTTTTTCCAGCTTAGATAAACAATAATTGAACAAACATTTTGAAATACTTGCGGGGAGTTATAACTCCCAATCATTTATTAAAACCACTCATTCTTGATGGGGTTGGGTCCCAGTAAGGTTCTTCATGAATTATATCTCAAATGGATATGGCCCTTCAATTAATTTTTCTAGATAGATACAAATCTTAGGTTGTTGGGTTGGGTATGTTGTGCATTTACCTTCTTCTTCTGTCATTCTTTTTGGATGGATGCTAAGGACCCCGTTTGACGTAATTTTTACTTTTATTTTGTTTTACTTTTCGTAGAATTTTTTTTTGAAGAAAGTTATCTTAATTTTTATCTAAAAACTAAATTTTAAAAGAGTATTCTATTCCAAAAGTACTTTTAGGGTGCGTTTGATTGCGAGCATAAAATTTGTATGGAAATAAATTAAATTCAAACAATTCAATTGCTTAGAAATTGTTTGTATGAAAAGTATTATTTAAATGTATTTGATTGATTTAATTTTCAACCTACAAAATATTATACTTTTCAATTTTTTATTGATTGGTAGATGAAAAGAGAGAAATAGAGGTTAATTACCTGAAAAACAAAAATCACCTCCATCTAAAGAAAATGAGTTGTGCCGTGGGTACAGGGTCACCATCGATACCTCACAATAGGGTGGATAGTGGGATGTTTTGACAATTTTTTATTACCATGGGTCCCGCATGGGGGCCACCCATGTGAGCGTGTGTAAAATTTTTGTGAAACTTATTTCTGTACATATGGCTTTGTTAAAAAAAAATATTTTATTTGTTTTCAAGAAAAATATTGTTATGTGACCAAAAATAGCAAAAAAATTCCCATGCAAAAAAATTATCAGTCAAACAACAAAAAATAGGAAATTAGGTCAAAAAACATATTTTTCATAAAAAATATTGACAATCAAATGTACTTTTAGAGAAAGTCACACTGATCAACTTTTCTAAAAGCTTTTTCAACTGAAAAAATAATTTTCATAAAATTAACCAAATAGGTGTAAAAGCAATTTTTAAGTTTTAAAAACGTCTTTTGACTTAAAATCCATATCAAACGGATCCTAAAAAGATATGTAAGGGTTACTTTCTAACAAAAAGGATATCTTTAATTGTCGACTCACTCACTAGGGATGTAAATAGATCGGATATGGATCGGATCTGTCTATATCCGATCCGATAAGAAAATTACCCAATCTGATCCGATAATTCAACCGATATTTGATTATTAAATCCATATCAGATTTGCTATTATCGGATATCCGATCCGAAATTAATAAAAATTAAGAAAAAAATCAACGTTTTTCAAAAAAATTGAACTAATTTGAGGCTCACATATTTTTACTAGCAAGCCCAATAATGACTTCTAGCATCATGATATTCTTTTTTAAAGGTGAGATTCTCTTCTAATTTTCTATTGACATTCGATGTGGAATAAGGTAAATTTGAATTTCAATTCTAAATATAAATATATTATTTCATTATTTCCATTAACAAATCAAATTATTTATTACATATTAATTATTAGTTTTTGAAATTGCAAAATAAAATACAATAATAAATTTAATTAAGAAAATATAGATATTTATTTACTTTAAATTAGTAAACTAAAATTTTAAAAAAAATCTATTGTTTTTATAATATTTTTACATTTATACGTATAGTTATTATTCAATTTGACAACTTATTCGACCCCGATTTGACCATTGATCTTTTTTCTTTTCCGAGTCGATGCCTTGATCGATTTTTAAAATATTGGTTGAAATCAATTTTTTTTCAAAATTTTCAATTCTTAAACAGGTTTAATGATTATAAATTTTTCAACTTACTTTTTTATTTTAAATTTATTTATTTTAGTGACAAATAATATGCCATAAAAATATTTTACCGACTCAATTATTTATAACAAATCGGATCGGATTGACTTATATACATATTTGATCCATTTAATTAACGGATTATCGGATTCAGATCTTGATCGGGTTATCAGACTGAGACCATAAATCCATCTCCCATTAATTTCGTTGGATTCGGATCGAATTCAGATCAAAATCCAATCCATTGAAAGCCCTATTACTCGCTATAATAGAATTCCTAGGTTAGCTCCAATTGATTTCGTGGTTACTTCTTTATATATATCTATAAAGATGTAACGTACAAGTATAAAAAGGATGGGTGAAAGAAAATATTTGATTATGCATTTTCTTGACTTATTTTCACTCGAGGCTAACTCGATATTCTCGCATCGCCAATGAAAAAAGAGGGCGTGAAAACTTATTTTGGTGCATCATTAGTTAACATAAGAAATACGTCTATGTTGTAAATATGAGGATAAATATATGATACATTATGAAGTAAATATTACAAATGCACAAGAACAAAAGATAATTGGCAGAAGAAATGAGAAAACACTAACGTAGAAAGAATATAAAGATTTTGTGTTTAGAAATATGTTTAACTTGTCTAAATCATAATTAAGAGCTAACTATATATAGAGAATGTTTCAAACCCTAGAAATAGAGTTATAGATGAAAAAAAACTATACTGAAAATGCGTAAAAAAGCAAAACAGGTTTGGGCCGAAATATTTAGGCTGCTCGAACATCATTCAGACGCTAGGCGAGTGGGCATTAATCATATTCGAAAGATGAAGATGAATATGTGATAGGGCTTTTCGATTTCTACGTTGTTTCTTCTCCGACGTCCAAGTTGTGGGCATCCCGACGAATCCCAACAACACATCTTCTAAATTCATTTAAACGAGCAATGCTCGCATCTTTACTTGCTACAACGAAAATCTTTTGCTGTGATTCAAAAGTAGAATATTAATTTTGGATTTAACCTAAGTGGATAGTTCGAAATTGGAAACATTGATATGACACGAAATGTGCTCACAACAGTACACTTTTAGAAAGCAAGGTTAATTTCATTTTTTTCAATTTTATAATTGAACTTTGAATCTCGATTCGATCATCTAATTTTAATTTGTAACTAGATCACTCAATTTCATCATACGGTTTTATGTTAAGTCACACTATAACCCCTGGTTTCTAAGCAAACATGTAATCTAATCGGGTCGTGGATTCAAAATTTTGGATAAATAATTTGAGCGTGCTCATCCAGATGAATTATCGTTAATTTTCAAACACAATTTATTTTAAATTTTGAAGTCATGACATTATTAGATGACAAATTTATATAAATGTAATACTTGTTACATTACTATCAATTTTCAACGTTTAGTTATGATTAAGACATTGAATTTAGTCACAAGGGTTAAAGAAGCGAATATTAAAAATAAATTGAAATTGAATTATTTATTTAATTTAATTAAAAGACATTAAGCTCGTTTGTACTTGACCAACTTATTTTATAATTTAAACAACTTCGAAACTTGTGCTAATTTTTTTTTTTTTTTTTTATAATCATAGATGTTTGGGTCAGTTTGTGCGCATCTCGATTAATTCCACGGAGCCTGAAGTTTACGACCAGGAACCTAATTAAAAGTTTGATCCGAACTTAACACTATTCAACCATGTGAATCAACCAAAATACTAATCCCATATATGGTAGAAATTAAGTTAAAGTTAACTAATTTAACCATATATTTATCAATTTTTATTAAAATTTATTAGGAGGATATCATATTTTCACTTTGGTTTAATCTAATGCTACTGTACAAAAAGCCACTGGTAGGCAATACTGACATCTCTCTCTCACACACAAACACACACTGAATTTTCTCTCTGTATAAAAGAACCAACTCGCCCGCATTAACCTTCGTAACACACTCCCACCCCCAACTTCCACACTTTCACTGCACTTCCAATCCACCAAAGAAATGGAACATGCTAAACTTCAGTCAATGTTCCGGCCGCCGGAGACTCCAAGAGAGCCAATGGAGTTCTTATCCCGTTCATGGAGTGTTTCAGCTCATGAAATCTCTAAAACTATTGCTCCACCACTGCAGCTAGTGCCCAAGAATCCCACAAACAACGGCACTCCTCCACCTGGTTACGGCGGTGAAACCATTCATGAAGATATCTCAGGCGAGTTGGAGGCTGCTGTTTCTGGAAACCCTTTTTCCTTTGCTTCTTCTGAAACTTCGCAGTTTGTCATGGAACGAATTATGTCTCAATCTGTAAGTTTATACTCAAGTTGAAAACAAATTGACCACCAAATACCTTCTTTTTGTCCACATTCCATCCGCTTCTTTCTCTTTGTGGAATTGTTTTCACTAATTTTAACTTATTCTCATCTGTTTGGAATTTATTGTGATTGGATAATTATAATTCTTTGGCCTGTTTTGCTCTTTATTCTTAAAACATTAAAGTTGCTTTCAACTTATTTTGATCTCTTGATTCTTGCTTATTTTCCTCAGTTTGTGTGCGTGTTTATTTACAGTGACAGTAAAAAAGTTATTATTTATGGCGTTTTACGGGAAAACCAAGAGTTTGTTGGAACTGTAAGCTATTTCTGAAACACTTGTGCAAGCAATATGTTTCTTCGAGAAAACATTATGAATAATTAAGAATACTAAAAGACAGGACTATTGCTCTCTGGGGTATTGTAGCTTAATGAATACTCATTTCAAGATTCATTCACTGAATTATTTTAATCCTAATCCAGTAACAATCATTACTTCCATCTGTTCTCTCTCTATAAATATTTTTTTTTTCAAGATTCAATTCTTTATGTGATTTGAATATGTAAAAATTATGTGCTGATATGAGTTGTGTACTAAATGCACAGCAGGATGCATCACCACGCACTTCTGGAAGGCTATCCCATAGCAGTGGACCTCTTAATGGGTGTGGATCTCTCACTGACAGCCCTCCTGTCTCACCCCCTGAATTGGATGACCCCAAGGTTTAATTTACATTCAGCAAGTTAAATTTTTTGTTCATTATACAGTTGCTACACTTATACAACGAAGTCGACAGCTTTGTTTACGGTCCTTGACATGATACATGATACGCAGTTTTACCATTGAATTTAATGACGCTTATTCAATTGAATGACCTCAATTTTGATGCCTCATAGGGTCTCAAACTAGTTGTCCAGCTGTACCGTGCTTGCAAACCACGAGTTCTGATGCCAATTAGAGAGGCATAATAGTAGCTTTCTCTTTAACCACCTACATACTCAGTGCTTGTTAAAATAGCTTCGTTCATATTGAGTTTCTTGTATAATTTTCCTTTTTACTGTAATTTTATATCAATATTTGATTAGTGGAAAAAAAAAAAGTACTATTCTTTTAGTACAGAATAACTGCAGATTTACTGATCATTTTTGTCTTTACCTGTGATAAGAATGAGATTGTTTTGGAATTACATGTTTGTCCTTTCAATTGCCTATCAGAATGGGGAGTATAGGAATGATTGTTTGGGCACCCTAGCTTTCATCCTTCTCTGAGAATATGGTTTTAATTTATCACTTACCTTGAGAAACTGGACCAATATACTTGTGGGGGTGGGTTACAGTGGGTCACATTAGTTGAATCACTAGATATGTGGTTCATTCGTGGCCTAGAAGTGCTTTTTCAGATTTATTTTGTTGCTTATTTTGCGATCACGACTGGTCTTTACATGTTGGATGTGTCGTGGCATCACACTCTATCTACTGCATTATTATACTAGTATAAGTGCTGAAGATGGATATTATTTGCAGTACTGTCGACTGAACCCAATAAATAGCCAGTATCGTGGAAATGCCCCTAGTGGCACCACCATGAGTGGCGGTGGAAAGACAGTGGGCAGGTGGTTGAAGGACAGGAGAGAGAAAAAGAAAGAGGAGAGTAGAGCACAGAATGCTCAGCTCCATGCTGCCATTTCTGTTGCCGGGGTTGCTGCAGCTGTTGCTGCCATAGCTGCTGCCACTGCTGCATCATCTGGGGCAGGAAAGGATGAGCAGATGGCTAAAACCGACATGGCTGTGGCATCTGCTGCGACATTGGTTGCGGCACAATGTGTTGAAGCAGCCGAGTCAATGGGAGCTGAACGCGAACACTTGGCTTCCGTTGTTAGTTCGGCTGTCAATGTTCGGTCAGCAGGCGATATCATGACCTTAACAGCTGCTGCTGCTACCGGTATGCTTTCTCGGATTTTTATTGGGGATTGGGGGAATTAAATTCCATACTTGTTATTCTATAATTTATCTGGAAATTGCTGCTTGATAGTTTGACATGGTGAAACGGTTGTTATATATCTAGATTGATGATATTGTTATGTTTCGTGTGGTATGTTGATTTTCTGAATTTCTCTAATCAAGTTATATTATATAGCTCTGCGTGGTGCAGCCACATTAAGGGCAAGGGCATTGAAGGAAGTGTGGAATATTGCAGCCGTGATTCCTGTTGATAAAGGGATGGGAGCTAGTACCAGTGGTAATGGGGGCAGTAATGGAAGTTCGAATAGTAGTTTTAGTGGGGAGCTTGTTCCTGAAGAGAATTTCCTTGGAATTTGCAGTAGAGAATTGCTTGCCAGAGGTTCTGAGCTCCTGAAGCGAACTCGCAATGGTAACTCGTCATATTTCAAGTTTCCTGGTTATATATTATTTATAATTGTACAAATACTCAGCAATCAAAGTTTTATGCCTGTACAAATGCAGGTGATCTTCACTGGAAAATCGTGTCAGTTTACATCAAAAAGACGGGTCAGGTATGCTTTCTTCTTTATGATTGAATAATTAACCATCTTTGATGCATAATCGCACTCACTTTGATACGCCAATCTTGATAATATCTAATCAACTATGGAAACTGCAATCAAGAGGAAAAGTTAAGTTTTGAATGGTAGAAACAATATGACTCTGCTTTTTCACTTTTTCTTGCTATATAAAACTTAGGGCGTGTTCGGTAGAGATTAAAATCGGATTAAAATTGAAAAATTAGTCGTTATTGTTGACTTTTATTAGACGAGTGAGACCCAATAACGGCTATATTTTTAATTTTAATTGAATTTTAAGCTTAGCCAAACATGCTCTTACTATTCCTTTGTTTTTGGCTTAGGTTATGCTGAAGATGAAAAGCAAACATGTTGCTGGGACTGTCACTAAAAAGAAAAAGAGTAAGTTGTTTTTGCTTTTGTCTTTCTCAATCTCTCATGATGAGATCAGAATTGGAGGTGGTGGGACTTCTATTTGGGGATCTGAGAAAGTGCTAAAGCTAGCATCTTTATCTTTATCTTTTTCTTTTGAATTTTCAGATGTAGTGCTGGAGGTGTTGAAGGACATTCCGGCATGGCCCGGCCGCCACTTGCTCGAGGGTGGTGAAGATCGACGATATTTCGCATTGAAGACCGTGGCACGAGGGATTGTTGAATTCGAGTGCAAAAGCCAAAGGGAATACGATATTTGGACTCAAGGTGTCTCAAGGCTTCTTGCTATTGCTGCAGAGAAAAACAGCAGATATAGAACCTGAATTTCCCTCTACAACTACTGTTAGATTATTAATTTTGCCAAAATATCGGACTAACCTTATTATTTAAAATATGGGTTGGATTGGTTTGTTCGTTCTTGTGTTGGTAATGTAAAAAGGAAGATTGAAGTAAAAGTTTATCCAAATGGGGTCCTCTATACTTCCATGAATGTAATTTTGGGGTTGTGATTTTTGTGAACTGTTGAAAAGTGAAGTGAAGGAAAAGCAAGAAAGTCATGTGAGCCCAAGTCTTTTGTTCCTTTACAGAAAAGGAGGATCTTGTAGTAGGGTTTGGTCAAAAAGAATGTGGGAATTCCCATTGGAATATGTTGGCTGCTTTTCTTGAAATGTTGTTTGTTGGATATTATTAGATTAAGGTTTCTAATTAGGTGTAAACTTTGTCTTCATCTGTAATTACCACTTTATGTGATAGATTTCTTTGGATTAGTTTCTTTGCTTTGCCTATTTTTCCCTATTAGTCAATTATTGGGGTATCTATCCAAAACATTTTTAACTCTAAGTTTGAACTGGACATTCTTGTGTTCTAATACAATAGTAAAAGGGTTAGATTCATCGATGACCACCAAACCTTATATTTAGTGTCATTATGATTACCTAATTTAAGTTAATTTTATCTTGGCTATCTAATTTTATATATAGTGTCACAATAGTGACTCAATTTGATTTATTTGACCATGACAATCTAATTTCATTTAACGTTTCACAATGGTTACAATTTCTTTTCATTATTTTTACTAATTTTGAAAAGGTAAAATAGTAACTTTGTATTATATATAAAATAAATTAAAAAATAGAAATTTTTTTTTTTTAATTTTAAAAATGTTTATTTTAAAAATATTTTTCAAATAAGTTTTTATTTTTATTTTTTAAGGAATGTTGAGTAGCAATTTTTAAAATAATTTTTTTTTTAAAAAAAAGTTTTCTTTTTAATTTTTTTAAAATTATATATATAATGCAAAGTTATCGTTGTACCATTTTTAAAATTAAGGAAAGTGGTGAAAAGAAGTGGGTGACCTAGTGAAATGTTATATGAAATTGGGTGGCCATGGTAAAATGTTATATAAAATTGAATAATCATTATGCAATGAAATCAAATTGGATGACCATGATATATATATATACAGAAATGATCTAATGAGCACCGGTGCTCATCTTATCCTAAGCACCGATGAGTTGGCACATTAATTCATTGGTGGATTGGAACTCACAAAATCTTTATCCACCAATGAATTAATGTGCCAACTCATCGGTGCTTAGGATAAGATGAGCACCATTAGATCATTGATGTATATATATATATATATATATATATATATATATATATATATATATATATATATATATATATATATATATATAATGCAAAGTTATCGTTGTACCATTTTTAAAATTAAGGAAAGTGGTGAAAAGAAGTGGGTGACCTAGTGAAATGTTATATGAAATTGGGTGGCTATGGTAAAATGTTATATAAAATTGAATAATCATTATGTAATGAAATCAAATTGGATGACTATGATGGCACTATGTATAAAGTTGGGTGTCCATGATGAAACAAAATCAAATTAGGTGGCCATAGTGACATCAAATTAAAATATAGCTAACTTTTTCATTTGACAATCTACTGCCACATGTAATAATGTTAAGCTGTCTGTCAAATACTTTTGGCAAAGTAACTTTATCCTAAATACATTATGGACAAAAGTTTCATCCATACATTAAGTGCAAGTATAGGATATCAATACTTTAACTAACAAGAAGACGCTCTCTTAACCTCGAAAGAAGTATATGAACACCATAGGTGGTGGCATGGTGCGGGGTCTCTTATTCATCACCATTCAAAATCATAAGAATATACATGAAGAGGTTTAATATGTCGAGGAAGAGACAAGAAGCTGCTTCAATATACTCATCATAGTCAAAACGTTTGATTAGATTGTCTGTATCGTATATGATAAAACCTGAGAACACGAGTGCTCCAATACAACCTATCACCAGCTCTCCCATTCTTCCCATAGGGAAGAGGATCTGTTTTTTCACAAAATTAGATTTCGCAAAACAAAAACAATAAATATTATGAAATGAAACAAAGGAATACCCACCCGAATAAGAGTAAATGCCAAGAGCAAGAGCAATGCACAAAGTAAAAATGGGCCAAGAAAACTGAAGTCTTGGCCTCTCTTTGCACCCCAGAATGTGTAGACAGTGAGGCCAACAGTGACTAGAAGTGTTAGACCAGCAGCCATCAAGACAGTTTCACCTGCCAATCCATCAATAATCATAGACTATAGCTGAAGAAAAACAATTAAATTATTACCAAAGATAGTCCTAAGTGGAAGCTGCTGATAGCCTAGCCAAGGGAGAGCGAGTTTATTAAAAAAATATGATTATTGTACAAACAAACACTCTCCGTTGGATTGGTTTCCAAGCAGCAGAGGGGAGGGCCACTTCTTCTCAAAATTAGTGCTCCATCAAATGAGTCTCCAACACTAAGCGCTCGTTTGGCAATGTGTTTTGGTTTTGTTTATTGTAGAAGAAGTTTTGGAGGAAGTTATATTAATTTTTGTTTAAAAACTAATTTTTAAAAGAACTTCTTATTTCAGAAGTGCTTTTAGAGGAAGTCACATTGGATTGGCTTCCTCTAAAACCTCTTTTAATAATAAGAAATACTTTTATAATCTTAATCAAACGAGTCCAAAAACTGCTTTTGGGTCTCAAAAGTTTATTTTGACTTTTCAAAAATCTTGATAAACGGGCCTTAACGGGATCTTCTTTCAATATTTATTTAAATTCATTCATTCTTACCTTTCTTCTGATTGCAAGCTGCTCCAATCATAAATGCCATTGCAAAGGTAAAGAGAAACATGACAACATAGTTCCATGGATGACGCTTTCTAACGTAATGCATTAATATGCACACTGCAAAGACAAACAAGTCAATAAACTCATCGAGGCAAAAAAAGGCATAGTAGTATTCGTGTACAAAATCATTCAAGTTATCAATACTAAACGAGAAACAAGTTTCTGTATAGTTTGATCACATATGAAAAACCACGTTCTACCCCTCCCCTTCAGTATTTTATTAACTACTTTCCAAATCAGTGGCGGAGTCAGAAATCTAGGTGGGGCGGCCGCCAAAATATAAGGAAAAAAAAAAAAAAATTTCGGGCGGAGCCAACAGGGGCTTGCCGGGTGTTGACTCTGCCTCTGTTCCAAATACCTCAAATGAATATGTGTGTTGCATGGATACGAATTTAGTATTCAAAATACTGCTTTATTCAATCTCGACAGATCACTATCATGAATTCCTAAAATCCATAAGAACATGCACATTACTAAGAATTAGGCAAAAACTGAGAATACTATCAATGAAAAGTGCTAAAAAACCATAGTGCCCTATTCAAGAAGACTCAAAAATACATGATTATTACACTAGATCATATAGGACTCAATATGTGCCTATTCACTGGTGTAATTTATTGTTCAAACTTATAGTGATAAGTGTATTGGAATGATAATACATCCATATGGGTGTGTCAAGCATCTACAAAAACACCTAAAACAAAACAAGAAGGAAAAACGGAGGAGCCAAAATTTTGGCTTGGACAAGTGCCCAGCCTTGTTATTGATCACCAGTGGCCAAAAACTTGGCCTAGGCAATTGCCTAGTTTTGTACTGGGCGAACTGTTGGGTTTGAAATTTTGGTCCATTTTTAGAGCATTTTCATGAAAAACTCATCTTTTCATGAAACTTTGAAACCTTTTCGTGTTGTATGAATGATAATTTATAAATAGGAGATAGATTTGATTATAAAATATAATAAAACCACCAAACAACGATATCATTCCATACTGAAAGAGTTATTCAAAAGTTTCTATACATATTCATCATTTACTTTAGTGTTCTTCAAGTTCAAAAGAGAAAACACAAGTGCTTAATGTTTATCTTCTTCTCAGGCTTGTTCCATTCTACAATCCATTTGTCTTGTGTTCTTTTAAGCATAAAAAATAATCCTAGAGAGGGCAAATTTATTTTGAGGACATCGATTACACATTCAAGTCATTTTTCGATGTTCGTTACTTCTATGGGTTCTCTTCTCCATTCTCCTTGATGGATATGTTGCAATTAGTTAGTGATGAGTAAAAAATTTCTCAAACCCAATTAGCCAAACCACGTATATGAATGCAAAAATACAGGAAAATATACAAATTTTCCTATAGAAACCCTAAAACAACATAAATACATAATATTATTCGTATTAAATCTGAAATTGACAACAAATAAAATATACGTAAACAAATCGAGAAAATTATCGAGAAATTTGGTGTCTAGCGTTCATTTACAATATGCAATGAATGAACTCAAATCTTGAAATAAAAATAAAAGGGAATAGTCACATATCAATGAAGAAAAATTAAGGTTTACTTACGTATGAAGGTGACAACAATAAGAGCGATCATGGTGTAGAGGCCATTCCTTGAACGCATAAATTCTCTAACCGGAGGGATTAAAAACATGCCAAGAGCAACCCCAAAAGTTATAAGCAACTGTACGCAAAGGATGGAATAAACTTTACGGATGAAAGCCCATCGCAATTGTGGATGTTCTTGCATGCCCGGGTAGAGTTGGCCATTGCCTGCCTCAAGGTCCACATTATTCTTTGAACCGTAAAATGACATTTTCTTCAACAATATCTGTCTGTAATGGGAAGGGGATTCACAAAGTTTTCTTTCAAATCTTGATTATTGGGATGTCAATGGAAATATGGGAGGGGGGTGGGGTGGATAATCTAATTTTTACCGAAGGATGAACGGATGAATTCTCAGTTGAAAACGTTTTTTTTTAATTGAAGACCACCGAAAGAAGAGGATGTAAATTGAGTCATAGAATTGAATGGACTACAGAGCTAACGCGTTTTTAATTTACTTGAAAAGGAATTTATATTTTTTCTTTTCATTTCAACAATTTCTTCCATAACCATTTGTAGATATGGAAAGCAGTGCCCAACACGACCCGTGCTAGGCAAACAAAAAAAAAAAAAAATCCATATGTTAACCGTTTTTGATCATTATCTAAGACCAAATCAAATCTTTTCAAATAATTACATTACAACTACTTTATCTCTCTAAACCCTCTCTTCCTCAACTCGAATTGTGTCTTCAACCCCTCACTTTCCTAAATACCTGAAATCTGCCATCAATACTGCTGAACTTTTTGCACGTGATTAAATTGAAGA
This sequence comes from Fraxinus americana, assembly GCA_035079005.1. Classification (NCBI taxonomy): domain Eukaryota; kingdom Viridiplantae; phylum Streptophyta; class Magnoliopsida; order Lamiales; family Oleaceae; genus Fraxinus; species Fraxinus americana. The sequence continues at coordinate 13,905,551 of CM068724.1, forward strand.
CTCCCACTATTAATCCTTTGTCTGAGCAACATTTACCATACATTTTTGTTTAAAATGGTGATAACCTCAAGTGTAGATGAAAATCGAAGAGCTAAAAAGAAAGAAAAATGTTGAAGAATCTTCAACTAAAAGAATAAAGAAATCCATGTCTGGCTGGAAATCCTCGAAGAAGGCGAATGCCTCATCTGCGTTCATTTATTTTGCTCAAATGCTTTTCAGTATGAAATATAGTTTATGGATATGTTAGGTATGCTTTGAATGGGTTTTTTGTGACTCATATATGTTGTATTGTAGCATATTTTTGATTATGTGGAAAAAAAATTCATGTGTTCTCTTGCCCATGCAGTTAATGTTTATTTTTGTATATGTTCTGCAATGTCAAATATAGTGTATGTGTAAGATGTGCATGATGTGAATAGGTTTTTGTGACCACTTTTTGGCTCAGTAGAATATGGCACGATTTTGATATTTTGTGACTTGATTTTGCTATATTATGATTTGATTTTGGGCATGGTGTGACTTAATATCTTTAAATTTTGACACAATCTATTATTGTAGTCTAACGTTAGTTTTTATGAAATAATTCATGCTAAATTTGTTTAGGTCTGAGCTAAATGAGTTTGGTATGTGGAGGATGAAATCCATTTGATTGCACATGGAATTTGTTGAAACAGTGATAAGAGGCCCTGTCATCTAATTTTATATTTGTTTGGGGCTCCAAGCTTGGTTTTGCAACTATAGTGTTGACATACAAAAATGAGGCCTAAATAAATGGTCCAAAGAAATGGAGCCCAGTTAGGAAATTTGAAGAATGGACTCAAATGAGACTATTGTAAAACATAGTTGAGGCCAATAAACAGAGGATAATCATCGCCCAAGCCTACAGGGGCGCTCAGAATTACAATCCCAATCTTGCCCAGGCCTTCAAGACGCCCAAGATCTGAGCGAACACAATGTCCTGTAGTTATCTAGAGTTGTGGTTATTGAAGCATTTATCAAGCAATCTTATCACATTCCACGATCCAAGGATCTCGGTTGCAAGCAGTTAAAGAGGAGAGTAGTGGCAGCAGTTTAAAAACGGCAGTTCCTTGACACGTCGGCTATTATAAAGCAAATTGGCAGTTATAGAGCAATAAACAGTTTCCAAACAGTTTCACAAGGAAAACTGGTGAATAAGTATAAACGAAAAGAAGACATAGAAAGACAAGACTCCGAATCAATCACTCTCAAATAGAGAATATGTAATTTTACTTCTTTTAATTCTTATCGTCAACTTTCAAATTACTTTGTGTGTTTGTGCCCCTTGGAGGCGTTCTGTTTCGTTTTTCATTGTAATCTTCGTAAATAAAGCACCACTCGTTGGAACTTTGTTTCAAGAGGTTCTCTTACACAATCGTCTGAATCATCCTTTAATTGTTGCGAGACCCGATAAACTCGCGCGAAACACAAGTGATTGCATATGCCACATTTTATGATTTTTTCTATAGAATAGGTAACAATCAAAAAATAGTAGGTCACGGTTACATTTTTTTGTTTGTGATCAAGGTCACAGTTACATGTCTAACACTATAATTTATGCAGGACTATAAATATTTGTTCAATGAATACTCTTGGTTCCAAGGAAAATTACAATAAGCACCATAACAAATGTCATCAAGTACGTGTAGTACTTGTTCCACAACGATCTCGAAAACATGTCAACGTCATTTGATGCTACCAAAGCAAGGTTTCAAATAGCATCATTATTGTTCTGGAATAGACAAGTTAGATAGATTGGAAGGAGAGAGAAACACAGACATGCGATTGATTTTATGTGAACATAATTTTTTTGACAATGATTTTTCATTTATTATATTTAGGTAGGTGAATATTGGTTGCTATTATGTACAAGAGGATGAATATTTTCAACTTCTTAATACTAAGGATGGTTGTTTTGTTATGTACTTATGGATGATAAACTATTTTTTATGATTCTTATATCATTTAGGTTATTTGTTACAGTGAAAATTGTTGATAAGACAATTGTCATAACATGTCGCAGTTAGACAATAGTAGGTCACATTCAACGCATTACAGTTAACACAGTTTTGATCACAGTTGACATAAACCTGATACATAGAGTTACAATTAATACATAATAGCTCACAAAAAGTCACTGTTAGCATATTAGGTAATAAACAATCACTATTAATAGAGAACTGGTCACACACAATCATAGTTAGAAGGATTTGATCACATGTAGCCACAATTAAGACATACCTGATCACAAAAAATCATTGTTAATACAAACTTGATCACAAACAACAGTTTGAATAGACCTGATAACAAACATTAACAACTTATAGAATCGGTCACAAAATAGTTACTATTAACACATACTTTCTCACAAATAATAAGAACTTACACTGGCCTAATCACAAATAGTAATAGCTGCACAGACCTAGTGACAAATAGTCACTATTAACACATATTTGGTCGCAAACAATAATAGCTGATACTGACCTGGTCACAAAAAATATATAGAAAACAAATTCAATAGGTCACAATCATCCCGAGATTTTACGAAATACATAAGCATGTTACCAACATATGAATTTTATGTCACAAGATGAATTTAAAATTTTAGATCAACAATACATTTTATTTGAATAATCTTTCAATTAAATAAATGCAATAACACACAATTTTTGAATAAAGGAAAGAATTTTTAAGCATAATTGCCTTATTAGTCACAATCATATGAAATTTTAGGTCACATTTAGATAAATCGTCCGTAAAATGGGTAATAATCACACAAAGTTATAGATAATCAACAAAGGTTGAGGTCACAAATTGCCCACGTGATATGTCACATTTGTAATGTCCTAGATTTTATATTCTTAATTTGGTTGGTATAGTCCATTTAATAAATAAATTATGGAATCTCGGCTCATTTAGGGTTATGAAAGTACAAGCCATAAGTTATTTATAACCCTAATACTTTAAGACATTAAGTTTAAGTAAATTTAATTTCAAAGATTTAATGAATAACTGGGTTGCCACAATGGTCATCTGCATGGTATTTCCTATTGGCCACCCAACTTCGAATCTTCATGCAAATGTTTTTATAAAGTATTTTATAAAATTATTTGTTGGGCTTAAAACTCTTCAAATTCATAGTTAAAGACTCAATTTAACAAGATTAATGATAATATAACTCTTCCATTTAATTTTCCACTAAAAATGGAGGTTACAAGAAGAGGAAAAGCATTTTTTAATTACACCTTTCCTCAAATCCGAAATTACACTTATTTTTTCTAAAAAAAAATCTTTATGCTAAGTAAAGTTTGAAAGAATAGTAAGGGTGTGAAGGAGAAAGTGCACACTTTGATCAAGAAAAAAGATTTTCAAAAGAATAGGAGAGGAGCATATTTCTAAAAGTTCTGATACCGTCGGGAAGTAACAACAATCATCCAACATTATACTTTCAAAAGCTTTTAACAAAGGTAGGTAGATGTGCAACTGTTTGTTTCGTTTTCGAATTATGATTTTCGTTAAAAGTTTGAATGAATTGGTGCCTTTGGGTACGGTGTTACGACACTACTATAGTTTGAATGATCATTCTCCGGTTCTATGCGTTATGTTAAATCATAACTCCACAGAAATTGGATTTTGCCGGAAATCCATCTACGTGCGACGGTATGAATCTATAGTTCGAAAGTTTATAATTTGTTAACGAAACGCACCGATAACATCTATTGAGTTTCAAACTCATGGGTTCATTCCCTCTCTACAAGTTGATTTGTTATGATTTGCTTGGGACGTGGATGATGGTAAAGAATAATGCAACGTGCTATGGGGAAGCCGATGATTTAACGTTTTAAATTCGATTATGAAATGTTTACCTTATTTTAAATAGATTTCTATGAAATGTCATATTTGGAACTATTCTAATCACATTTCTTTATGAATAAGTTGTGTTTAAAGGTAGGTACGTTTCATAAAATTTGCTTACAATTCACTGTTTACAAAAAAAACCAAGTGTTGGCAATTTAATGTTGTTGTTTCATTATATTTTCAGATTCTGCCTTGACTTTAAAAATTCATAACTTAATCGTTACTTGGAATTTTTCAACAAAACGAGTGGTATTTGATAGCTTCATAAGTTAGCTACTGAATAAATTTGGAATCATGTCAATTCGATGTTGGTAGAATTTTAAATGTCACTTAGAGTAAACTACGCCGGGTAATGTTGCTGTTTTCCAGCTTCTGCCCTTGGATTTGAAAATTCAGAACTCGATCGTTACTTGAAATTTTTGGGTAAAACCAATGGATTTTGACAGTCTCATGGGTTAGCTACTGCATAAAGTTGAAATCATGTTGATTTGATGTGTGTAGAATTTTATATATCACTTTAAGTAAACCGCGCTGGGTTACCTTCCAAACTGTGTCGTTGCGAGGTTTTGAAAAAAATATTTTTATACCTCATATGTTGCCGACGGGAGTTGATTTTTGGATATGTTATAGTATAAAGAGGTTCCTACTTTACTATAAAATTTCATGATATTTCGGAGATGTTAGTTATGCAAAAGAATTTATTTTTGACTACTGCTGTTGAGATAGAAAGCCAAACAGCAACATTCATTTTTTTTCCCCTCACTTAGAACTTCACGTCAATAAATTGATACATGCATGAGAATCATTCTAAAACATTTTTTTTGTTATTTGGTTCTAGTATTGAAATGATGTTGTACAGAATTAAATAAGTCTTGCATTAAATTCTTAAATTAAAATTTTATACTCTCCGCTTAAGGTATCGTAACTTATTAAGTTTACGACTAAAGTAAAGCGAGTCTTGTAACGTTTTGACCCATGCGGGTCGGGGCGCTACAACATTAATATATAATTATAGGTCACATTTTGATAAGTTCTTAGGTAGAACAAGTCACAGGCACAAATACTTGTCGATCACAATCTAATATCATAACTGGTTATAATTTTCAATTGAACAAGTAGCACAACATATTGAATATCAAATTTTGTGACTATCAATCTTAGTTACATAATCTCTTAGATCACATTAAATTAACGCAATATGTTACATTTTAACAACTGTAATAGTCACATCCGCATACACACAAAATAATAGCTGATAATCTCAAAATAATTGTTCACACTCAAAATTTTCAGGTTCTACTGTCAAAATATACGAACAACATGAATAAGCACAATTTTTGAATGAATTCGCAATTCCAGTTTCCACCAAATATCTTTCACATTGTTGGGATCCATACACGTGAATTCTAGTGATTGAAATCAAATTTGGACAGAAATTGTTTCAATTAGTTGAGCCTAAAAATAAAAATTCTTTGATTCGTTGGCAGTAGAAGAAGTCATGACCTCCAAAATTTCAGAATCGTGCCAAAATAAAATGAGTTAGTCTTTGCTGGAAAGCTTCTTGGTCTTGTCTGTAGTGATCGAAAAAATGTGTAAATGACCAAAAATTCTTATCACAAAGCTCCAAAATCGTGACTTGAAACAATAATAATTGGTAGAAAATTGTATAGAAATTTGCTTAACTAATAAAATTGATGAACAACTTGTGACTACAAGAAGATGAAATTGATTCTTGAGAAAAATGTTGGTGAAATTATGGCGGAATTGATGGAAGAATTAGGAAATATATTTGTATGAAGGTGAGAGAATGTTTGGTCGATATCTGTTTATCTGAAGGTGAGAGAAATTATAATTGATTTGACTTTATTTTGGGAAGTGATAAGGTAAATTTTACAAGTATGAAATTTTTGAATTTGTATTCTTAATATATGGTAGTTATAACTTTTTCCCTAAATTAAATTGATAAGTAAGTGCGCCTGTTAATGGATGAATTGATGAAGGCAAATTTACTTTACCCATGCACTTGCCATGCATTCGCTTGGCTTCTAATTCAGAAGTCTGAAGCCAAATTCCGTTTATCATGTGCTCGCATGAATCATTACGCATGGGACTAAAAATTGGTCGTTAAGCTGGATTTCTAGTTTGAATCTTGGTAGCTTTTCATGAAAATAATCAACTTTCATGTAAGGATGACACTATTTCGTGGATGGTAAATTGAAATCTATAAATAGGTAATAGATTTCGATTGTAAACATATCAAATCATCAATCAAAAACCATATTATAGTGCCTTTGATTCAATATGTTACATATTCAAACTTCTCAAGTGTTCTTCAAGTTTTGGAAGAAAAACACAATTGCTTAAGTATTTTTTCTTCTTCGAGGCTTGTTCAATCCTACAAACCATTTGCCGTGAGTCCCTTTAAATACTGAATCAATTCTAGAAAAAATAAATATCGTTTGAGGACAGTGATTACGCTTACAAGTTTCATTTTGGTGTTTTTCGGTGTTTCTTGCTACTACATTTTCTGTTCACTTCTTCCGTTCTTTCTGAATTTTGTCCAACAATCTAAAATGATATTTTATGGAGAACGAGACGAACATCAAACTCATGAATAAAGACCTCGTTTTGTTGGATAGATTTCATGGAATAATCTTCACTAGGTGACATTACAAATTGAAATTTCTTTTAACAGCATTAAAGATTTTCTACATTCTTGATACGAATTTGGAACCACTACTAAAATCAAAAGATAGAGACTCGATGTTGTAAGGAGTGAAAGACAAAATGTCAAGAGGATGGATTAATCTGTAGAGGTCACATTCTCAACGCACTTTCAGATAGGTTATACAATCTCTACACCAACACCACTTTGACAAAAGAGATTTGGGATGCATAGGAAAATAAATACAAAACCGATGAAGAAGGTACAAAGAAATTTTTAATATCAAGATATTTCAACTTTAAATTTCTTGAGAACATTCCTATATTGCTCCAAGTACATGAATTGCACGTGCTTATCAGCAAATTGACGGGGGTCAAAATAGAACTTCTAGAATCTTTTCAAGTGGGAGCAATTTGCAAAATTCCCGAGGACTTGAAAAAGATATTGAAAGAAGATTTTTCATAGTTTCAAAAATTATTTTTTGGAACAAATTCAGAAACATCTTCGGATTGAGGCAGAATTATGGGCAAAAGATAAGAGTTTTCACTTTTATCAAGGTATTTCAAAGGCCAATGCCATGGAAAAGACCAAACCATCCAACAAATCAAACAAGAAGAAATCTTCTAACAAGACTAGAAAAAGTCCAAGATAAAGCCCAAGAAAAATTGTTTTATACGTGAAAAATCCGGACGTTATGCTAAAGATTGTTGTCATCTAAAACAGAATAGGAAAGAGGGTAAAGTGAACTCCATTGATGAATATAACATTGTCGCTACCGTGAGCGAAATCAATGCTATCAACGGCAACGTTCCTAGTTAGTAGCATGATATGTGTGCAACTATTCATGTATCATATGATAAGTCACTCTTCAAGACTTATCACGTATCAGATGGAGAACAAGAGATACAAATGAGTAATAAAGGCCGGTCCAAAGTAGTTGGAAAAGAAAATGTGGATATCATCTTCACTTTTAGGAAAAAACTATTACCTTTATAGATGATCACTAAAGATATACGAATGTTTATTTGATGAAACATAAACATGAAGCATTTAACTTGTTTAAGACCTATAAAAATGAAGTTGAAAATCATTTAAATAAGAAAATAAAAAACACTTAGAAGTGATAGAGGTGGTCAATATTTTTCTAGTGTTTTAAAATCATTTTATGAACAATAAGGCATAATACATCATTGTTCTACACTCGAGACATTCGAACAAAATAGTTTGGCTGAAAGAAAAAAATAGAACATTAGTTAATGATAAATGTCATGTCAATTTATGCTAAATTACCATTTTACTTATGGGGTGAAACTTTTATTGAGTGCATGTAGAATTTTAAATATATTTCCTTCAAAATACACAAATATTTCTCCTTATGAATTTAAAAAAGAAGAAAACCAAGCATTTGATACTTTAAAGTGTGGGGGTGTCTTGCATATTGTAAGAACATGGACCCTAAAAGGACCAAGTCAGGTCCAAGAGGCATCAAAAATGTCTTTATTGGATATGTCAGTAATAGCAAATTATATAGATCGTTAAATTTGGAGACCAATGTAACAATTGAATCAAATGACCTAGAGTTATTTGAGAATTCAATATATTCGGTTAATGACTTAAGATAAACTCATATAGAGATTCCTAGATCTTGTGGCACACAAGATAAAACATCTTCCAAAGATGTTGATGAATTTAGTAAACCTCAAAGAAGTAAAATAACTCTGAAAGAAAAAATGTTAGGATCGAATGATATTCTCAACTTATTTCAATTTACTTAATAAAGGGAAATGAGAAGAATGTTGTTAGAATAATACCTTTTATTCTACAAGAGAAAATAGATCCTAAGACCTACAAATAAGCTATGGCTTCTCGTGATAGTATGTTTTGGAAAGATGCAATTAAAGACGAAATTGATTCAATTATGTTTAACAATGTACGGGAACTTGTCAATTTACCATTCGAGTCTAAACCTAGCAGTTGCAAATGGGTGTTTCGGAGAAAATATATTGTAGATGGTTTTTTTAATATCTTTAAAGTTAGATTAGTAGCTAAAGGTTATCAACAAAAGGAAGGAATTGAATATTTTGATACATATGTATTGGTAGCTAGAATAACATCAATTATGATATTATTTGCATTAGCATCTGCATATGACTTGCATGTTCATAAAATGAACGTCGAAATGACATTCCTAAATGGAGATATTGATGAGGAGGTTTATATGGGATAATTGAAAATATTTTTTCTACTAGTAATAAACATTCAAGTTAGTAAAATCACTATATGGTTTAAAACAAGTACCGGAGAAATGGCATGAGAAATTTGATTTAGCAATATTTTCTTTTGGTTTCATGTATAATAGTATAGATAAGTATTTATATTCTAAAGTATGTGAAAATACATTGCATTTATTTGTTTGTATGCTGATGACATGTTGATTTTGAATAATCACATGGACGGAATAAAAGAAACAAAAATGTTTATATCTTCTGCATTCAAGATGAAGGATGTTACGGGCCTGAGTCAAACCCGCCACCTCACCCTCTACGTGTCATCAGAGGTGGCTCACACCACGGTACACATCGTCCGAGGTGATTGCCCATGGGACGAGTTGACTGTATATGCCGAAGTGATCCCACCTGAGCTTGAGCGAACTGAATAGGCGTCAACAAACGAACCGGACTCATCCGTAAGTATACCGTGGATGCAAAGGCCCACACTCTACTTCTACAATGCTGCAACGCCTCGCCTCGTCTCGTCAAAGATCTCTTGTACAAATATCTTTCCAGTCAAATCACTAACTGATGGAACTTGTGGCAGGACCTAAACGGTCAAATCAGCTGCTTCTGTTAGAAACATTTAATGCCAGCCAACCTACGGAGGGGCAGATTGACACCAAGGATAGGACGAGCCCCGAGGATCTGGCAACACGTGTCTCCTCATCCAACGGCTCTCCTCTCCCCATCCTTAATATAAATGCCCCTTCCTTGTGTCTGAAGAAGGATTTAGAATCTAATACACTCCAAACTATCACTACATTGCGAAATTAAGTATTCTCCTCCATTAAATATTAGCACTTTGTCAACCACTTCCTGGCAAGTGTTCCACCGCCGGCGATCTCTTTTCCGATTGAACTTTGGACTGACTTGACCGTTGGAGTGCTTGCGCCCGCTCCCAACCCCTTCGGGAAAGGCGACGAGTGACTAATGGTGTGCCACATGTGCAGGAAAGAGCTGACTCGAAGACATTTTCCGTTGGCCACGTGTCGGAACCATTTTTCGAGGTCAACAGATTGGTGCCGTCTGTGGGAAACTTACTTTAACCACGAGTCTTCCCACCAAAAAGTTGCTTGAATAGTCGGTTGATACTCTCCTTTGAAAAAGGGATTGGTTCTTGAAAAAGAATTATCTGCACCACCCCTCTCGCTTCGGACCATGAGTTCCAACGAAGAAGAGGTGGATGCAAGGAGAACAAGGGATGTATCTAAAGAAGAGATTATTCGGAAAAATGTCACGCATCAGCGACCTCACCACAGTTATCGAAAAGGTGGAAGAACTGCCGTACATTTAACTGCCGAGGTGGCCCACCTGGCTACCAACATGAGGACCATCGCAGCCCAGAACGCAACTATGCAAGAGCTCCTCACACAAGTACAAAACCAGGGTGGTTTTCAAGCCCCACAGAATCCCCAACAATCAACCCATAGACGAACTGATGCTAAGTCTAGTAGAAGAACTCGCCTGGGCCCCCAGGAAGATGCCCCTGCTGAAAGGGAAGTGGGAATGGATATTTTCAACTATATAGTCACTTTCGCTGATGGCATCCCTGTAGGAGAATATAATTTTCCTTCGGAGTATGAACACCTTCAACGTTCTACCGGTGTATTTGATTCAAGCGGGGCGAATGCCTAGAAATAGAGACTAGCCCCCGTACCAAACGGCTAGCCAATAGGGGCGTGCGCAAAGCCAAGAGGCTCAGGCCCCTTCACCTAGAAATAGGCGGGAGAGGTGAAATCTGGTGGATTAGGGAAACAGAGCTAAAACAGCTCAGCGTCTGCCTCGCCCAGCATTAGATGAGAATGATTCTGACGAGCCCTGCAGGTTGTACGAGGTGGACGACGATGATGACAACTTGCCCTTCTCCAGGGAACTTCGCACATTTCCAATGCCTCATAACTTTGTCCTTCCTAAGATTCCCAAATATGAAGGAAAGGACGATCCGGAAAAACATCTCAACAAGTACAAAACACAAATGAGTCTCTGAGGTGCCTCGCCAACTTTAAAGTGCAGAGCTTTCCACCTAACTCTTGGTGGATCTGCTGAGGTGTGGTACAACAAGTTGGTACCACTCAGCATAAGAAGTTGGCCAGACCTGAAAAAGACATTGCTGAACCAATATCTTTCAAGGAAAGAGGGAGAGACGCCAATACGATGCTTGCAAGACATGAGGCAAGCAGCAGGGGAGACCCTAAAAAGCTACCTTGCTCGCTTTACAGATGAGATAACATACTGTGAATAAGTTACAGACAAGGAGACCCTTTCAGCCCTGAAAGAAGGGTTGAACATGAACACTTTATCCTGGAGAGATGTCCGAAGTAAGAATCATTTGACGTATGATGAATTGGTGGAAATGATAAAGGTTGAGATTGTCAATGAAGAGATGATTGACCACAGAAACAGGGCTGCTCAAGGGCTCCCACACCTTCAAAGGTAGATAGGCAGGGGACCCATCGTCAAATAGTGAGCCAGCAGTGGACTCGGGTTGGACATACTGTGGCTCCCACTTCGGGACAGGCACTGGCCACTGCCACTCTGAATGCAGTCCCCACCTTGGCTTATGAAAATTTTGGGCCAAACACAAGCAATCCAACTAGAAATACTGGACGACCCTCAACCTCTAGAAATAGAGGAAGAGGTGGGAGGACTAGAGATAGGCCCCAGGAAGTGCGACCCTATTGCACCATTCATTGCTATTATGGCCATAACCCAAGCGAATGTAGAGGGACGAATAGGCCCGCAAGCAACCCTCGTGACTCCAGAGATCACCGTTATCAAGATAACAATCCGAGGTGAAGCTTCCCTTGAAGAGTTGAAAAGAGGCGACACTCCCCCACAACGACAGAAACAATGATGGGGACAGGCCTCGAAACTGGCAATGCCCTAGGAGAGATTCAGCCGCCTCGAATGAGCAGCAACCCATTCGTGAAATTGACACCATCATGGCGGACCCCATGTGGGAGGTAAATAAAAAAATGCACAAAGGAATTCCACCAGGGAGGCGAGAGCCTTACCAATGGCTAGCTATATAGTTAGCCAATCATAAAGTGGAAGGCCTGTAGAGCCTATTACATTCACCCAGGAAGATGCTTCAAATGTGCACTTCCTACACTGCTACGCCCTAGTAGTCAGAGCCATGGTAGCTCACAACGGGCTGAGACGTATGCTGGTGGATAACGATAATTCGGTCAATATCCTATTTGGGATGACCTTTGACAAAATAGAAGTATATCATGAGCTAACTCTAATGAGCTCGCCCCTTTATAGATTCACCGGTGACAACATCATTCCTAGAGGTAAAATTACTTTGGCTGTCGAAATGGGGCATCGCCCCAGGTGGTACACTACTTCATGGAATTCCTAATTGTTTATCACCGATCAGCTTATCACGGAGTTCTGGGGAGGCCCGCTTTGAAGGAACTATGGGCAGCAACTTCTATCCACCCCTCTGTATGAAGTTCTCCACAGAACGAAGAATCACCACTGTCTGAGGCGATCGGATGGGATCCAATGAGTGCTATCTTAATTCTCTAAAAAAGGCAGAGCCATGAGTTAACATAGTGTTAGACTCTGAAATGTTAGAGGCCCCTGAGGAAGGGCAACCTCCAATGCAAGACATTGTCATGGCAGAGGCCAGACCCGAAGTGTCCTTGGAAGAAATGGATCCCTGGGTGATTGAGTCGGAATCCCAAAATGCCCCAATGGAAGAGCTTGAGAACTTCCCAGCGGATCCTCAAGACACATCGAAGGTATTGTAGGTCGGAAAGGAATTGGAAGAAGAGATTAAGGAAGAACTGAAAGACTTCCTTCGAAAAAATTCAGATGTCTTCGCATGGAGATATGAAGATATGATTGGAATAGACCCCAAGGTTAGTTGCCATCACTTACGGATTGACCCTAACTGTATTCCACACAGGCAGAAGAGGAGGGCATTGAATGCCAAAAGGTTCAAGGCCTTGAAAGAAGAGGTGGAGAGACTTGTCAGTAATGGCTTTGTCCGTGAGGCAACTATCCGAAGTAGATTTCGAACCCTTTGCTCATGAAGAAGCACAACAGAAAATGGAGGGTTTGTATTGATTTCTCTAACCTTAATCAGGCCTGCCCAAAGGACAGCTTCCCACTTTCGAGAATCGACCAGTTGGTAGATTCGACGACTGGGCATGAATTTCTAAGCTTCATGGACACCTATTCAGGCTACAATCAAATTCCCATGTTCCCAGAGGACAAGGAGAACACCTCTTTCATCACTGATAGGGGACTTTACTGTTATAAAGTGATGCATTTTGGCTTGAAAAACGCTGGAGCCACCTAACAAAGGCTGGTCAAGAAGATGTTCACTGACCAGCTCAGCAAAACAATGGAAGTTTATGTGAATGGCATGCTTGTAAAAAGCCTACTGGCCAAGGATCACATCAGACACCTGGCCGAAGCCTTCTATACATTGACAAGATACCACATGAGGCTGAACCCTCTGAAATGTGCCTTTGGCGTAGCCTCAGGAAAGTTCTTGGGTTACATTGTGAATCAAAGGGAAATTGAGGCCAACCCAGACAAAATCAAAGCTCTAATCGAAATGAGGTCGCCATAGAAGCCAAAAGAAGTGCAACGACTCACTGGTAGAATGGCCGCACTAAATCGCTTCAACTCAAAGGCCACTGAAAAGTTCTTGCCTTTCTTCAAAGTCCTCAAAGGGGGTAAGAAATTCCTATGGACCTCGGAGTGCGAAGAGGCATTCCAAGAGTTGAAAAACTACTTAGGACGTCCACCTCCACTCAGCAAACCAAAAGGAGGAGAGCCTCTACTGTTATACTTAGTAATACCCGAAGGTTTTATCAGCTCGGTACTTGTGAGAGAAGAAGGAGCGCACCAATTGCCAATCTACTATGTAAGCAGAGCCTTATTACCCACCGAAATACGTTATCCAGACATGGAGAAATTCGCTCTTTCGCTGGTCTCCGCTTCCCGAAAGTTGAGGCCATACTTCTAGACCTATAGCATCCACGTCCTGACGAATTTTCCGTTGAGGCAGGTCCTGCAGAAGCCAGACACCTAGGGAAGGCTACTAAAATGGGCCGTTGAGCTCAGTGAGTTCGACATAACGAACACACCTTGAAAAACAATCAAGGTTCAAGCCTTGTGGATTTTGTTGCAGAATTTGCAAAGGCCCCTGAAGTCGAAGTAAACATGGATTCAGCTGAGCCTCCTACATGGAATCTCTTTGTTGACGGCTCCTCCGGAGAGATGGGCTCTGGAGCTGGTATTGTGTTGGAGAGCCCAGAAGGACACAAGCTCAATTGTGCTGTAAGGCTAGGATTTAAGGCTTCCAACAACATGGCTGAATATGAGGCTTTCTTAGCTGGACTTCTATTAGCCAAAGAACTGCAAGTGAAAAGATTGATTATCAGTAGTGATTTACAGTTGGTGGTGAATCAAGTTAATGGTAACTTCATGGCCATGGACAAATATATGGCAGCTTATTTGAAGCTGGTCATGGATTCCCTACCTGGCTTCGAAAAGTTCGAGTTGGTCCAGGTGCCGTGCCAAGAAAATTTCCATGCGGATGCTCTGTTAAAATTGGCCAGCAGCAAAGATTCGAAGTTACTCAAAGTAGTACCAATTGAGCACTTGGCTGAACCCTCAATCAAAAAAGGTGGAGAACTGATGTGGATTGAGAGTACCCCACCATGCATGAAGGCGTTTGTGGGAATCACTCCGGTAGACCAGCCTTGGCACACAAAATACTCAGGCAAGGATACTACTGGCCGACCTTGAAGAAGGATACTATAGAGTTTGTACGCAAATGTGATAAGTGCCAGAGCTTCTCTAACTTGCAGAGGCAACTATATCAAGAACTTACGGTAGTAACCACTGTTCGCCAAATGGGGTATGGACTTCATTGGTCCCATGCCCAAAGGGAGAGCAAGTGCTCGCTTCGCTATCATTGCTATTGACTACTTCACCAAATGGGTAGAAGCAGAGCCTCTGGCCAAGATTACTGAGGCCAACACTTCCAAATTTCTCTTGAAAAACATCATATGCCGGTTCGGTATACCTCATTCCTTGGTTTCAGATAATGGCAAACAGTTCGACAACAAGAAGATCCGGGACTTGTGCGATTAACTCGGAATCAGGAAGCATTTCTCTTCACCTCATCACCCCCGGGCAAATGGCCAGGTCAAGGCAGTCAACAAGACAATAAAGCTCACCCTGAAAAGGAAGCTGGATGCCTCCAAAGGGGCCTGGGTTGATGAACTCTCCCAGGTTCTATGGGCCATCAGAACCACTTGCAAGACAGCCATTGGGGAAACTCCATTTTCCATGACTTACAGAGCTGAGGTGATGAGCCCTATAGAGGTTGGTATTCCTTTTCCTCACCGTGTCCACTTTAATGAAATAACAAATGATAAACTGAGAAAGCTTGAGTTGGATTTTCTCGAAGAAAAAAGAAATGATTCTCAAGTTAAGCTCGCCTCTGACTAGCGTAAGATGATGCGTTACTATAATGCTAAAGTGAAGAAGAGTGTGTTTCGCGTTGAAGACCTGGTACTCCGCAAGGTTTTCCCTTCAACCAAAGATCCTAACACCTGGACTTTGGGGCTGAATTGGGAAGGACCATATCGCATCACAGAATAGATTAGGCCTGGTACCTATAAAATTGGGGATCTAGACGGGAGGATGATGCCTCACCCCTAGAATATCGAACATTTGAGGAAGTATTAACAAAGCAACGAATACGCTCTGCCTAGTCAAAGGCCGATGCGATATTACTTGGTTCATTGGCTTCTTCCATTTTATTTGGTTAAGCAAGGCCGATGCGATATTACTTGGTTCATTGGCTTCTTCCATTTTATTTGGTTAAGCAAAGCCGATGCGATGTTACTTAGTTCATTGGTTTCTTCCATTTTGTTAAGCTAGGACGAGGCAATTAACCAGTTGTCTTTGATAAGAGATGCGACGATACTTGGCAATTAAAGAAAATAAATTTCATTATCAAGGAGAAAGAAGCCGAAGCCGTTACATAAGAAAAGAAAAAATTAAAAAGCCTAATCTACATTGATTATTACCCCAGCTCCTTCCTCCTCTTGGGGAACTTCCAGCTCCTCACGCGGAGCCTCTTCCTCGGCTATTGGGTTATCCCTGGTGGGTCCACCGAATTCCTCTTCGAGAAACTCGATGTCCAAGTCGGGGGTGCCTCTCATGCAGGTGAGAAATCATTTCCTGGACAGCCAAGGAGGCCCAGTAGTTTGCAAAGTCATCATACTCCGACGTCTTGCCAAAATTATCCTTGTAATTCTGGACCGCCACTTCACCAACTGTCTTCACCTCAGCTTCTAAGGAGTTTATCTTTTCAGTTTGGGCCTCAATGAGCTTCTTTAGCTCGCAACTCTTCTTATTTGCCTCCGCCAGGGCCTCCGAGGCCATCCGCTGATGTTCATTGGCGTCATCGACTGTCTTGGTCAGAGTTGCCACTTGGGAGACGGACTCATGGAGCTCGTTCTTTAGCCGATTGGCTCGGAACTCGACCTCATCCCACTACGAGGAAGTCGCTATCCATTTCTCCTCCACCTCCTCCACTTCCTTCTTCACCTTCACCACTTCGGCCTCCAAGTTTCTGAGGCTTTCAACTTCTCCTCCAACTCATCGTTTCGCTTACGGAGGCCTCTGACCAGGTCCTCCACCGCAGTGCCCATACTTAGGGCCCCGGCCACGCAGGCGTTATTTGCAGCCAGCAGATCTTCTACTTCACACGAGATGGCGTGATTTTGCCAATCCTCGATCCAAAACTTTATGTGGATCCGGGCTGCAGAAGCTGTTTCAGGCGGCAATATTTCCAAAACTGCCTCGAGGAGATCTTCGTCTTTGCTCCCCAAAAAATTAGTTGCCTTGCCTTGGGCCGGAGCAGCCGTAGGCCTATTCAGTTTCTTTCTGGTGGGGCCTTCAGCGAAGTAAACAGTTATCGGTACAATGGCCTAAGGAGTAGGTGAAGGGGCTGCCACAATCACCTCGGCATTGGGTGGGGGAAGAGGAACTGCATCAATCGAGCAGAAGTAGAGGCCCCGGTTGGGCTGGCTCTTTTCTTCCTCGGAACGAGTGAGGCTCTTTCCTCCACCTCGTGCTCCTCAGCAGGCTGCTGCCCAGCCTTGCTGAGGGATAACAGCCGCTCTGACTGCTTCTTATAAACAGCCGAGCTCGTTTTCAGCATTTTCGCCTCTGCCACACTTCGACGAATTGTCGCAAAGTCAGTTCTCGACACCTTCTTCTTCGCAAAGTCCCCTGCAAACAACACGAATGTCTAAGTGCTTACATAAGAACAAATATGAGAAGAGCTGAAGTGAGATTTTTACCTTGGCACGACATTAGTCCGTGGGAGACGAAGTGGGTATTCTTATTGATAATCTCTTTGAATCTCTTTTCCGACGGAGGCATCTGATATTGCTGACTTATTATATCCCACTCCTCCTCGGAAATCTCACACCTCGGAAGAGAGCCTGCAAACAAGATATATTAAGACCATGAGCAAAGATGCACAAGTGAAATTAGATCAGGGAAAGAACTTACTATAAGTTGTATGAAGTGGGAACAGTTAGAGACGCCATGGGGTTGCTCTCTATAGTATCCCACCTCCTGGCTACCCAAAACCAGGAGCTTCTCCAACCCTTAACCGAAGTGGGCAGCCCGATTATGAAGGGGATGTGGGATCCCCAAGGTGCCAAGTAGTACCAGCCCTTACTCTCCTCTCCTCGCTACACACTTCGGCAGGAAAAGGGAATGAAAGGCACTGAACGACATATCCACCCTAATGATGGCCCGACGCCACAGTATCCACGTTCATACCATATGGGACCATGCTTTCAGATTGAGCTAGGTTGGGGCCAACCCGTAGGATCGCAGTACTAACCTAAAGAATGGGTGAAAGGGAAGCCTCAACCCGACCTTAAGTAAGTTCTCGTTTACCGCCACATACCCCGGCCTCGGGTAACAGGCCCTCTCATGAGGCTTGGGTACGATCAACTAAATGCTATTAAGGATCCTAGAAACTACCCTGCACCTCTCCAGTAATTCCTTAGTGATGTTGGAAGGATATTTCGAAGCCCCCATCGAACCGAAGTGTCCATAGGGGAGGCTGGACGTTTCTAGATATTCTTCCCGGCCCTGATGGCCCTACTCAGCTCGTCTGAAGACACCAGTATAGACTCCATCAGAGCAAAACTCTCCTCACCTCTCCTATCCTCATTCCTAGAGGTACTAACAGATTGTTCGCTCGCCATCCTAGGGATTTCAAAGTTTTGGTAAAATCTAAAGAAAGAGATAAAGAACTTAAAATAGGGAATATTACCTAAGCTTGATGAAGAGTACCCTTCGCCCGCTAGAACTTTCAGAGATGTCGCCGGAGTTTCTGGCGGAGCACACCTGAGAATGCAAGAAAATGGAATGCAAGGATTCTCTCGAGAGCAATATAGAAGTTTTCGCGAAAGTAAAAGCTTTGAAATGAGGAGGATGGGCCTTTTATAGGCATTCTAGACTCACCCCCAGTTGTTGGATCATCCAAACCACATCTGGACCGTACAATATTAAAATAAGAGGATCTCTGTTGAAGCCAAGGGTTATTTGAACCAACGGCTTTGATGAAGCAGTGAGTCCCACGTGCGACCCAAATGCGTTGCCTCAGGAGAAGAAAACCATCCCCATCATTGTGCCTTGAAAGCAAGCAGACGTCCCCTCATGATTGTCTTGGGAAGACACGAAAGCCTTCAAATCATTGGCGCAAGACCCAAGGCTGTCTAGAAATTGCTTTGGCCACAACAGCTTCACGTTGTAACAACTCTTCACAGAGTTGCCAACCCGTATCAGTTCGGCCAGAGCAGAATCCAATGTTGTGACAACTCCCTCTAGAGTTACCAACTCTTATCGCTTCGGTCGCAACAGCTTCACATTGCAACAGCTCTCCACAAAGTTGCCAACCCAGATCACTTCGGCCGGAGCAGAATCCAATATTGTGACAACTCCCTATAGAGTTTCCAACTCCTATCGCTTCGACCGTAATAGTTTCGCGTTGCAACAACTCTCCACAGAGTTTTCAACCCATATCACTTTGGCCAGAGTAGAACCCAATGTTGTGACAACTCCCTCTAGAGTTGCCAACTGCTATCGATTCGGCCACAACAGCTTCGCGTTGCAACAACTCTCCACAGAGTTGCCAATCCATATCACTTCGGCCAGAGCAGAATCTAATGTTGTGACAACTCCCTCTAGAGTTACCCTCCTATTGCTTCGGCCGCAACAGCTTTGCATTGCAACAGCTATCTACAAAGTTGTCAACCTATATCACTTTGGCCATAGCATAATTTAATGTTGCTACAACCCCCCTTCGAGTGTCGCCTTTATCACCTCGACTATCTGCCTCCAACGCTCATCCCCGTGCGTCCTAACTCAACCATTGAAACTAAGTCCTTGTACTATATGAATATCCATACATGGACTTGCAAGACTATTGTTATGGGCCTGAGTCAAACCCGTCAAGCCACCCTCCATGTGTCATCAAAGGTGGCTTACACCACACCACGCGTCGACCGAGGTGATTGTCCATGGGATAAGCTGACTATATATGCCGAAGTGATCCCACCAGAGCAAATTAAATAGATGTCAGCAAACGAATCGGACTCATCCGCAAGTATACCGCGGATGCAAAGGCCAGCACTCCACTTCTACAATGCTGCAACGCCTTGCCTGTCTCGCTTCATCTTGTCAAAGATCTTTTGTACAAAGATCTTTCCAGTTAAATCACTGACTGATGGGATCTGTAGCAGGACCTAAACTGTCAAATCAGCTGCTTCTGTCAGAAACATTCAATGCCAGCCAACCTACGGAGGGACGGATTGATACCTAGGATGGGACAAGCCCTGAGGATCTGGCAACACGTGCCCCCTCATCCAACGGCTCTCCTCTCCCCATCCTTAGTATAAATGCTCCCTCCTAGTGTCTGAAGAAGGATTTGGAATCCAATACACTCCAAACTATCACTACATTGCGAAATTAAGTATTCTCATCCCTTAAATATTAACACTTTTCAATATACACTTTGTCAACCACTTCCCGACGAGTGTTCCACTACCGACGAACTCTTTTTCGGTTGAACTTTGGATTAACTTGACCGTCAGAGTACTTGCGCCCGCTCTCAACCCCTCCGGGAAAGGCCACAAGTGACTAATGGTGTGCCACGTGTGTAAGGAAGAGCTCGAAGACATTTTCTGTTGGCCACGTGTCGGAACCATTTTTCTGTTAGCATCTGCATATGACTTGCATGTTCATAAAATGATCATCGAAATGACATTCCTAAATGGGGATCTTGATGAGGAGGTTTATATGGAATAATCGAAAGTATTTTTTCTACTAGTAATAAACATTCAAGTTAGTAAAATCACTATATGGTTTAAAACAAATACCGGAGAAATGGTATGAGAAATTTGACTTAGCAATATTTTCTTTTGGTTTCATGTATAATAGTATAGATAAGTATTTATATTCTAAAGTAAGTGACAAATACATTGCATTTATTTGTTTGTATGCTGATGACATGTTGATTTTAAGTAATCAAATGGACAGAATAAAAGAAACAAAGAGGTTTATATCTTCTGCATTCAAGATGAAGGATATTGAGGTTTGTATCTTCTAAATTCAAGATGAAGGATATTGGACATGTGGATACCATATAGGATATCAAAGTTACAAAAGCTAATGGATGCTATTATTTGAGTCAATCACATTAAATAGAGAATGTGATAAATAAGTTCTCACACTTTGAACATAAACGAGTTTATTACCCCACTTGATCTAAACTCTAAACTTATAAAGAATGATGGAAGAATTATAGCTGAACTAGAATATGCAAATGCTACAAGTAGTCCTATGTATGTAGTTCAATACACACGACTGGGCATATCATTTACAATTAGTAAACTTAGTAGGTTTACTTATGATTCGAGCAAGAAACATTGGAAGGTCATTGTGAGAGTTCTTCGTCATTTAAGGAAAACCAAAAAAATAGGACTACAATATTCTAGATTTTCAGTTATATTAGAAAGATTTATAGATACTAGTTGGATATTTAACACCGATAAAGGTAAATCTAATTCGGGTTGGATATTTACACTTGAAGGATGTAAGTTTCTTGGAAGTTTAAGAAACAAATATTTATAATACATTCAACTATGGAATTTGAATTCATGACATTAGCTGATAGTGGGAAAAAAGCTAGGTGGCTTAATAATGATCTTCTATATGAGATACCTTTAGGATCAAAGAATATATCTTCGATATCTATTTTATGTGATAGTCAAGCCACATTAGCAAAAGTATACAATTAGGTATAAAACGTGAAGTCTAGACTTATGAGCCTATGATGTGACAACGTAAGGAAAATAATCAAGAGTGGAATAATTTCCCTAAATTACGTCAAGTCAAATAAAAATTTAGTGGAACATAGAGATTTAGTGATATCTACATTGAGTAGGATAGGTTGAAACTCCTAAACTAAAAGATCCAACAATGATAGCAACCTTGTCGTCATTACTAAAACATCAACCCACAAATTTAAAAAGTAGCAACAAGTCATTCGATAAGTAGATAGTTTCAACTATATTATATCCGCACAAGAACCCTACCATAATCTAACAACGTTGGTTGTTATTTAAGGAAAGGTTGAGTGTAAAGATCTTAGCCCTTGTTTGACAACTATTATTTGGAAAAATAAAGTTTGGGATAGTATTTTTTAGGAAAATGTGTTGTTAAAAAGTAGGAAATTTTTTTGAATTTACGTGCAAAATATTTTATTGTGTAAATGTGCGATTGAAAATATGTATGTAGAAAAAAGAGTTTTCAAATAATGGTTGTCAAACAAGGGCTTAATGAAGTTCAATATTAAGTACAGGTATATCTAAAAGTACTAAAGATACTAGAAAAAAATTACCTAGATGAAAATTTTGAGGTAGTGCCACCTCAATAGAGAGTTAGTGATTCTCTATTAAAAGTTCAACGAATAGGATAAACGCAAGACCATATTAGTACTAAACAAATTTGAGGAACTTGAGAAACACATGAAACTTGTGCACGTATTTTCGTCGGTATCATCACAAGGAATGCCTAGTTCAAAACTATCATACTATTTGGAATTTTGATGATACTTTGTGAAAATTATACTATGGTTATATTCAAACTGAAATATATCTAAATTTTATGCATAAGCACTTCTAGTTTGAATTTATGATTAATATAATTTTGAAGAAGTGGGGGATTGCTGTATTTGTTCAAAAATTAAATCGATAAGTTTTGAGCCTCTAAGGGGGCCTGTTAATTGATGAATTGGTGAAGGCAAATTTACTTTGCCCTCCCAACTCAGAAAACTGAAGCCAAATTTCGTTTGCCATGCGTGCGCATGGGACTAAAAATTAACCGTTTTGCTGGATTTTTTGGTTTCATTATTGGCGACTTCTGGTGTAAGGACACTTTCTTGGATGATGAATTGGAATATATAAATAGGTGATAGATTTCTATAATAAACATATCAATTTGTCAATCAAAAACCATATTATAGTGCCTTTGATCCAATTAATTTACATATTCAAACTTCTTAAGTGGTATTCAAGTTTTGAAAAAAAAAAAAAAAAAAAAAACACAAGTTGTAGCGACCCGAATTTTAAAATGCAAATTTTATAACTTAAATTATGTCCCTACGACATTTTCGTCAAATTTTAGAATTTATTGTACGTCCGCCGAGTCGTCTAGCAAAACATTTAATATAAGAATTCAAAACGATTTTTAATTTTAAAAATTCAATATTTCCTTATTGGGTCGAATTTTACACCATATCTATTTTAAATTTCTCTTGGTCCAATATTTCTCTTTGGCCCAAGTTTAAGTCCATTATCAGCCCAAATCAATTGTCCAAATTCTGGAACATAGGGTTGTAGGGTTTAATAGTGTCAAACCAAAAATAAAAAGAAAACACTCGTTTTCATCTCCAAAAACTCACTCTCACGGCTGAGCAAAAACTTCTCAGAAAACTTGGCATTCAACTAAGTTAATTCTTCAACATTGGAACAATTATTTTCTTAATTTCATCATCATCTTCTAATCCATTAACCCACTGCAACAGTTCATTCTTTCTCCAAATTTCACGTTACAATTTCGAACCCGTATATATTCTTGACAAAATCTGCACAGGTAACTCTTACAAAATTAATTTTCAATTTCTTTGGGATTCTATAATCACCATTCTTCTCAATATATATATATATATATATATATATATATATATATATATATATATATATATATATATATATATAGATATAAGAAGAGTAAGTAGAAAACAAGATTTCGGAGTTTAATGCCGTGAGTCGAGTTTTGAACGACCTGCAACTTCAGCCTCTTGCTCTCCATATCTTACTCTTGCCATTAGATTTCTTTCTCCGGCCTCAATTTTGGCTAGAAATCATTAAAATGTAAAAAACCTAAATTGGAAAAGCTTGATTTTGGAACCAGCCAGGACTCTCTGCGTGTATAATGGATTGTGAATGGGGGTTTCACATTAAATACGAAAAATTCATTTTTAAATCCTTAAAATTGGCCAAAAGTTTAAGTTAGTCCCCTATTTGATTTTTATTCTTTTACAATCCCAAAAGTTTATGTATTCTTCAAATTAAATATAAAATATTTTCTAATTTTATCATATTGACCCTAAACATTCTAATTTTGATAATTAGACCCCAAATATTTAAAGAATTATCAAATTACTCATTTCTTTACTTTCAAAAGTTCAATCAAGTCCCTAAAAGTTTTAAAGTATTAATTAAGATTTCGTATCCTAAATTATATTAATTTTGTTCCTGCTAGACGAGGTCGCGGGAAAAGTTTAAAGCACGGTGACATCACATATGTTCAATTTCAAGAAAATTTCCAAGACTTTGAGGTGTGGTTTACATTTAAGCAATTGTGGTTATTTTGTCCATTTTAATTCTTGATGTGTGATTTTTGATTGTGATATAATACTTATACATATGAAAAAGTTGACAGGGACCATAAATAGATCCGGGATCGAAAGTGGGTCCTCGGGGTTGTCCCACAGTGCAAAATTTATTAAACGCTAATAACATGTTGTCAGAGACCGTAAATAGGTCCGGAATCGTAATTGGGTCCTTGAGGATGTCCCATAGTACATATTTCAACAGTATGTTGTATTTGTAGTGTATTCAAAATTTGATTTCATATTTAGATTTCTCTTGGACTGATTGTTGTTTCTCCACTGAGTATAATTCGTTATGCTCACCCCAATATTTTTCCACCCTTTTAGGTTAAGGAGATCGGCAAGACAAGGTAATGAACGGGGCAATCTTGATTAAATAATAAACCATTTAATTTATAAATTTTTGAAACAAGTATTTTAATATTTGGTTTCCATTTTGTCAATTAAATCTCAAGTTTTAGTATTTTTTCGAATTTTAACACTTTGTTTATTATATTTGGTATTGACACTTGGATGTGCGCAAATTATTGAAATGACGTTTCCGCATTTATTTATAATCTACTATAGTTGAGAAAAAAAAAGTATTTACGCATTTTGGCGTCCATTGAAGAAAATTATTTACAGGATATTTCGACTTAGGTAGCGCTTTGAGTTAATAGAATTTGGGGCGTTATAGTGTGGTATCAGAGGCCAGGTTTTACCTTTCTGTAGACTTGTGAAAATTTTACAAAAAAAATAAAAAATAAAAAATAAAAAAGAGATAATATTTAGTATTTAATTGGAATGCTACCCGCTCTTTCCGCGCCATGCCCACTCCGAAAAGGTAAAATGTTTAGAAATTTATTTGATGAAATTTGAAAATTTTCATTTGCTGGATACCATGAATTTATTATATAACTGCATCTAAAATTGAATGTTTACAACGAAAAGTTACATGAGAATGAAATTTTACTATGATTGATGCAGTTTGAAATGTTTGAAAGTTTGTATCCAATACATGTTATAAAATTTCCTATGAGTTATTATGTTTAGGAGTTGAACTTGTGATGTGAAGTATGTAAAAACAAAAAAAATTTCAGAAATTATAAGTTTAGCCCTCGGAATTAGACTAAAACATGTGGTAACCCATTTCAATGGAATTTACCTTCATAATTGATATACCAAAAGGAACGTATGAGAGAGAGATGTATGAAGAATTGTTTGTGGAATTCAGTAGGAGAACATATTTCGGATTATAGATATTGGTTGCAATTTTATTATTTTGTTTTCCTTTTTGAAAAATTTGAGATAATAATAAAATTTGCTTTTTGCTCCACGGTGTTTTTCTATGATGATTCATTTTTAGATTTTATTATTAATAGATGAGCATTGTGAATTGCACAATTAAGTGGATGCTGAGACTAATATTGTTATGGTTTAGGGAATGTCTCGTAGAACAAATCGAGCTCCCGCGAATCGGGCTGCTGCAAGACAAGCTACCCCAGGCCAGGCTGCTACTGGCGATGCGGGAAATAATTTATTAAGGGACCTCGTCAATGCTCTCCAGGGGCTCACTCAGCAACAAGCCCCAACAGCTCCACGAAATGCCCATAATTTACCGAATCCACAGGCTAATGCAAACAACACCAGCATGGTTATTGAACAGTTTCGCCGATATAAGCCACCAACATTCAATGGTCGAGAGGGACCCCTAGCTGCAGAGGAATGGCTAAGGGCATTAGAACGGATCTTTAAACACATAGCCTGCTCGGACACTCAGAAAGTGTCATGCGCTGTATTCCAGCTTGCTGAGGATGCAGATCATTGGTGGGAGTCATATCAGCGCACCAGGACTGAGGCACAACAACTTGAACTGACATGGGAAGGATTCAAGGAATTAATAATACAAAGGTATTTTCCCAGTCTTTCCGGGATCAGAAAGAAACGGAGTTCCTTGAACTTAGGCAGGGAAGTATGTCCGTGGTGGAATATGAAACGAAATTCAACCAGTTGTCCAGGTATGCTATCCATCTGGTTAACACAGATATCAAGAAGGCTAGAAGATTCGAAAGGGGTTTACGCCCAGAAATTGGAGGAATCATGGCAGGTTTGAGACTCACGACCTATGCCGAAGCGATTGGGCGAGCACAAGCTATATCCTTTTGCTTAAACCTGGAAAGGACTGCTCAGAAACCCGCAGAGGCACTAGTGAAAGTAGATGGGACAATTATAATATGGGCAAAGGCAGATATCAGAACAAGAAAGGGAAATCATGGGGAAAAATTGAGGAAAAGGCTAGCACTGAGAGACCCGTATGCCCGAAGTGTAATAAGAGTCACTACGAAGAATGCCTGCTCGGAAAGGGGATGTGTTTCATATGCAAGAAATCTGGTCATTTTGCTGGTGAATGTCCCGAATTCAAGGGTAAAGAAGATGCCAAGAAAGGAAAGGCCAGAGTTTTTGCTCTAACTCAGAAGGAAGTAGAGAAAGATACAGACGTGATAACAGGTATTCTATCAGTATTCAATATACCCGCTATCGTTTTGATTGATTCTGGTGCTACGAATTCTTTCATCTCTGCTAGTTTTCATGCTAAGATTGGAAATGTGTGTAAAAGTGTGAATGATGCTCTAGAGGTTAGTATTCCTTTAGGTGAAACTATCATCACTAATCAGATGTCGAAAGCTGTTAAGTTTGAAGTAGATGGGAAGAACTTAGAGGCAAACTTGTATTTAATAGACATGAGGGATTTTGAAATCATTTTAGGCATGAACTAGCTTAGTTGTAATCACGCTACGATTAAGTGTCATGAGAGGGAGGTGCTCTTTCAGAAACCATGAAAATGTGAATTCACCCTTTTTGGGACAAAAGTCAAAACCATGCCCCGTATCATATTAGTGTTGAAAGCACAAAGGATGTTGAGAAAGAGTACTAGTCAAGGATATCTATTGAGCATCACTAGTGTTCAGGCAACTGAGGTAATTGCTACAGATAGTTGTGCGTAATTTTATGGATGTATTTCCAGATGATCTGTTTCGTATTCCACCATATAGACAAGTGGAATTCACGATTGACTTAGTACCTGGAGCTGCACCCATATCTAAAGCACCTTACAGGATGGCACGAAGGAACTTTAGGAGTTGAAGGTGCAACTACAAGAACTGTTGGATAAATGATTTATTCCACCAAGTGTATCACCTTGGGGAGCCCCGGTACTGTTTGTGAAAAAGAAAGATGGATCAATGAGGATGTGCATTGACTATAGGGAGTTGAATCGCCTCACAGTCAAGAATAAGTATCCTTTACCACGAATAGAAGATTTGTTTGATCAGTTAAAGGGTGCCATTGTATTCTCCAAGATTGATTTGAGATCAAGTTATCATCAGTTGAAGATTAAGGACAGTGATATACCAAAAACCGCATTTAGAACTCGATACGGACATTACGAATTCACTGTGATGCCGTTTGGGTTAACTAATGCACCAGCTGTCTTCATGGACTTGATGAATAGAGTATTTCATCAATACTTGGATCGGTTCATAATTGTCTTAATCGATGACATTCTGATTTATTCAAGGGACAAGGAACAACACGAAGAGCATCTCAGCATTGTATTGCAGACACTTCGACAGGAAAGGTTGTATGCAAAATTCAAGAAGTGCGAATTCTGGCTCGACCGAATTCGTTTTCTTAGATATGTGATTACTGTAGATGGTATTGAAGTTGATCCAGCCAAGGTTGAGGCTGTCACAAATTGGAGTGCACCAACCAATGTGAATGAAGTTCGCAGTTTCTTGGGATTGGCTGGCTATTATCGAAGGTTTATCGAAGGATTTTCAAAAATAGCTGGACCGATGACACAGTTGACCAGGAAGGGAATGAAGTTTCAATGGACAGAAAAGTGCGAGAAGAGTTTCCAAGAGTTGAAACAGAAATTGATATCTGCACCAGTTTTGGCTATTCCAGAAAGGTCAGAAGGTTTTGTTATCTATAGTGATGCATCGAAACAAGGTTTGGGATGTGTACTGATGCAACATGGAAAGGTGATTGCATATGCCTCAAGACAGTTGAAGCCACATGAGCAGAATTACCCTACACATGACTTGGAATTGGCTGCTGTAATTCATGCTTTAAAAATATGGAGACACTATCTATATGGTAGTAAGTGCGAGATATACACAGACCGTAAGAGTCTTAAGTATTTCTTCACTCATAAGGAATTGAATATGAGACAGATAAGGTGGCTGGAGTTAGTTAAAGATTATGACTGTACTATCCACTACCATCCTGGTAAGGCTAATGTTGTTGCTGATGCACTTAGTCGGAAAGGTAAAGGACAGTTAGCTGCCATAACCAGTCAAGAACAGTTGATCAAGGATTTTGTCAACATGAGACTTGAGGTTGTAGCTCCTCCACATCACACAACTGCAATTATAGCTGCTTTGATTGTTTGATCGACTCCCAGAGACAGAATTAAAGAAGCTCAGTGTAAGGATAAATTTTGTGCAAGATTAAGGACCGAGTACTCGCTGGCAGTGTTAAATGTTTTGAAGTATCAACTGATGACACTCTCATGTTCAAGGGAAGACCGTGTGTACCGAAGGATGAAACCTTGAGGAAGGAGATTCTAGAGGAAGCACATCATTCACCCTATACTGCACACCCAGGAGGTACGAAGAAGTACCAAGATCTACGAAAAATTTATTGGTGGAGAAACATGATGAGGTCAATTGGCTTGTTTGTTCAGAAGTGCATGACTTGCCAACAAGTTAAAGCCGAACATCAACGTCCGCGTAGCGCCCCGAGTTCTGATAACCCGGATTGCCACGTCATCGTCTTTTGCCCTAATTTTGTCAATCAATTTTGCGAAAATAACCTAATTTTTTTAAAATTTCATTTGCAATTGAAAACTTCGTCAGCAAGAAAAATACATAGGATAATTGTTTAAAATTTAAATATCATGTTTTGGAATAGCGGAAACGAAAAATACGTTAACATACAAAACTTCAAAGAGATAATAATTTCGATAGTCAAATTCTTTTATGCCACCACTGCCGGATCAATCTCGATCGCCTCCGAAGTCTGCAAATATTGTTAAAATAGAAGAATGAGTATTTCGAAGAAATACTCAGTAGACTCATCGCCGATAATTAATTTACAGAATAATTGAGTACACACTTATGCAATATACAACGTGATATCATCTTTGGTTCATTTTTTTGAAAATCATAGGCTCTTTAAAATACAGGCTATGGGTAGTTCTTTCTTTCTTGTGCGGATGAAGCACATAAGTTATGCATAACATTTTCTTCTTATCTCATAAGAGATTCTTTCTTTCTTTCTCATGCAATTAAGCATATAAGTTATGGCAAGCATAACAATATCATATATCTCATATGACACATTCTCATCCTATGCATAAAACATATAAATCACGTAAATTCACATAAAGCATGCAATTATAATTTAAACTAATTAACGATGGCGAGTCAACCTCAAAATCTCGAGTTTCGTGAAAATGGTGCGAGAAGTAACTTCAATCTCCTAATTGTCCGTTCGTTTCGTCTATCCAATAGAAAATAAGTTTGAATCAGTATTTCGAAACTTTAAAGTTTTAAAGTGTTGAAATTAAGGTCAAGGGCTTAATTGAAAATTATTGGATTTGAAATAAATGACTTAAAATGATAAAGTAAAGTTTAGGGGCTAAATTGGAAATTTATTAAATCTGAAAATAAAACTTTACGGGCTAAAATAATAACTTTCATAAGTTTAGGGACTAAACTGTAATTATAATAAAACTGGAAACAAAAGTTAAACACTGAAATAATAACTTTTAATAGTTTAAGGACTAAGCTGTAAGTATATTAAAGCTGAAAATAAAAGCTGAAAACTAAAATAATAATTTTTAATAGTTTAAGGACTAATCTGTAAATATAATAAAGCTGAAAATAAAACTTAAATGGCTGAAATAATAACTTATATAAACTATGGACTAAATTAAACACTTACTAAAACTGAAAACAAAATTTAAAGAACTGAAATTAAAATATTTAAAACAAAAGGACTTAATTAAAACAATTAAAACTTGGGGGGCTGGGGTTAAAATCCTAAAATCAAAATAAAATTAAAATCTAAAATTAAAAATCAAAATCTCATTTCTCTCTCTCTCTCTCTCTCATTACAGAGAGAGAGAGAGCAAGCGACGGGGAGGAAGGGGCTCAGCCCCTTCCTTCGATTCTCCACCGGCGAACGGTGGCAGCGCCACCGTCGTGGTGGCGCCGGAGTGTGGGGGGCTGTGGCTCACGAATCGAAGGCTAATCCGAAGATTTAGAGGTTTGATTTTTGGGTTTCTCCGGAGGTAAATCGAGGTAAGTTATGGGTTTTCATGTTTCTTGTTTCTTGAAGCTGTTTGAGGTGGATTTTTGGGTGAATGAGTGGTTGCTTGGTGTTGATTTTGGGTTGTAGGTGGTCGGAGGTCTCGGTTTTGAAGTTGTTGGTGGCGGGTTTGGTGCTTGGTTTTTGGTCAGTGTAGTTAGGGTCTCGATTTTGGAAATAAGTGTTGAGGTTGGTGGAGTTGTGGTTGAGCTAAGGAGATGGTGGTTCAATTTGTGATTGGAAGGGGGCTGCAGCTCGTGGTTTGCTGTCGGGTTGCTTCGGCTTGTGTGGTGTGCTTGCAGCTGGGATTGGGTGAAATGCTTGTGTGGTGATGGTGGAATGGGTGGAGTCTGCTGGTGAAGGTGGTTCTGCAGTTTGGGTTCTGTTGGAGCTTTCGAAATGGTGGTATCTGCTGGTGAAGGTGGGGGTGTTGCAGTGGTGGTTCGATGGTTTGCAGGCTGCTGGGTGAGGAGATGGTTTTGCAGTGTGGTGTTGTTGGTGATTGAATTTGCAGTGTCGTGAGTGATGGTTTGCAGTGACTGGTTGGTGAAATGGCTGCATTGTGCAGTGGCTGTGGTGTTGAGTTTACCAGCTTGGGAAGCTCACTGTTGATGCTAGAAATGGTTGTTCTAGTATCAATGGTGACCCAAGTGAAATG
This sequence comes from Fraxinus americana, assembly GCA_035079005.1. Classification (NCBI taxonomy): domain Eukaryota; kingdom Viridiplantae; phylum Streptophyta; class Magnoliopsida; order Lamiales; family Oleaceae; genus Fraxinus; species Fraxinus americana. Next base: position 13,936,399 of record CM068724.1, read on the forward strand.
GAGCTGAGAGTGTGATGGGGAGATGGTGTTGATACTAGAAATTGATATTCTAGCATCCACATTATTCTCCAAGAATTGAGGAAGAAGAGAGAAGCCTTACCAAAAATGGCTGCGTGAATTGTGGAATGGGAGAGAAATGGATGAGGTTGATATATGAATAGTGGGAATTAGGGAACAAATCCCTAGGTGGGTAATTGGGCTAGGAATAGTTGGGCCTAGCATTTGGGCTGTAGGGTTTTCTAATTGGGCTTAGGTGATTGGATTAAAATGATTTCCTTGTTGGACTTGTATAATTGGACTTATATAATTGAACTCTAAATATTGGACTTATATATTTTGGGTTTTAAATGTTGGACCATAAATGTTGGATTTTAAATAATTGGGCTTGAATTTAATAAAAATTGGATATAAATAAAATAATTCGAAATTGATAATAAAATTATTATTCGGGATTGGATTCAATCGAATAGATTTGAATTCGTTTTTATAACGGCTAGACGAACGCGTTTCTCTAGAAAATTAGGGTTACGTTTTAGCGACACGTTTTTCGAGAAAATTAATTTATATAATTTAAAAGTTCGCGGTCGCTACAACCTTACCCCCTTAAAATAATTTCATCCTTGAAATTTAAACTTACTTGATCTAATATATCTGGATACTTAGCCAGAATCTCTTCCTCTTTCTCCTAGGTAGCTTCATCGCTATCCTGTCTACCCCATTGGACTTTGACTAAAGGAATCTCTTTGTTTCTTAAGGTATGGACTTTTCTTTCTATAATGCACATAGGTGTCTCCTCATAGGACAGATTCCTCTGAATCGAAATAATCTGAAAATTTACCACGTGATTTGGGTCGTGGATATACTTTCTCAATAGGGAAACGTGAAAAACGTTGTGTACGGCCGATAGCTCGGGCGGCAACGCCAAATGATAAGCCACGTTACCTACTTTCTCTAAGATCTCGAATGGTCCGATAAAACGAGGTCTTAACTTCCCTCTCTTACCGAAGCGAATAGTTCCTTTCATAGGAGCTACTTTCAAAAATACTTTCTCTCCAATTTCAAATTCTAAGTCTTTCCTCCTTTGATCGGCATAGCTTTTCTGTCTATCTTGAGCGGCTTTGATCCGTAGTCTGATCTTATCAATAGCCTCAACTATCTTTTCAATCAATTCTGGACCTAAAATTCTTCTCTCGCCTACTTCATCCCAATAGACTGGTGATCGACATCGTCGTCCATAAAGTGCCTCATATGGTGCCATTCCAATAGTAGCCTGGAAACTATTATTGTAGGCAAACTCTACTAGTGGAAGATGATTCTCCCAATTACCACTCAAGTCTAGTACACAAGCTCTAAGCATATCTTCCAGTGTCTGAATAGTGCGTTCAGACTGTCCATCTGTCTGTGGATGGTAAGCTGTACTAAAATTTAATTTAGTACCCATTGCAACATGTAGACTTTTCCAAAATCTCGAAGTAAATCTCGGATCTCTATCGGAGACAATGGAGGTTGGTACTCCATGAAGTCGAACAATCTCTTTAACGTACAATTGGGCCAATTGATCTATATTGAGAGTCATTCTGATTGGTAGGAAATGAGCTGACTTAGTAAGTCGGTCTACAATAACCCAAATAGCGTCATGACTCTTTACTGATTTTGGTAATCCCGGTACAAAATCCATGGAAATTTTTTCCCATTTCCATTCTGGTATATCCAAGGGATTTAACAACCCTGATGGTCTCTGATGTTCAGCCTTTACTTGCTGACATGTCATGCATCGAGAGACAAACTTTGCAATGCAACCCTTCATGTTTCTCCACCAAAAGGTGTTGCGCAAATCATGATACATCTTTGTCTCTCCTAAGTGGCATGCATATGGTGCTGAATGAGCTTCTGTCAAAATCTCATTCTGGATATGTTCATCCTTTGGTACACATAGACGTCCTCTGAATATAAGTGCCTTATCAGAGGCAATCTCGAAACCTATTCTCTTGCCAGTTCCAACTTCGGATCTGATCTTTTCCAAGAATTTATCTCCAGTTTGAGCTGTTATAATCCGACTTCTCAAGTCTGGTTTAACGCTCAGATTTGCCAATCTAGAAGATCCTTGGACTGATGGGGTTCGCACTTCGATTCTTAGATTTCTCAAATCTCGAATCAACTGATCTTGCGTCGTTCCTAAAGCTGATAACTGTCCGGCGTCCTTTCTGCTCAAAGCGTCGGCAACCTTATTTGCTTTACCCGGGTGGTAAAGAATGGTACAGTCGTAATCTTTTACTAGCTCTAGCCATCGTCGTTGTCTCATGTTCAGTTCCTTACGAGTGAAGAAATACTTGAGACTCTTGTGATCGGTGTAAATCTCACATTTACTCCGTACGTATAGTGTCTCCAAATCTTAAGAGCGTGCACAACAGCTGCGAGCTCTAAATCATGTGTCGGGTAATTCTTCTCATGTGGCTTCAACTGTCTTGAAGCATGTGCTATCACTTTGCCATTCTGCATCAAAACACAACCTAAACCATGTTTGGATGCATCGTCCGTAAATAACGAAACCTTCGGATCCATCTCGGTATAGTCGACCTGTACCGAGACGAGTCTGTCCTTAAGTTTCTGAAAGCTTTGTTCACATTGTTCTGTCCACTGAAACTTAACTCCCTTTCTGGTCAACTGAGTCATAGAACCTGCTATTTTAGAAAAACCCTCTATGAATCGCCGATAATATCCAGCTAATCCAAGAAAGCTTCTCACATCTCCAACATTTACAGGTGTTGGCCAATTCGTTATAGTTACAGTTTCAACCTTAGAAGGATCAACCTCGATACCTTTAGCTGTAACAATATGACCCAAGAAACCTACTCTCTCCAGCCAAAATTCACATTTCTTGAACTTGGCGTACAACTTTTCTGCTCTCAGCGTTTCCAACACAATCCTCAAATGTTCTTCATGTTGTGCGGAATTCCTGGAGTAGATCAGTATATCATCGATAAAAATAATAACAAATTTATCAAGATACTGATGGAAAACTCGGTTCATCAAGTCCATAAATATTACAGGTGCGTTCGTAAGACCGAACGGCATCACTGTGAACTCATAATGTCCATATTGTGTCCTGAACGCTGTCTTTGGTACGTCAGCTGGCGAAACCTTTAGCTGATGGTACCCAGATCTCAAATCAATCTTCGAGAAGATTGCAGTACCTTTCAACTGATCGAATAAGTCTTCGATCCTGGGTAGAGGATACTTATTCCTTATCGTCAACTTGTTAAGTCTCGATAGTCGATACACATCCTCATGCTTTCGTCCTTCTTCTTTACAAACAGCACAGGTGCTCCCCACGGAGATACACTTGGCCTGATAAAACCCTTCTCTAGCAATTCCTCTAATTGCACCTTCAGTTCTTGCAACTCTTCAGGTGCCATGCGGTATGGAGGTTTAGAAACAGGGGCAGCTCCTGGTACCAAATTGATGGAAAATTCCACTTGCCTATCCTGCGGAGTGCCGGGTAGATCGTCTGGAAAAAGGTCACCATATTCACATACTACTGGCACTGAATCCAGAGTAATCTCATCTATGGGTTTGTCTTGAAGATTAACCAAATAGCCATGACAACTATCCTTGGCTAATAGCTTCTTCGCTTGTAAAGCCGAAATTAGGCGAGGAAGTGCCTTAATCCTCGTCCCATAAAATCTGAATACTTCTTCACCATCTTTACGAAAAATAACCTCCTTCTCGTGGCACATAATTGCGGCACGGTTGGTGCTGAGCCAATCCATACCTAGAATAATATTGAAATCTTTCATTCGGATAATATTCAGGTCTGCCTCCAAAACTTGACCATCAAAATCTATTTGTACTGCCTGACTATCTTATTAGTATCGATAGTTTCTCCTGACGACAAACTACCTTCAAGGGTACTACCAGTCTCTATGCCTATTAGGTTCAGTCTTTCTAAGCATGCATCTGATATAAATGAATGTGTGGCTCCCGAGTCTATCAGAACATATACCGGTATCCCAGAAATAGATAGTATACCTGATATCATATTATCATGCTCAATATGGGAAGGAAAATACGGTATGGAAAGCAATTAAGACACGTACAAGGGTACTAGGGTAACTAGTATACCTGCAATCACGTCGGAGTCCAGGGCTGCATCCATAGCGAATACCCTTGCCTTCCCCTTCCGGTTCTGGTCTGGGTTCATCCTCTGATGGGAACCCTGGGCGGGTTGAGCACGACAGTCCGTTGCAAAGTGACCTGACTGGCCACACTTATAGCAGACTCCTTTCCCAAACAGGCATTCTCCTTTGTGCATCCTCTGACACTTAGGGCAGGGAGAAATGATATTGGGCATCTGTCTCCCTGTTGGCCCCGGATTGGGCCTCTTGACGAACGGTTGGTTCCTGTTCTGGTTCTGGTTGCGGCTCGGACCTTGCCACTTTCTCTTGCCCAGGTTTCTCTGCTCATACTGAGGTCCCTGGCTTACCGTCCTCCCACCGGCATAGGCTACTGTTTGACCTTTTTTTACTACTTCCCGGTAGGTTGGCAGCTCATGTGAACTGACAATTTGTCGGACATTGGAGCGTAGACCTCTCTCAAATCTGCGGGCCTTTTTGAACTCCGTCTCCACCAGATGTGGAGCATAAGGTGATAGCTCTTCAAACCTCCTTTCATACTCGACTATATCCATATCTCATTGCACTAGTCGCAGAAATTCGGTCTCCTTGTGATCTCGAAGAGCTTGTGGGAAAAACTTGTCCCTGATCTCTTCCTTGAAATCATCCCAAGTTAGGGCTGCTTGTTCCTCGCTTCTCGTGTGGGATGCAGATTCCCACCAAAATCCGGCTCTTCCAATCAACATGAACTCGGCACAACCCACTTTCTTGAATTCCGGGCAGGCTATGTGCTTAAAATTTTTTTCAATGGCCTGGAGCCATTCTTCCACTGCCAGTGGCCCATTTCCGCCGTCAAACGTAGGCGGGCTGTACCTTCTGAATTGTTCGATCATTGGTACAATAGGGTTGGGGTTTACTGGCTGCGGAATCTGTCTCATTTCCTGCACAGCTTTGAGTAATTCTCTGATAACATCGGCTTGGTTCGGTGGTGCCATAACCTTCATAAATTTAAAGGCAGTTTGTAATAGTTGACTAGGAGTACTAACAACGCGAACAATAAGGATATCTCGTAAGACGGAAATTAAGTTTCAAATTTCATTTCATTCATAATTCAACTTCTTTTCATGTAGGTACATCGGGTGGCGTGTATGCCAACATTTGATTAAGACAAAATGTCAACCCTACTCTAACTCCTATCATCTATTCTCCTTCGGTCACGCATGATTCGGCGTCCGAGAATTCTCCCAACGCTGGATCAGCGTCTTCCTCTGGTTCTTCTTCTTCTGGGCCTTCTTCGGGATCTTCTTCTTTTTCTGGGTCTTCCTCGGGATCTCTTCTTCTTCTGGGTCTTCCTCGGAATTGCCCTCGGGTGCTAACTCATCTTCTTGCACCTGTTCAGGCCCGAGCATTGGCTCATGTTCTGGCTCCCCTTCAGGTACAACCCCAAGGCGGTGCTCAAAATACATGGGCCAATATGCCACAAATCTCACGCAGAATGTATCATATCCCATATCCACATTAGGTGACGTAAGAGCATCCATGTATATGCTACGAGCTACTTCCGCATAGTCGCCTCGGAAAGTCGAGAGTAAGTGATGGATCGACTGGCGATTACAGGTCACGTAGCCATGCTGTATGGCCCGCTCCTGTACGACATTCAACTGCTCTATGTGTTGGGCAATTGTCCAATCAAGTCTAGGCCTGAAGTGGTCGTAATCTCTAACAGCTTGTTCTACGTCGCTGGGTGCATTTCTACGAATGGGCGCCATGTCCTAAACCAATTATGCAAAGTCCAATTAAGTGGGGTTATTCATCTCTTCTTAGTTAAAATTTACGAGGACGTAAAAATTTAGAAAACTATTTCCAATTATGCTCAAACTCGTCTCTTTCATTCTTTCTTTTCTTTCTAATTCGGATACACTTTCTTTCTCTTTCTTCTAAGTCTCGTAAATCGTAAAACAGTATCCGAAATAAAATAACAATAAACTTCATAAACTTCTTTACCTTCGGAGTCGACGGATTGAATGATGACAGTGACAACTTTCATTAATGATAATTAAACAATTTAGAACGTCTCTTTAAAAATTTTATTTTTTGAAAATTTTGCCAGTCTACAGAAACGCAGACCAGCTCTGATACCAAACTGTAGCGCCCCGAGTTCTGATAACCCGGATTGCCACGTCATCGTCTTTTGCCCTAATTTTGTCAATCAATTTTGCGGAAATAACCTAATTTTTTTAAAATTTCATTTGCAATTGAAAACTTCGTCGGCAAGAAAAATACACAGGATAATTTTTCAAAATTTAAATATCATGTTTTGGAATAGCGGAAACGAAAAATACGTTAACATACAAAACTTCAAAGAGATAATAATTTCGATAGTCAAATTCTTTTATGCCACCACTGTCGGATCAATCTCGATCACCTCCGAAGTCTGCAAATATTGTTAAAATAGAAGAATGAGTATTTCGAAGAAATACTCAGTAGACTCATCGCCGATAATTAATTTACAGAATAATTGAGTACACACTTATGCAATATACAACGTGATATCATCTTTGGTTCATTTTCTTGAAAATCATAGGCTTTTTAAAATACAAGCTATGGGTAGTTCTTTCTTTCTTGTGCGGATGAAGCACATAAGTTATGCATAACATTTTCTTCTTATCTCATAAGAGATTCTTTCTTTCTTTCTCATGCAATTAAGCATATAAGTTATGGCAAGCATAACAATATCATATATCTCATATGACACATTCTCATCCTATGCATAAAGCATATAAATCACGTAAATTCACATAAAGCATGCAATTATAATTTAAACTAATTAACGGTGGCGAGTCAACCTCAAAATCTCGAGTTTCGTGAAAATGGTGCGAGAAGTAACTTCAATCTCCTAATTGTCCGTTCGTTTCGTCTATCCAATAGAAAATAAGTTTGAATCAGTATTTCGAAACTTTAAAGTTTTAAAGTGTTGAAATTAAGGTCAAGGGTTTAATTGAAAATTATTGGATTTGAAATAAATGACTTAAAATGATAAAGTAAAGTTTAGGGGCTAAATTGGAAATTTATTAAATCTGAAAATAAAACTTTACGGGCTAAAATAATAACTTTCATAAGTTTAGGGACTAAATTGTAATTATAATAAAACTGGAAACAAAAGTTAAACACTGAAATAATAACTTTTAATAGTTTAAGGACTAAGCTGTAAGTATATTAAAGCTGAAAATAAAAGCTGAAAACTAAAATAATAATTTTTAATAGTTTAAGGACTAATCTGTAAATATAATAAAGCTGAAAATAAAACTTAAATGGCTGAAATAATAACTTATATAAACTATGGACTAAATTAAATACTTACTAAAACTGAAAACAAAATTTAAAGAACTGAAATTAAAATATTTAAAACATAAGGACTTAATTAAAACAATTAAAACTTGGGGGGCTGGGGTTAAAATCCTAAAATCAAAATAAAATTAAAATCTAAAATTAAAAATCAAAATCTCATTTCTCTCTCTCTCTCTCTCATTACAGAGAGAGAGAGAGAGAGAGAGAGAGAGCAAGCGACGGGGAGGAAGGGGCTCAGCCCCTTCCTTCGATTCTCCACCGGCGAACGGTGGCAGCGCCACCGTCGTGGTGGCGCCGGAGTGTGGGGGGCTGTGGCTCACGAATCGAAGGCTAATCCGAAGATTTAGAGGTTCGATTTTTGGGTTTCTCCGGAGGTAAATCGAGGTAAGTTATGGGTTTTCATGTTTCTTGTTTCTTGAAGCTGTTTGAGGTGGATTTTTGGGTGAATGAGTGGTTGCTTGGTGTTGATTTTGAGTTGTAGGTGGTCGGAGGTCTCGGTTTTGAAGTTGATGGTGGCGGGTTTGGTGCTTAGTTTTTGGTCAGTGTAGTTAGGGTCTCGATTTTGGAAATAAGTGTTGAGGTTGGTGGAGTTATGGTTGAGCTAAGGAGATGGTGGTTCAATTTGTGATTGGAAGGGGGCTGTAGCTCGTGGTTTGCTGTCGGGTTGCTTCGGCTTGTGTGGTGTGCTTGCAGCTGGGATTGGGTGAAATGCTTGTGTGGTGATGGTGGAATGGGTGGAGTCTGCTGGTGAAGGTGGTTCTGCAGTTTGGGTTCTGTTGGAGCTTTCGAAATGGTGGTATCTGCTGGTGAAGGTGGGGGTGTTGCAGTGGTGGTTCGATGGTTTGCAGGCTGCTGGGTGAGGAGATGGTTTTGCAGTGTGGTGTTGTTGGTGATTGAATTTGCAGTGTCGTGAGTGATGGTTTGCAGTGACTGGTTGGTGAAATGGCTGCATTGTGCAGTGGCTGTGGTGTTGAGTTTACCAGCTTGGGAAGCTCACTGTTGATGCTAGAAATGGTTGTTCTAGTATCAATGGTGACCCAAGTGAAATGGAGCTGAGAGTGTGATGGGGAGATGGTGTTGATACTAGAAATTGATATTCTAGCATCCACATTATTCTCCAAGAATTGAGGAAGAAGAGAGAAGCCTTACCAAAAATGGCTGCGTGAATTGTGGAATGGGAGAGAAATGGATGAGGTTGATATATGAATAGTGGGAATTAGGGAACAAATCCCTAGGTGGGTAATTGGGCTAGGAATAGTTGGGCCTAGCATTTGGGCTGTAGGGTTTTCTAATTGGGCTTAGGTGATTGGATTAAAATGATTTCCTTGTTGGACTTGTATAATTGGACTTATATAATTGAACTCTAAATATTGGACTTATATATTTTGGGTTTTAAATGTTGGACCATAAATGTTGGATTTTAAATAATTGGGCTTGAATTTAATAAAAATTGGATATAAATAAAATAATTCGAAATTGATAATAAAATTATTATTCGGGATTGGATTCAATCGAATAGATTTGAATTCGTTTTTATAACGGCTAGACGAACGCGTTTCTCTAGAAAATTAGGGTTACGTTTTAGCGACACGTTTTTCGAGAAAATTAATTTATATAATTTAAAAGTTCGCGGTCGCTACAGTCCGTCTGGATTGTTGAACCCACTTGAGATCCCAGAATGGAAGTGGGAACACATAGCAATGAATTTTGTCGTTGGACTTCCTAGATCAGCTAGAGGTCATCAAGCTACATGGGTCATAGTTGATCATTTGACAAAACTGCTCATTTTCTACCAGTGAAGATGACTTTCAGTTTAGACCAGTATACTCAGTTGTAAATCAGAGAAATTGTAAGATTGCATGGTGTACCAGTTTCTATAGTATCAGACAGGGATACCAGATTTACATCCAAGTTCTGGAAAAGCTTGCAGACAGCTATGGGAACTAGATTGAAATTCAATACAGCATATCATCCACAGACAGATGGACAGTCAGAGAGAACTATACAGACTTTAGAGGATTATGTTGAGAGCTTGCGTTTTAGACCTTGGTGGTAACTGGGAAATGCATTTACCATTGGTTGAGTTTGCATATAACAACCAGTCTACCATTGGCATGGTACCATATGAAGCTCTTTATGGCAGAAAGTGCAGATCACCAATTCATTGGGATGAAATTGGTGAGAAGAGGGTATTGGGTCCATAAATAGTGGAACAGACTGTAAATGTCGTGGAGAAGATCAGAGAAAGGATTAAAACAGCACAAGACATACATAAGTCTTATGCAGACAAGAGATGAAAGGAACTGCAATTTGAAATTGGTGAAAAAGTGTTTCTTAAAGTGGCTCCTATGAGAGGTGTGGTAAGGTTTGGAAAGAAAGGGAAACTTAGACCAAAGTTTATTGGACCTTTTGAAATCTTGGAAAGAGTTGGAAACGTGGCCTATAGGTTGGCTTTACCGCCAGAGTTATCAGCAGTACATAATGTTTTCCACATCTCAATGCTAAGGAAATATGTCCATGATCCGAACCACATTGTTAATTATGCATCCTTGGATATTAACTCTTGCGGTTATATTTGAGAGGAAAGTTCATACCTTGAGGAATAAAGATATTCCTTTAGTTAAAGTCCAATGGAGCAGACATGGTAGAGAAGATGCAACTTGGGAAAGAGAAGATGAGATCTTAGCCAAATACCCAGACATTTTCAAATCAAGTAAGTTTAATTTCGAGGACGAAATTTATTTAAGTAGGGGAGGTTGTAGCGACCCGAATTTTAAAATGCAAATTTTATAAATTAAATTATGTCCCTACGACATTTTCGTCAAATTTTAGAATTTATTGTACGTCCGTCGAGTCGTCTAGCAAAACATTTAATATAAGAATTCAAAACGATTTTTAATCTTAAAAATTCAATATTTCCTTATTGGGTCGAATTTTACACCACATCTATTTTAAATTTCTCTTGGTCCAATATTTATTTTTGGCCCAAGTTTAAGTCCATTATCAATCCAAATCAAATGTCCACATTCTGGAACATAGGGTTGTAGGGTTTAATAGTGTCAAACCAAAAAAAAAAAAAAAATCACTCGTTTCCATCTCCAAAAACTCACTCTCACGGTTGAGCAAAAACTTCTCAGAAAACTTGACATTCAACTAGGTTAATTCTTCAACATTGGAACAATTATTTTCTTTAATTTCATCATCATCTTCTTCTAATCCATTAACCCACTGCAACAGTTTATTCTTTCTCCAAATTTCACGTTACAATTTCGAAAATCTGCACAGGTCTTTCTTACAAAATTAATTTTAGGTTTCTTTGGAATTCTATAATCACCATTCTTCTCAATATATATATAAGAAGAGGAAGTAGAAAACGAGATTTCGGAGTTTAATGCCGTGAGTTGAGTTTTGAATGACCTGCAACTTCAACCTCTTGCTCTCCATATCTTGCTCTTACCATTAGACTTCATTCTCCGGCCTCAATTTTGGCTAGAAATCATTAAAATGTAAAAAACCCAAATTGGAAAAGCTTGATTTTGGAACCAGCCAGGACTCTCTGCGTGTATAATGGATTGTGAATGGGGGGTTTCACATTAAATATGAAAAATTCACTTTTAAATCCTCAAGTTTGGCCAAAAGTTTAAGTTAATCCCCTATTTGATTTTTATTCTTTTACAATCCCAAAAGTTTATGTATTCTTCAAATTAAATATAAAATATTTTCTAATTTTATCATATTGACCCTAAACATTCTAATTTTGATAATTAGACCCCAAATATTTAAAGAATTATCAAATTACCCATTCCTTTACTTTCAAAAGTTCAATCAAGTCTCTAAAAGTTTTAAAGTATTAATTAGGACTTCGTATCCTAAATTATATTAATTTTGTTCTTGCTAGTCGAGGTCGCGGGAAATGTTTAAAGTACGGTAACATCACATCCATTCAATTTCAAGAAAATTTCCAAGACTTTGAGGTGTGGTTTACATTTAAGCAATTGTGGTTATTTTGTCCATTTTAATTCTTGATGTGTGATTTTTTATTGTGATATAATGCTTATACATATGAAAAGATTGCTAGGGACTGTAAATAGGTCCGGGATCGAAAGTTGGTCCTTGGGGTTGTCCCACAGTGCAAAATTTATTAAGCGCTAATAACATGTTGTTAGGGACCGTAAATAGGTCCGAGATCGTAATTGTGTCCTTGGGGATGTCTCACAGTACATATTTCTACAGTATATTGTATTTGTAGTGTATTCAAAATTTGATTTTATGTTTAGATTTAACTTGGACTGATTGTTGTTTTCTCAACTGAGTGTAATTCGTTATGCTTACCCCAATATTTTTCCACCGTTTCAGGTTAAGGAGCTTGACAAGGCAAGGCAAGACAATGAACGGGGCAATCTTGATTAAATAATAAACCATTTAATTTTTAAATTTTTGAAACAAGTATTTTAATATTTGGTTTCCATTTTGTCAATTAAATCTCAAGTTTTAGTATTTTTACAAATTTTGACACTTTGCTTATTATATTTGATATTGACACTTGGATGTGAGCAAATTATTGAAATGACGTTTCCGCATTTATTTATAATCTACTATAGTTGAGAAAAAAAAAAGTATTTACGCATTTTGACGTCCATTGAGAAATATTATTTACAGAATATTTCGACTTAGGTAGCGCTTTGAGTTAATAGAATTTGGGACGTTACACAAGTGCTTAAGTTTTTTCTTCTTCAATGCTTATTAAATCCTACAAACTATTTTTTGTAAGTCCCTTTAAGCACCAAATCAACCTAAAGGAAACAAATATTATTTGAGGACAGCGATTACGCGTACAAGTCTTGTTTTGGTTTTTTCCGATGTTTCTTTCTACTACATTTTTTGTTCTTATCTCCCATTCTTTCTTAATCTTGTCCAACACTTCATTCATCTTTTCCAAAAGGGAAATTACAATATACTCTCTAGGAAAATTGCAATACACAATATATATATATATATATATATATATATATATATATATATATATATATATATATATATATATATATATATATACACTTTACAATTTTTTTGCTGAGAAATTTACATGTACATTGTTATAAATAACAATATAGACAAAGATGCCCTCAATTGAAATAACAAATTATTATCAGTAAATTATAAGATGATTAATGGTAAGAAAATTGATCGACATTATGACATTATCTTGATTTTGTCATATGCAAACAAATGTTGCTAGCAACAAGCACCTTTTAAAGTTAAAACCCATCATATCATAATGTAAATTGAGAAATGGTCAATGAGCATGACAGTGCGAGGTTTTATATTCAGTCTTAAACATAAACAACGAGCAGACGCCTCGCGTGAAGGTAAAAACTACCAAGTGAATAAATATATTCTTGTCTAATTCTTTCAAATTAACAAAATTCATTTTTAAAACGCACATGAAGATCCTGTACTTCTTCTAAATTTAGGTCATGATTACCTTCACATACATGTGATAGAAGCATGGTACAAAATTCGGACATGAGTGGATGTGGTTAAGGGTGCGAACAGATGCAAAAAATAAATAAAAGTCTATTTGCAACTACGATACAAGAACATATTATTTGTTGAATTATTTTCTATCGATTATTATGGCAACATTTATATAATTTTTATAATGAACTTGTTGTATATTGTATGTTGGTCATGATGATTAAATACATGTTTCAAAAACATAATGGCGTCCATATTAATTGAGTATACTATTCATGAACATTTACATGTGTATGCACGACATGATTGAAAAATGAATTTAGATTACAAAACATTTTGTTGACCACTACTGGGGCACCGAGGCATGTGAGGTATACTTCTGTGATAATTATTGGCATCTTAAGAGAGACTTCTTGAGTGATCACAAAGGAAGATAGAGGATGTACCTTTGGTTATCATGGGATGATTAACCATTTGACCATGCCTTTGTGATAATATGATTATTGGCACCTTGGGTGTGATACTTCTTTGGTGATCACAGAGGCGGTTAGGGGATGTACTTCTAGTCATGGTATAAAAAGGCATTAGTGAGGCGCGCCTTGAAGCCCGCCTCACTGTGAGGCGCATGTAGTATGCCTCGAGGCGGTATTTTTGAGGCTAAAAATATGAGGCTTATGCCTCTAAATCTGAGGCGCACGCCTCATGGAGCATGTGGCGCATTTAAAATTTGATTTTTCAATTGTATGAAAAGAAATCAGAAAGGACCCTTCTTAAAAAAGGAAAAAGCCCATTTAAAAAGACATTTTGGACCCCAAACAAAACAATAAAATACCTAGAAAATTAAACGGTAGCCAGAAATTAGAGGATAAAAAAGGGAACAGATTCAACAGAAATTCAAAAGTCAGAATTCAAGAAGAGTATCATTTTCTTCATGAGTTCAGCATGTATGTTTTTCCTCTTTACTTTTTCTTAGGGTTCAGTAAATCTTGCATGCAATTAGTTGCTTCATATACACATCTGAAAATTATAAATTTTATAAATGTTTTGATTTATATAATTAACACGCGATTTCATCCAATCGCTTGTATAAACTCTAAAATTAGGTGAAGATGGTTTTGTAGAAATTGAGAGTAGCGAAGAGGAAGATGATGGGGAAATTAAATATGATTGTAGCGACCGAGAACTTTTAAATGATATAAAATTATTTCTCGAAAAATGTGTCGCTAAAACCTTAACCCTAATTTTAAAGAAATAGCGCGTTCGTCTAGCCGTTATAAATGAATTTAAATTATTTCGAATCAAGTTCAATATGGAGTAATCATTTCAATTTCAATTCGGATTTATTTTATTTGGATCCAATTTTAATAATTCAAGTCCAATATTTAGAGCCCAATATTTAAGTCCAATTATACAAGTCCAACAAGGAAATCATTTTAATCCAAATCACCTAAATCCAATTGGAAAACCCTACAACCCAAATGCTAGGCCCAACAATTCTTGGCCCAATTACCCACCTAGGGATTTGTGCCCTAATTCCCACTATTCATATACACTCTTTTCCCCCATTTCACACATCACGCAGCCAAATTCATTTTGGTAAGAATTCCTCTCTTCTTCCTCAATTTGGAAGTTCACAATTTATGATAGAAAGTTCAATCCCTAATATCAACAAATTTGAGATTCATGTGTGATGCTAGAAAATCAATTTCTAGCATCAACAGCCAATCTCAATCCATTCCAGCATAATACCCAAACCCAAGCTGCAGCCTCCAACTCCATCAACCTCACTGGAAAACGCCAACACCACCATCTCCAATCTCCAAACCAGTTACTGCCCAACCAACACTAAGCTGCAACCTCAAGAACACCAAACTAGTACACTGCCAATGGCTCAAACCACCAGACGACCAACTCCACACCCGAAATACAACCACTCGACAGCCACCTCCAAACCGAGACCAACGAACCACTACACGGCCAACAAAACCTCCAAAAAAAAGAAAACAGAATACAAACCACCTCAAAAACTCACCTCTTACCCGAGCTTGAATCACCAAGAAAATCCAAATGAAAAATCGACAACCACCTGTAGCTTCACCTCCAAAAAAACGACAGCCCTCGTTTCACCTCAAACTACGAAGCTCACTGACCCAAAAACCCATTCACGCCACTGACCACCAAGCCTCAGCAGCCCATAGTTGGCTGAACCGTCACTGACCAAAAACCAACCACCAAACCCGCCACCAACAACTCCAAAATCGAGACCTCCAACCACCTGCAACCCAAAATCAACACCAAGCAACCACTCATTCACCCAAAATACACCTTAACAGCTTCAAGAATCAAGAAATAAAAAGACCCATGAACTTACCTCAATATACCAAGAGAACCCGAATGCAAATCGAACCCTCCAAGCCCCTATTAACTTCGATCGATACACCAAAGCCCCCACAGCCACACCACCCACACACCGGCGCCACCACGCGACGGTGGCGCCGGCCGACCGAAAGCGGAGGAAGGGGACAGAGCACCTTCCCTTCCCCGTCGCCACCCTCCCTCCCTTTCTCGCCTCTGTCGAAAATGGGGGGGAGAGAGAGAGTGGTGATTTTTATTTAATTTGATTTTGGAAAATTGTGCCCTAAGCCCCTAAGTTTAAAATTGTTTTATTTCAGTCCCTATGATTTAGTTTTAATTCATGCTTTTTTTTGTTTTAATTTGATTTTAGAAATTATAGCTTTAGCCCCCTAAGTGTAAAAGTGTTTTATTTAAGTCCTTAAGTTTTAAATATTTTATTTCAGTTCCCAAGTTTAGAAATTATTATTTCAGTCCTTAATATTTTATTTTCAGTTTTAACAGATTTTCAATTAAATCCTTAAATTCTGAAAAAGTTTAATTTTAGC
Organism: Fraxinus americana; assembly: GCA_035079005.1. Lineage (NCBI taxonomy): Eukaryota > Viridiplantae > Streptophyta > Magnoliopsida > Lamiales > Oleaceae > Fraxinus > Fraxinus americana. The sequence goes on from CM068724.1 coordinate 13,952,237, forward strand.
CTTTTTGTTTTATTTTCAGTTTTAATATATTTACAGTTTAGTCCCTAACTTTAAAAAGTTCAATTTCAGCCCTTAAACATTTATTTTCAGTTTCAATAGTTTTCAATTAAGTCCCTAGAATTCCTATTTTTCACATTTATCTCCAATACTTTGAAAATAGTATTTTCAACCCTCAGATTTGTCAAATTCAATTTCAATAACTTCAAATTTAGTCCCTAAACTTTATTTTATCACTTTAAAGCCTTAAATATTCGAAATACTAATTCAAACTTATTTTCTATTTTGGCTAGACGATACGTACGAACAATTAGGAGATTGAGATTTCATCCCACTCCACTTTTCACGCAAATTGAGACATTTGAGGTAGACTCCCCACCATTAATTAGTTTAAATTATAATTGCATGTCTTATGTGAATTTACGTGTATTATATGCTTAATTGCATGAGAAGAGAATTTGTCATATGAGATATATGATATTGTTATGCTTGCCATAACTTATATGCTTAATTGCATGAGAAAGAAGAGAATCTCTTATGAGATAAGATGAGAATGTTATGCATAACTTATGTGCTTTGAATGCACGAGAAAGAAAGACTACCCTCAGCCTATGTTTTTAAAGAGCCTATGATTTTCAAGAAAATGAACCAAAGATGATGATATCACGTTGTATATTGCGTAAGTATGTGTTCAATTATTCTGTAAATTAATTATCGACGATGAGTCTACTGAGTATTTCTTTGAAATACTCACCCCTTTGTTTTAACAATATTTGCAGACTTCGGAGGCGATCGTGATTGATGGGCAGTGTGGCAACAATTTAATAATTCAGTTATTTATATTTGAAAATTTCGTATTTGAACGCTATTAATGTACTTAGTTATTTCAGTATTTCAAAAATTCGAGATTTGAAATTTAATCAATTTTCTTAAATTATAAAAAATGAGTTTTGTTTGTCGACAAGATTTTTACCGTTATAAATGCGAAGTTTGAAATTTAGTTATTTTTCGCAAAACTTTTTAGTTAAATCAGTTATAGAAGACGATGACGTGGCAATCCGGGTTAACGGAACTCGGGGCACTACAGCTTGGTATCAGAGCCGGTCTGCGTTTCTGTAGACTGGCAAAATTTTCAAGAAAAAAAAAATGTAAATAAAAATTTTCAAAGAGACGTTCTAAATTGTTTAATTATCATTAATGAAAGTTGCCACTGCCATCATTCGATCCGCCGACTCCGAAGGTAAAGAAGTTTATGAAGTTTAACGTTATTTTTTTTCGGATACTTATTGTAATCATTTATGAGATTTAAAAGAAAGAGAAAGAAAGTGTATCCGAATTAGAAAGAAAGAAAGAAAGACGAGTTTGAGCATAATTGGAAATAGTTTTCTAAATTTTTACGTCCTCGTAAATTTTAACTAAGAAGAGATGAATAACCCCACTTAATTGGACTTTGCATAATTGGTTTAGGACATGACACCCATTCGTAGAAATGCACCCAGTGACGTAGAACAAGCTGTTAGAGATTACGACCGCTTCAGGCCTAGACTTGATTGGACAATTGCCCAACACATAGAGCAGTTGAATGTCGTACGGGAGCGGGCCATACAGCATGGCTACGTGACCTGTAATCGCCAGTCGATCCATCACTTACTCTCGACTTTCCGAGGCGACTATGCGGAAGTAGCTCGTAACATATACATGGATGCTCTTACGTCACCTAATGTGGATATGGGATATGATACATTCTGAGTGAGATTTGTGGCATATTGGCCCATGTATTTTGAGCACCGCCTTGGGGTTGTACCTGAAGGGGAGCCAGAACATGAGCCAATGCTCGAGCCTGAACAGGTGCAAGAAGATGAGTTAGCACCCGAGGGCAATCCCGAGGAAGACCCAGAAGAAGAAGAAGATCCCGAGGAAGACCCAGAAGAAGAAGAAGATCCCGAAGAAGACCCAGAAGAAGAAGAACCAGAGGAAGACGCTGATCCAGCGTTGGGAGAATTCTCGGACGCCAAATCATGCGTGACCGAAGGAGAATAGATGATAGGAGTTAGAGTAGGGTTGACATTTTGTCTTAATCAAATGTTGGCATACACGCCACCCGATGTACCTACATGAAAAGAAGTTGAAATATGAATGAAATGAAATTTGAAACTTAATTTCCGTCTCACGAGATATCTTTATTGTTCGCATTGTTAGTACTCCTAGTCAACTATTACAAACTGCCTTTAAATTTATGAAGGTTATGGCACCACCGAACCAAGCCGATGTTATCAGAGAATTACTCAAAGCTGTGCAAGAAATGAGACAGTTTCCACTGCCGGTTAACTCCAACCCCATTGTACCGGTAATTGAACAGTTCAGAAAGTACAACCCGCCTACGTTTGATGGCGGAAATGGGCCACTGGCAGTAGAAGAGTGGCTCCAGACCATTGAAAAGATTTTCAGGCACATATCCTGCCCAGAATACAAGAAGATAGGCTGTGCAGAATTCATGTTGGTTGGAAGAGCGGGATTTTGGTCGGAATCAGCATCCCGCACAAGGAGCGAAGAACAACAAGCAGCCCTGACTTGGGATAATTTCAAGGAGGAGATTAGGGACAAGTTCTTCCCACAAGCTCTCAGAGATCACAAAGAGGCCGAATTCTTGCGACTGATACAAGGTGATATAGACATAACTGAGTATGAGAGAAGGTTTGAGGAACTGTCACGCTATGCTTCACATCTGGTGGAGACGGAATTCAAGAAGGCACGGCGCTTTGAGAGAGGTCTACGCTCAGATGTTAGACAAATTGTCAGTTCACACGAGCTGCCAACCTACCGAGAAGTAGTGAGGAAGGCTCAAGCAGTAGCCTATGCCGGTGGGAGAACGGGAAACCAAGGAAATCATTATGAGCAGAGAAATCAGGGAAAAAGGAAATGGCAAGGTCCGAGCCGCAACCAAACTCCGAACCAAAATCAGAACCGGAATCTGGCATTCGCTAAGAGGCCGACTCCGGGACCAACAGGGAAGCAGATGACCAATTTCATCTCACCCTGCCCTAAGTGCCAGAGGATGCATAAAGGAGAATGCCTGTTTGGAAAGGGTGTTTGCTATAAGTGTGGCCAGTCGGGTCACTTTGCATCAGACTGTCGTCCTGCGTTTGCCCAGGGTTCTAATCAGAGGACGAACCCAGACCAGAATCGGAAGGGAAAAGCCAGAGTGTTCGCTATGGATGCCGCAGAGGATTCCGACGTGATCGCAGGTATACTAGTTAAACTGGTATTCTTGTACATGTTTTAACCGCATTCATACTGTATTTTCCTTCTCGTCTTAAGCATGTTAATATGATATCAGGTATACTATCTATTTTCGGGATACCCGTATATGTCCTTATAGACTCGGGAGCCACACACTCGTTTATATCCGATGCATGCTTAGAAAGACTGAACCTAATAGGCATAGAGACTGGTAGTACCCTTGAAGTTAGTTTGCCGTCAGGAGAAACTATCGATACTAATAAGATAGTCAAGGCAGTACAAATAGATTTTGATAGTCAAGTTTTGGAGGCAGACCTGAATATTATCCGAATGAAAGATTTCGATATTATTCTAGGTATGGATTGGCTCAGTACCAACCGTGCCGCAATTATGTGCCACGAGAAGGAGGTTATTTTTCGTAAAGATGGTGAAGAAGTATTCAGATTTTATGGGACGAGGATTAAGACACTTCCTCGCCTGATTTCGGCTTTACAATCAGAGAAGTTATTAGCCAAGGATAGTTGTCATGGCTATTTGGTTAGTCTTCAAGACAAACCCGTAGATGAGATTACTCTGGATTCAGTGCCAGTAGTATGTGAATATGGCAATACGGGTTAACGGAACTCGGGACGCTACAATGATGATTCCATTAACGATGTTAGTAATAGTGATGATAGTGCAGATTATTAGCTTTTTTTTAGTTTAAGTTGCTTCTTTTTTTCCATTGCAAATAGAGTGATTTCTAACTTCTGTAATACTTTTTATTTTGCTAAACATCTTATTTCTTTAGGTGGACTATATCTCAATATGCTAATGGTTATATATCCTATTTACTATACGCTCCAACTTTGATTTTTTTGTATTTTTGTATTATTTTATAATTCTTTTACTTAGTTTTTTTTTTTTTGAGGCTTACGCCTCAATTCGCCTTGAGCGCTTCGTCTCATAAAGAAAAACCGTCTTAATACTTAGTTTCGCCTTTTTAAACCTTGCTTCTAGTGGTCACAATTGTAACAGGCAAATTTTCTATCTTTGGCATTCCAGTACTTGTACTATTTGATTTTGGAGCTTTGCATTCATTTGTGTCTATTGAGTATGGGAGGAGGATGGCTAGCATACCTGATATACAAGAGATCAGTTATAGTGTAACTATTTATTATGGAGATGTACAACAAACCAATCTGTGATTTTAAGAGCATGTATGATTCTTATAGAAAATCGTGAACTCTATCTAGATTTAATTGTGTTAGATATGAGAGATTATGATATAATTTTAGGTATCAATTGGTTGTAAAAATAGCAAGCTACTATATATTGTAAGAAGAAATCAGTTACCTTTCAACATTTGGATGATGAACCATTTACAATCATTGGGAATGGAAAAGGTTTCAAATTTCCAATTGTATAAGCATTGAAAGCACAAATGTTACTCGATAGTGGGTGTATAGGTTACTTGATTAGTATCATGGCTATTGAATCACAACCCAATCCAGATCTTAGTGATGTACCAGTGGCACAAGAATTTCTAGAGTTATTCCTAATGACCTACTAGGGATACCTCCAGATTGTGAGATAGAGTTTATGATTGATTTAATTCCAAGAACAAATTATATTTCCAAAGTTCCATATAGAATGGCATCAACCTAATTGAAAGAGTTAAAGTTACAATTATATAACTTGTTGCATAAAGATTTTGGTAGACCTAGTTTTTCACCATGAGTTACACAAGGAAACAAACAAAAATAAGTACACATTGTCGAGGATTGATGACTTATTTGATTAACTTCAGGGTGCAGCTATATTCTCGAAGATTGATTTGCGATCTGGATACGATCAACTAAAGATAAAGGAAAAGGGCGTTCCTAAGTAGGGCCGACCCTGAGAACTTTGAGGTCCTAAGTGACTAATTAATATGAGGCCCTTAAACATAATTTGCCTAGTCAATATGAGGTTTTTAAATATAATTTTTTTTACAAGAGTAGCAATACTTAAGAAATGAGAGAGAAATATGTCACAAGAGCAAGTTGAGACCACTTGTTAATGGTTGAAAAAGAACATTTGAATTTTCACTGGAACGATATGATCTCTATACTAGTTTTCCTCCTCGTCTCAACTACTTATAGGATCAAAATCCAAGTAGGAAGCCTATTACAACTGTATTTAAGGTAGATCTCTAGCACAATTTCTCCAACTCCAAAGACTAGTCAATCCAAGGTCGGAAGAATTATCTTTTTTCAGCTGTTTTAATATGTTTTGGCAGCTTCAATTTACCATTCGTTGATTCCCAAGAATTCTAGAAGTTTTATTTTAAAGTTTTATACAAGCTCATCATATACAACTAAGGCTGGTGAGGATGGAGAATATTCTAAAGGAAAGGCGAAAATTGAAAATCTCTTTAAGTTCCCTAATAGAGCACTAACGCATTCATTTACACTGAACTCAAGATTTAATAGATACCACTAGCACTCAATAGAGAAAAAAGTAGAATAATAAAACCAAAATGTAACAAAGTACAAACTAAGATTCTAACTTGATGCTCCTTATACAACATACATTTTATTGAATATAAATGAGTGATCCCCTTTGGATCAAAGAAAATGAGATAACGCTAGAGAAGGACAATTGAAATTATCAGAACAAATAGAGTGGCTTAAAAAAGTCACTTCGAACAACTACACCCATGAGTTTTATGTAAGGTTCAACGAAATAGAAGTTTCCGTTATTATATTTCCAGTATGGACGTTAAAAAACCTATAGAGCAATCTCAGAATGATCGACTTGCACTTGCCTGCGAACTTAACAAATATTAGCATCTTTTGCAAAAATAATTGCAGCAAAGAAGGATAGTAGAGCACAAAAATGTAAAAAATTAGAAGACAAGGATGATAGGTTCCACCAAATAACAAGTGCAAAAATCAATGTCAAGTAGCCCTTCATTGCAAAACTCTCTTGCTCCGTTAATGCATTTTAAATTATCCAATCAATCATACCTCCACCCACCCACCCAAAATGCCTTCTGCACACTTCATAACAATTTGGAAAAATTGTGGGCTATATTCCATAACCCACCTTGTTCTTTTTCCCTTTATTCAATACCAATTAGCATACTAATATTTTAGCACTAGCAAAAACCTATAATTTATGTAACTCAGAAGAACAAAAATGAGCATTTTTCAGGGAAAATTTATTATTTTTAAACAAATTTACCACGGAAATTCAAATACCCAAATAGAAAACACAGGGAACGTCTATTTGGATTTGTTGATGGCATTGAAGAAAATGGGAAAGTGAAAAACCTTCTCTTTTTTTCTTTGACCACCTCTTTTCTTCCTTCTTGGCATCCTCTAGCGGTGGTCTCTTCCTTCTTGGAATCTTCTGGTGGCGGTGGTGGTTGGCGAACCGGAGAGTACAAATCAACATTTCTCTTCCTCTATCTACTCTTAGCTAAAACCCATGAGATTGTCTAGGCATTGGGGCAGATTGTGAATGGATCTAGGCCAAATTTTTCTCATGAGGTCCCAAAAAAATTGGAGGCCCTAACGACGGCCTAGTTGGCATTGGGCCAGGCGAGCCCTATTCCTAAAACAACATTTAGTACGAGATATGGTCATTATGAGTTTTTAGTGATGGTGTTTGGATTGGCAAATGTTCAAGTAGCTTGTATAGATGTGATGAATCGGGTATTTAAGGATTTTCTCGATAAGTTTGTTATTGTATTTATTGCTAATATCCCTATTTATCCTCGTACTAAAGAAGAACATCCCGAATACTTGAGGATAGTATTTCAGACCTTAAAAGACAAACAGTTATATGCTAAATTTAAGAAATGTGGGTTTTAATTAGATAGAGTCGTATTTTTGGGGTATGTAATATCAAGTGAGGGCATATAAGTTGATCCAAGTAAAGGGTATTAATAGTTGGCCATGACCTATAAACCCTTTAGAGGTTCGGAGTTTTATGGGTGCAACTAAGTATTATCGTAGATTTGTGGAAGGATTCTCCAAGATAGTTTCATCTTTAACGAAATTAACTAGCTAGAGTATGAAGTTTGAGTGGACAAATACTTGTGACCAAAGTTTTTAGGAATTAAAAAAAAATTGATTTCAACCCCTATCCTTTTGATTCCATTTTAGTATTGGAGCATTTGTGGTTTATAGCGATGCTTCTAAAAATGGCCTGGGATGTGTATTGATGCAAAATGGTAAAGTTATTGCATATGCATCTAGATAACTTAAGGAATATGAAAAGAATTATCCTACACATGACTTAGAGCTTGCCTTAATTGTGTATGCATTTAAAATATGGAGGCATTATCTATATGGCGAGCGGTGTGAGATTTATACCGATCACAAAAGTTTAAAATATTTATTCACACAGAAAGAATTGAATATGAGACAACGGTGGCGGCTAGATTTGTAAAAGACTACGATTGTTTTATGAACCACCATCGCGGTAATGCTAACGTTGTAGCTATTGCGTTGAGTAGAAAATTGATATCTAGTATCGCAGTTATGATTGTGACTCAAAAATCAGAATTTGTGGACATGCAAAAAATGAATATTGAAATCTTATCGAAAGGAGAAGCTTTGTTGAATAGAATTCAGCAAGAACAACGAGCAAATGACTACAGTTTCAAGGTGAAGAATTGATATACATTCTAGAAAAGTTTCAGACTTTCAGATATCGGAAAATGGTATCCTGTGGTTTAGAGGATGATTTTATGTACCTGATGCTAGAGAATATTCAAGATGATATTCTGTCTGAAGCACATGCAACACTATATTCTATTCATCCGGAAGCTCCTAAAATATATAGAGATTTGAAGTTGCATTATTGGTGGCTAAACATGAAATGTGAAATTGCAAAATATATTGGATAATGTTTAACATGTCAACAGATAAAGGCAAAACATTAAAGGCTAGCAGAAACCTTACAACCATTGTTTATCCCATAGTGGAAATAGGAAAGAATCACAATGGACGTTATGGTGAAATTATCGAAAACAACTAAAGGATACGATAATATTTAGGTTATTATAGATAGATTGACTAAATCAACTCATTTTATTTATATTTTGTTTCACTTATTTCATGGGCTGATATGTACACTTTTATGTATAGGAAATAGTTAAACTTCATGCTGTGCCACTATCTATTGTTTCTAACAGAGATTCTACGTTCTTATCTCTCTTTCGAAAAAGCTTACATAGAGCTTTGGGAACACATTTATCAAGCTATGATTGGAATTGCTTCTTATGAAGCATTATACGGTATGAAAAATAGGTCTCTAGTTTACTGGGATGAGGTTGGAAAAAGGAAACTGTTAGATCCAGATATAGTTCGTGAAATGGCTGAAATTGTGACACAAACACGTTAGCAATGCAAACTGCTCAAACCCGACAGAAAAGTTGTGCAGATCAAAGAAGAAGAATGTTAGAGTTCATAGTAGGAGATATAGTATTTTTGAAAGTAGCACCAATGAAAGGGGTTATGATTTGGGGAAAAAAAAGGAAAATTGAGCATGAGATATATTGGTTTTATCATATGTTGAGAGGACTGGAAATGTTGCCTACAAGCTTCATCTTCTTTTATCAATGTCCCAAGTACATAATATATTTCATGTATCCATGTTATGAAAATATATTGAAAATCACTCTCATGTGTTAAAGAATGAACCGATAGAGATAAATCATATTTGACTTATGAAGAACTAGTGAAGATTCTTCAATGAGAAGTAAAACAACTTAAAAGCAAGAATATTTCATTAATTAAGGTATTATGGTAGAATCAGTCAATAGAAGAGGCTACTTGAGAAACGAAAGATGAAATGCATGTTAAGTATCCTGAATATTTCGGGTAAGCAAATTTCGAGAAAGAAATTTTTATAAGGAAGTGAAGGTGTAATACCCTGAACTCCACTGTACACAATTGGCCAATATAATTCATGCATTACATGTTATTTACATTGCCAGTTATATTTGCATCAATATAATTACTCTCTCGTAGAATGGTGCATTTGATCATTTAGATTCTAATATCTTTAAATGGTATTAGTCTTCGACCTCCCTGAACTAGGTGGTGAATCTTACAAGCTATGGTGGAAATGTAGGTTAATCGAGATGTTGGATATTGATTTATTAAATTGATTTTTAAAGTGTCGAAATTATTATCATTAAAGTTACAAACTTTTGATTCAGTTGATCAAGGTTACCCTAAACCCTAATTAGGTCTTTAACATATTTGGGACATGAGGCTTGAAGTAACATGATCACAATACAATAATAGAAGGTTTATATGTTGTTATAAATATTGAGGTGCAAATTGTTGAAATGGATCGAGAATCGGGCGGCATTCAGATAAGGAATCGAATAAACGATTAAGGAATTAATTACATAAATTATTTTGGGATCATAGGACAATTGAATTAGGTTTTAGACACATTAAAATAGGTCAAATACACTTGATTTGGACCTGCAAGGATAAGCGCAAAATCAGATTGTACTACGAAGAACCAGCGCATGCTTGGGCTAGTTGTCTTTCAATAGCCAATTTTTTCACTCATAAGTATTACTCACGACTCAAGCCCCTTAAAGACCTCATCTCTATCTCCTTCAAATAATCCACAATTGATTCCAAGCAGAAAAGAAAGCAAAAGAGCCAAGAGAAGCACACAAACAAGAAGCCGGAATTGAAAGTTCTGGGCAGGTGAGTTAGCTCAAGGTTTTGAGAATAGTTTTAATTGTTTTGAGGGTTTTATATCCTTTTGAATCTCTGGACTTGCTTGAGATCATTTTGGGGGTGTTTTTGATAGTTTTATGATACAAAAGAGGAACAATTGATTGCAAGAATTGGAGTGAAACCACCAAGGACAGAAATTGAATAGTTGCTGGATTTTACTAGCTTAACCCTTTGTTTTATATAATACTTTGAGTGGAACACATATTTATGACTTTGAATGTTGATATATAAGAGTTATAAGTGTAGAAATGTTTTTTAAGACGTTAGAATCTGATTTGTGGCATGATAATACAATGTAAACTCAAAATAGTCGTAGTAAAATGCATGATTCGGTGTTCTGTAAAAGGTAACGAGCTTGAGGCTGAAGATCTTGTTATTTTTCTAAATTTACAACATTAGTACCTTCACGCATATGTTATAGTGTGGTAAAAATTTGGAAATAAATAGATGTGGTTAAAGGTGCAAAAAGATGCAAGAAATTAAACGGTGCCTCAATAAACTGAAAGGAAGATTCTGTCCATTTTCTAATTTCACATAGTTCAACCTTTATATGTTCACTAATTTCCTCCAAAACTTGGAGAATTGGTTTGAATAGGGGTTGTGTCATTGGTGATGCAATTAGATGGGGTTTATATTAATTGACCTCGAATATAACGGGAGTTGTATGGCCGGTTACTTGAAGTTCTACTGCTATCTAGATTATCTTGGCATTTATAGTTGTGGTGTGTGAATGTGTTTGTTAAGCTTATCAAATTGAGGAACATATTTGATATTAAATATTATTACAAGTTGTTTGTGGCTCTTAAGTGAAAAAAAGACTTGAATTATACAGGTAGAAAGCTTACACACACAAAGTCCATTTGCAACTACGATGCACGAACATATTATGTGTTGAATTATTTTCTATCGATTATTATCGCGACCTTTATATAACTTTGATAATGAACTTATGTTGGTCACGATGATTGAATACATGTTTCAAAAACATAATGGCATCCATTTTGATTGAATATACTATTCATGAGCAATTGCACGTGCATGCACGACATATGTTTATTGTTGGGAATCTAGCATTCACGATATGATTGGAAAATGAATTTACATTAAAAAATATTTTATTGACCACTACTATGGCACTGAGGCATGTGAAGTATGCTTATGTGATAATTGTTGACATTACAAGTGAGAATTCTTGGTTGATCACAAAGGAAGTAGAGGATGTGTCTTTGGTGATTACGAGATGATGGACCACTTGATTGTGCATTTGTGATATTATGATTATTGCCGCCGTGGGTAAGATACTTCTTGGGTGATCATAGGGGCAGTTAAGGGATGTACTTAGAGTGGTCACAAGAGGATAGTCCACTCGACTGTGTCAATATCATATTAGCCAATTGATTATTGTTATTGATATTGTGCAGAACTCTATCGGGTGCATGGTAGGTGGGTCAAGGCCCAATGAAAGGAAAAGATTTCAAGCAAAGTTATTTTTAGCTGACTTTGATGAATATTTGAATATGATGTATTTTTAGCACGATGTTTTTAAGGAAATGACATGGCATCATATACTCGTACTCATACTCATGGCATGCAAGATTGTTACTATTGGGCATTATCTTAAGTAGTTCTTGCATTGTAGGTGAGTATAGAACTTCATAAAAGACATGGCTAGTTGTGAAGCTCCTACGAGATTTTGAAGTTCGATGTACATGGATGACGACTTGTAAGATTATTTTTAAATTGTTGTTTTGGTCTTACAATCTGTTATATTGTATTTTTAGGAATCCTGTATATATATATTACTTTGGAAATGGTATGGTAGATACTTTTGTAATCTCTAAGTAAATATCTTGGAATATGGTTATATGGTTCTTTTGCCTCGATGTACATGAACATCCTACGTGATCAGGTGAAAATATATAGGGATATTATTGTGAAGATACTTATTCCATTTTATAATGTAAAAGAAAAGTATGTAGTTGTATGTCTAGGTCGAGTCATCAATTTTTATTTCTATACAGGTGAGTGTATGGTTATCTATATAAATGATGTGTGACATTAAATGCTTATAGAGAATGCCTCGGGGTGACATTCATCTTATCGTAATGATTAACGGGTTTCTCTATCGCAATTATATGATCTCTAACTATTTCGCCCTGATTCTCAAAGTATTGAGATTGATATTTCAATTAAAACTTCACCCATTGGCACATCGAAGAATTTGAACTTGCAATCAAAGGTACATTACTCACTCAAAATTTAGGTGACTCGTTCGATGATCAAGTAGAATCTTTTTTCCTAGTGTCACAAATAAGTCATCTATGCGGTCCTATTTAATATGTACCAAACATATCATAGTTTTTATTTCTAGGATCTAGACAAATCTCAATACAATTTATACTATCTTATCAACACAAAGCTTCCAACTTCATGTACGATCATGAACGATATATTTTGATCACGTTGTAAATTGTGTCTTACTATACTAAAACCAACTATACAACGTTAACATCTTGTATGATCATTGACCTTTAGATTATTATTTCAAATTAAAGCACATGAACAATCAAATCATAATTCATAATGTCGTTTACAAAATACAACTTGAATGGCATCAAACTAACAATCTCCCACTGGTCTTTCAGAGTAATTGAAACATATCATGAATACTCATCAATTTAAGATGCCCATAATGAACTTTGGCGGGTAAGTTCTTAATAAATGGATCTTTAGGATTATCTGCTGATGCAATCTTGCTAGCCGTCACGTTTCCTCGATGAAAAAACTCTCTAATAAGATGTAAATCAGAACCAGTATACCCAGTAGGGTTCGGATCATTCCCTGAATAGACAAACATATATTCTCTCGTTCTCTTATGATACTTGAGTATATGCTTCACTGTCGTCCTGTGTTTTGGTCTCGAATTAGATTGATAATGAACGGCATTACCTTATTTGAATACATGGCTTCCATCTTTGAGTTCATGGCAGACTTCCATAATTTAAAGTCTACATCCTCTATGTGTTCCTTAAAAAAAGTGAGATCTTTCTCTTACTTAGTAGAGATCCCCTAATAGGACTTTCCATAGATTAAGTGTCTAGAAGGTGGTTTCATGATCCTCGTACTACGAGTAATGGTTGTAGGTATTTGATCGTCTTGTTCGACTAAAGGTCCTTCCTTTCCTCCCATTGCTTGGTACTTTCTTTGATTAGGACCAACCTCCTCATTTCCTTATTATGAGGGCCATGTAGAGATAGAACAATAGGTACCTCATTCTCTACCACCTCTGGTTATGCTTGTCCATGGGGTTCAATGGGCATTACTTGCTCATTTACCCCATTAGCAAACATTGGTTCCATATGAGGTTCCAAGTCTTCATTGTTCGGTTCTATGTAGAAATTTAGAACCAAGTTGTTTGAACCATATTCTAACACATCTTCCAATAGAATCATACTAGTATACTTGTATTCTTCTACATACCTTTCCTCTAACAAGGTTGCATTTCTACTACCAAATACCTTCTTATCTAGAGGACTATAAAAGTAGTAACATCTCTTTCCTTTTGGATATCCTACAAATAGACAAACATCTAATCTTAATTCCATCTTATTTGTCTTTACTTTAAGTATGTGCTAGATATCCCATACCGAATGGGGGTGTAAATTAGGCTTGCGCCCATTCAACAATTCAAGATGTGTCTTAGAAATTAACGTAGATGGTACAAGATTCAAGTTGTACATAGCCATTTGTAGTGCATATCCCCGGAAGAAAATAGACAACGAGGAATAACTCATGATTGATCTCACCATATCTAAAAGATCTTGATTTCTTCTTTTCAAGATACCATTTTGTTGGGAAGTCCTTGGTGCACTTATTTGGGACAATATTTCATTATCCGATAAGTAGAACTTAAACTCTTAGGGATAGTTATTCACCACCTTGATCGGATCGAAGAGTGTTCATACTCTTACCTAATTGTTTCCCAACCTCTGTTTGAAACTTCTTGAATTTCTCCAAAACTTCGGATTTGCGAGACATTAGGTATATGCATCCATATCTAGAGTAATCATATGCGAAAGTGATGAAGTAGTCATATGTTCCTGAGCCCCGAGTACTAATGGTCCACAAATATCGAAATGTACTAATTCTAAAGCTTCTTTGGCTCTTAGTCCATTAGCCTTAAAATACCTCTTGGTCATCTGACCTTTTATACGAGATTCACAAGTTGGTATGGATTCCACCTCCAACCCAGTTAAACGTCCACCCTTTAACGATCTTTGAATCCTATTTGGGTCAATATAACACAAATTAAGATGTCATAAGAGAGTTTCATTATTATTATTATTATTATTATTATTATTATTATTATTATTATTATTATTAGATAAGCTACATTCTTTTTCTACTAGTAATATTGTTATGTATAGAGAGAATCATAGGACTTAAGACATATAGTCTATTAACCATATGATCCAAACATATAATGGGATTAATCAACTTAATAACTACTATAGAACGGGTAAAAAGTACCAAATAACCAACACGAAATAAAAGTGCAATGAAAACCAACTTCCATTAAGTTTGAGAACATAATAAGAATAATCCAAAATCAAATGTTTACGATTCTCAAAATATAAAGTAAGGGCGCCAACAACTTTGGCAAACACTACTACTCTAATGCTAACACTTAGAGTGTACTCCCCTTAATTGAGGTGCTTGGTTACCTACAACCTTTACAAAAAAATGTAAATGTTCACGAAAATATAATTCGAATAAAATACACAGTAAGTGTACGGTTCGTTAACAAGTAATAAAGTGGACTTTTTGAGTTTGAGTGTCGTCCCACAAGGATTGATTAATTTTAATTCTAATTAGAGTGACTTTAACCAAAACAATAAGAATGATAGTATTTGTTTTGATAAATTTATAACTAAATTAATGATGCGGATGCGATTATGAATGCTTTAACAAATTTATATTGAATGCAAGGTGAAGTTTTTCTAATATATGATGAATGTACTAGGATCACGAATCCCTATGTAATAATTTTCTTTAAACCTAGTTCTATACCTTGACACATGATTGAAATATTGAAGAATGCTCCTAAATTATTTAACGGTCTCTCTCGAATAAAGTTAAACCTATTCCAACATGTGACCCGACTATATTTCTATGATGGATGTAAACATACAAGAATGTACGAGTTTTTGTGAGCACTTAAAAATTTACATAGGGCATAGCTATATATTTCTATCCCTCATCGGATCCTATGATGATTTATACCGCGTCGAACCTATTCCCCTTCTTTCGAATGCATGAAATACGTCACCAAACTCACACAATTACATATACAATAATTATGGAGAAAAGAAATTCATATAAACCATTCAAACACCTCAAAACATGTTTTTGATGTCAAAGATGTAAAACTAAAATTTACAAATCATATTATATAGTTCATCTAACCCTAGTACATAATTAATCTAGCCAAGCATGGTGGAACTAAGAAAATTAGAAAAATAAATGAAGAACGACATCACCAATTCAATTCTTGAGTTTAATCTTCACTTCGTAGTGTTGCTCTTCTCGTTCAATTCCTCATCCGAGTCATCTTTTGATTATTTGTATTTTGGTCCTTGAACTTTGGTTTTCTTTCGTTTTAGTCCCTTTTCACTTTATTTCTCATAATTTCCGCCACATTCATCATATTGTCCTGCAAAACACAAATTTCATAGAATTAAGCTGTATTTCAACATACTTATCAATAATTGTCCATGCTTGTAGCCCAAAATAAGTGTGTAAAACACACTTATCAGTAAACATGGTTAGTGTTTCCAAAATCTACCATCCATGTATTAGTAGAATCAATTACTAAGCATAACTCAATGAATAGAGTGTCTTTACCTTGCTTTCCCTTAGCTAGCTGATCTAGGCAATTCCTCTTTCAATGACCCTTTTGTCCATAAACAAAGCATTTTCCCTTTGGGTCATTAATTTTGTCATAGACATGTTCATTTTGTATAGATTATAATCAACTTTGAATTGTGAGAACATCTCAGGGAGAGTTTCAAGAACCATGTCAATCTGATTTTGGAATTAAAATTAGCTCTTAAAATGTCTGCCATATTGAATTGACTAATCATGGTTAACATATGGTCCTTCATACATGTGTCTGGTTTCATTGTGCATATTCATAATTGCTTTAATGAAGGCTTACCTAACTTGTCGGTTTTGGTGTCCAAATATCTCATGAACACTTTCATCATATCAAAAGCAGTTGCCATATTATGATTTTTTTCGTTGCAACACATTTTACATGGATGAGAAGATGTAGCAACAGCTATCTCATCAGAATGACACTTTTCATATGAAGCTTTATGAGGTTTCATGGAGCTATCTTTAGGGGTTTCCAGACAAAGTTTTGTTAGCACAAATTTGTGTTTTTCGGTGGTAAGAACAATGTTAAGATTCCTTTCCTAGTCAATGTATTTTTCTCCCATAAGTTGTTTTAGTTAAGTATTACTGTGATATTTTCAATAAAATAATAATTTGCATATTAATAAAATGAATAATAATATTCGTATGATGCATGTATATATGTAAGTATGTATGTAAAATATAGACCCAAAAAACTATATTTTTAATAAAAGATTTAAAATCCTTGTAACTTTTAACACGTCCTCTAAAAACTGAGCTAGACATCTCATGCCACAATTAAAATGCGGATTTGTTATTATTTGGTCTATGAATAATTTTGTTGGAATCTTCTATAAAAAGTCGTTTAAAATGTTTATACTTAAGTGTATTAACCTTCGTTCATAACTTTAAAATATCCAAACTAGATGAAATGTTATCTATGATAATCACCCATTATTCCATTTTAAAATATTCTACTTATAGATCAAATTCTAGTTAATCTAAAATAACGTAGTCTTCCTTTAGTAAGATCCGATTATTGGGAATTTAATTAACATGCACAGCGGAAATAAAACAATTTTCAATTCCCAAATGAGGATCTGCAATGTGTTTAGATAGAAACTGTGATGAGAATGATACCTTTGATGAATTCCACAAACTCTTTTGCTTTTTCTTGAACCCCAATGATCACGATCTGCAATCCAAGCTGTCCAATTGTCCAGCCTCCAATGGTGATCCACACAGAGAACAAGAATGACGGCTAGGGTTTCTTTTCTTGTACTAGCAAGAATAATAAAATCCCTTACCCTTTTCAAACCCTAGTAGTCTATTAATATAAGTCCAGATGGGCTCGGCCCATCTATTAAACTTAACCCGGTCCAAGATTTAATTAATCAAATTAATTAAATCTGGTCCATGAATTAATTAATCCAATTAATTAATTCGAGCCTATTAATAAACAACCCAATTAATTAATTATCCAACATTTGTCAATTAATTAATTGGTAAATCTCATTCTTCTAATTCTCTTTTGTGTGTGACCCATTAGGTTCCCGATCACGATGCCGAACGACGTGAATTATTATTTTGATCTAATCAAAATCGATAAATTAAAACGCTCCTCTTAATTTATCACTAATTCATTTTCGTTGTCCCAGATTGACATCTAGCAATGTATCAGGGCAATACATGTGATGGGAAATATCACATAGCATGACAAAACCAAACTTGTTCGTTTACCGTGAAACTATAATCCTTTCGTCAATATGATCCGATCAATTATGAGATATGGATATGTGTCAATCTCAATTATCGATCATATCTTTTATCCCACTGTTAAGTCAATGTACGTCGAAAACTCTTTTCCGACTTATGAGTTCACCTTGGCCAAGGATTTCATAATTAACTTAACTGGATAAAATGTAGATCATAATCTCTTACTATCTAAGAGTGACGAATCCTCTATTGATCATTCACAACCTTCATATGATTCTTGACATACCCGAACGATGCTGTATTAGCGACCCTTGACAGAGCAACATCCAACATCACCAAAGTATGGCTGCCCTCATATAAGGTACTATGATGACCTCAAGTCAAAGGACCAATTCCACTACCGAACGTTAGAGATTAACCACTAACACTTAGATAGTTATCCATGTGGAATCTCTCAGCGGGTCTCCAATGTTTTGTTCTATAACAAAACATTCACGTGTTCATTCAAGTGTCACCACACTTTAGCTTGTGAGATCAGCTACTTACTTCACAAGTAAGAATGCCACACGCGATAGTCTATCCGTAATAACGATATCCGTATCTCGTTATTATCTCGACCACGGACGATTTAAGATTCAGTCATATGTAATTTGTATCTCACAATCACAACTCTTTGTGATTAACAAATCACCAAGACTTGAATCTACGGATTCTATTATTTAATTTATTAGAATATTAATTTAATTAAATAATAGATATTGCCATACATATGCAATGATTATATATATTCAAAGTGTTTATGTCCAAAGTTGATTGGACCTAGGGCATAACACTTACAAACTCCCACTTGCACTAGATCCAATCACTTATGTATCGTATACCATAAGAGTCTACATGACGATCATGTTTATGCTGCGACAACTCTTTGTCAGTGGATCTGCAATTTAATAACTTGTGGGAATTAGTTCTTTATTTACATCATTTCATTGTATTATCTTTCCAATGAGATAATACTGCCTTAACATATGTTTGGATCATTGATGAGACCTTAGTTCCTTCGCTTGCACGATGGCTCTATTGTTATCACAATGCATAAGCGTGTGATCAACAATGTTAGGAACTACTCTAAGTTCAGTAATGAACTTCCTGATCCAGACCACAACTTTTGTTGCTTTGTAAAGCAATGATGTATAAGGCTTCCATTATTGAATCAACGGTTATTTGGAACATTTCCAACACACCGCTTAAGAGTAAACCAATATCCTATTTGAGATGTGCTATTATTCCAGTCTGACTAGAAGTTAGCATCATTCTATCCATGAACTCTCAGTTCATTTTCTCCATATAAAATCTTCTCGAGATTTTATCTGTATAGATTGGGATGAGTTAAGCAATCTTCTGGATCTATCTCTATAGATCAACTTGCTTCTCCCACATCTATCACGGAGAAATTATTTGACAACCATAATTTCAACAATTGAAATATAGAGACGTCATTTCTTATAATATGTCTCAAACATATAATATCAGGAATGCGACAATACTCCCACTATCTTCTTGTAAATGCACATTTCGTCTTCATTTTTGATAAAATCAAACATTTTGACTTTTTGCATCAAATCGAAGATTTCAGCTCCAAGAGGCTTGTTTCAATCCATATTGACATTTTCTTGTAAACTCATTTACAACCTATGGGTTCTAATCCATTAGGCAAGTCGACCAAGGTCAAACCTCGGTTACATACAACAAGTCCATCTCTTTAAGTCAACACTTGACTTTATTTCTATGTAATTAGTAGGTTCATTATCCTTGATTAGTAATCATGGATTCGTACATTCTAGGAGGTCAAATGATCCTACAAGATTTACACTGAGCTAACGTGTCCTCAGAAGTCTCCACTTCCTGATCAAGAGTATGTCCCTCAGCTGGTGTGGGATAAGACTCATGTTCATCTATTCGGCCAATTATATCCATGGACTCTTGAACTCTTTCAAGATTTATTCTACTCCCACTGTCTCTCTTAGAGTAAACACTTTCTCTAAGAGTATGACATGTTTTGAGATGAACATCTTCTTCTCAACGAGATTATAGAATTGATATCCAATTATCTCTTGGATATCCACAAATATATAATTATCGGATTTAGTCTCAAACTTATCCGATTCAGTGCGCTTCACATAAGCGTCACAGTCCAACCTTTCATATGAGATAAGTTGGGCATTTCCATAACTCGTATGAAGTTTTGTTAACCGATTTAGATGAGACATGATTTAGTACGCAGCACGTATCAATCAGTGCATGACTTCAAAACGACTTTTGAATGTTTGCATGGCTGGTTCTCTATTGCACTATATCTAATAGTGCACGATTCCTCATTTCAGATGCATCATTATGTTGCAATGTATATGGAGGAATCCACTGCGTGAGAATCTAATTCTCTTTTAGATAATCTAAAATTCTCCATTTTAGATATTCTTTACCTCGAACAAGTCTTAGTGTAAGAATATATTTACCTATTTGTTTCTCTGTTTCTAGCTTGAATCCCCTGAACATTTCAAGAGTTTCATGCTTGAATTTCATCAAATATACATGATCATTTCTGAAATGGTCATTAGTAAATGTGATGAGATAAGACAAACCTCACCTGACATTAATTGATATGCATCTACATACATCACTATGTATTAGACCTAATAATTGTGCAGATCATTTTCCTTTTCTAGTAAAAGGAGATTTGGTCACTGTGTCTTACAGACACGATTCGCATTTGTCAAATGGTTCAAAATCATTTGACCCAAATATACATCTCATTGTAAGTTTGGAATTGCATTCTCATTTATGTGACCAAATCTGCAATGCCAGATATAGGTGTTATTCAGATTATCATTTTTATGCCTTTCAATTTCTATACTCATTATAGAACACTCAACATTTAGAATATAAATGTCATTTTGTAATTTACCATAACCATTAAAATCTTATCAAGATAAAAGGGAACAACAATTGTCCTTAGCATTAGAATAATTCATGTCAAAACATGAAATTTATTTAATACTCTTGGTAATGGTAAAAATAAAATTAACATTTCTCTAATTCTAATATCAAATATAAAGGCAATGACAAGAAATATGCTTCTACAGGCAATGCAACAACTTTTGCTCATTTTCAACGTGTAGGTCAACTTCTCCCTTTTGCAGCGATCTACTTTTATTTAGTTTCTACATATTTATACAAATATGAGATCCATATCTAGTATCTAATACCCATGAAACTAAGGAAGTAGATATAAGCCTTGCAATTTCATTTCCAATGATCCACCATTCCAAAATGATAATAAGGATCATCAGATTTGGTATTGTCCTTATTTGCTTTAACCATCTTAGTCATTTTGGTTGCTTTCCTAAAGCATCCTTTAGACTTCCATATAGGAATTTATGACTAAGATTTGTCCACTACAAACACAGATGTTGGACTTAACAGTTTTAAGCATGTTCAGCATCTCAATGAGCGTGTTTCGAGTTTATTCATGTTAAATTCATAATTAGTTATGAATAACTCTCTGACAGAGATTGCAGAACCAAGTCTATACTTAGTTCATTGTTCATGACTGAACGCAATCAAGACAACTTCTCAAAGTAGTCTGCATCGTCAGTACACAAGCACCGACTGAAGATTTTTCTGTCATTAAGCACTGGTATAGTTGTTGGGAAATATCATATATTTCCTCATATGATTATTCATCATTCAACATATTGAGATGAAAAATCATGTGTTAGCATCTATACTCTTATGTTGCTTTGTAACTCAGGTGACATAGTCACAAACATCATATATGTTATAGTACTATCGTCATCACTGTGTTTATTATAGCAGCCACCTCTTCTTTTTATCGAGTCATCAACAGGTGTCTCTAGAAAGGGCTACTCAAGGACACAACCAATTTTTCATGCCTGAGAACAATTCTCAGATTGCGGCGTCAATCAAGAAAATTTGCTTTGGTTGTTGGCATACAATATGCCTCTTAAATACATATGGTTACTCATGATTCAATAAATGTAAACGACGAAAAGTAAAGAAATAATATATATAATGCATGAATTAATTTAACATGGCCTTTTATTAAATTAATTTCGCTCCCACTGTTTAACTCAAATTTATGACCCTCTCACATAAATTTATGGAATCTATACTTGATTCCGGTGGTGGAATCCCATTTGTTATATTAAAACCTTGAGTGTACTCAACAAGCCCTAATAAAACATTTGGGTAGATACTATTATCAATTGTATCTCCATACAACTCCCAGATCATTAAGCTGACAACTCTTTGTCTTCACACATCTTATGTGTTAGCTTAACATGCCTCTAAGATTCATCTCCTTGAGTGTACTCAACAAGAGATAAAATATTAGTTAAGTCAAACCCATCATTCAGAAATATCTAATATTTCATAGTGTCAAACATATTCCTAATAGACCAGCCTTGAGTGTACTCAACAAGCTAAGATCGATTTAGGACTCTCGTTTTTCACTATAATGGTGGAAGGCGAATATAAATATGACTTAATATTTTAACATGCCTCTAAAATTTATCTTCTTGAGTGTACTCAACAAAAGATAAATATTAGTTAAGTCAAACCCATCATTCAAAAATATCTAATATTTCATAGTGTCAAACATATCCCTAATGGACCAGCTTTGAGTGTACTCAACAAGCTAAGATCGATTTAGGACCCTCGTTTTTCACTATAATGATGGAAGGCAAATAATAAATTGACTTAATATTTTTTAACGAGGGATTTTTCATGCAAAAGGTCTCATTGTAATAATTATATATATTTTATTATACATCTAACATGCAAATAAACATACATATAATAGTGTGGACGATTATGGACTTATACTATCTAGTCTTCCCGAGCCATAAGGAAGACTAGTCGGTCAGTTCCTAGGGGGTATAGCATTGATTCATACAATGCTCCATCTCTATGGTCTCCTCCTCTTCTTGTATCTCCAATTAGTCCAACTGCAACTTGTATCCTATACTAGTGGCACGCAGGCCTAAATAATATTGGACACGCAGGCCCATAATAATAACAACGGACTCGCAGGTCCAAAATAAATAAGAGCTCGCAGGCCCATAAAACAACAAGAATAAAACTAACCATTCAACACATCCACATGGTCGAGTCCATAATCATCCACTAATAAAACATTCATCATATAAATGCATTCCTATAATATCTAATATTATATGCAAACATGTTTCAAGTTTCTAGCGATTAAAGTCGTCTAAACTAATTTAGACAAATGGATCGGAACAATTAAATAATTAATTAATCAAATTAATTAATTAATTTAATTAGCGGACTTATTTAATTAAAATCAAATTTCAATTAAATATCAAATTAGAGTCCAACTCTAATTCTACAGGTATAAGGCGGGACTATTTAATTAAAATCAAATTTTAATTAAATACCAAATTAGAGTCCAACTCTAATTCCAATAAAATTTTAGGGCAAAAAAATTTAATTAAAATCAAATTTTAATTAAATGTCAAATTAAAGTTCAACTCTAATTATAATCAAATTAATACGGTTGAATTTAATTAAAATCAAATTTTAATTAAATACAAAATAAGAGTCAAACTCTAATTCTAAAATATTAGGGTGAACATATTTAATTAAAATCAAATCTTAATTAAATACTAAATTAGAGTCCAACTCTAATTTTAAGAAACATTTAGGGCGAAACAATTTAATTAAAATCAAATTTCAATTAAATGTCAAATTAGAGTCCAACTCTAATTTTAACAATATACTAGGGTGGATAATTTAATTAAAATCAAATTTTAATTAAATATTATATTAGAGTCCAACTCTAATTTAATTGAATTAAAATTTTAATTTAGGATAAAACTCCTAAATAAAATAAAATTCAATTTAGGGTCAAAGTTTAATATTTAAGTTAAAATCCAATTTTAACTAAAATATAAAAGTCGTCAATTTTTAAATAAAATTTTAAACTGGTCAATATTGAAATTTTAGGTCAAACCATTTGAAAATCAACTTAAAAACCATTTTAATATTTAAATTCAAAACTATTTTGAAAATTGCAAATTGACCCCTAATCATAATTGGAGACAGGGGCTCGCAATTTCACAAATTGCATGACAAGCCCCCGTCCCCAAAAATCTTCCAACCCGTTTTTGCGTAAAAAACCCTAAAACCCCCTCCCTTATTTTGCGGCGCCGATCGGAGAATCGGTGGTGCGACAACGACAAGACCATCGCATTGCAAAGACGACGGCCTGCAATAACTGACGGCGCTCGCCGCAACTCGCTGACGACTTCGCAACGCACAATGATCGCCGCGTGCTTCCGGGTCGTGGTGGCGCTCCTTGAGAGCGGCTGCTTCCTGCTGCCATGGCCCGGTGCCGTCGCTGCCATGGCCGGCGGCCTCACGCCGCCATCATGAAATTTAGATCCAATTTTTTTTTTTGACGAAAAAATTATTATCATTTTCAAAACAGATTTTTGAAGATGAAAATTAATTTTCTAAACTGCTAGATTCAAGAAACAAAAAGTAAACAATTAACTTTTAATTGTTCAATCATGCAAAACAATTCTAACAAACACAAAGTAGGCTCTGATACCACTGTTGGTAATTTACTTAACATGCACAGCGGAAATAAAACAATTTTCAATTCCCAAACGAGGATCTGCAATGTGTTTAGATAGAAACTGTGATGAGAATGATACCTTTGATGAATTCCACAAACTCTTTTGCTTTTTCTTGAACTCCAATGATCATGATCTGCAATCCAAGCTGTCCAATTGTCCAGCCTCCAATGGTGATCCACACAGAGAACAAGAATGACGGCTAGGGTTTCTTTTCTTATACTAGCAAGAATAATAAAATCCCTTACTCTTTTCAAACCCTAGTAGTCTATTAATATAAGTCCAGATGGGCTCGGCCCATCTATTAAACTTAACCCGGTCCAAGATTTAATTAATCAAATTAATTAAATCTGGTCCATGAATTAATTAATCCAATTAATTAATTCGAGCCTATTAATAAACAACCCAATTAATTAATTATCCAACACTTGTCAATTAATTAATTGGTAAATCTCATTCTTCTAATTCTCTTTTGTGTGTGACCCATTAGGTTCCCGACCACGATGCCGAACGACGTGAATTATTATTTTGATCTAATCAAAATCGATAAATTAAAACGCCCCTTTTAATTTATCACTAATTCATTTTCGTTGTCCCAGATTGACATCTAACAATGTATCAGGGCAATACATGTGATGGGAAATATCACATAGCATGACAAAACCAAACTTGTTCGTTTACCGTGAAACTATAATCATTTCGTCAATATGATCCGATTAATTATGAGATATGGATATGTGTCAATCTCAATTATCGATCATATCTTTTATCCCATTGTTAAGTCAATGTACGTCGAAAACTCTTTTCTGACTTATGAGTTCACCTTGGCCAAGGATTTCATAATTAACTTAACTGGATAAAATGTAGATCATAATCTCTTACTATCTAAGAGTGACGAATTCTCTATTGATCATTCACAATCTTCATATGATTCTTGACATACCCGAACGATGCTGTATTAGCGACCCTTGACAGAGCAACATCCAACATCACCAAAGTATGGCTGCCCTCATATAAGGTACTATGATGACCTCAAGTCAAAGGACCAATTCCACTACCGAACGTTAGAGATTAACCACTAACACTTAGATAGTTATCCATGTGGAATTTCTCAGCGGGTCTCCAATGTTTTGTTCTATAACAAAACATTCACGTGTTCATTCAAGTGTCACCACACTTTAGCTTGTGAGATCAGCTACTTACTTCACAAGTAAGAATGCCACACGCGATAGTCTATCCGTAATAACGATATCCGTATCTCGTTATTATCTCGACCACGGACGATTTAAGATTCAGTCATATGTAATTTGTATCTCACAATCACAACTCTTTGTGATTAACAAATCACCAAGACTTGAATCTACGGATTCTATTATTTAATTTATTAGAATATTAATTTAATTAAATAATAGATATTGCCATACATATGCAATGATTATATATATTCAAAGTGTTTATGTCCAAAGTTGATTGGACCTAGGGCATAACACTTACACCGATGTAGTTCGATACCAGACAAATAAGTATTTTGTTTACAAATAGGATAACGGAAGAGGTCATGGATTTATACATGCCTATAAACACTCTTCCACTTATTATTTTAAACTGTTGGATATTCCTTTAATAATTAATCAACCAATTATAAACAATTATAATGCCACCAAATTAGTAAAGATAATTTTATCAACCACTTCTAATTAATATAGAGTGATGAAAAAATTACACATTACTAATGCATATGATTTTAGTGCACCGTATGATAGTTTATTTAATCAACATGATATGCCATAATATTCATTTATTCATCGTCCATAACAAAATAAAAGCAATAAAAAAAATCATAACCATTTCTGGCTCATCCTAGGAAATTAAAATTACAACAAGAATCAACGTTATCCATTGGGCTACATTCCGACTCAATTCTTCAATCTTCTTGCAGAGCAATCTATGATGTATCCAAAACCGAATATAAAACTATCAACTTTAACAACAAAAACTAATTGAAAAGGATCTCTATAACCTTTGCCTCTGATATCATTTGTTATCTTTGGATTAAATTACAAGAGAAAGTTTATTTCCCTTTGAAGATTAAATATAAATAGATTTAGATTTTAGATCTCCTTCGTGGTTATTGGATTTTATTTTTAAATCTTTACAAATTAGGTGAGATTATAATCTTAGAAGAGCTTTTAATGGCTTTCCACCACCAGGTCAAGGCCTCCTCGTTAGACCTTCATATTCTCTCTTTAGGGGCCTCCTTTTTTGGGAATTGTATGAATGTGGCTAACCTTAAATCTTGAGATATGTGACATATTTATAATACTCAATTAAGGTTTCATAATTACACAATTTTCCTTTCGAACTTTATTGTTGTAGATCAATAAAGTACAGCACCTATATTAGAGCCAAAAGAAGGACAACTCGAGCTCCAATTGATGTTTCTATTTTGGTCAACTCTTGACCAGTTAAGTTACATCTATTAATCTCGACTCATTTTACCAAAAAGTCGAAATTGTACTTTCGAGTTGAGTAAAACTTATGGAAGAAAGTCACCATCCAATAAAAATATCATCATATCATCATTCCACAAGTCAACCCCATTTGATTGTCAATATATTGGAACAAAAAAAAATGACCGTTTTACTCTTTTGACATGTATAGCCCTCTGAGTTCCATTTTCGTAAGGCAAATTCATTGTTAACAAATCACAATATAGAGTCCATAGATCTCATCATCGGACTACTAGGTTCAAGCTAATGTTCATAGAGAATGCCTTGGAGTGACGATCGCCTCATCGTAATGATTAATGAATTCTTCTATCGCAAGTATATGATCTCTAATTGTTTGTCCTGATTCCCAAAGTACCGAGATCGATCTTCCAACTAAGACTTCACACATTGACACTTTAAAGAATTTGAATTAGCAATCAAAGGTACATATAATTTAGGTAACTTGTTCGATGATTAAGTAGAATCTCATTCCGTTCATTTTTTTTATTTCCAAGATCTAGACAAATTCAATAAAAACAATGCAATCTTATCAACATAAAGCATTCAACTTTATATACTGATCGCAAATGATATATTTTGATTATGTCGCAAATTGCGTCTCACTGTACTTGAACTATTAAGTTTACAACTTGTGACATCTTGTATGATCATGGAAGTTTAAATTATTATTTCAAATTAAATACATGCAAATAACTTAATCATAATTCATAAAATCCTTAATATGTCCCCGCAAGATAGTGGCTCATTTGAGCAGATTAATCTTGAAATTCGTGTGCTCAATTTTTTGAGTCTTAATCGGATCGAATTACTCGTTGGAGTTTCATGGGCTCTGATACCATGTTAAAATTTGGGGTTCCATTTTAAAATATCAATCTTATTAAAATGAGTTGTCCAAACTCTTATAAATTGATCTATATTTTCAATTTTATTCGATGTGGGATTCTATCCCTTAACACCAAGAGTTGTAAAATTGAAGAACCGATAATGCCAAATCAATTGAAATCAAAGGAGGGGATTAACTAAATAGCCGTTAATTGAGGTGTAAAATTGACTTGACGTGTCCATATTTTATTGGTCTAAAAGAAAATATCCATATTAAAGAAATGAAATATGAAAAAAAATATATTTCTTGCTTTCCCAATAATAATAAAAAAAAAAACATTAGAGATACCAGAGCACAATATAAAGTGGGTTTATATAGGCCACTAAAAGTGAAACCTTTATCCCTTCAGAAACAAGAAAAACACACAAGAGCCTAAGCAATTGAATTGGTCATGAATTCTTCTTCTAAATCTTCGACCTTTTCTTCTTCTTCTTCCTCTTCTAAAAATGCTTTCGATATTGGAAATCATTTAATTAAAATGATTAAAATTGACCCTAAATTAAGCAATAACAGTGGTTCAGTCTGTTTTCCTCCAAAGCCACTTTTAATTGGGACACCAACAGAATCAGGAATTTTTCCAGTACTTATACTCCTTCATGGTTATCTTCTTTATAACTCTTTTTATTCTCAGCTAATTCAACATATTTCTTCACATGGGTTCATTGTTGTTGCACCCCAGGTTAGGTTCTTCAACTTATAGGTTTATTTTCAAGACGATTTTGTCAAATGATTTGATTAATCAGCTTTTTATTGTTTAAGTAAGATGGGATTATGAATTGTTTGATTATATGCTTAATTTGTTTTGGTGTTTGTGGTTATTAAAATATGATCTCTATGCTTTCTTGTTCTATTCTCCATTACAAGTTGTGGTGCTGAATTTTGAAGTCAATGTTATGGTACTTTTGGACAAAATACCATAAATAAAGATTCTAAGATGAAGGTATTTAGATGCTTAGATAAGAAACTATAATATATTGGTAGAAGTGGAAAAGACAGGATAAATTAAAAGAACGACGACTTAGATTGTCGGGATGCGTTATGCATAGATGAGGCACGTTTATAAGAATGAAGAGATCTCAGCAAAAAGTTAGAAGATTTGTTTTGGAATTTCTAGTATATATATAGCAATAAACCAGATGGAATGGTGAGAAGGTATTCATGTAGACGACCTAAAATTTATTGGAATAAGATTAGTTACAAACCGAACCTGACTAAAATTATGTTACTGAGTCATTAGAAACATTGAAATCTGATAAAAGAAACTACAGAAGAAGATTAGGGTACTGATTTTTCTGTCCCAGTTGAAATTTAACCTATTTATGAAGGTAGAATATGATTCTTTAAATATTTATGTTACATAGGAATAACGATACAAAATTATGGCCTAAAAACATGACAAATTCGTTTCATTTTGTTGTGCTATACCAGTTATACAGTGTGACAGGACCGGATGCAAACGAAGAAATCAAGATCACTGCTGATATAACGAATTGGTTATCAGAAGGACTGTGCCATTTTCTGCCAACTCATGTTCGACCAGACTTGACAAAGCTGGGACTTGCTGGACACAGTCGAGGAGGAAAAGTCGCTTTCGCTCTAGCTCTAAGAAAGCAAGTGACTTCTTTGAAATTTTCAGCCTTGATAGGCATTGATCCTGTTGATGGAATGGACAAGGGAAAACAAACACCTCCTCCAGTTCTAAATTACGTCCCCCGTTCCTTCGATCTTGATATGGCAGTAATGGTTATAGGTTCGGGATTGGGAGAAATGAAAAAAAATCTTCTTTTCCCTCCTTGTGCTCCTATAGGAGTGAATCATCAAGACTTCTTTAATGAATGTCAAAAATTGGCTTTCTATTTTGTTGTGAAGGATTATGGACATCTTGATATGCTGGACGATGAGACGAAAGGGATTCGAGGGAAGTCAACGCATTGTTTGTGCAAGAATGGGGATTCAAGAGAGCCGATGAGGAGATTTGTTGGGGGAATTGTGATTGCTTTCTTGAAAGCTTATTTGGAAGACAATTCAAGGGAGTTGATGGCTATTAGAGATGGAAATGAGAAACTTCCTGTTGAGCTCCAAAAATCTGAATTTCTAATTTAGATAGCATAAATTTACGTGTCAGTTTCTTGTATAAATCATAATTACTTCATATGATTTAGCTGTAGCTTTGAAGGTGAATCAAATTAGAATCATGCTACATGTACAACATTGGTTGACAACATCCTATTTGGCATCATCATATACTTGTAGGAAATAAAACCAACCATAATGTTTACCGTCATAAGATCGTTCATGTTGGATCATCAAGAACTAATAACCAAATGCGGAAGCGTACCTGGATCAGACATGATTATCGCAATGAATAAGTCCTGCGGTTTTAGTCTTCCAGATCAACACGTTGTTCCTTAGTTTCTCTCTGAAGATGGGAGTCAGAACAGAATGAACAGAACGTGTGATCCGGGGACCATAACCGTATATTTATACTGATTGCCTATTGACCTAATCCGGCCCATCATGGAATTAGGAATAGGCCCGGTCTCTACACATACGAGCCCATACTTTAATTAGATGCTTCAAAACCCAAAATACCGAAACCTTATTAGATCACTTTAAATGGGCTTAACCGAAATTGATAGCCTTTAATTTAATACACAATATTTCACATATAAGCCCACATGTTTGATTAAAAATCCTTACAATCTCCCACTTGGGCTATATGTGTTACCTTATATTTGTGCATTAAATATAACCTTATGAGTACTCAGAATTTTGCTATCATTACCGAATGCATCCCCAAACAATCCGGTCCATCAATCATATCAACATAGGATCAAAGAGGCTTTCGCTACTTGTATCGTAACTAAACCCATCAATGGTCACGTATATTGACATAACTGAATGACATGGATCAAGCATGGATGTGTAGCATGGAAATTTCATGTGATGTGATCTTAACATGCCTATTTCCAACTGGTCCACCTTAATACCTTAGTGAGATCATTTTCAAATGAGTTCAGAGATAATAAACCAAAAAACTTTATAACTGAAAATAACTTTAACCATAAACCATATCCAAAATGACAGTATATGTGTCTAATATGAAAAGAGCACAGAAATACAAACTCCCACTGAAACTAGATATCTTCAAGAGATATTACACCCATATGAGCAGTATGCTCACGAAAGACCTTGGGTATCAATCCCTTAGTAAGCGGATCCGCAACCATGGAGTTTGTCCCGATGTGCTCTATTGACACCTGTCCACTCTGAACTCTTTCTTTAACAGCCAGGAACTTGATCTCTATATGCTTTGACTTCGTCGAGCTCCTGTTGTTATTGGAATACAGTACTGCTGATTTATTGTCACAAAATAACTTGAGTGGTCTTTCTATATTATCCACAATGCGCAGCCCAGTGACAAAATTTCGCAGCCATATTCCATGATTTGATGCCTCATAACATGCTACAAACTCCGCTGCCATGGTGGAAGTAGCTATGAGTGTCTGCTTAGCACTCTTCCAGGATATAGCACCTCCAGCAAGCATGAAGATATAGCCTGAAGTGGATCTCCTACTATCTTGGCATCCCGCGAAATCGGAATCAGAATAACCGATGATCTCCAACTGATCCGATCTCCTGTATGTGAGCATGTAGTCCTTTGTTCTCTGTAAATACCGCATGACCCGTTTGGCTGCTTTCCAATGATCCATTCCCGGGTTACTTAAATATCTCCCTAACATCCCAACAATGTACGCTATATCCAGACGTGTACAAATCTGAGCATACATCAGACTCCCTACAACTGAAGAATAAGGAATCTTCTGCGTTTCTTTAATTTTCAAATCATTTTTGGGGTATTGACTTAAAATGAACTTATCTCTTTTAGCCACAGGGGTGTCACCTGGTTTACAATCTTGCATGCCATATCTTTTAAGTACCTTTTCGATATAGCTCTTTTGTGATAATCCTAGAATACCCCGAGAACGATCCTGGTGTATCTGAATTCCTAATACAAAAGAGGCGTCACCAAGATCTTTCATCTCAAAATTCCTTGCTAGAAATCTCTTGGTTTCGTGCAGTAAATCTATATCGTTGCTGGCAAGCAATATGTTATCCACATATAAAACCAGAAAAATATACTTATTCCCACTGAACTTGTGGTATATACAGTCATCTACCAAATTCATCTCAAAACCATACGAGATGATCACTTGATGAAACTTGTAATACCATTGACGAGAGGCCTGTTTGAGTCCATAGATGGATTTCTTCAGTTTACAAACCATTTGCTTTGCATCATCCGACACAAAGTTTTCTGGTTGTACCATATAGATTGTTTCATCAATGTCACCATTGAGAAACGCTGTTTTAACATCCATCTGATGTAACTCAAGATCGAAATGCGCTACCAAAGCCATTATAATCCTGAAAGAGTCTTTCGAAGAAACCGGAGAGAAAGTCTCTTTATAATCGATGCCTTCTTTCTGTGTAAAGCCTTTTGCGACAAGACGAGCCTTATACCTCTCCACATTACCTTTCGAATCCCTTTTGATCTTAAATATCCATTTGCAACCAATGGGTTTCGTACCTTCAGGCAATGGAACGAGGTCCCATACGTCATTGTCCTTCATGGACTTTATCTCTTCATTCATGGCATCGAGCCACTTTTGAGAGTTAGAACTTTCTATGGCTTGACGGAAGTTGATCGGATCATCCTCCACCACTCCAATGTCAACTTCATGTTCTTGGAGAAATACGATGTAATCATCTGGAACCGCACTTCTCCTCTCTCTAGTGGACCTTCTTAATAGCATTAGTTCTTGAGGCTGTAGAGTTTGTTCTTCTGGAACAAGTTGTTGACTTTCAGAGGGAGATATAATGACATTGTCTTGATCTGGAGTTGCTTCTTGAACAATGTCAGGAATAGAAACCTGATCCCGATCATTGTCAATGGCAATTAGAGGGATTTCAACATATTCAAAGACAAAGTCTGTAACCCTTTCTCCCCCCGCAAACTCAACATCCTCAAAGAACCGTGCATTTTCTGTCTCGAAAATTGCCTTAGTTATGGGATCATAAAACTTGTAACCCCTGGACCTTTCAGAATATCCAATAAAATAACAACTGATAGTTCTTGCGTCCAGTTTCTTTTCATTTGGCCTATAGGGCCTTGCCTCAGCTGGACATCCCCAAATGTGTAAGTGCTTCAAACTAGGCATTTTACCCGTCCAAAGCTCATAAGGGGTTTTATCAGTAGCCTTAGTTGGAACTCTGTTGAGTATATACGCTGCGGTCTTTAATGCTTCACCCTAGAGTGATTCTGGTAAGGTAGAATGAGTGATCATACTCCTCACCATGTCTTTAAGCGTTCTATTTCGTCTTTCAGCAACACCATTCATAGTGGGCGAACCCGGCATAGTGTACTGTGGGACGATACCGCATTCCTCTAGGAATTTAGCAAATGGTCCTGGACGTTGCTCACCTGAACCGTCATATCTGCCATAGTATTCACCACCACGATCAGATCTGACGCTTTTAATCCTTTTGCCAAGTTGATTTTCAACTTCAGCTTTATAGTTTTTGAACATGTCCAAGGATCGTGATTTTTCATGAATGAGATATATATAGCCATATCTTGAAAAGTCGTCTATGAACGTTATAAAGTATTGTTGACCATTCCAAGAAGCCGTAGGGAATGGTCCACAAATGTCCGTATGTATAAGTTCTAAGACGTCCGAAGTCCTGTTGGCTTGAAATCTCCTTTTGTTGGTTTGTTTTCCCTTTATACAGTTAACACACATATCATAATCTGTAAAGTCAAGGGGATCGAGAATTTTGTTAGACACAAGTCTCTCAATTCTCCGTTTGGAGATGTGACCTAATCTCTTGTGCCATAACGAGGCTGAATTCTCACAGGTTAATTTTTGCTTTACACCTCTAGTACTTACATGCAAGGATTCATTAAAAGAAGCAATTGTATCAATCAAATAAAGATTATCATAACCTGATAAAGAACCGGAACCAACCAATTTTGAATCATGAAACAAACTAAATATTCCATTCCCGAATGAACAAGAATAACCAGATTTGTCCAAAGCAGAAATAGAAATCAAATTCCGTCGAAATGACGGTACAATAAATGTCTCATCAAGATCCAAATAAAATTCAGTCTTTAACAATAATCTAAATTTTCCTATTGCTTCTACTTCCACCGTCTTGCCGTCGCCAACATAGATGTATCTTTCACCATTACTTGGTTTTCAGCAACTCAGGCAACCCTGCATAGATACACTGATGTGAGTTGTTGCACCAGAATCTATCCACCATGTGTATCTAGGTACCGAAATTAAATTAACCTCAGAACAAACCAAATTAAGAAGAATACCTCTCTTGACACGCTATGCATGATAGTTGGTACAATTCTTCTTCCTATGACCTGGAGCTCCACAAAAGAAACAACTACCGTTAGTTGGTTCCTTATGCTGTTTCTTTTGTGATGCTGTACCCGCAGCTTCCTTATCAGTTTTCCTTTTCTTGTTCCTTTTGTCCTTAGAGGTGGTGGCTAAATGAGCACTTTCTGTCTTGTCATGCTTCAATCTCTCCTCTTCCTGGACACAGTGTGAGATGAGCTCATTAAGGGACCATGGGTCCTTTTGACAATTATAGCTCACCTTGAATTGACTGAATTGTGCCGGAAGGGATATCAAAACCAAGTGCACTAATAAACCTTCAGATATATCCATCTCGAGTGCCTTCGCTTTGAAGCAATGTGAGACATTTCCATAATGTACTCCCGTATGTTTCCTTTCCCTTTGTACCTCATTGAGATAAGATTTGCCAAAAGTGTACTAGTTTCAGCCTTTTCATTCTTGGCAAACCTCTTCTCAAGATCCTCAAGGAAACCCTTAGCCGTAGTCACCTTATCGGACATAGTGCCCCGAAATGCTTCTGGAATAGCACGCTTCATGACCATCAAGCTTATGCGGTTAGATCGTTCCCACTTTTCCATCTCCCTCTTGTCATCAGAGGTACTCTTATCAGTAAGTGCAGTAGGTTGTTCAACCCGTAAAGCAAGTTCCTGATCTATGTCTCCGAGAACAATCTTTACGTTCTCTCGCCATGCCTTAAAGTTGGTGCCATTAAGCATTGGAATGGAATTGATGTTAGCGGAGATATTAGCAACGAGAACACAAACTGAATTTAGAGAACGATTAAGTTGAAGAGCTCACAATCCTTAATATGCAAATATTAATTTCAAATAGTGGTAGGGCCCATCACAAGATACCTAGCACAACATCAATACTTAGTCTTTGGACAGAAATATTGACTTGTAAGTGGTACTCTTATTGTAGTGATCAAATATTGACAATAAAGAAACATGTCAATCAATAAACCTGTCTTTGGACCGATTCATTGATCACACGTTAAACCAAATAATCGCCACATATTTATCACCACAGGTGTATGTGCAATTCGGCCAAATACTGACCTTCCTTTGGGCCGATCAAGTATTCGCATGAATGACACACACACAAACACCTTTTAATATTCTAAGTAGATTAATTTTCACAAGAGAGGTTGCTTTGGCAACATGTTGCTTCAATTAATTCACTTTCGAATATTATATCTCTCAAAAGAGTCCTTTGTACCAAAATTTGAAAAAAAGGAATCACCAATTTTGCATATTTGAGTAATTTTGAAACTTTAGGGACCTTTAGGTTAATAATTCAGAACTTAAGGGATCAAAAATTAATTATCCAGAACTTTAGGGGGTCAATAATTAATTATTGGAAGCTTTAGGAGTCAAAGATTAATTATGCAAAACTTTAGGGATCCAAAAATTAATTATTTGAAACCTTAGGGGCCAATTTAAATTAATTATGAACTTTCAGGGGCTTAATTGCAAATTTCAAAATTTTAATGGCCCAAATTAATTAATTTTCAAACCTTAGGTACTGAATTATTAAACCCGAAACTTTAGATGGTCCAATTGAGTGAATTATAACCTTAGGGGCTTAAATAACCAAAGTTACAAACTTAAAGGGCTGAAGTTGTAAATACTAAACCCTAATAGTAAATTGCAAACAAGGGCCCAAAGACTTCAAATTTCCAGCCCATACCCCCGCCTTTTTTTTTTATAGGACTCCGGGGGCGGCGGCGGCCGCCGTCTCCCATAAACCTCACGCAGCGCTGCTGCCGGCTGGGCCGCTGGCTGACAGTCATTGCTGGTTGCCGTCAGCTGCTAGCTGCAGTGACGCGCGGCTTGTAGCTCAACAGCAGCTCGGCGCTGCTGCTGCAAACCGGCGGCGGCGCCGACGCCGCCGCCGCTACACAAAAAAAAAAAAAAAATTTTTTTTTTTTTAAACCTTTAAATATGAAAATCCGAAATTTTAACCAAATAATTTTCAAATCTAACAAAACTAAATCCGGTATTGTTAGATTCGAAAATAATGAAATTAATACAAGAACGAAATTAAAATTTCGATTCTCAATGATTCAACATGAAGAGGCTCTGATACCACTTGTAGGAAATAAAACCAACCATAATGTTTACCGTCATAAGATCGTTCATGTTGGATCATCAAGAACTAATAACCAAAAGCGGAAGCGTACCTGGATCAGACATGATTATCGCAATGAATAAGTCCTGCGGTTTCAGTCTTCCAGATCAACACGTTGTTCCTTAGTTTCTCTCTGAAGATGGGAGTCAGAACAGAATGAACAGAACGTGTGATCCGGGGACCATAACCGTATATTTATACTGATTGCCTATTGACCTAATCCGGCCCATCATGGAATTAGGAATAGGCCCGGTCTCTACACATACGAGCCCATACTTTAATTAGATGCTTCAAAGCCCAAAATACCGAAACCTTATTAGATCACTTTAAATGGGCTTAACCGAAATTGATAGCCTTTAATTTAATACACAATATTTCACATATAAGCCCACATGTTTGATTAAAAATCCTTACAATACATTCATTTTGAAAAATTATTTTCTACATCATATACTAGGATTTTGACAGCACATGGTTGTCAACCATTGTTGTCAACCAATGTTGTACATTTAGATTTATTCATCAAATTATTAGATTGACGCGTACAATTCCTGAATCGTATGGATCATCAAAAGGCTCAAATTGAAAGAGTTTGAATTAGCAGCTTAACTGCATTAGTGGAGCTTAATATTATAGTGAATACAAGAGACCTAGATAAACTAGAACAATTACAAATAAAATAGAAGAATAAGAGAATCTACACAAACAAGAACTAATAAACCAACTATAATAGTATGATATAATCTAATCTACAATACAAGATATGGTAGTTGTTTCATTTTGAAATAGAAGATACATTAGAGTTGTACTATATGTAGATTTTATGTGTTAAAATGCCCAACAAGATGGTGGGCCTATTGAAAACACCAATCCTGGACTGAAGTAAGAGAAATCAAACCGTGCTCAAGGGCTTTGTGAGGGCATAAGCAAGGTGCTTGGGAGGCAACATGATGCAGGAGCAACCGAGTCACACGAAGTCGAGTTGTCTGATAGCTCGTTGATGGTGCTGAGGTGCCATGAGTTGGCGGATCAGAGTAAAAATGGCAAGTAATCGACACTCTTTCCTAATTATGCCCTTTTGAATCTCCAATTTTAGTTATTTTTTTTTCCTTTTTTGCTAATATTTCGTTTGCCTTTTAAACATAGATTATGAACTCGAATTAAGCCAGATTTTTGGGATATTGTTTTTTTTATTACGTACTTTCTTTTGGTATGAATATTGCTATTTTTGGTAAAATTCCGATAATTATGATTTTTAAGCTTTATAACCCGGTTTGTGGGTTATTTTCGCACATTTGTTGAATAATAAAAAAATTTCTTGTTTTCTTAGCGATTTCTCTTGGGTTCTTTTCTGTTAATTATCTGCTGAATTTCAGCCTGTAGAATAATTGCTATTCTGCTCGGCGTCACAACATGAGATACTTAAAGGTCACCTTGCCACATTTCATCATGAAGAAAGCGCACATCAATCTTGATGTGCTTTATGCGAGGGGGAAAGACCAAATTAGAACAAGGATAGGTCTTGCTGAAATTTTCATGGTAGATAACTGGCGTCCAGGTCAAGGGTTCATTGACTCCAATATTAAGGATTTAATCAACAAACATCACATGTGACGACAACATGATATCCAGTTTCTATAGAAGAATTATCAAGCCTCTGTTTGTTTGCCATTTTCAAACAAAAAATGCATTTTTAGGTCAAATCATTCACAACCCGCTACAGTAAATTTGTCATGATGACAATGCTCATTTTTTCAGCAATTTTGATTTTGCCTTTCAATGGGTGCTTCTTTATTTTTAATAAAAATCACTGATTTTAATACAATTCTTTATTTATTTCATTGCATTATTGTAAAACTTTATGTAATCTCCACGTGATATAGTCCTTTTGTTTCGTTAGGGTATCGTACATATTTTTGACAAACCAATTTAGGAAAAATCTATTTATTCCATTATTCACCGATTGTGCATGTACATTATAGTAATTATTAAAGTCAGCAGAGACAATAATTAATGTTCCTACATTCGTTGACTGCAAGACATTTTCTTGGACGTCACGTTTCGCACAAATCGCGATGATCAAAGTTGCTGTGCCATATAATCGTGAAGTCGGTACCAATCACTTCGGTTAATATCCAGTGCGTTCATTTCTACGTGGATTTCGTCTTCCGCGTCAGGTAGGTCAACATCAAACGTGTTATCATCTATTTCAGCTCTATCAAATGCCTCGTTCACAACTCCAGACCGACATAAAAAATTATAAATGCACATCGTTGCGACAACAACAGTAACTTGGGTTCGAAATGAATAGCTAGGCATATGATCAAGTATTTGCCATCTTTTTTTTCCACACACCAAACGCTCGTTCTATGACGTTTCTGCAGGACGAGTGTCCAAACTGACGACGACGATTGGATCCATCATCGCGAAACTCCTAAAAATGATACAATATATCTGATCCTTTGTAAGGGCCATGTACTCTCGTTGATGAGCAAACCCGGAGTCAACCAAATAGTACTTACCCGACCCAGGTAATCGAAAATTAATTTCAGGACTGTGTATAGCATGAGCTAGAATTCTCGCATCGTGGGTATTCCGGTGGTACTAGCTAGCACGAATGTGAAACACAAATTGAAATCATATGTAGCCAACACATTTCGCGTTGGAACTCCTTTGCGACCTATAAAATTCACCCTCTCGCTACGCGGTAGCACAACTTTCACATGAATTCCATCAATAGATGACAGCAGTGAGTACCTCCTTAAAATAATGACATATTATTTGCAATGAATGTTTGAAGATAGTATTCACCTGGTGGTATCATTTACCATGCGCTAATATGAACAAAAACATTCCAACTTGTTCGTATATATCGACATATTGGCTACTGCGTAAGCCAAATTCGTTACTTAGAATATGTATAAAGTGTCGAAGTTGTTGTGGATACATTTGGAACTCTTGATAACACATCTTGGGGTTATCTTCCATTGCTTCCTTCATGAATAAGTGTCCATTTCTTGAAGACGGGAATCTGTGAATACGACGACATTGTTTGAGATAGTAGTTCCTGGCATCGCTTATTACAATATGACAATATGTAACCCATGTCATGATGTCTTCCACAAGTTGGCCAAAAACTCATCATCATCGACTTCATCTTCGTCATCGGATCCCCGATAAAAGGGCACAATTGAAGTTGAGATCATCCATCGCAGATAAATCAAGTTCAATCAAATTTGCAATATTTCAAAGATTTCTACGCACAAAATAGAAAAATTCACCATTCATGTGGCCAACCCATAAATCTATATGAGTGAAGAACAATGGCATGTAACACAATTTGTGTGAAATGCAAATAATTGTACCACCTAGTTTGAAAAATAGGACGGTTGTACCTTGTTCACATCTGAAACGTTTTTGTTGCTAGTGAAATGTAGTTCCCAATGATCTATAGTACATTTTAGATGTCACTCATGCCTGCACTATTTTTTACATAACATAATGACATCACAAAAACATACATTTCAAACTATCCCTCAATATAGTAGACCCATGCTTGAGAAAATCAAATGTCAGATCCATACGATAAAAGCACAATATCAAATGTAAATATCAGCAAAAAGCATAGGAAAAAAATGTTCAAATAAAACAAGTGTTGTAGAGTTCATTTACGCATAATTTAAGTGAGAGATTTATTACGCTCATTATATTGCCACTCAATCCACTCGAACTTCTCATCGATGTCTTGCATGAAAGAAAGCATGTCTCGATATTTCTTCCATGTCGGAGCGTACATGCAAATAAATACAAAGGTCTACGTTGCTCAAGCCTTCCGCTTGCAAGCAATTCTTCGACACAGATAACCCCTGCATTTTTAGATGGTGTTAATTTTCGCCGCTACTTCCTCGACTGTTCGGCTCCCCGATCAACTGAGTAAGACAGATGCCGAGCAGAAACCTTTGTTGCCTGCTTGACGCCAACTTCCACTTTTCATCGCTTCTAGCATTTGACGTGTGCATGCTTGCAATGTTCTTTTGTTCGTCGCCCTCATCACTGAAACCAATACTTTCCTCCTCAACAGAGATTGCATTCCTCTGGTCTTCGAGAGTAGTGTCCTCAAAAAAACTGAAGCCCGTGCGACATAACTTCATCGGAGTAACTGCGTACTTGTCACCATCGTAGCTACCTCCGAAAAGCTGACGATAGCGGACATAGATTTCGCTCACGTCTTTGTCCTTAAGATCCTTATTCTCTTGCAATTGTGTTAGCATAATTGATAAAGGTAATGTCACGTGGATGTCGTAATGTAATTCGACACTACAAAATCCATAAGTGTTGCCGATTTTATTCAAAAAATGTTACACAATTTCCATGCAAGTTGACTCATGAGTATAAGAGATAAGGATACCAATACAAAAAAGTGATCACAAAGCTAGGTAGGAGTAATCAAAATCACATCATCGTAACAGGGCAACGAATGAGAGCTAAGCATACCTAATGTAATAAACAACGTACAACCGTACGCATTCATCACAAAATACATGTGTAAGTGAATGTGTTACAGTTATTAAAAAATGTAACCTTCAATTTTCGAGTCCACCATTCGACGGATGCTATGATCCGACCCTCCGACAGGTTGTATTCGACACTGGTACACGGCAACAATTTCGTTAGCCGTTTTTGTTCCCGCCACATTGCATCCAAGTGGTTTCGCAATTGGAGTTTACTCCAATTGTCGCCTGTTGTTTAGTTGAACATGGTCATAACTCGTTCCCACTCGATTTTCGTGAAACACTTACCGTGTCGATGGCCTTTGGCAATGGCCATTTCACATGCTGCTATAAATGTTCATCTTTCAGTATTCCTCTATCTAGCATATTTCTTGGACAACTCAATAGCCATTGATGAACCCAGACCGCGAATTTCACCGGTTTGCAGGTCGTACAAATCGGTTAGGAAGGGCTAATTCAAGGATTAAATGAAACATAGCAATTGCGATAGTAGACAAGGTATGGAAAATCCATCTGAGAATTGAATGGTTCCATGCCTGCGGTGTAGTCTCTTGAACTGGCGCGGGTGGCTCTACTGCACCCGGAGTGAATGGTTGGTCTATTGCTCCTGAGAATTGAATGGTGGCTCTACTGCACTGGGAGGTTAATTTCGGTTGTATATTCTACTTCTCTGCCAAATCACAAACCGGCCAACGTCTTCTTCGTGCAACTTGGCTTCGTACAATCTGTCACCAAAATTGTCATTTTTTCAAAACCCACTATGTGAATCTGATGCACTGCTGAAGCTTGAAGAGCTGTCCGCAACAAATTTTATGATGGGGGAGCAAGAAGATTTTCGATCGTCTCCTTAGCAAACGAAGCCGAATCGTAAACTATACAACCTCTTCTTTGTGTAAACGGGGGCATACAATCTCTTACCAAGATTTTTTCTCTTGAACACACACTATGTAAAACTGATGTACGGCTAAAATACAAGCAGTGGAGCAAACCAATTTTACGATGGGGGAGTAAGATCATTCCGATCGTCGCTTACGCTTATCTGCCAAGTCCCAATCACCTTAACGTCATCGCAGGCTAACAGGGGCATATTTCAGTCAACCCGGTTGTATGTTGCCCATTGAAACATAAGTCTGGCAATCTTGTGAGGCAGGAGCTTTCTGCAGTGGTTAGATTATTCACTGATTTTTACCCAGAATCGTCTATGCGAAGTGTGGGTAAGTGATTTTATGTGTGGGTAGGTAAGAGAAAAGAAGGAAAAGTGAATGCATTTCATTACTGTGTAGGGTATTTTTGGACACAGATTCTACTGTCTTTGTTTTTTTGCAGTGATAATTGTACTAGATTGGCAGACGCCACTATTCCAACGTTCCATTTTTTATACATTAGTACAGAAAAATATGCCCCAAATAGGGGCCAACAAAGTATTGCTTGCGAACAACCAAACAATGGGATTATAAACAAGAAAGACAACATGAGCATGAGAATGGAAGTTCAATCGTTAGGATTGGCAACCAGTCAAAATTAGAGAAAGCATGTAGATTGGATGGAAGGAAACAACGAAGGACCATACCATGTAAAACACTGCCAAATACTTATCCTAAGACACGTTTAATAAAAAATCGATGTTGAAAGGTGGGCCTATGCATGATTAGGATAATTTGTTGACAAAGCAAGCAATATCTTGTCTAGTAAGAAGTACTAAAGACTTCCAACAATCTGTATATATTCAGTAGCATCATCCAAAATGGTCCGTTAGTGAGACTGAAGGAGGAGGAGGAGGAGGAGGAGATTACAATATTTAAAAATTACAATATTAATAGGTAAAGAAAACTTTAGAATACAAGGATAATTCTAAAATTTTCTTAAAAATGTTTTATCTCCTGCTAAAACACACTTGAAGAGGTCTTCAATCTTCATGTTCTTTTATACTTGAAGTTTCGGACTTGAAATCATTGTAAATTGAATTAGAGAATCTTGAAAAACGATATAGGGAGCAATAATATCTGTCATTATCTACCATAACTTTTGAATTTTTTTGTCCATTTCCTCCTAACCTTTTGAATTATGGAAACCACATTATTAAAGTTACTTTAATAAAGGTTTTTGGCCCTTTATGAGTGTTGGTAAAGCTACTACGATAGCTTTTGTGGTGACAAACACATTTGAAAGAGTACTTTTCTTGAACATTGAACCAGATAATTTCGATATTTATCTAAATAACTGGGTCCATGTAGTCATTTTGAATTTATTTGAGTTTTTTGCTCAATTAACTCATCAATGTTGTCTGATCCAAAACACGTCTTCGTTGCTTTATTCGTAGTCTGTTTGTTCTGATTGAGAAGAGTCATCATCATTTGATTTTGATTTTTTTGAAGAGGCCTCAACCAATTAAGCAATTTTCTCCGAAATAACTTGTAATTCTTCCGGCGTTTTACACTGGTTGAATATGGCCACGAGTCTTATTTTTTTGCAAGAAAATCGGTGTATTTGTCAAGTTCTTTCTTTGACAACCTCAGAACACCAATATTTCTTTGTTCTTGAATCTACGAGTTTACACTCTTAGGGCAACAATTTGTTTCATGGAATTTTGACTACCATTTAACTTTGAGTTTTCGAATAATCCTTTTGACATTGAATTCAGAATTTGTATTTTGAACAATTTGATAGTCCTAGTAGAAGATCCACACAACTTTGAGATTGTGAGGAAATTGAAATAAATTTTTTTGAGGCTTTAAAAATGTATTTGCTTCTTTTTTGAAATGTTCGAACCCTTGATGAGTAAGATTGGGTAAAATCGTTTCGTCAAGTTCAAAATGTTTGAACCAATTTTGAAATCATTTTGAAAAATTTATAACACAAGCTTGGTTAAAAAGGATAAACCAAGAATGTGTCACTGATCTAAAGTAAAAAAAACATTAAGTATCTTGATAATCAAAATAATTGAAATGAGATTCAAATGAGTCATCTTTCGATAATCACATTTGCTTCTCATTCCAAAGGTTTTAACCTCAGTCTTCGTAAGATAATACCCTTTGAATTGAAATTTTAGAAAAAAATCAATATAATTTTTCTTTGGAGGATTTTGACTGTGAGTTATTATGGGTGATCCTGAATTGATGAGGATAGGTTCATAATAAGCACTAGTTTTTTTATATATTTTTTGGCATGGAATGGAAATGAGGAGGGAAAAGATTTTGAAGACATTCCTCAAAGGAAGAATATCTATGGATCCATGAACTTTCCATTTCAAAGACAGGAATTTATATAGGTTTTGTAAAGTAATGAAAAGAAATTGAGGGATTGACGTCTGGTAATTTTTCAGATCCAATTTGAACGTTTTTTTTTTGTTTGTAATTTGAGGGTTTGTTTTCTTCAGAGATTTTCTTAATTTGAGTTGTTTGTAAAGATGGATTTTTTGAAGCAATAGTGGTTTTTTGAGAAGTTGAAGAACTTTGTCCTTCATTTTTTGATCCATGAAAAGAATTTTGAATTCAATTGAAAAATTAGGAATTGAAGATTTTTTCTTTGAAGAAGAATCCATCATCTCTCTCAATTTTTTCTCTATTTTATTATGCAGAAACTCTCTAATTAAGAACTCTACAATTAAGTTTGATTTACCTTGTATATATGGAATTTCGAAATCAAAGTAAGATAGGATAGCCAACCATCTTACGAAAATCTGTTTTGAAACAAGGTTTTTTTTTTTTTTTTTACGTTTTTTTGTAAAAATGTTATTTGATACTTTGTAATATGTTTTTAAAACAATTTTTTTGTTGATTAAATCATCATGAAATTTTGAAATGCATAAAACAATTGCTAAAATTTCTTTTGACAGTGGAATAATTTCTTTGAGGGCCTATACAAACACCAAAATGCAATCTAACCAGCTGCTC
Source organism: Fraxinus americana (assembly GCA_035079005.1). Lineage (NCBI taxonomy): Eukaryota > Viridiplantae > Streptophyta > Magnoliopsida > Lamiales > Oleaceae > Fraxinus > Fraxinus americana. The sequence goes on from CM068724.1 coordinate 13,996,881, forward strand.
TTGACTAGATTTGACAAGGATTTGTTTTAAATTTCCACCAAAGCCTATATCAGACGTACTAGTCTCTACAATAATAGAGGCGGTGGGGTCTAGTATTGAAGGACAGGATATACTTTTCACAACATCTTTAACTTTTCGTACAGCTAAAGTGTGCTCGGGACTCCAGGGGATCGAATTCTTTTGTAGTCTTTTGAAAAGAAAGGCACATAGTATCCTTATTTCTTAGTAGAAACTGATGTACCATTATTCTAAATAACATGAATGAATGTAATGATATGTTTGAAATGTTGATCTATACTTTCAAAAGATATAAGAACATTATCAATGTAAAAATTAATGAATTGTTGAAAATGTTTAAAAATATCATTCATAATTTTTTGAAATTTTGAAGGAGCATTCTTGAAACCAAACGGCATAACATTCTATTCGTATTGACTGAAATGAACATTGAATGTAGTTTTATAACGATCTTCTTATTTAATTTGAACCTCCCAGACTTCATATCAAATTTCGATAAGATGACACATTTGGATAACTTGCTTATAACATGTCTTTTTTTAGGCAACGGATATTTTATCCATTGAAGAGTTTCTTGTTCAATCTCAACAGGGTTATTGACATAGAAACGCTGAGCAACTCCAAGGTGATTTACTTGGACGGATTAATCATTTATCAAGTAAATCATTGATTTTCTTGATACAGTGATGAAGCAATTCTTTATTCATTTGAATTGGTCAAGACTTTGTAGGAATAAATGACTCATGAAAATCAGAATTGTAAGGAAGAGAAACATCATGTTTCTTTCTATTCGAAAAAGCATTTAGAATAGTACATATGTCTTCTTCAATTTTCTTTTGAAATAAAGAAATATTTTTAATAATTGAAGGATTTTTTAATTGTTCCTCAATTCTTTGAAATTTGATGCTTTTTTTAAAGCATTCATATCTTTGTAAGATGGAGAATTTGTAGATTCGAAAAATATATCTTGCCCCCAATATATTAGTTGTAAAACCTTTTGAATTAGTTTGAAAATGATAAATTTGAACAATAAAATGAGTGTCAAGAATCACTTCTTAGTCTAATCTTTGACTAAGTAAAATATATTTTTGAAACAAATATTTGACTTAAAAACAAGAGCTTTTGAAAGTTTGTACTAAATATTGAGCTTTTTACCACTGGCACCATGGAAACACATAATAGTTTTTCAAAATACTTGATAGGGATAAAACCTTCCCTAATGCAATTTTGATCAGCTCCAGAATCAATTAAGACTTTAATATGAAGTTTGCATTCTTTGTTGACTACAATAGTCATAGTGTAGTACCATTTCTGAAGTTGAAATCAATTAATAACATTAATCTTTTCTTTTTCAATTTGAAAATTATCATTAAAATCTTGAATAGTATATTCATCTTCTCACAAAGCATGGAAATTATTGTTTTCTTGTTCTGGACTTTTAAACTTTTAGAAAACAAGTTCCATTTTGACATCATTCGATTTTTTTCTAACGAAACAATTTAAGATTTCATCTCATTAACTTCATGCTTCAATTCAGAACATTAAGATTTTAATCAAGAAGATTTTGAAAAACTTTCTTCCTTGAACCTGTTTAATATGTTATTCATATTAAATGGAGCAACATGAGTTTTTGAAAGCAAAAGAGAGGAGAACTTATTCTTTAATTGAGGATTTTCAATTTTCTCAATTATTTCATGAATAAGTTCTTCTTCTTTTGTAAGAACGTTTATAGTTTTGCAGCCACGAACTTCTTTCCTTTGATTTAAGGTAGAAGAGAAATTTGAACTAGTTTCAACACTAGAATCTTTTTTATGTTGATAAATCATTTCGAGTTTGGAGTCAGAATCTTCTTCACCTGAACTAGAATTGAGTAAATTGAGAAGTTCAATCTTAACTTCTTCATGGATTTGAAGATTGTTAATCATTCCCTTCAGAGGATATTTATTCAAATACTGTTGAGTTCGAAGTCAGAATCTTCTTCACCCGAACTAGAATTGAGTATATTGAGAAGTTCAATCTTAACTTCTTCATCGATTTGAAGATTGTTGATATTTCTCTTCGTAGGACATTTATTTGAATAATGTCTAGATTGATTGCATTTCCAGCAAGTAATGTTGGAAGGTTTTGAAAATTTTGAAAACTATTTTTCTTTTGAAAATAGTTTGAAGAAGATCTTGTCCTTAAATGAGAAGGAATTTTTTTCTTTTTAGATTTTGAAGATAGAGAGATGACATTTTCAAATCCATATTGTTCGCAAAAAGATCCTAACACGTTTCGATAGTTTGATCCCTCAGCTTTCAATTTAGCTTTGAGCTTAAGATCATTACATAATGCTAACCCTTCGTTCTTGATGAAATTAATAATTTCACCATAAATAAATGCAGCATAAGGAATTGAATCATTATATTTATTTTTGATAGACTTCCTATGTAACGACCCAGGTCCCACTTAACGGGCTGTTCCGACCGTTAGATCGACGACATACTGTCCCCACTATACCAACATAGGTCTTTTCAGCATGCTTTATCCTCACTCGAACGCTCCTCAAGAAAACTTCTCAGGGGGTCACCCATCATAAAATTGCTCCAAGTCAAGCACGCTTAATTGTAGAGTTTCTAATGATGGACTTTCGAAAAAGAAGGTGTAACCTTTGGTATGAGTAGTACCTATCAAATCTTTTTAAACTTTTCTGGTCTGGGTATTACAATCACCCCTCGTTAGACTTGCGACGTCCTCATTGCGCTTGATCCATCTGAGGATCCGTTACCAGGCATTGAGATTCTAGAGGTGGCTCCCGCCCTATGGCGTAATACTTTGTCCCGCATAACACTTGGTTCCTGATTTTTGGCTAGTAACCGGGCTCTGATACCATTTTTAATGACCCGGGTCCCACTTAACGGGCTATCCCGGCCGTTAGATTGATGACGTACTGTCCACACTGTACCAACATGAGTCTTTTCAGCATGCTTTATCCTCACTCGCATGCTCCCTAAGAAAACTTTCCAGGGGTCACCCATCATAGAATTGTTTCAAGCTAAGCACGCTTAACTGTAGAGTTTCTAACGATGGACTTTAGGAAAAGAAGGTGCACCTTATTGATATGAGTAGTACCTATCAAATCTTTTTAAACTTTCCTGGTCTAGGTGTTACATCCTAACTCTTTTAGTAAATAATTTTGGAAGTCTGGAAATAAATATTTTTTTCCAAAAAGATTGATTACAATCATCTCTAATCATGACATTGGTAAGGAACATATCCTTATACCAGTGAAAATCATGAAGTTCTGGACAAATTAGGTTTTAAAAAAACCTCAGATGACTTTTCTTGAAAGAGAGTAGGAGCACCAATGAAATGCTTTAATATTGAATATACTAAAGTGTTGAAGCTATCATTTTGATGTAGCTCATTGGTAGCATTACTGATTTTTGTCCTATCTTCATCATTGAGATAGTTGTTCCAGAACTTGATTTATCCAGTAAAACCAATTATTAAATTTGTAGAGGCACTTGCTGGAGAAATATCTTGAGTGATGTATGTATTATAACATACATCCATATTCTCGATAGTTCTAATAATTTGAATTTATGTAAGATCATCAATATTTTATTCAATGATCTCATCTCCAGAATATGATTTTTGAGGTTTTCCCTTTTCCTCAAATAACATTTCAGGATAAGATTGATGACTATAATATGTTGGAAGCTTTAAATGTTGACCTCTCAATTTTTTTACTTGAAGAGGTTCATCGTCAATAAATTGAGATTCAAGATTTTGAAGATTATCAATAGTATTGATGTTCTTGGAATTTTTGAGTTCAGAAATTTGATTAACAAGGTCTTATAAAATACTTGACTTGGATAAAAGAGTTTTAATTTTGGAAGTATTTTTGTATCAGTAGGTTTGGAAATAAGATTTGACTTTATAATATTTGAATAAGTAGGCCTCTTCCGCTCCTTTTTTGATGAGGATGCCTCAAACTCAAAACCATTCTCAATTCTAGATAATTGAGAACATACTGATTGAAGAACAATATTTGTATAATTGTTCTAACATATAATGTTTTTTACATCTTTAACTGTTGGAATGGATTCTTTCGTTCTAACAGTTAAATTAGGTAATTTTTTGAGTGGAGATACAATAATTTTAGTATTTCCATGATAAACGATGATTTCTTGCATCAGAGGATGTTCAGATTGAAATGTTTGACCTAAAGAACTCTTCCATGTTTTCTTATTAACATGGGTGTTTTGAATAGATTTTTGTTTTGAAATCATTTTACCAAAAACTTTGAAATATGACCATTCATAGAAACTAAAATCCTCAGGAGAATTATAAAATTCTTCCCATAAAGATTCTAATTCTTTTTTTGAAAACATTTTTTTGAGAGTGTGTCTAAAATTTTTGACAGAAGGAGTCTCATCGGTTTTGAATTCATGTCTTCTATCAATAGTAAAAGAAATGACATTATATTGATGATCAAGCTTCTCGGATGGAAGCATATCTGATAATGTTGGAGAAACGGGTTGTTCTGATTCTTCATCCTTATCAGAATATTTTGTTTCTGGAATTTTTGGATTAAATTTACCCCTTTGAGTTTATGAGAAGAGGTAGAAAATCTAGCTAATTAAAAGGATTATTCTCTGATCTATATTCAGATCTGGAAGAATAAGATCTATGAAGAGTATTTGAGGAAGAGGGTTTATCAAAAATGACTTTGAAATGCCCATCAGGAATCGTGAACTGAATTTGAAGCATTTTCAAAATTCCATTCAAGTCCTCGAGATTGAAGATTCCAAAGGATTCTCTTAGGAATCATAATGTTTGAATGAAGATGATTAACTTCTAAAAAAAAAAAATTTCATCTTTAGGTGAAGATCTATGAGCACGAATATTGTGTTTAGTGTTCATAAGCCTATAATATATTCTATATATTATAGCAAATACTTTTGAACGATCATCAACATCAAAATTCTTAGTTTGAATATGAAGATTTAGAGCATTACGAATAGCTCCATTTTGAAGACTAATAAAAAATTTTGGATAAAAATTTGAAAATATTGGACCACGAGGAGGAGGAGTAGAAGGAGGATAAGAAGAAGAAGAAGAAGGCAAAGAAGGAGAAGGAGGAAGAGGAGGAGAGGAAGAAGGAGGAGAAGGAGGAGGAGGAGGAAGAGGAGGAGGAGGAGGAGAAGGAGGAGGAGGAGGAAGAGCACGAGGAAGAGCACGAGGAAGATAAGAACAAGGAGGAGAAGGAGGAGGAGATGCTAATAAACAATAGTAGGATCATTTGATAAATTTAGTTACAACAAACTGATAAACATTAACCAGCGTTATCTTCAATTTTATCATTGGGATGGAGATGTCAATCTAGTCTCTGCATTATCTTATTCATTTTGAATCTCTATCTCAATATGCCCCCGCAATCGAATGGGAAGGTCTTGAACATGAAGACTGCTTTAGTAGTGCAAAACATGTAAAACTCAAAGGATTAGTAAAAAAGGCTGCAAGTTGATCTCGTGAAGAAATGAAACTAACGTTTAATTAATGTTTAAGCACTTGATCACGAACATGATGGTAATCAATTTTAATGTGCTTCGTTCTAGCATGAAAAACAATATTCACACTTAAATAAGTTGTACCAATATTATCGCACCATAATTGAGGAGGTCTACAGAAAGGCGGACCAATTTCAGAGATAAGTAACTGAAGCTCGTGAGAAATCTTGACGACCGAAGCTAGAGAAAGGCAGACCAATATTATTCGTATATGCTTGAAGCTCGTGAAAAATAGTGGTAGATAAGAACAGACCATTGGAGATAAAGTGTGAGATATCATAGTATCCTCTTAACTGCCTGCTAAATGCATAAATTTACGACACGATAAACTACAAAATCAATGTCAATAGGGTGTAAGAGAGATATTGGAGGCCACAACAATAGTTTGATAGAGTTCGACGTCCTTAAAAGCAGCACCTTCATATTTGGACAAAGTACAGGTAGTGGACATTAGTGTTGTGCAGGGTTTCACCTTATCCATGGCTGTACAAACTAAAAGGTTAACAATACATTTCATTTGAGTTAGCCACATGCTATTATTAGTTTTGATTGCTTCAATGAAAAGAAAGAATGATGGAGCACCAAGATCTTTTACAGGAAACTCTTGGCCAAGAAGTGTTATATATTTCGTTATTGTCAACTCATGAGACCCTGTGATAATATTATCATCTACATAGATAAGAAAATAAATTTGCAGGTCGCATGGTCAAGAATATAGAGTAGATATCGAATTTGCATCCTTTGTAGCCAAGTAAAACAAGTTTATCAGTTGTTAGAATGTATAGATAATGTTGCTAGCTTATCTACTATGTATAAGGCAATAAACATATCAGCTGGAAATGTAAATATTCCATAAGCAAGAGAGCTTATCAGCCAGCACCAGCACTAGCTCGTCAGCTCGTGGTTGCACATGGTTAGGTGTATTATTATTCTTTTTGTTGTAGTTTGTTATGATCACCTTTTACCCTTTTACCCCCTCTTTCCTTCTATATATTCACCATTGTACTGATGATAAAAGATAAGATGAATTTATTGATTCAATTATAATCAAACATTCCCTGTTATCATCTTCATCTGGCTGCATTGATTGTCTCTTTATAATTCCTATTTCTGCTGCAAAATCTTACATGGTATCAGATACATGACCACCATTGCTGAAATGAATTCTATGAGCAGTGAGAACACCATCCCTGTCCAAACTCCTGACCTTTCCGATTATTACAAGCTGGAGAACTCAAATAATCTAGGAGCTATTCTCGTAACAGAGCTACTAACCACAGAAAACTACTCTACTTGGTCAAGGGCACTTAAACGAGCACTTTGAGCTAAAAACAAGCTCAGTTTCATCAATGGAACATTGTCCAAACCTGAAGCAAGCAGTGCCTCTTTACATCAATGGGAAAGATGTAATGACATGGTGGTGTCATGGATCCAAAATGCCATATCTCCCTCCCTTAGATCCAGTGTTGCATTTATGGATGAGCCAAGTGAGATATCGGTAGAACTTAAGGATCGATTTACTCAACAAAATGGACCCAGGATATATAAACTAAAGAAGGCATTGGCTGACCTGGAGCAAGAAGGTGATTCTGTGAGTGTTTACTATGGAAAACTGAAGACCATTTGGGATGAATTGTCAATTTATGATCCCATTCCTGAATGAAGCTGTGGTCAATTGAAGATGCTGGTGGAAAAACACCAGCGTGATTATGTAATTAAGTTCCTAATGGGATTAAATGAAGTTTATGATAATACAAGAGCTCAAGTGATGATGCTTGATCCTCTTCCACTAGTGAACAAGGTATTTTCCTACATACAGCAGCAGGAGAGACAGAATCAAATCACCTCTATTGTTGTGAACAATGAAGTCATTGCAATGGAAACTAGGAGGTCCTGTGGAGACAACGAAACCATCAGCTATGGAAAATTGAATTTCATTATAAGAAAGGACATACCATATTGCACATATTGTCAAATCCCAGGACGTAATTTAGATAAGTGTTTTAAGGCAGGAAGCACCGAGCCTCCTGTCTGCACACACTGCAACATGATAGGACACGCTATGGAAAAGTGTTTCAAGCTACACAGTTACCCTCCAAATCATAAGTTTTACAAAGGCCAAAAAAGAGATGGGAGTTTTGCAAATTAATCAAGTGTGATGCAGAAAGAAAGTGAGAGGCCAGTTTCTCTAACTAAGGAAGAGTCTCAAGAGTTCCTTGCCTTGCTTCAATCTAAGGATAATCCACGGATTAACCATTCTGTCAATCATGTATAGACCATTGATCACTCAAAATCTAGACCCCGGTCTGATTTATCTGGTAAAGCTACTTATTTATTTGTTTCACCCACACTCTCTCAGAATTCTGCTGATATTCCTTGGATTATTGACACTGGTGCAGTAGATCATATGATCTGTGATACCAGCCTTTTTACCTCCATCAAGACAAGAACCTCTCTTAGTAAAATTACCCACTGGAGAGGTGGTTCCAACTACACACTCTGGTGAAATACAAGTCACAGATTCTTTACTCATCAATGATGTGTTATATGTTCCCAATTTTCACTTCAATTTACTATGTGTCAAAAGATTGACACATCATATCCCTTGTTGCCTGATATTCATGTCTGATACTTGATTTGTGTAAGACCTTTTGTCTTGGAGGACGATTGGGAAGGGTGAAGCTTGGAACAACCTATATCGACTCAGGCTACACAAAGTTCCATCCACAGCCTTGGCAACCACCCTATCAACCCTTAACCTTGGACAACATTTTACAGTAGCCTCTGTTGTTAGTTCTGATATTCAGCCACACTTATGTTACTATCGATTAGGACACATATTTGATTCCAGAATGAAACTCATTCCTGATACTTCCATTATTTATCATTCCATGAATGATAATAAAATTTCATGTTTTATCTGTCCATTGGCAAAGCAACATAAGAATCCTTTTCCTATAAGTTCACATAAAACTAAAAAAATCTTTGATATCATTCATTGTGACATTTTGGGTCCCTGCCCCACCACAGCTCATGATGGATCCAAATATTTTCTTTCAGTGGTGGATGATTTTTCACGGGCTACTTGGCTGTGCTTGCTTAAAAGAAAATCTGATGTTGGTTATTCAATTAAGACATCATCCAAATGATAGAAAACCAGTTCCAAGTTTCAGTTAAAATCTTGAGAAGTGACAATGGGCATGAGTTTAAACTAACTGAATTTTATAACCTAAAGGGGATTATTCATCAAAGAAGTTGTGTTGAGACCCCTCAACAAAACAGTTTAGTTGAAAGAAAATATCAGCATTTAATGAATGTCATAAGAGCCTTGAAGTATCAGTCAAGCTTATCTCTATTTTAATGGAATGAATTCGTTCTCACGGCAGCGTACCTTATAAATAGAGTTCCCACACTATTGCTACAAAACAAGTCACCTTTTGAAGTGTTGTTCAAGTGTAAACCAATATATTCCCATCTTAGGATTTTTGGATGCCTTTGCTTTGCCTCCACTTCAACACATGGGAGAAGAAAATTTGATCCTAGATGGCACCAGTGTGTTTTCTTGGGTTACCCTTTTGGAGAGAAATGATACAAAGTGATGGATTTACCGACAAAAACCATATTTATATCTAGGGATGTAGCATTCATGAAGCCCATTTTCCTTACAAACCGCCTGAAAAACTCATTGACAAGGCTGAATTCGTCTTTACCAAGCCACTCCCTGATACTGCCAATTACATCCATGAATCAACATCAGATGAAACACCTGGTTTATCTAGTCCTAATACACCTGATTAGACCATTCCCAACAATCCTACACCTAATGGTAATCTTCAAACACCACCTACCACATCACCTATCATTAGAAAATCTAAGAAAAGTCAAGAAAGCACCCTAGTACTTGCAAGATTTCCATTGTCACCAGGCCACATCAAATCAGCAATCCCAATCTTCCTTCAAGATAGGGTCTCGAGCCTTTGCAGGTAAGGCTTTTCCACTCTAACACTATTTCTTACCATAAATTATCATCTCAGTTCAAAGCCTTTTCAACCTCCATTTGCACTCATTTTGAACCTAACACTTATCATCAAGCTGTAAGTGATCCTAATTGGTGCAAGGCAATAAATTTAGATATAGAAGCTCTTGAATTGAATAGAACATGGACTCTCACTGATCTTCCACCAGGTAAGACAGCAATTGGGTGCAAATAGGTGTACAACCTGAAGTACAACTCAGATGGAAGCATTGAAAGGCACAAAGCTAGGCTCGTGGCGAAAGGATATAACCAAAGACAAGAAATAGATTACAATGAGACATTTTTACTTGTTGCAAAACTTGTAACAGTTCGATGTTTGTTGGCAGTAGCAGCAATTCAAAATTGACACTTGAAGCAATTTGATGTGAACAATGCCTTCTTAAATGGAGTTCTACATGAAGAAGTTTATATGCAGAAACCTCCAGGCTATACAAAAGGGCTCCCAGCTAAGTTTGCAAGCTGTTGAAAAGCATTTATGGCTTGAAGCAAGCTTCGAGACAGTGGTACTCTACATTTTCTGCAGTACTTATACAGTTTGGCTTCTCTTAATCAAAGGCTGACTACAACCTTTTCACTATGGCCACCAATCACTCCTTTACAACCCTACTAGTTTATGTAGATGACATTGTAGTGGCTAGATCAAATGTGGAGCAAATAGACAGAGTTCAGAAATTCCTCAGTAGCAGGTTTAGAATTAAGGCATTGGGTGACTTGGAAATATTTTCTGGGTCTGGAAGTTGCAATATCCAACAAGGGCATTGTGATATCTCATCGCATATATACCTTAGATTTATTGGCTGATGTAGGAATGCTTGGGGCTAAACCAGTAAAGCTTCCTATGGACCAGAATCTAAAGCTGGGAGAGAATACAGGAAGGACTCTGCCCGATGCCACAATTTACAGGAAATTAATTGGAAAGTTGATGTATTTATCCCTAACAAGACCTGATATCTGTTATGCCATTTAGAATCTTAGCCAATACATGGAAACACCCTCTTATACACATCTTGCTGCAGCTCACAAAGTAATTATGTATTTAAACCTTGCACCAGGACAAGGCATCCTATTTTCCTCTTCATCCTCATTAACTCTTAGAGCATTTTGTGAATCTGATTGAGTAGCCTGCCCTGATTTTCGAAGATCAGTCACTGGTTATTGCATCTTTCTTGGGGATTCACTGATCTCAAGTCCAAGAAGCAAACTGTGGTATCACGTTCATCTGTTGAAGTGGAATACAGGTCTATGGCTAGCACTTATTGTGAGATTACATGGTTAAAATATATTCTAAAGGATCTTCAAATTCACCACTCCCAACCTATCACCTTACATTGTGACAACCAGGCCGCATTGCATATTGCTTCCAACACAGTATTTCATAAAAGGACTAAGCACATAGAATTGGATTGTCACTTAATAAGAGACTAGATCGAGGCTGGACATATTTCTACATCCTGTATTTATACTCAATCACAACTTGCAGATATGTTCACCAAGGCATTATCCTCTATTACTCTAAGATCTCATTTGTCCAAGATAGGAATAGAAAACATCTATTCTCCATCTTGAGGGGGACTGTTAGAATGTATAGATAATGTAGCTAACTTATCTACTATGTATAAGGCAATAAATATATCAGCTGGAAATGTAAATATTCCATAAGCAAGAGAGCCTATCAGCCAGCACCAGCAACAGCTCGTCAGCTTGTGGTTGTACATGGTTAGATGTACTATTATTCTTGCTGTTGTAGTTTGTTAGGATCACCTTTTACCCCCTCTATCCTTCTATTTATTCACCATTGTACTGATGATAGAAGATAAGATGAATTTATCGATTCAATTATAATCAAACATTCCATGTTAACATCTTCATCTGGCTACATTGATTGCCTCTTTATAATTCCTATTTCAGCTACAAAATCTTACATCAGTAAGCTGAGAAAACCAAGCTCTTGGTGCCTGACGAAGACCATAGAGACTTTTTCGCAGCTTGCACATATAAATAGGAAAATTTGGATGAACATACCCTAGAGGTTGGGACATATATACATTGTCATGGAGAGTGCCATGCAAAAATGCATTTTGGACATCAATTCATTTGATTGTCAATTTATGTTGTATAGTAATAGACATCAGTAGACGAATGGTGTCTGGTTTCACAACTGGGCTAAAAGAATCTTGAAAGTCAATTCCCAATTACTTGTGCTAGCCTTTAGCTTACTAGACGAGTCCACACTTCCATCTGCTTTTCTCTTGACAAGGTAGACCCATTTTCAATCAACAATATTGACATTGGAGTGTGGTGAAACAAATGTCCACGTGTTATTGATGAGTAATACATCAAATTCAAGATTTATAGCTTCTCACCATTCAGCATGCTTGGCAGCTTCAGTAAAACATGTAGGTTCTATAAAGACAGATTTTCTTGTATAACTAGAACTTGTGGTAGAGGATATTTAATTACATTGTCAGAACATCTCTTTCTGAATGATTTTGGATTGAAACAATTTCCATCGATGGTTCAAGTGATTTAGGAGTGGGAGACAAAGTAGTCCTACTTGCAGGAAAAGTTTGTGTTGAGGTAGAGTTTAAATATGTGATGGATTGCGGAAGAGAGACAATGTGAACAAAATTGGAATTATGTACAGTAGATGTTTGTTGATAAGGAAACAAATACTCATTAAAGATAACTCGTCGAGACACAAAAACTTTTTCTGCTGTCGAATCAAGACACTTATAGCCTTGATGACATAGACTTCAAGGAAGATACAAGTTTGAGAGAGAAAATCAATTTTATGTCTATTGTAAGGTCGTAAATTGGGCCAACATGCACATCCAATGACATGCATGACATTGTAGTTTGGTTTCCTTTTGTAAACAAGTTCAAATAGAGAGATTTTATCTAGAGTTTTAATTTGTAGTCAATTTATAATATATGTGACAGTTAAAAATGCAACTTCCCAATAGTTTTAGAAAGGTTTGAATGGGCTAACAAAGCGAGGCCCATCTCAACTATTGACCATGTCTTCGTTCAACAAAGCCCATTTGTTCATATTTGTGAGCGCATACAATACGATGTGATATACCATAAGTTTTCCTTAAAGATTGAGAAAAATGATGCTTAATTTTTATTGATGATCATAGCCAGTACACAGTTTATATATAAAAGAAATTGATAGCTAAGAATATTCTAGAATTGAGCAAATAACAACCTCTAACTAACTAAGGACAACTGGCTAAAAATATTGATACCATTTCTTGAAAATTAGGAAATCAATTCCACTAATGTCTGAACTCCATGCCTTCTACTGGAACTGATGAATTCTAACTCTTCCCCTTAAGATGGAGTGTAATCAAGCACTCCAAGCTTGTCTCTGAGCCACTGGAATCTAGATTGTGACATTGGTTTAGTCAGCAAGTCTGTTGTCTGATCTGATGAAGGAATGTAGTGTATTTTCAACTAATTTTCAAGTACCTTATCCCTTATAAAGTGTGCATCTATTTCTATATGTTTTGTATAAGCGTGATAAACAGGATTAGATGCTAGGGCCCTTGTACTTAGATTATCACACCAGATAATGGGAACTGAATACTGTGAGATTCCCAACTCATTTAGCAAAGACTAGATCCAAGTTATCTTTGTTGTACAATGAGCTAAAGCTCTGTATTCTACCTCTGTGCTGGATCGAGCTACCACCTGCTGTTTCTTAGAACACCATGACACTAAATTGTTTCCAATGTACAGCAATATCCAGCAGTTGACCTTCTATCATCTGGACAAGAGGACCAGTCAGAATCTGCAAATGCTGTGATATCTAGGCTATCATTCCTTTGAATGGATAATCCATAATTTAATGTGCCCTTTAGGTATTTGAATACCCTCTTAAGTGCCTTCCAATGGATGTCTGTTGGTGTTTGAAGATATTGACTCAATCTATTTACAGCATAGGTTATATCTAGTCTGGTGTGGATTAGGTACTGGAGGCCACCTATGGCACTTCTATCTAGTGTAGGATCTTTCATTGTCTGGCCTTCAGTTTTGGAGATTTGTTTTCCAACAGCCATTGGTGTTAGGCTTTAAGCTCTCATAACCAAATCTTTTTAGCAATTCTACAGCATATCAGGTTTGCCTCAAATGCAGTCCATCATCATTTCTTTCAACTTCAATTCCCAGAAACTGTCTCGGGTTTCCCATGTCTTTAAGTGCAAAGTTGAGGTTCAGTTTGTCTATAAACTCTTGTAGCTGTTTACTGTTGTTACCTATAATCACTATATCATCAACGTATATCAAAGAAAACAATATATCAGTATCTCTTGCCGAGAAAAATAAGGAGTTATCAGCTTTAGATTGTTTGAATTCCCACTGCAACAAGGTCTGTTTTAGCTTGTCATGCCAAGCCCTAGGACCTTGCCTTAAGCCATATAAGGCTTTCTTAAGTTTGAAAACGTAACCAGGATGATCATTGTTGATAAAACCTTGTGGTTGATTCTTGTAAACCACCTCATTTAAACTGCAATTTAGAAATGCATTATTTATATCAACCTGTCTGATCTGCCAATTTCTTGATACAGCCAAGGTTAAGATGATCTTAAGTGTTACAGCCTTAATCACAAGGCTAAATGTCTCACTAAAATCAATTCCTGGGGTTTGAAGGAAACCTTTTGCCACTAGTCTGGCCTTGTGCCTTGAAACTTTTCCATTTACATCATACTTCAACATGAAAACCTACTTATTTCCAATGATTTTCATCCCAGCGTTAGGTAGAACCAAAGTCCATGTCTCATTTCTCATAAGGGCATTGTACTCATCTTGCATAGCGTCCTTCCAACTGCTGCTTGTCAATGCTTCATCAACATTAGTTGGTTCAACTTTAGCCAGTTCATCTACTGCCACACTTGTATAAATTTTTGGCTTGAAAATCCCAGCCTTGCTTCTAGTGATCATTTGATGTCTAGGATTCTGAGGTATAGTTTTGTCAGGTAAGATTACTTCATTTGCTATATTTTGAGTGTCAGTTTCAATTTGCTGGGCTTCTGATAGTTTCAATTTGCTGGGCTTATGATGTTTCACCATCTGCTACAACCTCATGACAAAACTCATCATCATGACATTCTGTCACCACAACTCCTTCGGCCCCAGTTCCAGCATCTCAATCAATAAGGTCTGTTCTAAAAGAGACTTCAGGTTGCATTGTAGGAGCTGCAGCTTCACTTTGAGGTATGGTATTATAGCTAGGATCAATGAAGGGAAGATATCTTATTTCAGTGTCACACGTTGAAGGCTGAACATGTTTGTTTAGGAACCTAGCTTTGAATGGAAACTCTTGCTCATTAAAGACAACATGTCTTGAAATATAAATCCTACCACGACTTAGACACTTATAACCTTTGTGGATGTCACCATAGCCAAGATAAATGCACTTTTAAGAGTAAAACCCAAACTTATGTTTCTGATAAGGTCTGAGACATGGAAAGCAGGCACAACCAAATGTTTTAAGTTGTTTATAATCAAAGCTCATATTGAACAAGGTTTGGTAGGGTGTTTTATGGTTCAAAACAAAGATAGGTAACCTGTTTATTAAGTAGGTAGCAGCCATGAAGGACTCCCACCAATAATAAAGTGGCATTTCAGCCTAAGCCAAGAGAGTTAGCCCAATCTCTGTAATGTGCATGTGCTTGCGTTCAGCCATTCCATTTTGGACTAAGGTATAAGGGCATGAGTGCCTAATTTCTATGCCAAACTCCAGGGCCAGTTTGGTAAAATTCCTGAACTCCTCATCCCAATCAGATTGAAGGGATTTGATCTTCTTATCAAATTTGTTTTCTACAAATTTTTTGAATTGTACAAAGGATTCAAAGCTTCTGATTTATGTTTCATAGGGTAAATCCACGTAAATCTGCTATGATCATCCACAAATATTATTTAGTATCTAAAGCCTGTGGTTGAGTTTAAAGGGGTTGGACCTCAAACATCAGTATGAATGCACTCTAATGGATTTTTAGCATGTGACAATGAGATGTTAAATGGGAGAGCATGAGATTTTTCAAATTTGCAAGAATTACAGAAGGTAGGGATTTCATTAGCTTTAATAACTCTATTACATGATTTAAAGACTTGACTCAACACATGGTTTGAAGGATGTCCTAACCTTCTATGCCAAAGGTCAAGTTCAGATTCTAAGGTTTGTTTAGCTGAAGACAATTTAACACTACTAACCTTAGCTACAAAACACTGGTAATTATTTTGATGGTTTGACTCGATGTAGGATCTTTTTAGCTTGACATTTGGTAGCTACAGCTGGTACAATCGATCCTTAATTGCTCCTTGCAGCATGATCCTCTTCGATTGGAAATCCTTGACAACACAACAGTTAGCATAGAATTCCATAAAAATACTATTGTCATCAGTGAGTTGAGAAGCACTAATCAAGTTCTTTTTGATTGATAGAACATGCAATAGTTTATTTAAGTCAAGTGATTCATTGTTCAGTGTAGAGATTTTACCATTTTCAATACGAGAAATATGCAACATATCTCCATTACCAACAAGCAACTTCTCCTTACCTTTATACTTTTCTATAGTATTCAAATTACCTTTGTTTGTTGTCATATGATTACTCGCTCCAGAATCAACAAACCAAGCTGGGTTTTCAAGGATCCTGGGTGATGCTACATAAGCTAATGGTGCTGAGTTGATGTTTTGCTGCCCTGAATTAATTGGTTTGCTTCCCATGTACCTTTCATCAAAACTGTTGTAGCACCAGCTTGCAGAGTGGTTACTTAGCCCATAGATTTGACATGGCCCTCTGGTTTCACTTTGCCTGCCAGTCATTGTTCTACCTCCGCCCCTTGTTGTTCGTCTATAGCATGGTGATCTACCACTGGTGGTTCCTCTAAAACCTCTACCAAAATTTGAACCAGTTCGATGTGCTAATTGAACACTAGACTGGTTAAGACTTAGTAAGGTGAAGCTATTCTTTACTTGGTTTAAATGCTCAAGTCAACTTTCAAAAGGCATGAGTACAGAAGATAACTCATACTAGGAAATGGTTTTTCTGCTACTTATTTGAACCACTATGGGAGTATATTCCTCATCCAAACTTGATAGGACTTGTGTAACTAAATCAGTTTGATCAATAACCTTACTAGCTATCTCCAAATTATCAGCCAATTGTTTGATGGTGGTTAAATATTGATCCATTGTCATGGATCCTTTTCTAGTTCTTTGCAGCTCACCAGTTACAAATATCACACACGATCTGTTCAATATTCTCAAACTATCCTCCACTACTACCTAAAGTTTATTTGAACGGATGTAGCCCATCATTTTCATGGCAATTTCTGGAGCCATAGATGAATATAAGCATCCCAAAACGAGTTGATCAGCTGAGTTCCACTTCAGAAACTCTGGATTTTGGGTCATCTCTACTGCTTCTCCTTGGCCAACTGTGGTTTGGGTGGCTAGGAACTTCGGTGGACACTCCTTTATCCCCAATAGGTATCCCTCTAAATTATGCCATTTGATTATTGGCATAATAATGTTTTTCCATAATAGAAAATTGTTCTTATCGAGCTTGAATGAAGGTGTTTGAGTGATGTTCATCCCATATGCTAAACTCTGTCCAGCAGTTGCCTGAGTAGCTGGAGCTGTGTTGAACTCTGATGGGGTGGATTGATTGCCGAATCCGGTGTTAGCCATTTTGGCTTTGATACCAACTTAAAGATTGAGAAAAATGATGCTTAATTCTTATTGATGATCATGGCCAGTACACGGTTTATATATACAAGAAATTGATAGCTAAGAATATTCTAGAATTGAGCAAATAACAACCTTTAACTTGTTGACCTATGATTTTGATTATAACAAACAAGTTGATCTTATTTACTAACAAGTTAAATTCAAGTGATTATAGTTTTTCAAATGAGCATTAAAAGAATATCGATCATGGACGTCGAAAGAACAAGAGCTATCATCACAAACCAAACTCATGAAAAAAGTCAAGGTTGAAGTTACATTCAAGAAAACAAGAGTCGAAGTTTGGAACAAAGATCATATACTTGTCCTCTTAGGAAACTATGTAAAGGTACTAACACATCGATACATGCTACAAATGATACAAGCTCAAAACTATTTTATTACTAAAGTTTTGGTGCATTAAAACGTAATGATTTGAAAAAATGGAAAAACGATTTTCAAAAACTAATTTTTTAAACATTCCTAAATAAGTTCTCATCTTAAAAATATTAGTGAAAAACGCTTATCAAAAAGTCACACTTTTCGAAAAGTCAAAATGCAAAACAAAGAAATCAAAATTTGGGACCGCCATTGCAAAGGTGGTCGACCGGAAATTCAAACGGTCGGATTTTTTGACCGTTCTGACTTCTAATTTTTTCGTACAAATGGTCATTTTTGGTCATCCGAAAATTGACGGTCAACCGGACCGGTCATCCGGCTTGACAGAAACTTTGGCGTTTTTCAACTCTATAAATACCAACTCAATTCTCACTTGTTTTAACAACTTAAGGGTATTCAATTGAGTTTCTTGTGAGCCAAAATTGCATTCATTTATTATTATCAAATCATCTCATATTTGAAAAACCTTTGATTGATTTCAACTTTGAATATCATCTCATCTATCAAAGTTTTTCAAATCAAATACTTGAGCTTCATTCATTACCATCTATCAAAGTGTTAACCTACTTCTCTTCTTGTAGTTAACTTTGGAATCATCATCCATTAAGAAGAGAAGATTTCATTTGTAAACTTATTGTGGGTCGTGTTGAAGTCCCGGAAAGATCAACATTGTAAAAGAATCGGTGCTCCTTGATTGTAAGTCACCGGAAGTGTTGTAAAGAGTTGGATTGCACCATAAGTCAATCAAGATAGTGGAAAAGGCCTTACTCATGTCGGAGAGCTTGGTAACGGGGGACGTAGATCATTGCATTGGATCGAACCTCCATAACATATCGTTTGCACTCTCTATCTCTTTTACTTAACGCATTTACTTCACACAAATTTATATTGCTCTATTTACGTGTTTACTCGTATTTAGAATATTCTTTATCATTTGCATATTCATTATATTAAAATTTTGAGTGATTAACGAAAAATTTTAATAATCAATTCACCCCCCTCTTGGTTAGCCAATCTTGGGCTTTCATAACTAACTAAGGACATCTGGCTAACAATATTGATACCATTTCCTAAAAATTAGGAAATCAATTCCACTGATGTCTGAGCTCCATGCCGTATGCTGGAACTGATGAATTCTAACTGTTTTAAAATATTGATTTAGTTTGCGATGTTTTCCTTCCCAGTCTGTTTGGATTGCCCTTATTTTAGTATTAAAATGACGTTCGACAAAAGCTTGAAATTGGAGGAAAATAGACTCAACATAACAATCAAATGAATTTCATAAAATGATCGACAAAACAAACATAATAACGCGAACCATAAGTAGATAAGCTGGCTGCAGGTCACCAAACATCTGAGAACTCAAGAGATTGGATGCTTTAAAATCAAATGAATAAAAGAGAAGATTATGGCTCTTAACCATTGGATAATCAGGACAAACAACTTATCTCTTATTCTTGACAATAGGATTTATATTTGCATAAATAATTTGCTGAACAACTGGAGAAGAAGCATGATCGAGGCGATTGTGCTAATCAGTGAACGACATATAAACACCTATAAATGCACAAGGAATAGACTTCTTTTGAAGGATGGAGAAAAACAGAACAGTCCACCAAGTAGATAGCCTTTATGCTAGATGTTCCCAGAATAATACTTTATAGGAAATAACAAGTCATGAAATTCAAAGAAAACGTGATTATCTTTAGCAAATTGATGAATAGATAAGATGTTTTTGGTAATAGCAGGAACAATAAGAATCTGATTTAAAAGAAAAGAATTTGAAGGAGTAGATATCTGTGAAGAACTGTGGTGTGATATAGTTGTCCAACATGAATTTGATCTGAACCATGACAGTCCTCACTGTGAAGAGTTAGGTTGTTCATATCCACTGTCATGTGATGAGTTGCTCCCATGTCGAGATGTCAAACATGTTCTACAGTTTTCAAGGATGAGACTTGCATAGAATTGGGATTTTAAACTTGTAGGAAGAAGGAAAAATGGTGTCAAACATGTGGAAAAACTTATGAATAGTGTGACCAGGTTTCTCACATAGCTAGCACCATAAGTTGGATCTTTGAAAATCGCCATAATTGATGTTCTGATTATTGGAATTATTGTAGTTGGTGTTGGAACCTCCACGGTTACTAGTGTAACCTCCTCTATATGAGTTACCTCTACGGGATTGAGAACTGTGATAAGATCCTCTACCCTTACCACGGTACTGCTCAAATTGTATGGTTGCTGCATTAACATTTGCTGCAACATTATCATTTTTTATAGAAAGTGGTTGCATATTATGCATAATTCTAGCTTCACTCTGAGAAACATAGAATAGACTTCCTCCAAGGAGATGTTCTCACGACCAGCAACAGTGGAAACAAAAGAAATCATATTCAAGACCAAGTCCAGCAAGGACATAAGTAATTATGTCATCATATTTAAGTTTCTAATTAGCAATAGCAAGCTCATCACGAGATTCTCGATTTGCATGAAATAATTCGTAGCAGATAGATGTCATTTGCAAGAAGTGGCTAGTCAAGAGTGAACTTGAATAGCTTTTGCCCTAGATTGGGATGCAAAGCATGTTTCAAAGAGCATTCTAGATCTCATGAGAAGTATTTGATTGGTAGACTTGAGCAAGCACTTCTTCCGTGAGTGAAGAATTGATGGAGCTAAGGATAAGGTTATCTTTTTTTAGTCCAAATAGAAAATTCAAGATTTGGAGTATAAGTGTCATTTTCAGTGAGCTCGGTAGGCTCTGTTTTGATTGTACCATCGACATAGCCGAAGACATCTTGGCCTTCAAGATAAAGGAGCATTTGAGCTTTCCAGACGGGATAATTGGAACTGGTGAGCTTTGTGGCATTGATGTTTGAGGAATAAGGTTGGAAGAGAGGATGTGTTTGTATTGAAGGAGGTACTGAAATTTGGAGAAGACATGTTGTAAGAAGAGTGAGGAAATTTGTCGTTGGACAGAACTGCTCTGATACCACATTAAAAATAAGAAGAAGATAAAATGTATTTTTAATTGAATTTCAAGTAAGGGAATACACATATTTATAGTATACATTAAGTGATAAGGTTCTAAAGTAATGTTAATCTAATCTTCTTGATAAATTTAGTTACAACAAATTGATAAACAGCAGTAAGATCGTGTGATAATCTAGTTACAACAAACTGATAAACATCAACAAGAGCCATCTTCAATTTTATCACTGAGGTGAAGATGTCAATCTGGTTTCTAAATTATCTGATTCATTTTACCTTTTTTGACACCCATTTTGAAGAAGAATTTGATTTGGAATAGTGATTAATGGAAGAATGTATGGTTAAAAAGTAAGGAGAATTTTTGGGTTTATGTGTAATATTATTTTATTGATAAAACGTGTGGTCGAAATGAAGAAATAGAAAAAAATGAGAATGAGAATGAGCAAGAATTGGATGTCAAACAAGGGCTTACTATATCTTAACACTGTGCAATAAGGAGCAAAGGTGCTATGTATACAGTAGAGACAACCTCAATACCAAGGATAAATGATAGTGGACCCAAATCTTTCAAAACCGATGACCTAGCCACAAGAAAAACTTAGAATAATGCTGCTTGAACAGAGTTAGGTGATAGGGTTTTTGACAGGTGCCGTGTTGGCAACACTTATGTGGCTTATTTTTCCTTTTCAAACTACCCAATGAAATGTTGACACGTGTCCCCCAATTTTTAATCCCGGTCACTCACCTTTTTTGTGTTGCAAAACTCAAAATTATTACCACTCGAATTGAACGACAATGATGTCATCAACATCTACAAGTTTTACCTTGCCTACTCAGTGATTTTTAAATATCTCGTTTCACCAAAATCTGCTTGGACTTGAGAATTATCATCAGTAGACAAAACATTAGATCTTCAGTTATGCCTGACTTCTGAAAGTTAATGATTACATCTTCAAATGCAGAATTGAAGAAGAGCTACTACTAGTGTCCTTGTTCATGTTTTGAGAGATAACACTCATTGCAAGAAGAAGCTATGCCATTCATTTTTCACATGTAGATCTCTTTCTCTATCTTTTTTTAACATAGCAGCTGCTGCAGGTTCTTTGAGTTGAATTAGAAATTCCTAAGCCTTCTTTGGAAGGCCAAGAACCTATAATGCAATGTATTGTTGAGTACTTGGCACTTGCCTATTCCATGAAAAGTAAGAGCATGTTTTAGCCCAATTATAATCTAAGAATGCATTTTGGAATAGTAAATTGTTGGAAAATAAGTGGTTAAAAAAATAAGGAAATGTTTTACATTTGCATGGAATATTATTTTGTTAAAGAATGAGTGGCTGAAAAGAAGGGGGAGGAAAAACGTATTTTTAAAATAATGAAAATCAAACAAGGGCTAAAGATGAAAATTAACAGCGTTGGGTGTGTGCATGAATCTCATTTCCCTCTCTTTTTCTAATACTGTTCTTCAAAGTATAAAACACTTCATTGAGTTTGTTGGAACTCCTACTGAATGTTGTGATGTTCCGTATGAGACCAAATTCGTTCTATTTGGGAGATGATTGCTAAACGTATTTAAACACTTTATAAGGGTGCAAATTTGTTTTAAGAACACATCATGAAGTCAATAGGTTCAAATTAACATTTTGATCATGTTGATCATCTCGTTACACTGTTCAATCCATTCAGGTAAATCTTCAAGTGTACGTATCTTCAAATTGTTCGAAAGAGAAAATTATACTCCAAAAACAACACTTGGCAACGACAATAAGAGATTTCGAATCGAAGCTAAAGACAAACCAAAACAATTATATTAAGGCGATATATGAAAGGTCGATGTATAAAATATGCAAAGTAGATCGCACTGAAATCAATGTGGAATGTAATTTTTAATCTAAAAATTATGTGAACTAACAAAATTGGAAAATGATTATAGCATCTATAAGAGATTAATTCAAAATTCCAACATTTGGTGTGTGCATATCAATTAGTCCAGCTAAATTCGAAACAAAATCGATCACGTTTGACTCGATTCATCAAGAGCAATATATTATATTTTGTTCAGAGTCATGAGGAAATTTGTATGAACGAGAAATAATTATCATCGTAATAATGATATAACATATCAATTAATTGATCAATAAATTAATATTAAATCTCAAGAATTAAATAATCTATAAATTAATTTATATGCCATGCCATTAAGGATACTTAACCTCTATTTGAAAACCATTAAAATGAGTTTTTTTTTTGGTAAAAATGAGTTTTGGAATAGTGATTTTTTTGGAGAATATGTGGTTAAAAAATAAGAAAACTTTTAGATTTATATGCAAAATATTTTATTGTGTGAATATATGGTTAGAAATAAGTTTTTTAAAGAAAGAGTTATCATGTGGCTTTAGAAATAATATTTTATATAGAAATTTTTTTTTGCTGTCAAATTGTCGATTATACCCCTACACATATGGTTACCAGATATCTATAGAGAAGTGTATTATAGTACTTTTTCTTGTTGGTGCCAAATTTTCAAACTTAACAACTCAACGCTTTGGAGCAAAACACAAACAAAAATAAAGAACACAAATAAGTTTTTTGCCAAAGGCCCTGAAGGTTCGTGATTGCTATCTAACGCATAATCCCCCATTGAGCATCCATTAGGATTAAGCTCAAATGCACTAGCATAGCTAAAAATAGGCAAAGTTTCGATTACAAGAACACAGTTCTCAGATTCCTCACAACTTACAAAATCTTCCCAAGAAAGTAATCTCACAAAGAGAAACGCTAATTTTTCTCCCTTACAATAACACTCAATACGTATAGAAGAAAAATACTCAAAGATTATATAGAGAAGATGAAAAATGACAGAGAAAACTACTGGATTTTCAAGAATGAAACCCTAAAGTCATCAGCCAACATTTATATGAAAGAAGGCCAATTATATCATCCAATGGTGCATATTCAGCCACATGTCAGTCATCCGTTAAAAACGAATTCAACCAGTTTCCAGAATCTTCTACTTACTGAATCAACATTTGGGCCGAAAATTTGGGCCATAGTAACAATCCAATCGACAGCAGATAAGCAGACATTTTGGGCCTCACAAAATTCAGCAACCCATCTTCTACATTCTCCACCTTTGATGTATTTTCTGACTGTACTTAAGTGGATTCAAACTTAATTACTTAACTTCATGCGCTCTTATTACCTGTTCAAAGAAAAAAAATTAGCAAACTTCAAGATTCAATAATCTCAAAGAATCAATGAATTTACTAAGTGGTATTACCTTTGTACCTGTACCAACATGATTTACCTTAATAGGAATTTTGATCAAATTAATATCACCTCTATCAATTATATCTCTAATAAAATGAAATTTAACATCTATTGCTTATATCTATCATGAAAAATTGGATTTTTGCTTAAGAAAATGGCACTTTGATTGTCTAATTTTCCATAAGTCCCAATTCATTTAATAAGCCTTTTAACCATAAACCTTTTTTTACTGCTTCAGTTGTACCTATATATTCAGCCTCAATTGAAGATAAAGCAAATAGTTTTCGAAGTTGAGACTTCCAGCTAATGAATGTATCATTTATCACATAGAAATATGCAGTTGTAGATTTCCTATTGTCTAAATTTTCGGCAAAATCAGAATCAACATAGCCTTCAATTTAAGATCATCTTTATCAATTTTGAACATAAGTCCTAACTGACTTGTACCTTTCAAATATTTGATCAGATTTTTTATAGCTTCCCAATGAAGCTCACCTGGATTACTCATGAATCTACTTAACACAGTTAACATGAGCAATATGAGGTCTAGAGCACAGCATTACATACACGATAGATCTAATAGCATTGGCATATGGCACATTCATCATTCTTTTAAATTTATCTTCAATTTTAGGTGATTGATCAACAAATAATTTCACACAACCAGACAATGGTAAACTAATAGGCTTATCATGAAGGAAAAATATTTTAACCACCTTTTCAATATAAGATTTTTGTGTTAAAAACAGATTTCCATTAATTCTGTCTCCTTTTATTTCCATGCCTAAAATCTTTCTAGCAGGTCCTAAATCCTTCGTTTCAAATTCAGACTTCAACTTTTCTTTCATACAGTTGAGAGTAAATGATTATGATCAGCAAGTAACATGTCATTGGCGTGTCCTGTCGCAGGCACCCAAAAGTAATACCTTAACCTCTAAAACTAATGTAGTAGTGGAAGTAAGGGTCGATCCCACGAAAATTATGTAATTCAATATATTATGCTTCGTACAATGATCGAGGGGTTTTTGTATACAAACAATTCTAAGGGTGTGTTTGTCTCTCATTAATGGGAGAAAAATAGAGTAATGAATAGTATTTTTTGAAGAATGTGTGGTTGAAAATTAAAGTAATTTTATTAGTTTGTGTGTAGAATATTTTATTGGGTGAATGTGTGGCGGATAATTTTAATGTAGCAAATAATTTTTTGGAATGATGATAGACAAACAGGGGCTAAATAACGCAATTAATAGCAATAAAAATTAGGTTAACGAAAATAATTAAAAGACTAACCTTGGTCTAAGTCCACATCCACCGTCGGAAATCTACAATTGATCACAGATGTAAAAATAATTTAATTCATATTTTGAATATTCACCGTTGGAATACTTTTCCTATCTCTCCTTAATTTTAGTTAGTTAGAAACTAGCGTTCTAATTAACCCTAATTATTAAATAATCCAAGACCAGCGCTCAAGATTCAATTTAATAACAGTTTTACACAATAGAGAAATCGATGAACTAGATAACACAAACATCAATGGTTGCATTCAATTTATTTAAACATTCTTCTTAAATATCAATAACTTCAATCGCAGAAAATTATCAAATCCTAGTGCTTCACAAGTTAAAGGAATCAAACAATTACGGATTTGATATTTAACTTAACTGTAAATTGTAACGAATAACAAACTAGTAGGTCTCCGAGCAATTAAACATAACAATCATGAAAATAAGTGTAGAACAATATTCAATAAGCAAAATCAGAATTAAACAATAAGAGAAACTATTTTGATCTCACAATATGTGGTTCCAAGACTTCAATTTCCTTTGATCAAGTGTAAAAGTTTAGTTACAATTCATGATTCTAAGAGCAAAATAATAAAGAATGAAGATGGGAGGCATTCTTCACGTTCTTGGTCGAGTTCGTAATTTAAATGATACCAAAAAGATTGCATTGAATTGTTACCAAAACAAAAATAAGGAAAATTTGATCTTTTCCCTTTTACCCTTGAGGCATGTGCCTAATGTAACCTAGGGTGCGCGCCTTGGGATGTTTGGAAGCCTCAGGCGAGGCATATTTGGTCTGGGGGCGCGCGCCTCGTCTAATTTCCAATAGTTGAACAGCTCTCAATATTTGTGTCATAACGTTCTCTTCCCAATATCCGATTGAAGCGATTTAATATGCGTTGGAAATATAACTCAAAGAGCTACAACTTTACTTCAGATATAATCTTCCAATTTGATTTTTGTCCATGTCAAAAATGGGTCTCAATATGAGGCTAAAAATTGGTGCATAACTTTTTCGATTGGAAATTGATGTATGATCATATTTTGACGATATTTCATCCCTTTGACTCCTAAGACTCTCAAATCTTCATCTTGAGGTTCCATATAACTTTTGAGTATTTGCATTTAGATCCCCATACTTCATTTTATTTCCTTTTGGCCATATTCATAAAATTGCCACATAAATCAAAATATGAACGTAATGAGTACATTTTGGCACTCATTAATCATATGAGCACATACAACGAGGAGGAAAAAATATACATTTTACATTCCTATCAAATTCTCTCACACTTAACTTGTGCTCGTCCTCAGGCAAAACTCAAATTTAATTCCCCAAAAACACCCAGGTTGTAATGCCATGAACATAGAACCATCAAATCTTTTCAAAACACAAAAGATATCATGAATAAACATTCCCATACAACTCATAATCAATTAGCAAGCATTTTCATATGAAGATGGAGTAAACTAAACATGTAGATCCTCATGGATATAAGCACTCAACTCTCATGTATTTAAAATGTAAGTGTTTCGCTCAAATTTATTCCAATGGAGATACTCTACCATATGCTTGCATATCTTCTCATTCGTCACCATTTATGTCACATGCTTAACAAGAATCGTAAGGACTTTTCAAGGGTTGTAACGTGGCTTACGATCAAGGTGAGAAATATTTGGATATGTGACTCAAGAGCCATCGAAACTAATGGCGCAAAGATAAATAGACTTAGGTCAAATATATACATAAGACATGTAAAACCAACTACTCTACATGATAGCTTCTTCACTTTGCATCTATCTCACACAAACCGAACACTTTCTTGAGATGTAGGAAGGGTTATGAATATAGATATTTTGTAACATTAAAATCACTCTCTTTCATCACTTAGTTTCTCTCTTTTTTTTACTTTTCTTTTTCTTCTATCATTCATTTTTTTCTTTTTTTTAATATATAAACTCCAAATGTTACACCAACAATGGAACTAGATGAATTGACATAGAAAATTGGTTCCAGTTCACCAATTATAGCACTACCAAAAATCTTGATACCCCCACACTTATTTCCTTGCACACCCACACATATCATGATATTGAACAATACTCCACTAGCTATAAGACTTGGTGATAAGTGTATTTTCTAACGTGTATTTAGCTATATTACATGACTAATTGTTGGCATAAATGCTTGAATTTGGCTTAATTCGACATAAATTGTGTTTGTAGGACTATGATGATGAACGTGGTGAAAATTAGGAAAAATAAGCGAAAAAGAGCTTAAATGGAGCAAAAGCAAAGTATGAGGACTCAATTGCAAATACTAAAAAGTTATGTCAATCCCACGATGAAGATTTGAGAGTGTTGGGTATCAATTGGATGAGGAAAGAAGCCAAAGGGATGAAATAGAGTCGAAGTACTATCACAAATCAACTTCCAGTCGAAAAAGTTATGCTTTGAATTTTCAGTCTTAGTTTGAGACCCATTTTTGACATAAAAGACATTAGAATTTGAAGATTGATATCTCTGGAAGATTTTTATCCCTTTAAGTATTATTTATAAATCATTTTGAATCACCTCAATTGGATATCGGAAGAGAAAGATATGACCAAAATACCGAAAGCTATCTGGTGGGGAAAAAGTGAAAACCATGCGATCGCATGGTATAAAGTCCATGCTGTCGCCCGACTGAATCAGGGAATTTTTTGGACCAGTTGAGTTGTTCCATGCGATTGCATGGCTTATAACCATGCGGTTGCATGGAACAAATCCGATGTAAAATTTTTGATTTTCTTATTTGAATCAAACACTTATGACAACGTATCTAGGACTTCTTTATAACCCTAATTACATCCAAAAACGAGGGGAACACATTTCTTAGATAGAAAAACACCATTGAAGAGCAAGGAAGAGGGCGAGAACAAGAGATTTCATTCAAGATTTCAACCATAATTCTTAGTTTTTAGGTGATGTCTTCTATTTATTATTTTTCTTGTTCTTCATTTTTATTCATGCTAGGCTAAACTTTTATTGTATTAGGTGAACGATAAACCTTGCATTGTGATCTTTTAATTTCTATTTTAAAATTTGATATTTAAACATGTTTGATGGATGTTGAATGATTTATATACACTTTCTTGCTTCCATGATTATAGTGCACGACAATTGTATGAGTTTGGGTAGTTTATTTTATGAATTCGAAAGAAAGGAAATAAACTCAACAAGGTATAAATTATCGTTTTATTCATAGAGGATAGAAATATACCGATATGCATTATTTGAATCTTTAAGTGTTTACAAAACGTCATGTATTCTTATATATTGCATTGGTCATAGAGATATAGTCAAATGGTATGCAAGAATAGGTTCAATTCTACTCGAAAGAGATTGTTGGATAAGTTAAAAACATTGATTTTTCAACCAATTCATCGTGTTATCGAATTATGAAATAGAGGTTAAATGTGAACTTGTTTGGTGATTCGGGATTTTAGAGCATTTTTCATACATTAATTTCTTCAACCTTTTGCATTCAAGATCATTTTACATTTATTTAGTAACATTAGTTTAAATTCCATTTTAGTCATAATTTAATTATAAAATTCAAATCATCAACTATCTTGAGTTAAATAGATTCGGTTAAGGTCTCGGTTATAGAAATCAAATTAAATCAATTCTCGTGGGACGATACTCGAAATTTTGCAATTTCCACTTTATTACTTGTTAACGAACCGTGCACCTGCGGTGATTTACAAAACGAACATATTTCCGTACAACACTTGGGTTAAGACGTTATTTTTCCTATTTAAAACTTGTAACATGAGTTTACAAAAAGAAAAGACAATAAGGTTCAAAGTGGTTCACCAAAAGAAAATTCAATTACAGGGTAGGCTATTTGGTTAATGTAGCTAATTTATGTAATAAAGATGGCCTTAATCATGTTCGTGCATACATGTGTCAATGTGATCTTGAAGAGAATCAAGGGAAGTTCTAGAGAAACAAAACCATGGAAGAATATCATACATGAAAATAAATAATGAGACTGTTATGGATATGTCAGTCCAAAAGCTCAAAATCTCACCGGCTTTTTGTCTACAAAATTTAGTTACTACCATCCTCAAAGAAAATAACTCAATTAATGAACTCTAAGTTGGAGGATTATTCATTCAATCATGTTATAAGTTCTTCAAAAGCCTAATTAATTCTTGCAAATAGCATACACAACCAAAAAATTATTTAACCTCAACTCCTCTTCTTGAAAAATCATGCAAAAATTTTCAAAATTTTTGAAATTTAAACTCAATTTAAATGCAACCTAAATCTAAATCCTCTCATCTACACTTAAAACTTACATTGTCTCCAATGTAAAGTGCAATGCAAAAAAAAAAGGACAAATATAATTAAAATATGAATGCGAAACACAAAAATAAAAAGATAAAGGAACGAACTTCCATTGGGTTGCCCCCAAGCAGTACATTTGTTTATTGTTATTGTCTCGACTCAATATTTTCTTGTTTAGCCCGGGTCTATCATGGTTGGCTTCGATCTTCCTTGCGATGTACCAAGTCCATTGGGAATGATAACTAATAGTGTGTCTCCACCTCCATGGAATGCATACTTGTAATGAATGGGGTGAGGCTTCAAATTTGGATCCGTGCACTTTGTAGGAAGTTTCTTTTGAATAATTGTAGATACATATTCTCCAACTTTTACCCTTTCAATCCCCTTCAGTTTCTGTCTCCTTTCAGTATCATTGGTGGTAGTCTTGTTTACAACCTCTTTCAGTATCATTGGGGATGCCTTTACCGGAATCTCAACCTCTTTACCACTTCTCAAGATGATCATGTTCACATTTTCTTTTGGATTCACATTGTTTGAGAGAGTAGTTTTCCCGAACTTTGCGCCTCTAGCCGATAGATCGCGTTAGCTACTTGACCTATTTGATTATCTAAACATTGAATGCTAGCCCTAGTCTCCTGTTAAAATTTCAAAGTGTTAGTGGCAAAGGATTTAACAATATCTTCTAAAGACATACCAGAGTTAGAAGTTTAGCCTTGTTGTTGTCTAGGAGAGTATGACTAATTATATTGCTAGAAATTCTATCGATTTTGATTCATGGGTTGATTCACTTGTCGATTCCCATAGATAAGATTTAGACGATCCCTCCATCCTTGGTTGTACATGTTTGAATATGGATCATAATTCCTCTGTGGTTGTCCAGGAAAGCTATCGGCTGTATTTACGTGTTCAACAAATTCTTCTTGAAGTGTTGGACACATATCAGTTGGATGACCTACAAATGAACAAATTCCACATGCCTTCGTTATTTGTATAGTGCTGCAGCCATTTGACGAACAAGAGTGGTTAGACTCGCCAGTTGTTGTTCAATGGATGAAATATTTACCTCGTTAACATGTTTAGACGGGGTGTCGAATCTAATGCCAAATTGCTGAGAGTTAGCTGCCATATTTGCAATCAAGTTCTTTGCAGCCTCGGGAGTTTTATCTACCAACCCTCCTCCACTTGCAGCATCAATCATACTCCTATTTGTGGGTAGAAGGCCTACATAAAAGTATTGAATAAGGAGCTACACATTGATTTGATGATGGGGGCAACTTGCGCACAATTTCTTGAACCGCTCCCAGTATTCATATAATGACCCTATGTTGCCCTGCCTTATGCCACAGATTTCCTTTCAGATATTAGCTGCCCTTGAAGCTGAAAAGTGTTTCTCCAAAAATAATCTTCTTATCTCATCCCATGTAGTGACGCTTCCAGAAGGTAGATAATAAAGTTAATCCTTTGCCAAATCTTTCAAAGAGAATGGGAAGACTCTCAGTTTGATTTGTTCTTCGGTGACTCCCGTAGGTTTCATGCTTGTGTAAACCACATGAAATTCCTTTAGATGCTTGTGTGGATCCTCACCTGTAAGACCATGAAAAGTGGGTAAAAGATGAATTAGCCCAGATTTTAATTCGAAAGTAGTAGCAACATCTAAGTTAGGAAAAGTAATGCATAGATGTAGTCGATTCAAGTTAGGGGATGCAAGCTCCTTCAAAGTTCGATCGTCCTCAACCATGACTTCCTCTTCCTTTGATTCAAAATCACCAGAGAATAGGGTCTCAGGATCAAAATTGTTCACTATGAAATTCCATTGATTGCCACTCCTTAACCTGCTTAAAGTTCTTCCTAGTTCCGGATCGTACTGCAATTCACCTTGATTAAAAGATCGTGTTGCGGGCATAAACAAATAAAACAAATTAAAAAGAAGCTAGAGTTAAAAAAATAAATAAATAAAATCCTATGTGAAAGTTTCTAAAAAAAAAATAAATTGCTTAAAAATCTAGAAAATTGTATTTTTTTTTCAAAAATAAAATAAACAATAAAGACGCACAAAGATAAATTAGCACCACTCCCCGGGAACGGCGCCAAAATTTGGCATGCACTGTCGCTGGCACCCAAAAGTAATACCTTAACATCTAAAACTAATGTAGTAGTGGAAATAAGGGGTCGATCCCACGAAAAGTATGTAATTCAATATATTATGTTTCGTACAATGATTGGGGGGTTTTTGTATGTAAATAATTGTAAATAACGCAATTAATAACAATGAAAATTAAATTAATGAAAACAATTAAAAGACTAACAATGGTCTAAGTCCACATCCACCGTCGGAAATCCACAATTGATCACAGATGCAAGGATAATTCAATTCATATTTCGAATATTCACCGTTGGAATAATTTTCCTATCTCTCCTTAATTTTAGTTAGATAGAAACCAACATTCTAATTAACCCTAATTATTGAATAATCCTAAATCGGGGCTCAAAATTCAATTTAATATCAACTGTACGCAATAGTGAAATCGATGAACTAGATAACATAAACACCAGCGGTTGCATTCAATCTACTTAAATATTTTTCTTAAGATTCAATAACATCTATCGTAAAAAATTATCAAATCCTAATGCTTCACAATTAAATGAATCAAACAATTACGGATTTGATATTTAACTTAGCGGTAAATTGTAACGAATAACAAACTAGTAGGCCTCCTAACAATTAAACATAACAATCATGAAAATAAGTGCAGAACAATATTCAATACGCAAAATAAGAATTAAACAATAAGAAAAATTATTTAGATCTCACAATATGTGGTTCCGAGATTTCAATTTCCTTCAACCAAGTGTAAAAGTTTAGTTACAATTCATGATTCTAAGAGCAAAATAATAAAGAATGAAGATGGAAGGCGTTCTGCACGTTCTTGGTCGAGTTTGGTATTTAAAGGATACCAAAAAGATTGCATTGAATTGTTATCAAAATAAAAATAAGGAAAATTGGATCTTTTCCCTTTTAGCCTTGAGGCGCGTGCCTAGTGCAACCTAGGGCGCGTGCATTGGAGGGTTTGGAAGCCTCAGGCGAGGCATTTTTTAAGTCCACATCCACCGTCGAAAATCCACAATTGATCACAGATGGAAGGATAATTCAGTTCATATTTCAAATATTCATCATCGGAATAATTTTCCTATCTCTCCTTAATTTTAGTTAGTTAGAAATCAGCGTTCTAATTAACCCTAATTATTAAATAATTTTAGATCGACGCTCAAGATTCAATTTAATAACAGCTTTACAAAATAGAGAAATCGATGAACTAGATAACACAAACACCAATGGTTGTATTCAATCTATTTAAACATTTTTCTTAAGATTCAATAACCTCTATCGTAGAAAATCATCAAATCCTAGTACTTCACAAGTTAAAGGAATCAAACAATTACGAATTTAATATTTAACTTAGCGGTAAATTGTAATGAATAACAAACTAGTAGGCCTCCTGACAATTAAACATAAAAATCATGAAAATAAGTGTAGAAGAATATTCAATACGTAAAATAAGAATTAAACAATAAGAAAAACTATTTAGATCTCACAATATGTGGTTCCGAGGTTTCAATTTCCTTCGACCAAGTGTAAAAATTTAGTTACAATTCATGATTCTAAGAGAAAAATAACAAAGAACGAAGATGGGAGGCATTCTTCACGTTCTTGGTCGAGTTTGGTATTCAAAGGATATCAAAAAGATTGCATTGAATTGTTGCCAAAACAAAAATAAGGAAAATTGGATCTTTTCCCTTTTAGCCTTGAGCTACGTGCCTTGGGGATTTGGAAGCCTCAGGCGAGGCATTTTTGGTCTGGGACGCGTGCCTCTTCTGCAGGCGAGGGCGCGCACCTCGTCTAATTTTACGGTAGCTGAATAGCTCTCAATAGTTTTATTATAACTTTCTCTTCCGATATCGGATTGAGACAATTTAAGATGCGTTGGAAAGATAATGCAAAGGGATACAACTTTGCTTCAGATATAATCTTCCAATTCGATCTTTTTCCATATCAAACATGGGTCTCAACACGAGGCTGAAAACTGGTGCATAACCTTTTCGATTGGAAATTGATGTGTGATCATACTTTGACGATATTTCATCACTTTTATGTCTTTTTTCAACCCTTTGACTCATAAAACTCTCAAATTTTTATCGTGAGGTTCCATATAACTTTTAAGTATTTGCATTTCAGTCCCCAAACTTCGTTTTCTTTTCTTTTGACCCTTGTTCGTTTATTTCTTCCAAATTACGCAATATTCATAGAATTGCCACCTAAATCAAAATATGAACGTAATGAGTACATTTTGGCCCTCGTTAATCCTACGAGCAAATAAAATAATGAGAAAAAAATATGCATTTTACATTCCTATCAGTCTTCAACATATAAAAAAATATAGAAAAATTTAGATTTTCCATCTTTTTTAAAAAACATGAATCGTATTCAGATTTCTTGAACTTTGAACGTTGTATAAAAGAGTCAAATCTTTCATACCATTGCCTTGGGACCTGTTTTAGTCCATACGTGGATTTATTTAGAAGACACATTAAGTTCTCCCTTTTCTTTACTTCAAAACCTTTGGGTTGAGACATATATACGGTTTCATCTAAAGAACTATATAAGAAAAGAAGTCTTCACATCAAGTTATTCTAACTCTAAATCAAATTGAGTTACAATGGATAGCAATACTCTTAAATAAATCCATGTATGGAATAGAATGAGTTTTTATTTGTCTCTTCTCTCTATCCCTAGCAAGCCGATAATCCTGTAGATCATGTGTAGGATTTAAGTCTTGATTATCATCCAGATTTTCATCACCGAAAATGATCTGTGGCTCTATTTGAAATGGCTCTGTCACACCCTATTCATATAGATAACCATACACTAAATTCTATAAAAATTCCCTATTTTTTTTTTTCAATGAATGCCTCTCCAAAGGTATATTTGAAACTAAAGATCATAAAATCATAGTCCAACACATTTGTTCTGACGTTATAAAAATATCTACATGTCATTTCAAAAGTCAAACAGGATTCCCAAAATATAATACAACTGAAGCCCCCAAAATAACTCTACACGTTGTCATCCATGTACATAAAACTTTGGAATTCCGTAAGAGCTCCACAGCCAGCCATGTCTCCTAAGAAGTTCCATACTCACCTACAATGCAAGAACTACATAAGCCAATACTTAGTAAGCGATAATCATGCAGGTCATGAGTATGAGTGATAATAGTAAATGACACCATGCCATTTACTTTAAATAATATGCTAAAAATATATCATGCTTAGATAGTCATCAAAGTCGACTCGAAATAATCCCATTTGAAATCTTTCATTGGGCCCTTGACCCACTTACTATGCACCGGATAGAGTTTTGTACGATATCAATATCAATAATCAATAATCAAATGGCTAATCTGACATCTACATCGGTGAGTGGACCATCCTCTTGTGACCATTAGAGGCCCATCCCCTAATTGCCCATATGATCACCCAAGAAGTATCCCACCCAGCAGTGTAAATAATCACAGTATCACAAAGGCACAATCGAGTGATCCACCTTCCCGTGGTTACCAAAGGCCCATCTCCTATCCACCTTTGTAATCAACCAGCAAGTATCACCCATGGTGCCAAAACATATCACATAAGCATGTCTCACATGCCTCGGTGCCTAGTAGTGGTCAATAACGTTTTATGAGAAAAGCTCCATTTTACAATCATGTTGTGCATGATAGATTTTCAACCATGGACGTATGTCGTGCATACACATGAAAATGGTCGTGAGTATACTCAATGATCATAATTGTCAAATGATACACAATAAGCTCCTTATCAAAGTTATGTAAATATTCCAACACTACCATACTATATTCTTGCATCGTAGTTGCAAATGGGTTTTTACTTACCTTTCTGCTCTTGTGTGTGATCTTTCTATGAGGTGTAAATCAATTCTCTTTCCCACTTGAAGTCAGCAAATTACTGTATTACCATTTAATATTAAACACAATCCTAAATTTGATAATCTTAACGCACACACAATCCCGTACTACGTCCATTCATGCCAAAATACTTTAGATGATATTAACAATTCAAGTTATCGATTGCATTGCAAACTAGTCCCATAAATCACACTATTTCTCGAGTCCAATTATGAACGTCAACTTCATCCAATTGTTGTTTAACAACCTAACACTCCTTAAAATCCATTTTTCAGCCTAAGATATAATTAATGGACATGTAAAGGTTGAATCTAAGCTAAATACACAAGTGGGCAGAATCTATTTTCAGGTTTCCATTGCTGTCGAAGTCTTTTTCCAATCCTTTTTCACCCCCTTAACATTAACCCAAAAATTCATAAATTGTTACCACACTTCTATAACACATAGGTAAAGGTAATCATGCCATAGATTAGTCACAAATGAAGGATTTACAGCTTTGAAGGCATTCATTTTTACAACCACCAAATCGAACATTTTTTTCTCATGACTGTTTTGAGTTTCACTTGAACAAGACTTTCAAAAATTGGATTCTAACCTATTAGAGATCATTTATATACTTATAACTCTTATATAAGAACATTCAAAGTGATACACATACATTCCTTTCAAGGTATAACATAAGATTAAAAGTTATATAACGAAAATCTAGCAACAATAACTTTCCGTCCTTATTGAGTTAGCTCAGATTCTTGCAACCAATTACCCCGGTTTTGTCATTATTAAATCATCAAAACACCCCCAACATGATCTTAAAGAAATTCATAGGTTCAAAAGACTATAAAACCTTCAAAAATAATAAAGACAAACCTCAAAACAGTGAACAACTTCAGCTGTCCAGAATTCCAGCTTTCTGTTTTTCTACTTTTCTCTATCTCTTTTGCTTTCCCTTTCACTTGGGTTCATTTTAGGATAATTTGAAGGGATAAAATACCTTAATATGGAGTATTTATAGATTTCTAAAGGGTTGGGGTCGTGCTGGATACTTAAGCATGAAGAAATTGGTAGTTAAATGACAAGTATCTTCCAAGCATGAGGTGTCTAAGCATGAGGTGGTTTCTTGCAGCCATACTTGACTCTTCCTTTCCCATATTTGGATCCTTATGTGACTAATAAGTCATATTCCTATCCAATATAAGGTGAAAAGGCTTTAGAAGTCGTGATAGAAGCCTTAAGGTTGAAGGAATTTGAGGTTAACTTGACAAATCATCACATGCTAAGTAGGATGTGTCTTCTTCCAGTTACATTCTGATCTTGTACCAATCCTTGGACGGTTTGTATGAGATTTAAAGATAATATATAACATATTTGAAGTCTTAAAGAAGTGGTAGACGTTTCTAATGCTTAATGGTGAAGGAATCTACCATTACAAGGATAAATCAACAAGCAGGAGATGACTAAGCATAAGGTAGTCTCTTGGAGTTACAATCTGATTTTGTACACATCATTGCAGATAAAAATC
The DNA here is from genome assembly GCA_035079005.1 of Fraxinus americana. Classification (NCBI taxonomy): domain Eukaryota; kingdom Viridiplantae; phylum Streptophyta; class Magnoliopsida; order Lamiales; family Oleaceae; genus Fraxinus; species Fraxinus americana. The sequence continues at coordinate 14,034,001 of CM068724.1, forward strand.
AATTATCCTTGGCTTATTTTAAAGTGTTTACAATCCAATTTACTTGCCCTAAGATTCCAAAATATTTTATAGCATCACTTCCTCAACCGTTCATTTAATTACTTACCCGATTGACACCCGATTATCGGTCGATTTCAACAATTCGCACCTCAACATTTATAACGTCATATAAAACCCATATTACTATGTAGTGATCATGTTATTTCATGCTTCATGTCCTAAATATGTCAATTACTTATTTAGAGTTTATGGTGACCTTGATCAACCGAATGGAAAGCTATAACCGCTATTGATACTAATTCCGTCCTTTCAAGGTTCCAATTGCTTAACAAGTCAATCTTCCACATCTAGATTAACATAGCTTCTCTATCATTGGTCAATGTAGAATTTATCATCTAGGTGGAGGAGTTGAAGGCTAACACCATATAAAGATCGTATGCTCTCAATAATCACATATACCATTTTTAAAAGAAAGCAATTAGGGAAATGGATGCAAATGACATTGTAAATAGCATGCATGAATCATATTGGCCAAATATGTAACGTAAAGTTCGGGGGTACTACAGGCTCTACCTCAATCTGAGTCTGATCATGAATATTTTGCTCATCAAGATTAATATGAGTAGTAATGAAATCATTATCAGTTATTTTTTCTCCAATTTTGTCACCAAGACATGGGAAATTATCTTCATTAAAAATCATAGACCTACTTATTATCACTTTATAACCTCTAACATCCCTCAACCACGGTATTTAACCTTTAACTCCTTCGCCATATCCTAAGAAAACACACTTCCAGGATCTTGGGTCTAATTTGGAGTCAATATAATGTACATAAGTTGCACATCCAAATTCCATGGGATAGGAATAATCAGGCATTGATCATGACCAATCCTGTTCAGAAACTTTCTTATTTGGAGAGCTGGAGAGACATCCATTTATCAAATAGTAGGCAGTTTTAACTGCCTCTTCCCAACATATCTTTGACAATCCTGAACTAATCAACATACACCTTGTCCTTCCAAGAATGGCTTTGTTCATTCTTTCAACAATTGCATTTTGCTCAGGAGTGTAGGTTACAGTTCTATGCCTTAAAATTCCATGTTTGCTACAATATTGATCAAATTCTGTATTGTAGAACTCAAGTCCATTATCAGTTCTTAGAATCTTAATCTTCTTACCAGTTTGATTCTCAATTAGTATATTCCACTTTCTAAAGATTAGAAGTATCGGATTTAGATTTTAATAAGAAAATCCAAACATTCATTGAGTAATCATCTATTGCAAGAAGATAGTATCTGTAACCAGATACAGTAGGTATAGGAGCAGGCCCCCATAAGTCACTATGTATATACTCAAGTACATTTTGAGACTTATGTATGCCTGTCTCGAAAGGTAACCTAACTTGTTTCCCTATAATACAATGTTTACAAAAGGTTAATTTTTGAACATTGTCCCTTCCAAAAACCCCTTGACATGAAAGGAATTTTAGACCTTTTTTACCTAGATGACATAGTCTCTTGTGCCATAGCACAAACTTATCAGTATGTGTCACTAAGTTTGCAGTACTATTGAGCAAGACATATTCGACCTTTATAACATAGATTCCATTAGTATTTGGTGAGCTGACAATACGATTTTGATCTCCGATTAAGTTTGTGAAACCATTCTTAATCTCAATTTTGTATTTTTCATCATCTAAAATACCTAAAGATATAAGATTTATCCTTAGTCCTGGCACATACCTAGTATGTTTTGACATTATAAATTTTAACCAGTTTTTTTAAAAGAAGAGTTAAGTATTCGTTACCAGAACTGCGAACATAATAGAAATACTCAAAAAATGCTAAGAGTCAACTCTAGGTTCAAATCGAAGAAAGTTCTTCAAAAAATATTAACAAATTGTCTTAGATCTGACGTTTACTCTAAAGCAGGAGAGTCAATTAACACAAATCAAGGTTTTTTTTTTTTTAAATTGAAGATGGATCAAAAAATTTCTTCGTTCTGATACCACTTTTGGTCTCAAATTTTCAAACTTAACAACTTAACGCTTTGGAGCGAAGCATAAACAAAATAAAAGAACAAAGAATTTTTCGGCCAAAGGCTCCGGAGGTTTGGTGACCGCTATCTTCACCTAATCCCCCATTGAGCATCTGTTAAAATTAAGCTCAAAACCACTAGCACCGACAAAAAAGTCAAAGTTTCGATTACAAGAACACACAATTTTGAGATCCCTCACAACTTACAAAATTTACAAAATCTTCCCAAGAAAGTAATCTCACAGAAAAAAATACTAATTTTTCTCCCTTACAATAACACTCAGTATGTACAGAAGAAAAACACTCAAAGATTATATATAGAAGATGAAAAACGAGAGAGAGCTGCTGGGTTTTCAAGAATGAAATTCTAAAGTCATCGGCCAGCATTTATATGAAACAAGGTCAATTATATATCCAACGGTGCATATTCACCCACATGTCAGTCATCTGTTAAAAACGCCTTTTCATTTAAAAACGTATTCAACCAATTTCCAGATTATTCTATTTCGTAGATCAACATTTGGTCCGGCAAATTGAGCCATGCTAACAATCCAACCGGCAGCAGGCACGCATTTTGGGCTCACAAAATTCAGCAACCCAACTTATACGGTTCTCTTACATGAACTTTCTTATATGCTTCTAGACTAGAGGTGTCAAGACGAACGGGCTGGCCGGCCATGACCCGTAAAAATCGGCCCGTGAAAATCGGGACCGCGGGCCGACCCGTGACCCGTGCGGGCGGTTCACGGGTCAAGGAGGGGCCGCGGTTAACCCGCGGCCCGTAAAAAAAATTGAAAAAAAAATAAAACAAAAATTAAAAAAATGGGGGAGATTATTTTTACAATTATTTTTACAATACCCTCTCATTAGTTATTATACATTTATACTTTATAGTTCATACTTGTTACTACCTTACTACAATTACAATTATTCAATTGCAAATATCATCATCATCTTGATTATATTTCTTTCTTCTCGGTTCTCACTGGTCACTACTAAATTTTTTAATTCTACTATATTATGGATTCTCGCAATTCTTTTTCTCAAAATCCTATTTTCAATAATAGTTGCTCTCCAATAAATTTAGAAGATGATAATGTTGTAGAAGTTTGCAAAGTTATAAATAATTCATGTAACATTAAATTTGAATTCTATGTAAAAATTTCTTGATATAATTATGAATTTATCATTTTGTTCAATTCTTAGTTTACATTTAATAAAAAAAATATTTTTTGCTATAAATATGAAAAATTCTATATTTTTATAATTTTATTTATACAATCATACGGGCCAAAATCGGAACGAACCGCGACCCGTGACCCGCATGGGCTCGACCCGGATGGGTCAGCGGGCGGGTCTGGGTTGTAGTCCAAAATTGTGGACCGACTCGTAACCGGCCCGAAACCCGCAACGGGACGAACTTTTTTTCACGCGGGCCGTTACCGGGCTCACATATTGACGGGCCGACCCGAGTCGGCCCACCCGGATTGACACCTCAATTCTAGACAAACTGTACACAACCTATGAAAATCTTGAACGTATGGACGGCATTCAACTCCATCCCGCAAATCATGATATTTTTAGAAGGCATCAGAATCAGAGAAGGTTAAAAGATCAAGACCACCAATAATCCAATGGAAACCAAACCCCACAAGTGGCATCATTCGGACAACAAGAATCATCCAACAATTTGATTATAAATTGACCACTCGATCCACTCACCTACCCCTAATCTACTTTGTACAAATCGTTGCTGCAGACACAGATTCATGGCGGTCCAGGTAAAGTACTATGTTTATATCACTTGTCGTTAACCCTCATTAATTTCCTCGAATTTTTATTAATATTGTGTATCGTTTTCGATAGGCATGGTTTATGCAAGAAAATGGGGAGGATCAGAGGCTCCCACATCACAAGAACCCACCAGAGTATGTTTCAATGGAGGAATTAGAGAAACTTGGAGTTTTGTACTGGCACTTGGACCCGGAGAAATATGAGAATGACCCAGATTTGCAGAAGATTAGAGAGGCCAGAGGCTACAGTTATATGGTCTATGATTTATTTTCACGTTTATTTGCAATTTTTTGGACCCTTCTTGATATTAGTTTTATATAGCTGCCTATTATGTAGTGAAACTTGGTTTGCGAGTATATAACCATTTAGGTATTCGCACAACATGGTCTTAATGGTGAGGTCGTAAGGCTAGGAATTATAGTAGACTGTTATGACTTAGGACCCATTTGGGATAGCTTCTGCTTTTAAGTAGTAGAAGAGAATGGACAAGATCTTTTATTTTTGTTTAGTATGACAATCCAAAAGCTATTATCCTATTAACAATCACAATTTTATAATTAATGATAATAATGTATTAGTTGCATTATCATATTAAAATACTGGAACAGTTTTTGAGTCTCAAAAGCTCATTTTCCTTCTTAACAGCTATGCCAAACACGCACTTAATTACATCTCACATGGCTAAATTAAGGCACTTGGACTAACCTCCTCTTACAATGAGATATACCAACTTGGATGTGACGTTTTGCAATTAATTGAGAGCTTTACATCGAATTAGGATAACCTTTTAGATGGATGATAATCTAAGGCCTGAATGTCATGGTGCCATATCCAATGGAAATGGAATTATATTTTTTGAACAGTTTGATTATTTTGAGTCTAAGCTATTAGAGAAGGGATAAACTTATTTATTTTTGTCTACAATACTTAGCTCAATTTCAAACCATATTTACTTTTTCATAACTGACACTGCAGTTGCACATTTCCACAATATGAGTGGCATCGAGACTCGAATTCAGAACTTTAACAAGGTGTCACCATAAAATGTAGCATCATCCCAGCTCGATTAATTCTCACATCCTTCCACAGTTATATGGCAGTATGAAGTTAATTTTAGAGTGCCTAATTAAGTTTGCTGTGAAAGACAATGAGCAAAGAGAATAATTTGGGAGCAATTCCCCAAGTACTGGGGCATTATAGGCCCCCTCACTGTAGCCGAGGCCCCACCTCTGTATTAAAAAAAAAAAAACTGTACCCCCGGCCCCCAATGTGTGTTGTTTGGCAGGGGCCTGTAAATCATGCCCTTGTACTTGTAGCAAGGCTCATAATTTGGTGTCCATTTGTTTCTTGAAGTTGTTGATCAGTACTGTACAAGTGAACATGTCTCCATCTCACAGTCAGTTCTTATCTTGTTTTAAAGGATTTGCTGGACTTGTGCCCTGAGAAGGTGGAGAACTACGAGCAGAAATTGAAGAATTTTTACACGGAGCACATACACTCGGACGAGGAGATACGTTATTGTCTGGAAGGGAGTGGATATTTTGATGTCAGGGACAAAGATGACCGTTGGATTCGGATCTTGATCAAGGCTGGTGACCTTATCGTCTTACCAGCCGGAATTTACCATCGCTTTACCCTTGACACCAGTGATTATATCAAGGTATATGTGCATACTCGATTCGTTATGCATTAATGGTGATACTACATTGAAATTATTGCAACTTCGAATCATTTGCCTACCGGTGGCGTTAGTACAAGGACCGACCGTTGTTTAACGGCTGCATTTGATATAACAAATTGATCAGAGACGGCTATATCATAATCATTGAGTTAAAGAACAACAGAAATTTTTATTACTTCAGCCACCTTTTTTTTCTTTCTAGTTGAACTTTACTCCATCTGCTTAAGTAACCTAAATGCTAACTGGATGTATATTTTAACATTTTAGTTAAAGCGTCAGTTAATATGGATGGTGGATGTATATTTTGTTGATTGCAGTTGATGAGGTTGTTTGTGGGGGAGCCGGTATGGACACCGTTCAATCGGCCACAGGAGCATCATCCCTCGAGGAAGGAGTACATCAAGAGCTTTTCGGAGAAGGTCAGTGTACAACTCAAAGCTCACTGAGGAATTTGATTTTTTGGGGGATATTGAAGACGCAATTTATGGATTTATATGCTACTTGGTATATGATAATTACTATTTTGCCAATAAAACAAGGGAAAAAAAAATTTGTGGACACTATTTGAACATATTGTACGTTGTTGTCTATATGTAATTCCAACGGACTTGGTCATTTATGCTACTCTACGTAATGGTATGGCATATCTCAAAATCTCACCTATTGTGTAGGTGTGATAGGTGTGAAGGGGTTGTGAAAATCAAAACGAAAGGTAAAAGTAGAAATTACACTAGCACAAGTTTTAAAAGAGTACTGTTCACGAAAATATATTTCGAATAAAACACACAAGTGTACGGTTAGTTAACAAGTAACAAAGTGGACTTTTTGAGTTTGAGTATCGTCCCACAAGGATCGATTAATTCTAATTCTAATTTCCTTGACCTTAACTGAAACAATAAGAATGAAAATGTTTGTTTTGATAAATTTATAAATAAATTAATGATGTGGATGAAATTATGAATGTTTTAACTAAACTTAATGTTCAAGTTTTATCTAATATATGATGAATGTATTAGGATCACGAATCCCTATGTAATAGTCTTTTCTAAATCTAGTTCTACACCTTGACACACGATTTAAATATTGAAGAATCAATGCTCTTAAATTATTTAACAGTCTCTCTCGAGTAAAGTCAAACATATTCTCATATATAACTCACCTATATCTCTATGACGAATGCGAACATACAAGAACGAATGTGTTTTTATGAGCACTTAAAGATTCACATAGGGTATAACGGTATATTTTTATCTCCTATCGAACCATACGATGATTTATACCTCATCGAACATATTCCCCCTTATTTCGAATGCAAGAAACAAGCCACCAAACTCACACAATTACGTATACAATAATTATGGAGAAAAAGAAATTCATATAAATCATTCAACATCCAAAACATGCTTTTAATGTCAAGAATTGTAAAACTAAAGTTTAAGAATCATATTAAATAGTTCATATAATACTAGTACAGAATTAATCTAACCTAGTATGGTAGAAAGAAGAAAATCAGAAAAATAAAGAAGAAACGACATCACTCCGATTAATCTTGAATTGAATCTTCGAGTTCTTGGAGTTGATTTTCACGTTCTTCCTCTCTTCTATGCTCCAAAGGTCTTCAAAATATGTTGCGATGCGTCCCCCCACACTTTTGGACGGCCCTAGGGTTTTAAAAAACACCCCAAGATTCGTTTACATAAGAGTTGGAATCAAATTAGGAAACCCGAATTTTTTTCTTGATTTGGCCAGGCTAGCGCACAGTACGAAATGGGGCGGCCGCCCAAACATAAAATTTTGTTCCTGTTAATGGGGTTGTATAACTGGCGGCTAACCAGTTATAAGAAATTTCATGAATTTTTCTTTCAGCCGTTTTCTTCATTCTTTCTTTCATCTTAGTCCTCCACATCAAATTACTTCAATGTTAATGCTTCAACGTTTACTCAAATGCATATTAGTCTCCAAAATTCCATCAATTGGCCAATTTATCCTTCTTTCTTTTCCAATTGCTCATAAACAGGTCCAAAATTGAAATAAGATTAAATTAACCCAAGTTAATTAAAATGCAATAATAAAATGACACAAAATCTTAGTAATATAACCTTAATAAGTGCACAAAAATGCACTTATCAAATGCCCCCAAACTAAAAATCTATTCATCCTCAGACAAAACTAAAACTTAATTCCACATAAAACATGGTTTAACGACCTGCCCTGTCTCAGAATTGGAATTTAGTAATCAACAAACTGAAAAATTTAAACAATGTGAAAATCAAATCAATCTCCATATATTTATATGCATAACTCAACGTACATGTGTAAACTCATGTAGACATACCAAGCTAGTATTGGCTCAACACCTTATCCATAGTAGTCAAATATTTTCATACTTCGTTCGAGAGATGCAAACATCCCTAAACTTATTCTGTTCACTTAATTTTCCCGGGGTGCATCATAAGTTGAACTTGTTCAATTCTATTCATTACCTTCTCTCAGTTTGGATAGATTTTACTATTACAAGTTCACATTTCAACAAGTCGATATTCTCCTATATTTTTATTGCTTCAACATTTAAGACTAAACTAAGTTACATGCCTCTCATTAAATGTATAGTTCTATTGACCTAATGTTTGGGACATAATCAATGTAATTGCTTATTTTTTCATGACTTTTTTTTTTTTTTTGGAGAAACAAATATCTTCATCATTTGTTTTCTATATAACTTATGTAGCGAGTTTTAGGTCGATAGCTCCCCAAGTCAGATAACCATAGGGTACCGGGTTTTCAATCACCCTTTCAGGCTTAATTACTCGAGTTTTTATTCACATAGATTAGTGCAGTGCCCCCTTTTTTTAGACATCCGATTTCTAAAAATAACCTCTAACTTAAAACTTTTACCTCATCTTGATCTCATTAGTTTTAGACAATCCACACAAGATAATGTTCATGCATGAAATCCCTACTTATCTCTATGTTCACCTATAACAGTTCAACCATCTCTAAACTTCTCTATAATTGGATTATGGATTAATATTATAGAGGTTATTCGGATTTACTTACTATGTTCAACTATTCTCTAAGTAATGAACCAATTCACTAACCTAATATGTCAAACATGAGTATTGTGCATAAAAAAATGTCAAGTTCACATAAAAATGCTTTGACTAATCTAATAAATGCACTATGTCGATTATTCATAGTTCATACCCATTCCAATATTCAACATCATAGCCAGCAAGATCATCAAACCCACACAAGCACACAAAACTATTATTATAACTTAAGATAGAAAACAAAATAGATAAAAAATTGAATAAAAATTGCTATTTTTTTTCAATCACACAAAAACTGCAGTAACATGATGAATGGAACTATTCTCACCCCCAGATTTATACAAAACATTGTCCTCAATGTTTAAATAATAACAAAATACAAATTTAAAGGCACACAATATTAAGGACAAATTAACATAAAGATAAAGAAAATGGGGCTAGAGTCTAGAGATATTTCCATGATCAATGTGAAGGTGAACATATGGAGGAAAAGAAGTGTGGACCATGCATAGAATCATTGCGTCTTGTAAAGATGATGAATGACTCAATATGATTAAAAATTATCAAAAATACGAAAAAAATTCATAATCTAATGCATAAACGAAATAAATAAAAGGGAAGAATTCTTGGGTTGCCTTCCAACCAGCACTAGTTTATAGTCTATAACTTGACTTTACTTCGGTAAGTTCATAATGGTTCAAGTAGAATAATTTCACCATTCTTCTCCTTGCAATTTCCAGCTTTGCATCCTCTTTCAGCTCTCCAACCTTTGAATTCACCGTTTTTATCTCTATCAAGAAGTCCTCCTAATTTCGGTTTCCTCTTCTGGCAATTTTGTTGAAGGGATAGTTCATCTTCATTGATACACTTACATTCGTCGAGGGCTGATGGTTTTTTGTATGGATTATATAATGTAAAAACTTCTTGTTCCTCATCTACTCTCAAGATTAGCTCACATTTCTCCATATCAATCAAAGTTCGACCTGTTGTTAAGAATGGTCTCCTCAAAATTATTGGAATTCTCTGTCTTGTTCTATGTCTAGAATAAGAAAATTCGCTAGGAATATGAATTTTACCACTTTAATCAGTACATCTTCTATAATCCCTCTGGGGTGGGTGAGGGACCAATCAGCCAGCTGCAGAGTCATCGTTGTTGCTTTAGCCTCTTTCAAATCGAGTGTCTTGAAAATAGAAAGTGACATCAAGTTAATACTTGTACTAGTATCACATAAAGTATTAAAAGTACCAGTTTCGCCAATTGAAATAGGTAAGGTGAAACTCTGTGGATCCTTGAACTTGGGAGGCAGTTTCTTTTGTAATCTGGCACTACTTTCCTCTGTCGTGCCACAGTTTGATATTCTGAAAAAAATTTCTTCTTTGATATTATATCCTTCAAAAATTTTGCATAGTTTGGAATTTGTCATATTGCGTCTATGAACGGGATATTAATATGGAGTTTCCTCAACACGTTAAAAAACTTCTCAAATTGTTGGTCTAGTTTGTGTCTCTTTAGCCTTTGTGGGAATGAAATAGGAGGCTCGTAAGGATTGTTAGGAATGGTTGCTTTAACTCGTGGTATATCTGAACTCTCTTTAGTAGATGCATCTATCGTCTGTTCAGTTTGTTCCAATTGCTCATCATCTGAAAAAGGTACTATTTCGTTTCTTCTGGTAGGTCTCTTAATATGAATTTTCGGCAGTTGCACTTCACTCCTGGTGGTGATTGCTTTCACAAATGGATCCTCAAATATTTTATTTTCCAAAATACGTATGACCATTACCTGCTCTTTTGAATTAGTCTCAGTATTGCTTAGCAAGGTACGTGGTACTCTGCTTGTCATAGAAAGTGCTATCGCCCCACTTGAGTTTTCAGGTTTTTAATAGCAGCACTCTGATCTCGAAGAGTTGTTTCGGTTTTCCTCATGAATTGGTTGTTAGCTTCCATGTATTGATTTGTTTTTTCCATAAATTTCCCGAACATCTCTTCCAACTGCAACATCTTCCCCGGCTGCTGAAACTGATCATGCGGCCATTCTAATTTTGATTAGCCCAAGAGAAATTTGGGAGTTTCCTCCAAGTTGGATTGTAAGTATCTGAATGTGGATTATTTTGTTGCAGTTGTCCACATTGTGAAAAATCCACTTGTTCCATACCTTGTGCCAGAATAGGACAATTTGATGTGTTATGGTCTGCTTCACACTCCTCACAACTTAGCTTTTTGGCTTGTGCTACATTAGTTGTTTGTGATATGCTCTCCACCTTATGAAATAAGGAATCAATTTTAGCATATAGGGTTATATATGTGTCAACCTCATGAATTCAGGCTGATTTCATTGTACCTACACGCTCAAAAGACCACATAGCTGAAGTGTTAGCCATTCTCTCAAACAATTCCCATGCTCCATCACTAGTTCTTGCGATTATGGAGTCATTTGATGATGAATCCACCATGCTCCTAAAAAATGAAGCAGTCATGTGTAGAAAAATCTGATCTGTGTCTTTCTGTCAAACCCATGTTGAGGACATTTCCTAAGCATGTTTTTAAACCTATTCCAAGCTTCATCAAATGATTCAGATTCATTCTAACTGAATATTGATATTTCGTACCTCAATCTTGCTACCTTGGCAGGTAAGAATTGATGCCCATTTTTGAAGAGTTGGATGACGTTAGTTTTCAGCTGGAATTTCGGCTGTTCGAATGGGGGATACACAATACTGGATTGACTTTGGACGACGAACGGTGACAAGAAATCTCCAAGTAAAGTGTTCTCGTCATCCTCTATTACATTGGCTGGAACTGCAAGATTCCGTATTGGGTCAATTTGTTGATTAGCCATTTGTATTTGTTCTTGGTCTTCCTGCTGTGCTACATTAGCCATTGTTAGTTAACAAGTAATAAAGTGGACTTTTTAAGTCTGAGTATCAACCAACAATGATTGATTAGTTCTAATTCTAATTACATTGACCTTAATCGAAACAATAAGAATGAAAATATTTGTTTTGATAAATTTAAAATTAAATTAATGATGTGGATGCAATTATGAATCTTTTAACTAAACTGAATGAGATTTATATCGAATGCAAGTTGAAGTTTTTTCTAATATATGATGAATGTACTAGGATCACGAATCTCTATGTAATAGTCTTCTCTAAACCTAGTTCTACACTTTGACGTACGATTGAAATATTGAAGAATCAATGCTCCTAAATTATTTAACAGTCTTTCTCGAGTAAAGTTAAACATATTCTCATATATGACTCGACTATATCTCTATGACGAATGCGAACATATAAGAACGCATGTATTTTTATGAGCACTTAAAGATTTACATAGAGCATAATGGTATATTTTCATCCCCTATCGGACCCTATGATGATTTATACCTCATCGAACTTATTCCCATTCTTTCGAATGCAAGAAACAAGCCACCAAACTCATACAATTACATATACAATAATTATGGAGAAAAAGAAATTCGTATAAATCATTCAACATCCAAAACATGCTTTTAATGTCAAGAATTGTAAAACTAAAGTTTAAGAATCATATTACATTATTTGTCTAGTCTTAATACATAATTAATCTATCCTAGCATAATAGAAAAAAAGAAAATCAGAAAAATAATGAAGAAACGACATCACCCCAATTAATTTTGAATTGAATATTCGTGTTCTTGGAGTTGATCTTCACGTTCTTCCTCTCTTCTATGCTCCAAAAGCTCTTCAAAATATGTTGTGATGCGTACCCCCACACTTTTGGACGACCCTAGGGTTTTAAAAGACGTCCAAGATTCACTTTCATAAGAGTTGGAATCAAATTAGGAAATCAGAATTTTTTTCTCGAATTGGTGTGGGCGGGCACCCCGAACAAAATTGGGCGGCCACCTAAGCATAAAATTTTGTTTCTATTAATGGGGTTGAGGGTTGGGCGGCTGGCCAGTTATAAGAAATTCCATGAATTTTTCTTTCATCCATTTTCTTATTTCTTTCTTCCATCTTGATTCTTAACATCAAATTACTTTAATGTTAGTGCTTCAATTTTTACTCAAATGCATATTAGTCCCCAAAATTTCATCAATTGACCAATTTATCCTTCTTTCTTTTCCAATTGCTCATAAACGGGTCCAAAACTGAAATAATATAAAATTAACCTAAGTTACGTAAAATGCAATAATAAAATAACACAAAAGTTTAGTAATATGACCTTGATAAGTGCACGAAAATGCACTTATCAAGTACAATTAAAAAAACAGGTTTAAGGTTTGGTTATTTGAAAATAGGGTGATAATTCTATATTTTAATATGAATAATAATAATATAGAATTAAATTAATCTATATATATCCACCCACCCATCCTACCCCCATCCTACCTCAATCCACTCCAACCATAATCATTTTTCCTCTCTCCTTTCTGTATATCTCCATCTCTCTCTACATCTCTACCTTATATTTTCTTTTATTTACCAAACACTACAGCCAAAGACGCCGTTGGCAATGTGCTCATAACTTCGACATAATACGCAACAACAATTACTTATCCCGCATGCACATCTACGCACCCACCTTCTCTATCTCATTAGATCTCCTTTCTATCTCTCATCATATACATACGCATATACATATACATATACATATACATATACATATATATGCTCTTCTTTTGGCTGATTTCTAGCCTCTCCATCTTCAAACTCGGAGTTATTATATAAATAGGTCCATATCCTTTAGTTCAGATCGTTATAGGAAATCTTCAACTAAAATTTCTTGATCATCGATTGATAGTCCAAGAGTAACTAATCAAGAGGGGGTGGATTAGTTTTTAAAACTTTTTCGAAGAATCAGTCTAAATTCAACAAAGTAAAAACTAAATAGATTAATTCAACTAGAAAGTACAAATATAAAAGCGATAAGTAAAATGGAGAGATGATGCAAACGATATAATTATGGAGGTTCAATCCAAAGCGATGATCTACGTTCTCCGTTGCCAAGCTCTCCAGCACGAGCAAGGTCTTTCATTATGTTGATTGACTTATGGTGCAATCCAACCATTTACAACGCTTCCGGTGACTTACAAACAAGGAGCACAGATCCTTATACAATATTGAGCTTTACGGGACCTCGGTATGACCCACACGGTGACTTACAACAAGGAGCACCGAGTCTTATACAGTGTTGATCTTTAAGAGATTTCAACACGACCAACACTTTATGAAAAGTATTTTACAATGAAATTTATCTCCTGATGAATAATACAAACAAATAAGTACTAAGAGAGGCTAACACTTCAATGAATAGTAATAAATGATAGCTCAAGTGTTAGATAAAAACTTTAATGATAATCAAAAATTAGATTCAATCAATCAAAGTGTTTCAATGAGAAGATGAAGAAATAAATACAATATATATTCAAAAATCTTCTCATGAAATATTTTCCTTTTAATAGATGATTGTAAGAAATTAAGTACTAAGAGAGAAATGAGAAACTTTGATGAATATGATAATTTTACAAGTTTAGTTCAATCAATCAAAGCTTCAATATGAAAAAAAAAAAAAAAGAAGAAGAAGAAGAAGAAAAGTGCAAGCAATATAAGTGCAAAAATGTTATTAAAAATGTATCTCTCTTTCAATGAATAATTTGTATTAAATTAAGTACTAAGAGAGAAATTAAAAACTTTGATGAATATGATGTTTATAAATTTGATTCAATCAAAGTTCCAATATGAGAAAGTAGAAAAAAGTTTAGTCAATGTAAGTGCAAATATCTTCTTCAAAAATATATCTCTTTTAAAATTGATATAGATAAATTAAGCACGAAGAGAAATGATTTTAGAAATTTGATCCAACAATCAAAATTGTTGCTATGAAAAAATAAATTTAAATGAATGTAAAAATGTAAGTTGAAAGAATATTTTTCAATTGAAAAACTTCGATGAGTAGATTTTCGAGAGTTAATTTGATCAAAAGTTTTTCAAAGATAAATGATTTGATAATAATAAATGAGATGATAAATCAATATAATTTTGCTCAAAAGTGTCTCATTTGAATACTCTCAAGTGTTGTAATAAATGGCAAGAGAGATGGTATTTATAGAAATGAAAAACGCCAAATTTTTTGTCAAATCGGATGACCGATCCGGTTGACCTTCATTTTTTGGATGACCAATATAACCGTTTGAACAGGAAAAATCAAAAGGCAAAACGGTCAAATTTTGGACAGTTGGAGAAGTCCGGTCAACCGCCTAGTCAACCGACTGACCGTTGATTGTTGACTTTATTTTTTAAGATATGATCTAAATTCAAGTATACTTTGAAAGATTAATATTATTTTTGATAAAAAATATTTTATGCTAGTGATATGAAAATAACTCTTTGTGCACAAAATAATTTTTAAACTATTGTCATTCATTACTAAAGATCAAAGTGTTATACCTTTACATATGATCTCGAAAGCCTAGTCTTTGATCATGTTTCGAAGTTTCTTTCCTGTCTGGTTCTTAAACTCTTGATCTTTCTTTGATGACGTCTCTCATGCTCTTGATCTTGTTTCTTCTTGACGTTTGTCTTTTAAGTTCTCGTCTCGAATGATTTGACTTGAATGCTTAACTTCTACTTTGATCTTCATTTCGAGTCTGATTTATATGTTGATTTTGGCAATGCTTGATTGATTTTAGCATTGAACTATCATCACTCAAAATCAATTGTTAGAAATAATATTAATCTTATTTGTTATGATCAAAACATTAAGGATGAAATCAACCATAGGTCAACGTTGATATTTTCTATGTTACTGTAAATTCAGGCTTAAAGGGTTTCCTGCTCGGGTTTTAAATAACCCATTGCTGGTTCAAGAAAGTGATTCTGTTGAGGGAGAAATCCACGCCTGTTTCAACTTGAACAAATAAGATATGAAAAAATTAGGAGAAAATTCCAAAAATACTACTGGGATATTACCCTTTTTCAAGAACGAGATATATAGGGGAGAGAAGATATTTATATTTGTGTGTTTACGAAGAGAGAGAAACTTCTAGGAGTTGTTGTAGTTCAATTGGATTTGAAGGGTCTTATTGAAAATAACGGTAATAAAAAAGTAGTAGTTACTTGATTAGTGCTCCACACCCACAATATTTATACCACTTAATTCGTTATTTTGTTATCTTTAAGAGAGTTTTAGATTTTTTTATGTGTGTTTTTGTAGCGACCGAGAACTTTTAAATTATATAAATTAATTTTTCTCGAAAAACGTGTCGCTAGAACGTAAGCCTAATTTTCTAGAGAAACGCGTTCGTCTAGCCGTTATAAAAACGAATTCAAATCTATTCGATTGAATCCAATCTCGAATAATTATTTTAGTATCAATTTCGAATTATTTTATTTAAATCCAATTTTTATTAAATTCAAGCCCAATTACTTATTAGTCCAAATCTTGGATGTTTAGGTCCAATTCCACTTAAGTCCAACAAGGAAATTATTTTAATCCAATCACCTAAACCCAATTAGAAAACCCTACAGCCTAAATGTTAGGCCCAACTATTTCCTAACCCAATTACCCACCTAGGGATTTGTGCCCTAATTTCCACTATTCATATATCAACCTCAACCATTTCTCTCCCATTCCAAAACTTCACGCAGCCAAGCAATCCATTTTGGTAAGAATCCTCTCCCTCATTTTTGGTAAGAATCCTCTCCCAGTTGTATGTTAGAGAGATTGTTCGACTTCATGGAGTACCAGCTTCCATTGTATCAGATAGAGACCCGAGATTTACATCGAGATTCTGGAAGAGTTTACAAGTAGCAATGGGTACTAAATTAAATTTTAGTACTGCTTACCATCCCTGCACCGATGGATTACCCAACGCCCTATTCAGACACTAGAAGATATGCTTAGAGCTTGTGTACTAGATTTGAGTGGTAATTGGGAGACTCACCTCCCATTAGTGGAATTTGCCTACAATAATAGTTTTCAGGCTACTATTGGTATGGCACCATATGAGGCACTTTATGGACGACGATGTCGATCACCAGTCTATTGGGATGAAGTAGGTGAGAGAAGAATTTTAGGTCCAGAATTGATTGAAAAGACAGTTGAGGCTATTGATAAGATCAGACTACGGATCAAAGCCGCTCAAGATAGACAGAAAAGTTATGCCGATCAAAGGAGAAAAGACTTAGAATTTGAAATTGGAGAGAAAGTATTTTTGAAAGTAGCTCCTATGAAAGGAACTATTCGTTTCGGCAAGAGAGGGAAGTTAAGACCTCGTTTTATCGAACCATTCGAGATATTAGAGAAAGTGGGTAACGTGGCTTATCGTTTGGCGTTGCCGCCCGAGCTATCGGCCGTTCACAACGTTTTTCACGTTTCCCTATTGAGAAAGTATATCCACGACCCAAGTCACGTGATAAATTTTCAGACTATGTCGATTCAGAGGAATCTGTCCTATGAGGAGACACCTATGTTTTTACAGCGACCGCGAACTTTTAAATTATATAAATTAATTTTTCTCGAAAAACGTGTCGCTAGAACGTAACCCTAATTTTCTAGAGAAACGCGTTCGTCTAGCCGTTATAAAAACGAATTCAAATCTATTCGATTGAATCCAATCTCGAATAATTATTTTAGTATCAATTTCGAATTATTTTATTTAAATCCAATTTTTATTAAATTCAAGCCCAATTACTTATTAGTCCAAATCTTGGATGTTTAGGTCCAATTCCACTTAAGTCCAACAAGGAAATTATTTTAATCCAATCACCTAAGCCCAATTAGAAAACCCTACAGCCCAAATGTTAGGCCCAACTATTTCCTAACCCAATTACCCACCTAGGGATTTGTGCCCTAATTTCCACTATTCATATATCAACCTCAACCATTTCTCTCCCATTCCAAAACTTCACGCAGCCAAGCAATCCATTTTGGTAAGAATCCTCTCCCTCATTTTGGAAATTCTAGTTGATGCTAGAAAACCAATTTCTAGCATCAACAACAATCTCAGCTCACTTTGATGCTAGAACAATTTCTAGCATCAGCAAGCTTGAAAATTCACCATCACCAAATCAACCCCAGCACAAGTCACGATTACCAAACCAAGACCAAGCTCACCTCAAACCAGACAATGCACTGAGCCAAAACCCAAACTGCAGCCCTTCCATTGCAACCTCAGCTCAACTTCGAAACCACCATTCCACTGCCAATCGAACCAACCACACCATCACTGCCTAAACTCCCAACATCCAACTCACGAGACCAACATCCCCACCTTCACCAGTAGACTCCACCCACTTCACCAATCACCTTCACCATCCACATTCAGCCGTCCATTTCACCACCACCGTGACCGCCACTTGAGCAGCCACGAACAACCGCAGCTGCCCAAACCACCAAGCTCCAAAAAAATGAGACCTCTACCATTCACCTCACTGCCAACCACACATCAACCTCGAATCCACCCCCACTGCTCAAGAACGAGCTCAACCCACACACCACCCAAATCGACAGCCACCAATACACCTCAAAACCAACACAATACAATCACACAAAACCAAGAAAAATCAGGAAATAAACCAACCCAATACCTTACCTCGTAGTTCGACCCATTTCCAGAATGTTTACCACAAGAACACCAAGGAACCCAAAAGAAATCGACCCTCCAAGCTCAGTTAACTTCCAATCCACGCACCAAAATTTCCCTCACAGCCATCCCCACACCTACGGCGCCACCACGAGGCGGTGGCGCTGACGCCGTTCACCGGCGGTCGGAAATAGGGGAAGAGGCAGAGCCCTTCCTGTCGTCTCCCTCTCTCTCTCGATTTACAGAGAGAGAGAGAGAAATGAGATGTTTTAATTTGATTTGATTTTTAGAAAATTTACCCTTTAGCCCCCAAGTTTTAATTGTTTTAATTAGGTCCTCATGTTTTATATATTTTAATTTCAGTCTCTTAATCTTATTTTCAGTTTTAGATAATGTTTAATTTAACTACCAAGTTTATAAATTATTATTTCAGTCCTTAATATTTTATTTTCAGTTTCAGCAGATTTTCAATTAAGTCCTTAAGTTCTGAAAATGTTTAATTTCAGCCCTTTAGTTTTATTTTCAACTTTATTATATTTACAGATTAGTCCTTAAACTATTAAAAATTATTATTTTAGTTTTCAGCTTTTATTTTCAACTTTAATATATTTACAGCTCAGTCCTTAAACTTACAAAAGTTATTATTTCAGTTTTTAACTTTTAATTCCAGCTTTATTATAATTATAATTTAGTCCCTAAACTTATGGAAGTTATTATTTTAGCCCTTAAAGTTTTATTTTCAGATTTAATAAATTTCCAATTTAGCCCCTAAACTTTACTTTATCATTTTAAGTCATTTATTTCAATTCCAATAATTTTCAATTAAGCCCTTAAACTTAATTTCAACACTTTAAAACTTTAAAGTTCGAAATACTAATTCAAACTTATTTTCTATTTTTGGCTAGACGATACGTACGAGCAATTAGGAGCTTGAAGTTATTTTCCCGCTCCACTTTTCACGCAACTCGAAATATTTGAGGTAGACTCGCCACCATTAATTAGTTTAAATTATAATTGCATGCTTTATGTGAATTACGTGATTTATATGCTTTATGCATAGGATGAGAATGTGTCATATGAGATATATGATATTGTTATACTTGCCATAACTTATATGCTTAATTGCATGAGAAAGAAAGACTACCCACAGCCCATATTTTTAAAGAGCCTATGATTTCCAAGAAAATGAACCAAAGATGATATCACGTTGTATATTGCATGAGTGTGTTTTCAATTATTCTGTAAATTAATTATCGGCGATGAGTCTACTGAGTATTTCTTCGAAATACTCATTCTGCTATTTTTAACAATATTTGCAGATTTCGGAGGCGATCGAGATTGATTCGGCAGTGGTGGCATAAAAATTTGATTATCGAAATTATTAAATTTTCGAATTTATGTATTGAAACATTGTTAACGTGTTTTTTTTCGTTTCCGCTATTCCAAAACATGATATTTAGATTTTGAACAATTATCCAATGTATTTTAATTGAAATTTAGGTTTTCAATTGCAAATGTGATTTTAAAATTAGGTCATTTCCGCAAAATTGATTGATAAAATTAGGGCAAAAGACGATGACGTGGCAATCCGGGTTAACAGAACTCGGGGCGCTACAGTTTTGATGTGATGTAGGTTGATGAAATTGAAGAAAATAAGCAAAAGTTGACAAATTTGGAGAAATGACTAAATTGCAAGATATCCAAAGTTCGGGGACTAAAGTGCAAATACTCAAAAGTTGTGTCGAACTTCATGAATGAAGATTTGAGAATGTTGATGGTCAATCGGATGAAGAAAGATATCATAGGGATCAAATATAATCAAAGAGTGACTACACATCAAATTCCAACTGAAAAAGTTTTGCTCTGGATTTTCATTCTCATATTGAAACTAATATTTGACACAGTAAACGACCTAATTGGAGGATGATGTCTGAAGCAAAGTTGTAGCCCTTTGAGTTATTATTCTAACGCATCTTGAATCATTTCAATAGGATATCGAAAGAAAAAATTGTGATAAAAATACTGAAAGGCGTGTAGTCTGTCGTTTCGCCTAGGCGCCTACTACTCTGATTTTCAGCAAAATGGATGGCGCCTAGGCACCGCGACCCGAGAAAGAGGAAAATTGGAAATTTTAAATGATTTTCGGCCCGGTCCAACCCTATTCTGTCTTGCAACTTGTGGACACTATAAATACCACCATAAAGACCTAATTTAAGGGGTGGGAAGAATGAGAGAAAGATACAAAAAGGACGAATCTCCAAGGACAACAACAAGAAGGAATTGAAGAAATCAAATGAAGAAATTGTGGAAATCATAAAAAGGACTTCGATTAGCACTTCAAAAGAGTTCTTTCTTACATTTTCTTTTATGTTTTCCATTATAAATTGTATGGATTTCATGTTCTATTTCATGAGTTTGATTTTGCTAGAGTTTGATGTAGTCAACTTGAGATTATGGTTTGATGAATACATGAATTATTTCTTTTGAAATTTCTCACTTATATTTAATTATGTTATGATTATAATGTTTTCAATTACCTGATCAATAATTGAATGAATAGATACTAGTCAATTCCGGCACTCGAGAGATGAGAATTTAGGCGTGATCATAAGATTGACAGAACGTAGATTTTATGGGTTTTGAGAGAAAGTGTAAAATTTATGAAGTTTACTCCACAAAAGAATCAGGACTTTGATAAATTCTAGGCTGTAATTCGGAATAGAGATATTGTGATTGAATTTTAGGATTAATTTCTAACCGGCACTCGAGAGAGGGGAGGGAAATACAATTGGATTCTTACTTTTAAATATGAGAAAATTAATTGTAATAATTTGATGTCATTGAATCATAATTGAAAGTTGATGAAATCATTCCCTAGACTTTCTCATTTTGATAATTTATATTCTTTAATTTTGTAGTAACATTTTACCTTTGATTAGTTTAAAAAAATCATTCAACCATTCATTTGTCTAAATAAAATAAAAGTTATACAATTATAGTACTTGGTAGAAATTAAATTACAATTCATGTGGGTTCGACATCTTAACTTTCATACTATATTACAAAACTTGACACTGCACACTTGCGGTATAATTCACGTTATAGAAAACGCGTGACAAGTTTTTGGCGTCGTTGCTGGTAATTGTTTTATTTGATTTTTATTAATATTATTACCAACTAGCTTTTATTTTAATTTAGATTTTATTTATTTTTTGTATCATTAATAGTTCTTAGTTTGTTAATTTCAGTTGTGTATACGAAGAGTTAGGAATTTGAAATTATTATCTGTTGATCTTGAATCAGAACGCACATTCCACTTTCTAAGGGGTAAATAGAGGAACGAGCGTAAAGCAATGGTAGAACAGGAAAACAGAGCAGCAAATGAAAATAATCAACAACGGATTATGTCAGACCAGTTGTTAATGACAACTATTCTAGTATGGCACACCCAACTATTACTACAAATAATTTCGAGTTGAAACCGGGATTGATACACATGGTACAACAGAACCAGTTTGGGAAAGCTCCGACAGAGGACCCAAATGCTTATCTTGGTTCCTTTCTTGAAATCTGTGATACCATTAGATGAACGGTGTTACTGAAGACTCCATCAGACTTCGCTTATTTTCCTTCTCCTTAAGAGATAAAGCCAAAGCATGGTTCCAATCTTTTCCATATGGATCCATCACGACTTGGGAGGGGTTAGCTCAGAAATTTCTAACCAAATTTTTTCCACCCTCCAAGGCAGCTCAATTGCATAGTGAAATTGTTTAATTCGGACAATCTAACATCGAGCCATTTTATGAGGCATGGGAGAAATTCAATGATCTACTTGGAAGATGTCCTCAGCATGGTTATCAGAGTTGGGTGCAAATCGAACTCTTCTACAACGGGTTGAATGGTTAAACAAGGACAATAGTGGATTTTGTAGCAAGAGGAACTCTGATGTCCAAGACTCCAGATGTGGCTTATTCATTGCTGGATGAGATAGCTACTAATAGTTATCAATGGCCAAGTGAGTGTTCAAGTACTAAGAAAGTTGATTGTTGACTTTTTTTATATATAGATATGATCTAAGTTCAAGTATATTTTGAAAGATTAATCTTACTTTTGATCAGAAATATTTTATGCAAGTGATATGAAAATAACTCTTCATGCAGAAAATGATTTTTAAACTATTGGCATTCATTACTAAAGATCAAAGTGTTATACATTTACATATGATCTCGAAAGCCTAGTTTTGATCTTGTTTCGAAGTTTCTTTCATGTCTGGCTCTTAAATTCTTGATCTTTCTTTGATGACATCTCTCATGCTCTTGATCTTGTTTCTTCTTGACGTTTGTCTTTTAAGTTCTCGTCTCGAATGATTTGACTTGAATGCTTAACTTCTACATTGATCTTCATTTCGAATCCGAATTATATGTTGATTTTGGCAATACTTGATTGATTTTAGCATTGAACTATCATCACTCAAAATCAATTGTTAGAAATAATATTAATCTTGTATGTTATGATCAAAACATTAAGGATGAAATCAACCATAGGACAACGTCGATATTTTCCATGTAGTAGTAAATTCAAGCTTAAAGGGCTTCCTATTCGGGTTTTAAATATCTCATTGCTAGTTCAAGAAAATGATTCTGTTGAGAGAAAAATCCATGCCTGCTTCAACTTGAACAAATAAGCTATGAAAAAATTAGGAGAACATTCCAAAAATACTACTGGGAAATTACCCTTTTTGAAGAACGAGATATATAGGGAGAGACGATATTTATAGTTGCGCGTTTATGAAGAGAGAGAAACTTCTAGGAGTTGTTGTGGTTCAATTGGATTTGAAGGGTCTTATTGAAAATAACGGTAATAAAAAGGCAGTAGTTATTGGTCACAGATCATTGTACACAAGTCACAAATCAAATAGAACAGTCATATATCATTGATTTATGTTCACATGTGACACTGCACAGGTCACGGGTCATATTTTATAGCTGACAAATCAATGTCAACAGGTCACATATCATGTATCACATGTCTTTGTCACTAATAACATACACAAGTCTTTGTGCACTTGTTACAGATCGCATGTCATTGTATATAGATCATAGATCAATGCACATATGTCACATATCACTGATTTATGCTCACGGATCATAGGTTATAGTTCACAAGTCATATATCATATTGTATACGTTGCAGATCAATGTCAACGGGTCACAAATAAGAAGTCACAGTTCATATGTTCACATGTCACAGTTCATATGTTACAGGTGACAAATCATTTTGTACAAGTAATAGATCAACGTCTACATGTCACAGATGTATTAGAATTGGTTACAAGTCATTGGATCAATATCACATGTAACATATCAATGCGCAAAGGTCACAGACCTAAGAGAATTTCTCACAAGCCATTTGATGAACATCACATGTAACAGTTTGCATTTAGTTTAAACCACATCACCAAAAATTTACTTGTTTACATTGAATCTGATGATAAAAACATCTGAATCAAATTTACACTCCATCGATGAGCTAGTTTGCTATGGTAGTTTAAATCGCACCACCAAAAATTTCATTCCTTCAATTATTTTGACATCACTCAATTGTCTAATTGAAGCTCAATTAGATAATTCGTCGATTCAAGTAAATGTTTTGCTAAATTAAAAATCCAAACAAGCCAATACCTTCGAGATGATGTACTGATGGATCTCGAATCAGATGCAATTATTTAGATCTGTACTATCACGTGATGTGAGAGAGGATGCCGGTGACTGTGGCTGGAACGAGTCTGTATAGAGAGATTGGAATGGGTTGAGAAATTATGATGGATATTTATTAGATATATAATATATTATTTATAATCTAAGGTTTGAACTTTTAAACTTTTTTCTCTTAAAATTTTCTTGGGGTACAGTTAAGGCCTTACTTATGTATTATTCCCTAAAAAATAGAAAAATATATTGGACACATTGCCCTCTTCGGCCTAACCCCTTTTTGATAAGGGAAAACATAGGAAATTAAGCCCATATTTGACCCCTATTTTTTGAAAATTATTCCTCAAGGTCATTTTTAACAACATTTTTTTATGAGATTCACAACTTTTATCAACTTTTCAATCATTCATTTCATCAACTTTTATTAAAATTTACCAAAAATCTAATTTTTAACTAAACCAAACATGGATAAGAAAAGAATTCGAGTACTTAGTTTATTATCAAGCTCATAGAATTTGCAATACGAGAATAATTAAATACAGTCACTTAGTCATTTGTAGGGCTGGCTGTTTCACTTCATTTTCTCATAAGCCATAGTAGAGAACTCTACATTTTGTAATGCTTCTTGTTGTTGCAGAGCTTCATTATTCTAGAAATCTTTGTTTTAATTTGTTTTTCAACTTGTAATGATAAGTATATTGGAATGATTATACAAAAATATGGGTGTGTCGAGCATGTAAGAAAACAACTGAGTCAAAATGATAATGTATAAGTAAGAGATAGACTTCATTCTTAAACACAATAAGAACAACCATTACAATAAATCATTCCATATTGACAGAGTTATTAAAAAGTATACTTTAGCATTCTTCAAGTTCAAAGGAAAAATTCAAGTGCTTAGTGTTTATCTTCTTCTACGGCTTGTTCAATCCTACAAACCATTTGTCGTGTTTCCTTTTAAGCATCAATAATCATCCTAGAGGAGTCAAATTTAGTTTGAGGACAATGATTACGCGTTCATGCCATTTTCTGGTGTTTGTCTTTTCCTTTGGTTTCAATTCTCCACTCTCCTTATAGGATAAATTTTCCAAAAATCTCAAATTGATTTTTTATTTTTTTGGAGAACAAGACTACCATGACTATCATCAAACTTAAACATAAGCTAGATGACGGAACGAGAAGGCCTAGGATGTAGAAAATCGAATCAAGACTTTGTTCGTTTAGATCGATTTGATGGAATGAACTTTACTCGATGGCAAGACAAGTTGAAATTCCTTCCCACGACGTTGAAGAACTTTTACATCCTTGATCCAAAATTGGTACCACTACCAAAAGCGATGGATCAAGACACGAATGTTGTAAGAGCGAATAGGCAAAAAGTCAAGAGGATGAATTGATTTACCACGATCGTATACTCAACGCACTATTTGACTGGTTGTATGATCTCTACACAAACACGTATGTAGCAAAAGAAATTTGAGATATGTCAGAGAATAAATACAAGACTGAAGAAGAATGTACTAAGAAATTCCTGATATCGAGGTATTTCGAATTTAAATTTCTTGAAATATTTATCTTCATCCCTATGTGCATGAATTGCAAGTTCTTGTCCACAAATTAAAGGCGGTTAAGATTGAACTTCCAGAATCTTTTCAACTAGGAGCAATCATTGCTAAACTCTTGGGGACTTGGAAAGAATACCAAAAAAGATTCTTCATAGTTTCCAAGATTACTCTTTGGAACAAGTTCAAAAAATCTCAAATTGTGAAAGAATCGAGAGCAAAAGATAAGAGTGAAAACTTTTATGAAAGCACACAGTAGGTAATCTCATCGGTGAAGCGAGATAAGAAACTTTTCAGAAACTCACCTTGTTGATGCCGCAAATCTTGCAAGTGTTGGATAGGTTCTCCTTTTTTAAATTTGGCCAGCTCCGAAGCTCCCTTCTGGTAGTTTGATGTACCAAATTTCAGCTACTCCACTTAGGGTCAAGTGGAAGGCTCTATATTTCATGGATGGGGTGGCTCCCTTTAAATTCAAGTGAGTTTTTAAGCTATTGAGATGCTTCGCAGGATCACCACTTCCGTCATATTTGAGAATTTTGGGGAGTGTAAAGTGATTCGCATGGGGGCTTCATACTTTTAAGATTCTTGATTCGGATGAAGAAATCAAGTAAGAAGATCGAGATTTCTTGGATACTCCGTTGACGACATTTAGAAGGAAGAAAATTTATCTTCAACCTTCTTTTTGCAATTTGATATTCTAGGTGATGAACTATCAATTTAGTATGTGTTTTTTTTTTTTTTGTAATTCAAACATGCATACTAAATCCATTTGGGCTTAGGATGATGATATAAACCATTAATTAATGTTTTAATTCAAAGATTTCTTTTTAAAATTCTCAATTTGTATTTGATTGATCGATGCCAATATTTAATTTTTTCGTTTGAATGAACGATAAACCTTAAACGTGATTGTGGCATAATTTGTTTTCAGAAGGTTCAAAGTACGTGTAACGCGTAATGATATTCAACATAAAGTGCAATAGATGTTAGAAATAATTATCTACTTCTATGTAATCCACTTAAATAATCTTGCTACTAAATGCATTCTTGCATATTCGAATTCGGGATACTTATATTTCTAGTAATATGTAAAATATGTTTAAATTTATTCGAAAGAGATTGTTAATTAATAGAGGGTTAATGATTATCAATCTAAGCATGAAGTTGGTTAAAAAGCTAGAATTTGAGAATTATAACGGACACTGACAATGAAGTCAGATTCCTAGCACGCTTTTCTTAATCGATCTCTTTTAATCCAAACTTCCATTCACATTTAGTTAAATAATCATAGTATAAATTAGTTAGAATCATAGTTACTCTATTTTGACAATCAATTGTGTTATTGTTTTAAGCTCCAATTACTTGACAATGGAGCAAATGTCAACTAAACAAGTTAGTTAGAATCATAGTTACTCAATTTTGACAATCAATTGTGTTATTGTTTTAAGCTCCAATTACTTGTCAATGAAGCAAATGTCAACTAAAAAAGTTTTTGGCATCATTTTTGGGATTTAGATTTGTAATTTGACTTCTATTTATATGTGATTAAATTTGATTTTTTTTCCTTTTATATTTGTTACTTTTACTCTAGTCTTGTGATGCTCAACTTTGTTCTTTTTGATCTTTTAAAGTTCTTGAATTTGATATTAGCTAAATTGGGAAGATCTTGACCTCCTACTATTTGATCCCGAGATCAAGAGAACTTTTAGAATGCAAGATAGGATAAAAAAGAACCAAGGGAGAAGAGAAAGAAGATTTTAGTTAAATGGTCGTAGTATAAGTTAGTTAGAATCATAGTTATTAGAATCCCACATTGTTTGGGAAAATATAAATGATCCACTTAATAAGGTGAGAGCAATCCTCCCCTAATAAGCCGGTTTTATTAGGTGAGTTAGGCCCAATATTCCTAACATGGTATCAAAGCTAGGCCCAATTATGTAATGTTGGGTGTCACCCAATATCGATTTGTTCACAGTTGTTTGGCATGGTCCACGCTGTGCGTGAGGGGGCATATTAGAATCCCACATTATTTGGGAAAATATAAATGATCCACTTAATAAGGTGAGGGCAATCCTCCCCTAATAAGCCGGTTTTATTAGGTGGAGTTAGACCCAATATTCCTAACAAGTGAAAAAATTTAAAATGGAAATGATGATGAAGAACACTGATAAATGGATTGAATCAGTGAATCATTTCATATCTAAAATCTAAATACAAGAGGTGAATATATAAGCTATACAAGGGGGTAAAAAAGTAAAGGATGACTCTAACAAACTATATAACAAGAAAGGAATATTGTCCTACCTAACCATGTGCAATCTATACAGCTGGCTCGACACCTGGAGCTAATAAGTGCCCTGCCTTATGATGTTTGTACATATCAGGTTGATAATCTACTCCATTGCTCACGGTAAGGTTGATAGGTGGATTGCTGATAAGTGTGCTCTATTCTCTCTATTTTAACAGCCCCCTTCAAGATGGAGAATAGATGTTTTCTATTCCCATATTGGATAGATAAGACCTTAAAGTGATTGAAGAGAGGGCATTGGTGAATATATCTGCAAGTTGTGATTGAGTATGAACATAGGAAGTGGAAATGTGCCCACCCTCAATCTGATCTCTAATTAGGTGGCAGTCCAGCTCGATGTGTTTAGTCCGCTCGTGAAACACTGGGTTGGAAGCAATGTGCAACGCTGCTTGGTTGTCACAGTACAAGGTAACTGGCTGAGGGTGATGAACTTGGAGGTCTTCTAGTATATACTTTAGCCAAGTAATTTCACGGTAGGTACTGGCCATTGATCGGTATTCTGATTCAGTTGATGATTGAGATACCACGCTTTGCTTTTTTGATTTCCAAGAGACTAGTGACTCCCCAAGGAAAATGCAATAACCTGTGACAGATCTTCGTGAATCAGGGCAAGCAGCCCAATCAGAGTCACAGAATGCTCGAAGAGTTAATGAGGACGATGAAGGAAAGATGAGGCCTTGTCCTGGTGCTAGCTTGAGGTATCTGATCACTTTATGAGCCACTGCTAGGTGTGTAAAAGAGGGGGCTTCCATGTATTGACTGAGATTCTGAATGGCATAGCATATGTCTGGTCTAGTTAATGATAAATACATCAACTTCCCAATCAATTTTCTGTAAATCGTAGGGTCTGGTAAAGGCTTTCCCATATCCCTTCCTAATTTTAAATTTTGATCCATAGGTAGTCTAACTAGTTTAGCTCCAAGTAATCCAGAATCAGCTAATAAATCTAATGTATATTTCCGTTGAGAAATTACAATTCCTTTGTTTGATCTTCCAACTTCAATGCCAAGGAAATATTTCAAATCACCTAATGCTTTGATTTTGAACTTACTGTTGAGAAACTTTTGAACTATGTCTATTTGTTCCAGATTCGAGCCCGTTATAACAATGTCGTCTACATACACAAGTAAAGCTGTAAAGGAACAATTTGTTTCCATAGTAAAGAGACTATAGTCAGCCTTAGATTGAGTGAAACCAAATTGTATGAAGGCTGCAGAAAAGGTAGAATACCATTGCCTCGAGGCTTGCTTCAAGCCATATATACTTTTCAGCAACTTGCAAACCTGGTTGGGATTTCCTTTGGTGTAGCCAGGGGGTCTCTGCATATACACTTCTTCATGTAAAACTCCATGTAAAAAAGCATTACTTACATCAAATTGTTTTAGGTGCCAATTTCGAATTGATGCTATGGCTAATAGACATCGAACGGTTACCAGCTTTGCCACATGTGAAAAGGTCTCGTTCTAGTCTATCCCTTCTCTTTGTGTGTACCCTTTTGCCACAAGTCTTGGCTTGTGCCTTTCAATACTCCCATCTGAATTATACTTCAGTTTATATACCCACTTGCACCCAACTGCCGTTTTGCCTGGTGGAAGATCAGTGAGAAACCAGGTTCCATTCAACTCAAGTGCTTCTATTTCGGAATTCATTGCCTTGTACCAATTTGAATCATTCACAGCTTGGTGGTAGGTATTAGGCTCAGTATGTGTGCAAATGGAGATTGAGAAAGCTTTAAATTTAGGTGATAATTTATGATACAAAATAGTATTAGAAAGGGGAGAAACCTTACCTGCTGAATCTGGAAATTTTGCCTTGAGAGAAGATTGGTCTGACTGCACTGATGTGGCCTGATGACAATGAAAATCTTGCAGATATTGAGGGGCCTTTTTGGCTCTGGTAGATTTTCGAATAATAGGTAGTGAGATTGGTGGTGCTTGAAGATTGTTATCTGATGGTGTTAAAGAAGCTTCATCAGGTGTAGGGTTTCTAGCTATCTCTTGGTCAGTTGCAGGTGATAGAGGGATGTCAACTGGTTTTGACTCAGGTATATAATTGATAGTTTCTAGAATAAGCTTGGTGAATACAAACTCATCTATATCACTGGATTTAGCAATCTGTTTATAAGGAAAATAGGCTTCTTGGAATATAACATCCCTAGATATAAAAATGATTTTTGATTGAAGATCCATGACTTTGTATCCTTTAACCCCGAATGGATAGCCTAAGAAGATATATTGGCGCCCTTTAGGATCAAACTTCCTTCTTTTACGTGTTAGCGTAGAAGCATAACAAAGACACCCAAAAATTCTAAGGTGAGAATAAGTTGGTAAAATCTAGAATAACATTTCAAAAGGTGTTTTATTCTTTAACAAAGGTGTGGGGGTTCGATTTATTAGGTGTTTGGCTGTGAGGATGAACTCATTCCAGTAAGATAAAGGAAGTCCTAACTGGTATTTTAATGCCCTCTCAATGTTCATTAAATGTTGATGTTTCCTCTCAACGATTCCATTTTGTTGAGGGGTTTCGACACAGCTTCTTTGGTGGATGATTCCCTTTAGATTATAAAATTCAGTTAATTTGAATTCAGGTCCATTATCACTTCTTAAGACTTTTACTGAGGTTTGAAACTGGTTTTCTATCATTTGGATGTATGCTTTAACGGAATGACCAACATCAGATTTCCTTTTTAGCATGTAAACCCAAACAGCTCGTGAAAAATCATCTACTATTGATAGAAAGTATTTAGAACCGTCACGAGCTGTGGTGGGACAGGGGCCCCATATGTTACAATGGATAATTTCAAAGAGTTTCTTAGTTTTATGTGTGCTTATAGGGAAAGGTTTTTTGTGTTGCTTCGCTAAAGGACATATAAAACAAGGGACTCTGCTAGATTTCTTATAATGAGAAGTAACATATTTATCTGAAATGAGTTTCAACCTAGAATCTGATATGTGCCCTAAACGGTAATGCCACAAGTGTGGTTGAACATCTGAGTTAATGATAGAGGCTGCAGCAAGAGGTTCTCTGGAATTTAGAGCTGATAGGCTGGTCATCAAGGCTAAAGGTAGAACATTCTGAAGCATGAGTCGATACAAGCCACACCATGTTTCACCCTTCCCAATCGTCTTCCAAGCCAAAAGGTCCTTAAAATAACAAGTATCAGATAAGAAGAGAAGGCAGCAATGCATCTGTTGTGTCAATTTTTTAACGGATAGCAAATTGAAATGGAAATTAGGGACACATAGCACATCATTTAAAATTAGTGAATCAGTAAGTTTAACTACCCCAGAATGTGTAGCTGGTACAATTTCACCAGTAGGTAACTTAACTGATAGGCAGGTTTCCTACTTAATGGAGGTGTAGAAATTGGTGTTACAGACCATATGATCCGTTGCACCCGTATCAATGATCCATGGAGTGTTTGTGAAATCATGAATGTGTGTAGGTTGAGCAAATAAACAAACAGTTTTACCAGATAGATCAGATGGGGGTTTGATCTTTGAATGATCGACAGTTTGTATATGACTGATAGAATGATTTGCTTGTGAATTATCCCTGGATCGAAACAAGGCAAGGAACTCTTTATATTGCCCCTTAGTTAGGGAAACTGGTCTTTCACTTTCTTCCTGTATTGCACTAGACTGATTAGCAAAAGTTCCTTCTCTCTTCTGAGTTCTGTATAATTTATGGTTTGGGGGATAACCATTAAGCTTGAAACACTTCTCCACGGAATGCCCCATCATATTGCAATGCGTACATAAAGGAGCTTCAGTGTTGCCTGCCTTGAAACATTTGTCCAAGTTGTGTCCTGGAATATTGCAAAAGGTGCAATATGGTTTGTCCTTCCTTCCAGCTGCATTAGATCTTCCATAACTGAGTGATCTATTATTTCCATAAAATTTTCTGGTTGCCATTGCAATGGATTCATTGTTAATGGAAGTAGAACTAAGCTACTTCTGCCTCTTCTGCTGCTGAATGTAGGAAAATACTTTGTTAACTGGTGGAAGAGGATCCAACATCATGACCTGAGCTCTAGTGTTATCATAAACCTCATTCAAGCCCATCAAAAACTTTATCACATAGTCACGCTGGTATCTGTCTACCGGCATCTTCAATTGTCCACAATTACATTCTGGAAATGGATCATATATAGATAGCTCATCCCATATTGTTTTAAGCTTTCCATAATAAATACTTACAGAATCATTTTCCTGTTCTAGATCAGCTAATGCCTTCTTCAGCTCGTATATTCTGGGACCATTTTGCTGGGAAAACCTGTCTTTAAGTTCTGACCATATTTCATTAGCTTCATCCATGAAAGTAACACTGGATCTGATTGAAGGAGATATAGCATTTTGAATACATGACATTACCATGTCATTGCATCTCCCCCATGGATCGAAAGCATTACTGATATGTTCAGGTTTAGGTAGCGTTCCATTGATAAAACCGAGCTTGTTTTTGGCTCGAAGAGCTCGTTGGAGTGCCCTTGACCAGGTATGATAGTTGTCCGTTGTTAATAATTCTGTGACCAAGATGGCTCCTGGGTTATCTGAAGTTTCCAATTTGTATTGCTCAGAAAATTCAGAGGCAGGAAGAGGAGCCATGTTTTCTCCATCAGCAGAATTCATATCAGCAATGGTTGTCATTGCTCTGATACCATGAAAGAATTTAAAATGGAAATGATGATGAAGAACACTGATAAATGGATTGAATCAGTGAATCATTTCATATCTAAAATCTAAATACAAGAGGTGAATATATAAGCTATACAAGGGGGTAAAAAAGTAAAGGATGACTCTAACAAACTATATAACAAGAAAGGAATATTGTTCTACCTAACCATGTGCAATCTATACAGCTGGCTTGACACCTGGAGCTAATAAGTGCCTTGCCTTATGATGTTTGTACATATTAGGTTGATAATCTACTCCATTGCTCACCGTAATGTTGATAGGTGGATTGCTAATAAGTGTGCTCTATTCTCTCTATTTTAACAATAGTCACTCAATTTTAACTATCAATTGTGTGCTATTCATTTTAAGCTCGAATTATTGAACTTAAGTTAAAATATAAATTTCCGTAAGAATGATTCTCTTTTTCACTTTTACTATTACTTGTCAACGACCCTGCACGTTTGTGAATATCAACTGAACAAGTTTTTGACATAGTTTCGGGAGATTTTAGATATGTAATTTGACTTCTATTTGTTCGTGATTAAATTGGAATGTTTTTTCTTTTTTACTTTTACTCTCATCTTGTGATAACTTTGTTCATTTTTATCTTTCCATGTGCTTGCATTTTATATATGCAAAATTGGGAAGATCTCGACCTCCTACAATTTGATCTCGAGGTTGAGAGAACTTTTAACAAAAAGAAACAATGGAGAAGAGCCAGAAGATATAATGGCACGAGATCACGTTTAAGTCCTTCCACTAAATGTAGAGTATGAGGAAGATGTGCTCGTTGGGGAGTTTTATGATCCCACCTATGGTACAAAGCAATGTTATTAAAATTGACCCGATCGGCCTGATAAACCGGTAGCCCGGACCCTATTCTGGGACGAGAAAGATCATATTATATAAATGAAAGTGGCCCGATCAAAAATTGGATTTGACCGGGTCAATTAGCCGATTTTATTTAATTATTGGGCCGATTCGACCCGATTGATTTTTTAATCAAATTTCAAAACTTTTCTCCATTGAAATTTTAGGGGACTAAAGATTTGAACACTTGACCTCTAGTTAACTAGATTATAACATTACCATCAAAGCGAGCAATACTTTGTTGTCCTTTTGTGTAATAAATCATATCTAACCTATGAACAATTTGTTGTTTTCTAAAAATATTTTTAATAAAATTAGTCCAATATTTTCATTCGTTTTTTAATATCAATAATTATTTTATATACTTATTTTGTTTGAAAATTTTAATTTTAATTAAAATAAATTGAATAGATAATACACGTAAATTATTGGTCAATAACCAATAAATGATTTGTACATCACAAAAAGGGAAAATATAATATACAAAATTATAAAATCAAAATGTAAACATTATCACTCATAAATGAGTTCAAAAAATCTTTAATTCAAAGGTATAAATGAATTTTTGTAATGACCCACCGGTCCAACCACCGGTTCACTGATCCAACCAATAACCCGATGACCCAGTACCTTGACCGAGTCAATGTCCCGGTCGGATCTAATAACTATGGTACAAAGTCAGCCGACGAGATGTGATGAATCTATTGAAGAATCATAAGCAGTTTTATATGAAGTCCAATGAAAATCCACACAAGCATGTCTTTTATTTCCACATGGGCTTGAAGATAGAGCAATAGAATGTTTAAACTCCCAACAGTGGGCAATATCACTTCATGGTCATTTGGTTCAAAAAATTATCAAGTACTTCCAGTCAGCTAAAGTTGGCAAACTAAAATATGACATGTCCTTACTTAGGTTAATTGATTCAGAAAGTTTTCACAAAGCTTGGGAGAGTTTTAAGGATCTATTGCAAAGTTTCTCAAATAATGACATCAACAAGGGACTCTAGGTCCAATACTTCTTCTATACAGGGGTTACTTCATCATCGAATAGGTCAATTAAAATGAAGACAGTTCGGGAAGCATATGCCTTGTTTCAACATTATATGCTCAAATGGAACCTCTACTGTACAAAATGGACAACCTTACTCAGATTGTATACATGGTACACAATCTTGTTCCAGTTTGTAAAGGTTGTTGAGGCATCTCACAAAAATTCAAATTGTCCATTAGTCGCCACTTTCACATTCTAAAGAGGCTACTTACGCACAGAACTGCCAGTGCCAATAGAATAATCCCTACTCCAGGACCTATAGTTCGGGTTGAAATCATCCCAGTTTCTCTTGTAAAAATAATCCACATCTAAGAAACCAAAATCAAAATCATCCCCAGGGTTCCAGCAACAACAGGAGAAAAAGCCTTTGTTGGAAAATCTAATTGCTAGTGCATCACAAAGACTGAAAATACTTTGCAACATCAACATGCTTCTTTAAAGAATCTAAAGACTCAAGTGAGGCAGATAGCGGCAATATTATTCAAGAAGACGCAGGGCACTCTATCAATTAGCATTGAAACAGACCCACGAGAGTAGGTGTTGGCTATTAAAATCCTAGAGAATGATATTGTTGACAACCCACCACCTAGGGTATTTGTTCTAGCATACCTCTAGTTCCATTTCCTTAATAATTTCAAAAATGGTTGGAGGAGGGAAGGATTCATTCGATCACTACTAGAAGTGGAGTTCAATTACCAAATATGAAGCAGCCCATACGTGTAATTAACCCTTTAATTTGTAAATGTTAAACGTTTCCAACAAAAAAATAGAAAAGTTTTGGCCATAAAAGGTTTTAGGCCCTAGGCAACCACCCTCCCTGAGCCTCGCCTCATGTCTGTTGCCATGCCATGGTTGAAGTCATGCTATATTCTCGGTGTTTAGAGCGAATTTGAGACTCAAGGCAGCATGTTGGTTTTGATGAGCAAGTGATCGAGGCACGGATGCCTAATTTACTTGATGGAGGCATCACGGGACAAAATTTTGGGATGCTAGTCAAATTGACATTGATCGACGGGTTGATGCAGGTTGTGTACGGCAGCATTGCAAACTTACTGTCCAGTTGATTTCAATACTCAAGTTCAGTGAAAATTAGGCCATATGGGAGGCATATGATGGAGTTGCGGGCGGTTCTTGCTTTGAGCTTGATACAGGGGGTGGTTTTGGCTGTAAAAGTGCCAAAATTTTGGGCAGAACTACCCAACAGTTGGGGGTGTCAACTACTACTTGAAAATTGTATTATTATTCTAAGTGTCGGTGCCTTAGAATGATTTAGAAGAGTGAACGCTGTGATGAGACAACAATGGTTGTGTTGATCGTTCACTTGTTTTTGTACCGAAAGCTTCTTATTCCACGACAACAAAAGCACTTTCCACTCTTTCATATACTAGGGGATTTTACTTGAAAAAAAAATGTTCCATACTAATAGATTCGGGTCCATAACCATGGATTCCAATGCACGAGATCTTATTGTTCGAATTGTGTAATTGTCAATTATTGACACCGGTACAACCTAAAGCAATTTTTAGTTTTTTTTTCTTCTTTTTTTTGGGTTTTGGAGAAATACAGTTGAGAAATGTTCCCGTAAATCTTTGTTTTCTTTACTGTTTCTAGTACGTCAATCTTTTGCATTTTTATTTAGTCGAATTTGTGTCTTTTCATTACCTGAAAGTGTAAATTCATGTATTGGTTGGTTGGGGACGGAAAATCTCGACGCCATCACAAATTGTGGGAAAAAGCCCCATGACATTATGTAGGGTAATTCTTAGAGGGAGTGGAGTGAAGATCTAGAATTTTCGTTTCCTTTTTATTTATTTTTATTAAATTACAAAATTGTTCTCCTACCCGACTGCCACTTGCTGATGTGGTAGACAATCTTACTTACAAATATCTCTAAATGTTCTCTCCATCGGCAGGAGAACATTATTTCTGTATTAAATTAAGAGGAAATTACACCCACACAGGTTTTTAAAATACCATTTTCATAAATCCAAAATCATCTTTAATAATACATAAATCAGGTTTTAATAATAATTTTTAAATTAATTTTTATTTAAATCAATTTTCAAACCCTAATTAATTCATTCTCTCACCACTCTCTCTCTCTCTCTCTCTCTCTCTCTCTCTCTCTCTCTCAACCCATTTTCTCTCCCTTCACTCTATCCCCGTCGCCGCCACTCCCCCGCCGCCACGACCAGCACTGGCACCACCACTAGCACGACCAGCACTGGCACCACCACTAGCACGACCACCACTGGCACCACCACCACCTCTCTCTCACACTTCGCTCTTCAATCCGGCGAAATAGCAGGCGCAGTCGCAGTCGCTCCCGTGAAGGCACCCTTATGTCCTCTTGTGGAGGGTGGTTGGGTCGTGTGTGTGTGTGTGTGCGTGTGGAGGCAGATCTGGTGGGTGTGTGCGTGGGGTGCGTCATGCCGCTAATTTGAGGTTTTAAATTTCACAAACCCGAATTAGGGCGGCGTCCACGCTCGTCGCAAATTAGCAGCAGCACCGCTGCCCTAAAGCCCTAATTCAATGGTGGATCCGGGTTGATGGTGAATGACTGGAAGGCGGCAGAGGAGTGGAGGTGGAGGGAGGAGAGTGGTGGTGGAGGTATAGAATTAGTTGAGTTGGTGCGTGTCTGTGTTTGTTTGGTTGGAGTGCATTTTTTTGTTTGTAGGGAGCCAGCTGAAATGTCATGGTTTTTGGTTCGCCGTCGATTGGGCGACGACGGTGGTGCGCCGTTAGCGGAGCGATGGCGAAGTGGTGGTCACAATCGATTTTGGTGGTGGTCACAACTGATTTTGGTTGTTTGTGACCAGTAGTTTGGTTAGTTTGTGACCGGTAAAAAATATGTGACCAATGAATTCAATAAATTGCGACCAATAAGTGCTTTGTGACCTAAAAATTATTAATTTGTGACCCAAAATTTGATAAATTGTGACCTAGATATAATTAATGTTATGTTTTGTGACCGTAAATAAGTATTGTGACTTAGAAATTTTGTGATTTGTGACCGATGAAAAAATTGTGACTTTTAAATTTTTAAGTTGTGACCGATGAACAAATTGTGACCTATGAAAATTTTGAATTGTGACCTAAAATTTTTTGAATTGTGACCAAATTGTATAAATCTGTGACCATTATATATTTATTAATAAAACATATAATTAATTAAGTAATTCATAAATAAATTTAAATAAAAACCTGATTTTTGAAATTTAAAATACCTAACCTTAATTTTGAAATGTGTATAAGTAAAAGCAGGATTTATGTATTCTTCCCTTAAATTAATGTGTAATTATCAATTTTCTTGTATGCGATCCATTTAAAAGTCATTTTGGCCCCGTTCGGGAGGGCTTAAAATCCCATTAAAATTGAAAATATGACCGTTATTGGGTCCCATCCGTCTAATAAAAGTCAACAATAATGGCTATATTTTCAATTTTAATCTAATTTTAATCCCTCCCAAACAAGCTCTTTATGTCCCAAAGAAAATAGTCAGGCTCAAAGCCCAGGGACGGGGCGCCTATGTGGGATAAAGGTCCCACATAAGATGCGTCACCATCCTGAATCCTTGACCCAACATTAAATTCATTTTTTATTATTTATAATTATTATTCAACATACTTTTTATCTCCTAATCCAATCATCACGCCACCTCATCTAGACTTTTGGATAAGCCTGCCTGTCCTTTTTGTCAACGTTTGATTGTTACGATTCATTCCCCTATTTTATTACGCAAGTACCCCTATTTTACCATGGCATATGCAAAGAGCATTGTTTCACAATAGGTGGTCATTTTCGTCAATGACGAGACTACTTTAAAACCACCAATGATATAATCACCCATTCATTCTCATCTCTACCCTCTGTGCAATATATTATAAACAGAGAATCAAGAATATATTTTACCCTCCTATCAATCATTTCCCAATACATCAGGTAGGAAAAATGTTGGCTGTTTTTGACAAGAAGGTGGCTAAGAGCCCTCAAGAATTGCAGAGCCCACAAAATGAATCCGTATATGCACTCAAAGATGGATTTTTGGGAACCCATTTTTCATCCCTGCACCCTTCTTCTTCATCTGTTGTACTCAATCTTGCTTCTTCTGGCCTCATGGCTTATTCTTCTGATAGGCAAAATCCGCTTCTTCCAAGGTTCGTTTTGTTTTATGATTTAGTTTCGATGTGATCTTGATTCTGACGCGACTTTGACGATCTGTGTTTTATTTGCATTTTCTTGATGGGAGTGTTTTTGGTTAGTTATCACAGATCTTTATATGTTTTTTTCTGGTTTTATCTACTTATTTATTGTTTAAGCATTATGATCTTTCGTTGCTTTTAAATTTTACGAACAGAACGGAACGAAGTGGCAATAAAGGGTTCGTCCAAATGTTACCTTAAACGAACTTGTTTGCTCTGTGAAAATCCATTTTCTTTGGGGGTGTTGGAAAGTTAACTGATTGATCTAATTTTGTAAATATTTGATTATCTTTGAGCATTGGTTTGAATCGAAGGATAATCTATTCAAGTATCCAATCGACTTTTTTAACTAAATAAGAAGAGTTTGTGGTTGTGATCTGTTTTTATTTTGTTGTGCCTTCAGTTTTTAGAATATGTTAGAAGAGAGTAGGGAAGGGTCCAAAACTAACACTGCGCCTTTTGGATGCGATTTGAATCTAACAACGGAGTGGCAAAAAAGGAGACTCCAAATTTATTGGAAATTGTTTCTACTATATTTTTTTGGTATTGTTTGAGTTCTGTGATGATTATCAAAGGCTGATTCTTTCTGGCGGTATCTTTTCCCAGTTGGATTTGAGTGAGATTCACATTAATTTCTATCGAAAAAAGATGAGAAAACAAAGTAAAGGAACGAATAGAAGAGAGAATGTGATGATTGTAGGAGGAAAGGAGGGACTAGGAATCTTACCATAAATAAAGAACTAAGAAATTAGAGGAACTTAATAAAAGGAAAGAGCAAAGATGAACAAATGTGTATATATGTGACGGAAAAAGGAGAGTCAAACATAGAATATTGCTACCTAACAACAGTGGTGTGCTAGAGCACCAGTCTGTGTCACTATTTGATAGATTCAATTAAAGGTAACATTACTCCAAACATAACATGCATTCTACGACGAGTTCAATTTCTTATGCTCTCGTTTCTTTTCTTGAAAGCAACTGTG
Source organism: Fraxinus americana (assembly GCA_035079005.1). NCBI lineage: Eukaryota > Viridiplantae > Streptophyta > Magnoliopsida > Lamiales > Oleaceae > Fraxinus > Fraxinus americana. Next base: position 14,073,495 of record CM068724.1, read on the forward strand.
AAGGGAAAATACCATCCACATTTTTGTTTTGAGTAATGATATTCATCTCCATTGAGGTTGAACCCCAGTTTATGTGACAATTATATGACATTAAATGAAATATTCATTTAAATACAAAGTCACATAACTCATTTAATTGAGTCTATCATTTAGCCCCTGTTGGGCCCCCATTATTTTACATTTTTGGAGGTTGAAAATTTTTAGAATAGTGATTTATGGGAGATTGTGTGGTTGAAATTTTTTTGATTTGTGTGTAATATTATTTTATTTGATGAATGTGTGGTTGAAATGAAGAGTTAGAAAAATTTAATATAATGTAATTTAATGGTGGCCAAACAAGGGCTAATGTCATGTAATTGTCACATAGACCGGTGCTCAACCCCAGTGGGGATGAATAGTATTATTCTTTTGTTTTATTGATACTTCTCTAGTTTCCATGTTTGTGTCTTGTGGGGATGTTCCATTATTTTATTTTATTTTATTTTATTTTTTGACTTGTCCAGTTGTCCTAATCTAATATATTTCTTACTGTTTCCAGATTGTTTGCAGTTGTAGATGACATATTCTGTTTGTTCGAAGGCCACATTGAGAATGTTGCACATCTCAAACAGCAATACGGGTTGAACAAGACTGCAAATGAAGTGATCATTATTATTGAGGCTTACAGGACCTTAAGGGATAGAGGCCCTTACCCTGCTAATCAAGTGGTCAGAGATATTCAAGGAAAATTTATATTCATTATCTACGACAACTCTTCAAAAACCACATTTGTAGCTACCGTGAGTGATTTTTTAATTCCTTGACATGTTGAGTTTTTATTCCGTTTAGAACCCGGATCTTGTTCTGATCCGGTTTTATAATTTTTGAGCCAATCTTTACTCAGATATATCTGGTACAGGATGCCGATGGGAGTGTACCCTTCTTCTGGGGAACTGATTCTGAAGGTCACCTTGTTCTCTCGAATGACTTGGAAGCTGTGAAGAAAGGCTGCGGCAAATCTTTTGCTCCATTTCCCAAAGGTACTACTTTCTTAAATCTATCAAATGAAGAATACATCTACAATGGCATGAATAGCTAATTGTATTTCTCTTTATTCGATTGGATATTCCAAAATTTACTCGATTTCCTCCAGGATGCTTTTTCACCTCTTCCGGAGGTCTTCGTAGTTATGAGCATCCCGTGAGTGAGTTGAAAGCAGTGCCAAGAGTGGACAGTTCGGGTGAGTTATGTGGGGCAACCTTTAAGGTAGACACAGAGTCTCGTAAAGAAAAGACTAGCATGCCTAGAGTTGGAAGTGATGCAAACTGGTCTCAACACTACTGAATGTTTCCCTTGTGGCAATGCTTTTCTCACGATTTATGTGTTGCAACATTTTTTCTTATTGTACCTATTATAAATTAATGTTTTTTTACTCTTGTATTTCAACCTTACACTCATGAATTGATGCCATTAGATTCGCCTAAAACATACATAAATTGTAGCACTCTCAGCTTATGTTGTAACACGTAAACATGCGAACTCTCTTTTACTGTTTTTCTCCTAAACGCATTTTACGACTTTTGTGGGGTTTGACTAATGAAGAAGTTTACATTCAGATAACTGTGGTTGCACACATTTATATTGAACTAAACGTTAGTCATGTACATGCCAGCCATTGTTTTACTAATACATACTTGAAGCTGCTTTGGACATAGAATCAAAGACAAAAAATTTAATGTTCATTAAGAAAAAGCATCTAGTCTAGTATGCAGCACTATGTACTACTCTTCTATGTATGGCACAGAACTTTACGTCAATGAAAACCCGAGACGAAACATTACTTGGTATTAACTGCAGAAAGAAACTATAGCTGATTCAATCCTTTGCATCTGCAATTCCACCTGGAGTTATTTGGAAAACTTGCTTCTGTCAAGAAAAAACTAACAACGAATTTATGGCAGTACAAATTTCACTGGATTAAAGGAGGTGGTTTTGTGAAATCAGGAAGTTGTACTTTGTTCAGAAAATAGAGCGGATTTTAATTGACTATTGTATTTATTGGTATAATATGTGAACGATATTTAACTAAACAGAACAGTTGAGTTTCAATATAAAATGGGAAAGGATATTGCTTCAGCCTCGGGAAGATTTGGAGCATCAAACACCTTGCAGACACGCTGTTCGCCTTTGCCCTTCCTGAACATAAGCCTTATTGTGGCTGCATGAGCAAGTACATGCCCTCCTGCTGGCTTCTTTGGATCTGATATGAAGACCCCTCCTCCTGGATCAGCTATAACTGCAATCACCGGTTCATTTACACAAATTAACAATCCAGAAGAATTCTCCATCTGGGAATCGTCTTGGTAAAATAAATCTCAAATATAATCTTCTTGTTACTCTTAGATGAAAAGATAATGAGTAAGAGCAGTATTCTGAGACTAGGTAACCTACCCTGGTTGGTCATGTATACAGCTACATTAAATTCTTCAGCAATCTTTATCAGTCTAGAGAGCATTTGAGCCAACTTTTGCTGGAAATGGTTAACAGATTTGTGTCACTTGAAAATGTCTTATAAGAAGATTATAAAACAATCTTAATTTATTAGTATCGTCTAACCTGACGATCTGCAAGTTCTCCTCTTCCAGTAAAGTCTACTCGAAAGAGAGCAATCACTGAATCAACAATCTGAAAAGTACAACTATAGTAAATCGGTCTACTATCCAGATAGTTGATTTACGATTAGGACGACGCAGCTGTAAATTAGCTTACCAAAAGTCTGAAGGGCTCTTCAGCCATTTTTGCTGCTAGACCAAGAAGCAGGTTGTACTGATGCTCATATGTGTATGCACGAGCATATATGATCTTTCATATGTACAAAATAATCAGATAGCGCTTAGCAATTAAAACTAAATTTATGCGAATCAACAAAAATAGATTTTACATTGTCAAGTACAGCTCCTGGATCCATTCCAAATCTTTCAGCTATAGGTACTATGCGATCAGGTCGGCTATAAGTGCATTCGATTAAGAGTAGAACAAATGAAAAGAGGCATTACTGAAATTATGAGCTACCTTGAACTGCATAGTTGAAAGGAGGAAAAAATATACAGTTAAGGATACAAAGTTCCCTCAGTGTCAATATAAGCAACCTTCCCGTTGCCTCCTCTCATATTAGTAGGAAGCTGCAATGTGAGTAACGAATCCGTCCAAAGTTAAATTCAATTTTATGAATTAGAATAGTGATCTTTACAGATCTGAATCAACTAATAACTAACTAGTTAACACGTAGAGATCAGATTCCGACTGCCATCTTCTTGACAAATCAATTAATTAATGCAGTAAATTTCATATTATATTAAAAGAACATACATCAGTTATTACATTACTTGCCATCTTCTTGAGAAAATCGAAAAATAAACTTCACTTATTACATTACTTGCCTGTGTGGAGACACAAAGAGTATGAGCCAGTTGTGTTTTTCCAGATCTGAGCGAAATGATTGATTAAGGGCATACAGTTAGTAGTGAAATATTGTCCGATGCTACCATTTTGAGATGTTTCTGATTAAGTAATTGAAAAAGCAGTCAAATTATCACCTGAATTCCCCAAAAGCTTCTGTAATACTCAGAGTTTCGATCCCCCCTTCACAAATCCAAACACAGAAGCTCAACCACAAGTGAATAATTTCATTTAATCAGTGAAGATTTATATAAATGAAAATCAAGCTTGGGCGTTCAAAAGTTACCCCCTAGCAGTTCATCCAGTGCTTGGCTTCCTGTTGTTATGCGAATTACAGCTTTTCTCTGTATAGCCAACAGTAGTTAATATCAGCACCTCAACAAGACACCAACGAGACTATGCAAATTAAAATTTAAAATTTTCCATTAGAATCTAATGAACTGATATCTTACTCTGAGCAGAGCATCACTTCCAGTGATATATCCAAAATTCTAAAAGTTTCAAAGTAGAGATAGAGAGAGCATCAGAATATACTGAACAGCTGCATTTATATATATCTAACTATTATCGAATTATAGCACTAACCACTATTTTCTCCACAGCTTCACATATCTTATCAACTTTTGCCTCTGACAATCCTTTGATTCCAGTCAAGCTCTAGAAAAATTACACATGATACGGTTAAATGCATTGGAAATTGGAATATTCAGATAATTGCAGTATCAAGTCCCTTTTCCTCACCTTCTTAGTATGCATCATCAAGCCATTGCAGGTGTAGATCCCAGCATCCTGCAGTTTCTTTACATCTCCAGCATTGATTCCATGAGTTGTCACTGCAAAATATATGATGAAACAGAAGTATATAGCAAATACTAACCAGAAACCATTCGCTATAAAAATTCAGACAAATGTACCGAACTTCACAATTTGTCTCCAAAACTCAGCAAAATATTTTGTACTTACATGTATCGTGGAGAATTTAATTTTTAATTCAAATGCACAGTCTAAAAATTAAAATCATCGAGAAATTACATGGAAAAATAGATATTATCAGTGTAGACATGAAGAGGAAGTGAAATGAAGTAGAACAAAAGATCCTAGAATGTGAAAATGTGGTAGAAACAAATGATCGAAAAATCTAACAAACAGATCCTAAAATAATTGGAAATTTCAAAACGAAAATGAAATTTAACATACATACATAAACTAGAGAAATTAAGTTTTCAGAGCAGAATAAAAAAGACCGCCAGCGAACGAAATTTTAATAAACAGAAAATGAATTTACAGTGAACATTCAATTACAAATTAGCAACCAAATGAGAAAAGTGAGCACATATAAGCAGAAATAGTAAAAACGAGCAGCATTTTTCAGTTCATGTTTAAATAGTTCACGTTTATCGATTGCTTCGAACAAATATTCTTCATCATCGATCTCTTCTCTTTCGACGAGCTGTAGCTGGCTCTGCTCTTCACTTCTGTTGCTTAAATTCGCACAAAAAAAGTAGAAATTTATTAGCTCGCACTAGAATTAGCTTTAATCATTCAATTACAAACTTTAAAGTAAAATGTGAATGGAAATTTACTTGAATGCTAGCATCTTGTGTTATAAACTGGACTTTGAAAAAGAGTTCTTAAGAGAATTTTTTTGGCGAGGGATGTGGAACCGAACTGAAATAAACTTTTGATTTCAAATTCCGAGTTCGGATATTTATACACGACGGAACTGAGAGTTTATTTAATTCAAGATTTTTAACATGTGGGGTACGTTCATGTGTGGCCGATTGGTATTGCGGAATTTACACTAATGCATAACGTGGCATGACTACATTGGATGGCTCTAATTTATGGTACTATCCTAAAATTCTACGGCCTTTAAATTTCATGAAATCTTTATTTGATTTTGATTTTTGGAGAAGTGATTTTTTTTAAAAGTTTTAAAAAATAAAAATAAAAATGCAAGATTAAAAGTAGAAAAAAATTATGCATGTGTGTATAAAATTATTTTATTGAGACAATGTGTTTAAAAATAAGTTTAAGAAAATAATGATTTTAAAAAAATCAAAATGAAACAAATGCAAAGATTTACTACAAGATTACGATCACTTGATTTATGTTTCAATTTTAATTGCACAACTTCTTGTGCTAAATGGCATTTTACTATTTTGACCAAAATAACATAAATCGGTGAAGGATTAAAATCATATTTTTAATAAATGTTGATAAAAGTAAATAAAATATATGGTTAAAAAGTAGTTGATCAAATGTAATGTAAAATTAAAAGTAATTATGAACTTTGATTTAGATTAAAGTTTTAATTTTAATTTATGCCAAGTAGGAGAATTATAAATATTGTTGAGTTTAATGTGAAATCATTGCACTTATTATTATTATTATTATTATTATTATTATTATTATTATTATTATTATCCTCTTTTACCTCAAAAAAGAAGATGTCAACATTACTATTCACTTCGAAGCATAGCGTTCACACTAATGGGTTTCATACTGTAGTTGAACTTGTTTTATGCTATTCATTCAAAAGAGGCTTAATTATTTTTATTGTCCATGCAGAAAATGAAATTAGTGTGGCTGCTTTATTGCTTCCCATTGTTGACTTAAACAAATCATTTACTGTAGCCGCCCCTTAAAAAAATTATCATCTCACTTTCATTCAATGACATAGCTTCCAAACATGAAAGGAAACTCCCAAAACTGGTTCTCTACTACTACTTTATTGGTAACGTTATGAACTTCACTTTCTCCAAATCTCTTTCCAACAAAGCAAAAAACACTAATCTCCCTCTCTCGATGAAAGCCCTAAAAAGTTCATGAATCCTCATTTACCTTAAAAGATAGGATGCCAACATTACTATTCACCTTGAAGCAGAGCGTTCACACTAAATGAGTTACATACAGTAGTTGAACTTGTTCTACACTATCCACTCAAAAGAGGCTTAATTATGTTTACTGTTCATACAAACAAATGAAATTAATGTGACTACTTTATTGCTTACCATTGTTGCTTTAAACAAATCATTCACTGTAGCTTCTCCTTAAAAAAAATTATCTTCTCATTGTTCATTCAATGATATAGCTTCCAAACATGAAAGGAAACTCCCAAAACTGGCTCTCTATTGCTACTTTATTTGTAACGTAATGAATTTTACTTAAATCTCTTTTGAAAGAAGCAAAAAAACTCATCTCCCTCTCTCAATGAAAGCCCTAAAAAGTTGGTAAATCCTCATTTACCGTAAAAGAGAGGATTTCAACATTACTATTCACCTTGAAGCAGAGCATTCACACTAAATGGGTTACATACAGTAGTTGAACTTGTTCTACACTCTCCACTCAAAAGAGGCTTAATTATTTTACTGTTCATGCAGACAAATGAAATCAATGTGGCTGCTTTGTTGCTTCCCATTATTGACTTAAAAAGATCATTTAGTGTAGTTGCTCCTTAAAAAAAAATTCTCAATGTTCATTCAATGATATAGCTTCCAAAAAGGAAACTCCCAAAACTGGTTCTCCACTACTACTTTATTGGTAACGTTATGAACTTTTCTTTTCCCAAATCTCTTTCCAACAAAGCAAAAACACTCATCTCCCTCTCTCGATGAAAGGCCTAAAAAGTTCGTAAAGAACAACAAATCCCTCTCTAGACGACCATATCAAACTGCAAGAAGTAGAAATCTGCAAAAAGAGCTCCTCTATGGACGACAAAACCGAACAACAAGAAATTTGCAAACAAATCAGATAGTCGGGACGTGAAGTACCATTGCAAGCTTCGTTAGGTTAGTTAGTTGTTTTTTGTGTTTTGGTGTTGGGATCTTACGTATTCTTTCTTTTTGGAAGGAAAAATGGGATTTTCGATGACCTTTTCGATTTCATACACACATGTTGTCCAAGTTTTAACTTTTCTTTAGATTTCGTGTTTTTGGGTAGTTGTTGAAGCAAAACCAGTCGTTCTGAAGAGCTTTCTCTCTCTACGATCAGATCCATAAATAAGGTTCCCGAAGACCAGTTCTGCTTCCAATAGTAATCTACTATACATATGCCAACAATTATTGTCCTATTGAATGTTTTATTCGGTTTATTGGACCAATATATTTGTTAATTGAAAAACCTTTGAAACAATAATTTGTGGCTTGAATTTTTGAGTTGAGTTACAACTTAGGAAGCTCATTTCGTTTAGTCATTTTTTTGGTATGCAATTTTTATTGTGTAACAATTTTTTGTAAAATGGAAGCAGCGAAACTCAGGAATAGGCTAAAGAAATTTGAATAAGATATTTTAATTGTGGGAAGTAGTATATAGTACTAATACTGTAATATTATTCAATAAAGTTGTTTACTTTCATTTTTTCTCAGAATCATTTCTGAATTATAATTGCTTTTTGAATGTTACGCATGTCACGCATTTTTTATAACGTGAATTATACCGCAGATGTGCGGTGTCAAGTTTTGTAATATAGTATAAAAGTTAGGATGTCGAACCCACATGGATTGTAATTTAATTTCTACCAAGTACTATAATTGTATAAATGAATGGTTGAATGATTTTTTAAACAAATCAAAGGTAAAATACTATAACAAAATTAGAGAATATAAATTATCAAAATGAGAAAGTCTAGGGAATGAATTCAGCAACTTTCAATTATGATTCAATGACATCAAATTATTCCAATTAATTATTCCATATTTAAAAGCAATAATCCAATTGTATTTCTCTCCCATCTTTCGAGTGCCGGCTAGAAATTAATCATAGAATTCAATCTCAATATCTCTATTCCGAATTAAAGCCTAGAATTTATCAAAATCCCAATTCTTTTATGGAGTAAGTTTCATAGATTTTACACTTTTTCTCGAAACCCATAAAACTTACGTTGTGTCAATTTTATGATAACGCCTAAATTCCCATCTCTCGGTGCCAGAATTGACTAACATCTATTCATTCAATTATTGATAAGGTGATTGAAAGCATTATAATCATAACACAATTAAATATAAGTGAGAAATTCCAAAAGAAATAATTCATGTATTCATCAAACCATAATCTGAAGTTGGCTACATCAAACCCTATCTAAATTATTTAGCTCATGAAAAAATTCATAAAATCTAAACAATTGACAATGAAAAACATAAAGGAGAAAGTAAGAAAAACTCTTTTTTGAGTGTTGCTCGAAGTCTCCTTTGATATTTCCTTACTTTCTTCAATTGATTTCTTCCATTCTTTGTGTTGCTTCATAAGTCGTCTTCTCCCCCTATCAATTAGGTTTTCAAACTTGTATTTATAGCCTCAATAGATAATAATAAGGATTGGAGTTGGGCAACGCCGGGCCGAAAAAATATAAAAAATTGTGTTTTTTTTTCCTTTTCTCAAATCGCAGCGCCTAGGCGCCCAAGGCACTGCCTATTCCCACCCAAAAAAATATAAAAAATTGCATTTTTTTTCCTTTTCTCGGGTCGTGGCACCTAGGCGCCCAAGGCACTGCCTATTCTGCTAATTATCAGAATAGTGGGCGCCCCGAATCGGGTAAAAATGGCAGTTGCACCATTTTTCAGTATTTTTATCATAACTTTTTATTCCGATATCCAATTGAGGTGATTCAATATGCGTTGGAAAGCTAATTCAAAGGGTTACAAATTTACTTCAAAAATATTTTCCAATTCGATCATTTACTATGCCAAAAATGGGTCTCAATATGAGACTAAAACTTCGGAGCATAGTTTTTCGGTTGGGAATTGATTTGTGATCATATTTTGACTAAATTTAATCCCTTTGACATATTTCCTCATCTAATTGGCCCTTAACACTCTCAAATCTTCATCATGAGGATCAGTACAACTTTTGATTATTTCACTTTAGTCCCCGAACTTTGGATCTCTTACAATTTAGCCATTTTCTCCAAAATTGTCAACTTTTGCTTATTTTTTTCAATCTCACCAACCTACATCACAATATCAAAACATACGTAAAAATACTCTAAAACTTCTCAATTAAGTGGCATAAATATCATGAGTGTTGAGCACTCATTAACGCAGTCGACCCTAACAATACCTAGAGGGGGTGAATAGGTATGTAATGCGGAATTAGAAATAATTTTACGAATTAAATAGCAACAAGTCACTATTTAGTTCTTTTCTAGATGATTCAACATTCAAGTCAATTTATCCTAAGTTGAATTACCGCAATTATATAATAAACAATGAATAGTAAAGTAGTAAATCAAACACCAAAATGATCACGGAGAAATTCAACTGGGAAAAATTTCGGGTACTTTACCGGTCAACAATCCACTATAAACGATATGTAACTTATAGTCTACCAACTTAGACGACATATACTATCTGATCTCCTGACTGCAATTCCAACAGCTTTTCTGGATTCTGTGCTCCTGCACAACTCCCAACTGCAGTTTCCAAAACTCTCCTGGATTCTGCTCTCCTGCAGCAACCCCTAACTTTATGAAATTGTTTATCTCTTGTAGATCCACGAAAAACGCCACATTTTTCACATACTAAAACTCCAGTCAAACTTTCTCGATCTTCAGAACTCTGATCAAATGTAGAGGAACAATAGTTTGGTATTTGGATTATTGAAGTGATATTTTTCTCATCAAAACTCTGACAAATGAAGGTTGAAAGAATCAAATATGAAGGAAACACTCTATATCCTTTTTCTCAATGTTCAACCTAAAAAAAACACGTTCAAATATATTTTGGTATCTATAAGTAGGTTATAAAATAGATGGGCCGAGGAAAAAAGCCTTTAAAATGCGAAATAAAATTTTTTCAAATAAAGCTGTCGCTCAAGCAAGGGCTCAGCGATTATCCAATGACAGACTGTTGCTCGAGCGAAGGCAGGGAGACAGTCAAGTAATGGAGTTTCTGCTTTTATAGCTCGAGTCAAACCTTGGCGACAGTCTAGTGAAAATTCGCGCCGTTTTCCTCTTTTTGTCATTCTCGAACCCTAGACCTAATAACCCTATTTTCAACGTATTTGCACATTATTCCTTGAACTTTTACAATATGTCAATTTCAGTCATTTTGTTCACAGAGTCGCCAATTATAAACAATCTAAAACCTAACACTTTTTTTTTCTCTTGCTATTTTCGATTGGCTATGTATTAGCTTTTCTTTCATACAATTTTTTTTAAATTGTGAAGCTGCATTATTTCTTAGTTCCTGTAATCATTTTTCTCTAATGTTTTTTAATTTCAATGGTGATGTGGTCTATTTTTCTACATCTTACGATTTATGTCTTAGGCTTGTGTAATTCCCCTTCTTACATATATGGTTCAATTCTAAATTAGATAAGCATCTTTTGTTTTCTTAGAGATATTAGAAACGTGGCAAGTTTGTCTTTTCTATTTTATATTAACTTGCACGACATTCAACTTTTCATCCTTTCTATATTTATCCACTTATATTCTTGGCATTATGAAGCCGTTTCTTATATTTTCTAGAATACATAACTCCCATCTATTTTTTTGGCAGGCTTTATGATACAAGGTTCAAAGTAAATGGGGTCTCTTGTTGATCTCTTGCACTCCCAAGGTAGCTATCGTTTTCATTTATGAACAAAAACACGTTTTATTTTCCACTCATGCATGCAATCTTTAGTCTTCAGGTCCAAATGTTGTATGTTTTGAACTTATTTTTATTTAGCCCTTTTTTGTGTACAATTTTGTTTTCTTAGTTCGTCGATTCGATGGTTATAGTAATTTCAGATTATTCTTTTTTGAAATTTTCCAATCAAGCACAAAAATTTACATAGCTGAAACATATGTCACCTCAGGTAGGTTAATTTTGTATGATAATTTGCTAGAAATCACTTTGTCGTCTTGTTTTGGTTGAGGATTTTTTTTTCCTTTTCGAAATCTCTTCTAAACATGTCGATTTCTGTTAAGTTTACTTTCAAATGCTATGTATTTGAAACTGACTTATTCTTTTGTTTCCTTTTGTGTGTGTATGGTTATAGTTTTGACTTGGTGGAATCCTCGGCTCTATTGCTATAGTGTTTGTTGGGTAAGTTTTGTTACAAAATTAGTTGTTTTAATTAATTCTTTATGGGTTCCTTTATATATCTTGTAGGCTTTTCATTGAGCTTTCATTTTTTTTGTTCAAATGATTTTTTTTAACTTCAATGTTATGTATTCTTTGGGCTAAAAAAATTCTGTGTATATTATTTTTTCTTTTGGCCACTTGTTTATAATTGGTTTATAATAGGTTTATAATCTTTTTTCTGCTTTTTATATTAGTACTAAGGCCCTGATTATGCCCAAAGAATAACACGGTAGTTGTAGTACAGTTTTGGGGTGTCGTATCCACAAGGAGATGGAAGAATATTTAAAAGATAAAAAATGCTGAATTGTTCTCTCAAATATGTAATAAAATTTAATGTTGAAAGGTGAAATTAAAATCAATAATTTGAAACAATGAAGCGTCAGATGTCCCTCAATTGGATTGGATCAGTCATATCAATTATTCATTTTTATAACACAATTAGAGATTTTCATCCCGACACTCTAATCGTAAGATATATCATGAAAACCAATTTAATTTGCAAATGTAATTCTAGAATTTAGACTTAAGACATATTCGCACAATTTTATTGGAACAAAATTAAAGATCGACCATATACATCAATCATAAGGCAGTAATCAATCCGCCAATAAAGTGAAATTGAGATTAAAATTCAACAACTAATTTAATCTAACAATAGAAGAAGCATGACTGGATCTATAAAGGATATAATAATTGTTAAACCAATCTCAATAACAAATAATTGAAATTGAAATTCAATAAATAGTTTGATTGAACAATGGAAAAAGCATGACTGAATCCATGAAAAATATTAAATCGATTTCAATATAAATTGAAGAGAATGAAAATCTAAATGCTAGCATTGTTTGAAATGAAAAGATCAAATTAAATGAATAAAATATATGAAATCCCAACCGAGTTCCTTCGTAGCTTCATCAATGGTTTTAGTTCTCCATGAGTTTATTGAGTAAAAAAGGAGAAGAATTGTGTATATGGGGGCCTTTACCATATGTATTCTTCTGTTAAGTATTTGTAGGAGTCGGAAATTAGATAAAATCACGTTTAAATTGGTTTCTAAAAGAGTTCTAATCGAATAAGAAAAGTTGCCTTCGCGCGAGGATTTTTTGTCTCTACACAACAGTCAGTAATTTGGTTATAACTTTCTCTTCCAATATCGGATTTAAAAGATTCGAAATGCTTTGGAAAGATAACTCAAATAGCTAAAACTTTGTTAGTAGATTTTTTCCAATTTGGACTTTTACTATGCCAAATATGGGTCTCAATCTTCGATTAAAAATCTGAAATATATCTTGTGCGAATTGGAAATTGATTTTGATAATATTCCATTCCTTTTTTTTACTTCTAATTGCTTCCAATCGACCCTTAGCATTCTCGAACCTTCATCGTGAGCCTCGACACAATTTTTGAGTATTTGCACTTTAGTTCCCGAACTTTCACTTTCTTCCATTTTGGTCATTTTTCACTTGTTTCTTCTTATTTCCTTTACATTCATCATTCGTCCTGCAAAACATAAATTACATAGAATTAAGTTATATTCCAACATATTAATCAACAATTATTCATGTTTTGACAGTAAAATAAGTATGTAAAAATGCATTTATCAGGCCCTGTTTGATTGCCCAAATTTTTCTTGGAATTGGTTTTCCATCTTTCACCCATATACTCACATTTTCTTGGTTTTTGGTGGGATAAGTTTTTCTTGGCAAATTTTTTTTTTTATTTTCTATCCCCAATTTTAACAAATTCTATCCTCAATTCTAATAAATTACATCCGTTTAATGGACAATTTTCATGAAAAACAAAGTCAAACGAATACTAAATGATCCAAAATTTCAATATTTTTCAGGTGAAAACCTATACCAATCAAACACAATTAATTCACAAGTCTCAATAAAATAAGTTCTAAATAATTCAATTCTTTGGAATTTATTTTCTTTCCATCCAAATTCCATTTTTGCAATCAAACGAACCCTAAGTTATTTGTTTCTAATTGTGTTTATTCAATATAATAACAAGTTATCTTAGTTATTTATTGTAAGCTGAACAATAGTTTAACACATGCTAATGAAATTATGAATTTCCTCAACCTTTGCCAAATCCATGAAAACTTGTATAGGGGTTCAATTAAAAGTAACATTATTCACATGTTCCATTTCTCGTATGAAATTCCGAGTCACTCATTTGTTTAAAAGCTTTTGTACTATGTGTTTATTTATTGTCACGCCCATTTTTTCTTCTCCACGCATAATAATAGTTCTCCTTATCTGATGAACTAGATATCTAATTGTATTTTTATTACTATAATGCATTATAAATTATTCATACAAGTAAAGGAACCATGTATCATAAATTATATTTTATTCTCCTGGTATTATACTATGCAGAATGATTTTTTTGAAGTCGTGAATCACCAGGTTCGTTATACAGCAGAAAAAATAAATAAAGCGATAGTTGTACAAAGGTGAGAATTGATCTGAATTGAGAGAGAGGAAATGGCGGGAAATGAAATTCATTCAATTATCGAAAATGAATTCAACACATTACAGTAAATGGAAGCCTCTATTCATACACATTCTAACTAACAAAATAGAATAAAGAATGGTAAAATGACATAAATAACCTCAAGCTATTTTGACATCTCAACACTCCCCCTCAAGATGGCAAGTGTATATTTAACACTCCCATCTTGCCAAGTAGTGAGGTAAATCTCATTCCAGCCAAGGGTTTAGTTAATAAGTCTGCCAATTGCTGCTGAGAGGAAGTATGTAGCATCTTTACCTCATTGGTTTGAACCTTATCTCTTACCAAATGACAATCTATTTCTATATGCTTGGTTCTTTCATGGAAAATTGGGTTACTTGCTATGTGTATAGCAGACTGACTGTCGCAAAACAGCAAGGCAGGTCTAGAACAATGCTTAAATCATTCAATACATTTTTCAGCCATGTGAGCTCACATACTGTAGCAGCCATAGACCTATATTATGCCTCAACTGAGGATCTTGACACGATGTGCTGCTTTTTAGACTTCCATGACACTAAGGAATCCCCAAAAAATACACAATATCCTGTAATAGACCTTCTTGTATCAGAACATGTTGCCCAATCAGCATCGTAGTACCCTTTGAGTTGAAGATCAGACTTGCTAAGAAAGAACAGCCCTTGCCCTGGTGTGCCCTTCAAATACCTTAGTACATGATAGGCTACCTCTAGATGAAGTTGTTTAGGCGACTGGAGAAATTGGCTGTAGACTTGGACCACATAAGACAAGTCAGGTCTAGTGATTGTCAGGTATAGAATCCTTCCCACAAGCCTTCTGTAAACACTAGGATCATCAATGGCCTCACCTTCATCCTTTTTCAACTTCAGATTGAATGGCAATAAACCATTTGCTGGCTTTGCACCAAGATATCCAGCATCAGTTAAAACATCTAATGTATATTTTCTTTAGCAAATGGAAATTCCTATTGAATTTCTTGCCACTTCAAGACCTAAGAAGTATTTCAGAATTCCTAAGTCTCTTAGTTTGAACTATCTGTTCAATTAAGCTTTAAACCTTTCGATGTAAGACAAATCATTTTCCCCAATTATTATATCATCCACATATATCAAAGTATAGTGAATGAGTAGCCATCTGTTTTGCTAAATAAGGAATGATCAGACCTTGATTGCTTGAAGTCTTGTGACAAAATGTAAGAAATAAGCTTCATGTTCTATTGTTTCGAAGATTTTTTCAATCAGTAAATAGATTTGTTTAGCTTGCAAACTCGTAATTTACCATGCTTCCCCAGCTACTCATAACCTGGAGGCATAAGCATATAAACCTTCTCATCCAACTCTCCATGTAGAAATGCATTATTAATGTCCAGTTGGTAAAGATGCCAATGTTTATTGGCTGCAACTGCCAAGAGTGTCTTGACAGTTACTAATTTCGCAATAGGAGAAAAGGTTTCCTTATAATCTAATCAAGCCTGTTGAGCAAACCCCTTGGCTATCAGGCGTGCTTTCTTCCTCTCTTTTGTGCCATCAGATTTCATTTTAACTTTAAAAAACCACTTACTAGCAATTGAGGTCTTATGTTCAGGGAGTTCAGTAACATCCTAGGTGTTGTTTGACAGTAATGCTTTATATTCAGAATCCATTGCTTCAACCTAATCAAGATACTGTGATGCCTCAGTATAATTTCTAGGCTCAAAAACAGCAAACAAATCTAAAGTAAAACTCCTTTGAGTAGGAGACATCAAAGTATAGCCCAGATAATCTTCAATGGGATATTGCTTGCTAAACTTAGAATCTTTCTTCATGGAATTTGACCGAAGAGTTGGCAACTGAGACATGAGACTACAGTAATAGTCTTGTAGATACAGTGGAGCACATTTTGGTCTAGTGGATTTCCTTGTAGGAATGATGTGAGGTAGTGAAGGATCTGCGGATAAGGGTGGACTAGATTTTATAGATGAAGATGAAGATATATCAAAAGATGGTTGGATTGGATTATGAGGACTTTGATGTTCTGATGTTTTTAAATTGTTTGAAATAGGAAGTGAAGAAAACTTATCAGCATTTGAATTAGAGGTTATAGGGAATAGAGTATAGGAAAGTGGACTGATAGTGTTAGACTTATATAGGGAAGCAAGAAAAACAGGATTACGAAAAGGGAAAATATTTTCAAAGAATAGGACATCTCTGGAAATAAAAACAGCTTTGGTCTTGAGATTAAGAAGTTTAGACGTCTTCATTCCAAAAGGATAGCCAATAAAGATGCAGGGGATGGCTCTTGGATCAAATTTGGTTCTATTTCTCTTCAAGGTGGACGCATAGCAGAGACACCCAAAAACTTTGAGAGTGTTATAAGGTGATATGGCTTTGAATAATACTTCATAGGGTGATTTGTTGGCAAGAAGTGCAGTAGGTGTTCTGTTTATAATATATGTGGCTGTCAATATACAATCACCCCAGAAATGATCGGATAGATTTGTTTGGAATTTAAGGGCTCTGGCAACATTGAGTAGGTGCTTGTGCTTTCTTTCAACCACACCATTTTGCTGAGATGTTTTTGTTCACGAAAATACGTTTCGAATTTAAATCCCGCAAGTGTACGGATCGTTCACAAGTAATAAAGTCAAAATTCAAGAATTTCGAGTATCGTTCCCACGAGAATTGATTTAAAGTGATTTTTATTATGTCGACCTTAACCAAATCTATGAAACTCAAGATGATTATTTTTGCGATTTTATGATGAAATTATGACTAATATGCGATTAAACTAAAATTGCGATCTAAATGGAAGAATAATGGTTGAATGCAAAAATTGATGAAATTAATGTATGAAAAGCGTACTAGGATCCCGAATCCCCAAACAAAGTTCACCCTTAACCCCTATTTTTCAATTTGACAACACGAGGAATTGGTTGAAAAATCAATGTTTCTAACCTATCCAACAATCTCTTTCGAGTAGAATTGAACCTATTTTAGCATACCATTTGACTATATTTCTATGACAAATGCAATATACAAGAATGCATCAAGTTTTGTAAACACTTAGAGATTCACATAATGCATATCGGTATATTTCTATCCTTTATGAACAAAACGATGATTTATACCTTGTTGAGTTTATTTTCCTTCTTTCGAATGCATAAAATAAACTACCTAAACTCACACAATTATCGTGCACTATAATCATGGAGGCAAGAAAGTATATAAATCATTCAACATCCATCAAACGTGTTTGAATATCAAATTACAAAATAGAAATTAAAAGATAACAATGCGAGATTCATCGTTCACCTAGTACATGAAAAGTCTAGCCTAACATGGATAAAATAAAAGAACAATAAAAATAATAAAGAGAAGACATCACCCAAAAACTAAGAATTAGGGTTGAAATCTTGAATTTTGAATAAAATCCCTTGTTCTCGCCCTCTTCATTGCTCTACGATGGTGTTTTTCTCTCTAAGATGCGTAGCCCCTCTTTCTGGACGAGATTAGGGTTATAAAGAAGTCCTAAATGTATTACCATAAATGTTTGATTCAAATAAGGAAACCAGAAAATTCGTGCTCAGAATGAACCATGCGACTGCATGGTATAAACTCATGCGACAGCATGGTTATACAAAATTTTTACTGTTCAACTCCTATAAATGTTTGTGTGACTGCATGGATTTTCTACCATGCGACTTGTCACGACTCGCTCGTTTCATAACAAAGGTGACGGAATTCTCTAGAACAATGGTGTCTTGAGGCGAATCCAGAATGTTCTAGACAATGATGGTAACTAGAAGGTAATGGAGAATTCTAGAAAATTAGCAAGTCTAATACTTGTGGATTATTCTAGATAATCCTAGATAATCCTTTGTAAATATTTTATCATGGATGGTTGTAGAGAATTCTAGAGATGGATTGTAGACCGTTGGATCAAATTGATCCTAGCCATCCATTAGGGACAACTTTGCCTATAAATAGCTTGTAGGATCATTCATTTGCTCCAAGAGGGAGTGAATTTGTAAAGTGTTAAGCATTGTAAAGTTTCCTTGTGCAATACAAAGCTTTCTTCATAAACACTTGTGTTCCTCCTTTGAATTCTTAAGTGGTCTACTTGGTGCCATTCTAAGACCTCAACGCTAGAGTGGGAGGCTGACTTAGTGTAAAAACCGCAGGGGCGGAAGTTGGAGACACTAAGTGCCGCACGGTGCTTGGAGAAAAAAACAAGTCCATGACAGTTGGTATCAGAGCTTGAGTTCGGCTCACTTACTACCGTTGGCATGGCGGATCGAGAGGTTGCGGGTTCCGGTACCACAGAGATGGAACATGAAGATAGGGGGCGAGAGACGGAACCTTCTACTACCGGTAAGAAGGCTAAGCATGGTCGGAGCAGAAGTCGCCCACCGGCTCCCCCTGTCTGGCCACTCGAAGAAGTTTTCGTTAATATGGGGGAACGCATTGAGACGGTGGAAAATTCACTCTCAACCTTAGAGTCCCACACCTTGGAACAGTTTGATGCCATCAAGGAGGACCAAGGTTCTCTAAGGAATGAGTTAACGAGGTTGGAGATCAAGGTGATGGATGCCATCAATGCGATCCAGAACCAGGTGAATAAGCTTTGCGATGATTTGCAAAGTGGCCTTGATGCTTGCAAAAAGGCCTCAAATAGTGCGGGAACAAGCACAGTTATGGCGGCTCCAAGGGTCGACTACCCTAAGCCAAAGGAGTTTGATGGTAAGCGGGACGCGAAGGAACTTGATGACTTCCTATGGCGGTTGGAGCTATACTTCGAGGGCATGAACATTCTTGATGAGGCAATTAAGGTACGTACCTCAACTATGTATCTTACGGACACCGCGGCTCTATGGTGGCGACGTAAGCACGCTGACATAGAAAAGGGTGCTTGTAGGATAGATAGTTGGGATGATTTTAAAAAGGAATTAAAGCGCCAATTTTATCCAGAAAATGTAGTCTATGAGGCCCGTAAAAAGCTTCGGGAGTTGAAACACAAGGGCACTATTCGGGAGTATGTCAAAGAATTTACAACCCTTGTGCTTCAAATCCCAAGCATGTCGGATGAAGATCTACTGTTTCACTTTACCGACGGCTTACAAAATTGGGCTAAACAAGAGTTACAACGTCGGGATGTGAAGACAGTAGATGATGCGATTGTGGTGGCTGAATCTTTAACTGAGTTCCAAAGGAGCACGGATTCGTCAAAATATTCTAAAAGCTCCAAAGGTAACTCGGCTAAAGGCGGGGGAAAGAAGAAAGATAACACCAAGAAGCCATCATTCTACAAAGGGAGCAATACTCATAAGCCGTCGACTTCTCGAGGTAATTATGAGGAAAGGAAGAATGCTCCATCGGGGCCTCGTGGTGGGTGCTTCGTATGCAAGGGGCCGCATCCTATGCGTGAATGCCCTAAACTTGGTACGTTAGCAGCTATAGCGGAGGAACGAGATTCAACCTCTAGCCAGATCAAAAGTCGGAACATTTCAGTTCATTGCAACTACTTAGTACCCTCAATGCTAAGGTTACCCCGGTTTCCCATAATGAAAAGGGATTGATGTATGTGGAAGCCCAAGTGAATGGTCGACCCGTTGTAGCGATGGTTGATACAGGAGCCACCAACAACTTCATTACGGAGGACGAGGCAAGACGATTGGGCCTCAAAGTCACTAAAGGTGTTGGCTTCATGAAGGCGGTGAATTCTCCTACCACACCTCTGGGTGGCGTAATTCAAGGGGCGGAATTACAATTAGGGACTTGGCATGGCCAAGTTGATCTTTCGGTAGCAACGATGGATGATTTCAGCTTGGTTCTCGGGTTGGATTTCATGAGGAAGGTCAATGCTATTCCTATACCTTCCATCGGCTCAGTTTGCATCTTGGAGAAGGGGTCTTCATGCATGGTACCTACGGTGTCTAGGATGAAAGCTAAGGGGCAGCTTTCAGCCATGCAGCTAGCAAAGGGCCTGAAGAAAGGTGAGACGACATACTTGGCAGCCTTAAAAATGGAGGACCAAGACGAAGCTGCGAGGGGACAACTTGAGGATAACTTACCCAAAGTTATCAAGGAAGTCCTAGAGGAAAACAAGGACGTAATGCCGCCGGAGTTGCCTAAGAAATTACCACCTAGAAGGGAGGTGGATCACCAGATCGAGCTTGAGCAGGGTGCTAAACCACCGGCCATGGCACCTTATCGGATGGCATCGCCTGAGCTGGAAGAACTTCGAAGGCAATTGATGGAGCTGCTTGACACAGGGAAGATACGACCGTCGAAAGCACCTTATGGCGCGCCGGTTTTGTTCCAAAAGAAGCACGACGGTTCATTGAGGATGTGCGTGGATTATCGGGCGCTTAATAAGGTAACAATCAAAAACAAGTATCCTATTCCTTTGATTGTTGACTTATTTGATAGACTTGGTAGTGCGAAATACTATACGAAGGTTGATCTTCAAAAAGGCTACTACCAAGTCCGGATAGCGGAAGGGGACGAACCTAAGACTGCATGTATTACTTGATACGGTTCGTTCGAATGGTTGGTAATGCCTTTCGGCCTAACCAACGCCCCGGCCACATTTTGCACGTTAATGAACAAGATTTTCCAGCCATACTTGGACAAGTTCGTGGTAGTCTATCTTGATGACATTGTCATTTATAGCAACAACTTGGAGGATCACGCCAAACATCTACGGACTGTATTCAAGGCGTTGCGGGAAAATGAGTTATACATAAAGAAGGAGAAATGCTCCTTCGCCAAGGAGGAGGTGCACTTCCTTGGTCATATCATTGGTCATGGGCGCCTAATGATGGATGAGGCAAAGATTAAGGCAATCAAAGAGTGGGAAGCACCAACCAAGGTAACAGAACTTCGTTCTTTCCTTGGCCTAGTCAATTACTATCGACGGTTCATCCAAGGCTACTCGGCAAGGGCAGCCCCGTTGACGGACCTATTAAAGAAAAATAAGGCGTGGGATTGGTCCGAGAAATGTCAAATGGCCTTTGATGATTTGAAGATGGCCGTGATGGAGGAACCGGTCTTGGCATTGCCGGATTTCACCAAGACCTTTGAAGTTCAAACGGATGCCTCGGACTTTGCTATCGGGGGAGTTCTAATGCAAGAAGGGCATCCTATTGCTTTTGAAAGCCGCAAGCTCAATGACACCGAGCGTCGTTACACGATGCAAGAAAAGGAGATGACAGCTATTGTTCATTGCCTACGGGTGTGGCGTCATTACTTGTTGGGCTCTAAGTTTGTCATCAAGACAGACAACGTTGCCACCAGTTACTTCCAAACACAAAAGAAGTTGACTCCCAAGCAAGCACGTTGGCAAGATTTCTTAGCGGAGTTCGACTATGTGTTGGAGTACAAGCCTGGCAAGGCCAATGTTGTTGCCGATACTTTGAGCAGAAAGGCGGAGCTTGCAACTATAAGTCAGGCCAAAAGGACGTTACTTGATTTAATCAGGGAAGGCATGGACCATGAACCTTTGGCTAAGGAGTTGGTAAAAGCTGCCCAAGAAGGAAGGATGCGTAGATTCTGGGTAGAGGACGGCCTACTCTACACCACAGGGCAGCGTGTTTATGTTCCTAAGTGCAACAACTTGCGACGGGATATTATCAAGGAATGCCATGATACTAAGTGGGCCGGACACCCCGGCCAAAAACGCACATTGGCATTACTTGAAAGAGCTTATTATTGGCCGCAAATGAAGGATATGGTGGAGCTTTACGTGAAGACTTGTCTTGTATGTCAACAAGACAAGGTAGAGACCAAATCACCGGCGGGTTTGTTGGAGCCTTTACCCGTCCCGGAACGTCCATGGGATTCCATCACTATGGACTTCATTAGCGCCTTGCCTAAATCCGAGGGGTTCGGGTCAATCATGGTGGTGGTTGATCGATTTTCGAAGTATGGCACATTCATTCCGGCCACTAAGGATTGCACGGCGGAAGAAGCGGCAAGGTTATTCTTCAAGAATGTGGTAAAATATTGGGGGTTACCAAGAAGCATAATAAGTGATCGTGACCCCCGTTTCACTGGACGGCTATGGACGGAGTTGTTCAAACTCCTGGGCTCAGACTTACACTTCTCTACAAGCTTTCACCCACAGACGGATGGGCAAACTGAGAGGGTGAATGCTTTGTTGGAGTGCTATCTTCGGCACTTTGTAAGTGCCAATCAAAGAGATTGGGCCAAGCTTCTAGACGTTGCTCAATTTTCCTACAACTTACAAAGGAGTGAGGCTACGGGGCGGAGTCCATTCGAGTTGGCAACAGGGCAACAACCACTAACGCCCCACACTTTGTCCACTTCCATTGAAGGAGGGAAAAGTCCTGGAGCCTATAAAATGGCTAAGTCTTGGGAGGAGCATGACGACTTAGCCCGTTCCTGCTTGGACAAGGCACGGAGACGCATGAAAAAGTGGGCAGATAAGAAGAGACGGCCGTTGGAGTTCAAGGTTGGTGACCAAGTCCTCGTGAAAATATTGCCTCAACAGTTCAAAGCATACCGAAGTGTTCACAAAGGCTTGGTGCAGAGGTATGAAGGGCCGTTCCCAATTGTTGCTAAGGTTGGCAAGGTCTCCTATCGCCTGGACCTACCTAGCACTTTGAAGATTCATCCGGTCTTTCATGTAAGTATGTTGAAACCATTCCATGAGGACATGAAAGACCCCAGCCGAAGTGAGTCACAACGGGCACCCCCGATTGTGACTAAGTCTTTTGACAAGGAGGTTGATGAGATTTTGGCGGACCGCGTGGTTCGAAGGCGTGGAGTACCTCCTTGCAAACAATACTTAATCAAATGGAAAGGATTGCCCGAGTTCGAAGCAACCTGGGAGGCACGAGAAGACTTGTGGCAGTTCGAAGACAAACTGAAGCACTACACGGCGACGAGGACGTCGCCCAATTAGGCGGGGGAGAGTGTCACGACTCGCTCGTTTCATAACAAAGGTGACGGAATTCTCTAGAACAATGGATTCTTGAGGCGAATCCAGAATGTTCTAGACAATGATGGTAACTAGAAGGTAATGGAGAATTCTAGAAAATTAGCAAGTCTAATACTTGTGGATTATTCTAGATAATCCTAGATAATCCTTTGTAAATATTTTATCATGGATGGTTGTAGAGAATTCTAGAGATGGATTGTAGACCGTTGGATCAAATTGATCCTAGCCATCCATTAGGGACAACTTTGCCTATAAATAGCTTGTAGGATCATTCATTTGCTCCAAGAGGGAGTAAAGTTGTAAAGTGTTAAGCATTGTAAAGTTTCCTTGTGCAATACAAAGCTTTCTTCATAAACACTTGTGTTCCTCCTTTGAATTCTTAAGTGGTCTACTTGGTGCCATTCTAAGACCTCAACGCTAGAGTGGGAGGCTGACTTAGTGTAAAAACCGCAGGGGCGGAAGTTGGAGACACTAAGTGCCGCACGGTGCTTGGAGAAAACAACAAGTCCGTGACAGACTGCATGGTAGAACTTGTTTTTCCTTTGATTCACTTTTGTCCCCAAGTTTGTTTCATCCACCTTTTGGCCTTAATTTCTTCTCCTTCTTCTTCTAACATCTTATGATATCACCATATGTTACTTAGCTCAACCTCATGCTTGATTCATCATTCAGGTCATCTTTTGAATAATTGCATTTTGGTCCTCGGAGTTTCATATTCTTCCATTTTGGCCCTTTTTCGTTCATTTTCTCATACTTTTCATGCCATCCATCAATGTAATCCTACAAACACAAATTATATCGAGTTAAGTCATATTTCAACATATACATCAACAATTTTTCATGTATTGTGACCTAAATAAATGTGTAAAACACACTTATCAAATCCCCCAAACTTGAACTATTGTTCGTCCTCAAACAAGATGGTGACTTAACTCGACACAAAGCATGGTTTAACAGCTTGTCATGTCTCGGGATCAGAATTCAGTAATAAACAAAATGAACAGTTTCAATAGTGCAAAATCAAATGAATCTCCACTTATCATATGCAAAATTTGATGTGTAGATGTGTGAATACTTATGCGAAACATACCAAACTGATGATGGTTGCAAATCCCTACCTACAATAGTCAAATTTTACCTCTCTTCACTCGAGAGATTCACATCCTCAAACTTATTCATTTCGCTCAAAGATCCCGAAGTGTGTTCTAGAATAGAGTTTTTGATTTACTGAAGTCTTTAGTCTCTCTTAGTTTGAATAGATCTCGTAGTCACAAGTTCACACTTCAACAAGCAGGGATTCTCCTATCTCTTTGATTGTTTCAACCGTTAAGACTAGACTAAGTTACTTGCTTCGTATTAGAGATATGATTCTATCAACCGGGTGTCTGGAGCTAATCAATACATTTCATACATAGAAACATGTATATTATTCTTCAATGTATAATTTTTTTTCTTTTTTTTATATAACATCCTCCATTTGCTTTCTATATAACCCTTGTAACGAGTTTTAGACCGATGACTCCCAAGTCAGATAACCATAGGGCACCAAGTTTTAAACCCTTACAGACTTAATCACTCGAGTTATACAAGCTCGAACAGATGTCTTTATTTATTCAATGATTAGTGCAATGTCCCTTTTCTTTTAGATACCCAATTTCTAGAACTAACCTCTAACTTGAAACTTTTACCTCGTTTTTGTCTCATTGGCCTAATCTAATCCACACTACACACTTTTTCACGCATGGAATCCCTACTCATCTTAATATTCCCCTGTAATAGTTAAATCATTTCCAAACTTCTAAAAGGAAGGTTTATTGATAAGTCCAATAGAGGTTTTCAGGGTTTACCTATCATGTTCAACTCTTCTATGATTCATATATCCCATTATTAGCTTAGCATGCCCAACACAAGTAATGTGTGCAAAAAAGAATGTCAAGTTTCTACATAGACAAGTATCGATCAATTTAACTTACACAATTTTCATAATCCATAGCTATACTACTTCCAATATTTTCATCATTGTCGGCAAGACCATTAAACCTACACAAGCACACAAAATTCTAAATTACTACTAGAATTGCGTAAGACTAAGAATAATGAACACTGAATTTTTTTTATATTGCGAAATCAACAGGCACACAAAAGCAAGAAATCACAAGGTAGTATCTATGAAAGCTAAAAAGTACTGTAGACATTGCCCTTAGATTGTCATACAAATTCTACCACCCCCAAACTTATACAAACATTGCCCTCAATGTGCACAAGAGAAAGTTAGAATTCAAATGTGAAGGACAATGTGAAAATAAAACAAAAGAATGGGTAAGGCAACTCCCTGATCAAAGATGAGACGGTGGTGGGAATGGTGGAAGAAAACTGGGCCATGCAGTTCTATCATCTTGTGGTAGATCTAGTCCTGCAAGGAGCTGCCGCAGCATCCCAGACTACTCCTGAAGTAAAGTTGTATGCCCCCAAAGCAACTCTGAATTTTCCTGAAGGAAATCCAAATGCCTTCTCACCTCAGTCTCAAGGCTGTCCAGGCGATCCCATATCTCATCCGCTCGGAGCTGTAAACCATCGACCTTACCTACATACAAGCTTAACCACCCATTCATCGTCTCGAATGCCCGCCTGGAAGCGAGGGACTCCCAATTGGAATAAGAAACAAAAGTACGGGTAATTTGCATGTCGGGAATCTGTGCGCAACACCCAAATGCTTGCTGTAAGCTCTGAATGTCTCTACTGCAACCTGTCATGGTAGCAAACATCCGTCGTAGTATCTTGTGTGTTGACCCCAAAAGGTGGTGGCGGCGATGCTGTCTCTTGAGGTATATCCATATCTCCAGCCCTATTACCTTGTTCAGCTGGTTGTTGACCCATATGAGCCTTCTTTTAGGTCTCCCAGTGTTTTACCCGTGCTCTATCCCGAGCTTCCAAGTGTTGCATTTGATGAACGGGCTCGGTTTGATCGGAAGTTCCCCTGGCAGGATAACAATTCCCGAGCACTTGCAAATGTTACTGATGAGGCTCGAGAATATCAATGAATTTCGACGATCGCCCAATACTCCCAAGGAATGGATTTGTTCATAGATTAGAGAGGCGAGATTGACCTTTTGGCCCCGAGCCAAGTGATAAAGAAGACTAGCTCTCGAATTTGGGAACGTGGAGCGGTGTGAGGTTGGCTCAATGTTATGGCAAATGAAGAGCTATAGGATGGCTAAGGATGGTGTGAGCTCAATCTGATACCATTCATCTGTCTGTAGGGGCCAAGTGGCTATGCGCCCCAGCAAAACCTCCGTGACTCCAGGCCATGGAAAATTAATAGGAATTGGGGTGATATTATCCCAAGTAAGCTGATAGAAGTCGTGAATGATTTTTGGTGTAAACATCAACCACTTGCCCCGTACCCATGTTTTGTATTGGTGTTCGAACCCTGGCGTGTCTATCTCACTGTTGAAGTTTGCGTAGAATTCTCGGACTAAGCCATCATAGATCTGGTGCGGTCGCTCCACCATTTTTTCCCAACCACAATTGTGTACCAAAGTTAGCAATTCATAACCTAGGAAATCCGAAAGTTTAACTGGCCGCTCCTGAAGTAGCTTCCATTGAGAGACAATCTCGGCAAACTTGAGTTGAGTCCCAGGACCTAGAAAGCGCCTTATGTGCTCTTCGGATGTTTGGGTACAGGACGTGCCGGAAGTAGAGCCAACCTTTTCTTTCCCTTTTGAAGTTCATTTTGGTGGCATCCTATAGGAGGAAAATGAGAAAATTGGTTAAAAGAGGAAGAATGAGGCTAAAGGCAACAATGAACATGATAGGCCACATAAAGTATTCCAAACGTGCTTCAACAATATTAAAAACCAATTGTGGCATGTAGCAACAGATATAGGAATGTAAGCATATGATAGGTCAACCATAAATGAGTGTAATGCAAGCATGTCGTGAGAAATGTGCCATGGTGGATCAGCCAACTTTACCCTCAGACACCGTCGAGAAAAATTGAGATTTTCCCGGGCATCCTCTAGGCATATGAAAGTATGTAAGGTAGTCTAGCACATATCAAAAAATCATTCAGTTCGGACGTCAGTGGGATAGGTAATGGGATGAGCAAAGTAGGTGCCGTGAGGAGCCACATCCTAGCCATTTGTCCCATATGGTGACATCGATGGATTGGAAGTGTAGTGGGGGTGGCATAGAACATGAAATGTAGTTTAGAACATGTAATGTCCCAGATTTTATATTCTTAATTTGGTTGGTGTAGCCCATTTAAGAAATAAGCTATAGAAGCTTGGCCCATTTAAGGTTATGAAAGTACAAGCCATAAGTTATTTATAAGCCCAATACTTTAAGACATTAAGTTTAAGTAAATTTGATTTCAAAGATTTAATGAATAACTGGGTTGCCACAATGGTCATCTGCATGGTATTTTCTATTGGCCACCCAGGTTCGAATCATCATGCAGATGTTTTTATGAAGTATTTTTATAAAATTATTTGTTGGGCTTAAAACTCTTCAAATTCCTAGTTAAAGACTCAATTTAACAAGATTAATGATAATATAACTCTTTCATTTAGTTTTCCATTAAAAAGGGAGATTACAAGAATAGGAAAAGCATTTTTTAACTACATCTTTCCTCAAATCCGAGATTACACTTATTTTCTCTAAAAAAAAAATCTTTATGTTAAGTAAAGTTTGAAAGAATAGCAAGGGTGTGAAGGAGAGTGCACACTTTGATCAAGGAAAAAGATTTTCAAAAGAATAGGAGAGGAGCATATTTCTAAAAGTTTTGATACTGTCGGGAAGCAACAACAATCATCCAACATTATACTTTCAAAAGCTTTTAACAAAGGTAGGTAGAGGTGCAAGTGTTGGTTTCGTTTTCAAGTTATGATTTTCCATGTAAAAATATGAATGTAATTGGATGATGGTAAAGAATGATGCAACGTGCTATGGAGAGGCCGGTGATTTAATGTTTTCAATTTTACTACGAAAATGTTTACTTTAAATAATTGTTTCCTATGAAATGTTGTTTATGGAACTATTCTAAACAAATTTATTTATGAATAAGTTATGCATTATGGAAATTATCTTACAAGTCGCTGGTTTATATTTTAAAAAAAGATGTTAGCAAAGTAACGTTGCTGTTTTTCTAGAAATTTCATTTCTGACTTGACTTCAAAAATCCTTAACTTAGTCGTTACTTGGAATTTTTCAATGAAACTAGTGGCGTTTGATAGCCTCATAGGTTAGCTATGAAATAAACTTGGAATCAAGTCAATCCAATGTCGGTAAAATTTTAGAGGTCACTTAGAGTAAACTGCACTAGAAAGTGTTGCTGGGTTTCCAGTTTCTGTAGTTGATTTCAAACAATCATAACTCACTCATTATTTGGAAATTTTAGACAAAATCAGTGGCATTGGATAAACTTACATGTTAGCTACTGAATGAAGTTGAAATCATGTCAATCTGATGTTAGTAGGATTTTATATGTCATGTTAAGTAAACTGCACGGATGAGTGTTGCTGTTTTTCAGTTTCTGCTCTTGGCTTCAAAATTTTATATCTCACCCGTTACTTGATGTTTTTGGACAAAAGAAATTGGATATGATAGTCTCAGGGGCTAGCTACTGGATAGAGCTAAATTCATGTCAGTTCGATTTGTGTAAAATTTTATATGATATTTTAAGTGAACTGTGCTAGGTTTCCTCCCAACCCGAGTTGCTGTGGGGTTTCGAAAAATATTTTAATGCCTTATCTGTTGCCGACGGAGCCCAATTTTTGGATATGTCATATTATAAAGAGTTTTCTACCTTGTATTAAAGGTTCACGAAGTTTCGAGGTCGATAGTTATGCAAACGAATTTATTTTGTCACTACCCATATGAGATAGAAAAAAAAAACAGCAACATTATTTTTAAAGTTTTGCCTAAAATTTGACGTCAATTGTGGATGCATGCACGGAAGATATTCTAAAGACATTTTTGAATTGTTTTGTTTATAGTATTGAATTATTTTCTTTTAACAAATTATGTTGATTTAAATTTCATAAATTAAATGTTTAATCTTTCCGCTAAGGGTAAGGTTAATTCTATTAAGTTAACGGCTAAAGTATAGTTAATCTAGTGATGTTTCGATCCATGCGGGTCGGGGCGTGTTTTGATCCATACGGGTCGGGGCGTTACAGAACACGTGGAAAACAAGTGGGGGTCGAAATGAGCAAAGAATAAGGAAAAATTGTGCACTTGGACATTTCATCGAACACCTAGAAAGCACAATGTTGTTGCACAAATGTCTTAGCTCCATGGTGAACCTTCAAAATCCCAATTCATCAACACCAAACAAGATTAAACCAGTCACTAATCATCCCCAACTTCTCAACACTTAAGCAATAATACACCAATAAATAGAAACAAGAAAGGAAACATGACAAAGCAAATGAAAGTGGTAGGGCAAACCTTAGTTTCTTAGGTGCAATTTGTGGCAACTTGTTGAATTTGAAGGTGGTGATCGAGGTTCAAATGTGTTGTGGTGTGTGGTAGGACCGTGTGTGTTGGGGGGAGGGGGGGAATCGTGTGTTGTGGGGAGGGAGGGGCCTTGTGTGTTGGTGTGGAAAAAAAAATAATATATATATATATATATATATCCTCTACATATATAAAAGAGGAGAATGGTTGTCACTGTTCCTGAGCCATTTGGCCACTAAAGCCGAGCCATATTTTGAGTTAGTCGGCTAGCCGAGCCATATTTCTCTCTCTTTTTTTTTTCCTTCCCCTCGTGGCTTTCTCTCCTCAAACACGCCACTCTCCCATTTTCCCATCTGACACACGCAACCTTTCCCCTCTTTCTTCAGCCTTTCCAAACTCTGTTTTCTCCCTACAATAATTTCCGTTTCTGTTCGAAATGGTGGGAAGCTGGAGAGAGCGCGAAAGGAAAAGGGGCCGGTCGCTGTATCAAAGCCTCCGCCTCTGACGCATGACAAAAGGAGGTCGATGAGGTGGGTATTTTGCTAGCTGTCCGAGCAGGGCATCAAATGATCCTAAGTGGCGAGAAGCGGAAGAGAGGACAGCAGGCGAAGGGGGCCAGTCGCCGTAGCAGCAAAGCCCCTGCCTCTATTCTGATGTTTTGGTTTCCAACGCAGCGTCCATTCTTCTACACTCTTCCATGGCTTCTTTCGGTTCCACGAATTCCTTATTTTTTGTTTCTGAAATTGAAAAATGGGCACTTAATTGATTTTTATTCAGTTTTCAGATTTCCTGTAATTAGTAAATTTCTTTGTAATAGAACTCTAATCATGGAAAAGAGGATGCATGTGATTTATTGATTTATCCCGTTCAACTACCGTTTATGAAATTAGGGTTTTCGAAGTTCGATTCTGATGTTTTATTTTGAGTTTTTGAATCTGGGTTTCTTTAATTTTTAGGTAGACCTCAATGCTGATCATTATTAAGATTTGCATATATTTTGGGTTTGTGTATGGTGCACTTGTGGAAATGAGGAATTTATTTTTTGGCTTTCATTTCTCTGTCACTGTTCTTAATCTGCGGTTATCATATATAGACTTTTTGGAAATTGTTTGTTGATAATAACAAGCAGACAATATTCCTATTAATTTTGAGGGGAATCCAAAGATGAGAGATTGGATTGCGAGGCTGTCAAGAATGGGTGATGCTGATGAGCTGACTGAGCAACAGGCCCGTCAACTTCACTTTGATCTGGAGTCATCTTACAACTTGTTTATGGCGGCATTGCCCACTGCTGGCAGTTAGTTGGGGGTTCTAGGTAAGATCGTAACTAAGTGGGCAATTTTTCTTTTTCTTATATATTGTTTACCAGCTTTTATATATCTTGTGTGTTGTGTTCAATTGGCCTTGGTAGGATCTGGTTTTTAGTCGTGGTTGCTGACGTTTTGAACTTATCATATGCTTAAGAATGGTGGGATTTTGATATTGTGATCTATCTCTGTTAAATATGAAAAATACAAAATACTGCTTTGTTGTATAGCATGTAGTAATATAGTATGAGAAGTGATATCCTTCGGGAAAAATGTTGCTACAACATCGAAAGGAATCATGAACTTCACAGATAGAAGTCATCACTGCACTTCAGATACTTTAATTGATACAAACTGTTTGAATAAAAGAAATAGGAAAAGAAAATAAAGGGTTCTTGAAACTTTTTGAGAATCTTGTTTGATCGAAATATTTTATTTATCGTCTTTGAAGATTGGAATTTTTGATCGGTTATAAGAAGAGATATGGGCCGGTGTTGATGTTTTGTGCGCTTCGAGCATCTGCTTTCTGTATTGTTATTCCAACAGTAACAGGTAAATATGTGTATATGTTTCTCTCTTTTAATTGGTATTTAATTATGTTTGCTTTAATGGATTATTAAATTTGATTCAAACAATTTAAACATGAAAGTCTCTTAAATTTGTAGAATCTTGAATTTTTTTGGGTTTGGGAGTTTTTGATTGTGAGTTTGATGATCACTAGGTAGTATGATTTAAGTTGAATTCTGAAATGGGTCATAACTCATAAGACAGTTAATACCTTTGATGTCTATTCCTTTGATGTTCTTGTTTTGTATTATTTGTTCAATTTCTTGCTCGTGTATATTTTTTCCTTTTTATTTAACTGTGGTGTTGAATCTGAGATTTAATTCAGTTCCACTAGGTGTTTCAAATTCAGCGTACAATTTTGACCATGGCCGTTTCTTGAGTTGTATCAGTTACAACAACGACAAGTCATGGCAAGGAGCTTCTTTTCGTGCACATTTCACGAGCTAATGACAATGGGTATAGTAGTGTTATTTTATTCTCTTGTATAGTTTTGCGTCGTTAATAATGATTGGCAATATATTAATTGCTCCTCTGTTTCAAAGAAAGATATCTTTTTGCTTGCTTGGGAGCACTATGTTATCCACATATATTGAATTAATTAATTGAGGTAAATCAGATAGTTTGATAAATGAGTTTGCAGAAACGTTTTTTAAATGCCTTATTGTCGTTTAACTTTAAAATACACTAAAAATCCATACAGCTAATATTTTGACATATCTTCATATTTTTAACAATTTGATACTTCATATTCTCGGGTTGATTCGGTCATCGTTGGACATGTATTGCAATTATAGCATAGCGCCGAATATTTGTGATCATTTATTGTCTTTCTCTTTAAATCATATTTTAGAGGTTAAAACCAAAGGAGAAGAGGACCTATACTCTCATTTTATAGATGAATTTATTATGTTAGCGAAGCTTGAAAGATTATTCTTACCTCTGCATTCTCCCTGTGATTTTTATTTTCATTTGAATTTTTCCTTAGTTAGATTGACACTGCTTGGGGGTGTTTTATTGAATTCTTTGTTGTCTTATTTTGATGAGAATGTGCAGCAAGAGATCAAACTTTTTGCAGAAGATGATGTACGTTCTAGGGGTTCTCATTTATCAACTTTGGGTAAATATATATTCATCAACAATCTCTGCTTTGCATCTTCCATCTTTATTTCCCTCCTATTTTTCCTTAGCCACGTGAGTTTTATGATGGATGTTAATAATTTGATGGAAGATTTGAAGATCTTTCTTGCACTTCAAGATTGTCTTTTGAGGTCTTTTTGGTGATTCCAAATGCCTTTGTTAGGTTTCTTACCCTTATTTCTACATTGTTCTTGTCATTCAATTTAAATTAATTAATTGTTTTCCTATCTGAGTGACATGAACGTGATCTAATTCACAATTCAGTGTTAGGATAATCCATAATTATGCTTATATTGCAACAATATGAAGTTAATTAATAAGACTTCCTTGTAAAGTAGACCTAATATGGTGCTCTCTATTCCATTTAATTTTAGTAGATTACAACTTTCTCATCTACCTCATTTGCTTATTCTTCTTTGCTTTTCTTCTGAATTATAATTGGTATAGTCTTAAGATGTCATATCTATCTTTATCTTCTTCCTTCAAAAATTTATATACTTCAAATAATACACTGTGTTTTATGTTTCTATAGGTATTGTAAGTGTGGAATGTCTCATAATCCAGATGATGTCATGGTGCAGTGTGAAGGGTGCAAGGGCTGGTATGTACACATAATTTATATGCTACAAATGCATTATGTATTTTCTGTTATTGAATAAAATGATGGGTTGTGGCCTATTTCGATCCACTAATTTAAAACTGAGTATAAATTGGTACCAAGGTGAAATTTCTTCTATAATGTTAATGATGTATCTTTAGTAAGGTCTTTCTCATTTATTGTGTTGACTTTGGATCTGTAATTGAAAGTGTTAATTACATTTAGTAAAATGGTGTCATTGTGTTTGGAAGAAGAGTCATTTAATTTATGAACTACTTTTCTTCTCCTCTCTTTTCGTTTTATTTATTTATTCTAATACTTAATATTGTGCATGTGTTTGATGCATGAAATCGGTTTTAGAAAGCATCTTCTATTGTAGTAAACACTAACTTTTTTTGGTCATTTTGCAATTCCATCTAGACATAGACTTGTGGGTATTTCTGATGTGGGTTTTCCTATTTTTATTTGTGATTTTATGTAGAACTAAATCAGGGACATTTAAGGAATGGAGAGGATAGATCCAAAATGTATGTATTTCATCTCTTTTTTCCTTCAATACATAGCGTTCAGATTCTTCATTTTTTTTAGATTTTTGGTTACTGTTGTTTTCTCCATTTCTTTGGCAAAAACAATCTGAAACTATGTTCTTACCATGACCAACCATACAACATTTTTGGATCTTCAGCAATGTTGGCTATGTAACCTTCTTGCTGGTCAGGTAGAGTTTTAAATATGTTAATTGGTTTCTTGTCTGTCTTATTTGTATGTCTCAGTTTGAATGGGAAAAAAAGAGAAAAAATGGGGCTCAAACTTGGGCTTCATTTTCCTACTATCATTGATATAGAGCTCGAAAACTCTGGTAAATGAGTTATAAAGAGCTCTGGAAACTCTGGTAAAGGAGGGGCTCTAAATTAAGAAAAATGGAGCTCTAAATAGAGAGCTTGAGACTGGTAAAAGTCTGTAGAGAAATATGATATTATTTATCTGAAAAGTAGAATTCTGGAGTTGTAGAAATCAGGGCTCACCATTGGAGTACTAAATCTTGCTATAGTCTTACCTCAGGTAGTTTATTCTCTTTATTGTCGGTTGCCTGTTTTGCTTGATTATGAATGTTGAATAGGCTTTGGCCAACTAATGTAGATGATAATTGAAACAAAATATAGCCATTTTATTTGAGTTGTCATTGTTTGTGCTACAGATGATTTTCTGATATAAAATAGTTTCTTTTTCTCATTAAATGATTGTGTCCCTTGGTGCGGGTCCGTGGGACCAATTATTTGGTGGTGGAAATATACCGGCTTTTGTCCTGGCATCGATATCTGCCTTGGTAGCTGGTGTCATTGCAATTAACATGCTTCCTACTCTTAATAGTAGTTCCTACAAACCGACTGGCTTCCACTTTGGTTGATCAAATATTCTTGGACGAGATGATTACAACTTGTATATGCCAATGTCAGCCACTAGACCAGTATCGAGCGCACAAATCTTCTGATCTTACTCTTATCATTTCTCTTCTAGGGAGATGAGTATTCTGCACTCATATTTCATTTATTTTTTTTACCCAAGTGGGCGATGGTTGTGCTAATATATATGTACATTATTTCTGTAAGAAGCATATATGATATAGCTTACAATCCCATTTGTTCATATAATCACAACATACATGTGAAGACATATATACATTTAATACAATGTGGGCTTACTTTTAATCCATTTTAAATATCCTTGTACAGCTTCTAGGAAGAGTGTTCAACATCTTCCGTGAAAATAATCCTAAGCTTGCTGGAGATCGGTGTAGGACTGTTATGAGGCCTCCTCAAGTTCTTCGCGAAGGCACAAAGAAAACTGCTTTTGTTGATTTCATGGATCTTTGCAAAACGTATGTCGTTTCCTCTTCGTTAAATTATTTCAGCTTTGCCAGTTGATAATTTTCTTTTTCGTTAATAATTTGGTCCATTAGAGCCCAATAGATTACTGCATTAAACCTGTTGTGCCAAGGGGGACGAAATTAGATTTAACTTCTGTTTGAATCCCATTCTTAAAAAATTTATTTTCGACTACACATTCTCACAATAAATAATTTTACGTGTAAACCAAAACTTTTCCTTTTTAACTGCGCCCACATTCTCCAATAAAAAAATCCCTGTTACAAAATATATTTTCCTAAAAAAGAGGGCTCAAACGAACCCTTAATTCTCCTATTTCAATTTTTCTCTGTGTTTTGGTTTGCACAAGAATTTGGGGCATGATTTTTGCACTTTTAAAGTTACATATTGATTTTCCTGATTTCCAATTCCTTGTTCCTTTTGTACCTGGTGACGGTTGTTTCTCTTTTTCCTATAGTTGAATAAATTATTCTTTGCTGTCTGTGCTTGGTAACGTTTCTAATGTTGCTTTATATTTACCCCTTCTGGACACTATCTTAGATTATAACTTTCTCAATGTGGTGTTCCTAAGTATAGGATGCATAGGCAATCAGAGCATGTTATGACTTTCTTGCTGGCTGATATGGGAACAAGTGGATCACTTGATGGTCAATAAAGATTGGTAGTCAATGGGAGATTTGAACCCAAGAACTTTGAGGGAATCCTGTGGGCTGTGGCACTATATCAGTAAATTCTTATTCTTTGCCGTATTCGTGGTGAAAACAATTAGATTAAATGCAATAAGATACACGTAATTGATAATATGAATATCTAATATATTTTGAAAAGGAGTATACTTTCTATATTTCTATTATCAGTTTCTTTTTCATGTAGAAGTTGATTTTTCCATTGTTCAATTTTAGAATTACAAAAATTATAATGGTTATCGTGCAACGCACGATCTCCACTAGTATATATATATCGGAGGAATTTTTTTGCACCATGCGACCGCATGGTACAAGTCCATGCGGTCGCATGGAATATGGGGTCAGTGCCTATTTTGGCCTTGACCCATGTTGGGCGACCGCATGGCTGGTATAGCCATGTGGTCGCATGGCTTACCAGCTAGGCCCAAGTTTTTTTTTTAACATGCTATATATGAACAACATAATCGTTAAATAGTGAAATTTTAAAGTTCGCAAAAACATGCCGAAGTTGATACTAAAGGAACATGATCTTCAAAATCTCGATTTTTTACCCCACCGTGCCAAATGGCATCCTAACACCCTCCCAAATTAGCAAACCTCGTGAGCATCATAATGAGGGCGAGGATTCAAGGATATGGCATGAAAAATATGTTGTAGATGCAAGAACACAAATCATTACCGAAAAACACATTTTTATCAAGTATTCCACGTTGGTGTCGAACTCTCCCAAAACTACATCCCCACATCTATCAAAACTTTGTGTGTGTATGTACGTTGAGAATCTCACTCCGAAAATTGAATTTAACCTGAATGCACATGTAGATATGAAAACACAGTTGTTGAACACTTTTGTCCCAAACACGTGAATTTCGCACAGAATGGAAATACGACCAATGTAACACCCCCAAACGGTATCAACCACAATACAAACTACATGAAATGCTTATGAGCTGTAACAATACATCTAAAAGCATTTTCAACCATGAAAGCACGTTTTGTCTAGTTGTGCCTCGATATGCGTGAGTTTTCCCCCCCAAGTGCCCAAATAAGATTTCTATACCACATAAGACATAAATACTGCATTCAAAACTCATATAGAGCATGCATGGGTACTTTGTGAACCACATAGGCAAGCGATGACCTAAAACTACCAAAAAGTCATGAAGAAATGGAAAAGTGCTAAAACAAATGAAAAAAAAAAGAATAAATAAAAGAGTAGAAATAATGGGTTGCCTCCAATCTAGCGCTAGTTTACAGTTGATAGCTCGACTGTACCGTGTGGAGATCATTCTGGTGACTGAAGATAAGCGGTGGATTTATCTTTCGAGAAGTCCCTCCTCTAATAATGCTTTAAGCGGTGTCTATTGACCTTGAATGTTCCTTTGCTCTCATGGGTGATTTCCACAGCTCCATGTGGGAATACCTGTGTAATAGTGTATGGGCCAAACCACAGTAACCTCAGTTTTCCGGGGAAAAGTTTCAAGCGAGAGTTGAACAACAACACATGTTGCCCTACAAGAAACTCCCTTCGCTGAATATGCATGTCATGAAATTTCTTGGTTCGCTCCTTGTAGTTTTTGCATTTTCATAAGCTTCTTGACGAAACTCATCCATCTTATTCAGCTGAAGTAAACGCTGGTCACCCGTTGCTTGCAAATCCAGATTCAACCTTCGAAGTACCCAATATACTCGATGTTCCAACTCAACTGGCAAGTGGCATGCTTTCCCAAACATTAGACGGTATGATGACATTCCAATTGGTGTTTTGAATGCTGTTCTGTAGGCCCACAAGGCATCATCCAACTTATTCGACCAATCTTTCCTTGAAGAATTCACCTTGACCTCAAGTATTCTCTTCAATTCTCTGTTATAAACTTCAACATGTCCACTGGTTTGAGGATGGTATGGGGTTGCTATGCGGTGTTTTACTCCATACTTACTTAGCAACTGCTCAAACTGGCGATTACAAAAATGTTTGCCCCCGTCACTGATGATAGCCCTAGGTGTTCCATAACGAGTGAAAATGTACTTATTGAGGAATCTAATTACCATTTTTACGTAGTTAGTAGGCGATACTCCTACTTCTACCCACTTAGAGACATAGTCAACTGCTATAAGTATGTATTGATTGGAGAATGACGATGGGAATGGTGCCATGAAGTCAATCTCCCAAACGTCAAAAAGCTCAACTTCTAGAATACTTGTCAGGGGCATTTCATGCTTCCTCGAGATATTCCCTGTGCGTTGACACCGATCACACTCTTCACGAATTCAAAGGTGTCCCTGAACAATGTAGGCCAATAAAATCCGACTGTAAGACCTTAGCTGCTGTCTTGGAGGCCCCGAAATGTCCCACATATGCTAATGAATGACAATGCTCCAGAATCTGATGCACTTCTTCTTCAAGCACGCATCGTCGAATAATCTGATCTGCACCGCGCCTATAGAGAATTGGATCTTCCCAAAAGTAGTATTTCAAATCGACAAAAAACTTCTTCCTCTGATGATTAGAGTATTCCGGTGGAGGAATGAATTTGGCCAAGTAGTTTACAATATCAGCATACCAAGGTGCAGTCTCCACACTGAGGATGTGTTCATCTGGGAAAATCTCATTTATGTCCACTGACTCTTCTGGTTGGCCAAGCTCTAATCGAGATAGATGATCTGCTACAACGTTCCCACTACCCTTTCTATCCCTGATTTCAATGTCAAATTCTTGCAACAGTAACACCCAGCGAATTAATCTTGGCTTGTCATCTTTCTTCGTCATCAGATATTTTAGCGCTGCATGATCTGTGTAAACAACTACCTTTGACCCAACCAAGTAAGGTCGAAACTTATCAAATGCATACACGATCGCCAATAACTCTTTCTCTGTGGTTGCATAATTCAGCTATGCATCATTTAAAGTTTTGCTGGCATAGTATATCACATAAAAAACTTTGTTTCTTCGCTATCCAAAACCACTCCCATGGCGTAGTCACTAGCATCACATATCAATTCAAACGGTAATTCCCAATCTGGTGCAACTACCATTGGAGCTGAAGTAAGCTTTTCTTTTAGGGTGTGAAAAGCTGTCAGACACTCATCATCAAAGTCAAATGGGTTGTCTTTCATCAGTAAGTTACACAGTGGCTTAGTGATCTTCGAGAAGTCCTTGATAAACCGTCTGTAAAACTCGGCATGACCTAGAAAACTGCGAACACCCTTTACAGAAGTAGGTGGTGGTAATTTCTCAATGACTTAAATTTTTGCCCTATCCACTTCTATTCCTTTAGCTGAAACTTGATGTCCCAAAACTATGTCTTCTTGCACCATGAAGTGACATTTCTCCCAATTCAATACCAGATTCGTTTCCCTACATCTTTCCAACACCAAGTTTAGATGTTCCAAACACTCATCAAATGAAGATCCAAACACAGAAAAGTCATTCATGAAGATCTCTATAAATTTCTCAACCATATCGAAAAATATAGCCATCATACATCTCTGGAATGTGGTTGGAGCATTCATAAACCGAAGGGCATCCTACGGTAAGCAAAAGTACCATAGGGACATGTGAATGTGGTCTTCTCCTGATTATCCGACGCCACTGGAATCTGATTGTAGTCGGAATACCCACTGAGAAAACAGTAATGTGAATGACTGCCAACATCTCCAACATCTGATCAATGAAGGCGAGAGGAAAATGATCCTTCCTAGTAGCTGTATTGAGTTTGCAGTAGTCAATGCAAACCCTTCATCCCGTAACTGTTCTGGTTGGAATAATCACATTCTTCTTATTAGGTACAACTGTGATTCTTCCTTTCTTTGGCACTACCTGAACTGGACTGATTTATGCACTATCAGGTATAGGATAGATGATTCTCGCATCCAAGAGCTTCAATACTTCGGTCTGAACCACTTCTTTCATATTTGGATTGAACCTCTTCTGACTCTCCACACTGGGTCGAAAATTCTCCTCCATGAGAATCTTGTGCATGCACAATGAAGGGCTGATCCTTTTAACATCTGCAATGGTCCATCCTATGGCTGTTTTGTGCTCCTTGAGTACCCGAAGTAGTTTTTCTTCCTCCATCTCACTGATTGAGTTCGATATAATCATTGGAAGAGTGCACGATTCTCCAAGATAAGCATACCTGAGGTTCGGTGGTAGTTGCTTGAGCTCCAATTTAGGTAGCTGTTGAATAGATGGTACGTCCTTCTTGCTCCATGTACCAAGTTCTTCAAAGTTTTGGAAGTGCTGTTTTAGAAAATATGGTGGGTTGGTCTCCATAAATGGGGCACAAGTTTCTATCTCAAGTGAATCTAAATTGATTGATTGAGAATGAGCAATGCATGCCTCATATGCATTCGAATGATGTTGAAGTAGAAAAGTATCATTCACCACCTTGTCAATGACATCGATTTTAAAATAGCTATCTACCTCTGAAGAAAACTCCATTACCTTGAAAACATGGAAGGATAACTGCTCTTCACCAGTCTCAAAATAAGCTGCCCTCTCTGAACATCAATTAGTGCTCTGCCAGTGGCCAAGAATGGTCGGCCCAGAATTAGTGGAACGTCTTTGTCCTCCTCCATATCCAAAATTAGAAAGTCAGCAGGGAAAGTGAATTTTTCTACTTTGAGGAGCATGTCCTCGATGATTCCCCATGGGTGTGTCAATGATCGGTCAGCTAGTTGTAATGTGACTGTGGTTGCTTTAGCCTCTCCTAGTCCGAGTTTCCTGAAAATAGATAAAGGCATTAAATTAATACTGGCACCAAGATCACACAATGCTTTATCAAAATAAATTTCACCAATAGTACAGGGCATAGTAAAACTCTCTGGATCTTTTAGTTTTAGTGGAAGCTTGTTCTGAATTCTGGCACTGACTTCTTCAATCAACATTACAGTTTCATGATCCTCCAACTTGCGTTTGTTTGATAGAATATCCTTCAAGAACTTAGCGTAGATTGGTATTTGAAAAAGTGCATCAACCAACGAGATGTTTATATGGAGCTTTTTGAACACTTCCAGGAATTTTTTATATTGCTACTCCATTCTTTGCTTCCTTAACCTTTGTGATAATGAATGGGTGGTTCATAAGGATTTACTGAATTATCTGGAGCTTGCTGTGGTCGTACTGGTCTCTCTTTTTCTAGTGTCTTCCTAGTGTTGTCAACCTGCTTCTCATTCTCTTCTTCAGACGACTTCACTTGCTCGTTATTTGCATCTGGCCTCTTGATATGTATCTTAGGCAGCTAAACTCCACTCCATGTAGTGATGGCTTGAACATGATCCCTAAGATTTATTTCTATGTTGCTTGGCAATGTACCATGTATCATTCCTATCATAGAGAGAGCTAACTGTCCCATTTGAGTTTCCAGATTCTTCATAGCAGCACCCTGATTCTGGAGGTTTGTTTCAATCTTTCTCATGAATTGATTTGTGGTTTCCATGTACTTATCGGTCTTTTCCATGAACTTCGCAAACATATCTTCCAATTGAGGCTTCCTCTCCTGCTGAAATTGCCCTTGCACCCGATTATGATTATGATTTTGGTTTCCACCCCCAAGAGAAGTTCGGGTGATTTCTCCATCCCGAATTGTAAGTCTCAGAGTGAGGATTGTTCTGCTGATGTTGACCCCATTGAGCAAAATCTACATGTTCCATCCTTTGTGTGAGGATAGGGCATTCAGTTGTACCATGCTCTGCTCCACATTCTTCACAAATTGGTATCTTCACTTGTGCTGAATTCACGATCTGAGTTATGCCCTCTATCTTGTGAAACAACGAGTCAATCTTTGCAGACAATGCTGAATATGTATCTACCTCATATACTCCAGCTACTTTCTTTGGACCCACTCTATCTGAAGACCACATGGCTGAGACATTAGCCATTCTCTCGAATAATTCCCAAGCTCCCTCAACTGACCGAATAGTTAGGGAGCCATTGATGAAGAATCCACCATGCTTCTAAATAGAAGCATCTGACTTGTTCCTTCTTGTCGTATCCATGTTGAGGACACTTTCTTAGCATGCCCTTAAACCTATTCCATGCTTCATCAAGTGATTCGGTTCCGTGTTGGCTAAAAATGGATATGTCAT
Source organism: Fraxinus americana (assembly GCA_035079005.1). Lineage (NCBI taxonomy): Eukaryota > Viridiplantae > Streptophyta > Magnoliopsida > Lamiales > Oleaceae > Fraxinus > Fraxinus americana. The sequence goes on from CM068724.1 coordinate 14,115,168, forward strand.
GCCTCAGTCTCGCCACTTTAGTCGGTGAGAAGTATTTGGTGCAGAATTTATGAGCCAAATCGTTCCAAGTAATTATGCTAGCCACCGAAAGTGAATCGAGCCACTCAAGTGCTTTATCTCGAAGAGTTAGTGGAAACAACCTTAGCCTGATTGCATCTTCTGATATCCCTGGATATTTGAAGTGTTGACACATATCCAAGAAATGGGATATATGTGTATGTGGATTTTCGTTGGCTGTCCCATAAAATTGATGTCCATTCTGAAAGAGTTGGATGATATTTGTCTTCAGTTGAAAGTTCGGTTGTCCAAATGCTGGGTAAACGATCCTGGATTGGCTTTGAATGATGAATGGTGTCAAGAAATCTCCAAGTAAAGCTTCCCCATCATACTGAGCTTCAGCATTGGCTGGAGCTGCACGATCTATCCTTGGTTCCAGTTGCTCGTCAGCCATTTGTATTTGTCCTTGATTGACCCTGATGTACTGCTCTTGCTTCCCTCAGTCTGCGATGAAAAGTTCGTTCAATTTCCAAATCAGCCTGGAGTAATTCGCAGTTGATTGATCTTCGCATGCAATACCTGATGAGGCAAAAACAATAGTAGCACTTAGCTCAACCTAAGCACTTGAACTAAAAATAAAATAAAATAAAAACTAAAAGAAGACAAGTTCGAATTAGTGTCTAAATAATAAAAATCAAGTTAATACGCAATCCCCGGTAACGGTGCCAAAAACTTATTCACGAAAATACATTTCGAATTTAAGTCCCACAAGTGTACGGATCATTCACAAGTAATAAAGTGGAAATTCAAGAATTTCGAGTATCGTTCCCACGAAGATTGATTTAAGGTGATTTTTATTATGTCGACCTTAACCGAATCTATTAAATTCAAGATGATTGTTTTTGCGATTTTATGATGAAATTATGACTAATATGCGAATTAAACTAATATTGCGATCTAAATGCAAGAATAATGGTTGAATGTAAAAGTTGATGAAATTAATGTATGAAAAGCGTACTAGGATCCCGAATCCCCAAACAAAGTTTACCCTTAACCCCTATTTCACAATTTGACAACACGAGGAATTGGTTGAAGAATCAATATTTCTAACATATCCAACAATCTCTTTCGAGTAGAATTGAACCTATTCTAGCATACCATTTGACTATATTTCTATGACAAATGCAATATACAAGAATGCATGAAGTTTTGTAAACACTTAGAGATTCAGGTAATGCATATCGGTATATTTCTATCATTTATGAACAAAACGATGATTTATACCTTATTGAGCTTATTTTCCTTCTTTCGAATGCAAAAAATAAACCATCCAAACTCACATAATTATCGTGCACTATAATCATGGAGCCAAAAAAGTATATATAAATCATTCAACATCCATCAAACGTGTTTGAATATCAAATTAAAAAATAGAAATTAAAATATCACAATGCGAGGTTCATCGTTCACTTAGTACATGAAAATTCTAGCCTAACATAAATAAAATAAAAGAACAATAAAATTAATAAAGAGAAGACATCACCCAAAAACTAAGAATTAGGGTTGAAATCTTGAATGAAATCCCTTTTTCTCGCCTTCTTCCTTGCTCTACGATGGTGTTTTTCTCTCTAAGAATGCGTAGCCCCTCTTTCTGGATGAGATTAGGGTTATAAAGAAGTTCTAGATGTATTATCATAAGTGTTTGATTCAAATAAGGAAACCAGAAAATTTGCACTCATAATGAACCATACGACTGCATGGTATAAACCCATACGACAACATGATTATACAAAATTTTTACTATTCAACTCCTGTAAATGTTTGTGCGGCTGCATGGATTTTCTACCATGCGACTGTATGGTAGAACTTGTTTTTCCTTTGATTCACTTTTGTCCCCAACTTTGTTACATCCACCTTTTGGCCTTGATTTTTTCTCTTTCTAACATCCCATGATATAACCATATGTTACTTAGCTCAACCTCATGCTTGATTCGTCATTCAGGTCATCTTTTGAATAATTGCATTTTGGTCCTCGGAGTTTCATATTCTTCCATTTTGGCCCTTTTTCGTTCATTTTCTCACACTTTTCATTCCATCCATCAATGTAATCCTACAAATACAAATTATATCGAATAAAGTCATATTTCAACATATACATCAATAATTTTCCATGTATTGTGACCTAAATAAGTGTGTAAAACACACTTTTCAGTTTTAACACAACTCAGTTGATGAATAATTCCTTTTGAAAGGTAGAAATCAATCATTTGAAATTCTAGACCATTGTCAGATCTAATGGTTCTGATATTACACAGAAAATGAGTTTGCCTAAGGTGATCGAATGACTGAATATGAGTTCTAGTCTGAGATTTTTCCCTCATAAAGTAAGTCCATGTCATTCTCCTAAAATCATCAACAATGTTAGAAAATATTTTGAACCATAAAAAGAAGGGACTGAATAAGGTCCCCAAATGTCACAATGAATGATTTCAAATTGATGTGAAGCTTTAGTCTCACTGTTAGGGAATGGCATTCTATGTTGTTTGGCTAAAGGACAGATAGTACAATGCAATTCTTTATTGACTTCAATGTTGGGAACATATTTATGTAAAATAGAGAGTTTAGAAATAGGTAAATGTCCTAATTGACAATGCCAAAGATCAATATTCATTTTGACATTAGAATCAACAATGGTAAACAAACAGGAATATCAGATTTATTACATTGAAGAGGAAAACTAAGAACAACATTAGAATTCCTGATGTTGGAATTGTCAGAATCAAATTTGAGCTGATAGTAGTATGAGGGTTGAACATTGATTTGAGGTTGAGGTTGTTGGAAATGATAGAGTCCATGCTCAAGTTTGCCTACCATAATCATCCTTCACGTTGAAAGATCCTGAATAAAACAAGCATCATGAGAAAACATCAGACATCAATTATGTTCAAGTGTCAATTTACTAACTGATATTAAATTGAACTTAAACGATGATACAACCAGCACATTGCTTAAGTATAAAGTAGGTGATAACTTCACTTTCCCAATGTGAGTAACAGCCACATTGTCACCATTAGGTAACCTCATAGAATCACCAACAGCAGTAGTCACAACAGCCAAATGATTAACAGAATATACCATATGTTCTGAAGCACCAGTGTCAATGATCTATTTATTTGCAACAAATAGATAATCAATATGAACTTGATTACCTGAGAAAGCAAATGAATCAGGATATGTTGGAAAAGGTGAAGATATATCCTGAGGCTGGTGGTTTTGAGCAATCTGACTTTGCAACTGAGGCATTAACACAGATAGGATTTCTTGACACTGATTTGGAGTGATAGTAAGCTGTGAAAGAGAATTCAATATTCCTGATGCATTGATAAGTGTGTTTGACATACTTATTTTACTATCAAAACATGAGCAATTGTTGATTAAAATGTTGGAATATAGCTTAATTCTATACAATTTATGTTTTACAGGACAAAATGATGAATGTAGCAAAATTGAGGTGAACCAAGTGAAAAAGGACCAAAATGGAAGAAAGTGAAGTTCAGAGACTAAATTACAAATAATCTAAACCTATTTCTAACTTTGTGATGAAGATTCAAGAGTTTTAGAGGTCAATTGGATGAAGCAAGGAGTCAAATGGGTGAAAGATAGCCAAAACATTATCAAATATCAACTTTCAAGCTGTTTCGCATTGGTATTCAGCCTCATATTGAGACCAATTTTTGACATAGTAGATGATCGAATTGGAAGTTGTAGCTCTTTAAGTTAGCTTTCCAATGCATCTTGAATGACCTCAATTGGACATCAAGAGAGAAAGTTATGGCTAAAATACTAAAAGCTATCCGGCGGGAAAAAGTTAAAATCATGCGATCAAACCATGCGATCGCATGGAAGCCTTCAACAACTCAAATGGCTGAAATTATTTGTTCCTTGCAACCGCATGGGTTTATGCCTTGCGATCGCATAGAGTAAATCTGGAGCGAATTTTTAGGTTTTGCCCTTCGATTTGGAAACTTAATTTTCTACCCTATTTAAACCCAAACACACCCCAGAACACCGTGAAGCCGGTTTTTACACTTTCTCCCCACATTTTTGGCTCAAAAAACTCCATGGAAGGCTAAAAACCTTGGTGAAGCAAAGAAGGAACTCAACTGGATTTTGGTATTTCAACATCTTTTATTCATGTAACATGTTTTTCATTGTTTAAACAATTCTAAAGCTTATGTTTCCACTCTTTATTAATTATTTTGAGATTTACTTAACTTTTATTAAGTTTTTCATGGATTTAATCATGTTACTTCCATTGAACAATTAAAATACTTGTTTAAGTTTCAATTTCAAATATTTTATTGGTGTGATTTAATTATTGTTATATGTTAGAAATATATAGTCACTCTTTGAATCTAATTTCAATAAATTAATGTGGGAATGTGATTTAGGAAACTTAAATTCTAGAATTACATTTGTAAATTATATTGATTTAATGGTTTATTCTTCTTATCATGAATGTATTCTAAGATTGACTTAGTTTTATTAAATTGGTCATATGATTAGTCATGCTCTTTCTATTGATTGATTGAAATAATTACTTAGGTCTTAATCTTAATTATTTTAGTTTATTGGTGTGATTCTCTACTACTTTATGTTTTAGTATATAGTCGATTTAGAATCTGATTTCGATAAACCACGTGTGAACATTGCAAATGAAAGATTAACCATTAGGATAATATTAGAATTAAATTAGTTTGTATTATTAAATCCTCCGATTAGAAAGTTAGGACAAAAACTTCTAATTGACTAGAAAATGCATGAATAATTGATGTGATTGATCCAATCCAATTGAGATAATTCTGACGATTCACTGCCCCCAAACTATTTATTTTAACTTTACTACTTCAACATTGAATTTACTATAAATTTGAGAGGACAATTCATTCTTTTTGGAACCTTTAAATATTTTTTTATCTCCCTGTGGATACGACACCTCAAAACTACACTACAACACCACGTAACACTTGGGCGTAATCATACATCACTACTATATATTTGGCCTTGACGAGCTTGTCCTACAGTATTAACCACTGGAGGTTTTCCTCTGTTAACTCTCTGATTGGAGGATATCCAATCAACTTATAATATTTGCCTTTGATATGTCCAGGCATACCATAGTGACTACATATAGGTCTCTCTCTTTTCTGATTAGGCTTAGCAAAATTGGATCTTTGATTGAACTATTTATGTACAGCTTTACCTACAAAAGCAACAACATCATGTGTTGCTTATTTACCAGCACTTATCATTGTAAAACAAGTGCAAAAAACCTTGTTCAAGTAATGGATCTATCAACAAAATTTGATCTCTAACACCAGCAAAGTGTTCATCTAAACCCATGAGAAACTGCATAATTTGCTTTTCTTGTTTATAATCAGTGTTATCAGTGCTTGGATTATAATTTTCCAATTCCTCCCATAGTCATTTGAGCCCATTAAAGTAGGAATTCATTAAGTTGTTCCCCTGATAAATTGAAGCAATTTGTTTCTTCAATTCACAGATCCGAGGACCATTCCCCTGACTGTATCTATCATGCAGTTTGATCCAATTATCTATAGTTGAATCCTTTTGCATCACACTTGGATAAAGCTCCTTAGGTATCGTATTGATGATCCAAGAGGAGACCACATGGTTACACCCTCCAAGCCATATAAAGCGGATAATCCTGAAAAGGCTTGATGATAGATCCATCAACAAATCCTTCTTTATTTTTAACACTAAGCGCCATGTTTGCTACTTGACTCCATGTCCCGTAGTTCTCTTTAGTGAGAGTAACAGAAATCAGTTGCATTCCAGTGTTATCTCCATAGTGAAGATAATAAGGACTGCTTGGATCGCTCATCAAGCGATTAATCACAGAAATTACATCCGATCCAGCTGCATCCATGTGTTGTGCTTTTAGAGAGTGTAATTGATGTTATATAATTATTACATTGTTAGAAAATTTAAACGGTCAAATATTTCTTCAACGGTTTCTTGTAACTAATTTTTCATATTTGAGAGTTTAGTCTTCGTATACGAATGGTTTAACAGATACGATAACAGTGTTCTTCAATTGTCATAGTTTATACTGCTTACCTTGGAGTTCAAATATTCAATAATTCCTTCTATTATCGTGATGGATATTTTGGAAACTTCTATTCATGAAGACCATGTTTTTGTTAACTTTGATGCTGCCTCCGAAAGTGGAAATGAGTTATACAAATCTTCCATTTACGAACAACAAATTCAAATATAAAGAGATAGGCAAAGTAGACTTAGAACTGATTGCATTGATTCTCACAAAAGGAGAAATGACCCTATGTTATCTGAAAATAATTTTTCTGTTGTTGTCCAACTACATGAATCCATTGTTAGAAAACAAAAAAGGGATTATCAATCCATATGCTTTAATCAAACCCTTTTCACATATAAACCTTAATACATACTCCATGTTAAAATCAGAGAAAAGAATAAAACATAAACATACCTTAATCCATAGATATTTGATTGTTTACCTGAATGAGTTATGATCTTTCAATTGATTCGTGATCTTCTCTTCAATTTACTCTCTGTTGATGGGGATGCAGAGAATGAAAATCACTATCAAATTTGGGGACCATGACCCAATAATAATAATAATAATAATAATAATAATAATAATAATAATAATAATAATAATAATAATAATAATAATAATAACTGAATATGTAGTTATTATCTTTCAATTGTTTCAAAATGACCATCATCAATTAAAAACAACATTCCGGTCTCTACACTATATTTCCATGAAATCTAATACTCATTAGTCAAAATTAACTTTAACAGATCACTTTAGTTGACTAATTTTTAAATAATAGCACCACACATTTTAATATATTACATGTGTGGCCCCATATGTTCGAATTTTCCAACATCCATAATTCATTAAGACTTTGACACTTTAATTTCAAATCAAGAAACATATATTTTCAATTTTGAATTAGAAGGAACTTTTAAGGGATTGAACATACCATCTACTGCATATATATTACCAACTTCTATTTATTGTAAACATTGTAAGGCATGCAAATTTTATAGAGAAAAGTAAAGGCTTCTGTTATTCTGATGGAAAAGTTAAGCTTTTTATGTGTGACTCACTAGTTGAACTGTATAATTTATTTACTTCTAAAGAACTTCGCTGTATGGAATTCGAAAAAAATTCAAGAGGATATAATAATCATTTTGCTTTCACTTTATTTGGTGTGAAGTACGATAAAGAACTCTTTAAAGCATACAAATGTATTTACAGATTCGACGCACCTAAATCAACAAACCAAGGAGAAGAAACAACTTGATCCTTACCTTGTAATCCCAAAGCAGAAAAGACAGAAATAGTCGAGTGGGACAATCCTTGATGATATGTCCTGATTGCTTATAGTAATTGTAAACTTTCTGAGGACAATTACTAGCAATACGTCTATAACCTTTACAGAAGAAGCACCGGAGTTTACCAATTCCCGGCCCTTGGGCAGCATATGCAATTGGCATTACATTAGTGGATGATATATCAGCTCCGAAATAGTCCGGTAGCTAGTCATTGCTCCTCAAGCAAAATTTTCACCCAAGCACATATCCAAAGAAGGAACTGGATCGCGATTCAATAAACTCACTTAAGCAACTTCAAATTCAGGTCGTAATGTCATAAGAAACTAGTCTGCTTACTAACGTCTTGGACCTCTTGTAGGGCAAATAGAGTCGCTGTAGAGACTTTAGCATGAATTATGTCGAAGTGCTCACTCCATAAGTTTAGAAAACCAGAATAGTATTGCTCAATATTAAGATTACCTTGAGTGTAATTGGCAATCCCTAACTCCAACTGAAATCGTCGTGCATTGTTGTCTTGATAATAGATACGCTTTAAGTACTCTCACATCTCCTCAGTAGTAGAAAAGGATCATAAATTATTTACCATATACGCTTTCATAGATCCCAAAATCCAAGAAATAATATGAGCATATTTCGTTTCCTAAGCACTGAAATCCTTAGAATCCTCAGCGCAGAAGACCCATCAATATGACCTCAAAGTTCATTTCCCTTAAAAATATTTTGAACTGGAATTCCCATATGGAATAATTATTTCCCTTGAACTTAACACAAAATGCATCAACCGACATAGTTTCTTTAATATAATTATCCACACAAACAAACAATGTTTAAAAAAAAAACCCAATCCACAAGCTGAACCACACAAATAAACGGAAGGGATAATTACATAAATACCCAATAAAATGTGAGGCATTTAGAAAAATAATGCTAAAAGTTATTTTGAAATAAACAATACGGTAATTTTTTGTCCAATGTTCAGATTGACCAACATGGCTGCATTTCTTACACTTGTGGCCAAACAAACTATTCCTAGTTTTTTAAGGACAAGTTTAAAGCGTTGATATTTACATTTTTACAAGTAAAATTTTAATTATTTTGACAGTAAATTAAATAAATAAGTTATTTATAACTTTTTTTGTTGGAAGATTATTATTTATAGCTGTAACTTACATTTAAAAAAGTAATAAACAGTCAAATAAGTGACAGAAAAAAAAGGTGATATATTCAAAGTAGTGATACAAATTTAAAATAAGTGACAAAAAAATGGCAAACACTTTCAAAGAGAGTGAGACACTTAAAAAAGTAATAACATACACTAAAAAAGTGACAAATACTTGAAAAGTGACACGAAATAAAAAAAAAAAAGTGGCAAATAATAAAAAAAAAAAAGAGACAAACATTAAAAAAAGTAACATATACAAAAAAAAAAGGTAATACAGATTCAAAACAAGTGACAAACACTAAAAAAGTATGAGGAATTAAAAAAAATGACAAAGAAATTAAAAAAGTAACAAACATTTAAAAAAGTTACAGAAATTCATAAAAGTGACGCACTAAAAAATTGGCGCGTTTTCAAATAAAGTGATAGAAATTTTTTTAAAAAAGCGACAAACATTAAAAAAAGATAAAAACTAAAAAAAAATTGACGAGCACTCGAAAAGGTGACAGATCACGTCACTTAAAAACCAAACATTTTGACCTATTCAAGGGCTATGTTTCTTCACTCTTGAGGTGAAGTTTTTGTTATCTTATCAAAGTGTCCATGACAAATTTTGAAATGCATCTTTCGAATTTAAAATCAGTAAATGATTAGCTCATAATTATAATTCAAAAATGACCACAAGAAATGAACTTAATAATTATGGTTTAAATTTCATAAATTTTTACATTGATATCGAGTAGGAAAAAAATAAAAAGAATATTTAATAAACATAGTTTTATGTTTAATAATTTATGGAAGATAATTATTTTTATTTTTAAATATCATCCATAACATATTTATCATGATCGCATTGTAAACTTCTGATAGATTTTGAATCGATCAAAATGCATAATGGTAGCATAAAATATAGCATTGAACGAAAATATTTTAATAATAAAATTTTTAAGAAAAGCAAAAAATTAGATTGGAAGAAAGTATTTGTCTGCTCGTGTTTCCGGATGAGTTTGAGCATAACGTAATTAATACTATCATTAGAGATATAATTAATTTTAAGCGTATTATTCTAATTATTTCTTCTTTTAAAGTAATGGACCTAATTATCCCTAAACGAAGGGAAAATTACATCAAACCGGGGGTTTAGTTTGACATTTTTAAAAATCAGATTTACCGTTTTAAAATTCAGGCTTTAAGTTTATTTTTGCAAAAACTAGGTAGTATATTAAACCTCTAATTCCTAACCTAATTTCTCCACATTTCCCGTCGCCTCCCCTTTTCCCTCATCTCCTGCCCCTCTCTCACTCCTCACCATTTTTCTCCATCGCCCACTGTCCGTCCATCCGTCCGTCCCTCCCCCCTCCCTCTACTGCGAATCGCAGCAGCATCCCTCCCCCATCCTTCCCTCTACTGCGAATTGCAACAGTGTCGAGCAGCGACCCTCCCCCTCCCTCTACTGCAAATCGCAGTAGCTTCCCTCCTCCCTCCTTTTGCTATTTGAAATTTCAAAAATTGCCATTTAATTAGTTTGAGAAGAGAAGAAAATAGATACAAAGAGATTGTAATGTATGCGTTGAGAGAGAAGCAGCTACAACGAAAATTGTTTGTGGATCTACTGTGTTTGTGGTGGTGTTTGGGTAGGGGGTTTAGGTGGTTGTGGTTGGTGGTGCAAGTGGTAGTCTATTTCTAATCATTCTCATGATTTTTAGGAACATATGGTTTGGAATTTATAGTTGGGATGCTGGGTGGTGGTTGTGGTGTAGAGATCTGTGTTGTCGGCGGTGATGGGGTGGGAGGTGGATCTGGTGGCTACGATGGGGTGGAGGTGGTGTCGATGGTACCGACGTATGTGACCCACTGTTTGTGGTTGGCGGTGGATCTGGTGGCAGCCGTCGCGAAGATTGGGGTCTGATTTTGGAAAATGTCGCAGATCTAGGGATGTGTGGTTGTGGAGGTGGTGGATCTGTGGTGGTATGTTTTGGGCGGTAGTGATGGATTTGTGGTGATGATCGTGTGGTGGTGATGGTGATCCGTGTGGTGGTGATCGTTTTTTGTTATTGTTGTGGCGGGATCAACGGCAATTGTGGTTCTTTTTGGTGTCTGTGACCTAGCTATTGAAGTGTGACTTCAAAATTGATAATTTGTAACTAAAAAATGAATCTATGACCAACAAATTTGAAAATACGTGACCTGTGATATAATTTTTTGATTTGTGACCTCGAAATAATCCGTGACCTATAAATTTTTTTGTCTATGACCTCAAATCATCGTGACCTACAAAATTTTTGATCTGTGACCAGTAAAAAAATTGTGACCTACAAAATTTTTTATCTGTGATCTCGAAATAATCCGTGACCTACAAAATTTTTGATCTGTGATCGGAGAACAGTCGTCGAAGTGGTCGCCGCAATCGGAGCAGTCTTCGGAATTAAGCAGCGGCGGAACGGTCACCGGAGTACTCACTGTCGTCAGAGTAGAGTGGCCACCGAAACTGTCGCCGGAGCAGCAGGGGGTAGGGGTGGTGGAGATGGGGTGGGGTAGGGTTAATTATATTATATTACAATTAAATATTTAATTAATTAATAAAAACCTGATTTTTGCAATTTTGAAACTTAGCACCTGATTTTTGATTTTGGCAAAGATAATACCTGATTCATAAATTTAGGAAATTATAAAAAATCAGGGGTTTAAAGATAGATTTTTAAAAATCAGGTCCAATGTTTATTTATTCAAAACTCAAGTAATTTATTAACCCTAATTCTCCCACATTCCTTCTCCTTTTTCCCCTTCTCATTTCCTTCCTTCTCAGTTCTCCCCATCCCTCTCTCTCCTTCGTCTCTCTCTTTGTGATCATCTCCTCCTCTCGTCTCATCCCTTCTCTCCATCCCCCTCTCCCGACACTGTCGTTCACAGAGTACGACAACGTCAGACGCTGCTGTGAACGGCAGTGTCACTACGCTATCGCGCGATGCCTCCCATCTCTGCCGGCGCGACGCCTCCTATCTCTATCCTTCTCCATTTTTTTTAATTTTTGAGTGGTGGTGATGACGGTTCGGTGGTGGAGGTGCGGAGTGCTGTGGTGGTGGAAGTGTGTTGGCTATGTTGGGTGGCGAACTGGTGGTTGTGGTGAGGTGTGGTCGCGGTGATAGAGGTGATGGTGGTCTTAGCAGATCTGGTGGTCGCAGTGATGGTGGCGGGATCTGGTTTGGATCTTATTTGTTGTTTGGAAATGATAGTTGTGATGGTGGCTGACGGCGATGGTGGAGGCGACGACGCTGTGAGGTGGTGGCTGTTTGTGGAGTGTTAGATGTTGCTTGTTAATTGAAATTGCAGGTGGCTGTAGTTTTTTACTGTTATTTGCTGTTGTTAACTGGTTATGGTGGTGTTTTGTCTGGGCGGATGGTCGCAGGTGGCTATACTGGATGCGGCGGCGGTGTACGTGGCCTACTATTTGGTGTATGTGACCAAATATTTAACTGTGACCTAAAAATTTGACAATATGTGACTGAAAAATAATCTGTGACCAACAAATTTGAAAATATGTGACGAATGAAATTAATCATTTTTTTATATGTGACCTAAAAATTATATAATTTGTGACCAATTAATTTGAAAATCTGTGACTGTATGACCTATAAATTTTGATTTGTGACTAACTAATTTTGAAATCTGCGACCAACGAATTAAATGTGACCTATAAAAATTTTGAACTGTGACCGTAAATTGTAAATCTATGACCGGAATGATTGCCGGAATGGTCGCTAGAATCGGAATGGTCGCCGGATAAGAGTGGTCGTCAGAATAGTCCCTGAAACGGTAGGGGTGGTGCATGTGGGGTGGGTTTATTATATTATATTAGGATTTAAAAAAAAAAACCTGATTTTTGAATTTTCAAAATATAAACATGATTTTTGAATTTGTGTAAACTAAACACCTTATTTATGAATTTTTCCCAATAAATTTTGGGAAATTATAAAAAATCAGGGGTTTAAAGTTTACTTTTTAAAAATCAAGTGCAAAGTTTGTTTAATAAAAAATCAGGTAATATATTAAAACATAACCCTAATCCCAAACAAAACCTAAATCATTTCTATTCCTCCTCTTCATTCTCGTCTCCCTCTCTACCCTCTTCCTCACCGCCGCCACACCTCCGCCTCCCTCTCTCCTCCCCTCCCTCCCTCCTCAGCAGAAACCCAGCAGCGAAATGGGAGCAGCCAGCGAAATCGCTAGGTTCCCAGCAGCGATTTTGATTGCTGTTGGGAGCAGCGATTTCCAGCAGCGAAATCGCTGCAGGGAAAGGAGCAGCGATTTCGCTGCTGCTGCTTTCTCGGCAGCGAAATCGCTACATTTTAGTTTTTTTTGGCTATTGAGTGGTGTGCTGTGCGTTGGTTGTTATTGTTGGTGGATCTATGGTGGTGGTGGTGGTGGTGGTGGTGGTGGTGGCGATTTTGTGGCGGGGGCGGTGACGTTGGTGGTTATTGTTGGTGGTGTGTGACCAAGTATTTGGTTATCTGTGACCAAATATTTAATCTGTGACCTAAAAATTTTGACAATGTGACTGAAAAATAATCTGTGACCAACAAATGTGACTCAAAAATAATCTGTGACCAACTAATTTAAAAATCTGTGACCTCAAAATAATCTGTGACGTACAAATTTTTGGATCTGTGACCAAAAAATTTGACGATATGTGATCAGTAAATAAATTCGTGACTTATAACTATGAATATGTGACCATTAATCACAAAAATGTGACTTTATTATCTTTATTTAATAAAAATAAAAATAAAACCTGATTTTTGAATTTTTAAACTATAAACCTGATTTTTGAATTTAGAAACTTAAACACCTTATTTTTTATTTTTTCCCATAAATTTTTCCCCTCAATCACAACCCAAATAACTGTTCCTTACGTCGGATACCCAAATCAGGCCCAAATAACCCAATTGCCCAACCGAATTCACGTAGAGGAAATTACACCAAACTATGTCTTTTCTTTTACATTTTAAAAATTCAGGTTTTTAAGTTTTTTATTCAATTATCAGGTTTTTATAATTTTAATTAATAATGATTTTATAAAATTAAAATAACATATATACCCACCTCACTACCTACCCCCACCCACTTTATTTTAAATATAACATCATATCCAAACCCTAATCCATTTCACATTTCCTCCCTCTCTCACCCGCCGCCACCACTGCCCGCCGCTGCCGCCACCGCCTCCGGCAGCCTCCACCCTTTTCTCCTCCTTTCTTCCCCCCCCCAGATCGCTGCTGCCTGTGTTGTGCGACACAGCAGTGTCGCGTTGTTGTGTCGCGCAACACGAGCAGCCGATCTGCCGTCACGCGACATAGCAGTCGCCGCTGTGTGTCGTATAGCAGCAGCAAAGTGTCGCACAAAGACAAGAAGAACGATCGGCTTTGTGGCGACACAAAGAATAAGACCGACGTAAGCTGGCTGACGCCGCACGTTTTTTTTAATTTTTTAAGTGTAGAAAGGCAGTGCAGATTTTTGGAATTATATATTTTTTTAATTTTTAGTCAAACTCATATCTGATCTGCCCCTCCTCCTCCCCCAAAATGGCAATTGGAAGAACCTGTGACTCTCTATCTCGACTGAAAAGTGGTGTTGATGTGTGTTTGTGTGGTGGTGGGTTGCAGATTTGCGTGGTGATGGTTCTATGGTGGAGGTTGAGGTACAAATGTGTGGTGTTGATGCGTGGGGCGGATTAGGGTCGGCGGTGACCAAATTATTGATCTATGGTGAATTTTTTTAAGCGTCTGTGACCTAGTTATTGAACTGTTGTGGGTTGTTTTTGGTGTCTGTGACCTAGCTATTGAAATGTTGTGGGGTTTTTTTTGGTGTATGTGACCTTACTATTGAGCTGTGACTTTGAAATTCATAATTTGTAACTTAAAAAAAGAATCTGTGATCTCGAAATAATTTGTGACCTATAAAATTTTAAATCTGTGATCTCGAAATAATCTGCGATCTAAAATTTTTTTATCTATGACCTCGAAATAACTCGTGACCTACAGATTTTTTGATCTGTGACCTCGAAAAAGTCGTCGAATCGAAGTAGTCGTCGAAATTAAAGTGCTGTCGGAGTAGTCGTCGATCGCCGGAGTAGTAGTCGGAGTAATGAGGGGGGATGGGGTGGGGTAATTTTATTATATTACAGTTAAATATTTAATTTAATATAATAATTTTGAAATGTAATTAATTAATTTTAAAAAAAATCTGATTTTTGTAACCTATTTTTAATTTTGAAATAGTAAACACCTCTAAATTTTTCCCATTCACGTAACTTGTTACCTTCACCACAGAGGTCCACAATCACCAATGATTCACTCCAATCGCAGACAATGAGATTGCTGGTAGCAAGAGCAGGTTCGACGACACCTTCACCAATAGCCCACACAAAGAAATTGCACCCGCACACCTTCACGATCAATGAAGACCGACCAAATCACCTTCCGGCAACGAAATCGAAAACCGGCAATGAACACTGAAGACTCGCACCAGAGAGTCATACACTGCACCAGACGTTGACAAAATTCAGTCAACCATTGACTACCACGAAGAAACCCATGCCGTGAAGGGCTGAGTTATGCTATGACCGAGTATGATGCCCACGAGGTAGGCTCTAATACCATGACAAATTTTGGCTAAATACGTTTCCCGTTTGTGATCCTTTGCATTATATTGAAAGAGGATTACATATATACATCTATCTATGGTAATTTTATGTTTGGTAAAATATAATCATATACATAACTATTTTAATATGAACTATCCGTAATCTTTGGTGATATTATTGACAATGATTTCCAGAAATCAATTCTACACATATTTTGATAACAATTTCAGAGATTCATGTAAAATTATTTGGTTGTGGGCTTGTGGCGTAATATGTATGTCGTTTGTTTTATGTTTAAGAGAACTTCTAACCTGTAGATATTTGTCTCAGTTCTTCCGTGTTAGGATTGGGCTACTCACCTTTTAATATGGAAACCCAATTTTTAATATGGTATCAGAGCCTATTAAGCTCTAACGAGTAATTCAATCCGATTAAGACTCTAAAAGTGAGCATACAGATTTCAAGATTGGTTTGCTCAAACGAACCATCATCTTGAGGGGGCATGTTAAGGGATATAATCCCACATCGAATAAAGATGCAAATATAGACCAACTTATAAAGGATTGTACTACTCCTATTAATAAGGTTGACCTTTTAAGATGGAACTTCAATTTTTAATATTCCGAAGTTTGATATTAATGTTATCAAGAGCACATTAATCTCATATTTATGCATGTTTATGCTGGTCAACATTGTCTCTGATGGTTATTTTTTTCTTTTCATGTAGTTCCTTTAAGTCGAATCAGCTCTCCTGTTGCGGCTGATGATGCTACCAGTCCAAATTGTTCATTTCCTTCTCTATCTTCATGTGATGAAATTGGAAAATTATCATCTACCACCGTGAAGGTTTGTATCTAATTATATTTTCAATCATTTTTTACGCGCATCAATTTTTGAAGGTTTGTATCTAATTATATTTTCAATCATTTTTTATGCGCATCAATTTTTTGCAACATCAACTTGTGGATGTGATTTGTAGTATTTCATCTGAAATTGTTGCAGCATCAACTTGTGGATGTCTAATTTGTTCAATCTGCAGGTGCGGACCGCTGAAGTACACGAGACTTCTGCTGATGAAATCAGGAAATTTGAGTTAAGTTGTTTAGGTGAGATCAGAATGTTGGGCATCTTGAAGCACTCATGTATTGTAGAATTTTATGGACATCAATTTCCTCCACGTGGTTGCTTTCGGCAGATGGAAATTTTGAAGGTCGTATTTTACGGTCTGCCATATTGATGGAGTACATAAAAGCGGGGGTCCTTGAAGGAGACATTTTTAATATCAAATATCTTTGTGCCATGATTGTTGTTTGATTGCTGAGTGTCCTTATTGTCAAATCTGTAATTGTATTTCATACATAATCTGACAGAGCTACGTGGAGAAACTATCAAGAGATGGAGAGAAGCATGTGGCCATGGAGTTGTCATTATTTGTTGCTGGAGATGTTGCTTTCGCATTGATAGAACTCCATTCTAAACATATCATTCACCGGGACATAAAAAGTGAAAATATATTAATTGATCTTGACAAAAGGCCTGATGGTACACCTATTGTAAAGATATGCGATTTAGATAGGGCAACCCCCCTCCATTCTTGCTTGCATACATGCTGCATTGTGCATATTGGGATACCTCCACCTGATACTTGTGTTGGGACTTCTCGATGGATGGCCCTGAGGTGTTTCGAGCAATGCATAGAAGCAACATGTATGGGCTGGTGATTTTCTTCTTTAGTCCGTGCTTAGACTGTTCATTCATTTTATTGGTCGATGACCGTCAAGGGGTTCGATCGAGGATCTTGCACATGTTATTAATTCCAGCATTGTGCTCATATTGATGTTTGTAATTGTTCATTATGAAACTTTCACTAGTATGAGATCTGGCTGCCCTTCTGTTGTGTTGGGTTTGGAGTCTTGTAACTTTGCTGGATCCTTGATTGTTGATAAATAAAAGTTTTATTATTAAAGTCAGTTAGGAACTCAACATGTTTTACTCTTTTGTTGGTCTCAGTTATCACTCTTTAAGTTCTTTGGGATGCTGCTCAAAGATCTTTCTCCCCCTCTGTCCCTCGCTCTCTCTACACCCATAAGCACTTGAACCCACTATTTTTACTTAAGTGATGAATCATGTTATTGAGATTTGCTATCCCAAGTGTGAAAATAACTGTTGTAAATTGGGGTTTAGTCGTCAATGTGTAGTTTGTCAATTTGCAAGTATGTTTGTTTGGACTAAGAAAGTTCTCACCTCTTTCATATTTGGATGTAGGAAATGGATATTTGGTCATTCGGCTGCCTGCTTCTGGAATTGCTTACTCTGCAAATCCCTTATTCAAGGTTATCAGAATCAGAAATTCATAACCTTTTGCAGGTACTGCGTTGTTACTTTTCTGTAGTTTATGAACATTTGCTGAAGACAAATAGATTAGACATTCTATAGACTTTCTAGATACTTACGACTTGATGGATTCTGTATCTTGTAAAAGAATATTAGTATGCTACTTTGTCATGTTCTGAAGTTCTTGACCGCTACTCCAAAAATAAAAAATAAAAGACTCATGTTCCAATTGTTTATGTGATTCCTTTTCTTATCGTTTAGAGAAGGCATACTTGTCACACGAAGGATATTGTTCTATCCTAGCTAAAGGGACAATTTGCAAGTGTTTGTTGATGGATAAAAACTAACCGTTAGTCACTTGTAGCAAAGTTTCATGTCAGTAACTCTGCTTTAAAATCTGTTAGTTTTTCTAATGGAATGTCCAACATGGAAGACCTTCGCATCAATGCCTCCCCAGAATGCCGCCTTCCACATTGGACGTTCCACTACATAAACTAACAAATATTTTTGAGTGACCAATGAAATGAAATGGGAGAAACAAACTTCAGTGATATCTTTGGAGTAAAATAAACTACGGTGACTAAGAGGAAATTTTGCTTTAAGTTGACTAACAGTGCTTTTTACTCTTTTGTTATCCATTTCAACCATTCCAATATGCTATTCAACTAGATGCTGTTGCGTGATGTCCATATGAAATTTTACTTCTTTTTTTTTTTATCGGGTAAAAAATGTGTATTGATCAAAATTTATAGTGCAACTACTCCAGGCATCCCGGGGCTTGCAAAACAATAATTACAAAAGATCTAAATGAACCAAAGCTATAGACTCAAAATGAGTCAAACATGGCGGTACAGTGAGGCTAACTGTGATCCCAAAAAAACATTTTTCTGTCAGCTTAACAAGCTTCATTTCTAAAACATGAAGTGTCTAATCCCGTTGCTAACTTCTTGGAGATATATGGAAGGAGTTCCCCTTCTTTCTATCGTTCTTTGTCGTCTTGGTAGGCTGCTCTACCATTTTCCCTTTGAGTTTCTTACTCAATGCATCATTCAAGTTGGGTGTTTCAATCTCTGCAACCCCAGATTGCACGGCAGTTTTATGTTGCTGAACAGTTTGTTCCCCATTTTCCTTACTGTTCTTGTTTCTGTCCACCACCGTCCAGGGATCTTCGTTATCCCCCCCCCCCCCCCCCCCCTCCTTCCGTCTGCTGCGATGTCCCCTTCTCGACATGATTATTCTGTCCTAAGTCTGGTGGATGTTCCTTGGCAGCCTTCTTAGCCTTAACAGGCAATACTACCTTCTTGTTGCTGGAATTTCCTTTGCTGCCTGCAGCAGCCCGTTTCTTCAAGTTGCACCCGAGTGTTTTGTGGCCGAACGACTTACAAGTTGAACAAAACTTCAGTTAATGCTCCTAAACAACTTGTTGCTTCCTGGACTTTCCGGTTGGCATTTTCATATGAATGGATCGAACCAATTCTTTAGATGCATCAACCTCGACAAGAACTCGGGCATAAGATAATCTCCCCTTCGTTGATGTGAGTTTATCCATCGAAATTGGATTACCTACTTTAGATACAATTTTACTTTTTGTTATTGCTGCAAGTGGTTCAAGTTGTAGGATCATAAAAGAACACAACATTCCTTTATCTATGCAGATGGGAGAACGTCCCCGACTGACAGAAGAGCTGGAGGTGTCGGCTCAATCCGAGAAGGAGCCAGAGACCGACTCTGAAACATTGAAATTTCTTGTTAAATTGTTCCGTCAGTGTACAGAGAAGAATCTATCGGATCGTCCTACTGCGGATAGCCTCTATAACACATTGCTTGCCCGTGCAAGCTCTATATCTGTTTGAAGAAGCTCAAAACAAGAGCAGTTGCTTTTCAGGTAATTATTCAGTATGATCACAATTTTTTTGTAACCTGAGCCTTTTATATAACTCTATATCAATGTAGGTTTATACCAAATACTTGGGTTTAAGCCCCTGAACCTCTGTAACCTTGTTAAAGTAGAAATGATTAAAATCACAAATGGTTAGTTTATGAATCTTATACTACGAAATTTGTACTTCTTCACTATCAATTTTATGGTTTCACCTCGACTCCAATACAGTTTGTCGCATGATTGAACAATCCTTGACTTTTAAGGCTGACAATTGCTGTAGACATGAAATGGACCTTAAACCCGATAAATGTGGAATGCTGAATTTCTCAAAGGGAACTTGTTTATGACTATTAGGTTCTTTATGGACAAGGATTTTCGATTAGTGATATCATTTTTGTACAAGTTTCCAGGATTGGATTGAGGATTATAGATCTTACATAATAATTAGTTGAATACTATGTAAGTTGCTGGTATTCAATTAGCAAGGTCGAAAGAAAATAAAAAGTTCAATTGTTTACGTCTAATAATCACATGCTCATGCCACGTGACATACCCTTGTGTGCTAGTATGTGAAGACTACATTAGTTTGTGCAGGTCCAGGCCATTGTTCCACCACGGCATCTTACTGGGTGCACCTCTCTTTACTCTTCTAAGATTATGTAGTTTCAAAACCGAAGTATAGAACTTTTAGCAGAGATTATTAAGCAGCAACTCAACTGGTGAAGAAACATAAAGTATCCATATAAGTGAAATCAATGTTCTTCATTGAATAGAAAGTATTTAAATGTTTTCTTAAGACTAATGCCAAGGGTGAATACAAATTAGAGAAGATTTTAATTATGCCTTTAGGGAAAAAAAAAGAATCATTTTATCTATGAGGAAACCTGAGCGACAAGAATGTGACTGTTACTTTCTGAAGGACTAAGATATAAGATACTCTACGGAAACAGCTTTAAGGATAGGTTTGGATGGCGTAGATATTGCGGAAGGTGTCCATGGTACGCTTCCGTGTATTCTTCGAGAGCCGTTACACGTACAAGGGATTTTGCCAGGGTTTGGTTTATACAAGGGGACTCTTGATCAATTTTTCAAGGGCAGTTGGCAAAAAAATAAAAAGAAAAACTGTCAATTAAGTGTTGTGTTGACAGCACTTGTACACTGCCCGGCAAAAAATCCCCTGTACAAGGGGAGGGTTGGATTTGATATGAGAGAAATTAGAAGTATCCCTGTCTAACGCTGCCCCTGACTTGCTCTGAGGCTAATTAATGGGTTGCAACTGCATTATTTTGCTCTACTGCCTTTTGTTGTCACCTTTTTTATAACTGTATACTGTGCTTTTCAGAATGATACCTAAATTTAGAGCTGCAGAGCTATTTATGTATCTATTTACATACACATAGCTGCAGAGCTATATATATGCAGTAGACAGTATATAAGAGTAGAAAAACACCCTACCCTACCCTACCCTATCCTGCCCAATCCTACTACCAGTAGTCCACCACCACCTTCTTCAGCCCCTTTTGTCCTATTATTCACACACAGGAATCACGTGTCTGCAACAAGCACTCACGCAGATACATGATATGAATGGGCCGGGCCATTTGATTTTTTACTGGACACCTGCTACTGAATGCTATTAATTCTTTTTGTTTGAGATGTCAGTAGCCTTAGATAAGTCAAGATGAGGGAGTTCTGGCTAAGGTTGTCCAGGAGGTCAACTTTTATGTTCTTCATTTAACTCGATTATTCAACAAATGAATGAAACAGTAGTCGGTCCAAGCTCCCAATATTTTCTTCTAGTCTTTCTGTTATATATGTCATCAGGTTTATGTTCTTATTATATTGTTCAGGCTGAATGCCGAACTTAACTATTTATATAGATACTTTTACAATACGCTTCAAATTTCACCTCGCATTATGTTTTCATAAAATATTTCGAATCCCACCTCTTAAGTGACATTTATGAGGCTTAACTTCAAGGTTAAGTCTCAAGACGACTAAATTGTTTGTTCATTTCTTGCATTTCTTGGACATTCTATTACTGATCTTAACTTTTTGAGTTATTTTTTAATTTTTTTTATTGACTCCTTTTATATTTATTTGTTTGCTAAACTTTTAATTTTGTTAATTTATGAATTTTTAATATGGTGTACGATTTATTATGAATATACTCTTGTATGTATTCTTTAAATTATTTATCAGTCTATCTCGTGGCTTACGTCTTGCCTCTCAGAGGTAAAATGCATCGGTACTCGATTAAACTTTTTTAAATATTGATTATACATTTCTATTTTATCTTCAGAAAATCTTTAGAATTTTCTTTTTATGTCGTTTGATTTGTTTGAGTTTGATGATTTTTTGCAAATTCCATCTGCTCACTCTATTTTCCTCATTTTTTTTTGTTTCCATCTTATTTATACGATTTTCACGATTTTTATTCTACGAAATTCGCATAAAACCGTTGTATTCATGATAGTCTTTTATAATGACATACTAGACAACGTTTCCTATAGTCTTCTACAACGGATAAAAATCGTTATGTGAATTTTTATGTAGTAGTGTCTAAGAAGAATGCTTGTAAGTGAGAAATATGATGTATACTAAATTTATAATTTATTAGTTTAGAGGTAACCAATAGCTAATAGTCTAAAAGTTTTTTAAAATTTCAATAACAAAACAAACAAACAAAAATAGAAAATAGAAAGAAGATAAAATGTCTTCCACTATTGAACTAGAAAAATATATGACTACTCAAAATTTTGGTCATTGTTATAACCTAATTGGCCTTATGCACTAGATGGCTCTACATCCGCTCTCTGCCTGTAAAGCAGAAAATTAAAATTTATTTAATTTTAAA
The DNA here is from genome assembly GCA_035079005.1 of Fraxinus americana. NCBI lineage: Eukaryota > Viridiplantae > Streptophyta > Magnoliopsida > Lamiales > Oleaceae > Fraxinus > Fraxinus americana. Next base: position 14,137,447 of record CM068724.1, read on the forward strand.
ATAAAAAACAAATTAAAAAAAAAATGTAGAAGAAAATATTATAACGTGGAGTAATTTGTAAAAGAAAATCAAACCAGAAGAAACAATTAAAAAAATGAATAATAAATAAAAAAACGATTTGAGAAAAAAATATATATTAAAAAATAGAAAAATAAAAATTATATAAACAGACTGAAAAGTAAAAAATGAAAATAATTATTAGCTGCAGGAATTTGACTCTTAGAAGGGAAAATTTAAGAAAATAGAGTGAGCAAAAGTACTTGTGAATTTTGTAGAATAACTATTACGGCAATCATATAAATAGGTCGGACAATAAAAATCGAAAATAAATTTTGTAGAATAAAAAAAAAAGGAAAAGTAATTTACAAAAAATCAATCCTAAAAATCATGAAAATCAAATAAACAAATTGAATGGTATAAAAAGGAATTGAGATATGAGATGGAAAATAGTTAATGTTGTGCAAAAGAGTGAGCAACCAGTAATCAAAAGTAAATGTTAGTGATTACTCATTTAAATAAATCTTGTAAGGCCCAGACCACAACACGATATAAGTATCGAAACAAACAATAACCTCAACACTAAAGTATAACTGCAGAAATTAAAGAATGAACACAAGAATTGTTTTGGTCGTAGCCCTAGAGGTTCGGTGACCGCTTCAAACACCTACATCCCTCGTTGAGCATCCATAAACAGGAATATGCTTAGATGCACTAAATCAACCACAAAATGGCAACAAAGGTTACAGAGAGTTCAAGAAAGAGATTTGAGACTTATCTCTCAAAGTACATCAAATGATAGCCTATGATTCACTCAGAAATCACCAAGAACACCTTCGAACATACACACAGTATTACAACAGAGGAATCAATCACAACCTCTCAATATTCACACAGAATATTACAGTCGAAGGTAGATCTAGCTATTACAATACTCTAAATCAGAGATTTAAAGTGAAAACAGGCATCAAGAATCAAACTTTATCTCTTCCTCTCGTTTTCTCTCAGAAAGCAGAAAACCCTAGAAGTCTCTAGAGACCTCAAGAATGAATTGAATGAATGACCAAAATATCTCAAGCCCAAGTATATCAACAGTCCAAGCATCTAACGGCCATAGGTGAGCCACGTGTCATCAATCCAAGTAAAGGTGCTTCTCAATTTAAAAGAAGCGTGATTTGCAACCACGATTTCAACCAAAATGCCGGGAACATAATAAATGGGCTAGGATCTGACCAAAAAATCTCCACTTTGCTACCAGATTTTGGGCCATAAGTACATCCAAGAACATAAACACTGATTATTTCATTTACTCTAAGTCACAACATCAAGATCACAAAGAATCAATATAAAGGAATTTAAGACAATTTAAAAAATTGTTTAAAGGTATCACTTTTGTACCCATATCTGAAGGATTATGTTGAGTTACAATATTTTCAATCTTTATCATACCTTTAGAAATAATATCTCTAATGAAATGATATTTAACATCAATGTGCTTAATTCTATCATGAAACATGGAATTTTTACTAAGATGTATAGCACTTTGATTATCAGAAAAAAAAAAATAAAAAAAAGTAGTTTGAGTATCAACAAAACCAAGTTCAGATAATAAACCATTTAACCACATTCCTTCCTTTATAGCAACAGTGGTAGAAATATACTCAGCCTCAGTAGATGACAAAGCAACAATCTTTTGTAATTGAGATTTTCAACTAATGATAGTACCACATAAGGTATAAAAATAGGATGAAGTTAATTTCCTATTATCTCTATCACCAGCAAAATCTGAATCGGTGTAATCCTTTAACAAAACACCATATTTATTAGATTTAAACACTAAGCCTAAATCAACAATACCTTTTAGATACCTTAATAATCATTTTAAAGCATTCCAGTGATCTTCTTCCGGGTTACTCATAAATCTGCTTAATACACTAATGCTATGAGTAAGATCAGGTCTAGTGCAAATCATTAAGTACATAACAAATCCTATTACATTAGCATAAGGTATTCTGGACATTCCAGCATATTCTTCTTCAGTTTTAGGATAGCATTCAGAAAACAGTTTATAGTGATTAACAGGAGGTAAAGTTACAGGTTTAAAATCATGCATATCAAACTTTTTCAACACTTTAATCACATAGTCATGTTGGTTTAAAAACAGCAGATCTTTTTCTTTATTTCTTTCAATATGTATACCTAGAATTTTCTTAGCTGCACCAAAGTCTTTCATGTCAAATTCAGATTTTAGCTTCAGTTTATTGGATTCAATTTCACTTTTATCACAGCTAGCAAGGAGCATGTCATCTACATTAAAACCAGATACAAGGAATTTTTACCCCAATTACCTTTGTAGTACATGCAAGTATCATACGGACTTCTTTTGAAGCCAAGTTTCAGCACAAAAGAGTCAAACATTTTGTACCATTGTTTGGGGGCCTGTTTTAAACCATACAAATATTTCTTTAACAGACATACAATATTTTCATGATTTCCTTTCTCAAAACCAACAGGTTGGCGTATGTAAATGGTTTCATCAAGTTTACCATACAAGAAAGTAGTTTTAACATCAAGCTGATCAAGTTTCCATTTAAAATGAACAACAAGAGCAAGCAGGCATCTAGTGGTAGTTTATTTAGCTACAGGAGAAAAAATTTAAGTGTAATCAATGCCCTCCTTTTGAGTAAAACCCTTAGCTACTAATCTAGTTTTATACCTCATGTTATTACTCCCACATTCTCCATGCTTAATCTTATAGATCCATTTATAGTCTATAATTTTCTGCCCTTTGGGCCTTTGAACACGTTCCCAAGTTTTATTTTTTAAACAGAGAACTCATTTCTTCTTCTATGACACCTTTCCAATGCATACTATCTTTACAAGATAGGCATCATCATAAGAGTTTGGTTTATTTTCAAATTGTTCTTGGAAAATAAACAAGGAGACGAAATTTTCACTGTCAAATCTGGTGGAAGACCTAATTTGTCTTCTCTCTCTATTTCTTGTGAGTTGATACTCATCAAGAGGTAGAGTTGAAGAACCAGATTGGTCAGTAACACTAGTTTGATCAATATCATTTTCAAGCACAAGGACATTATCTAATTCTGAATTTTCAATAACAGTTTCAGAAGTATTTTGATCAGTACTAGATGATTCCACCTCAATTTGAACATCCTTTTTAGTTAAAACATTATCTTTTCCCTTAAGGCAAGGCATCAAAGATTCATTGAAAATGACATCTTTTCTAATAATAACTTTGTAACCCCTTTCAGATTTAACCCACAACCTGTAGCCTTTCACATGTTCATCATAAGCTAAGAAAACACATTTAAGAGATCTAGGTTCAAGCTTACCAATATTTTGATGAGCATAAACAGCACAGCCAAAAACTTTCAAATAAGAATAATTCACAGAATTATTGGACCACACAACTTCCGGAACAACAAAGTTTAAAGCACTTGTAGGACTTCTATTAATCAAATAAGCAGCAGTTCTAACAGCTTCATCCCAAAACATCTTAGGCAAACCAGAACTTAAAAGCATACATCTGACTTTGTTAAGCAGGGTTCTGTTCATCCTTTCAGCCATGCCATTTTGTTGAGGGGTATGAATAACAGTTATATGTCTCACAATGCCATGGTCTTTAGAAAAATCATTGAATTCATTATTGCAGGATTCCAAGCCATTATCAGTTCTCAAGATTTTTATTTTTAGGTCAGTTTGATTTTCAACTTCAATTTTCCATTCTTTGAAAATAGAAAAGGTCTCATCCTTGGATTTCAGTAAATGCACCTGAATTTTTCTTGAGAGATCATCAATTATCAGCAAGTAATATCTGAAACCAGATAGAGTAGACATAAAAGCAGGACCCCACAAATCTGCATGCAAATACTCAAATTTTTGTTTTGTTTTGTGTGTACCAGTGGGAAAAGGAAGCTTTACTTGTTTACATATTATACATTGTTCACAAGAACCAAAATCACCTATGTTTAATTCTCCAAAGACACATTTTGTTCTTAGAGAATTTAAACCATTTTTACGAATGTGACCAAGTCTCTCATGCCCAAGTTTTCCCAAAGTAAAATTTTCAGAAACAGAATAAGCAGTCAGGCCCAACAAGGGTACAACTTTCAAATAATACAAACCATGTCTCTTAGGGGATGATATGACCAAGTCACTTCCCTTAAGAATTTTAATGTATCATTTCCCCATATTAATGTTAAACTCCATATCATCTAACTTACCTAAGGACACTAACTTATTAAATCTGGGACAAATCTGGTTTCTTTTAAAATCAAAGTATTCCCATTTTCTAAAAGTAGTTTAATAGTGCCAATACCACTTATTTTGCAGGCATAGTTATTTCCCATTATAACTTGCCCTCCTTTGGTTTTAACAAAATCAATGAAACAGTTTTTGTTAGGGCACATATGAAAAGAACAGCCTGAGTCAAGTATCCATTCATCACTTAGTTTCTTTCCCAAACTCGCAAGAACTAGATCATTCTCAATTTTGGTTTTATTAAGAGAAAGAACAATATTTCTCTCTTCCAAAATTTTCTCTCTAGATTCATTTTTCTTTTTAAAACTATCTTTAGCAAAATGATCAATCTTACCACAATAGTAACATTTTTTACCCTTGGAGTTATATTTGGTCTTATTCCTTTCAGTCCACGTTTTGTTGTTTCTAGAAAATTTTGGATGGTAATCAGATTTTACAAAACCTTAATTTCTTGTGCCTTATTTTTCAAAGCATTGATTATAATATCAGTACTTAGATCATCTCTACCATATTCTAAAGCAACCTTAATGTCCTTATACATGTCACTTATGGAGTTCAACAAGACTACAGTCAATTGATCTTTTGAAAGTTTTTCATCACAATTGGCCAAGTCTTAGCTAAGTTTAGTAAATCTGTTCAAGTTTTCATCTAAATCAAGTGCAGGATCCATTTTGAAAGAAAAGAATTGTTTTAAAAGAAAACATTTGTTTGGAGTAGACTTGGTCACATATTTTGCATGAAGTTTTACCCACAATTCTGCAGCAGTTTTAATTTCACCAATACATCTTATTACATTTTCAGACAAGTATAAGAAGATAGTACTCCAAGCAACTACATCAAGTTTAGACTTTTTGGCAGGAAGTAAATCAGCAGGCCAACTATCATCCAAATCTTTAACACATTTCATTTGCATTAAAACAGCTTTCATTTTCTGACTTCACATGTTAAAATCAATTTTTCCATCAAACTAACTAACTTCAAATTTTGTAGACGTCATGTTAAAAACAATTCAGACACACAGGCTGATGACAATTAACACAGTATGCAAAGAACCAGTGAAGCTCAGAAAAATCACAGTAATACACAAAGTATAACAAGATTTTCAAACAGCAGGTATCAGTAAAGAGCAAGCAGACCAAGATTCAAGAGAATACACAATAACAGAGATCACAAACAATGTTTCTAAAATCACTCCAATAAGATTTTCCAGGAACACACCCAAACTTGATTTATCTCAGATTCACGGAGTCTCGCAGGAGCTCTTGGACAAAGATTAGTCTCAAGGGGGTTTCAACGGTATTCGAAAAATCAGGGGTATGATCAATAAACTCTAATTTTAAAAGTAAACCTTTAAAATTTAAAAGATCTCACCAAGCGAGTTTCAAAAAAAAACTCGATTTCATTTGGTTTTTCTCAAGAGCAGACTCAAACCTTTTAGGATTTGAAGCAAATCTGCCTCCTCCTGAAAAGATCCAGGTAACTTATCTCACCAGTCCAAGCTCTGATACCACTGTAAGGCCCAGACCACAACACGATATAAATATTGAAACAAATAATAACCTCAACAGTAAAGTAAAATGCATAAATTAAAGAATGAACACAAGAATTGTTTTGGCCGTAGCTCCGGAGGTTCGGTGACTACTCCCAACACCTACATCCCATGCTGAGCATCCATAAACAGGAATATGCTCAGATGCACTAAATCAGCTACAAAATGGCAAAAAGGTTACAGAGAGTTCAAGAAAAAGATATGAGACTTATCTCTCAAAGTACATCAAATGATAGCCCACGACTCACTCAGAAATCACCAAGAATACCTTCGAACATACACACAGTATTACAATAAAGGAATCAATCACAGCCTCTCAATATTCACACAGAATATTACAATCGAAAGTAGTTCTAACTATTACAATATTCTAAATCCCTAATTTAGAGTGAAAACATGCATCAAGAATCAAACTCTATCTCTTCTTCTCGTTTTCTCTCAGAAAGCAGAAAACCCTAGAAGTCTCCAGAGACCTCAAAAATGAATCGAATGAATGACCAAAATATCTCAAGCCCAAGTATATCAACTATCCAAGCATCCAACGGCCACATGTGAGCCACGTGTCATCAATCCAAGTGAAGGTGCTTCTCAATTTAAGAGAAGCGTGATTTGCAACCACGATTTCAACCAAAATGCTGGGAGCATAATAAATGGGCCAGGATCCGGCCCAACAAATCTAAAGTTTGAACGTCATTTATTGCCATGTAGTGTAGGATTTCGTCCATATATATGGATTTTTTTTTGCCCAAGTGGATAAATAGAATTGAGATAGATTATGGATGTATAACGTTACGTAAAAATGAGTGAGTAACCAATAATTTTATATTTTTGAATGAGCAAGTAAGTTAACGATAAAAATTGATAATTAATCATTAACTCGAAATAAAATGTGAATAACTCGAGCTTCTTTCTTTAAAAGAAGGGGCCCATTTGATTCTAATGGCTTACAAAAATTATCTTGTACGTAAAATCGAACGAGAGAGGTACAACCTCTTTCTGAAAATTGAACTTTTTTAACAACATTTGGTAGATAAGCAATTAATGGAAGAAAAGAAATTTGTGAAAGGCAATAGAATCCAAAGAGAGTTAATAAAAATGAGCATCCTTTTCAAGAAAAATGTGAGTAAATGCTAATGTTAATTAAGACTTCAGAAAAGCTGTTTGCCTCTGCTGAGACTTGTCACTATAATAGTAGACTATGTAGGTCCAAAATCACGTCTTTTTTACATCAAAATTAATTATTTAAATTCTTGATCGTGCTCTCTTTTATCTTTATATATATGGCATATTAGGCGTAGTAGTTTCGATAATTTATATCAAATTTATTTCAGTCCAACAAATTAAACATGCACACAATAGAAATTTTACGAGATAGAGTCTACGAATGTGATTTTTTTTTTTATTTAAGAAAATGAAAAAGAATATTGTGGAATATTTTTAAGTATGCTGGCAAATACGACACATGGCTTAAGATGTGTCAGTTCAAGATTATTATTATCCCATCGATTCTATTATTGGATTGTTAAAACACAAACAACTTTTCACACAATCACATTTTGTCAACACGTCAATATTATGTCACCTAGCAAAGTAGTATTTATTTAAAGATATGTTTGATATATATTACTGTTTGGAATGATTAGACAATTTAATTTAGTTTTCTCATTTGTCTTGTCCAATGTGAGGTTGATGAGATATGTAGTAGTTCACTTCCATAAATAATGAAAAAAAAATGTACAAGGAAGAATCAGACAAGCATGTGGAAGAGTTAAAAAGGTGATTATTCCTCTTATTAGATTATAATCTAGAAAGTTTAAGCAAATATGCTATGAATCATATTTTGATAATTACTTAAATTTGATTCCAAACATTCATACATGTACCCCTTCTATTGATTCTCCTGTTCTAAAGGAGGGTTTCTTGGAATAAATTTTTTAAACAATGGCAAAATATAGAAAAATTGCACTTTTGGATCCCGATCTTTAGCATCTTTGGCGTAGTTAGTCCTCTCGAATAGGAAACCATCAATGAAAGAAATAAAAAGATAAGGAAAAAGAAATAATAAAAAAGGGCAAAAGACAACACATCATTTTCTCAAATCTCAACCCAACCCCACTCACCCCTATTTAGCCCCTATTTTTTTTTTTACATATTTATTTTCAACCACACATCGCATAATAAAATATTTTACATATAAACTCAAAATTTTTCTCTACTTTTTAATCAAACATTCTCCTAAAAAACACTATTCAAAACTTCATTTTCTCCAAAAAAATAGTTGTCATACAGGGACTTAATGATTAAACAAATAATTCATAGTATCAAAGACCAATTTATAACACGAAAAGTGAAAAATGATAGGAATACATAAACGTAATTTAATGTGGTTCACTTTCAATGCAAAAGTTTCGTCCATATGATATTGCTGTAGAATATTACTGCATCGAACGTGATTACAATCAGTTTTTGAATTTACGCGTCTCTATATTCACTCTAATGTAGCACCCAGAAATAATTCTTGACATAGTACCCTTTATATTGAAGGTGAATCTTAGGACAATCGAAGATGTGTGAGCTCTTCAAATTACCCCTTGGTAGGGAAAAAATTGCATTGAACGTTGCAGAAAAACGAAACGAGCTAGAAAAAAAAAATTAAATGTGGTTCGATGAATCACCAAAATCATAGGAGATTAAGAAATTGTTATTTGAGAAAACCTCACAAAACTCTCACACCTTCTCCCTACAAAAAATTTGAATAGTCGACCTACAACACACACGAGTTTGTATATTTATTTTTTGGTAATTAGCACAGACCACTCCTAACATTTGTCTCTATTGTGAAATACACTTATATCCTTTTATTTTAGCGGAAAACCCTACTATACGACATTTTATTTGCGAAATACGAAATTTTCTCAATAAAAAATTACGAAATGACAAAAATACCCTCATCATTAAATAAAATAAAAAGAAATAAAGAAAAAAATTAAAGAATTAATTGCAATTAGTCTCAAAGTTTTTTTATAAAAAAATACAAACGAGTCTCAAGTAAATAATAAAAAATTAAATAGACGTATAAGTTAGTTTTTATATTTTATTTAAAAATTAAATTAAATTAAACAAATAAATAAATCTTTCACTATATTTTATTTATAATATTATTGACGTATAAATTAGTTTCTATCTTCTATTTCATCTTCAATGAACTTATTATAGTTAGTATGTATTATATATATGTAAATTAAATGGATGACGACAATATCATAAATTATTTTATCGATGATTATTAGCAGTTGTTTGATCGCTAAATTGTCTATGAAGAAATTATTAATGTTACTGATCCAAGTTTCTTTCTTTTTATCGAAAAACTATTGATAATCATCGATAATTGATGATATTATCATCGTTCATTAGATATACATATATATAATATATACTAATTACTATAAATAAATTAAAAAGAAATATAAAATATAAATTAACTTATACGTCGATAATATTATAAATAAAAGTGAAATTATTATTTAATTTGTAAAAATAAAAATATAAAAACTAACTTATACTTCCATTTAATTTTTTAATTATTAATTTGGGATTCTTTTTTATTTTTTTGAAAAATTTGGGACCGATGTTGCAATTAATCCTTTATTTTTTTTTCCTTCTTTTCTTTTTGTTTTTTTTAAAGTGTGTGTTGGGGGGGGGGGGGGGGGGTGTTCGTCATTTTACAAGGTTTTATTGAAAAAATAGATAAAATGTCATATAGAGAGTTTTTCGCCAAAATGAAAGAATGGGGAGGTATTATGCAATAGAGGCAAATGTTGGGAGCGTTTTATGTCAATTACCCTTATTTTCCTAGTTTCTCTAGACGCTTATAATTTTGGATGCACGTAATCCTTTACACGAACTCACTTCACCTTGAAGGCTGAGTACTAACTAGAAAGGGACTCTATAGGTTGGGGACTACACGTACAATTTCTCCAAAGGTAATTATAATAAGGAAGAATCACCATCAGCAGGCATTTTCATAATTGTCTGCATCAAATATTAATATGTAAAACTAGGGTTCTTTCCAGTTGGCTCCAAACAGTTGTTTTGATTAGTGAGTGTCCAAAAAATAGCAAATTTTGGAAGAAATGCCCATTGAGACTGAACAAAGAAAATATTCTATTAAGGAAACTAGGATTAAAAGCACGTAGTTATTATTAAATAAAAGGGAAAGAAAGAGACTCGCATAATTTTATTGGTTTGAGATGATCTTTCATTTCTTCTTTTATTGAATCTTACGTGAAAAGCAACATGGTCCATTTTTCACTATAATTTACAATTTTTTTTATTTGGTTGAACCACATCGTCCAAATATTTAACGATTAGAGCCAAAAGCAGTTATTTCTTCTATAATTTTTATTTTCAACATGCTCTTTCATGTGTAAGTTGATTAGAAATGTCAAATCAGGTTGGACTAGCCCGATTTGGACCACCAATAAGCCTAATGTCTACAAAATGCGATGCCAGCATGGTCCACAAACACGTTCTATTCTGTGTGTAAGCTAAATTAGAGGTGATATTCACGTCAAAATAACTCGATTGGGACTGCCTATTGGCCCAATGCGTCTAAAAAATGTGGAGCCTATTGTGGCCCACAAACCCGTCTTCTACGTACCATCTCGGGAGGTCGAGATCTTAATTTTTTTTAATTTGGTTTTTTGGCTATGTTTTTTTAAAAACAAGAAAAAACGAAAATGCGGAGAGAAGGTTTGAAGACTCAAGTCATACACGATTTACAACTTTATTTTCCATCAAATAACGAGTGACCAGGAGAATTAAACTGAGGATCTTTAATTACAAACACAGTTGGATGCCTTCTCAAATATGAAAATTGCAAACACACAAGCACGGATTCTAGTGTGTGCATGATACCTACTACTTAGGGTCCCCCCATCTTAGTTAAGTTAATAAATGCTCTTAGAAATTATATATCGAAACTCTCACTCACGAATCACTATTACAGTCTGCTAAAATGGAGCTTGTGGCGTGACAAATATTCAATTTGAATCAAACAGGTGCGGTGAGGACCACTCACCCTTACATTTTTGTTTCTATTATATGCTTATCCTATGCTTTTCCTTCACCAATTTTCTATCTTTTATCCACAAAAGCTATTTAATTAAATCCCCCTAATGTTTCATACCTCTATTTATAGCCCCATATGCCCCCTATTGTATAGGTAAATTCTTTTCACAAAAAACCCTTTGTAGCTAAGTTTTACACTCTAATTTTGCGTTAGGTTTTCTTTTCCTTTACCTTTAGCTAAATACCCTAATGGGAATTCGGCAACGAAAGCTTCCGTCAGTCGGGCTTGCTTTATGATCATCATCATGAACTCGTATGAGTTGAAGCTGCCAGCGTGATCTAAACGTTTCTTCTTCATTGAGGAATGATAAGATCACATGGTCGCTTCATCTGATGCCGGTGCCATGGAAAACCCTATTTTCTGATTCAATCGTTTCTCTTAATTTGTTGCACGAATGGTGTGCGATTACCTAATTATTGTTTATATGTTGAATTTTGAATGCTTTTTGACAGCCATAGCACGTTTATGTGTTCATACATATAGGTTTATGGTTTTGTTCCTTTTTGGCGTAAACATTTGTTTTATTGAATGGATTCTTAGTATTTTTTGACAGAAATTTCGTGATCCCTAGACGTGCTTTGGGAGGTGAGCCGTGATGTATATTACTTACTTACACCTAGATTTCCTGCACAATTTCTGCAAATTTTTTTGTGTGTACTCTCTTATTTTATATATATGTAAAACAACGATCTGATTTCATTATATCTTTGAAATATCATTTTCAAGAAACCCTTTTGTTTCTGATAAAACGTATGGCATAGGGCATTTACTTTTAGGGTTGGAATGCTTTTCCTTTTCTTTTACATTAAATTGTTAAGAGAAAATTTGTAACTATCTGCTCATTTTTGTCTTATTTTCTTATTAATCCTATGAACTCAGAGTCTTATGATAGTCAAGCCTTGTTAATTTCATTGGTTTTCTTGAAGCTCGGAATTTTTATGAAAGTCTGTGATTTTTGTGGAATTTCATCTTTTAACATTTAATCTTCAGGGTTTTATGATGTAGATCTACACTATCTTGAAGATTCCTTTTAGTTAATTAGTTTTCGAGACAAATTATTATTATTGGCATTTATCATGTGCAAATCTGAGTGCTACAAGGATGAAGCGGGAAAAATTCTCAATAAATAGTTGAACTCTGCCTAAATGAAACCTGGATCTATGACAAAAAAATTTGCAGAACACAAAAGGCTCATATCAGGAAGGACACTAGGAAAATGTGCACCTTAAAATGCATGAGCGCAGATCAGATGCTCAATCATACGCATCTTGATCTGTTCATGCAATTAAAATTAAGACTCGATTGTGGTTTTATTTAGGCCGGGTTGGAATAAGGTTTAGTTTGTTGCTGTTGATAATGTCTTGTATATGACCACAATTTAATTGTGATTTTTCGGGCATTCTCGAAATTTTCTCTTCCATTTGGTATCTTTTGTTGATTGCCATGAAAATATGTGATTAATCTGTGATTGATTCAAATTCATGAATTATTGGCAGCAGAATAATGGACAACTCATTTGTTTTGGTATAGAGTTCCTAGGAGAGTTGGTTTTGAAGCCCTTCGATATTTTCTGAATGTAGAAGCAGAATGGACAGCTCTTACCTTATGAACAGTGACATGCATGACATTTATGACTGCACATTACTCGATGGTATCAAGAAAGATAAAGACGTTAAAATCTTGTACGGTCCCGACCAATAAATGTTTTTAGTTTCTTTCTTATGATATTTATACATAACTCACTCCCCCCCTTCTCGAACGTACTTAGAGAATTCTGTAGTTGGAGTTTAACAATTTAATAAGAATGAGATTTAGTTTGCTCAACTTAATTACAAATGCATGTTGATTGACATGATCAAGATCAGTACAATATCTCTATATTGAAAATTATTCCTAAAAAAATTAATTATAGTAGAATAAAACATGACCTAATTAACCGGTGGTTGATTCATATTAATGGATAACTAATTTCTTTGGGTACACAGGTCTGCTTTTGGAGCCCTTCAAGGTTTTCTGAATGTAGAAGCTAGAATGGACAACTCTATAAGTAGTTTTCTAGCTTATGAACAATTTTTTAATATAATATTTGTGTTATCACCCACACACACACTCAAGTTAACTTAGATGGGTGTATCACGCACACTTTTCTGTTAGAAAGCTGCAGTTTTAGGCAAGATTCCACATATCTTCCACAGTCTCTGGTGCCCAATGCATGTGAAATGCCATTGATTTTCTGACCTTTCTGTGAGTCTTTTTTTGTCACTCTCATGAGAATGGAAATGAGAAGAAATAATGAGCTTACTTGAATTTGTTACAATTCCATTTAAGGAATTGGTCCCCAGAAGTGACATCCATCTAGCCATCCACCAACACTGCTGAAAGAGCTGTGTGACAATGTGTTCAAGATTTAAAATAAATTGCTACTATTTCTTCTTATTTTGGTCCGAATTCGTATTCATTAAGCAACAGAGACGACAAAAAGTTTTTTTCTCAAGATATATGATATGTAGTGTGTGGGCATGTGATTGTTTCCATGGATATATAAGATAAACATATGCACTCAAGATATATTCAAGAAGCTTCTTAACTAGGGTTCAAATTCAAGGGGGAATAGTAGCTTGTGTTCCGTTAATATTGTATGGAACCTAAAAGTTACTTCTGATACTCATTCAAAATTAAATTTTAATTTGAACTACACATTCAAAATTACTATTCAATGTTATCTATACATTTCGTCCTCATCACCATTCCTTCTACAAAGTTTAATCCCACACAACGTGGATTGGAACTGTTCATAATAGGGATAAATAGAAATTTTGGTCATAGATTTTGACAGATGTGAAAGGGTTACTAGGAATACAGGTGTCAATTCGGGGTAGGTCGGGCCGGGTCGGCCCGCCAATATATGAGCCCGGTAACGGCCCGAGTGAAAAAAAATTCGCCCACTACGGGTTCCGGGTCGGCCCATAAATTTTGGACTACAATCCATGCCCGTCCGCTAACCCATCCGGGTCGAGCCCATACGGGTTGCGGGTTGTTCCAAGAATTTTTATATTGATAGCAAATTTTTTTTTTTTTTTTGTTAAATGTAAACTAAAAATTGAATAAAATGATAAATTCATATTTATACTAAAAAATGTTTACATAGAATTCAAATTTAATTGAAATTTAACAACTAAATACATTTCTAATTACGTGAAGGTATATATTTATAGCAAAGTACATCCCAACTAGGTTGGCACCTACTTTTACTATAATTTAAGTACATACCAACTAGTTTGTCACCTATTTAAGTCTTAACTATTAACTATAATTTAGTTGTTGAAAAATTATATATTTGTTTCTCAATCAATCTTCATGAACTGTAAGATTTTTGAAATTTTCAGCAACATCATAATTAATTTTATCTTCCATCCTTCGATCCGCGAATATCCAATCTTTCACGCATATTAGAGCTTCCAAAATATCTTCTTTAAGTCTAGATCTTCGTTCGTCCAATACCCTGTTACCTGCACTAAAAGCAGACTCGGATGCCACTGTTGAAACTGGAACTGTTAGTATATCTCGTGCCATTTTAGATAATACAGGGTACGACTGCTCATTTAATTTCTATCATCGTAAAATATCTAATTTATCCACTTCATCTTCAGTTATTAAACTATAATGATCAAATTGATAATATATTTCTAATTCAGCAAGTGTGGTATGTGGATTTGTAGTTGAAGTAGAAGTAGTAGATGAAGAACCAAGAACATTACGTTTCTTAGCTATTATGGAGAAAAAAAGAAGATTTGCCTTTAGAAGTTGTACTAGAGATTGGAGAAGAAGACATATTTTTATTGTTACCATATTTAATAAAATAGTTGTTATACATTTCATTAATAAAAATTTTCAATTGTCGATTTGTAATATTTATGTTAAAACCAATGTTTCAGAAAGTGATTCTAAAGCACAATGAATTCCAATAACTTAATGCGAGGATCCATTACAGCTGCCACTGGAAAAATTAGTGGCATATTTTCATAATATGTTTTAAACTTTTCCTCCATTGATTAAATAATTTCAAAGAAAAATGGATCGTCTCTAAATGATGAAAACTGTCCAGCAATTTCTACTAATTGTAAAAGTACATGATTACTAGTCGGATAATAAACTCCAAAACTAACTTTTGTTGCCTTATAGAAATGTTTCAAAAATTTCATAACTTTCAATGCTTTTTCCCAGTCCGAATCAATTATATAAAATTGATTTTACTTTAAATTAACAAATGCATTAATAGCATTAGTATAGCTAATACACGATTTTAACATTAAAAAAGTTGAATTCCATCTATTAGGAACATCATCAACAAATTTTCTTCTTCTCAATCCAAGATTTTTACAATTTTTCGCAAATTCTTGTTGTCTAAAATCTGAACTAGAAATATAATTAATAGATTCTCTAATTATACTTATTTGTGGTGTTATTAATTTCAAAACATCTTGTACAACTAAATTATATATATATGACAAACATGTGAAATAATTTAGAATCATATAGAGATGTAACCGTTCTAATTAAAAGCTCAATGCATGCAGTATTAGCACTTGCATTGTCAAAGGTAACACTAAATAGTTTATTTAACACACCAAATTTATTAAAAGCTTGTAATAAAGTTTCACACAAATTTACACCATTACGTGGATATTCAAGAAAATGAAAAGTAATAATTCTTTTATGCAATAACCAATTATTATCAATGAAATGTGCTGTAACACAAGCATAACCATTATGATTTTGTCCAGACCAACAATCAGACGTGAAACACATAATTCCATCAATTTTTTTAAAATCATTTTTTAAATTCTCAGCCATTGTATGAAATAATTTTATAGAATTAGAACGAGCATTATTTCTATTTACGCTCATGTAAGAAGGTTGAATGTATTTTGAAGAGTTCAGCATTAGTAAAAGTAACTGATCCACTAGCATTAGTAAAACCAGTAATCTGAGTTTGTCTAGGATCCAAATGTCCCGTTTCATTTAGATGTTCTTTTTGTGTCTCCGTAGTGTGACAGTACCTTGACCATATCTCAGACATAATCTTTTTTGCAGATATTGCGTACTGCTTTTCCATCCTTTTCATTTCATGTAAATATTTGCCACACATTTGATGTTTGTTTTTTCCTTGTATTTTTGGATTATCCAACTTCTACAATATTATCATCTTCTAAATTTATTGAAGAGCAACTATCATTGAAAATAGAATTTTGAGAAGAATCGCGAGAATTCATAATATAGTAGGATTAAAAAATTTATTAGTGACTAATGAGAACTTAGAAGAATGAAATATAATCAAAATGATGATGATATTTGCAATTGAATAATTGTAATTGTAGTAAGATAGTAACAAGTATGAAGAAATGAAGAATGAACTATGAAATATAAATGTATAATAACTAATGAGAGGGTATTGTAAAAATAATTGTAAGAATAAATTGGAATTTATAGATGAAGATGATGATATTATCGTTATAAAAATAATATTACCATTACTAAAAAAAAAATTAAAAATTAAATTAATTTTAGCCATGCAGGCGTAGCTACAAGGCGCTGCAGGCAGGAGCCTGCAGCTACAGCAGGCGTGCCTGCTGTGGGAACGGCTCTCTCCCCCTTTTTTTTTTTCAATTTTTTTTTACGGGCAACGGGTTAACCGCAATCCGCGGGTTACACCTCCTTGGCCTATGAACTGCCCGCATGGGTCACGGGTAGGCCTGCAGTCCCGGTTTTCACGAGTCTGGTCGACATATCCGTCTTGACACCTCTAACTAGGAAGGTAACTAACTTTTAAGTCATTTATTTTTAAAAAGTAACTTCTAATTGTAACCAAGGGAGAAATTTCATTCGTGGTAACTACACTTCCACTCTATTTTAATTAGATAAATGCACATCAATTATGTTCAATCAAATAACTACATTTTAATCTGATTTCAATATCGTATCTCCATCTAATTCTTGGATTACAGAAAAAGATGACGTAGGAATCAACATATGATGCTCCCGATTATTTCAATGAAGTTGTACTTATTTTACATAATTAACTAATGATTACGTGCAATAATCATCGTTTATTGACTAACATGTTATCGATTATCGTTAATGGAATTTGACAAAGTTACCTTTGGTTGAAATCAAATTAATATGCACTTACCTTATGCAAATCAAATTAAAGTGGGGTTATCCAATTGAAAGCATATCAAAGTATAGTTTACCTAATTGAACAAAATTGAAGAATAATTACCTGATTGAATTATATTGAAAGTATAATTACCACTAATGTAATTTATCCCGTAAACAAATATGGTGAGCTTTAATCAAGATTATGGCCAAGCTCAAACATAATCTTGACTTGCTTAAAAGTTTACTTTGTTTTAAGTTTAATTCGAGAATGAAAAAAGTCAAGTTCCAACCCATTTCCAAAGTTATCAATTTCTTGAAACTAATTATTGAATAATAAAAACTATTTGAAGTTGATTTTCATGTCAATTCTTAAGAAACTCTTTCAATCTATACGTTCAAATTGTTACAAACTAAATTTGAATATTCTTTTGAACATTGTATAATAAAGTTGAGATCGATCAAATTAAAAATCGAATAGCGAGTATGACATTAAGTATATTATTGCAACTTTTGCTCCCATCACCGATTCCATGAAAATCCTTTAACTTCTTTCATGCTACAGCTAGTTGTGAAGGAAATGTTCTGCCTAATTATTCTTGTAGATAAAAATAAAATAAAATAAATCCATTTTTTGTGTTATGCCTAGTGTATTAGATTTTTGAAGCATTGATATTACTATTATTCCAAGAAATATGAAGAATTTGCCATTTTTCCAAAAATACTTGGAAGGAAGAAGGATGGTAAAATTTACATGTTTGATAAGAAAGTATTAGTAAAAAAATGAGAAGGGGGGGGGGGGGGGGGGGTCATGGTGATTTTATTAGGCCCCTGTTTGGTGGTGATTAAAATAAGATTTTTAGTAAATTTTGATAAAAATTGATAAAATATATGATTGAAAAATTGTGGGTTCCATAAAATATAGGGTTAAAATTAGTTGTAAACTTTGACTTAAAATTAAAATCTGGATTTTAATTTGTACCAAATAGGAGCTAAATATGTTGATGATAAAAAATAAAGTGACACTTCTAGATCAACTCAGAAAAATTTTAACAGAATTACTACGTTATGTTTTGTTGAAATTTGAATATAATAGGAACATAATTTGTTGGAATTTTAGATAAAGAGAATTTCAATGGCTCGATATTTTCTTGTTGGGTATTCATCTCTTCATATAGATTGGAGCTTACTAGGGCTGTCCATGGGTCGGTTCGGTTCGGTTCTGAAGATACCCGAACCGACCCAAAACTTTCGGGTATTTAATAAATGGACCCGTCGGGTCCAAATATAATTATGGAACCGTTCGGGTTCGGTTCCGTTCGGTTCGGTTCGGGTCGGTTCGGTTCCGTTCGGTTCCGTACCATAATTAAAATTTTTAATATTTTCAGTAACACTACATAAAT
The DNA here is from genome assembly GCA_035079005.1 of Fraxinus americana. Lineage (NCBI taxonomy): Eukaryota > Viridiplantae > Streptophyta > Magnoliopsida > Lamiales > Oleaceae > Fraxinus > Fraxinus americana. The sequence continues at coordinate 14,155,964 of CM068724.1, forward strand.
ACAATTAATAACATTTCATTCGTAACTTTTACAAATTAACGTAGCTCAATTCAAAAAAATATACAAAACTAGCCGTCCAATAAGATTAATTCAATGCATACAAATATCAAAAAGTAGATATTAATATTACAGGAAAACTACATAAAGTATATTCATTTGCTTCAAATTAAAATGGGCTAATGGATTTTAAAATGATTTGGGCTTAAAAATTAAAATTATGAAATAATCTAATTTATTCAATTAATTTGCTAATTTGTATAGGAAAAAAATAAAATAATTTAATTAATTCAATATAAAAAATAAAAAAAATTATTTAGTTTCGGTTCTTGTTCGGTTCTTCGGTTCTTGGTCTAGACCCGAGACCCGACCCAAACCCATCGGTTCTCGATTCGGGTACCCGTTCGGGTATTTAATTTATGAAGAACCGCTCGATTCGGTTCGGTTCGGTTCGGGTTCGGTTCGGTCCGGTTCGGTTCGGGACTTTTGGACACCCCTAGAGCTTACCGCCCAAGTCATATCTCTAAACATGAGTATGTGTGCCACCGTCCTTTTTGGAGAGATTTGATTAGCTAAAGAGTTCGATTGGGATCGAATCATCATATGATGTCTAGACTTGGCCCAACACTTTAGGTCATTAGACTTTTCTTTGATTGGTCGTTGCGAGTGGTGTTACCGTTCTGAGGGAATACCTTTTCAATCATGTCATGATTATGTTTCCACATCATGTCTTCCAGGAGTTGACATGTATGAGTGGAGCCCTTGGGACATTTTGATAGAAAACTTATAAGTGATTATCGATCCAAAACATCAATAATCAAACATTACCGAATTAACCATCCATGTTGAAATCAATGAGAACATCAAAATACAAAACCGGAAACATACCTTAGATCCATAAATTATGATTCTTTGCATGATGGGGTTAGATCTTCCAATTGATTCATGGTCTCCTCTACAACCTTTGATCTCCATTGATGGGGAACATAGAGAATCTTGAAGCACCACTAACAATTGGGGACCATAACCTATATATTCATAAGATAATGACTATTCATTATCTTTCATTTGTTTTAAATCGGCCCCTCAACAATATAAAACAAACATCTGGTCTCTACACTTTAATTCCATGAAACTTTAATACCCATTAGTCAAAATTTGTCTTTTGCGGATCACTTTAATGACTATACTTTAAATAATAGCACCACACATTTTAATTTGTTACGTGTGGCCCCAAATATTGTTAGAATATTCCAACAATCTCCCACTGGGCCATACATGTAACCTTTCAAATGTGCATAACCTTATGAGCTCGAAATTTTGCTATCGTTATTATGGGTATTTCCAAACAACCTCGTCCATCATCTATATTGATATAGGATCAAAGCGATTTTCGTCACATTTAGCGTGACTAAACCCATCAATGGTCACATATACCCATACAACCAAATGACATAGATCAATCATGGAGTGTAGCACGGAAATTACATGTTATGTGATCCAAACATGTCTATTTCCAACTGGTCCACCTTATTTCTTAAGTGAGATCAACCATAAACTTCAATCAGAGTGAAACTGAACTGAATACTTTATTTTTGAAATAAATCGAATATCCATGGACAAAAAATATGTGTCTAAAATAGACAACATCCAAATACAAACTCCCACTAAACTGGCATATCATCAAAAGATGCAACACCCGTGTGAGCATTATGCTCATGAAAGACCTTGGGTGGTAGCCATTTAGTAAATGGATCCATGATTATGGAGTTTGTCTTTATATGCGAGTTTGTCTTTATATGCTTTATTGTAATATGACAACTCTGATTTCTTTCCTTAACAACTAGGAACTTAATGTCTTTAGACTTTGACATCGTCATGTTCCCGTTGGAATACAAGACTATTATTGTCACATAATAACTTAACTTAAATGGTCTTTCAATTCCATTCAAAATATGCAGCCCAGTGACAATATTTTGCAGTCATATTCCATGATCAATCGAATATCCAATGATCTCCAATTGGTCTGATTTTTCTGAATGTGATCATGTAATTCTTAGTTCTCTAAAGATACTGAATAACCTTATGGCTGCTTTCCAAATTTCCATCCCGAAATTTGTTTAAATATCTGTCTAGCATTTCAACAATGAATGCTTTATCCAGATTTGTATAAATATGAGTATACATTAAATTCTCAATTGCTGAAGCATAGAGAATTTCTCGTATTTCCTTTTCTTTAAATTTATCTCTGAAACTTTAATTGAGACTAAAACTTGTCTCCCTTAGCAATAGGGGTGTCACTTGATTTACAGTCCTGCATGCCAAACCTTCTAAACACTTTATCGATATAGCTCTTTTGTGACAATCCATGAATACCTCGAAAGTAATCCCGATGTATCCAAATCCTTAATATAAAAGAGACGTCACCAAGATCTTTCATCTCAAAAACTCCTTGATGAAAATCTCTTAGTTTCGTGCAACATGCATATATCATTGGTGGGAAGCAGTTTGTGATCATCATATAAAATCAGAAATATTTGTTTACTCCCACTGAACTTGTGATACACACAATCACCAACAACATTCATCTCGAAACCAAATGAGATAATTACTTGATGAAACTTGTGGTACCATTGACGGGAAACTTGTTTGAGCCCATAAATGGATTTCTTTAATTTGCAAACCATATTCTTTGGGTCTCCTGACACAAAGTTTTCTGGTTGTATCAAATGGATCGTTTCATCAATGTCACCATTGAAAAACGTCACCTTAACATCCATCTGTAGTAGCTCAAGATCAAAATGTGCAACAAGTGCCATAATTATCCTGAAAGAGTCTTTCGTTGAAACTGGAGAGAAAGTCTCTTTGTAGTCAATACCTTCTTTTTGTATAAAGCCTTTAGCTACAAGACGAGCCTTATATCTTTCCACATTACCATTCGAATCCCCTTTGGTTTTAAATATCCATTTGCAACCAATGGGTTCGCACCTTCTGGTAACGGGACAAGATCCCAAACTTTATTGTCTTGCATAGACTAATACTCCTTATTCATGGCATCAATCCACTTTTAAGAGTAATTCCTTTGCATGATTTGATGAAAGTTGATCTATCAGATCTTCTTTCACTAATCCATGCCATCCTTATTTCCTTGGAAAAGACTATAAAGTCATCCAAAATTGTCTTTCTCCCTTTTATAGTGGATTTTCTTAATAACTTTGTACTTGAGGTTGTTGAGTTTGAATTCCTGGAACAATCTCTTGATTGTTTATTGGGGATTTGATAATGTTGTCTTGATCCGAAATTGCGTCTCGAACAAGATCTGGAGCAAGAATTTGTCCTTGAACCTGATCATTGTCAATTGCAACAAAAGAATTATATACTTCAAGACTTCAAGACAAACCTTATAACCTTATCTCCCCCCACAAACTCTACATCCTCAAGGAACCGAACATTTCCCGTTTGAAAACTGACTGGATAGTGGGATCTTTAAAAAAAATATTGTAACCCCTTTAAAATTTGCTTTATTTGGAGCTGCAGTCTTCACTGATCTTTACTAGAAAGATCCTGATGTAATGTGGAATAATTCCACATTCCTCTAAAAATTTTAGCAAAAGGCCTTGGACGTTGTTCTCCTGATTCGTCATATCTTTCATAGTATTCACTACTAAGGTAAGATCTGACTTAATGAATTCTTTTACTGAGTTGATTTTCAATCTCAGTCTTGTATGCCTTGAACATGTCCAATGTTTGGGATTCCTCATAATTGAGATATATGTAGCCATATTGAGAAAATTCGTCTATGAACTTAATAAATGACTGTTGACCATTCCAAGAAACCGAAGGAAATGGTCCACAGATAACCGTATGAATTAGTTCTAAGACGTCCGAAGTCATATGACACTTAATCTCCTTATGTTTGTTTTGATTTCCTTCTAACACAAGATTTTTTCATTCTCTTTTGAGAGAAGTGACCTTATTGCTTGTGCCAAAACAAAGTCGAATTTTCATTGGTTAATTTATGTTCAATACCATGCGGATTCATATACAAGATTTCTTTATAAGAGGCAACTGTATTAAGCTGATATAGGTTATTATTACCAAATAAAGAACTGGTGCCCACAATATTTGAGGTAAGAAAGAGATCATCCTGACTATTTCAAATTGAACAAGAGTAACCAAATTTGTCCAATGTAGAAATAGAAACCAAATTCCGTCCAAAAGACGGTACCGCAAATGTCTATTTCAAATTCAAATAATAACCAGCCTTTAATGATAACCTAAAGTCCATATAGCCTCAACCTTAACTGATTTGCCATCACCCCACATATATGAATCTTTCAGCATCAATTGGTTTGGCAGATCAGACAACCCCGCATATACACACTTATTTGAATAGTAGTACCGAAATATAGTCACCAAGTGTGTGTCTAGGTATTGACATTAAATTTACCTCAAAACAAACCAAAATGAGAAGTGTACTTTTCTTCACACGCCAAGCGTGATATTTAGTACAGTCTCTCTTTATATATCCCAAATTTTCACAAAAGTTACAACTTAATCTATCATTTTCAGCCTTGTGCTGTTTATTTTAAATCGAACCGAATGCAGCTTTGTTATTCTTTATTATCCTTAGAAGTACTTGCCAAGTGAGTAATGCCAGTTTTATTTTGCTTTAGCATTTCTTCTTATTGCACATAATATGGAAATGAACTCATTAAGAGTCCACTTTCCCCTTTTTTTTTTTTTTACAGTTGTAACTGCCCTTAATCAGCAGAATTGTGCAAGAAGAGTAATCAATACCAAAGGCAAGAGCAAGTCATCAGACAGCTCGAGCTTTAGTGCCTTAAGCTTAGAAGCAATGTGAGACATCTTCATGATGTACTCCCTTAAATTTTCTTTACCTTTATACTTTATTGGAATCAAGCTTTGCAAAAGCGTGCTTGTTTCAGTCTTATCGTTTTTCGCAAAACGTTTCTCATTTCGGCAAGAAATCACTGGCATTAGTTACCTCTTCAGATATTGTGCCTCCAAAGGCTTCCGGATGCCGCGCTTAATGATCATTAGACTCATGCGATTTGAGCGATCCCACTTCTCAAAGTTCCCTTTTCCATTAGATGAACTTTCTTCCGTAAGAAAAGCGGGTTGCTCAATCCGAAGCGCATGATCTAGATCTTTGCAGCCAAGAACAATTAATATGTTCTCTTTCCAATACTTGAAGTTTGTTCTAATTAGCACTGGAATGGAGTTGATGTTGACAGATATAGCAGAAGTGGATGGATTAACTGAATAGAGAACTTATTCCCAATTAACATGTTTACATTGGAATCCGTATAAACAATTAAGTTATTCAAATAATGGTACGTCCCATCTCAAGATACCTAGCACATCATTAATATCAAGTCTTTGGACAGTAATATTAACTGTAAGTGGTACTCTTGGTGTAGTGATCAAACATTGACAATAACTCCTGTCAAATAATAAACCTATCTTTGGATTGATTTATTATTCACATGGAAACCTTATAATTGTCACACATTTACCACCACAAGTGTGCATACAATTCGGCCAAATATTAACCTTCCTTTGGGCCGGCTAATATCCGCATGAACAAGCATACACACGAATTCCTTCTAATATTCTAAGTTAATTAATTTCCACAAGAGAGGTTGCTTTGGCAACATATTGCTTCAATCAATTCACTTTTGAATATTATATATACTCAAATGAGTCTTTTATACCAAAATTTGAAAAGCGGAATACTTAATTGTATTTATCTTGGAACTTTAAGGGCCTAAGGGTTAATAATTCAATACTTTATGGGTCAAAATTAATTAATTCAAAACTTTAGGGACCAATAATTAATTATTGAAAACTTTAGGGACCCAAAACTTAATTATTTAAAACTTTAGGGGCTAAATGTTAATAATTTGAAAGTTTAGGATTCAAAAAATCAATTATGCGGAACTTTAGGGGCCAAACTAAACCAATTATGAACATTCAGGGACTTAATAATTAAATTCGAACTTAAATGGCCCAAATTAATTAATTTCGTAACTTCGTGGGTTGATTTAATAAACCCAGAACTTTATAAGCCCCAATATGATGTACTTTAAACTTTAGGGGGTTGAGTAATTAAAACCCATAACCTTAAGGCCCAACTTGAACTAACTTAAAACCTTAGGGGCTAAAACATAAATTTTAACCCTAATCCTTAAATTGCATCCAAGGGTTTCAAAACCTCAAATTTTCAACCCAAGTCCCGCCTCCAAAAATTCCCAAAAAACTGAAAAATTTAATGGCATTAATGGAATGCTTTAATGGAAAAAAAAAATTGCCTCTCCATCTCCCTAAAGTGGGGACGGCAGCCCCTTCTTCCCACCGCAAGACGCCACGCCGCTACATACAGCATGGCCCTGTTCTTGTGACAAGACGTGCTCCAAAGACGCTCATTGTTCCAAATAGTCATTGAACACGCTCAGTAGCGTGCTCGACCGACGGCTATTCTTCGACTCGAACAAGAAGAATAACGATCTTCGCCGGCGCTGGAGCCGGCGGCGGTAAAAAATGATTTTTTTTTTTTTTTTAAACTGAAACCTTAATTCCAAAAATCCAAAATCCAACAGATCCAAAAATCCAATCTTTATTTCAAATCCGAATTTTGAAGGAAATCATAGATCTATATAATTATCCCAAAATCATATTATAACATGCTCAAAAAAAAACATGTAATATTAATCCAAATATTAGATCTATAACATAATATGCTTGAATCCATAATATCATGCTTAGATCCATAAAAATAACATGCCAATTTCATGAATTAAGATACCAAAACTCTAGATCCATAACAGAAAGATCAAATAACCCAAATTATTACATGCTGATTCCATATAACGATTTCCAAATTCTAGATTCATAATATAAAGTCAAAAATCCATAGAATTCAGAATTTCAAAAAATCAATTTCTCAATGATTCAACAATGGATCGGCTCTGATACCACTTGATAGAAAACTTATAAGTGATTATCGATCCAAAACATCAATAATCAAACATTACCGAATTAACCATCCATGTTGAAATCAATGAGAACATCAAAATACAAAACCGGAAACATACCTTAGATCCATAAATTATGATTCTTTGCATGATGGGGTTAGATCTTCCAATTGATTCATGGTCTCCTCTACAACCTTTGATCTCCATTGATGGGGAACATAGAGAATCTTGAAGCACCACTAACAATTGGGGACCATAACCTATATATTCATAAGATAATGACTATTCATTATCTTTCATTTGTTTTAAATCGGCCCCTCAACAATATAAAACAAACATCTGGTCTCTACACTTTAATTCCATGAAACTTTAATACCCATTAGTCAAAATTTGTCTTTTGCGGATCACTTTAATGACTATACTTTAAATAATAGCACCACACATTTTAATTTGTTACGTGTGGCCCCAAATATTGTTAGAATATTCCAACACATTTTAATGCTATCTTGATTGGTTTCAACGAAAAAAGATGACCAGGTCAAGGTGGACCCCTGATCCAACGTGAATATTCATATCGACACCAACAATTGTTCTACAAGGCCTGAATTCTATCTTTGGAGACATCAAACCTTTTTTTCTGGGTACAATATAAAGAATGCTCTCTATTCGATTTTTAATTTGCAATAATTTCCTTAATGTCCATAGAAGACAACGCGTCATTTTACGTTAAACTTTACTATACATTGGGAATAAAAAAAAGAATGCTGAACTTTATATCCATGGACTCCTATTTCTTTCTTGGTTGGACCAACTGAAATTTCTCTTAAATCTTTCTTTACATTTAGAGCCAGAAGCAATACGAGCAAAAATCATCTCAATTTTATGACAAATTCTATATTATGGCTATTCTCCACTAACCATAAAGAAATAGGGACAATATTTCATGTTCAGTTTCCATTGCTGGACCTGGCGATCAAACTCTTGGTGAAGTTACATTAATCAACATGAATCTCAATTTTGGTTCAGATGCAAGTCTGTCTTGAATCAAATCTCCTTTTCGTACAATATAGATAAACTTGAATCCAAACAACAATTGAGATCAAGTTAAACTGAAATCTAATTTCCTTCTTGTACAATGTAATAACAAGAACTATGATCCCGAGGGCAACCATATTTAGCAGAATAATGCTACTGCTATCTTTACATCATTGATCAAAGTTCAAAACCATGCAAAGTTGCATGTATTTTCATACATGTACAAACAAGGCTCTGCTATATTCGATTCTCCTACATTAGCCGTAGCTGCTATTCTACTACTACTACTACTACTACTACTACTACTACTACTACTACTACTACTATCTTTCTCTAACAATAAAACATTACTCTTTTTACATTTTCTTTGAGGGCCGGCAATGGGCGTACGGACTCTCCCACTGCTCGTGCACCCTTGCAACCTTGACCGGTACTGCAGCCATTTTCCTGAACATCTGGTTCCATGTAGAATCTTGCCCGAAATGCAGCCAGATGTGCATAATAAGCGGGAGGAACTGTGTAAAACCAACAAATCATGAGTCATTTGAATTCAAACTTGAAACAAAGAACTGAAATTCTCCCAAGGAGATGAGTATAGAACCTATGTCATATGCATTGCCAACCGGACTTAGTATATAATTATGTATGTTCATAGACGGTCGGGTCTTAATCAGAAAAAAAATTGCCAGGTTGGGTTGGCTCTCTCTCGACCTCAGTGTAAGAATAGGATCTATAAGCGATGAAATGCCAGTTAAGGAACAAGTGAATGAGTTGATGATTTGGTATTTAAGTAACCTATTGATGAGTTTCTTAGATGATGGAAATAAATATTGAATTCACTTCAAGAAAAAATGATTTTCTTGAAAGGGCACACTTTCAAGTTTAAAATTATTATGGTCTCTACCACTGGCTCTCACCGGGCAGGCAGCAGTACAGATAAGTACTTTAAAAGAGATGGTGCCAGGAAAATGTCTTCACTCACCCACGGAGACAGAACGCGTGCATCTTGCATATGTATAGCAGAGATTATTTGTCAACAACTGAATTCCATCAGCAGTAAAATTATTTTCATCCCAAAGGACATGGTAATGTGCTGGCCGACTAGTTCCCTGAATGTCAAAGAAGAGTTACAAAGTCATGAATTTCCAAAACCCTAGATGCATTGGTGAGCAAAAATATTGACTAGAACTAGTGAGACGAGATTGGCATAAATGGTGACACCAGTGATCTGTGTTTTAAAAATGTAAATGCACCGGTTGGTTAGAGACTTGTGAAAATGAAATTGACCTTGTGAATGAGTTCAATTGAAGTTTTATATGATAATGAATTGAACAAGCTAATTGGGTGACAAAAGTTACGTTTTGACAAGTACTAGAATATGACTTTCGAGCAGTACATGGATCGAGATCAGAACATAGAATACCGAATTAGATTTTCTTTTATGCTTGAAAAGTTGTCTTACATTTACATTGTCAGATACAAAGCAACAGCCCTTTCTATTGCTATTCTGTATTACACATAATAAAAGTACTGGCGTTTTACCTGAATACCAGCATGGCTACAGAGATAAAAGTCAAACTCCGTTGGATGACAGATTTTAGAATCAACCACCGTGCCTGCAAAAAAGGGAAAATGATATTATTAGACTCAGTTACGAAAAACATTAGATAAGTGCACATTTCTTGGCAAGTTTATGAAGAAAGTTCTATTTTGTACAATGGTATTAGTTACCAGGTAATATGTTTCCACTCTTGTCAGTGCTGCTTTTGTCCCGATGGTTGTTTGCAAACAGCCTGGTGTGATGTCGTTTTTGTACCACTACAAACGTCACAGGGGGTTGGTAGTTTGGTTCCAAAGAGGCACAAGCCTGCATAAAATTTGTCATTGATCATGACAAGCTACGCAACAGAGCAAAGTGATCTGGGCCTATTTTAGGCAGTAACAAAGCTTAAAGAGATAAATCCAGTACCAGAAACATTGTAACTAACCTTCCGAATTGCATCCAACTCGAATAATAAGACTTGATAGAACTGCCCTTCACTCACGCCATCCCTGCTTATTTTACTCCTCAAAATCAGATACATTTAAAAATAAAAATACATTTATGTGTGTTGAGTTTAAACTGAATTAGGTTGAATACAAAAACCATGAACTTAAAAGAGTGATTTATGTGGATTTGCATCATTCAAGATTGATATATAACAAAATATTGCTTAAATAAAATCGTACCAAAGCCATCAATAGACAATTCCAAAGATACAAAATAATTGATATGCATGTTTGAAAACAATCCCTCTACTCCTTGAAAGCATACAGACAGTGGAAGAAAGAGAAGCATGGCAATCTTAAACAACTTTTACCTCTTTGAGAAGAATAATTTCATTACAGAACAATCGAACATAAAATGGAATTGCATTTTGATAAACAGAAAATATTAAGAAAATAAGCTGGATGTAGTAAGATCCTATCAAATCAAAGATCAATTTCAGGTTCTGCCTTAAGGTGATGAACGCAGTGATATTGTTAGCATTTCCAAGAATCTAAGTGATGAGATTAATGGATAATTAAGATCTGCATTCAGCATTAATTGTGTGCTATGACAATAAAGTGAACAAGGTGTAAAATGCAGCAATATTGCTTTCAAAATGCACGGCCAATAAAAGAGTCATATGGACCTGTAAAATATTATCCTCTGTGGTTTCTGCCCAGTGGCCTTTCTGAAGGAGACCAAAAGATCCCTGCACAAGAGGAAAAATACATAAAACATGAATAGGTATATTTCGCTACACCAGCCCCGAAGATAAATTAATAGTAAATAAAGCATGCAAAATGCTAGGGATAGGAAAAAGAAAAACCACCATACCTGATCATGCCGCCACTAACTGTTCCACAAACAGGATCATGCCAGGTTTTATATAAATCTTGTATCAGTTCTTGTCTATGAGCTTGAGCGCAAACCAGTCCTGCATACTTTGTGACCTCAGGCCAATCTTGAGAAGCTACGACCTACGTTTAAAAGACACATATTTAAGCAATCTGGCATTTTATCACTGAGAATGGTTTGAGTTGAAGAGATTTACAGCAGCTATTGATGGACTCGTCTCCTCCCCATTCTCAGGGTGTGTCACATCTGCTCCAAATATGATCGTTGGTATGTCACTAACCAATGGTATTCTACAGCTTATAGCATCTAAGAGAACTGTGTTTCTGCCACCCATCTGTTTGACATCATATAAAATGAGCTCAAGAAAAGGAATTATGCTCTGTATGAATTTAAATGAGAAAGATAACATATGCATGAACCGCTGGAAAATTTATGGAGCTCCCATTTGATGTAATCCATAAGTTTTGGATAGTCAAATATGTACAAATCACGTGTCTGTGTACAATTGGTCAGAGGCAAGAAAATGGAGAAATGGTACAAGCAGCTGTGAGGTTTTTCCTGGGTGTTGGTTTGCACCAAAAATGGAGACGCTTCATTTTGTGAAGGAGAGGGAAAAAGGGAAATGTGTCCATCAACGTCTTGGAACTATTTTCTCGTGTTGCAGTTATTTCTACAAGCATCTGTAATCTTATTCTTTACCAAGAATGGAAGGTATGCTTCGAATACTATTGGGTTTTTATAAGTAGAGTTGGCACTGTTTTTCTTGTTAATGATGTAATAAACCTAGCAAAATGAAGTGTGACATCAGAACAATCAATCACACCTTAACATTTATTTTCAAGGACACATTAGCCAAATATTGCTTGTTGATCTTGAAGACATGTTTCGTAAGGCAGCATTGGGAAATCAAACCCAGATCAGTTTCACATATTCGCTTCAGATCACCTATCATCAAAGAGTAAAAAGCAACCCTGTTATCAATTCATCAAAACTTTTAACATTTTGAACCAACAAATCAGTTTTCTTTTTCATGGCATTACCATATAGGGACCCATTGTTGTCAGGCAAAATGGCTAATAGAAGCTCTAGTTCTTTTCCTTTTAATTTATTCATACAAGCATGATAAACATGCTTCAAAGCTTTCTCTACTTGATCAGGCCTTGCCGTGTAGATTGGAATGACCGGTTCAGGATTAAATTCCTGTACAAAGACAGCATAATCATTTTATATTTCTTTTTGAAATAAAGTTTAGTGCCATGTGCATAACACACACACTTGCCTATAAGAAAAGTATAAAATGAAAAGAAAGAAATTCTACCATTCCAGATACTTGACACATTTGTGCCAAATCGTTGCAAAAACCACGAGCAACACTCTCTTGGACGCCGCGTGAAAAGTTAATACATGCCCATCGGCTGACAGTCATCCCATTGATCATTTTCTGGATTCATCATATCACAAGTTGTGAGATGCAAAAAGCTTTATTTTGAAAGAGTTGCTAGCAATTTCTTAATAAAAAAATTAAGAAGAAAACTAAATTTTGACATATTTCATCCAAAATATTGAAAAAAACCTTGTTCATCATATTCCATTGACCAACTTGGGGCAAGCAATTCTTTTCTTTACCAGTGTCGTGATATTTCAGCTGCATGTAAGAGTGTAATACAAGTGAAAGAGTGTACATTAACCACAGTTCAAGAAACAAATTAAAGTTTCAAATAGCAGGCATTTATTTTACCCAGGGAGCAGGAAGTACTCTAGCCTCCACAGAAGCAAGTTTTTCGCTGATTTTTATCCCAAACTCCTTCGCATATTCATCTTGTTCATATGCATTATTTTGGACAGTCTGCATTCATAGGAAATAGAACATAAGAGATCATTCTTCCTATCTTGGTCAACTCCAAGAAAAATTTGACAAACTTCATGTACCATAAGATGACCTTCATGTTATACATCATACTAATTTTCAAATAACTTAAAACTAAATATATGGATCTATTATATTATTTACCAAAGAAAATGCTTTGCCATTTGGTTTTCTGAATTAATTGGCTCAAAAGATTTTACTTTTATCTCAATTCTCCTTTTTTGCCCAAGGAGCATGAAAACAATATATTATTATTCTTCATGTTGTTGTGATAGGTTGTAGACAGCTAAACAAAATATTTGAAATTTATTGGGCAATAAGAAAGGAAAGGTGAAAATTTATATTAGTATCACGGGGTACCTGCAGAATGTCATTTTCTCGATCGCGTGGTCTCTGGCATGTCACCTTCAGAAGAGCAGTAATTTGTTTCTCGCTCAACCTTTTTGTATATCGTTGCCCCTCAACAATTTTACAGGCCTAAGGAATGAATACCATTAGACCACAAACAGAAGTTTGAAAGAAAGAAAGATAAATCTCAGCCAGAACCTAAAGTTGCTAAGTACTTCTCACCTCCATTGGCAAATAGTTGGCCTTCTTCTGGTTTCCTACTTGAAGGCAAGGCAGATGAGTATACTGAATTGTAAAACCATACATTTCTTGAAAATATTCAACAACTGACTTCATGGTTGAGTTGTCATCAACAGGAAATCTGAAGCAACATAAGATAACTAGGTTAACACAAAATAAGTATATAGATCTTTACATTAAGCATTAATGTACACAATGCTTACACTAGTTCTCTGGTGGGCTGAGTTGTAATGCCAGAAACTCGATATTTCCTTCGTACATTACCACGGTGAGTCACCTCGACTTTCACTCCTCTAAGGGCCTTCTTAACCTGAAATGCAATCAAGGAGCAATTTCACACACAAAAACAAACAGAACAGAAATCTATTCTAGTTCATTTTATGCCAGATGATGATGACATGTACCTTAACACGGTCAGAATCGGATAAGGGCCTTGAAAGAACATCTTTTTCTAGAAGTTGGGCTACAAATTCTATAACTGGAAGAGCTTCAATAAAGGCAGCTGAAGCCATATCTGTAATGCAGAAAAAAAAAAGAATAGTATTAGGGAATAGATGACGGTATTAGTGTCTGACAACACATTTTCAGCTGGAGTTCGGATTCGATATTCAGTTACCAATATTAAGCGACAGGCCCATCTGGGTGGGTCTTATACTCTGGTAGAATCCATACCATGCCTCTAAGCCATCTCCAAGTCTTTGTGGTCTTCGTATTTCCGGAGAAAAGAAGGATCTCCCAACAGGGCAGTACCTTTTCAAAATGTGCATATTATTCAGCAATTTCCACATTTTATTATTGAATCGCAGGCAAGAGAACTGCATGAAGAACTTCATACCTTTTCATTGAGAGCTCTCTCAACACAATGTCAAGAATTTGAAGTGCTTCCGTTGGACCATCCGCGCGCTGGCCAGCAAGAAATTGGCCTAAATGGTGCAAGTTTGCCTGTGCAACAAACCTGATCACAACTTTATATTCCCTCTGTCTCCTGAAATTTTCAAAAAGTACACTTGAGCAGTTTCATAAAGTTAACAATTAGTTGCACATTCAGAAAATATAAACAACCTGAAGCAAATCAAGCTTCAGCGGCATTACTAACAACACGAAATTAGTTTCCAGTAGGCACTTAGAATGAATTTGTGAACAATAAAGGTATCTTTAACAAGAAAACAAGCAGTATTGTGAAAACCGTGAGTTCTTACTTGGGACCGTTTATTCCATCCTCTTCATCAATAAGCTTGACCGTGAACTCTTTCCAAGCAAAAGGAAGCTCGCCAGCTGTGTACAGACTCTTTCTACCATCATATGCAGGCAATCTCATTCCTAAATCAGATTCCTTATACAATTTCACAAGTTCTGCAATAATAGCCCTGTTGACCATTCTCGATGCCACTTCAGGGATTATACTTACCTGTAAAGAACAGGATACAACAGAATAAAAAATAGTAGGCATTAGAATTGCAGAAAAAACAACAAGAACAATATTGATTAACTTTTATTACTAATAAATGCTATACAAGCAAAGGGAAAGTATATCAGAGGCCAGTTATGAGAAGAAAACAACAAGATAATTACAATGAATGTCAGTTTAAGGGCCCCGATTGTTTATATGTCACATACCATTTCACTTTAATATATATACCTGAAATATGTCTAATTTAAATGCATCTTATAAGAAAAACAGCTTACATCGTACTGGTTCAAATCCTTGTCTGGTAACTCAGCAAAGAAATGGTTGGCCTTCACAATGCATTTTGTCCCAATTTGCCCATACCCAGGCCTGCGTGCAAAACTCAAAGACTTGCTTGATGAAGGAAACCCCGTGTCCACTTCACACAAGTTGCTTTCTGTCCCAATCGACCCATTATTTACGGCTGGTATAATGGCTCTGCCTTGTTCAGCAGTAACTGGCTTATTCACTACAGTGCACGGCCTTGAACTAGGTCGCATAAAGGCCTCACCTTGATCAGATTTTCGCCCGCCTCTTCCCCTTCTTCCTCTAATTTTTGATGGAGGTGAGGACTGATTTTGAGGTTTGAGGTTATGGGGTTCCTGGGTAGGTCCACCTTTGCCATTTTGAGCAGTTTTGTGGTTCTTTTGAACTAAATTAATGGTGTTTTGCAAGTGGGGTTTCACAACAAAGTGCTGTTCTAAGTTTTCATTCATCTTCCTCAAAGGCATGATTATATTTATAGGATCAACACAAAATTTTCTTATTTAAACCGAAATTTCTTGACGAGATAAAACAGTTTCTCCTTCTAATTCTTGCTTATAACCCTCCAAATATACAAGGCCATCTGTACTGAAAATCCATAAACAGAGAAAAGAACAAATGTCAGCAAGATTGCCCAAAATTGCAAAATACATATAAAAGTGGAAATTTAAATTTCACACGCAAAATTAAAAAGGCACACATTAAAAAATACATCATGAACGCAGAATACAGGCATTTCAAACTAGATAATAAATTCTCAGACAAAAAAAAAATGAAAAAAATTTCACTGCAGACCATAAGTGAAGAGAATTCAAAAAAAAAAAAAAAAAAAAAAAAAAATTCACAGACAAAATGCTAGAAAATGATTAAATAGAACAGTTTCTAACGAGATCAAATTACAAAATCCCATTATTTAAAGTACACACACGTGCACATATAGTGAGATTATATTACATAATATACACAAATATTATTTAGACATTAGAATACCTAATCAAATAGTGGAAATACCTAGAAGACATTAGAATCCTGCATCTTGTCCTCTTACCAAAACCAAGACTTTTAGCAGAAAAACTGAAAACTATGGAAAAATCCAAGATAGTAAAGACACAAAAAACATATATATATACGCGTATGTGTGTGTCTGTGTCTGTGATTTTATTTTTTTGTTGGCTATCTAAGTGCATTTAACACAAGAAGAAAGAGAATAAAGACATTAGGAAGAAAACAAAAAAAAAAAAAAAAGAGGCAACAAGTAACGCACCTAAATGCAGAATAAGAATTAAAAGGAATAAACATTAAAAGACTCACTTGGAACCCAAATTACTTCAGTACTCCTTGATAGAAAACGACAGTTCATGAATCAAATCCAAATAACTGATTATGCGATGAAGTAGCAGAGAGTTGGCTCAAAGATTTGAAGTTTTATTCTTAAACCCACAAACGAACAATGAACTGAAACCTTTTGAAGAGACGGAAATGAACTTAAAAACAATTGAGGCAATCTTGAAAATAGAGATTAAACTTTAAAGAGTGTATAAAAAAGCTTGGAAGTGGCAAAAGAACGTGAAAAAGAGCTGTAAAGTGAGGATAAAAAGATGGGTTTTATGGGGGGTTTCAGTTCGCATATATATAATGAGAGAGAAAAGATTCAAAGTAATGGTGCCAAGGGTTGGGTGAGGAAATAAAGAAGATGATGATGAATCTTTTATATATACACGCATGCAATTGCTTTTAATGTCCCTCAAGTTTTGCTTTTTTCAAATTATATATACATATACTGACTTTAGTGCTCATCTTTGCAGCCTCGGGTCTGTACATGCCACCCACTGAAAAGCTTAGAAAAATTATATATGTGAGTATATTTGTGTATATATATAAGGGGACAGTAGGTGGGGGGCTAGGGTAGATGGTGTACTCAGTATATAAAACTTAAGCAATGAAAACACAGAAGAAGAATAATTCGAACTTGCAGTCCTCACTACTGCAGAGAGAGATTTTAATACATGTCCCTTCCTTTCTCTCTCTAGATTTTTATTTTATTTTTTTCTCACTTTCTACTGTAACAATTCACTTTCCTTTTTTTGGTTTGTAGGCCATTTCTTTATGCTGAATATTTGGTCGAGAAATTTGAGACTTTTTTTTTAAATTCATGCAAAACCTTTAATAGCACGGCTACCCATGCTTCTAATTTTAAGTGTATCACTATCTGGTACGAAAAAGCGAGAATAGATCATTGAAACAAGGGGAAAAAAAAACAGATTTACTTGAAAATTCTAGACAAAAAAACAACGGATAGAGAAGGAGAAAATTTTCCATATCAAATATAAATACAAGAGATAAGCATTTTGGACAGCTATTCCAAAAATCATGACGAACCCCTGCACCCCATCGGGATCAGTGGTGGGCTACTGGATCGGTCCGCTACCACCACAAATCCCATAAAATTCTTATAATTGTTGTTTTACCACATATTTAGCACCATGAGCTTTTCGAGCCGAACCAAACAAAACTTGAATGGTCGTACTATGGCATTGTCCAACAAAGAGCACTCACCTTTATGCACAATCAAGCAAACTATAAGCTTAAAAAGTTTAGACAAGTAAATATATAACACTTAAATAATTATTTTTACTCAGTAAATTACGTAATTAATTTAAATTTATTCCTTAGATTTCTAGGCCAACCCTTCACTAAAGCACTGGAGCTTTGGTAAGATGTAAAGGTCGCTTAAAGGTTGAAAATGGGACCCGCAAGATGTTTGTCTTATTGTTTTATAGAATAATTAGGGTTTGTTTGTACTAATTAGGAACTGCAATTAATAAGCTTGTCCTGCCTGCCTCAACAAAACCAGGGTACTCAACTAAAAAGCTGACCTACTTGTTGGGATAATCTATTGTCAAGATTATCAGTATAATGTCATACAACACAATCGGTACGTTATTTTTATGTGATTGGCAGATGATTAATCCAATGAAATAGATTTCATAACATTAAATTTAATTAAACTTATCATTTAATGTCATATGGAACAGTGGTGTAACACCAATGATGTTATATAGCATTACTAACATAAATTTCAATAAAAATTAATCTGGCAAAAGCTCTTCCATGAGGTCATTAAAAAAACCCCCCAAAATGTTTAAACACCCACCCCCACCTCCACCTCACATTTGCACTGCCAAGCCTTTTACAGGCCTGGCAATGTAGCACGGTTCTTTCAATAAAATTGTTACATCTTTATTAACACGATATCATTACATGTCAAGTTGAGTTGGAAGTATAAAATGAGTTGTGTCAGATTGATACGATTCGATTTTGAGGCAGTCTGACACTCTTGATTACTTTTTAGTACATTTTCTTATATATAAATTTACGTAGAGTGGCTCGTATGTGCTCCTATATCTAGTCCTAGCTTTAGGGGGAGGCCAATTTATAACAATAGGCTACGTCAAGCCGTGTTTGGATTGGATCGTCGTAACACCTTAAATTAACAGCATAGTAAAAAAAAAAAAAGTCATATCTTTATCATCGAGTAATGTAAAATAATAATAGAAAATACGATTAAGAATCAATTATGAAAATCACATTTCTCGAGCTCAAAGATCATTAATATTAATTATCAAATGGAACAATGCTTGGTGTATAATAATGTTGACATCATTGTTGACAACATGTCACGTGACATGTTGACATTAAACAATTTTTAAAACAATTCATCATTTCAATCAATATTTTTTTACCACAACCAACATATCAACAATGTTGTACAAAAATTACTACTTGTACAATGAATTTGCACAATAATTTTGACAATGTGTGAGGTGTATAGATCATTGCCATTGAATTCAAAAATAATTTTTCAAATCAATAGACATAATGCCTGCCAACTGACACATTGTCAAGCTTATTGTCAATTTCATTGTACAAGTAGCATAGTTCTAGCTTGATGACATTCCAATACAAGCTCAATCAAGAATCCTTCTCTTTGTGTTTTAAATTTTGTTCTTAATATTGTTTAAAGCTATACAATCTACTTTACAAAACAAATTAGAACTAATTGGTACTAAAATAGAATTGAACCAAATAATAAGTAAAAAGTTATCAAACAAAGTACAAGCATAAGGGGTATGTAAGATTTCAATTAAAGTTGAAAGTAAGAACATATTGGTTTGGTAGAGTGCAAAGTATGTGAATGGTCCCTTTAGTTTTTGGTGTTTAAAGTTTAGGTGGTAAAATTAGGGACAGAATCAAAGTAGAGATTCTACATGATAACTTATTGGACTTGGAACTGTGCATA
Organism: Fraxinus americana; assembly: GCA_035079005.1. Taxonomy (NCBI): domain Eukaryota; kingdom Viridiplantae; phylum Streptophyta; class Magnoliopsida; order Lamiales; family Oleaceae; genus Fraxinus; species Fraxinus americana. Next base: position 14,175,344 of record CM068724.1, read on the forward strand.
ATTATTGGGTATGCACTCATTCCATTTTTGGTTCTTTGTGAATGTTCATAGCATTGTGTTGTCATCATTATTTCTTGACTCTATTGAGATATTATTTACAAACTTTGTGCTTTTCTTATGCTAACCTTTGTCTTCTATTGCAGTTATTAAAGAAAGAAAATAATAAAGTTTACTCTTTGCATCATTGTGTCATGTTAAGTTTAATCATGAGTACCATTATGTACTTACAGTATATTTGGCAATTCTTAACGAAGTCTCCATTGATTAATGGATCTATAGAGTAACAAGATCCATAATATCATCATTCAGGCTAATATTCGAGGATGACTATTCAACGTACTAACATTAGGTATTTCGTGAAATATATGTATGACAACCTCGTTTAGATTATTATACTGGCTAAAGAACTAAATTGTTGGTAACATCAATTCTTCATAGTTTTGACTGATTTTCTTATCAAATCAAATATAAATTATCTCTACTATCATATCACATGCATTATTTATGATTATTTCCATAATAATCCAATTATATAAACCTAAGTAATTAACTACTTTTCAGCAATGTGTTAAGCAAAACATGCTCTCAATACATGTTTGGCTGCGCTTAAATTTCTTGCGTAAAAGCATTTATTTTGATCTCGGTCAAAATTAGAAAGACGCAAGTTTTTTATTTTTTTTATTTTGAGGTACCTCGTAGTTAACATAAAATTAACTTGTAAAAGAAACTAACATATCTGAATATGTTTGAAAATAAATTTTATCCAAATGTATATTTAACCATCTATTGCAGTTAATGCTTTAAAATTAATGGTTTTCAGATTTTAGCCTGTAAAATGTTAACCTTTCTCAAGTAGAATACAGATAAAGGTCGAATGATTTTCTCAAAAGAAGATACACAACCAGCCACCGAAAAAAGAAAAAAATAATAATAATAACGTATGGGCTATTTTTGTTTTCATGCATGGAGAGTTTTGGAATTGAATATTTTCTTACCAAAATGGAGAGAGATGGGCTTTGTTTGTTTTCTTGTGAGTTTAGGATTTGTTTTATCTTAGGTTATAAAACTTAGAAGTGGGAATATTGTGGAGTAGTAGGAGTTGGGATTTATGTTTCCCCAAGTGACGATAAGGACTAGCTAGGGAGAGTGAGTGCGTGTCGGGGTGGCCGTGGGGGTGGGGATGGGCAACACAAATATCGTCCTCAATTCTCAGACAGAGAAATATAAAAGAAATGTTTTTTATAATAGTAAAAATGAAACATGTTAAAACAAATTAGTTGATTTTATTAGTTGCAAACTTAATAAAAAAAAAAACCAAAAACAAAAAATTGTTATAGTCACTTCGATATGTATACGCTCAAATTTCATCAACACTGGGATTTTTTTTTTCTTTTGGAGAAATGGAGACACTGGCGGGCAAAAGGGAGGCTGGGGGGGGGGGGGGGGGGCAAGCCCCCCCAACTTTGCTTTTTTTTTTTTTTTTTTCTATATTTTGTTTCAATTTTTGAATTATTATAAAATGTGAAACGAAATCAAAATATTGAATTCTTAATATCATTTCGAAATGCTCCCAGTCTAATTTTTTATGTCGTTAACGGCGTGTGAAACGATAAATCGTAGCAAATGTTACGACTTGTCAAAGTAGGCGGTTTAAAATTAGTATTTCGAGAATTTCGATAACATGCTAACTTCGAAAAATTTTCGACTGTCGTACGGTAGTCATTTCAATACGTATACGCTCAAATTTCATCAACATTGGGATTTTTTTTTTGGAGAAATGGATTATGGAGATGAATGCTTGGTTTGGATTGATAAACAAAAAAATAGTTTGTTTGGTTTTAGCTCAGATTGGATAAGATTGGAGAAGATTTGGTGTTATCTATACAAATTAAGGGCATGTTTGCAGGTTAGACTAAAGAAAATTGGATATTATTAGTAATAAACATATTATGCTTCTTTTTCTCGATCTTCATGACTCTTGAGTACTTTCAATGGATACAAAACAAAAATTTTAGTATACGACAAACTATATTGAATGGTGAATTTATAATATTTACGTGCAAAGGACGTATTTCTCAACGACAGTTATAGATCTTATTTTCGATGCTATCATTAATTTTGAGTCAAGATTTCATTCAAATAAATTTCGCTGTTAAGACATTGAAGACTAATTATTGATGACCTTCAAGCTTATTTATGGCTAACCAAAAGGAAAATACTTGAAAAGAGAAGAATCCATGTATTCTTTTTAGTGAACTATCCCACATACTAGTGTACAACAAAAATGCAAGTAGGCTTTGTTAAGGGCTTTTGTTTATTTTACTACAATAACAAGAAATTATCTATTAATTTCGGCTTCACATTCTGGAAACTTGTTACGTGTTGAAATAATTATTAGATAACCACATGTCAAAAAATGAATATTTGCACCTCAACCTCCAAAGCATGTTAAAAAAAGAAATAAATAAATAAACCGAAACTTACCTCAACAAGGGAACGCAGACTTCCAATCACTTTATATATATATATAAATAACTACGAACTCTAGCGCAATCACATCTATATAGAAATAAAATCATGCGTTCAAATAAGGAAGTAAATGACAAATATCGTAAACGCACGAACCTCAACGAGAATTTTAAAAGTTGGACTTAATCATGACTTCAATAAAATGACGAGAGAATGCCAACTTATGAAAAGGATAAAAACAATACACCTAAAAAGTCTATAAAAAAGACCATTTTTGCAACTAAAAAAGAAGGATTGAAAACTAAGATCCTAAGATCCAAACTTCCACTCTATAAAATGCTGCTTCAGGTAACACAAAGTTAAAGACGCATACCTCTCGCTAATTCAAACAATCTCCAAATGATGAGCAATTTTAGGCCAAACAAACGTCGGGGACTTCATTTTTCTTCTTTCTACAAACCATTCTATATTATTTTCTACAAAAACAAATCAATCCAAAAATACACTCTAAACCCTACCAAAATTATACTAGGAAATTTAGAGGCCGTTCTCTTCATGTTTCAATTTTGTGTTTTGAGTGTTTGTTTTGAAATTTCTGAAAATGCGTTCTTTTTGCTATTTTGAAAAACTGTTTCCGAAAACATAAAAATGAAAATTTCTGAAAATGAGTTCTTTTTACTTTGAAATTTTGAGAATTTTTTTTAATAATATTTATTCAAGAAATCTGATTATTCAATAAATTTTAATAGTTTAATATTAATATAGTATTAAATAACATATAAATTTTGAAGTTGGTGAATTTTGAAATATTTTTTCCCAAATATAAAAGGCACAACTTAAATTAAATTTGGCAGTTCTTATTTTTGTCCTTATACGTAACTTGTGACAAGAATTAACTAGCATCAAGTCACAACCAAACCTAATCAAGTTGCAAAAATTCACAACATTACTCTGTTTTTTATAGATAAACCACTAACAATCTCTTCCATATATAACTTATCATAACATTACATGTTATAAGTAAATATTGACTTGTAGAGTGTGTGCTCACTTGGCAAGACTACTTACAATTACTCAAATAGAATTCTAAAATTTCTTGATTTACTCGTGCCAATGACAAAAATACACACAAAAATGTTCTCTCTATTTTCTTCCTATGAAATGGCTACTTCATTTATTGAAAACAAAATTAAATTACAAGATGCCGATATTGAAAACAAAATTAAATTACAAAAATCTACTCACAGAAGACAGTTGAGTGAACTATTAAAACTAACAAAAATTCAGAGGCCTAAAATCATTCATTTCTAGCTCTCAGATGATGCAAAAGATGCACCTAGGTGTTAATGGCCCTGGTGTATATCTGCTTGCTAGAATGAGCTGACACCATTGTGATCAAACGTCTAGCCATAAGTTCTCTAATGGCCTTCCTAGCAAGTGATCCATTCATCTGTAAATAAATACATAAATCAAATTTAGTATCAATGCTAAGCCAAACATTATTATACCAGCATCCTATAAAATAAAAAGAGATAATCAATGAGAAAACAATTCAACATACATATATATCTACCTTAACATATGATTAACTATAAAGTGAATATGATTATCAAGCTACCTTAACATGCTCATTGACATCCTCATCACCCATGTTCAATTAGGAATTTGTCAATGAGTAGCACGATTCCTGCTTTCTTGGCCATAGCCAGTAATAGGGGACCCAATCCTCACCCTAACCTGGTGCAAAGAAAGTTTTAAACTATCACAATCATGAAATGCAATCACAATATCACAAACATCAAAACTGTTTTCAATTTTTAGGTATTCTTCATCTAATGGCCAAAGAGACTGTATTTTATGCCAATAGAAATGACATTTACAAAAAATGTCACTAGCAGCACACAGGTCCTGTAACATGATGCCAGCTCATTTGCACCAAATGGTAGATGCCAAGCTATTTGAGGCACATGATCTATCAAAGGGCTACTTTGTAGATCCTTAAGATAATTGCTACTGTATAATCACACCTAGTGCTAATTGAATTGCAGACTAATAATACATATATATTGTGGAGTCTTATTTGGTTGTAGGATAATGAGAAAACAGTTAAACATACATGCAAAAAGGGACATAAATATTTCATTCGCCTTAATCTATCTCTTATTAATTTACCGGAGTTTTGCCAAGTAATTGGTATCCAACTAACAAATAGAAAGCATAGACTCACATGACCAATTTGTTGAAAGCTAAATTGGGATGACGATCATTCATTAAATGACGCTTTACTCAAAAAATGTAAGAATTTTCCATTTATATTTTGAGAGCATAATTAAGAACTGATACAGCCTAGAAGCAACAATATATGGCCATGTCTATTGCAATTTCTACAATTAGATTTCTGACATAATAAATGAATTCACTTACAAAGACAACCATTCGCCTTACAAGCCAACTCGAGCAGTAACTATGGTTCTGCAAAAACTCTAATTATGTTAAATAAGAGCAGTTCATATGTATACAATAGGGCATTCGGCTCCATAGATCACAGATAGACCAAATTATTGATCAATTTTTGCTAAAACCACACAAAAAAAATTCTTACAGATGCACTAAGATAATCCAAAATTGCAGAGCCATTTTAGCACTAAGTTTTCCATCCCCAAACAGCAAGAATAGGCAACAAACGGCACCTATACCTAACTTGCAATTCCGCCTCCACCACCAGCTACCCTTCCCCCTGCGACTTCACCGCCCCGACAATTATCTAACCCGCCTCAGTTTTTACACCCAACAAATAAAAAAACGTAGATGAAACCTAACCTAACAAAAACAAAGATTATCACATTCAAACCTTGATTGAAACAGCACGTAGTGAATCTGTCGATTTGGGAAGACGACCACAAAACTTTGATCTGAAGATCACGCGGCTTCGATTTGGTAACATAAGCTCAATAGAAATTTCGAGGTTATTGGTTTGTGGGAGAGGGTTTGTAAGAGATGAATATTTTGGGAGAGGGTGGAGAGAGAGGGGGGGATGTGAGAAATGGGAGAAAATATCGTTTCCCATGTTTTGGAATTAAATAAGGTTTCTAGCGTAGATTTTCCAAAACGTGGTTTTGCCCATTTTCTGTTTTCAGTTCATTTTTTTTTCCATTTTCTAAAACACGTTTTCGAAAATAGGTAAGAGAATGCGTTTTCACTATTTTGAAAAATTGAAAACAGAAAACGGTTTGAAAACGATAAAGAGAACAGAGCCTTAACAGTTGGGTTTAAAAATATTATGTAGTTTTTGAGGTCAACATTTTGACGTCTTGTAGGAAATACAAAAATCACGAGAAGAACACAAAAAGGCAGGAAGTCAGAGTGAAAGTAGATCAAGGAGCAAAGAAAATCAAAATAAGGGTGAAAATGAAAATCCAATCATCCCAACGAAAAGGAATACTCGGAGAAGGAAAATCGGAGGTCATCATAAAGGATTATCTGATAAACTCAAACGATAGCCAATATGGCTAGCAATATTCTCATGTTGATGATATAAATCTCATCATGAAGTAGCTCTTGATGCAACAAAACCATGCATTTCTACCTATACAAATAGGGTGAGGGAGCAGATAATGAGTGCAATATCATCCCCATTAGACGGCTGACTCACCTTATTACCTACCACATAGGAGAAGCCAGCAATAACGTCGTGAGTAGAGACAATGACCTCTTAGTGTGCCGATGCTTTTTATAGACTGGATATAGCAGAGGATGTCTTCCTAAAAGAAGAGAGGCAAGCACTAGACACGAGAGGTGCATAATTGAGATATAACCACACAGAAGAGGAAAAAGCCCCTATGTAAAGTCGAAGGGCCTTGAGGTCCTACCAGCCATTTTGTCACTATCATACAGTTGAAAGACATGAAGCAACTTCAAGGGAATTGCATGGCGAATGCCCAAATTGATATGTATATGTAGTGAGAGCTTCGTCATAGATTAAGTATTATAGATAACACCAGGCATGCTACCATGATGCCAATTAATGCAAGAGCGTAAAAGAATATATGAAGATTGCAATATCTAAATGGGAATGATTAAATGGTAAGAGGGTAGAGGGTCGCATAGACCCTGATTAAGATGCTCTTCATAGCCTCAGAAATAAAGGATGAGCAGATATTTATGCCCTTCAAGAGATTTAGCCAGAGCCTCATATAAAGCATAAATAGTTTTATCATTCTTTCTTTTTTATTTAAATAGTATACTTGTTAACTCAACAATTTTTTTTTTTTTTTTTTTTTTGTAATTTGGTCAATACTTGGTGTGCTTTTGCAGTTTTCTATAATTTCCATTTTAAAAGGCCAATAAAGAAAATTAACGCAATAAATGCTTGGATTGTGTCATTTTCAATTTAACAATCACATTATTAGTTACAACCCGAGCTCAGGTTCAGCCAAACACCCTAACTTGGTGATTATAGTTAGCATTAGTATGTTTTGAATTTTGTGTTGATATGAAGGATAATAATTCATCAGATGACATCATACAACTTACAGTATTGTCGGTTATCAAGACTGACGATACAAAGTTGAAATTTGAAATGTTATGTTACTACAACAAAAATGGGCTTTGGCAACACTTAAAATGCAACATTCATTGATTGAATGTTGCTAAAAGTGTCAATTGCAACGTTTGTGTGAGTGAATGTTGCTAAAATGGCCCATTTATTCTACAAGCCCGAATTTTCTCTAAGACCCTTGAAAAAGCTTCAGTATTTGGTACACAATTTTTGCAGGTGCTAAGGAGGGGTCCAGAGTAGCTGCTGCTGTTACAGTGGAAGATGAGAAACCTTCTGAAAGTTCTGTGAGTGCTAGGGAGAATCTAGGTTCTAATGGGTCTTCGCCGCTAGTCGCCGCCGAAGCTCCAGAGCCAGCTACGAAGGAAATTGACGACTAGGTTTTACTCTAACAAATCTTAGGATAGTTAATTTACAGGAATTATTTAGTTTGAATCCTGATTAATTAACGAGTGAAATTTGAGAAGAATAGAGAGTTTTTTCTTTACCGAGAATGAATGTTGTTGTACTGTAATATGGCCCTATTGTTGTCTGTTATATACATAGGAGAGATGTTGCTTTACATCGGTCGGAGGCTTCGAAGGTTCGTTTTTCCTTTGCACTTTTTCTTAGCGATTTTTCTTATTTTAAGTTATTTATTGGTTTGATTAATACTACTTTTGGGGGGTGTTTTATTGATTTTTGGTTGTGTTTTTGTTGATGAGTAATTGTGGAAGAGATTTTGTGTGGAAATAACTACCGAAATCAACATTCTTGCAGAAAATTGGAAGTATACTCTAGGGGGTCTCATTTGTCAGGTTTGTGTACATATGTATATTGATCTCCACCTATTTTTTGATATGAGGAAATATCGTTCTTATCAGTTTTATGATGATGATAATTTGGTGGAAGACCTTAAGATTGTCTTCTGATATGTTTTCTGTGAATCAAATAGCCTTTGTTATGTTGCTTAGTAGGTAAGCTGTAGCTATTTCTAGATTGTTCTTGTCATTAAATTCGACTTCAATTAACAACAGTAGTGCAACATTTTTAACCATTTACTATTAATTTCATTCCAAATGTCAATTAATGGAGACTAGTCTGTACTTGTTCTTTTCTACAAGTAAAAATATATGTTGATAACCACAAAAAAGAACCATTTTTCATATTCACTAATTTTTCGAGTGAGGTAATTATTCAGAAATTAGAATTGAACTTCAAATTTTAGCGGCTACATTCATCTCTCCTAAAAATTAATGCACATATTTACTTATATATCTGAGACATGCTTAATATGTGGCACATGACTTAGCTTATACAATCAAAGTTATGTCACAAATATTGGCAACAAATATACATTCCTTAACTGAATTTTACATTACACATTGTAGTTTTTCTATTCAACATTTCCTTAATTTGTTATTATTCGTCCAGCTAAGTAAGGATACAAAGGTTGGAGATGTAGCTGAGAAAATAGTTGTTTATCAACATGCAAACAAGGAGGTACAGATTGTAAAACTCAAATTGTCTGATACCATCATTATTTTTCTTATTGCTCGTGTAGGTTGCAATCATTTGTAATCATCAACGCACTGTCTCCAAGTTACATGGTGCCCTAGATGTTGCGTTTGAACGAAAAGATAGAAGAATTAAAGGTAATGAATAACTTTTAAATCTAATTAATCACTTCGTTCTATTGATTTTTACTGAAATATTATGCCAGAAAGTAAGATGCCAATTCAAGGACATCGCTGCCAAAATTGAGCATTAATAGATCATTATCTATTTGTTTCTTTCTTACTTCCAAGTAAAGAAGGTTAAGATTGTTTTGAAAGTAATTTTCAGTGCTATCATCCCTGAACTGATACTTGTCAGAAATGTTAGGATGTAATATTTTAAGTCTTGTGTATTAACTTTCTTAATCATTGTTTGTAGGGTGCTCTAGAAGAGTTGACGACAGGTTTGGCTAGAGCAAAGAAAGGAAAGCGTCCACTGAAGAGTCCAAAGAGCGGATTGAGATTTTTGATGAAGAAGCTGATGAAGGCAATAGTGGGGAAGAAGCAAAACTTAAGACAGCTTCGTGATCTTTTCTGTATTGGAATGTTTTATTATGTATTGAGAATAAATAGTAATGTTCCTATGTTTATTGTGTACAGATTAAATGTTTCATAATGAAGTTATAATAAAATTAAAATACTTGTGCATAAAATATATGATGTTTCTTCCTAATTTTGTTGGTCAATGTTAAAAATAGAAAAAAATGGGGACAGACAGGGCTACGGAAACAGGCGACGTTGCACACACCCACCAAAAAAAATGGCAACAGTCAATGAATGTTGCGAAAAACCTTTTTTGCAACGGTTAATGAACATTGCAAAAAAGGTTTTTCGCAACATTCATTGACCGTTGCAAAAACCTTCCACTCTACGGTAACATCGAAGCCCGCAACATATACCCAACCGCTGCAAAAGACCTATGGCAACATTTTTCGCCTGTTGAAAAGGCAGTTTCTGGTGTAGTGTGTTGGAAATAAAATTCTTCATTCATTGGAATTAAACAAAAAAACGCGAGTATTAGTCGCCTCATAGGATCTTTGTGGGCACAATTCTGATTGGGAATACACCATCTTCTTGCTTATGTTCCATATGTAGCTCTACTAGTTTGGAGTCAGCTAAAGTTAGTTGGTTTCAATGGAGGATCTAGGAATGAACATCAGCTAGGGCGGTTGTTGACTATTGACCATTTATAGTCAACAACACAGTAGTGATGTCTTTTATTAATATTTAATTAAATAATATTATAAGTTCTTTAATATATATGTAAATGCACTAAAAACACAAATCACAATTCACAAATTACAAATCTCCAATTTATCATTTATCACAAATCATAATCCGCAGATATCACAAACTCACAAATTTCTCAATTTTCATAAATCATAAACCTGAGCAGCAGACAACCGCTCACAGTCATAATTCGTAAAACATAAAACTATCAAAGATTAAGATGAATCTTTATAAAATGATTGATTAAGAAAAAAACTCAGTTCCTCACATAGTTGAAGGCTCGACGACGGCATCGGGGCTGCCAATGCACAGCAGGAGGGAGATATAGCATGAAGGGTTTGCTTTCACCTTTTACATTTTTCTATCTTTTACAAAATTCAATTTGTAGTATGATATGAGCTTTATTTTGTGGGTTCTTTAGATTGATAGGAATTATACAAAGTACATGGATATCATTATGGAGTTATTTAAATATAGATTAGTGTCATTTGACCCCTCGATGCTAGTGATACACAAATATAGAGACCATCCATCATTTATTCACAAGTAGTAGTATATCTGACCAGACATTGCAACACTGATTTCAAAGATGGAGATTCTCTTGCCCATTTGTTCTTTGTGGTCACATTCGCATTATCATTTTTCTATTGATTTTGCATTTTCTTTAGATTGTAAGGAATGATGCAAAGTACATGAATATCATTATGGAGCTTTCCTACATGGTAGATGGTTCATTCATACAGAGACTTCTCCCATGGTGTTCAGCTTCATCCATGGGGACTTTATCTTTATAGGTATCTGAGATGAGCCTACAATGAGATGCTTCTCACGTCTTCTTTTGAAGTGGATTACTTATTTACATGGGAGTGGCTTTATCCATGTCACAGATTTCCCCATAGTGGATAAATCATCTATGGGGGCTGACACATAGGCAAAAATGAGGCCTTGTATGGTGAATATGTGGAAGGTCATGCTTGTGCATAAGCAAAATATGATAATTGCCTTCAAGTCTTTCAGTAATTTCACGTCTGGGTCCCTCAACTTTTGACCTTGTATATTTTGATCATCATATTTTGACTTTTATTTCAATCATACCCATGATAAATTGCATTCAAAGTCCTTCAACTTTTGAAACATCTACACTTCAATCCCTAAGTTCACATTTTTGTACGATTTTAGTCATTTTCTATTCTTTTGCTTTGTTCCCCTTCAATTTCAAAATTTTTGCTTATCACTTGATAGAAGCACCCTTCTTTAGTGTGTCTCTCTTTATGGCCTCTTCTTCAAAGGTCTTCCATTTGTAAAAGGATCTTTCAATAGCCTCTTAACCAAAGACCTCCCTTTTAGGGGGTCTTCTTATCCAAAATCACTTCTTTAGCGACCTCTCCCCTTTCAGGGAGCCTCTTATTCATGGCCTCTTCTTTGGGGACCTCCCATTTTCAAAGGGTCTATTTATTTAAGACTACTTCTTCAGCGGCATCCCCTTTTTCAGGGGGTCTTCTTATTCTTGGCCTCTTCATTGGAGACATTCCCCTTTCAGAGGTCTACTTATTCAAGGCTACTTATTTAGCGGTCTTTCCCTTGTCAGGGGGTCTTCTTATTCATCACCTCTTCTTCGAAAATCTCCCTCTTTCAGAGTTCTACTTATTTAAAACCACTTCTTTAGCTATCTCCCCATATCAAGGGGTCCTTTTATTCATGCATCTTTATTGGAGACCTTCCCATTTCAGAGGGTCTACTTATTTAAAGCCACTTCTTCAGCAGTCTCTCCCTTTTCAGAGTATCTTCTTATTTATCGCCTTTTCGTTAGAGACCTCCTCCTTTTAGGGGGTCTACTTATTCAATGCCACTTCTTCAACGATCTTCCCTTTTTCAGGGGGTCTTCTTATTCTTATCTTCTTCTTCGGAGACATCTCCCTTTCAGAGGGTCTACTTATTCAAAGCCCCTTCTTCAGCAACCTTCCCCATTTCAGGGTTTCCTCTTATTCATGACCTTTTCGTTGGAAACATCCCCCTTTCAAGGGATCTACTTATTCAAAGCCACTTCTTCAGTGGCCATCCCCTTTTAAGGGAATTTTCTTATTCATGGCTTCTTCTTCGGCAGAGACCTCCCTCTTTCAAGAGGTCTACTTATTCAAACCACTTTCAGCGACCTTCTCCATTTCAGGGTGTCCTCTTCTTCATGGCCTCTTCATTGGAGACCCCCCCTTTCAGGGGGTCTACATATTCAATGCTAGTTCTTCAGCGACCTTTCCCTTTTGAAGGAGTCTTCTTATTCGTGGTCACTTTGTTGGAGACCTTCTCCTTTTAGGGGATCTACTTATTCAAAACAACTTCTTCAATGTCCTCCCCCATTCATGGGGTCTATTTATTCAAAGACACTTCTTCAGTAGCCTCCGCTAGTTCAAATGGTCCATTATTCATGGCCTTTTCATTGGAAATCCCACTATTTTAGAAGGTCTACTTATTCAAGGTCACTTCTTTAGCGGCCTCTCCCATTTTCAAGGTGTCTTCTTCACTGTTTGAACTCATTTTTTCCATACAAATCTTTAAAGAGAGAGGGGGGGGGGAGAGAGAGAGGGGTAGGGGTCTTACAAATGGATTTATATCTCAATATATTCATTTTTTTTCAACAAATGTCCACAATCCAAGTACTAATGTCAACTCCAAATCTCTTTTTTTGAGGCTTCCACTCATTCTTTCTTCAAGAACAAATCATTTTTTAAGGGGGAAGCCAAATGAATATTCCAATAAGCTTTTTCCACGAGAATGTTCATGGTTGTAGTAACGTTTCTCAAAGACGATGCCAATCTATTGACACAATTTTGTAATAGTTACGTGAACAACAGATGACGGGCTCACTCACGTCCACACAAACAAATTTCAACATATTTTGACCGATATGTAGATGGGAAAAGACGGTGTTTATGGATGTGGGAGATGTTCTATGACACGAGACAAAAATATTCAAATACCGATAACATGATCCAAAATGATTGCACACGAACAAATAAACAATCACATACAACTCAACTAAAGTAGAATAATTTTTAACTCAGGCACATAAATATGAAATAAGCAAGAGAGAAGATAGAATGTGGTTGTTAGTATCAAGAGTTGCATTAGTTTCAAATGTTATAAAAGCTGCTTATTTATAGAGTTCTGACGGAAGTGATAGCCATTGGATGAGAACCATGTGGCCTCATCTCCCAAGTCGAAACCTCACATCACTCAGTTTTCTATGTATTTAATACATTGACAACGGGTTAACCACCCTATACCCTGGGCTGACAATCATGACATTCATTATTACAAACTTTACATCAGTTATTCCTAAAGATTACCTACAGATCCTCAAAAGACAACAAGGGCTTCAACCAAAGGGACCTTCAGATTAGAGCAAGGGCTTCGACAAAAGGAAACTTCGTATTGAAGGTCTTCGGTGTAAAGAGCTTCGGGACTGGGAGTTTTAGTTTCTTCTTTGACTTCTTATATGGTGTTTCAACTTCAACCACTTATAACATGTTTTAGATGAACCAGTAGATCACCTCTCTATTGTTGTTTTACAGCAAGTGGTGCCTCACTTCGGCCTTAGTGCTTCTGCTTACGCATAGAGCTTTGGGTGAGATGTCGATTCGTCATTTTTACCTATGACTTCGATTTTTTATGACATGGAGTGTGGACCTTTTGTTTGGGCTTCTTCTTGAGTCTCGATTTTGAAGCGTAACAAACATCAATATCCTCTGCTTGACATTAATGTGAAATTCTAACTTAGAGAAATAATGTTATATGTTGGAGTAATTATTTTTCACTTGGTCTCCACATTTACCACAAAAGGAACCCATTACATTGTAATGTGTCACAAAACGAATAATTGCACATTGATCTTCAAAACTTGTCAAACAAAAAACGTACCTCGACCGCTGAAGCTCTCCTTATTGAAGGGACTCATACCCTCAATCATTTGGCTAAGAAAAGTTGGAAGCCTCGTTCAAAAAGAATATTGAAAATTGGACTTAATAACTTAAAACATAATGATGAGAGAATGTCAACTTATAAAAATAATCAAAAAGTTCATGGTCATTTGGACAACTAAAAAAATGAAGAGTTGAAAACTTAATCTTCAAACTTTCACTCTCTAAATACCACCTTAGATCAAGTCAAAATCCCAAATAGAGTCCTCTCGGAAATTCAAATAATTTGTGAGCAACGAGCGATTTCTGACCAGAACAAATGCTCGAGACTTCATCTTTCTTCCTTGTACAATCACTTCTTTATTCTTTTCTGCAGAAAACCAACCCAAAAATACATTAAAAAAAAAGAACGAGGCCAAATCTTGCCGAAATTCCAACGCTTAACTTGACAATTGGCTTTAAATATATTAAATAACGTAAAAAAAAAGAAAAAAAATTTATGTTTTTTTGATGTCATTCCATTATTTACAATAAATTTGATCATCTAGGGTTTGAGTAAATAAAAAGTAAGTTAAGAATCTATTTCATAATTATCAAGCTAATTAAACACAAGAGGAATGTAATAATTGCATACATGTTTTTCTTTAAATCAATTAATATTTTTTTACACACATTATGATTTACTATTGCATGATATTAGTAATTAAATTTGTAGGGAAATAATTGGAGAATCAAAGTATATTAATCAAACCGAAGGCCCGTGTTTACACGGTTTCCTTAAGTTGAATTCGCCGCCTCACCGAAGTGCAAGAGGTTTGATCGGTGTTCGATTCCTAGAATACAATCTGTTGTCGGTTCACGCTGCACTACGTTAACCGCCTACGAACTAGCTGTGTTTATCTCTCAAAGAACTTTAGCAAATGAAGGAAAGGAACAAAATCGGAAAGAAGAAATGTGATGCTAGAAGTTTAGAAGGAAAGCAAGTATTTTTTTTTTCCCTTGTTGTGTTTTTCTCTATTGAGAGCTCTTCTATTTATACACATAGAAGATGAGCCATCTCTTTAATGCATTGAGTGAGGAGTTACTTGAATGAAGAGTTAAGCATTGAAGAGATATTTGTAACTCATATTTTCATTAAATATTTTCATTCAATATTATTATTTTCCAACAATCCTCCACATGAATGAAAATTTGAAAACAAAGATGAGAGTAAAACGAATCAATCCTGCATATGATAGGTAGCATATAGCTTTGAACCTTTCCTTGTGAAATCTATCGAGTATTACTAGCAAACCAGTAGATCTGATGCCTTGAACTGTTTCTCCCTTTGTGTAAACTGAGACAATAGACCTCACACAGGACCATTCTAGACACAGCGTAGTTCTCAATGTTGTGTTCGTTTTGGCCATGAACACGTCGCCTAGTTCTGCAAGTGTTTGTTCAAGGATGTAGCCTTCTCAATTCTTATAGAAGCGGCCCCACTTCACACTCACATAGGTGACCTCTTAACTCAGCGTTTCACAACAATGCTTAAGGGTCATTAAAAGTGTAGCTTAACCTGCATCTTCCAATCACTGTGAGCACCATAGGAATGAGTAGAAGGAGAACCTTCTCAGTGATTTACTCAGATATACATAGTTTAGTTGTCTCTTTGAACCTAGATCCTGGGATCTCCATTCAACTAGGTTGGATTTCCACCATGATACCTTTCAACGTCACAGGCAGCAAACCCATTCCCCTCGATGCTTTTTCAACTAGCTCTCGAATTAATCCTTTTGTTAACGGATCTGCAATATTATCATTTGACTTCACGTAGTCCAGAGTGATAATACCTTGTGAGAGTAGTTGTCGAATGGTATTATGTCATCTTCGAATATGTCGAGACTTGCCATTATACATATTGCTCTATACCCTACCAATTGTTGATTGATTATCGCAATAAACACAAATTGCAGGTACAGGCTTTGACCATCTTGGAATATCCTCAACAATCTGGCGAAGTCACTTTACTTCTTCAATTGATTTGTCTAGAGTGATGAACTCTGATTCCATTGTAGATCTCGCGATGCAAGTTTGTTTGGACAATTTCCAAGAGACAGCTGCACCACCAAGAGTGAAGACATATCCACTAGTAGATTTTGAATCTAACATATCTGATATCCAATTTACATCAGCATACCCTTCGATTACTATAGGATATCTAGAATAATGTAGTCCAAAATCACGAGTGTACCTCAAATAATGTAAAACCCTGAAAATGGCTCTCCAGTGGATAGTACTTGGGTTACTCGTGTAGAGACTCAATCTGCTAACTGAGTATGCTATATCCGGTCTTGTACAAGTCATTAAATACATAAAACTCCCAATTATCCGAGAATACTCCAATTGTGATACACCATCACCAGTGTTCTTGGATAAGTGGAGACTCAAATCCACTGGAGTCCTAACCACAGTGGTATCCGACTTGTTAAACTTGTCTAGTATCTTATTAATGTAATGAGATTGAGATAACGCAAGTCCATTTGGTGTTCAAGTGATCTTTACTCCCAAAATGACAAGAGACCCATATCTTTCATGTCAAATTTTGAGTTTAACATATTCTTAGTGGCTTTGATAATCTTATCAGAGCTGCCGACAATGAGCATGTCGTTAACGTACAAACACAATATGGCATATCCATCATTAGTGTCCTTGACATATATGCATTTGTCGCACTCGTTGATTCTAAAACCTCTAGAAATCATAGCATTATCAAATTTCTCATGTCATTGCTTCGGTGCTTGCTTTAAACCATAAAGCGATTTAGTCAGTTTACATACTTTTCTTTCTTGACCTGGAGCCGAAAACCCCTCTGGTTGCTCCATGTAAATTTCTTCATTCAAATATCCATTTAGGAAAGCTGTTTTTACATCAATCTGATGTATTTCCAGATTTCGTAAGGCTACAATAGCAATTATCATCCGGATAGAAGTTATTCTCGATACAGGAGAATAAGTATCAAAGTAATCTAAACCTTCTTTTTGCTTATAACCTTTGAGTACTAGTCGAGCTTTATATTTATCAATAGAGTCATCCGCTTTCATCTTCTTCTTGAAGATCCACTTGTAGCCCAAAGGCTTACAGCCCAGTGGAAGATCTGCTAATTTCCAGGTATGATTCTGTAGGATAGAATCAATTTCACTCTTGATGGTTTCTTTCCACAAATGACCATTTGGAGAAGATATAGCTTCTTTATAGTTTTGAAGATCATTCTTCATCAAATATGTAAGAAAATCAGAAATATCTTAGAAGTTTTGGTCCTTTTGATCCGTCTGGGCTCATCTTCACCTTCTTCAACTGGATAATTGGGAGCTAACTGTTTAGGAGATTTAGAAGGAAATACATTCTCAAAGAATTGTGCATTCCTAGACTCCATAATCGTGTTCGGATGAATATCAGGTACATTCGAATAATGCACAAGGAACCTATATGCACTACTATTTTGTGCGTAACCAATGAACACACAGTCAATTGTCTTAGGTCCAATCTTGACCTTCTTAGGAGAAGGCACCACGACCTTCGCAAGACACCCCCACATTCGTAAGTATTTATACGAAGTACGACCTGTCCAAAGTTCATACATAGTCTTATCCATATTCGTTCTTAACACTTTATTCAAAATATAATTCGCAGAAAGAATAGCTTCTCCCCACATGTTCTGTGGTAATCCAGAACTAATCAACATAGCATGTATCATTTCTTTTAACGTTCGATTCTTATGCTCAGCAACTCCGTTCTGCTGAGGTGAATAAGGTGCAGTAGTTTGGTGAATTATTCTATATTTACACAAAATTCACCAAATGGTGATTCATATTCACCACCACGATCACTTCGTAGCACCTTTATTTTCTTACTAAGTTGATTTTCAATTTAAGAATGAATTTTTCGATAGCTTCGTCTTTGCTTTTAAGCAAGTACACAGAACAATATCTCGTGTTATCGTCGACACAAGTAATAAAGTACTTATTGCCGCCTCTTTTTTGGACAAATTTCAAGTCACACACATCACTGTAGACTAGTTCCAATGGCTTGATACTTCTTTCAATACTATGAAACGAAGATCTAGTAAGCTTAGCCTCAATGCAAGTTTCGCATTTATGTTTTGAATCAATTTGAAACCTAGGCAAGTAATTTAGTTTGCTTAATCTACGTAATGCATTGTAATTTACGTGACATAATCAATCATGCCACAGATTAGGAGACTCAAGCAAGTAAACAGAAGGAGTTTTCTCATTATTTATAACAGTTGGGGTTACAGCAATTACATTCAACTTAAACAGGCCATCAGTCATATAGCCTTTCCCAACATAAACTCCTATTTTGGTAATCACCAGCTTATCCATCTCAAAGACCATGTGAAAATCATTCTTGCTCAGAAGAGACCCAGAGACCAGATTCTTGCGAATTTCTGGCATGTACAGCACATTAGTCAGAGTAAGCTCTCTACCAGAGGTCATCTTCAGGATCACCTTGCCTTTACCAAGCACTTCAAAGGTTGCGGAGTTTCCCATAAACAACTTTTCACCATTTGTAACTGGTGTAAAAGTAGTGAACATGCTCCTGTTGGAGCAGACATGACAAGTGGCCCCAGTGTCTAGCCACCACTCCTTAGGGTTAGACCCCACTAGGTTAACCTCACTAACCACCCCCGTAAGGTTTAGGTCAGACATGTCATCTGAAAGATGATCTCTCTCATTTCCAACCATATTAGCCCGAGGGCGCTGCTTGTTATCCCTTCGCGGTTGACGACAGTCTGCTGATCGATGCTCAAATTTGTCACAATTAAAGCACTTTTCATTGAACTGGAACTTAGGCTTCTTTCTTACCCCACCAGTAGACTTCAACTGAGACCCTTTCGTGGTCTGCTTTTTTTCTTTCTAATTTCCGTTACCTTGCTTGGCTTTAAAGGAATGACCTTTCTTGGTACCAGAACTCGGCCGTACTCCAATACATTAGCCTTCTCAGAGTAAGAATTCCCTAACATACGTTCATCTTTTTTATTATCCTCCTCAATGCACAGCCTGATAATTAAATCCTCAAAAGACATTTCTTTCCTCTTATGCTGCAAATAGCTTTTAAAAGACTTCCACTGAGACGGTAGCTTGTGAATAGCAGTAGCCACCTGTAGATATTCTGACATAATCAGACCCTCAGCACGCATTTTTTGCAAGAGCACTTGATACTCCTGCACTTGGCTCACCACTAAACACGAATCAACCATTTCCAAGTCCATGCACCGATTGGCCAAGAATTTCTTAGACCCAGCATCCTTGGACTTGTACTTCTTTTCTAAGGATTCTCAAAGCTCCTTAGCAGACTTCTTTACTACATACACGTGATACAGAGAATTCTGTAAGCTATCCAAGACATAGTTGCAACACAAAAAATCAGCACTTTTCCATGCATCCCAAGCCGCACGCCTATGCATATCAGTGTCGTTTTCAGCCACGACAAAGGCATCCTCGGTGAGGAAACGTGCAAGGTCCAAAGAAATAAGATAAAAAATATCTTATTCTGCCATGTCTTAAAATCAATACCGATAAACTTATCCGGCTGAATTGCATGATTCACCGAAAATGGTGCCGAAAACGATGGCAAAGGTACCGAGGCCGCAACCCTAGGTACTGGCAAAGGTATTGTGCCAAATTGGATTGCTGAGGCCGCAGCCGTAGGCAAAGTGGGGTTCACTCCAATATGAGGAGTCCCGCCACCAATTGTCCCATCAACGGAGGAGATCCAGTCGAGGTCTCCATAGGGTTGACAGCAGTCATAGCGGGATTTGGTACACCAGTACCAACAGTGTTGTTTCCGTTGTTCACAGCGTCATTTTCATGTGACGCCATTGAACCAATTCGATTTAAGCTTGTAGGGAAATAATTGGAGAATCAAAGTATATTAATCAAATCGAAGGCCCGTGTTCACACAGTTTCCTTAAATCGAATTCGCCATCTCACCGAAGTGCAAGAGGTTTTATCGGTGTTCGATTCCCAGGATACAATCGATTGTCAATTCACGCTGCACTACGTTAACCACCTACGAACTAGCTGTGTTTATCTCTCAAGGAACTTTAGCAAATGAAGGAAAGGAACAAAACCGGAAAGAAGAAATGTGATGCTAGAAGCTTAGAAGGAAAGCAAGTTTTTTTTTTCCCCTTGTTGTGTTTTTCTCTATTGAGAGCTCTTCTATTTGTACACATAGAAGATGAGCCATCTCTTTAATGCATTGAGTGAGGAGTTACTTGAATGAAGAGTTAAGCATTGAAAAGAGGTGTTAAGCATTGAAGAGATATATGTAACTCATATTTTCATTCAATATTATTATTTTCCAACAAAATTAACAGTGAGTAAACAGATCTTAAGAAAATAATAAGGTCAGACAGCGAATTTCCCCTTTAGGGGGCATTTAATGACGCTTACCGTTGATATTATCTTATGTAATAATAATATTTACTTTAAAAATTTTGGTGTAATTCTAAACATATATTCTAGCACATAATTTCTCTCTTCAAATAACATAAAACTAGACACGTATAATAGAATTTTCTTTATATCAAATGTGGGACTTAATATTTTTTTTTTCATTGTATTGCAGATGGTGTTTTCACTATAACCAAACCCCTTTTGCAGATATAAGTGCTCATTTAGTATTATTTTAACTTCGATCTATCTCGATGACGGTAAGAGAGAGGGAAAACTACTCTTTATTGGTCCAAAGTAAACTAAAAATCAAAATTTGCAATTGAGTAGAAGTGGGTGCACAAACTCTGCCATGATAGGTTTCACTACAAAAGAAAGATACTGTCATTTGTTTAATAATTTCTGATCTCTACTGGACATTTCAGTAGAATTCGAACCCAAATAAAGTTCTAACCATTATCTGATTTGAAATAGTAGCAAGGTAGTTCTTCGTGTTCGCCTTGATGAGTGCGGCGGTCCGGTTGCTCGAGTTGGTGGTTGCTACCTGCAAAATGAGGTTGGGGCTTTCTCCCCCGTTGTACCTTCGGCGTGAGAATCAGTAACAAGTTTTGAGTTGTATAGATGGAATGCAAATAATTCGGGTTTCCAGAAACTATACCTTTTCTCACATTGGGGTATTTATAGGCACCTGATGGCATGCCCCCTGCTCCGCGATTTACGGTGCCACGTGTCCCACGTATGTCTTCCCACTCCCCCACGTTCTATAGCGTTAACACCCACTCTCATTGCGGTTGGTCATGGTCACGTTTGATGTTGGGTGATTTTTGTCTATCTCATGGCCATTTATTTGGCTAAGTATAGTGGGGGTCGACGTCGCTGGCCTCTTAATGGTAGACGACCCATGTGAGCATAGAGGACCTTCGGGGGGTCGATGTCGCCATGGGGGGGTGCATTGAGTAGCGGTCTTCGAGGAAAATCATTAATACCGTCCTATATCACTAGCTCCTCTGCCTCTTGTCGATATTTATCGGGGAGAGGTAGCATTCTCTGGCGCTGACCGAAAGTTTAGGGTTCAAACCGATTGGAGATGGAAAAGCGAAAATATAGTCGAAACTTCAACTACCCTGCAGAAGGCCTTAAAGTACGAATTTGAGGCTGGAAACGACCTCAACCGGGGTTCTCCCGAAAACATATTATAATAGAAAATCTGACAATGGTGCAAAAAGTTATGACCGCTTTCTTGTGGCAATATTTTTGGGTAGTTTTCGGTTTATCTTTTCCTTTAATTCCAATGTCAATCGTCCGTGTGGCGCCCCACCATAGGTCCTTGGTTGTGGGGGGAAATTTCCCTCCAAAAATTTCGAAATTTTCAATGTCATCTACTATTTAAAGGGTTGTGGTGGGAGCCCATCTCTTCTATTTCTATTTTGTCAAAATCTCCAATCTACTCCACCTCTTCCAAGGTAACTTCCTCTCCCACTCTCCATTCATCTCACATATTATCATGTATAAGGCAATCATCTCCTCATCCGATGAAAGCGAAGGCGAGGATGTGAGGGGGTTGGCCGATGGTGATCCGGCACCAACCAGCCTTGCTGGTCGACCATCACCGACCAGCAAGGCTGGTCGACGGTCGACCAGTGTTGCTGGTCGAAGGTCGACCAGCAACACTAGTCGACCATGAGGCTGGCCGAAGGTCGACCAGCCCCTTGTCTGGCCGGGGGTCGATTTTTGTCAAAAATTTTCCTTGCGAGGTCGGCCAAGTCCTTTCCGAGTCGAACACTTCAATACATTCGGTTGAATTTCAAGATTTCGAACCGATCTCCCCAAAACGTCACGTTGGGTCCACTAGATCTTTAAACCAAAACGTAGACATTGGGCGAGATGCCGCGGGTGAGGAGGTGATTTTTGAGATTCCCAAGTGTCATAGCTTATATAACTCCCCGTCTAAGTTAGAAAAGTCACTTAAGAAGTATGAGCGAGTAGGTAACTACATCTATAGAGCCCCTAGGCCCAACGAAACACTTCCTGGAACTGACCCCCGCCAAGTCGCTGTTTATAAAGACATTATGGACGGTGGCTTTCGCTTTCCCATACATCCTTTCTTTGTCTCGTTATTCAATGAATTCCACCTTACTCCTAGCCAAATAAATCCTAATGCGTGAAGGAAAGCACTTTATTTCCTATATGTTTGCCTTAGCAAGGAAATTCCCCTTTCGATGGATCTTTTCAAGTGTGTTTTCGAGATGCACGAGTTAGTCCAAAGCAATGCTTTTGTTTATTTCTCCGCCCGGGTCCCGTTGCTCTTTCCTAAATTTAGGAATTCCAACAGCGGGTGGAAGTCTCGACTTTTCTTCGCTCGCCCTCACGAGGGCCAATTTCCGTTTAACACCTATTGGAGGCATCCCCTAATTCGTCTTTTCAATAGCGAAGTCGAGATCACCCCAATTTTGAAAACACAAATCCAAAAGCTGACCAAAATTCCACCCCTTGCGCCTGATCTGGGGTCGGTTCTGACCATGAGGAACATGTTGCTGGTTGGGATCGGTCGTCCTGTTGGTAGGTTTGCATACTTTGCTTACAAGCACTATATTTTTTAGAGTATATTTTTTTGTTGTTTTCTATTAGTCTAGCTGGACTGACTTGGTTGCTTCTACATAGATATGGATCTTGACTTGGACGAGGTATTAAGGTCTTTGCCCGAGCCAGGGAGTGATGAGGGGTTTGCCCCTATTGATGGTAAAATTTTTACATGTCCTATTTTTCTTCTTCTTTGTTGTACTTCCTGACATGTTGGTTTGAAAGCTTGATAGTCTTCATGTTGTTAACATAGGCATGGACTTCAACTTAGGAGCGACCATGGATTCCTTGGCGGGGTGCGGTCACGAGAGTGACGCTGATCCCTTGCCGGCACTGTTGAAGAGAAAGAAGGCCTGCGATGGGGGAGCACGACCTACGCGATGAGGAGGGTACTCAACTTTCAGACGACCCCTTCGAGGTAGTCCCGCCACCCGTGGACGCAGGGGGCAGCCCAAGTCACTTCACGTCCGAGCGCGAGGGTTCTCCTCTACCAGATTTCAAATTTCCTCCTTCTCGAGGCTATTCGGAGATGAGGGAGGTTAAATCTTTGGTTGCGCCCAGGCGTGTTCAGTCGATCGCTTGTCGGAGTGCCGATGACATTGAACGAGTTCTGTCGGTTCACACCCAGAGGGTACATTTACCTTTTTTTTTTTTGGCTCTAATCATATGATCACTTGTTCGGTTCAGGCAGTGGCTCTTCAGGTTGGGCTCACCCAGTCCAGCCGTCGCTTAGCGTCGGAGTTGAAGGAGTTGAAGATCTTTGCGGAAGAGAAAGAGAGGGAGGCTCACCGTTACAAGAAGAAACTCTCTTCCTCTAGGAAGTCGATCGAGGACTTGGAGTCTCGTTCTATAGAGCAGGAGTCTGAGATAAACAACTTGCGCTCTGTTTTGGGTCGGGCTCCTGAGGAGGCAGTGGTACGATACAAGGCTTCTGCGGAGTACACTAAGGATTTGGAGACCTCGATAGAGCGATACAAGTCATCTACTGATTTTGCTAAGGCTTTGAACTCTTATGGGGGGAAAGTGATGGCAGCGTCCATCAAGTTGACTAAGGAGTGGATATCTGCTGAGCATCCTTCCATCGATCCTACAGGCTTTGATAAGTTTTTGGCAAAGCGCAAGGGAAAAGAAGGTGGAGCCCCCCAGCCCAAGACATTTGGGCATGCATCACGAGGCGGGAGTGAGGAGACTTTTCGCTCTAGCCAGACCGAACTTTAGTTGCGGGCCTTTGAGCACTTTCCATTATGTTTTTCTCAGCTAGTTATTTTGTACATTCTTCCGGTCCAGGATGTGGACACTTTTAGTTATTTTGCACGTTTCCTGGTTCGGGATGTGGACCGATATATTTGTTATATTCTAAGTATGAGAACTTGATTATTGATTATTATTTTTGGTTTGCCTTCTTCTTCTGATGTATATATGATGTTTTATGCTAGTTGCTGTGCGGTGAGAGGCATTAATTAACGGGCTAGGTGATTTTGTGTCTTAGCAATTTTCGAGTTTCGAAAAGTCGGTCCTAGCCCCTAGCAATTTCGAGCTAGCCAATTTCTCGACTGTTTTGCTCACCGCTATACATCGAGCTGCCTTGCATCGTCGAGGGAGGGATTGGGTGATTTTGAGTTTTAACCATTTTCGGTTTTGAAAGTTCACCACCAGTCCCTAGCGATTTTGAGCTAGCCAATTTTTAGGCTTTTTTGCTCACCGCTATGCGTTGTGCTTCTTTGGATCGTCGAGGTCGAGGTCAGGTGGTTTTGAGCCTTAACCATTTTTGGTTTTGAGGAACTCACCACCAGCGTCTAGCGATTTTGAGCTAGCCAATTTTTAGGCTTTTTTGCTCACCGCTACGTGTTGTGCTTCTTTGGATCGTCGAGGTCGAGGTCAGGTGGTTTCGAGCCTTAACCATTTTTGGTTTTAAGGAACTCACCACCAGCGCCTAGCGATTTTGAGCTAGCCAATTTTTAGGCTTTTTTGCTCACCGCTATGCGTTTTTGCTTCAATTGATTATGAATCAGCATTTCTAGCAGAATTTAGCTTGCCAAGATTTGGGGACTCGGTAGGCACACCAGGACGTCCCAGCTAGACTGGCCCTTCCGTAGCACCCTTATCATCTGCCACCACTTAACATTTCCATTAAATAAATTTCAATCATGTGTGCCTATTGCAGGCATTACATCATGAAAACTCCTAACTACAATATTTACAATAGGTCATTACATCAAAGACAAAACACGAAAGAAAAAAAAAATCAATTCTCCTAACAACTATATCATCAGAGACAAACAAAGAAAAAACAATTCTCCTAATAACGGTGTCTGTACCTATGTTGCTCGTACCCCCTTTTGTTTGTCTACTGATAGTACTGCTTGAGGTGCTCAGCGTTCCATGGCCTGCCTAAGGATTTCCGTTCAAGTCCTTGAGTTTGTAAGCTCCCTTCCCGATGCTCCGGATCACCTCGTATGGTCCCTCCCAATTCGGTCCAAGCTTCGTTGGAGGGTGGCCCGCCGCTGCTGATTCCCACAGAACGAGATCTCCTGGCTGGAAGACTCTTGGTTTTACCCTGCGGTTGAAGTACTTAGCTGCCCTTCGCTTATAAGCCATCATTCGCATGGCCGATCTTTCCCTCACTCCATCTAATAGGTCGAACTCTGCATTGGTGGTTGAGACATCAAGCTCGTTGGCTTTCATCCTGCCAGACTCGTTCAAGACTTCCACCGGAACCACGACTTCCATTCCAAAAGATAACTTGAACGGGGTTTCTCCTGTGGAGTCTCGCGGGGTGGTGTGATATGCCCACAACACATTAGGTAGCTCATCGGCCCAAATTCACTTTTCCTTCTCTAATCTCGTTTTGAGGTCCCACAAGATCGTTCGATTTGTGACTTCTGCCTGCCCGTTAGATTAAGGGTGAGCCACCGAGGTGAGTCTGTGATCTATGTGATAGCTCGAACAGAAAGCCTTGAACCTGTGGTTGTCGAACTGCCTGCCATTGTCGGTAACAAGGACTCTTGGTATACCAAACCTGCATATTATATTTTTCCATGTGAAGCTTTGTATTTTTGCCGTGGTAATAGTGGCCAAGGGTTCCGCTTCAACCCACTTTGTGAAATAATCAATGGCCACAAGCAAAAACTTCCGCTGCCCTTTAGCCATGGGCAAAGGTCCCAGAATATCCATTCCCCATTGAAAGAAAGGGCTCACCCCAAAAATGAATGACTGCTGCTCGGCCGGAACATGAATCAAATTTCCATGACGTTGACATGCATCACAGTTCCTTACCAATGCCTTGTCATCTTCCTTCATTATGGGCCAGTAGTACCCCTGCCGGAGAGCTTTGAAGGCCAGGGTAGCTGCCCCCGGGTGGTTGCCACAAATCCCCGAGTATATCTCGAACAGTACATCCTGAGCTTCTGTTGGACGCAAACACTTCAAGTATAGCCGCCCATCGATCTTGGTAAATGAAGCCACTCGTATTTTCAACCTCCTAGACTCAAGTGCATCAATTGGCAATTTATTTTCCGTCAGGTAGTCTACCAACGGGTCTACCCAGCTCTTTTCTTGCTCTGGGCTTGTGCATCATCTATGAGCAAGATGCTCGACTGTCGTAGGATTTGTACATTAGTAGTGCTAGGTAAATGCTTAAGATTAGTCGATGCTAGTTTAGACAAGGCGTCTGTTCGTTCATTGTCTTTGCGAGAGACCTTGGTTATTTTGAAACTTGTAAACCCCATTTGTAAATCTCTAACCTTCATCAGATAGGATGCCATTTTTCCGTCCTTCGCTCAAATTCACCGTCTTTGTCCGACGATCAGCCCCATCGGGAGTCGCTGCAAATCTCGACTGATGTTATCCCAAGCCTGACTGCCGACTCAAGCCCGTTATGACTGCTTCATATTCTGCATCATTATTTGTCGCGGGGAACTCAAAGCGTAACGAATACGCCAACTCTTCAGATTCTGGCCCCATCATTATGACGCCTGCTCCGGAACCTTCACCATATGAGGATCCATCCACGAAAATTTTCCAGAATGCTTCTGATGGTTGGGAATGGTCAGGCAGAGTTGTTAACTCTGCGATAAAGTCTGCTAATACCTGCACCTTGATGGCTGTCCTCGGTCTGAACTCGATATCGAACTCGCTCAATTCGATCGCCCATTTCAGCATCTTACCCGACGTCTCAGGTCGATGCAAAATTTACTTGACAGGTTGATCGGTCATGACTTGTACGGTGTGGGACTGAAAGTACGGCCTTAGTTTTCTGACAGATACAATTAATGCCAGTACCAACTATTCTGCAAGGCTGTATCGAGTTTTCGCTCCTTTCAACACTTGACTGACGTAGTAGACAGGCTTCTGCTTCTTAGGAAACTCCTTCACCAGTACTGCACTGACTGCATATTTTGACACGGCTAAGTATAGACTCAACACATCCCCTGGGCACGGCCTAGTCAAGACAGGTGGCTGCTGTAATGATTGTTTTAAAGATTCCAGGGACTCCTCACACTCCTTGGTCCATTCAAAATTGGTAGAACCTCCAATCGCCTTGAAGAAGTGGTAACATTTATCCGCAGCTCGGCTCATAAAGCGATTCAGTGCTGCTACCCTACCCGTCAATCTCTGGACCTCCTTCCTGTTTTCTGGGCTCTTCATTTCCAAAATGGCCCGTATTTTATCCGGATTTGCTTCGATGCCCCTTTGCGTGATCATAAAACCCAAGAACTTGCCTCCCGTTGTTCCAAAAACACATTTCTCTAGATTAAACTTCAACTTATTTTGTCGAGCAGTGTTGAACACTTTCTGCAAGTCACTAACATGGTTGTTGGCCTTCACACTCTTGACGACCATGTCGTCTACATATGCTTCTATAACCCCTCCGAGCAGATCTTTGAAGACCTTGTTCACCATTCTCTGATAGGTTGCCCCGGCGTTTTTTAGACCGAACGGCATGGCCATATAACAATATGTCCCCGCGTCAACTATGAAAGAGGTTTTCTCCTGATCTGCTTCCGCCATGGAGATTTGATGATACCCAGAGAATGCATCTAGGAAACTTAGCCGTTCATGACCCGATGTGGCGTCCACCGGTGATCTATTCTGGGTAGCGGGTACGAGTCTTTTGGACACGCCTTGTTGAGTCCGGTGTAGTCTACACACATACGCCATGCCCCATTCGGTTTTTTCACCAAGACAACATTTACTAACCATTCGGGATACTGTACCTCCCTGATGAATCCTGCCTGCAGTAGCTTATCGACCTCTGCCTTCGCTGCTGCCTGCCACTCCGGGGCTAGATTTCTTTTCTTCTGTTTAATCGGTTTAGCACCCGGTAAGATACCCAGGCGATGTTGTGCAACAGACGGGTCAACCCCTTGGATGTCGTTCGGACTCCACGCAAATACATTCAAATTACTTGCTAGACACTTTATCAATGCCTCTTTTTCACCCTGCTCCAATCATGTCCCTACACTGAATTCATGTCCTCCCGCCACCATGATTTTTTCTGTAGTGTTGAGGGGTTCAATTCTTCCTTTTGGGGGCTCGAGGTCCAACATCATCACTGGTGGGGATCCTTTAGTTCGTATGCTGTCCACATAACACTTCCTTGAAGATTGTTGATTACCCCTCACACATCCTACACCCCGACTGGTTGGAAATTTCATCACCTGGTGGTAAGTAGACGGGATGGCCCCTATTGCATTCAACAAGGGTCGATCGTAAATCGCGTTATACGCCATGGGGGTTTTAACAACCAGAAAATTTGCTAGGGTGACCACACTGGCCGGGTAGGTGCCCAACATTACTGGTAGCTCTACTGCTCCTCTGGTATCACAGTAGCTCCTCCAAATCCAACAAGGGGGGTTGACACAGCCTTCAACCTTTCCGCTGAAATTTTTAACCCTTGAAATGCTTCCCATGTGAGTACGTTCGATGCGCTCCCACCATCGATTAATACCCTTTTGACATCATAGTTTGCTATGTCGCCGACTATTACCAAGGCATCATCGTGGGGGGTTGCCACGCCTATCAGGTCCTTTTCACCGAAAGTGATGCTATGATCAAATTCAACCCTTTTCTGAATAGAACAGACTGCCGCTGTTTGCGCATAGCTCTTTCTAGTAGAGTTGGAGTCTCCACCCGAGGCAACTCCTCCAACAATCACATTTATAACTCCAGCCCTGGGCGGTGGTCGATCCTCGACCTTCTGTTTACCTCGGTCATTTCTCGCATACTTGGTCAAATAGCCCCGCTTTAAGAGGCGCTCGATCTCCTCCTTCAAATGCATATATTCTTCGGTTTCATGCCCATGCTCCTGTGGAAATGGCAGTACTTGTTTTTATCCCTTTTGCCGGCTGATGCTGCCATCGGCCTCGGCCATTCAAGCTCTTTCATGTCTCGAATTTCCATCAGTATCTTATTTCGCTGAGTGTTAAGAGGGGTAAAGGCTTTGGCCTCTTCTCGTCTCTGTTTGACAAAACGATCTTGAGGGTACCCCCTGCTTACGCGCTCATTTCTTTGCTTATCCTTGTCTACGGGCATTCGCACATCACCTGACTTCTGCTTATGGGCTCCCGTCTCCCATCCCTCTCTAAGATTTTTCGTGACCTTTTCTGCTTCCTCTGCGTCAACATACTTGTTACCCTTTTTCAACAACTCATGCATTAACTCTGGAGGATTTTTGGAGAGTGACGTTTTGAAGGCCCGATTTCGCGTCCCGTTCATTAATGCCGTCACTACTGCAGACATTTGAAAATCCCTTATGCCAAGGGTTGCCCAGCTGAACCTAGCCAGTACTCCTGTAAAGATTCATCCTTCTCCTGCACCACTTGCATCAATCCAATAGCTGTCTTTCGCTTTCTCTTGCTGTTCATGAAGTATGCCACGAAACTTCGGAGAGCTCATCAAAAGTTTTTATAGACCTGTCTCTTGCTTCCCTCCTAAGTGTCGGGGGGAACGACCTACACATTACTGCATCTGGGGCTGCATATAGCCTCATTAAATCCACGAAAGTACGCA
The DNA here is from genome assembly GCA_035079005.1 of Fraxinus americana. Taxonomy (NCBI): domain Eukaryota; kingdom Viridiplantae; phylum Streptophyta; class Magnoliopsida; order Lamiales; family Oleaceae; genus Fraxinus; species Fraxinus americana. Next base: position 14,205,093 of record CM068724.1, read on the forward strand.
AGTGGTCCAGCGGGTCCGTGACTCCTTCGTATGCTTCTATCATTGGCTGTTTGAAACCCTTCGGTAAAGGGACGGCCATTATTTCTGGAGCAAACGGATCCTCCTCTAATACCATTTGCCTGCGTCTGTCCTTCATCCTAGTCAGTGCATCGTCTATCTTCTGGGTCATCATTTCCTCTATCTTCTTTTCCAATTCCGTCACGGGTTGGGAAAAATGTGAAAACACAAAGCCAGAAGCCCCCATGTCTCATGTTGTTGGCTGGGTAACCGGCGGGGTAACCGTTTGCGCCACCTGGGGTGGTTGCTCGCGTACGGCTTCCGACGAACTCTGCGGTGGGGCTGAAATTCTTTGTGTCTGGCTTTGCAAGAGGGTCATCATGGCCGCCAATTGTGTCTCCAAGGCATTGAATTGGCCCTGTGTTACATATTGCGGTGGCGGTGGCAGGTCATGGCCTCGAGCGACGGACTCTGACTCCGTGTCTGCTGTGTTTCCGACCATGCGTGTTTCACTCATAGTTCGTCTCCTTGACATAGCTTTTTTGTTCAATGGTTTCCCACAGACGGCGCCAATGAAATAGTAGCAAGGTAGTTCTTCGTGTTCGCCTTGATAAGTACGGCGGTCCGGTTGCTCTAGTTGGTGGTTTCTACCTGCAAAATGAGGTTGGGGCTTTCTCCCCCATTGTACCTCCGGCGTGAGAATCAGTAACAAGTTTTGAGTTGTATATATGGAATGCAAATAATTCGAGTTTCCAGAAACTATACCTTTTCTCACATTGGGGTATTTATAGGCACCTGATGGCACGCCCCCTGCTCCGAGATTTACGGTGCCACGTGCCCCATGTATGCCTTCCCACTCCCCCACGTTCTATAGCGTTAACACCCACTCACATTGCGGTTAGTCATGGTCACGTTTGATGTTGGGTGATTTTTGTCTATCTCATGGCCATTTATTTGGCTAAGTATAGTGGGGGTCGACGTCGCTGACCTCTTAATGGTAGAAGGCCCATGTGAGCGTAGAGGACCTCCGGGGGGTCGATGTCGCCATGGGGGGTGCATTGAGTAGCGGTCTTCGAGGAAA